>JAUDYJ010000002.1:15069742-16269742 GCA_030761175.1 Masticophis lateralis
ATACTGGTTCAGGCAGTAGTTGCGACCCATGGGTGGTGGGACCGACCCCCTCCCACATATCCCAGCGCTATTCCATCCTGTATCACCACATTTTTGAAGCTGCGCAAATGCACGGAAGGTTCACGCTCACATTTTCGGTGCTGGGAGAAACGGTTTTTACAACCAGCAGCAGCCCACCACTGCCACCGTTGTTAAGCGAATCATGGCAGTTATTAAGTTGCTAACAGGGTTGTTAAGTGACTCTGGCTTCCCCATTGACTTTGTTCATCAGAAGGTCGCAACAAAAAAGGGATCCCACGACCCTGGGACACTGCAACCGTCATAAATATGAATCAGTTGTCAAGCGTCTGAATTTTTATCGCACGACCATGGGGATGCTGCAAAGGTCATAACTGTGAAAAATGGTCGTAAGTCACTTTTTCCAGTGCTGTGGTAACTTTGAATGGTCACTAAATGAACTTTTTTAAAAAAAAATTGATTTATATGCCGCCCTTCTCTGGAGACTCAGGGCGGCTTACAATGCATTAAGCAATAGCCTTCATATTTTGTATAGTTATACAAAGTCAGCTTATTGCCCCCACAAACTGGGTCCTCAGTTTACCTACGTTAGAAAGGATGGAAGGCTGAGTCAGCCTTGAGCCTGGTGAGATTCGAACTTACAATAATTGCAGACAGCTGGTGTTTAATTACAATGCTTTAGTCTGCTGAGCTATCCAGGCTCTTGTACTGTTGAACTGTTGTAAATCGAGGACCACCTGCAAATAATAATCTGGGGCGTGTGGAAACGGTCTGGAAAACATCTCATTTATGTTTTTTGTTTTTTTTTTAAATTTAATTTATATGCCGCCCTTCTCCGGAGACTCAGGGCAGCTTACAATACGTTAAGCAATAGCCTTCATACTTTTGTATATACCTGCTTAGTGGGGCTTTCGGCCCTCCCTAAGCAGTGTTCTTTTTTATACAAAGTCATCTTATTGCCCCACAATCTGGGTCCTCATTTTAACTACCTCGAAAGGATGGAAGGCTGAGTCAACCTTAAGCCTGGTGAGATTCGAACTTGCAGTAATTGCAGGCAGCTGGTGTCACTTTAACACCACTTAAAGCTGCTACGTCACCAAGGCTCTTGTTTTAAAAATGCAACCATTAGATCAGGCCCTGAAATACTTGTGCAAAAGTACAGGTGGTCTTGGACTTACTGCGGTTCATTTAGCGACCATCTGAAGTTACAATGGCCCCGAAAAAAAGGCGACTGGCGGCCATTTTTCACACTTGCAACCATTGTGGCATCCCCAGGGTCATGTGATCAAAATTCAGGGGCTTAGCAACTGACTTGTATTTATGACGGTTGCAGTGTCCCAAGTTACGTGATCCTCTTTTGCGACCTTCTGACGAGCAAAGCCGATGGGGAAGCCAGATTCATTTAACAACCGTGTTACTAACTTAACAACTGCAGTGATTTGCTTAACAACGGTGGCCTTAAAATGGGGCAAAACTCACTCGACAAGTGTCTCGCTTAGCAACAGAAATGGTGGGCTCAACTGTGGTCGTATGTTGAGAACTACCTGTATTTGTGTGCAGGTGGAGGGGGGGGTCTGCATGTTTCCTTGGATTTAGAGTTTTCATAAAGAGAGAAAACAGCATCAAGAAAACTTGGATTAAAATTGTACAATGTGGGCAATGATCACCAGAGATCAGAGATCTCCAAGCTTAGCAACTTTAAGGCTTGTGGACTACAACTCCCAGAAGACCCCAGTCAGCATGGGTCCACAAGTCTTAAAATTGCCAACTTTGGAGACCCCTGGCATAGAGCACTTTAACCTTGGCCGTTACTTTAAGACATGTGGACTTCAATTCCCAGAATTCCCTAGCAAAGTGTCTCAGATTGACAGACCATAGAGGTTTGAATATTAGTACTTATTACAATTGCTGTACAAATGTGTTTGTGTTCCTATTAAGTTATCTTCTTCAATTCCCTTAGTTCTTATTTTGCCATCCATTTGTACAAATATTGAGGCTTTCAGTTTATTGTTTTAGCAATTGGTTGACGGCCTGTGTTGGATCAGAGTGTAATTAAGCCGGTTTAAAAAAAATCTAATCACACAATTAGTTGGCGTCAACAACTTAATCTTGGCCCTTATTCCCGAAATTCGAAGTGAGATTCAGAATTGTAAGCAATCAATGTGTAGTAAAGGTTCAAAGAGTGATGCTCGAGGCCTTTTGCAGCAACATCCTGAACAATTCATGAAAAGAAGGACTAGGGGAGACATGATAGCAGCCTTCCAATATCTCAGGGGCTGCCACAAAGAAGAGGGAGTCAAGCTATTCTCCGAAGCACCCGAGGGCAGGACAAGAAGCAATGGGTGGAAACTAATCAAGGAGAGAAGCAACTTAGAACTAAGGAGAAATTTCCTGACAGTTGGAACAATTAATCAGTGGAACAACTTGCCTCCAGAAGTTGTGAATGCTCCAACACTGGAAGTTTTTAAGAAGATGTTGGACAACCATTAGTCTGAAGTGGTATATGGAGTTTCCTAAACTGGGGGTTGGATTTGAAAACCTCCAAGATCCCTTCCAACTCTGTTATTCTATTCTATTCTATCTCCGTTGTGTCAAGTCTCCATCATGTCGAGCTCAATTCTGATTTTGCAAATGCAAAATCATTTTGAATGATTTTAATGAAACAACCAATGGAACAGAAATTGCCTTTGGAAGTTGTGGGAGCTTCATCGCTTGAGACAGTCAAGAAGAGATTGGACTGCCAATCTGTCAGAAATGGTGTAGGGTCTCCTGCTTTTTTTTTTTTGTTTTAATTTGATTTATATGCCGCCCTTCTCCGGAGACTCAGGCGGCTTACAATGCGTTAAGCAATAGCCTTCATACTTTTGTATATTTTTTACAAAGTCAGCTTATTGCCCCCACAAACTGGGTCCTCAATTTACCTACCTTAGAAAGGGTGGAAGGCTGAGTCAACCTTGAGCCTGGTGAGATTCGATTTTACTAATTGCAGACATCTGGAGTTAAATTACAATGCATTAGTCTGCTGAGCTATCCAGGCTCCCTTGAGCTGGGGGTTGGACTAGATGACCTATAAAGTGCCTTCCAACTCTGCTAATCTGTAATCTGTAAATCCAGGGAGATTCTCCCATGCAACCACTAACCGGATCCACTTCCAGTTAGTTATTTCAAGATTAGGCAAGGTTGCTTAGCCTACCTTCAATCATTATTCCCGTTTGCAACGTGTTTCAGAGCTCCCGATATCCCCATAATAACTCCTGATATTAATTTTCCCCTTTGGAGATTTTTTCCCCCTTGACAATCTAATCTACAGGTTGTCCTCAATTTGTTTAGTGACTGTGTTACAACAGCACTGAAAAAAGTGATTTATGGCTTCGTCACACTGACAATGGTTTCAGTATCCCCCGTGTTCACATGATCAAAACTCAGACACTCGACAACTGACTCACTTTTATGACGGTTGCAGTGTCCCGGGGTCATGTGATCGCCTTTTCTGATTTTCTTGACAAGCCAAGTCAGTGGGGAAGCCAGATTCATTTAACAACCTGTGTTCCGACCTTTAATGATCGCGGTGATTCGCTTAACAAATTCAGCAAGGAAAGTTGTAAAATGGGGCAAAACTCACTTAATCACTTCGTAACGTCAATTTGGGCTCAATTGTGGTCATCTGTGGAGAACTCTCTGTGCTCTTATCTTGATCCCTTACAGATAGTCCTCAACTTACAACCATTTGTTCAATGATGGTTTAAAATTTCAGTGCCACTGAAAAAAGTGATTACGCTCGATTCTTGCACTTATGATTCTTGCAGCATCCACACTGTAGTTGCCGCATCTCAAGCAGTGGTGGGTTCCTCCCGGTTCGGCCCGGTTCTCCCAAGCTGGTAGCGGTGACAATATGACATCACCAAACCGGTTCTGCCGCGCCCCCCTCCCGTGTTATTCTTACCTTTTATTTGGCCCCTGCCCCCAATCTATTGCTGCCTCCTCAGTCCCAGCTGATGGCTAGAGGGGAAAAAAACTGTTTAAACTCTTGCCACAGGGCTTCAAAGGGCCGCCCTACAGCTGATTAGTGTTAAAAGAAAACAAATGAGTAGACCAGTGCCTGAAAAAAAACATGAGTAGATCAGTGCCTGCAAAAATAAATGGGTAGACCAGTGCCTGCAAAAATACATGAGTAGATCAGTGCCTGCATAAATACATGAATAAGATAAGTGCCTGCAAAAATAAATGGGTAGATGGGTATAGCTCTGCAAGCAGTTAAAAGCCTGGTAGACCAGTACCTCTGCTAAATCCTAAATAATTGTTACATGACCATCAAGCCACGCCCACAAAATAAGCCACGGCCACAGAACCGATAGTAAAAATTTTTAGAACCCACCCCTGATCTCAAGGTCATGTGATCGACATTTGTGACCTTCCCCCTCTGACTTCCAACAAGCAAAGTCAGTGGGAGGGGCCAGATTCATTTAACGACCATATGATTCACTTAAGAACTGCAATGATTCACTTAACCATGCCCAAAAAAAAAAGGTCATAAAATGGGGTGTCACTCACTTAACAACCAGCTGCTCGGCAGTATCTGCCAGGGCAGAGATGGGAAGATGGTTGTTATGTCAGATTCCTTTTTTCATCGGTTCAGCAGATGTTGCCAAGGTTCAGAGAGACACAATCAAAGAACATTTGAAGGGTTGCAAGTTCCTACTGCCGTGATGACGAACATATGGCACATATGCCCAAAGCGGCATGCGAAGCCATGTCACCTGGCTCGTGTGGCCTTATTTATTATTTATTATTTATTATTTCAATTTATAAACCGCCCTTCTCCTTGCGGACTCAGGGCGGTGAACAGCCAGAATAAAACATGGTATACAAAAGTTAAAAACAATTAAAAATTATTAAATATTATTCGGCCGAGAATTAAAACAACCCAATTTAAAATTAATGTCAAATTTAAAAACGGAGGATGGGATCAAGCTAGCCCAGCTAGATGGAACAAATGGGTTTTAAGGGCCCGACGAAAGGTCCGGAGATCTGGAATCCTGCGTATCTCCGGGGGTAGGTCATTCCAGAGGGCGGGCGCTGCCACAGAGAAGGCTCTCCCCCTGGGAGTCGCCAGCCGACACTGTCTGGCCGACGGCACCCGGAGGAGGCCCTCTCTGTGCGAGCGTACTGGCCGGTGGGAGGCTATTGGCGGCAGAAGGCGGTCCCGCAAGTACCCAGGTCCTAAGCCATGGACAAATAGCATGACAATCGTCTGTCCTTTGCTTGTGCGGCAGTGCCAAAAATGGGTGCGCATGTGCACACTGGCCGAAAACGTTTGGTTTTTCGGGACCGCAGCCCCTGACAAGCTTGTGTGCGACATTTCCGCATGACCTTTTCAGCACTCAGTGCCGAAAAGAGAGCCTGGTTTAGCTCTGCAGACTAAGTACCATAATTAATATCCAGCTGTCTGCAATTACTTGTGAGTTCAATCCCAGGCAGGCTCAAGGTCGACTCAGCCTTCCATCCTTTATAAGGTAGGTAAATTGAGGACCCAGTTTGTGGGGGCAATAAGCTGACTTTGTATAAATATACAAAAGTATGAAGGCTATTGCTTAACGCATTGTAAGCCGCCCTGAGTCTCTGGAGAAGGGCGGCATATAAATCAAATTTTTAAAAAAAGGTTGCTATCATTGTCCTAGTGTCTGCGTCAGGAAGAAATCAGAAAAACGGAATTGGAAGGGGTCTTAGAGGTCTTCTAGTCTAACCCCTCGTCCAAGCAGGAGACCTTACACTTTTTCTTAGAGATGGCAGTCCAGTCTCTTCTTGAAAGCCTCCAGTGATGGAGCTCCCACAACTTCCGAAGACAAATGCCGTTCCATTGGTCGATTGTTCTCACTGTCAGAAAATTCCTCCTCATTTTTAGGTTGAATCTCTCTCCTTGATCAGTTTCCATCCATTGTTCCTTGTCCGGCCTTCCAGTGTTTTGGAAAATAGATTATCCTCCTGCTCTCTATGGCAGCCACTCAAATATTGGAATATATATTGGTTATTATATCTTGGTTAGTGGAATAATATTGGTTATTATGTCTCCCCCGGTCCTTCTCTTCACTAGACTGGCCATGCCCAGTTCTTGCAACCGTACAGATTAATGATTGGTAACACTAAAAGGGTCTCAAATTGTAGTTTTCCCAACTTCTGTGTGTGTCTATGCATAGGCAAGAAATTGTTCATAAGCCAATCAGATTTTCTCCAGCAAAGCCGAAATGAAGTCAGTACTTGCTCACTGTTTGGCAAGCAGGTGATTAATATTATTTATTGGGGGAAACACGCAAATTCATTTATCCTTTTAGGGTTTGCAATCTTACAGTATACAATCTTCCTGGGTTCAGACCCCAAATTTTTAATTTTCTTTTTACAGAGCAATTGCAGGTGGTCCTTGACTTAGGACCCACAATTGAGGCCAAAATGTCTGTTGCTAAGTGAGACTTTTGTTGAGTTTTGCCCCCTTTTATGACCTCGTTAAGTGTATTACTGCCCTTGTTAATAACATGGTTGCTAAGGGAATCTGGCTTCCCCGTTGACTTTGCTCGTTGGAAGGTCTCAAAAGGAGATCAAATGAACCCCCACCCCTTCTGGGACAATGCAACCGTCGTAAATATGAGCCAGTTGCCAAGTGTTTGAATTTTGATCACGTGAACATGAGGGTACTGCAATGGTCGTAAGCTTGAAAAACGATCAAAAGTCACTTTTTTCACTGCTGTTAGAATTTCAAATCATCCCTAAACGAATGGCTGTAAACCGAGGCCTACCTGTAATTTTATTTATTTTTTAATCTGCGTGCAGAGTGGAATTAGGAGTGATCTGTCCCCCTCTACACACACCCACAAAAACACAGCCAGTCGAGGGTTAAAGAAGCACTTGGCACACACCACAGTCCTTATCTCCAACTTGGCAGCGATATTCACACCGTCTGCCAAGTGCTTTAATTGTTCACAGAAAGAAAATCACATACGTAGCTTTGCCAAAATCCGTTCTTTTAGCAGCTTCAGGCTCCAATGACTACCAGATTGAGTTTTGTTCGTCACAGGGATCACTGACCACCACCCTCTCTTATATAGTCTCTGGGGTGTGGTCCAGTGACTCATTGGTCCTGTGACTCAAGTCCAGTGACTCAGGTCTATTCCCTCGCACGCCTCCTCAGCTGCTGCAAGCGCTTATCTCGCCTTCGTTGACGTGCGTCCAGGAATGACGTCTCTCCCTCACTCTCATCTGAGATACCTGTTTCCCCACTACTTTGCTCTCTTTCAGCTGGCACCTGAGACGGTGCCGGGGGGGGGGGGGGGCTGGGAGATCTGGCTGGCTCCTCTTCCTCATGCTCAGAGCTTCCTTCCTCCAATGGGATAGGCTCAGAGGATGGGGCCACAACAAGGAGTTCTGTAAAAGCTTGTTTGGGACACGGTGGCTAAGATGCTGAGCTTGTCGATCGAAAGGTCGGCAGTTCAGCGGTTTGAGTCCCTAGTGCCGCGGAACGGAGTGAGCTCCTGTCACCTGTCCCAGTTTCTGCCAGCCTAGCAGTTCGAAAGCACGTAAAAAATGTAAGTATAAAAATAGGGACCACCTTTGGTGGGAAGGTAACAATGTTGGGTGCGTCTTTGGCGTTGAGTCATGCCGGCCAAAGGATCACAGAGACGTCTTCGGACAGCGCTGGCTCTTCGGCTTTGAAACGGAGATGAGCACCGCCCCCTAGAGTTGAGAACGACTAGCACATATGTGCAAGGGGAACCCTTACCTTTACCTTTAAAAGCTTGTTTAATATCATGGTTCCTTTTTTACCATTCATTCCTGCTTCCTTTCTTTGTCTTTTTCCAGCTCCTCTGCAGAGATGGCCTATCCGACTAAGCTAGAGTTAATGGCATAACCAGGGAAGCCTCGAGAGTGCCTGCTGCTTACCAAGCAACCTTATGTGAGAACCTGTTCAGGGATTGACCACCCCAGCCACATGTTCGATCCAGCTGAGGACTGGGAAGTCTCCTAAGGAAAGAGGCTGGCTGACTCCGGATGAGGCCCATCCAGACTTGGGACAAAATGGCTGCCAAGGAGGGGACCCAGTCAAGCTTCGGCCTCCGTTTTCATGCCGAGCTGGAGCAAGGAATGCATCAGCGGATTAAGATGGAGGAGGAAGAGCCGCCGGGTTCCACGTCTGGAGAAGGCTCAGAGGAAGCGCCTCCTCACCTCCTTCAGGCTGGAAGCTTTCGGGAGTTCTGGCAAAGGCCATCTGGAGATCAGGAAGGCGGAGATGGACTCCTCCAGCGGTGGGAGGCCCAATGGCAGGAGTTTCTGCAGAAACTGGAGTACCCTCACTCAGAATGGGAGGCTCCCCAGTTGCTGGAGGAGCCCAGCCCCTGGGATAACACCAAGGCCTTCCTGACATCTTTCGAACAAGTGGCCCAGGCCTGTCAGTGGCCCAAAGAAGACTGGATGGCCCGTCTCTTGCCTGCTTTGAGCGGGGAAGCTGAGCAGATCTTCAGCAATTTGGACACTCGAGACCGGGTGGACTATGACAAGGTGAAAGCAGCCGTCTTGAGAGGAGACGCCATTTCCAGGGAGCGCCAGCGTCAGAATTTCCGCCGCTTCTGCTACCAGGAGGCGGAAGGCCCGAGGGGCGTCTACAGCCAGCTCCAGAAACTTTGTCATCGGTGGCTGAAAGTGGAGAGACACACCAAGGAGCAGATTTTAGAGCTGCTGATCCTGGAGCAGTTCCTGGCCATTCTGCCCCCAGAGATGCAAAGTTGGGTCCGGGAACACGGTCCGGAGACATGCTCCCAAGCGGTTGCTCTGGCCGAGGATTTCCTGCAAAGGCAACCCGCCGAGGCTGGTTGGGAAGAAGAGGTGA
Organism: Masticophis lateralis; assembly: GCA_030761175.1. Taxonomy (NCBI): domain Eukaryota; kingdom Metazoa; phylum Chordata; class Lepidosauria; order Squamata; family Colubridae; genus Masticophis; species Masticophis lateralis. The sequence continues at coordinate 15,078,633 of JAUDYJ010000002.1, forward strand.
GCTTAGGAGTCCTCTGGGCCTTCTCTGCAGCAAGATGCTGTGGCTCAGTTCACACAATAGGCTTGAGTCCCAAATCTGGATTAACACTAATGTACGATGGTGGGAAGGCTGAGGTTTTTTTTGGCAGTTTGCTGAAATACAACCCTGTTTTGCAGGAGCTCTCAAAGTACGCTGTGAGACCGCAACCCCCTAAAATGATAAATTAATGTTATGACCCCCCTCTTGCCTCATCCAGGAAAAATGAATGGGGGTTCTTTTGGGGGGGGGTGTTATGGGTTGGGAAAAAATGGATGTGCTGGCTGAGAGAATTCTGGGAGTTGTAGTCCACAAGTTGTAAAGTTGCCAAGGTTGGAGACTCCTGATTTAGGCCCAGTTCGATGAAATTGCTCATCGTAAAATGGATTTGTGGTCCAGCTAAGACTCAAGGGTCAAAGATAGCTGTAGTTCCTGTTCTTTGATGCCCCCCCCCCCTCCTGCTTGGAGCCTGACGAATACCACCATTTTCTTCTCATCCCCTTAGTGCCTGTCCTTCCAAATCTTTCCTTGAAGTGACGTCTCCCCTTTCCTTCTAGGAGCTGGGACCCATCGAAGAGATTTCGTTGGACTTCTCTGAGGGGGAAGACTCACCATCGAACGAGGCCGATGGGGATGTCCAGGAGAGAGATGTTGACTCCTTGGGTGAGAATAAGCAAATTTTACCTTCCTCTCCCCCCTTTTTTTTCCTGTAATAATCCATAAAAGGATTCGCAGGAATACAGATCCTCAATTTATCACTATAATTGAGCCCGGAATTACGATTAAAAGAGGTGCTGTTTGTCAAGCAAGTCATTATGTAATTCATAATATGCAGTAGCCTACGACTTACGACCACAATTGAACCCAAGAATTCTGCTGTTAAGCGAGACAGTTGCTTCTCCATTGGCTTTGCCCTTCAGACGGTCGCAAAAAGTGATCGCGTGACACCAAAACATTGCAACCGGCGTAAATATGAGCCAGTTGTCAAGTGTCTGAATTTTGATCATGTGGCCATGGGGCTACTGCAGTGGCCATAAGTGTGAAAAACGGTCAGAAGTCACTTTGTTCATGCCGTTCGTTGTAACTTCGAATGGTCACTAAATGAACTGTTGTAAAGTTGAGGACTGCCTGTATTTAGAGGGGCGGACTAGCATAATTTAGCATGCAGATTAGTCGATCTAATTTAAAATTTGATCCTAGAGAAAGTTAATCTAGTGTCACAGCCTGCTGAACTACCTATCCAGCTACTGGAACAGTATTGCATAGTAGTTAAGAGTTGTGGACTTGGATGTGGGAAATCCAGATTCAATTCCCTGCTCAGTGCAAAGCTCCTTGAAAGAATCTGAGCCAGGAATCTCTCGGTTAGGTAACAAGGGAAGAGGAAAGAACCATATACTCTTATCTTGAACGGATGCAGATAGTCCTCAATTTATGACCACTTGGCAATTGGCATCCGTTTATGACAGTTGCAGCATTCTAGGGTCATGTGATCCCCCTTTTTTACCTTCTAATCCATCTTCCAACAAATACAGTCAATGAGAGACGTTGGATTTCACTTAACAAGTTCACTTAACAACTGCAATATTTGCTTAACAACAGTGGCAAAAAAATCTCTCCCCGCTTAACAGCTACCTTGCTTGGCAACAGACATTCTGGCCGTAACTCTAAGACGACCTGTACATTTTATTAGATAGATGTTAGATTAGGTAGGTAGGTACCGTATTTTTTTGGAGTATGAGAGTCTCCGGAGTAAAAGACGCACATTAGTTTTGGGGGAGGAAAATAGGGGTGGGTCGGAATTCTGCCTCTGCCTACCAGCATCCATCGATATTCATCTGGCTAGCGTCCTTGCAGCAAATAGCAAACACTCTGGTCAGCTTCAGAACATTATCGCAGTCTGATTCAGCACAAGCAGCTGATTGGCAGGTGGATCAGCCTCCCAGAATAGCCCCAATCAGCTGTTCCAGGCTGCAAGGATTGCCACAGACCATTGCCGCCTCTGTGCCTTGCATTTTTGGCCTCCCAACACTCTGTTTTAGATCCGGTCCAGGCTGCGGTCACAGCACATCACTGCTGATCACCGCCTCCGCGTGTCATGTTTTTGGCCTCCACACATTCCGTTTTTGGCCTCACTGCGTTGGGTTTTTGGGCTGTTCCAGGCGGTGGCAATTTCCACCGCCTGGAACCGCCTGAAAACGCGATGCACGGAAGCCAAAAACGGGGTGTGCAGAGGCTGAAAATGTGATGCATAGGAACTGAAAACATGATGCACAGGGGCGGTGATTGGTGGCAATGTGCTGTGACAATTCCCACAGCCTGGAACAGGTCTAAAAGAGTTGCGGAGGCCGAAAACATGATGTATAAAGGCTGAAAACGGCCGAAAGGTATGGGCCGGTGGGTGGGCGGAGCTACATTTGGTGTATAAGACACACCTAAATTTTCACCCTTTTTTGGAGGGGAAAGTGTGTCTTATATTCCGATGATGAGATGAGATGAGATGAGATGAGATGAGATGAGATGAGATGAGAAGAGAAGAGAAGAGAAGAGAAGAGAAGAGAAGAGAAGAGAAGAGAAGAGAAGAGAAGATGATAAGATCAGATCAGATCAGATCAGGACAGGACAGGACAGGACAGGACAGGACAGGACAGGACAAGAAGGAGCCATGCTGGATGGCTGGTTTTGCCTAATGCTGTTGCTCTTTTTATTATTTTTTATGTGATTGCCTTATTGAATATTTCCTCTTGGTTTTTGTGGGTGCAGGATGGTCATGCATGAATGAGAAGATGGCCCATGCCGAAAGTTTTGACCAAGTTTTCAACAGGACCCTGAAACGGGGGAGACTGGAAAACAAAGTTTCCCACTTTGGGGAGGAGGAAGACGTTCTGCAGGGGTGGTACCGAGCGGAGAGAAAGAAAGCAAGTGACCTGCAAGACAGGGAAGAATCCGACTCTCCACTGTGGGAGGGCGAGGAATTGCTGGACGGTCCCAGAGATGACGAGCAAGTCCACGAAGGAAAAGAGGCCTATCTGGTGGGCGGGTGGAGCTTCAGGCAGAGAGCCGACCTGATTAAACCCGAGAAAAATGATCTTTACAAATTCTCTGACGGTGGGAGGAGCTTCAAAGTGATTTCTCCGTGCGTTTCCAGCAACGAGAACGACGACGAGAAGAAGCCGCACCAATGCCCCGAGTGTGGCAAGTCCTTTATTGCCAAAGCCCACCTGATCATCCATCAGCGGATCCACACTGGAGAGAGGCCCTTTAAATGCCTGTCCTGTGGGAAGACCTTCACCCAGCGCTCAAACCTCACCGTCCATCAGCGCATCCATACGGGCGTCAAACCCTTCCAGTGCTCGGACTGTGGGAAAAGTTTCTGCTCCAGCACCAATCTCAGCAAACACCAGAGCGTCCACGTGAAAGGGGCCCCGTACAAATGCTTAGCCTGTGGGAAAAGCTTCAAGATCCACGCCCATTTTATCGCCCACAAAAGGATCCACGCCAGGCGGAAGCTTCACTCCTGTCCGGACTGTGGGAAATCTTTCCTCGCCGCGTTACATCTCATCATCCACCAGCGAATTCATACCGGAGAGAAACCCTATAAATGCTTAGAGTGCGGGAAAACCTTCAGCCAGAATGCTCACCTCAAAGTCCACCAGAAAATCCACAAAAAAGGCAAGCGCTTTCAGTGCGCTGACTGCGGCGAAAGCTTCCACTCCAGGCTGAACCTCAGCCAGCATCAAACCCTCCATTCCGCCCAAAACCCTTACAAGTGTACCGAGTGCGAGAAGTCCTTCCGCCTCAACTCTCACCTGATGGCGCACAAGCGGAATCACGCCGCCAAAAAACCACACAAGTGCTCCTACTGCGGGAAAGCTTTCTTTACCAAATCATACTTCATCATCCACCAGAGGATCCATACTGGGGAGAGGCCCTTCAAGTGCTTGACGTGCGGGAAATGCTTCAGCCAAAGCTCCCACCTGAACGTCCACAAGCGCACCCACACGGGGGTGAAACCCTTCCCGTGTTCTCACTGTGGGCAGAGTTTCAGCTCCAGCACCAACCTGCTGAAGCACCAGAGAATCCACACGGGAGAAAATCTGTATATCTGCTCCGACTGTGGGAAAAGCTTCAAGGTGCATTCCCACCTGATTGCCCATAAGCGAATGCACGCGGCCAAGAAGCCCCACAAGTGCTCCTATTGCGGGAAGTGTTTCTTCGCCAAATCCTACCTCATCATCCACCAGAGGATCCACACCGGGGAGAGGCCCTACAAATGCTTGGCTTGCGGCAAAAGCTTCACACAGAGCTCCAACCTGACGGTGCACGAGCGCACCCATGCGGGCAAGAACCCGTTCCAGTGCTCGGACTGCGGGAAGAGCTTCAAGGTGAGCTCGCACCTACTCGCCCACAAGAAAATCCACGAAACGAAGAAGCCGCACAAGTGCTCCTACTGCAACAAGTCCTTCGTTTTCAAGTCGTACCTGATCATCCACGAGCGGATGCACACGGGCGAGCGGCCCTTCAAGTGCCTGGCCTGCGGGAAAAGCTTCAGTCAGAGTTCCCACCTCAACGTCCACAAAAGGACACACTTGGGGAAGAAGCCCTACCAGTGTTCCGAATGCGGGAAAAGTTTCCGTGTGAGTTCCCAGCTCCTGGCCCACAAAACCATTCACACGGCCAAAAAGGCGTACACCGACCCGACGAGCAACAGCAACACCAACAGCAGTAACAGCAACGGCAATAGCAATAAATGCCTGGATTGCGGGAAAACCTTCATTTCCAAGTCCTATCTGATCATTCATCAGAGGATCCACACCGGCGAGAGACCCTACAAATGCCTAGTGTGCGGGAAATGTTTCAGCCAGAGCTCGCACCTGACGGTCCATCAGAAGACCCACCGCCGGGTGAAGATGTTCCCGTGCTCCGAGTGCGAGGAGAGCTTCAATTCCCACATGAAACTGTTGAAGCACCAGAGGATTCACATGAAAGGGAATCCCTTCCAGTGCCTGGATTGCGGGAAATCGTTTGTCACCAAATCACAGCTTATCATCCATCAGAGAAGCCACACGGGGGAGAGGCCCTACAAGTGCTTGGACTGTGGGAAAGGGTTCAGCCAGAGCTCCAACCTTATCCGGCATCAGCGGATTCACTCGGGGGAAAACCCCTATAAATGTTCGGACTGCGGGAAAAGCTTCTGTTCGCACGAGAATCTGATTAAACACCAGAGAATCCACACCTAAAATCCTGAACGAGCTGTTGATAAAAAGAGATGATGGGCCGGTGTTTCTCAACCTTAGGGACTTTAAGATGTGTGGGTTTCAACTCCCAGAATTCCCCAGCCAGCTTTGCTTCTGGATTTTGAATTCTGGGAGTTGATGTCCGTGCATCTTAAAGTCATCAAAGTTAAGAAACCCTATTATGGATCATTAGCCAAATGTCTACCAGGAAGACCCTACTGTGAGAAAATGCCGTTTTGCTGTCACAACGTGACAATTGCCTGCTCAATCAAGATGCATCGTGTGAAGGCAGAGAAAAGGAGAAAGCCTCCTGGGGGAGTTTCTCCCTTGTATTTGGAAGCCTTTACTCAGAATTTGAACTCAGTACTGTTTCTAAACTGAGGAGTATCAGAGAGTATTAATCTGCATCCATCAGCCAGCTTCAGAGGGATTTTTAAGGACCACCAGCCAAGCTGTTTCTTGGCCAAGGCTTCCACTTCACGTCCGTTAAGTAGTCGCTGCAGATGAGTTTCTTTTAATTAGACTTAATCTCCCATCTTTTCTTCAGGCCTTACAAAGGGATCTCTCCTTTTACCTTATCTGCACAAAGGATGACTCTGCCAGGAGAGAATCCAGATCCCTATCCTTCCAAATCTAAGGATAAACCTTAGAAGCTGGATCTCCATCGTCCTGCTCTGCTCCAGGATCACCACCGTTGCACTGATCTTGGAATCTCTTCTGCTTTTGTTTACCTTAAAGAAAGGCAACCCAGCATTCTCCATATGGATTAATGTCTCCATATGTACAAAGATTGTGGGTGGTAGTTAAAGCATGTCAAAGATGTGGGGGGAAGGGTTGGAGCCTAGCCTTGATTCCTTCTGACTAGCATCCCTCTCTAGACCAGGGGTGTCAAACTCGAATTCATTCAGGGCCACGTCATGGTTGTGTTTGACCTCGGGGCAGCAGTTCCATTTTTGCTGGCAGAGACACTGCGGGCTGGTTTCGAGGATGGCCCCACATGCCAGATCCGGCCCATTGGCCTTGAGTTTGACACCCACTGGTCTACATCTTAGGTTGACCAAGTCTTTCTGGTCACCTTATCTGCTGCCTTTTGTTTTTAAAATAGGGATTCAGTTTGGGTCATCTTCACGGGAGACATTCCTGTCCCAAGTTCTGAGGGGATTGTTTTTTTTCCATGACCTTGAAAAATGGAAAGACTGGCTAAGCCTGGGACTTCCCAAAGTTCCTATTAAAAAGGGAAAAATAGAGTTGGTAGGATCAGGCCAGGAGAAAAGCCACAAAAATACTTTGTTGGCGACGCTTGGTGGATTTTCAGGTGCCACAAGAGCTAGTGTTTTCAATCAGATGTCTGAGAATCTACACGGAAGACTTTGAGGCACGACATTTATTGAGGAAATGTCCTTCCTCCTTTACCGATGGAGGGAAAAATGTCTTCCATTTGGGATGCATAAGTAGCACCACTACTAAGCCGGGGGGTTTTTTTTGGTCTTTTCCAGGTTATTAAAAAATAAATGTTTTGAGATGGAAAGGTAGACTGTGTCTTGGTAAAGACAACACTTTTCGACTGTCCACCAAGCCAGCGGTCTCCAACCTTGGTGTCATTAAGCCTGGCGGACTTTAACTCCCAGAATTCCCCCGCCAGGCTTAACGTTGCCAAGGTTGGAGACCCCTGCACAAGGCAACAACCAAAGAGGAAAAAACTTATCAATATGGTCATCGCAGGCAGCAAAATATAAATAATAGAGAGGGAGGGAATTGGTAAAAAGGAAGGGAACATTAAGCGTAGGAATTGTGGCAACGCTCACCGATATTGACATGCCTTGAGAGAAGATGCTTGAAATGGTAACATTGGGTTTGTTTAAGAACAACATGGACGCTGGAAGAAAGCGACTGTTTAAGAACAAAATGGACGCTGGAAGGAAGCGACCGTGAAGGAGAATTCAAAGAAATACTGAAAAATACCGTTAAAAGTGTAGGAAATGCAGTTCAGACTGCAATGTTTCCCCATTTAGAATCGTTTTACCTTTCCTGAACTTACATTAGACATAGGCCTCTAAGAAGGGCCGTTTTTGCGTCCGTTACTTTGAATAAAGTGTTTCTCAAATGCTGTGTGGAACAGAAATGGGGGGCAGCTGTAGAAGTGGGAGACTCCGAAACGGACAGGTTTTTTTACGGACGCTCAAGAAAAGGACGAAAGCTGCTGCATAAGTTGCCTTTTCTTTCTGCAAAAGAACGAACGATATGCAACTAAAACGAGACTCCCGTTGCCCTGCCCACTCCCCTGAATAGGGAAGAAAGAAATCTCTTCACACTTTGCCAAAATGAAAGAAGTGTTAACTTCTTCGTACATTTCTTGTAAGTATGAAAAATGATAATAAAATATATATCTATACAAAATCTTTTTTAAAGTGTTGAGTGCCTGTGACCAGCCGAGACAAACATCACCATTTGAGGGTTTGAGGGGGGGGGCGTCTCATCCAAATTTATTTCATGGAAGCCAAAATAGAACTTTTTAAACTGCTGTTCAAACCTCCTAAGATTGTTGCCATGGTTTTTAATATTTTTAGAGAACTGAATGGGGATTGAAATCTAAATTCAGCCATAAATTTGCTCAGTAAGCTTGTCTGCTTTCATTCTAGGCTGATTCATTTGTTGTTGTTGTTTTTTAAAAAAAACATTTATACTGGTAGCCCTCAACGTATTATGGGAATTGAGCCTGGAATTCTGATTGTACGTCATCATTGTCATACATAGCGGCATCACACAATTAGATCTGAAGTTATGACTTTTTTTTTTCCATGACACATTTTCTCAAATTTTAGTTTATTCAGCAAAAGTTAAAACAGAAAACACCAACATATTTTTTTAAAAAAAAGATGGACAAAAGAAGAAGAAAAATACAACGAACAAGACACATTAAAAAGTGTCTTTAAAAAAAGACCTAACATATATAACGTCCTCCCTCGTTGAATGCTGATTACGGTAATATAATACAACAATGTTAGTTTCCCTCCACTTGTGAAACAGGGCAAAAGAATTTTAAACTACTGTGTTCCCCTGATAATAAGCCTAATTGGGCTTTTGAGCGCATGTGCTAAAATAAGCCCCCCCAAAAATAAGCCCTCCCCAAAAATATCTAAACACATGCGCAGCCGGTCCCTGCCATTTCCTCTGGTTAGGGTTAAGGAGACAGCTGGAAATCGGATAATCTATTTTCTCCTATGGTGGGTTGTTGTTGTTTGCCAAAAACCAGAATAAGACACAGAAAATATTGCAAATTATGGTTGCTTGACTATGGGACACTGGAAACAGCTGTAAAGGTTGCCAAGCTCCCAAAATGCAATTGCATAAGCACAGGATGTGCGTTGCGGCCATGATAACTCCGAAAATGTAGCTCTGGTAAAATTGTAACTCTGAACAGTTCTCAAAAGACCAGTTGTAAGTTGAGGGCTACTTCCATAGCTCTCCATTTTATATCAAATTTTGGGCAGGTCCCAAACAACAATTATTCTAATAAACCGTTATTGCCTGGATTCACACAACATACTGAGCCATGATACTGGTTTAACAGCTAAAGCAAGTAACATCAATTTAAATCAATTTTAGCCTGTTGTGTGAAACTAGACGCAGAATAGGTTTGCCTATCTGAAAAGGGTGGAATAAGAAAAACGGTCATTTCAAGCAGATCCTCTTGGGGGGGCAATTGAGAGGAATAGAGCAATAAAAAGAACATGTTTCTCCATCTGCTAATGTATGGGATCCTACTGAATTAATCCATTTTCCAAGGTAGTGCAATTTAAGGTAAAAGTTCCCCTCGCACGTATGTGCTAGTCGTTCCCGACTCTAGGGGGCGGTTCTCATCTCCGTTTCAAAGCCAAAGAGTCAGTGCTGTCTGAAGACATCTCCATGGTCACATGGTCAATGCCAAAGGTGCACGGAACGCTGTGACCTTCCCACCAAAGTGGTCCCTATTTTTCTATTTGCATTTTTTACGTGCTTTCGAACTGTTAGGTTGGCAGAAGCTGGGACATTTTTCAGAAAAAATGGGCCAAAAAAAAAAAAAAGCCTCAAAAACAGGCCTTAAAAAGCCTCAAAAATGGATTTAAAAAAAGCCTCAAAAACAGGCCTCAAAAACGGGCAGAAAAAAGCCTCAAGAACAGGCCTTAAAAGCCTCAAAAACGGGCAGAAAAAAGCCTCAAAAACAGGCCTTAAAAGCCTCAAAAATGAGCAGAAAAAAGGCCTCAAGAACAGGCCTTAAAAGCCTCAAAAATGGGCAGAAAAAAGCCTCAAAAACAAGGCTTAAAAGCCTCAAAAATGGGCAGAAAAAAAGCCTCAAGATCAGGCCTTAAAAGCCTCAAAAATGGGTTGAAAAAAACCTCAAAAACAGCCCTCAAAAATGGGCAGGAAAAAGGCTGGAAAATGGGGCATGTGGGTGGGTGTTGGTGGGTGGGCGGGGCTTCAGCTATATTAGGTCTATAAGACACACAGATGTTTTCACCTCCTTTTGAGAGACAAAAAAGTGTGTCTTATAGTCTGAAAAATATGGTATAAATCCTTCCATTCCCACCATCTAGTCAGAGCTGAAGAAGCTGCTTGGATGAGAAGCGAAACGTCCTTCAAAGAAAAAAACCTGAAAGTCCAGTTGCCTCTTGAAAAAAAGCATCTTTGGGACAAGACTGAGAATCTCCAAAAACAGAGAGCCTATTAGCTTTTCTTGGCAGAACTGCTTTGCTGCTACCTTATGATTAACTTTTCGGTTAACTTCCCAGTCTAGAACACAGCACTGGGATTTCCTAGTGGTCTCCCCTCCAAGCATAAACACGGCCAATCCGGTTTATTTCTTTCAAATCATCCAAGACCATTTTGGTGGGCGTTACCACTGCTGTGACGCGAGAAAGCCTTGGGAGGCAATAATTGAGACTTATTTCAAATAAAGGTAGTCCTCATTTAGTGACTATAATTGGGACTGGCATCTTTGTTGTGAAGGAAGCATTCGCAAAAATGCAAATGTATTTATGATCGGATTTCAGCGTTCTTTGGCTTCACAGACTTCCAAAAGTCGTCAGTGTGAAGATTGTGGCTTTTTCATCACCGTTGTAACAATAAACGGTCCTTAAATGAGAGTATTGATAAATGAGGATGTCTTATAAGCATTCAGGGACTTCATACTTTTAGGGATGCCACAGCCAACAGACTGGGTCTACTGGAGGGCAGGATGGAAATCAAATCCTGCTGAAATGGCATCCGCATTGCTGGAATAGTAACTGAATAGTAATATCAATGGTCCAATTTTTCATCACAAAACTATTGTGAAAACAAGTAAGTGCATGACATCAAACAAAACGTATTTGACAGAATCCTGAAGTGCAGCAAGCCACTTTTGCAGCATCAGTGACAGCTGGCTCAGAATCAGAATAGAACTGGAAGGGACCTTGGAGGTCTTCTAGTCCAGCCCCCTGCTCAAGCAGGAGATCCGATATACCATTTCAGACAAGTGATTGTTCAGTCTCTTTTTAAAAACCTCCAGTGATGAAGCATCCAAAATGTCTGGAGGCAAGCTGGTTAATTGTCCTCACTGTTTAGGAAGTTTTCTCCTCAATTCCTGGTTGCTTCTCACCTTGATTAGTTTCCGTCATAAATATGAGTCGGTTGTCAAGCACCCGAATTTTAATCATGTGACCCTGGGGCATGCTGCAATGGTCATAAGTGTGAAGACTGCAGTAGTCTTCGACTTACAATCATCCATTTAGAGACCATTCAAAGCAGGGGTGGGTTCTAACATTTTTTACTACCGGTTTTGTGGATGTGGCTTATTTTGTGGGCGTGGCTTGATGGTCATGTGATAATTCTTTAGGATTTAGCAGAGGTTCTAGTCTGCCAGGCTTTTAACTGCTTGCAGATCTGTACCGGTCTACCCATTTATATTTGCAGGCACTGGTCTACCCATTTATTTTTGCAGGCACTGGTCTATTCATTTGTTTTTGGAGGCACCAGTCTACCACCAAACTGCCTTTTACCACTGATCAGCTGTAGGGCGGCCCTTTGAAGCCTCATGGCAAGAATTTAAACTGTTTTTCCTTATAGCCCATCAGCTGGGATTCAGAAGGCAGCAATAGATTGGGGGTGGGGCCAAATAAAAGGTAAGAATAACGTGGGGTGGGGGGCAGCGGGGCGGGGGGGAAGAACCGGTTTGGTGACATCATATTGTCACCGCTACCGGCTTGGCGGAACCGGGAGGAACCCAACACTGATTCAAAGTGGCACTGAAAATAGTGACTTATGACTGTTTTTCACACTTACAACCGTTGTAGTGTCCCCAATGGTCATGTGATCAAAATTTGGATGCTTAGCCACTAGCTCATATTTACGGTGGTTGCAATTTCCCCAAATTATGTGATTCCCCTTCTGCAGCTTTCTGACGAGCAAAGTCGATAGAGAAGCCAGTTTCACTTAATAACCGTATTGCTAACTTAACAACGGCAGTGATTCACTTAAGAACTGGAGCAAGGCAGGCCATCCAACGCGGCAAAACTCACAACTGACTCCCTCAGCAACAGAAATTCTGGAATCAACTGTGGGCACAGGTTGAGGACTACCTATATTGTTCTAACTCCAAACGATCGCTAAACGAATGGCTGTAAGCCAAGCACTATCTGGTGTTACAGTGCGATTCCTCCTCAAATTCTTTGAGCCAAAAAATCATAGAAAGTGCTCTCATCTTCTGGGTTTTTTTTCTTCAGATGGGAAAACATGATTTAAACAACAGTAGCAATGTCAGAAATAGCTCTTTAATGAGTTTTACTCAGTTAATTGTTAATAACATGTAATTATAAAAAAAGGGAAAAAGCAAGTGACAACCGAGGAGATACCATGCAAAGCATAATGCACTAAAGGAATATCTTTTTCTCAAAGTATTCAGAAGAAAGCTACAGAAGATGGTTAGGAACCACCAGGCGAGCAGAACAGAAAAACACAAATGCTTTGTTTTAAACCATATTTTAAATGCCTTCTTTGGCCCTTCCTAATAACTTAATTAAGTACTTCCAGGAAAAAAAAATCACATTATGTGGATAAAGTAGAAGCCAGGGACTATCATTCCTATATACTGTTGTTGTACAGAGCAAATCTCTTTTAAGATTTAATCACATAAAGGGTCCTAGAATAGTATTTCTCAACCTTGGCAATTTTAAGTTCTGTGGACTTCAATTCCCAGAATTCCCCAGATAGCATGGCTGGCTGGGGAATTCTGGGAGTTGAAATCCACACAATTTAAAGCTAATAAGGTTGAAAAATACTACTCTAGGGAGATCCAAGCTAGAAAATGCAGAGTTTCCTGCTCGGCCTTCAAGAGGGATTATCAACCAGATTTACAGATCTTGGAAAGATTACCTGGAATCCCACATGAGCCCCTAGCCAATGTAGACAATAAAGGAATCTTTAGTCCAACGTTTTAAGAGCTGTATTCCCCACTTCCTTTTTAAGAAAAATCTGAAATCTGTACAAGGTCTCCTTGATAGAGAGGAAATCTAACAAGGGTCAGCCAGCAGAGGGGGTCTCTATGCAAGGACGGAAGCGCCTTAAGACAAAAATGTACCCCTTTCCCTGAAAATACTGTATAAAAATAAACATTCATAATTCCGTATCAAAGGAGCAAATATTCCTGATGTAAACATTAGATTGTTTTCCCAAACAACTGGAGGGGCAAGTGTGCGTGTTTTGTTTTCATTAAAAAAAAAAATAGTCCATAAAATAAATTGTAGAGCAGGGATCTCCAAACTTGTCAACTTTTAAGACTTGTGGACTTCAACTCCCAGAATTCTCCAGTCAGCAAAGCTGGCTTGAGGACTTCAATTGCCACAATTCCACTTGTGTACTTCAACTCCCAGAATTCTCCAGCTGGCAAAGCTGGCTTGAGGACTTCAATTGCCACAATTCCACTTGTGGACTTCAACTCCCAGAATTCTCCAGCTAGCAAAGCTGGCTTGAGGACTTCAATTGCCACAATTCCACTTGTGTACTTCAACTCCCAGAATTCTCCAGCTGGCAAAGCTGGCTTGAGGACTTCAATTGCCACAATTCCACTTGTGGACTTCAATTGCCACAATTCAATTTGTGGACTTCAATTCCCACAATTCGGCTTGTGGACTTCAACACCCAGAATTCAACTTCTGGGCTTCAACGCCCACAGCTGGCTAGGGAATTCTGGGAGTTGACGTCCACAGATCTTAAAGTTGCCAAGTTTGGAGACCCCTGTCATAGAGGAAGAAAAACAAGGAAGAAAATCAGCCGTAGGGACGATCAACAGTTTTACAAAGGGCTGGATGGCACCACCAAATACTTAGGGCCAAAACTAGATGATTTCCAAGAATTATTGAAAATCTCAAGTTTGTTCTGGATGGTCTACTTTTCCTTTGCCACATGCTCCTGCCCTCCTGCCTCTATTCATTCCTAATTCCCTGTTCGCTGGTGGTTTTCTTGTGAACAGGACCCTCCAGAGTGTCCCCTGCCAAAATCTTTTCATTTTTCTCTCCTGCATGAACCGTGTAATGCCGATGAAGTTCTGATTTTGATCGGAAGTTCTTCCCGCAGTTGGTACAAAGGAACGGCTTGGCCCCCGTGTGAGTTCTCTGGTGGGAAATAAGGTTCGAGTTACGGTTGAAGCTTTTCCCGCACTCCAGACAGATGTATGGTTTTTCCCCTGTGTGGATCTTCTGGTGCCGGGTGAGGCTGGTGCTGTCGCAGAAACTTTTCCCACAGTCCGAACAGATATACGGGGTGCCTCCGGTATGGACCCGCTGATGTCGGACGAGACTCATGTTGGAGTAGTAACTCTTCCCGCATTCGGCGCATTCGAACGGCTTCACACCGGTGTGGGTTTTCTGGTGGGTGATGAGATTGGAGCTCCAGCGAAACCCTTTTCCACATTCCAAGCATGTATAAGGCATTTCCCCAGTGTGGATTCTCTGATGGAGGGTCAGATCCGCCTTCCGGCAAAAGTTTTTCCCACAGTCGGCACAGTGGTAGGGTTTTTCTCCCGTGTGGATCCTCTGGTGGATTCGGAGCTCTGATCGTTCACAGAAGCTCACGCCGCATTCCGGACACTTGTACGGCTTCTCCCCTTTGTGGATGATGGAATGCCTGATCAAGTGCGACTTCACGCGGAAACTCTTCCCACAATCCAAGCACTGGTAGGCCTTCTCCCCCGCGTGGATCCTCTGATGAATTGTGAGGCCCGAGCTCTGGCAGAAACATTTGCCGCAATCCGAACATTTGTATGGTTTTTCGCCGGTATGGATTCTCTGGTGTCTAACCAGGCTGGTGCTGTAATTAAAACTCTTCCCACAATCTGGACATTTATAAGGCATGTTCCCCATGTGGGTTACTTGAAATTCGATGATATCTGCGTTATCGTCGGTTATTCTGGCAGCCTCGTTGTTCACCCAACGGACTCTCTTCGGATCTGTAGTTTTTCCGATGAGCTCAATGCCTTCAGAAAGAATGGCCTTCCCAATGTTCTTCTCTGGAGAATGTTCCCCTTCAAATCCTTGCCAAATGCTGGGAACTTCTTGCAGATCACCATTTTGGGAATCCTTCAGCTGTGAGTTCCCCGTCACTACCCCATTGGTGCTTTCTCCTGAGACTTCTGACAAATCGGTGACTTTATCGGCGCTCCTCAAAGATTCACCTGGAGAAGGAATAATAAAATAGAATTTTTTATTGGCCAAGTGTGATTGGACACACAAGGAATTTGTCTTTGGTGAATATGCTCTCAGTGTACATAAAAAGAAAAGATACGTTCGTCAAGAATCATAAGGTACAACACTTAATGATAGACATAGAGTACAAATAAGCAATCAGGAAAAAATATCAATATAAATCGTAAGGATACAAGCAACAAAGTTATAGTCATACAGTCATAAGTGGGAGGAGATGAGTGGTGGGAACGATGAGAAGATTAATAGTAGTGCAGACTTAGTAAATAGTTTGACAGTGTTGAGGGAATTATTTGTTTAGCAGAGTGATGGCATTCGGGAAAAAACTGTCCTTGTGTCTAGTTGTTCTGGTGTGCAGGGCTCTATAGCGTCGTTTTGAGGGTAGGAGTTGAAACAGTTTATGTCCAGGATGCGAGGGGTCTGTAAATATTTTCACAGCCCTCTTTTTGACTCGTGCAATATACAATTCCTCAATGGAAGGCAGGTTGATAACCATTGTTTTTTCTGCAATAAGAGATGAAAGAAGGAAATCCGGCATTTCCATTCGGCTTCACACTTCCAAACTATTCACCAGAACTTTAAACTCACTTTCTGGAAATCAGATGCTCACTTTGCCTATATTTCAATGTTGGACAACTCTAGGCTTATTCACCTATATCAGGAGTGTCAAATTCGATTTCATTGAGGGTTGTGTTTGTGGCGTGACCACGGTGGGAATGACCAGCTCAACATCATTCATGTCAGGCACACCTGTGATGGCCTGAACGCTCTGCCAATGAAAACAGGCTCCTGAGTTCCATTTTCGATTGAGATGACTTCCTGCAACCCTCTGCCAGATTTCCGTTTTCACTGGCAGAGGCACTGTGGAGTGGTCCTTCGCTGTTTCCAGGGCGACCCCGTGGGCCAGTTCTAAGCATCCCACAGGCTGGATCCGGCCCCTAGGCCTTGAGTTTGACACCCCTGACCTATATCAAGAGTCTCCAAACTTGGCAACTTTAAGACTCGTGGGACTTCAACTCCCAGAATTCCCCAGCCAGCTGTGGGAGTTGAAGCCTGCAAGTTTGACTTCTGGGCATTAAAGTCCACAAGTTTTTAAAGTTGCCAAGTTTGGAGAGCCCTGGCCTGTGTGATAGGCTTTCTTTGGGCCCAAGATGGTGGCTTTTTCACCTCAGGAACGCTTTACGTTGATTTTATGATGGAGCTGTGCAAGGATTAAAAAAAAAAGTCTTTTTTCCAAGAAATAAGCTGGTTTAAGACAATGAGCTTTAGGCCTACATAGGGATTTGAACCCATATTCAAGCACCTTTATACCAGAGGTAGCTTATATTTCTATAATATAGAGGTCTCCAACCTTGGCAACTTTAAGCCTGGAGGACTTCAAATCCCAGAATTCCCCAGCTAGCAGAGAACCCAATTTGGTGTAATGGTTAAGATATCAGCAGGGGTGGACTTCAAAAATTTTAGCAAGGGGTTCTCTGCCCAGTTGCTGGGTGGGCGCAGCCTAGTCAGCCTCCTGCATCATGGTGGGTGGGGCGTTTCTGCCCTCCCCGGGCTCCAGAGGCTTTCCTTGAGCTTCTGGGAGGGCGAAATCAGCCTCCCCAGGCTCCGGAGGCCCTCTGGTGTCCGGAAATGGGACGGAACTTCCAGTAGGTCCATTTTTTGCCCTCCCTGAGCCTCCGTGCGTGCCCTACACTTACACGCATCCAAAACCGGCCACATGGGGACTCCTGGGAGGGGAGGGGTGGGCAGGGCCAGCCAGGAATGGGATTGGGGTTCTCCGAACTGCACAGAATCATAGCTAGAGGTTCTCCTGAACCTCTGCGAACCCCCAGCAGCCCACCCCTGGGTATCAGGCAAAAACAGGGAGACCCTGAGTTCTAGTTCCACCTTAAGCACAATGCCATATCTGTAACCTTGGGGCCAGTCACTTTCTCTCAGCCCTAGGAAAGAGGCAATGGCAAACCACTTTTGAAAAACTTTGCCAAGAAAACTGCAGGGATTGTCCAGCCAGACTCGGAGAATTGGATACAACTGAATGAAAGGGAGGGGGGGGGGGTGGAACCTTGAGACTACAATCCCCATCATTCCCACTTAGCATACGAGAAAGCTTTACAAACAATATTTCCTTGTGGTCTCCCATCAAATACTAACCAGGCCCAACCATGTTTAGCTTTTGAGGGTGGATGGGAAAAAGAGGCTCCAGCCAAGTCCATATACTTTTCTGAAAGCAATACAAGTACAGTTGTCCTTGACTGACAACAGTTCATTTAGTGACCGTTCAAAGTTACAACGCCACTGAATAAAGTGACTTATGACCATTTTTCAAAGTTATAATCTTTGTGGCATTCTCCATGGTCATGTGATCAAAATTCAGATGCTTGGCAGCTGATTCACATTTATGACCGTGGCTATGCCCCAGAATCACATGATCAGTTTTTGCGACCTTCTGACAAACAAAATCAATGGGAGAGGCAGATTCACTTAACCATTGGATTACTAACTTAACCACCTCAGTGATTCACTTAACAACTGTGGCATAAAAAGGTCGTAAAATGAGGCAAAACTCACTTAACAATAGAAATTTGGGGCTGTGATCATACGTCGAGGACTACCTGTAAAGTATGGAAGAAATCTGTCATTGCCTGGTTCCGGGATGTTTTAATGTCTCCGTTTCGTTCACGTCTTTTGGCTTTCCTGGTGGTCTCCCATCCCCATAGGAAATCAGACTTGGCTTGCTTAGCTTTCTTCTAGATAACTCAGGATTGGCCAAATCATAAGACTTAAAAAAAGACTAATAAATTCCATCTGCGGTTTTCTGCAATGGGCAATCTGTTTTATCTGCACGATTATTTCCAAATCCGTTTTGAACCCCAAAACGCTTCCCAAGTCAACGTACAAAGTGAACATTTGAAGGCATCCTGCACCACAAAAGGCAGAGGTGGGGAGAAACTGACTTGACAAAATTATGCCTCCCACCCACATGTAGTTTTTGTGTGCCGCTGCTTGTTTATTTCTGCTCCTGGCGGTTATTACCAATTGATCTTTTGTGCTAAGATCTTCTGCTGGGATCTTCTCCCTTTTAGAGGTGGGATAAAAAAGCACCAATCTGCACAGCCTTCTCCTGGATACCACAAAGACAGGAAGCAACCTGGTTTAAAAACCTGATCATTCTCTTACAAGCAAGGTGTGAAGCCTAATTCAAACCATCTCAAATCCAGGCAGAGTCAGGATATCCTTCATGCTTTGCCAGTGACACTTCCCCATCAAATAACTTACCATGGATGTTGGAAACTCCACTGTCATCTCCCTGTTGACACTCCAAGGACTCCTGCTCACATCCAGAAAAATTCAGAGCTGGCTCTTTCCCTGACACCTGAAGCAAAAAAGAAAGTGTTAAAATCAAAGAAGCAGATTTAAAATCAAAGAAGCAGATTTACATAACAATAAATATTTTTTAACAATACTGTGTCATGTGTCTCTTACAGGTATTTACATTTGTTCCTATACATTTTTGTTTCTCTGTTCTAACCAATTATACCACTTATCCCACACCTCACAGAATTCTGCTTGCCTTTCCTTGCCTTTCATTCCTAAAGTGAGCCTATCTAATTTAGCACATTCTAGCGTCTTGTATATAATCATCTCATTGGCTGGTATATTTTCTAGTTTCCAACATTGAGCATAGACAATCCTCACTGCTGTTACTATGTGTAAAATGATGTACTGGAGTTGCTTCTTGATCTTTCGGATAATCATTCCTAATAGAAATAGATTAGCTTTGAATTCAATTTGTTCTTCCGTAATCTCCTGCAGCCAACTCCTTATGTGTTCCCACTATTTTTTTGCTTTGGGGCATTGCCACCACATGTGATAAAATGTTCCATCTTTGTGCTTGCAGTTTCATATTTGTATACATTTTAGCCAATCTCAAAGCAGAGAGGCCTTAAAGGGCATCTAGCTGCCCCTTGTAGGAGGGGAAGCCCCCTCCTCTGCTCCCACCACCCATTATCACAGAGCCTACAAAAAGCCAGCCCTGGTCCAACTATTTTCCAAAGCACCAAAAGGCAAGACAAGAAATGATGGATGGAAACTAATCAAGGAGAGAAGCAACCTAGTACTAAGGAGAAATTTCCTAAGGGTGAGAGCAATCAAGCAATGGAACAGCTTTTCCTTCAGAAGTTGTGGGTGATGCATCAGTGGAGGTTTTTAAGAAGAGATTGGATAACCACTTGCCTGAAATGGTATAGGGCTGTGAGCCATATCAGTGGGCACACGAGCTCAGCTCCGGCATGCATACACGCATCGGCCAGCTGATTTTCAGGCCTTTTGAGCCCACCGGAAGTCAGGAAAAAGGCTGTTTCCGGCCTCTGGAGGGTCTCTGGGGGAGTGGAGGAGGTTATTTTTGCCCTCTCTAGCCTCCTAGAAAGGCTCTGGAGCCTGGGGAGAGCAAAAAAATGGGCCTACCTTGCCATCACATGCCAAAAGTGGGGGGAACGCTGAGGGGGTTGCACACATATGCATGGGGGGTGGGGCGCATAGAATTATGGATGTGGGCATGTGTGCGAGCGACCCCACCTCCCCCTACTTTTGGCACGCGATGGCAAAAAGGTTAGCCATCACTGGTATAGGATCTCTTCCAACTCTAATATTATTCTATGTTCCTCTTGTAAAACAGGAGCCTACAGGTAATCCTCTAACTTATAACAGTTGAGCCCAAAATTTCCATTGCTAGGCAAAGCTGTTGTTAAATGAGTTTTGTCCCATTTTACGACCTTTCTGAGCACCATTGTTAGGTGAATCTCTGCAGTTAAGTTAGTAACACGATTGTTAAGTGAATCCGTTTCCCCATTGTCAGGAGGTCATTAAAGGTGATCACATGACCCCGGGACACTGCAACCGTCATAAATACAGGGCCAGTTGCTAAATGTCTGAATTTTGATCACGTGACTGTGGGGGGGGGAGGGATGCTGCCATGATCTTAAGTGTGAAGTCACTTTTTCCAGTGACTTCATATGGAAAATATGAATATTCCAAAAATATGGAAAAAGAATATTATGGCCGAAATTGGAAATATGGAAAACGTACTTGGGGGAAAATAGATTGAAATAACAAGATATGGTGAAAAATGATGAATTTCTGATAAAAGGGATGAATTTGGAAAAAGCGGAAAGATCGGAATAGATTATAAAAATTAAGATATATACTGTAAGATGTGACCCGGTCAACACTCTGTTCATAAAATATGTATGATGAAAGAACATTTTTAATAAAACTTGTTTACAAAAAAAAAAGAACAAGAAAGTCCAGTTCCTTCTTAAAAACGTACTTTTGGGATGATTTATGTGGGTTTGTATTTTTAATCCTACAAGCCGCCCAGAGTCACTTGTGGGCGACTATATAAATTATATGAATGAATGGAATGAATGAATATATGTTTAAGCAAGTGTTTCTCAACCCTGACAACTTGGATGGACTTCGACTCCCAGAATTCCCCAGCCAGCACACATCTTACAACCGATTGCTTAGCAACCATTTGAAGCTACGATGGAGCCCCAAAAAGCTACTTACGACCTGGATTTGAAGTTTCAAGGGCCACCCTATCCCCACTGTGGTCACATAACCACTTTTTGAGTGCTTGCCAAGCACGCAAAATGAGGTCATGTGATCACAGCGGGGGTAGGGTGGCCCTTGAAACTTCAAATCCGGGCCGTAAGTAGCTTTTTACAGCATCCCGCGATCATGTGATTTATGACGTTTGTGCCAGAAACCACCTTTTTATTTCTGGCCCATACCGAACAATGGGTTCACTTAACAAACAGGGCAAAGTTGTTAAATCAAAGACTACATGTAAATATAAATTTATACGGCATATAAATACATGTAATAAATAAATAAATAAATGTACTGGCTAGGGCAGGAGTGGGCAAATGTGGCTTTTACAACCTGTGGACTTCAACTCCCAGAATTCCTGAGACAGCTTGGCTGTCTCAGGAATTCTGGGAGTTGAAGTCCACAGGTTGTAAAAGAGCCACATTTGCCCACTCCTGGGCTAGGGAATTCTGGGACTTGAAGTCCTTTACTATTTTAAAAGTTGCCGAGGTCGAGAATGACTGGTCTATGCAATTCAAGCTAGGGCCACAGCCTCCGATTCCTCATTCCAAATCACGTGTTCTTCTCACCTGCTCATCCACCGTCTCAGGTACCCATTCCTTTTGCCGGAAGCCCTCAGCCAGAGCCACTGCCTGGGCACAGGTTTGGGGGCAACCCTCCACCACCCAGCTCTGGAGTTTGGGGGGCAGGATGGCCAGGAACTGCTCCAGGATCAGCAACTCCAGGATCTGCTCCTTGGTGTGTCTCTCCGGCTTCAACCAACGGCAACAGAGGAACCAGAGACGGCTGCAGGCCTCACGGGGACCTGCGGCCTCCCGGTAGCAGAACTGGCGGAAGTGCTGGCGTTGAATCTCCGAAACGACAATGTCCGCCTCTGGAAGCCCTTCTTTGGGCAGCTCGGAGGGTTTCAGGTTTCGGTGGGGCTCTTGGGATTCCCCACTGAAATCGGGCGGGGTTTGGGTCTCCCGTTCTTCGGTGAACTGGATGCCTTTGGCCTTCACCTTGACGGAGGCTGGAAGTAACGCAGAAGTATTGTGGAGAGAGGAGCTCAGTTCTTGTAGGCTTGAGCAGCCGAGTCCCGGAGCCTCCACTGTCTTAAGGAAGTCTTTCCACCGGGTCTCCTCAGAGATGGGAACCCCCAGGTCCAACTCTTCTTTGTACAAGTCTCTTGGGGAGCTTATCAGAAAAGCTCTGGTACTTCCAGCTGGGAAGGAACCAGCATGTTCCCTCCCCTTCACTTCCACTCTGGCATCTGTGGTGTCCTCCCAGGCGTCCTCCCACCCCACCACCTCCTCCTCAGCTGGCACATCTGTCTCCTCTTCCTGCTCCTCCACTTCTTCATCCGAGGTCACCTCTGGCTTTCGCCTGGCCTGGATTGCGGGGCCCAAATCCAACAGGGCTCCCTCTTCCATCGCCATCTCGCACAAGGTTAATGGCCAACCATCAGCCTTGCCTTCCAAAGCGTCCCAGGGTGCCTTTCTGGATTACAGGAAATTTGCAAGGTGGCAAGTAATTAGAGGTAGGGGCATTGCCCAATGCCAAGGAGCTTCTTTCTGAAAAGGGGAGGAAATAGAAATTAGAACGAGAAGAAAACGACAGGTAGTTCTCGACTTAAGACCATGACTGAGCCCAACGTTTTTGTTGCTAAGTGTTGTTAAGTGAGCTGTGCCACATTTTAAGCCCTTGCTTGCCACACTTGTTGAGCGTGGAAACTGCAGCTGTGAAATTAGTAACACAGTTGTTAAGTGAATCTGGCTTCCCCATTGAGTTTGCTTGTCAGAAGGTCGCCAAAGGAGGATAACATGACTCTGGGATCCTTCATCCATCATAAATGTGAGTCAGTTGTCAAATATCCAAATATAAATCACATGACCATGGGGATGTTACAATGGTCGTGTGAAAAACAGTCATAAGTCACTTTTTCCACGGCCGTTGTAACTTCAAACGGTCACTAAATGAACTATTGTAAATTGAAGACTCTTCATACTTCCTATCTTCCAATCGCTTTTTTAACTGTCAATTTTTCCAGGTACACCAGACTGGAAATCCATCCAGATAAGCTAACTCTATTTTATTGTAAGGCTACATTAACAGAATCTTGCACGTATGGAAAGTACAAAATTCTTGGAATTTTTTGTAAACAGCTCGTAAACTAAAGTAGTTTGTTTTCAGAGTTTCTTTCCAGCTGGTATTCAGCTGTGGGCTCCCCACTACTTTATCTGTTAGCTCCCTAGGCAGCATCTCCTCCTCCTCAGCCAATATTTTCTACCATCACCATTTAAATGTATAGATGTGTTTATAGATACATAGGTGTGTATTTATACACACACACACACACACATGTATGTATATATATATATATATATGTCTTTGGTTATTTGGGTCTTCTCCCGCGTAGAATTGGTAGTATCTTGGCGACGTTTCGACGAAGTCTCATTCGTCATCTTCAGGCTGGTGTTCTCGGCTTCGTGCTTCCAGGAACAATGTGTGCTCCTGGAACATTGCTCCTGGAAGCACGAAGCCGAGAACACCAGCCTGAAGATGACGAATGAGACTTCGTCGAAACGTCGCCAAGATACTACCAATTCTATGCGGGAGAAGACCCGAATAAACAAAGACCTACATACAAACACCCGTGAAAACCTCAGAAAACAAATATATATATATATATATATATACATATGCAAGTCTTGGCATATTCGGGTCTTTTCCCGTGTAAGATTGAGAGTATCTTGGCGATGTTTCGACGAGTGGGACCTCATCGAGATGTCGCCAAGATACTCTCAATCTTACACGGGAAAAGACCCGAATATGCCAAGACTTGCATACCTGTACCCGTGAAAATCTACGAAAACAAACACATACATATGTATGTATATATACATATATATTTTCTTACTTTTTCGTAGGAGTTATGTGTATTTTTCTTTAGCCAGGTTTTTCCTACATAAACCAAGATTTTTCTACATGTATGTATGTATATGTATATACTATATAGCTGTGATGGACAACCTATGGCACATGTGCCACAGGTGGCAAATGGAGCCATATTAGTGGGCACAAGAGTATTGTGCTAGCTCATTTGTGTGTGTGCACATGTGTGCGCCGGCCAGTTGATTTTCAGGTCTTCTGGGTCCACCGGAAGTCAGGAAACAGGTTGTTTCCGGCCTCCGGAGGGCCTCCAGGGGTGGGGAAGGCCGTTGTCGCCCTCCCCAGGGTCCTAGAAAGGCTCTGGAGCCTGGGGAGGATGACAAACGGGCCTACTGGGCCATCACATGTCAAAAGCGGGCAGAGTGTGGAGGTGTTGTGCGCACAGGGCACATTGAATTATGGGTGTGGGCATGCGTGCACGCAACCCCCCTCGCTTTTGGCACGCGATGACAAAAAGGTTAGCCATCACTGTTATATAGCATTTAGAATAGGATAGAATAACAGAGTTGGAAGGGACCTTGGAGGTCCTCTAGTCCAATCCCCTACTTAGGCAGGAAATCCTACACCACTTCAGACAAATGGCTATCCAACCTCTTCTTAAAAACCTCCAGTGTTGGAACATTCATAACTTCTAGAGGCAAGTTGTTCCACTGATTCATTGTTCTAACTCTCAGGAAATTCCTCCTAAGTCTTAGTTTGCTTCTCTCCTTGATTAGTTTCCATCCATTGTTTCTTGTCCTGCCTTCAGGTTCTTTGGAGAATAGCTTGACTCCCTCTTCTCTGTGGCAGCCTCTGAGATGTTGGAACACAGCTATCATGTCTCTCCTGGTCCTTCTTTTCATTAAACTAGATAATTCCTGCAAGCGTTCATTTATGTGGTGTATGAATAGAATAGAATAGAATAGAATAGAATAGAATAGAATAGAATAGAATAGAATAGAATAGAATAGAATAGAATAGAATAGAATAGAATAGGAATTTTTTATTGGCCAAGTGTGATTGGACACACAAGGAATCTGTCTTGGTGCCTACGCTCTTGTATGTATGTATATGTATATATACTGCTCAAAAAAATAAAGGGAACACAAGCAGAAGACATCCGAGATCTGAATGAATGAAATAGCCTGATTAAATACTTTGTTCGTTACATACAGTAGTTTATACACTATTCAAACACCTAGAGGGAACACAAAACTACTGTATGTAACAAAGTATTTAATCAGGCTATTTCATTCATTCAGATCTCGGATGTCTTCTGCTTGTGTTCCCTTTATTTTTTTGAGCAGTGTATATAAATGTGTATGTGTGTGTGTGTGTGTGTGTGTGTGTGTGTGTGTGTGTGTGTGATGTATATGTGTGTATATGTGTGTATACACACACACACACAGGTGCATATGTGTGTTATGAATGTTTATGGGTATGTTTATATAGCTTCTTTTGAGAGCAGGAACAGAATTTCATTTTTACGGCGGGCCACTTTGCCCGCAGCCAAACAACGACAATAAACCTTCTCTTATCTCGTGATGTAGCAAGGAAGATCGCTGGGGAGGATGGGCTTTGTGATTATCTGAAAGCGGAGGGGAGGATGGGGCTGAAAGGGGGCAATTGACGGGCGCCTCCCGCCTCCGCTGCGCCTGCAACAGCCTTGCAGCCCACCGCCCCCTTTTTTGCATTGCCGGCGCCTTCTTCTCCCGCTCCCCCCCCCTCCCGGTTTTTCCCCCCCTACTTACTACGCGGCCTCCATTCATCTCTTGCCCTGCAGCGGCTGAACGTTCCAACCGGAAGGAACCTTCATGTTTTTCCTCCCCTCTTTCGCGTTCCATTCACCCCTCTCTCTCTCTCCCGCCCCCCCCTCCTCTTCTTATACCATCCAGCCGGACTTTGACCTTTGCTGCCGCTCTAGGACACGCCTTCCAGACGCGTCTCTAACGTTTTAACCCCTTAAATGCTTTAAACACAGTTTCATCCCCAGTAGCCTGTGCCTGTCTTCAACATGAAGGGACACAGCCAGGGCAAAAAAAACAAAACACACTGCAACCAAGAAGCTTCTATGCCCATTTGCACCACTCAGGGGACCCTGAGGACACAGATAAAGCCTCCAAGTGGCCTCAGTGGTTCTACTCTAAAGCACAAACACAAACGTGGGAGCTCCATCATTTGAGACTTTCAAGAAAAGATTGGACTGTCATTTGTCAGAAATGGTGTAGTAGGGGTCTCCTGCTTGAGGGGGGAAAAGGGGTTGGACTACATGACCTATAACAGTGTTTCTCAACCATGGCCGCTGGACGATGTGTGGACTTCAACTCCCAGAATTCCCCAGCCAGCAGAGCTGGCTGGGGAATTCTAGGAATTGAAGTCCACACTGGCTGGGGAATTCTGGGAGTTGAAGTCCACACATCGTCCAGCGGCCAAGGTTGAGAAACACTGACCTATAAGGTCCCTTCCAACTCTGTTAATCTGTTAATTCAATACAGATTAATTCTGATACTTCTGAACCAGCTGTCTGCAAGGAATATTAATCTTTCCATTCCCCACCATCCAGTTAAGAGCTGAAGAAGCTTCTTGGATGAGAAGGGAAACATCTTCAAAAGAAAAAATGGCCCAGTTGCCTCCTGGAAAAAGCACCTTTGGGGTCCTTAAATGCTTAAACGGGGAGCTATGGGATCGTACAGCATATTGTTTAGAGGTCTTCAAACTTGACAGCTTTAAGACTTGTGGACTTCAACACCCAGAATTCCCCAGCCAGCTTTGCTTAGATCGGAGGTCTTCAAACTTGACAGCTTTAAGACTTGTGGACTTCAACACCCAGAATTCCCCAGCCAGCTTTGCTTAGATCGGAGGTCTTCAAACTTGACAGCTTTAAGACTTGTGGACTTCAACTCCCAGAATTCCCCAGCCAGCATGCTGGGGTGTGGGAGACTCCTCCTGATTTTGGGCTGATATAAACTAGTCCAGCTTTCTTGCCATTAAAAGGACAGAAAATGTATTTATTTTATAATTTGATTTCTCTTCCATCTTTATTTTATATACCTTCCAGGAATCCTCTAATAGCTTTGGATTTGCTTAGTTGAAAAGAAGAGTTTCTCAACCCTAATTATTTTTGTAATTTTCTGCCTTTTAATAAAATTTGCTAATTTGCTAATTTTTATTTAATGTGAGTTGTGCCTGACCAAACCTTGAATGAGATCAACTGTTACTTCCCATAAGCAGTGGTTTTCTTTTCAACCTTAGCATCTTTAATATGTGTGACTTCAACTCCCAGAATTCCCCATCTAAGCATGGATCAGTTGTAAATGTGCAGGTGTGTTTCTGTGTAATAAAATAAAAAAAAATAATTCCCCATTTTACCACGGAAATCTGCTGGAGATCTATTGCACCGACTCCCCAAAGCTGGTTCTCACGATATGTTTGACTGAAGGACTAAATCAACTCATTTTCTGAGTTGATCCCAGCTCAGCCCTTCGCTTTTAGGCCAGAGAGCAGACAAACACAGCGATGATCCAGGGCAGCAAAGTGGGAAAAATGAAATTATACTGCCCCAAGGGGAAGCGCTAATAGTCAGTGCTGACATGGGGCCAGATGGCTAACCAGATTGTGTTCTTCAGACTCCACCCCTCCACCAGGAAAGGGGTCAGGAGAGGGCTTTGCATGTCAAAGCCTCTCCCACCCCCCTTGTAAAGATCTTCCTCATTAGATAGAGATCAGGTTGGGAGGGAAAGACTCAGACAAGTCAAGCAGTTGGTCTTCTGAACCCTCCTTTACAATTCATTCATTTACGAAACTTATTTCTGAAATCTATGGGCTGGCCCTACGTATGACAACTCTGCATCCCTTTGATTATAAAATGATAGAACCAGGGGTGAAATCCAGCAGGTTCTGACAGGTTCTGGAGAACCGGTAGCGGAAATTTTGAGTAGTTCGGAGAATCGGTAGTGGAAATTTTGAGTAGTTCGGAGAACTGGCAGATACTACCTCTGGCTGGCCTCAGAGTGGGGTGGGAATGGAGATTTTGCAATATCTTTCCCCCAGGAGTGGGGAGGGAATGAGGATTTTGCAATATCCTTCCCCTGGAGTGAGGTGGGAATGGAGATTTTGCAGTATCCTTCCCCTGCCACGCCCACCAAGCCACGCCCACCAAGGTCCCCCTTGCCCACCAAGCCACGCCTATAGAACTGGTAGTAAAAAAATTTAGATTTCATCACTGGATGGAACTATCTTGACTTTCCACCCAGGGGATGGGGGTGAGCAGATATGAAGTAAGTAAACAAAATTAACAAGAGTAAAATGAATATGGGTAGTCCTCGACTTACAACAACTCATTTAGTAACCGTTCAAAGTTACAATGGCACTGAAAAAGTGACTTCGGACCGTTTTTTCACAATTACGACCTTTCCAGCATCCATTCCTCATGGTCACATGATCAAAATTCAGATGCCGGGCAACTGACTCATATTTATGACGGGGTGTCATGTGATCCCCTTTTGCGACCTTCTGACAAGCAAAGTCAACGAGGAAGCCAGGTTGACTTAACAACCGGGTTACTAACTGATCAACTGCAGGGATTCACTGTTCAAGTGGTGCTCCAGTTGTTTTGGGACTGTACCAGTGGTGGGTTGCCTCCGGGTTGGACCAGTTCTCAAGAACCAGTAGTAAAACTGGCGGGAGGCTCCGCGCACTGACCTGGACGTCATCATAGGTGATCTGCGCATGCACAGAAGATTCTGTGCATGTGCAGAAGAGCGTGGTGCGGATGTGATGCGAGCCAGTAGTAAAGGTAAGTAGAACCCACCCCTGGACTGTACCCAAGGCCCTATTACTATTGGTACTACCCTTGCATGCCTTTGCCACAGTTGTTCTATTTCTATTTGCAGGTCTTTGCACTTTGTGACCTTCTCCAGTTCTTTCAATTCTATTTTGCTGTCTCCAGGGACTGCCACATCCACATCCAGACTTTTTCGTCTTTCTTATCGACAACTGTTAAGTCCGGGGTGTTATGTGGCAAGTGCCTGTTTATCCGAATTCTAAAGTCCCAGAGCATTTTAACTTCTTCTTTTCTATGATTTTCTCTATTTTATGGTCCCACCAGTTCTTCCTTACAGGCAAATGGTACTTCTTGCAGATCTTCCAAGGCACCATTGTTGCTACTTTGCCAAGCCGCTGCTTGTAGTCAGTCTGGGCGATCTTCTTGCAGCAGCTTACCAGGTGGTCCACTGTTCCTTCCGTTTCTTTGCATAGGCGGCGTTTATGGTCTGTTGCTGACGTCTCAGTTCTGGCTTTGTATGTATTTGTCCTTAAGGCCAGGAGTGAGATTCAGCCGGTTCGGCAGTTCAGATCAACCGGATGCTAATTTTACATCTGGTTCACCGAACCGGTAGTTGCAAGGACTGGCTGCCCTACCCACCTCGCCCTGCCTCACCCACCCCACCCCATCCCTCCCAGGAGCCTCCATGTGGCCCGATTTGCATGCCAGGTAAGTGCAACACCTGTGCATAGGCTCTGGGAGGGCGAAAAACAGGCCTCTCAGAAGTTCTGGAAGTCTGGAAACGGGCTCATTTCCGGCATCCAGAACCCGGGGGAAGCCATTTTTGTTCCCCTGGAGGCTCAGGGAAAGCCTTTGGAGCCTGGGGAGGGCAAAAAACAGGCCACCAGGAAGTCCAGAGATGAGCTCGTTTCCGGCCTCTGGAGGGTTTCCAGAGCCTGGGGGAGTCCATTTTTCCCCTCCCGAAAGCCTCGGGAGCTTGGGGAGGGTGAAAATGCCACCCATTCCCTGCCATGGTGCAAGAGGCTGAGTAGGCCACGCCCACCATGGCCACGCCCACCCAGCAACCAGGCAGAGAACCAGTTGCTAAAATTTTTGAATCCCACCCCTGGTTAAGGCTTGGTCTTGTGCAACCAGAATGATAATATTGTTATTAAGATCAAAATCTCACTCAATCAAATACCATGCCTCTATTATGAAGCAGAAAGAGGCAAAGCCTTGGCTCTTAAGAAGAACAGCTTGCTTAGAAGGCAGCGAATGGTTATACCTAGTAAGAAGATCTCGGGGGCTTTTGCCAATCTCTTGGCTTTTGCCAAGAGATTGGCAAAAGAAAAGACTCAACTCTTGATTCATATAATCACGGCAGCCAGATTAGTTTTTGCAAAGACATGGAAGGATAATGCGTCTCCTTCTGAAGAAAGTGTAATCAATAAGATTCTAGAATGTGCGGAAATGTCCAATCTAACAAACGAGCTGAATAATGGTGAAAAATCTAAATATTATGATGTATGGGGTAGATGGTACAATTGGATGCGTAACAGGAAAAATATTTGAGAGACGGAGAAGTGATTTTATTTACTCTTAACTAGAATATTATTGTGATAAACTCTGTAAATTACGGTTAACACTGCACTTCCGATGTGGCATGAAACATCTTGTATTTTGTTTTATTTTCAAAAATCAATAAAGTATATTTAAAAAAAAAAGAAGAAGAAGGCAGCGAATGGAGGATGTTGACTTGCTCTGGTTGGAAAAAGAAGGGAGAGAAGCAGCGGACACTGTCTGCTTTTGACGGCGGCTGGGCTTTTGCTAAGCTACGATTTGCTGACTAAGGCTCACCCATCAGGGCTTAAGTGGCGATATGTAAACCAGGCTTTAACAGCAATTTTTCCCATCTGGTGCTTTCCAGATGGTGGGATTATGACTCCCAGAATTCCTTGCTCCCAAACCATCTGGAGGGTACGATCTGCTTTGAAGCCCACCTCCTCCTTTTTTTCTTTCCTTGATCATTATTCTGGATTTTGACAAAACAGCCTGTCTGTTGAGATCCTCTTATTTTTGCAACGGCTGCAGGAAGAGGAATGGAATCTCTGACAAGAAGAAAATAACTGTATTAAATAGACATTGAACGGATTATGGGTTTGATGGCCAGGCCCACAGTACAGGTAGTCCTTGACTTACAACGATCGATACAGCAACCTTTCAACATTACGACGGCACTGAAAAATGGAATTTATGACTGGTCCTTGCATTTCCGACCATCACAGCATCCCCAGGGTCAGGTGATCAAAATTCGGGCACTCGGCAACTGGAATGTACAGGTAATCCTCGGCTTACGACCTCAATTGAGCCCAACAAGGTCTGTTATTAAGCGAGAAACTTGTTCAGTGAGTTTTGCCCCATTTTACGACTTTTCTTGCCAGAGTTGCTAAGTGAATCACTAGAGTTGTTCAATTAGCCGCACGGTTGTTGAGTGAATCTGGCTTCCCCATTGACCTGGCTTGCCAGAAAGTCGCAAAAGGGGAACACGGGATCCAGGGACAGGGCAACTGTCATAAAGATCAACCAGAAAAATCGTAAAACGGGGCAAGACTCATTGAACAAATTTCTCAGTTAGAAAGATAAATTTTGGGCTGTTTTGGTCGCAAGTCAAGGATTTCCTGTAGAGACAGAGACAGAGAGGATAGATGGATGGATGGATGGATGATAGGTAGGCAGGCAGGCAGGCAAGTAGATCAAAATTGATAGATGGATAGATAGATGATAGGGTAGGGTAGGGTAGGGTAGGGTAGGGTAGGATAGGGTAGGGTAGGGTAGAATAGGGTAGGGTAGGGTAAGGTAGGATAGGATAGGATAGGATAGGATAGGATGGGATAGAATAGAGTAGAGTAGAGTAGAGTAGAGTAGAGTAGAGTAGAGTAGCGTAGCGTAGGGTCGGGTCGGGTAGGATAGAATAGGATAGAGTAAGGTAGGGTAGAATACAATAGAATAGAATAGGGTAGGGTAGGGTAGGGTAGGGTAGGGTAGGGTAGGGTTAGGGTTAGGGTTAGGGTTAGGGTTAGGGTTAGGGTTAGGGTTAGGATAACAGAGTTGGAAGGGACCTTGGAGGTCTTCCAGTCCAACCCCCTGCTCAGGCAGGAAACCCTACACCACTTCAGACAAATGGTTATCCAATATCTTCTTAAAAACTTCCAGTGTTGGAGCATTTACATCTTCTGGAGGCAAAT
Organism: Masticophis lateralis; assembly: GCA_030761175.1. Lineage (NCBI taxonomy): Eukaryota > Metazoa > Chordata > Lepidosauria > Squamata > Colubridae > Masticophis > Masticophis lateralis. Next base: position 15,110,122 of record JAUDYJ010000002.1, read on the forward strand.
CCTTCCACTGATTAATTGTTCTAATTGCCAGGAAATTTCTCCTTAATTCTAAGTTGCTTCTGTCCTTGATTAGTTTTCACCCATTGCTTCTTGTTCTGCCTTTGGGTGTTTTGGAGAATAGATAAAGATAGCTAGCTAGCTGATAGATAAATGATAAATAGATGGTAGGTAATGATATAGATGATAGATAGATAGATAGATAGATAGATAGATAGATAGATAGATAGATAGATAGATAAATAGATAGACAGACAGACAGACAGACAGATAAGCTAGATAAATGATAGATGGTATGATGGATAGATAAACAGACATAGATAGATAGATATAGACAGATAAAGATAGATAGACAGACAGACAGATAGATATGATAGATAAATGATAGATGGTAGATAATGATGGATAGACAGACAGATAGAAAGACAGATAAAGATAGATAGACAGACAGACAGATAGATATAAGATAGATAAATGATAGATGGTAGATAATGATGGATAGACAGACAGATAGAAAGACAGATAAAGATAGATAGATAGATAGATAGATAGATAGATAGATAGATAGATAAAGATAGATGGATGGAGAGAGAGAGAGAGAGAGAGAGAGAGAGAGAGAGAGAGAGAGGGGCACCTGTGTGTATTTTTAACCCTGATCCAGTCAGTACCTTCCTCGGCTTTGCCATCCTGAAAGCCGGGAGGCGCGTCTCTCCGCCCCCACGATCCCCAACCGCCACCGGATTCTTTTGTTCTCAGAGCCCCGCAAAGCAGGTAACCGGGGCCTCCGCCGCAACCCCTGGCCTGATTCTTTATTATTATTAATGTTATTATTGTTATTATTTTTGTTCGCGCGCAGGCGATTTCGGGGTGTCTGTCTTCCTTTCCTTCCTTCCTTCCCTCCGCGTCGGTCGATCCCTTTCTCTCTCGCTCTCTCACACACCCGAAGTCGGCTCGAGGGCGGACTCGGTTGTTTCAATGGGAAGCTTTGTCTCTGCCGGGGAAACCCCCTCCTTTCAAACCCTTCGCCTTCCGCCTCCTCCGCTCCACTTCTGTGGGTTTTTTTTTTCAAGCCACATCTCAGGTCCTGCCCACCTCCGGTTAACCCTCTCCTTGCAACTGCGCCCCTTTTGCCCCGTCTCTCTCTCGCTCTCTCTCTCTTTTTGTGTGTGTGTATGTGTGTGTGTGTGTGTGTGTGTGTGTTTTGTTTCGAAAGCCGAGAGGTTTCGAAAGGCTTTCCCACCCCCCCCCTTTTTTTTTTTTTCAAATCCCCCGCGCCAAAACGCGCGCGCTCCGCGGGCTGCGCTTTTTTGGAGTGGTTTGTTTGTGTTTTTACGCGCGCCGGTTCCGGCTTCTCCAAATGCGCCCCGGCGGGGCTTCTAAATTGCGGGATCGGGGCGCGATCGTTTCCCTCCAGAAAATCCGCGGGGCTGGGTGGGGGTGCGGGTGGAGGGGGGAAGAGATGGGGGGGGGAGCGGATCCTTTTCTTTCCCGAGAAGTAAAGGTGCCGGACGGGTTAAACCGATAGAGGCCCCCGCCGCTTCCCAGAGAGGACGAGAAACTTGAGCCGGGAGAGAGGCTTTGAGAAACCCCAGGCCCCTCTTTTTTTTTTTTCTGAAGGGCGGGGAAGCGAGCCCCGAACTGGATCCGAGTTGTTTTTTGTTTTGCTTTCTTTCCATTTTTTTTTTTTTTTGGAGGGAGGGTGGATCGAGAGAGAGCGAGAGCGGAAGAAATGTGCCGGGGGACGCGCGGTGTTGGTAAGCGAGCGAGGCGGGCGGGAGGTGTTTGCAACAGAAGGGAACTTCCCCCCCGCTCGCTTGCAAAATATATATATATATATATATATAAAAGTAGCAGAGGCGGGAGAAACGGATCCGGAGTAAACTGACCCGGGCTGCTGCTTCTTCCCCCGCCCCGCTTCCCAGGCTCCGATCGCGGGTAGCCAAGGGAGGTTTTTATTATTTTTTTGCGCGGCGGCTCCCAACCCAGCATGGCCTCACCCTCTCTCCCCGCAGGACAATGGCTGAGCCAAGGACAAGGCGCGGGGGGTGGGGGAAGGAGGGAGGCAGGGATCCCCGTGCAACCCACGCCCCACACCAGCTTTACCCCTCTTTTCTCTCTCTCTCTCTCTCTCTCTCTCTCTACCTCTTCTTTCCCTGCTTCCCTTCCTTCCTCCCCCCATTCGCTCCCCCTCCCCCAGATCCGATCTCCTGGAAGGCGAAGAGAGAGCGCTTCGCACCCGGGATCGCCGCCTGGACCTTTTGTGCGTTTAGGGGAAGGGATCGATTACTGTATATATATATATATTATATATATAAATAAAAGAAGGCGGCCGCCGGATCCTGGAAGGAATTGGATCCGGAATGAAATCGCTTTTGCGCCGCCGCTCGAGCCGACTTTCTTCCTTGGGTGGGGGGTGGGTGGGAGGAATGTGGGGGAAAGAAAGAAGCTTGCGGGATCTTTTTTTGGGGGGAGGGGGGAGGATTTCCTCGCGGCTCTGGAAGCTCCGAAACAGAAACAAAACAAAACTGAGAAAAGGGAAGCCTCGAGGCAAGAGTTGAGTTTCGGAAAGGTTGGATTAAACTCGGTTTGCGCGGTCCGGGGATCGACTTTTATTTTTCTCTCTTCCTCCCCCTTTTTCGATCGGACCGAGCGGACACGCACGTGAGAAACGGAGGAGGGAAAGCCCGACTCGGGAGAGCTGCTTTATCTTTTTATTTTTTATTTTTTTGCAAAGACGCCGGTTGTAGAGATGTCGGAGTTGAGACTATTGTGTCTGGGATTAAGGCTCTTAGCTCGCGGCGGTGTCTTTTTTCAGCAATGGGGAATTAATGTTACGGTTGCTCTGGGTAACCCCTTGGAAATCCTCCCGGATCTACGGTATTGTAGATCGGTCGATCTTCTCTCTCCCCTTTGAACCCCCACAATAACAGTAGCATTTAGACTTGTATATACCGCTTCACAGTGTCCCAAAGGTGCTTTTTCAAGAGGCCACTGGACTTGGGGGGTTTTCTTTGAAGATGTTTTGCTTCTCATCCATGGATCCATCCATCCGTGGATGAGAAGCGAAAGGTCTTCAAAGAAAAAGCCCAAAGTCCAGTGACCTCTTGAAAAAGCACCTTTGAGCCAAACACGACCTGGATGACTGAGAATCTTCATAGACATTTACCGCTTCACAGTGCTTTTGCAGCCCTCTCTAAGCAGTTTGCAGAGTCGGCATATTGCCCTCCACTCAAAATCTGAGTCCTCCTTTTACTGACCTGGGAAGGATGGGAGGCTGAGTCAGCCTTGAGCCAGTTGAGGGCTTTCTCAGCCAGCAACAACTCCAGTGCAGAATTCTCACTATCCAAAGTCTCTTCTAATTGTAGATAAAGCCAGTGGTGGGATTCAACCAGTTTGCACCAGTTTGGGAGAACCGGTTGTTAACTTTCTGAGCAGTTTGGCAAACTGGCTGTTGGAAGAAATCATTAGGGCAGAGAACCGGTTGTTAAATTACTTGAATCCCACCACTGGGTAAAGCCCAAGTGGATTAATTGGGGTGGATCCCAGAGGAACTAGAAAGTTTTTGCCCCAAAACAGATTGTGGTGGGCTGCCACTGCCAACTTGGTGCCCCCCCCCCCAGCTATGATTTGATCTGGAAGTTGAAATCCAGAAGTTTTTCAAAAGGTCCCCGGTTGAACAAAGGATGAGCAAATCAGTTTTGAAGTGGCTCAGGATCTACTTTTTCCAATAATTTACTAAAACGCACCTCAAAGGAGTGTAAGTAGCGAAGATGGGCAAAACAGCAAATAGTGAGGATGGGCAAAACAATTTTTAAACGGCTCCGAATTTTAATTTTTCCAATAATTTACTCCCGTTGCGTGCTACTCTAAGCAGCTTACGCTCCAGGGATGGTAATTAAAAAATAATAAAATGAGCCACCTGCTTTCTAACAGCAAAGAGAGCACATCACAATGGTCTGTGCCCCCACCACCCCCACGGCACAAGGGATCAACATTCCTAAACAGGTTTCAGAAGTGTTCTACTGTGGCCTGTTTTGTTTTTTTTTTAATAATTTGCATTTTATAAAAGCAAAAAACAAGTCCAAATAACTCTTGCAGACATTTTCCTGAATGCTTCTTTAAATAGCTCACTTTTTCCCAAGAGGGATAGAATTCAACTTGTCAAGGCACCAGAATATGGACTGTTGTTAAGCAAGGAGGTTATGAGTCTGATTTTGAGACTTTTTACTAAAGTGTTAAGCAAATCGATGCGATTGTTAACGGAATCCCGTGGTCATTAAGCAAATCCGCTTCTCCCATTGACTTTGCTGATTGGAAGCCGGCTGGGAAGATCTCCAGTGGTGATCCACAATGGATACTGCATCTTTCATAGATACATGCTGGTTGCCATTTTGATCACGTGATTGTGGGAGTGCAGCAACGGCTGTAAGTTCAAGGACGGACATAAGTTACTTTTTTTCAGTGCTCTTGTTCACTAAGTGAATGGTTGTAAATTGAGGATTATCTGTAATGGGCCTTTCTATTATTTATGATTCAGGCATAATATGCTTGTTTTTATCTCCGATTGCTACTTCCTAATACACAAATACACTACGTGTTGAAATCTCAACTGTATGTGTGCTGGAGGTTTAAAGCGTGAGGGTGGAGGTATTTCGCAGGGTGTCCGTTCCTTCTCTTGCTTTGACTCTGGAAATCACAGGTAGTCCTCGACTTACAACAGTTCATTTACTGACCGTTTGAAGTTACTGGGAAAAAAATGACATAGCTGCTTTTCCACACTTAACGACTTGCAACATCCCCAGGGTCATGTGATCAACATTCAGACGCTTAGCAAGCTGGCCTGTTTTTATGACGGTCGCCATTTTTCCCAGTTTTGCGACCTTCGGACAAGCAAAGTCAACCGATTCACTTAACAGCCATGTTATTTAGCAGCTGCGGTGATTCACTTGGCAGCTGGGGCAAGAAAAGTTGTAAAGTGAGGCAGAACTCACAACTGCCTTGTTTAGCAACAGAAATGTTGAGCGTAGTTTATGTAACTACGTAAATGTAAATGTTGAGCGTAGATATAAGTCCAGGACCACCTGGTATATATTATTTCTACCCCCTTTATTCATTTATTTATATGCATAATCCATCCCAATTTAACTAACTCTGGGGGCTGTTCTTGAGCAAAGCGTAATCTTAAAAGCAATATTGTATGAGATATAAAGTGACAATAAAGGAGTGGATGTCCCACTGTGTCCTAAGGCCTGGAAAGCTGTTGAATCTGGTGATTTTAGACAGTTGGGCCTGGATAGCTCAGCAGGCTAAAAAAGCAGACTAAAGCCTGTATTAACACCCAGCTGTCTGCAATTACTGTAAATTCAAATCTCACCAGGCTCAAGGTTGACTCGGCCTTCCATCTTTTCTAAGGTAGGTAAATTGAGGACCCAGTTTGTGGGGACAATAAGCTGACTTTGTATAAAATATACAAAAGTTTGAAGGTTATTGCTTAACGCATTGTAAGCCGCCCTGAGTCTCCGGAGAAGGGCGGCATATAAATCTAATTAAAAAAAAATAGAGTAGGAAATTGGTGGGGTCCTTGATGCTCTCTGAGCTTGGTGGTTTTTCTTGCAAGTATTTCATTACCAAACCAGGTAACGTCATCAGTGTCTAAACTACAGGTTTCCCTATCGGTACTCCTCTTCGTGCGTTTGAACCTTTTTCCTTAATGTGTGCTCTTACGTGCGTGCGAAGTTTTTTTTTCTCTAATCCAGCATTTCCTATGCTGACCGGGGAATTCTGGGAGTTGAAGTCCACTCATTTTACAGTGGTTGAGGCTGAGAAAACTTGTTCTAATCTGTACCTTTTCGTGTGCCCCTTTTCCAGCTCTGAACTTCGTAAGAATGACCAGAAGATGTCAGATTTTGGCGTAAGAGGGTGCCTGCGGGGTGTGTAAACCAGGTAAGCTCTCATTACAAATAGGCTGAAATGAGCTGCAAGGTTTGATGCTCTTGCTTATTGTTTTAACAGCTTTTTCCATTTTAGTGACAAGAACCTAAGAAAAGCGGTGCTGAGCAAGGCCATCGGCTAGTCTGATTCGGGGCTGTGTGTCATTCAGTGGATGGGTTCTTAGAACATACATCCCCTGGTTACCCAGTAACTGAGATTAAAGTAGAAATTAGCCTGTCCTGCAAATGAAGATGCTAGGTATCTGTACATCCATCATCTATCTATCTGTCTGTCTGTCTGTCTGTCTGTCTGTCTGTCTATCTCTATCTATCTCTATCTATCTATCTATCTATCTATCTATCTATCTATCTATCTATCTATCTATCTATCAATAGATATATAAAAAAGATATATCTATATATACATCTATCTCTGCAAGTTTTGATGTATTCAGGTCTTTTCCCATGTAAGAGTGAGAGTACACGTAAGATTCAATCTTACATGGGAAAAGACCCGAATACACCAAAACTTGCATACCTCTACCCGTGAAAATCTACGAAAACATCTATATCTCTCTATCTATTTATATCTATTTATCTATCTATCTATCTATCTATCTATTTATATATACATATATAGAGAGAGATGTTTTCTGAGGTTTTCGTGGGTGTTTGTATGTAGGTCTTTGGTTATTCGGGTCTTCTCCCGTGTAAGATTGAATTTTACGTGTACTCTCAATCTTACACGGGAAAAGACCCGAATACATCAAAACTTGCAGAGATATAGATGTATATATAGATATATCTTTTTTATATATCTATTTATAGATAGATAGATAGAATTGGAAGTGTCTTGGCTATCTATCTATCTATCTATCTATCTATCTATCTATCTCTAATGTCCATACGTTGTGATTTTATCATGCTGATAGATCAGCTCATTCCTCTGGGAAATTGAGGGGGCTGGGAATGACTTGTAACTCATTGGTAGAAGCCACACTTGGTAGAGGGAACATCCCAGTTTTCACTTGACCAGCTATGCAGATGGGGTTGGGAAAGGAGTTTCCAAGGCTATCAAAACTTTTTGAGCAGCATTGCGAAAAGGAGGAGGTGAGGATAGGAAAAGCTAATATGCAGTTATTCAATTGTATTTGAGGGGGGAAACTGCGGGGTCCTTGGTGCTCTCTGAGCTTGGTATTTTCTTGCAGACATTTCATTACCCAACAAGGTAACATCATCAGTGTGTGGGAGAGAGGGATTTCTTCCTTGTTTATATTCAGGAGCTTTCCCTGCTCATGCTGGCGAGGATGTGGTTTTCTCTTTGGTAGTTCCTTAATTAGGATACTGTATTGTCTTCTGCTTGATGAGTGGTGCGGTGGCCTAGAGGTGGAGCTCTCGCCTCACAATCAGGAGGCTGTGAGTTTGATCCTAGGTAGAGATAGATATTTCTCTCTTTGGGCACCCTGAGAATATATCTGCTGAAAAAAACTCAGTATTGGCGACAGGAAGGGCTCCCTACATGGGGCTCCCCTTGAGGAACACCCGGAGGCTCCAACTGGCGCAGAGTGCGGCCGTGCGGGTGGTGATGGAAGCGACATGGTGTTCCCATGTGACACCTCTCCTGCGCGAGCTGCACTGGCTCCCGGTGGTCTTCTCTGTGGGGGCACCTACTATCTGGAACGAGCTCCCCCCGGAGATACAGAGGATCCCGGATCTGTGCACCTTCCACCGCGCTCTTAAGATCTTGTTATTTCACCAGGCAGGCCTGGCCTAACCTCTCTTCTTTTAGCGTTAAATTTTAATCTGTTTTAAACTATGTGGGGTGTTTTAATTCTGTCCAGGCCAAATTTATTTAATTTGATTTTAGTTGGGTTTTAAATTTTGTATACATGTATTTTTATTGTTGGCTGTTCACCGCCCTGAGTCCTTCAGGAGTAGGGCGGTATATAAAGCCAATAAATCCAAATCCAATCCAATCCAATCCAGCCAGTAAATACTCAGCTTGACTCAGTTGCCCAGACTCCACACACACACACACACCCCGCAAGGGATTATGGGGTTGTTATAAGAGGATGATGATTGCTTGATGTTTGTCTCTGTAGTCTCAACTTTGGCAACTTTAAAATGCGTGGACTTCAGTTCCCAGAATTCCCCAGCAAGCCTTGCTGTGTTGACTTCTTTACTGACTTCTTTCCAAGAGGGATTTGGGTTGGCTAAATTTTTGAGGGATTCTTAGTCCCCCTCCCTTTCTGTTTTTGTTCCCATTCTTCAGGTTAAAGACTTTTTCATCAACCTCTGATTTCATTTGTTTGGAGACTCGGGGTGCCCTTTTGAGACAAAGCTTCCATCCCTCTCAACCTCGCCTTCCAGAAAAAACAGTCCCGTCGCTCAATTGTGAGATCCTTCATTTCCCGAAATCTCTTGCATTTGCAGAGAGGGAGGGAGGGAAGGTCATTTGCGTGCCTATTCCGGGGATGTCTGCAAAACAGGGATCGACGCCGAACCTTCAGTTCCAAGGTCCCTCAGAGCAGACAGCTCACCGCAGAGCAAAAATGGAAGACGAGGAACCTGAAACGCCAGACCCGGAGGAAAGGTGGAGGGGCAAAGCGGTGGCTTCTCGCCGATCTCGAGAAAAAAACGAGAGGCTGCCGAAAGCGAGGACAGCCCAGCACAAAGTGCATCACAACGCCAGTCGTTCCCCTCGTTCGGGGTGGAGGAATCTACTGCGCCCCACGGAGTTAGAAGACCGGCGGAGATTCTCTCCCTCCGCTGAGGGGCCAGCAGTCACCCGCTTGTGGCCCAGGGGTGGCCGGGCCAGCCGGCATCCTTTGATCCTCAGCGAGGAGAGCTCAGAGCCCCAAAACCTCTTGGACGCGGGAGAAATTGGAGAATCGGGGATGGTCAAGGTGAAGGAAGAAATTCTGGGAGACGACTCGGCCAGCATGGAGATGAAACGCCAACGTTTCCGCCAGTTCCGCTACCAGGAGGCCGAAGGTCCTCGCGAGGTGTGCAGCCAGCTCTGGTACCTCTGCCACCGGTGGCTGAAGCCGGAGAGACACACCAAGGAACAGATCCTGGAACTGCTGATCCTGGAGCAGTTCCTGGCCATTCTGCCCCCGGAGATCCAGAGCTGGGTCCGAGAACATGAGCCAGAGACCTGCTCTCAGGCTGCTTCCTTGGCTGAGGATTTTCTGCAGATGCAGCGGGAAGTGGAGAGGAAAGAGCAACAAGTAAGAACGTGGTTTTGGGGGGAGGGTTTGGATATAGAGCAAGGGACTTGATAAGCATCCTTCTGGATCCCCCCTTCCCATTAAACCCTGGGTCACAGTCTCCAAAGAGGCTCCTGAAAAGCCCAACTGGTACCAGCCTTGTTCCGTTGTTGCTCTTGAGCAATTGGGATTTATTTATTTAGCAGAGATGGGTAATGATGGCCCCTTTAGGACTTGTGGACTTCAACTCCCAGAATTCCTGAGCCAGAATCGGGAACTATGGCCCAGGGGTGAAATGTAAAATTTGTTACTACCGGTTCTGTGAGCGTGGCTTGGGGGGGGGGGGTAATGTGACTGGGTAGGCATGGCCAACTTTTTTTTTTTTTTAACTTTTCAAAGCATTTTTGCTAATGCTTTGAAAAGCCTCTGCCGATCAGGCAACTCAGCTGGGATCATCAGAGACTTTTCAAAGCATTTTTTTTAATCATCTCTTCGGCCAAGAGGTTGCAGAACAAAATGCTTTGAAAAGCCTCTGAGGATCCCAGCTGAGCCATGCGATCATCAGAGGCTTTTTTTTTACTTTTAAAAGCATTTTTTCGTCAGAGGAGGTTGTAGAAAAAAATGCTTTTAAAAGTTAAAAAAAAAAAGCCTCTGATGATTGTGTGACTCAGCTGGGCATGGGGGGGGGGGGCGCAGGGATTTTTGCTACCGGTTCTCCGAACCACCCACCGCCATTGCTACCGGATCAGGCGATCCAGTCCAAAGCGGGAGCATTTCACTCCTGCTATGGCCCCTTTAGGACTTGTGGACTTCAACTAGACACAAGAACAGTTTTTCCCCCAAACGCCATCACTCTGCTAAACAAATAATTCCCTCAACACTGCCAAACTAGTTACTAAGGCTGCATTACTATTAATCTTCTCATCGTTCCTATCACCCATTTCCTCCCACTTATGACTGTATGACTGTAACCTTGTTGCTGGTATCCTTAAGATTTATATTGACTGTTTCCCTAGGTCTATCATTAAGTGTTGTACCTTATGATTCTTGACGAATGTATCTTTTATGTACACCGAGAGCGTATGCCCCAAGACAAATTCCTTGTGTGCCCAATCACACTTGGCCAATAAAGAATTCTAATCTATTCTATTATCCCGGATTTCCTGAGCCAGAATGGGACACGATGGTCCCTTTATGACTTGTGGATTTCAACTCCCAGAATTCCTGAGCCAGTCATAAAAGGGTCATAGTTTCCCACCCCTGATTTAAAGCAATGTTTCTCAACCTTGACACCTTTGAGATGCATGGACTTCAACTCCCAGAATTCCCCAGCCAGCAAATTCAGATGCTTGACAACTGGTTCATACTTATGACCGGTACTACGTCCCAAGGTTATGTGATCACTTTTTGCAATCTTTTGATGAGCAAAATCAATGAGGAAGACAGATTCACTTAACAACCATGTTACTAATTTATCAACTGCAATGATTCGCTTAACAACTGTGGCAAGAAAGGTTGTAAAACGGGGCAAAACTCACAAATGTTTCACTTAACAACAGAAATTTGGGGCTCAATTGTTTTTTTTTTTAAATTAGATTTATATGCAATAGCCTTCATTCTTTTGTATATACCTGTTTATTAGGGCTTTTGGGCCCCCATTTGGGCCCCCACAATCCGGGCCCTCATTTTACCTACCTCGGAGGGATGGAAGGCTGAGTCAACCTTGAGCCTGGTGAGATTTGAACTCACACTAATTGCAGGCAGCTGGCAGCTAAGTGCTACATAACAGCAACTTAGTCCGCTGCACCACCAAGGCTCTTCCATTCATTGAAACAAGGTTAAGTTGTAACCCAGTTAAATGAATCTGGCTTCCCCACTGAGTTTGCTTGTCCGAAGGTCGCAAAAGAGGATCATATGACCCTGGGACATTGCAACCGTCATAAATATGAGTCAGTCGGCAAGCGTCTAAATCCTGATCACGTGACTGTGGGGGCGCTGCCTCAGTCATAAGTGTGGAAAACGGTCATCAGTTGCTATGCTGGCTGGGGAATTCTGGGAGTTGAAGTCCCCTCATCTTCAAGTTGCCAAGGTTGAGAAAACACTGCTTTAAATAAATGGAGTCCTCTAATCCAGTGTTTCCCAACCTTGGTGACTTTTAAGATCTGTGGACTTCAACTCCCAGAGTTCCCCAGCCAACGCAATACTGATGAGGAGGTATTTTATTGCCAGATTTTCAATTAACGTTGCTTCTCGGAGGTTGTCTGTGAAACTCACAAAAGAGCGATCGTGTATTGTGGACCACAATGCTGTGACAATTGTTAAGCCCAAAAGTTATTTTTTCAATGGCATTGTAACTTGGAATGGTTACTAAACGGGGCCGTCATTAACGGAGGAATCCTTTTCTCTTAGGAGCAATTCCTCTCCATTGGTGTTGCTGATTTCCCCTTTCTGTCATTGGTTACTCTTTATCTGGAGGCCTCTCGGATGATCGCTCTTCTGGGGTTACCCAGAATCACCCTTTATCACGTTGACGCTTAAGTGTCCCTTTCTCAATCAGTCAGAATACTACTGGAAGGGACCGTGGAGGTCTTCTAGTCCAACCCCCTCATTCAAATAGGAGACCCGATCCCATTTCAGACAAGTGGCTGTCCAGTCTCTTCTTAAAAACCTCCAGCGAGGAAACATCCACAATTTCTGGAGCCAAGCTGTTTCACTAGTTCAGGGGTCTGCAATCTTAAACACTCAAAGAGCCATTTGGACCCGTTTCCCACAGAAAAGAAAACACCGGGAGCCACAAAACCTGGATGGGCGTGGCCAACTCGATGTCACTAATTCCACCAGTCACGTGACTCCCTTAGCCACCTCTACCCAGCCGGTCATTAGGGCAGAGAACCAGTTGTTTAAAAACACCAGGAATCACAAAATCCTTTTGACATATCTCTCTCTCCCTTCCCTTCCCTTCCCTCCCTCCCTCTCTCTCTCTCTGTCTGTCTCTCTCTCTCTCTCTCTCTGTCTCTCTCTCTCCCCCTCTTTCTGTATCTCTCTGTCTCTGCCCTGGCCGCTTCTCCATCCCCCGCCATCACCCTTCTCAGGCCAGGCGAGGAGTGAATGGGAGGGGCCAGCTAGTGGTGAGATCACTTGACAGGGAGCCATAGCAGAGGGTCCAAAGAGCCACATGCAGCTCTGGAGCCGCAGGTTGCTGACCCCTGCACTAGTTAATTGTTCTCACTGTCAGGAAATTTCTCCTTAGTTCTAAGCTGCTTCTCTCCTTGATTAGTTTCCATCCATTGCTTCTTGTCCTGCCCTCAGGTGCTTTGGAGAATAGCTTGACTCCCTCTTCTTTGTGGCCGCCCCTGAGATATTGGAACACTGCTATCACCTCACTCCTAGTCCTTTTCTCTAGACTGGCCATATCCAGTTCCTGCAGCTGTTCTTCATATGTCCTGGATCTTGTTCTGAAATGGGATCTTTTCCTTTTTTCAGGTGCTCGGGCTGTTTGAAATGGATAACGAGGATTCTGCAGAGGCCGAGGCCGAACAGCCTCCATCCGTCGCCGTGCCAGAGCCTCTTTTCAGAGAAGCCAAGCAAGAAACCGACGAAGAGGAACACAGCAATTTAGGTAACATTCCCAATTCACTTGGTTATGGGGGCCCATCTTGATTTCTCCGTCTGTCTTGGTCCTTGGAGCTCATCTCAATTGTAGCTCTTTTTTTTGTGGACTTTCAGCCAGGATTGGAAATTTACGATCCTTGCAACGTTCCTGTGGTCAGATGATCAAAATTGGAGCGCTTGGCAGCCGGAATGTATTTTCGATGGTTGCAGTGTCCCAGAGGGTCACGATTGCCATTTGCGATCTTCTTGGTTGCTTCTGAAAAACAAAGTCGAAGGGGGAAATGGGATTCACTTAACAACCATATGATTCACTCAACCACAGCGATGCGGTTAATGACCACAGCAAAAAGGGGCGTAAAATTGGGCACAATTTATTTAACAATTGCATCACTTAGCAATGGATGTTCCAATCCCAATTAGGGTCATAAATTGAGGACTAGCTTAGGGTGTTGTGAAGGGAGGAACAATATGAAAGATTCTTAAGAATGTTGAAGCCTTAGTTCCTGCGAAGTTGTTCCCCGGGGGAGCTGATCTGCTTTGTATGGATATAGTAGACTTACTCCATTAAATAAAGGGTGGGCAATTAATTTTCCCAAGGGGCCCCATGAGAAACTGAGACTGTTGTGGAGGGCATCTCTGCCTCCGCAGGAATTTTACCTCACATTAAAGCTGAGTCCCTCTGGCAAGCAGCTCTTTCATGCTACCCGATTAATGACTGCAATAGGGAATGCTGGGGTTGCAATCGTTGAGTGAAGCAATTACATGGCATCTTGTTTGAACAGGGGGTTGGACTAGAACACAGTTCCCCAATTTTTCTGGGTTGGCGGTCCAGAGCAAGGGGGGGGGAGAAGGGTTTTGTGGGAAGGGTAGGTCTGCTTCCATTCTCGCGGGAGTGGGGCCCGGTTGTGAAGAGGCCTCAGTGCGGTATTGGGCCACAGCCTACAGGTTGGGGATCCCCCAGGTCTCTTCCAACTCTTGTTATTCTTTTAACAATGGCTTCATTCAAAGGTTCTGATCTCAGCTGCGGTCATAAGTCAAGGACTTCCTATATTTTAAGTGGATTGAGCATTTCCACACACGTGGGTATATATATGCAAAGGTTTTAGGCAGTTGTGCAAAAATGCTGTAAATTTAGAACGCTTTCAGAAATATAAGTGTTAATAGTTTATTTTTGTCACTTAACAAAATGGGAAGAAAATGAACAGAAGAGAAATCCAAATCAAATTGATATTTGGTGTGACTTCAAAACAACATATTAATATTTATTTACTGTGTAAATGAATACAAATATTAGATGGATGGATGGATGGATAGACAGACAGACAGACATAAATAGATACATACATAAATTGATAGATGATAGATACATACATATATACATACATACATAAATGATAGATACATAGTTAGATAGATAGATAGATAGATAGATAGATAGATAGATAGATAGATAGATAGATAGATAGATAGATAGATGAGATAGATAGATAGATAGATAGATAGATAGATAGATAGATAGATAGATAGATAGATAGATAGATAGATAGATAGATACCGTGTTTCTCCGAAAAGTAAGCTGAGTCTTATTTTCTTTTGACCCCCCCAAAAATGGCTAGGCCTTCTTTTTGGAGGTTTCTAATTATTGACTCACCTCGCAGCGGTGACACCTACAGCCCCTCCTAGCAGGAGCCCGCTGCTGGCCCACTTCTTCTGTGGCTGCTTGCTGCCACTCGCACGCATCGCCCTGGCCTCTGTTTTGTCTTTAGATGCCCACCGGAAGGCATCTGCAACCAATAACAGAGCTGTGAATCCGGAGCTCTGTTATCGGTTGCCGATGCCTTCCGGCAGGCATCTACAGACAAAATGGAAGCCAGGAGGATGTGTGCGAGTGGCGGCAACCGCAGAAGAAGTTGAGGCAGGTGTCGGGGTGTGTGAGGCCTGGTAAGTAGGGCAGCTCCACCCCCTCCCATCCTCACCCTAGCTTATTTTTTACCTGTGTGCCTCGGCCCACCCCTGCAGCCTGGGGTGGGCGAGGTTTTAATTCGGGATAATTTTGTGGGTGGGGCTTAATTTGATCGCATGCGCTCAAAAACGTGATAGGGCTTCTTTTCAAGGTGGGTCATCTTTTTGGAGAAACACGGTAGATGGATGGATAGGTAGTTAGATAGACAGACAGACAGATAGATGATGTATACTGTAAATAACATATATGGCTATATAAAGCTCTAACACCCAACAGCATAAAAATCCAAGGAATAAAATAAGCTGACAAGTTCTTTTTCTCCTTCCGCTGCTTGGCCCTGCAGGATCTCTCAGGCAGGTGGAACCGCGGAGAGGGCCCCCTCTCCCCCTCTATCCAGAAGAGGGCAGCTCTGATGACGAAGGCCTGCTGGACCTGGTCTACGCCACTAACCTCGAGCTCCACAGCCGGCGGCCTCCCCGTCGAACCCGCCTCATCCGGATGCGCACCCACGAGCTCCAGGTGTCCGACGAGGAGTGCCTGACCCGCTTCCGGCTGGACCGCCAGGCCATCCAGGACTTGTGCACTCTCCTGGCCCCTTACCTGGACGGGGCCTCCGCGAGTCGACGGCACATTCCAACGTTACAAAAAGTCCTGATAGCCCTCCAGGTTCTCGGCACCGGCTCCTTCCAGAGAATGACGGGAGACAACCTGCGGGTCTCCCAATCGTCCGTCAGCCGCTGCTTGGATGCGTTCCTGGAGGCCATGTTGCGTCACGTACACGAGCACATCACGTTTCCGACCACCGACTCGGAGCTGCGACGGACCAGGGAAGCGTTCTTCGACATCGCGGGATTCCCCAACGTCATTGGGATTGTGGACTGCACCCACGTGCCTATTATAGCCCCTGCAGACATGCCGGCGCTGTACCGAAATTGTCACAACTTCCACAGCCTCAACGTGCAGGCCACTTGCGACGCCTCGGGTTGTTTTACTCACGTCTTGGCCAAGTTCCCCGGAAGCGTCCACGACGCACGCATCTTCCAACTCTCCCAATTGCAAAGATTGCTGGAGTCGTGGCCGGAAGGGAAGGGGTGGCTCTTAGGTAAGCTCTTTCTTGGGCGGGGCGAGCTGTCCATTTTAAAGCAGGGATGGCTGGGAGATGGGGAGGAGGAGGGAATTTCCAGAATACGGGGAGTCCTCAACGTACGACCACAATTGAGCCCGTTTTTTCTTGCTATGTGAGTTTTGCCTCATTTTACGATCTTGTCTTGCCACGGTAGTTAAATGCGTCAATGAGTCAAATGAGTTACATGAATTTGACTTCGCTTGTCAGAAAGTGGCAAGAGTGGATCACATCGGGTGAAATGCTCCTGGTTCAGACCGGTTTGGCTGAATCAGTAGTGATTGCGGCCGGTGGTTCAGAGAACCGGTAGTGATGGTTCAAGGCTCCGCCCACCCACTAGGTCGTCATTACTTCCTGGATTTAACCAGGTCGTCTGCACATGTGCAAACCCTTCCGGTAAAAAACAGGTTACTTCCTGGTTTTAACCAGGAAGTAACCTGTTTTTTACCGGAAGGGTTTGCACATGCGCAGACAGTCCACGCATGGGGCGTTTGCACTTCTGAACCGGTTGGGAAGGTAAGTAGATTTCATCCCTGGATCACATGATTCCAGGTCTCTGTAATCGTCCTAAATAAATAAAAAGAGACTTTGGAAAAAGCCCAAAAAAAAGAGCAACGGAGATGATTAAAGGCCTGGAGACTAAAACATATGAAGAACAATCACAAAATTTGGGTTTGGCTAGTCCAGAGAAAAGAAGGACTGGGAGGGACATGATAGTATTCCAATATTTGAGGGGCTGCCACAAAGAGGAGAGGTCAACTTATTTTCCAAAGCACCAGAAGGCAGGACAAGAAACCATGGATGGAAACTAATCAAGGAGAGAAGCAACCTGGAATTAAGGAGAAACTTCCTAACAGTGAGGACAATTAACCACTGGAACAGCTTTGCCTCCAGAAATTGGAGGTGCTCCATCCCTGGAGGCTTTTAAGAAGAGACTGGACAAGTTGTCTGAAATGGTATAGGGCCAGGATGGCGAACCTATGGCACGGGTGCCACAAGTGGCACACGGAGCCATATCAGTGGGCATGCAAGCATTGCCGTAGCTCGGGTCCAGCACCCATGCGTGTGCCGGCCAGCTGTTTTTTGGGCCTTCTGGTCCCACCGGAAGTTGGGAAATTGCCCTTAATTAGAGGTGGATCGTGGCTTTTTCCTTCGAGTATACTTTGTAAGAGAAAGTAAACCGAGATATATTTCTAAGAAACTCATTTTTATTGCAAAGAAATAAAAATAAATCTTTCTGGCTAATTCCTACACGTTGGCAGCTTTCCCGGCCACCTCTGGCAGTCGAACAAAGAAAAGTTAGAAGAGAAGGAAAGAATGCGGACATGCGCAGTAGCTTACTGATAAGACTCTGACAAGACTACAGTGAGTCTAGAAGTCCAAAAAGAAAAGTTCAGTTGGTAAATACAGAAACGCAGTGACATTTCTGGCCTCCGGAGGGCCTCCAGGGGGGTGGGGAAGGCCATTTTCACCCTCCCCAGGCTCCTAGAACGCCTCGAGCCTGGGGAGGGTGAAAAACGGGCCCACTGGGCCATTACGTGCTAAAAAGCGGGGGGCGCAGGGGCAGGGTTAGGGTTAGCATTGAATTATGGGTGTGGCCACGCACTTAAGCTACCTCCCCGCACTCCCCCTGCTTTTGGCACACGATGGCAAAAAGTAAGCCATCACTGGTATACGGTCTTCTGCTTGAGCAGGGGGCTGGTCTAGAAGACCTCCAAGGTCCCTTCCAGCTGTATTCTGATTAATTGAATAAATATGAGTCAGTTGCCAAGCATCTGTCCACCCTGGGGATGCTGAAATGGTCATAAGGAGCCTTGGTGGAGCAGCGGACTAAAGCGCTGTTAAATAGCACTTAGCTGCCAGCTGCCTGCAATTACTGCGAGTTCGAATCTCACCAGGCTCAAGGTTGACTCAGCCTTCCATCCTTCCGAGGTAGGTAAAATGAGGACCCGGATTGTGGCGACAATAAGCTGACTTTGTATAAAAAAGAACACCGCTTGGGGGGGACCAAAAGCCCTACTAAGCAGGTATATACAAAAGTATGAAGGCTATTGCTTGATGCATTGTAAGCCACCCTGAGTCCAGAGAAGGGCGGCGTATAAATCGAACCAATAAATAAATAAAATAATAAACAAGTGTGACAAACGAGTCATGAGTGCCTTTTTTTCAGGGCCCTTGGAACTGAACGGTCACTAAACGAACTGTTTATACGTCGAGGACTACTGTACCCTTGTGTGCTGACACTTGCTTCCTCTCTTCCACAGGCGACTCGGGGTATCCTTTGCGGTCCTTCCTCATGACCCCGCACGCCGATGACGGCCCCGAGCCCGTGGCGCGCTACAACGCAACCCACAAGACGACGCGGATGGTGGTGGAGACGGCTTTTGGGCAGCTGAAGATGAGGTTCCGCTGCCTTCACTCCACAGGGGGGCGCTTGATGCTCCGCCCGGAGAAAGTGGCGAAGGTTTTTGTAGTCTGCGCCATGCTTCATAACATGGCCTTGAGACGCCAGCTGCCTATCATCAATGGAGGACAAGGGGTGGACACTGAGGTCCCTGTGCCTCCATACCTGGAGACTGACAGCATGGTAGAACAAGATCCTCAGGGAGTAGAAGTCCGGGATCAGATTATTAGCACTTATTTCTCACAATAAATGAGCTTTTAATAGGTGAAGTGTAGTTGGCTAGTCTGTTCTTCTTCCCTAGAGGACGTAGGAGGTGGGGGGGGGGGGGCTGTGAAAGGAGACACAGGGTTGTGTGATCACACAACTGCCTCCCCCGCCCTGGAAAATCTCCTAAAGCAGGGGTGTCAAACTGGCAGCCCGAAGGCCGGATCCATCACACACAGGCCATTGCTCACCCCAGCTCCGCAAAGGCAAAAAAAAAGGTCACGTGATGTCACGTGACACAATTGAGTTTGACACCCGTCCCCTAAAGAGTGCTGCATATCGTCATCATCTTTTAATGACCCCATAATCCCTTGCGGGGTGGAGTCTGGGCGACCGAATGGAGCTGAGTGTGTGCTGGCCGGATGCCCTTCCTGTCGCCAATGCGGAGTTCTAGTCAGCAGCTATATTCTCATTGTGCCTGGAGAGAGAAATATGTGCCTCTACCCAGGATCGAACTCACAGCCTCCTGATTGTGAGGTGACAACTCCACCTATAGGCCACCGCACCACTCTAAAGGGTGCTGCGTATGCCTAACATATTGTTTCCTGACAGGAATTGATCTCACAAGCTGGTGGGTTTTATGGTAAAGAATAGAGATGCAGAGAACTGGATTTGGTGCTCTTCTGGATCGCATTGCGTGAAACTCTTAGAAGATATCAGAAGAAGAGCCTGGATAGCTCAGCAGACTAATGCATTGTGCATTGTAATTAACTCCAGCTGTCTGCAATTACTGTAAGTTCGAATCTCACCAGGCTCAAGATTGACTCAGCCTTCCATCCTTTCTAAGGTAGATAAATTGAGGACCCAGTTTGTGGGGGCAATAAGCTGACTTTGTATAAAATATACAAAAGTATGAAGGCTATTGCTTAACGCATTGTAAGCTGCCCTGAGTCTCCGGAGAAGGGCGGCATATAAATCAAATTTTAATAAAAGAAAGGAAAGAAAAGGAGACGTTGAGAATTCCACAAATCTAATTTACAAACATTCATGGAATGTAAGTGTTGAAAGGGATCTTCAAGTTCAACTGATTAAGAGTTTTGCAAACTTGGGGACTTTAAGATATGTGGACTTCGACTCCCAGAATTCCACAGCCACCATAGCATAGAATTCTGGGAGTTGAAGTCCCTAGGTTTGAAAAACTTCCATAGAAACAATCATTGTGTTCAATGTCAAACATTAACCCAAACATTATAGTATCTATAGATAGTCCTCAACTTACAACAGTTCATTTAGTGACCGAAGTTACAACGGCACCGAAAAAAGTGAGTTGTGGCCATTTTTCGCACTTATGTCCAATACAGCAGCCCCATGATCACATGATCAAAATTAAGACACTTGGCAACTGACTCGTATTTATGACGGTTGCAGTGTCCCAAGGTCATGTGATCCCTTTTGTGACTTGACAACCCAAGTTCATGGGGAAGCCCGATTCATTTAACAACCGTGTTACTAACTTAACAAATGCAATGATTCCCTTAACAACAATGGCAAGAAAAATCGTAAAATGGGGCAAAACTCACTTAACAAATGTTTCACTCAGCGACATAAATCTTCAAGTCAATTATGGTCGTGAGTCGAGGACCACTAGAATTTCCATCTGGAACCCATCGTCCACAATTGGAAATATCTTTTACGCCTACCGTAGTGCTATTGGTTGTGCCAGATGTGGATGATGGGTGTTGCGGCTCAGCACTGCGAGATGGGCATAAAAAACAAAAAGCTTGCAGCCTGCAAAGATATTAAATTTGTTTTCATTCCCCAGAAGATCATTGGTGTCTAATGCACAAGGATTTTATTTGGAAGTGAAAATAACTACTCTCAGGTAAGTGTGCATGGATTTCTAGCCTGAAACACGCCTCTCTCACCACTCTCAATGGACCGTAAAAAATACGCTAATTTGAAGTGTCTCATCAATTTACCCACCTAGCCATTATAGATAATCTTCAACTTCTTACGACCATAATTGGGTACTGGAATTTTAGTTGCTAAGCAATATGGTCTTTAAGTGAGATCATACTTGATTTTATGATCATTCATCAAGCTGGTTGGGAAGGCTGCAAAATCATAATCAAGATAGAATAGAATAGAATAGAATAGAATGGAATAGGAATAGGAATAGGAATAGGAATAGGAATAGAACAGAACAACAGAACAGAACAGAACAGAATAGAATAGAATAGAATTCTTTATTGGCCAAGTGTGATTGGACACAAGGAAATTGTCTTGGTGCATACGCTCTTGGTGTACATAAAAGAAAAGATACATTCATCAAAAATCATAAGGTACAACACTTAATGATAGTCAGGGAACAAATAAGCAATCAAATCATATTAGGAAACAGTCAGTATAAATCTTAAGGATGCCAGTAACAAGGTTACAGTCATAAATGGGAGGAGATGAGTTGTTTTGAGAGTAGGAGTTGAAACAGTTTATGTCCAGGATGTGAGGGGTCTGTAAATATTTTCACAGCCCTCTTTTTGACTGGTGCAGTAAACAGGTCCTCAATGGAAGGCAGGTTGGTAGTAATCGTTTTTCCAGTTTTTTGGAAATGCCAGCCTATTGGCCAAGAGCCCGATTTGCGATCCTGTGACCAACAGGGTTGTGCAATGGTGGTCATTTCAAGGACAGAATTTAAGTTTTTCCAAGGCTGTCATAACTTGAAGCCGTCATTAAATGAATGGTCATAAGTTGAGGACTATCTGTCTTTTTCTGTCATGTTTCTGGTGTTGCATCTTATTAAGATGCAGGGAGCATTCTGAGTGGGGGAGCCCAAAATTCATCAAATGAAAACCCCATGCAGTGTGGGGAAGGGAGGTGACTCTTTGCTTGACATTTCGTCATGAGATTGAAACCCATTGCTGGCTTCTAGTAATCACCGTGTTCGTTTCTGGGTGCTCACGAATCTGCGAATGATCTTTTCCAGGATTTTCCCAGATACTGATGGCAAGGTGACTTAGGTCTGTCGTTTCCTGGATCCACCTTTTTTCCCCACCTTTTGAAGACTGGAACCGCATTGGTTCCCTCCCAGTCCTTTGGCAGTTCCCACATACTCCAGGAGCTCTGAAAAATTTAAGTCGGTGGTTCCAAGATCACATCTGCCGCCTCCTTAAGACAACGGTCCCCAACCCAACCAATCTTATTTCATTTTTCAACATAGTGACTAAATTAGTAGACCAGCGAAATACTGTGGGCATAATATTCTTAGACTTCAGCAAGGCATTTGACAAAGCAGAGCACAACCTACTTCTTGGTAAGCTAGGCAAAAGTGGGATAGATAGCATCACCACCAGATCAACGGTGAAATCCGGCCGGATCTATCCGGCTCAAGCGAACTGGTAGCGCCGGTGGTGGGAGGCTCCGCCCACCTGCCGGGACGTCATTATGTCCTGTTTTTGACTTTCTGTGCAAAACGGTAGCGAAGGTAAGTGCATTTCACCGCTGCACCGGATGGATTCGCAACTGGCTGACAAACCGTACTCAACGAGTAGTCCTTAATGGGTCTACGTCTACATGGAGGGAAGTAAGCAGTGGGGTACCACAACAAGGTTCCGTCTTAAGCCCAGAACTCTTCAATATCTTCATAAACGACTTAGATGAGGGAATAGAAGGGGAACTTACCAAATTTGCGGATGATACTAAAATGGCAGGAATAGCCAACACCCTAGATTCGTGATGGCAAACTTATGGTACGCGTGCCACAGGTGGCACGTGGAGCCATGTTTCCTGGCACGCCAGCTCAGCTCCTAGAGAGGCTCTGGAGGCTAGGGATAGCAAAAAAGTCACTTCCTGTCCAACCAAAAGTTGGAAAACTGGCCGTTTCGGGCCTCCAAGGGGCTGAGGAAGGCTGTTTTCGCCCTCCCCAGATGCATAGAGAGCCAGGTGAGAAAGAAAAACGGGCCTATTGGGCCATCACATGCCAGGAGTAGGGGGGAGGGGGGGCGCATAGAATTATGGGTGTGGGGATACATGTGGGCGAACTTGCCCCGCCCACCTTCCTGGCACACGATGGCAAAAAGGTTAGCCATCACTGCCCTAGATGATAGGCTCAAGATCCAGATGGATCTTGACAGACTTGAACATTGAAATTCAATGTAGAGAAAACTAAAGTCTTAACAGATAAGACTTTAAGATAAGACTTTGAGATAAGGAGGTTACAGGACCTACGTACCTTCCGCTGTGCCTTAAAAACGTTCTTATTCCAACAGGCTGGTCTGGCTTAAACCTCCTTTTTATACTGGGTTTTAAAACGTTTTATACAATTGGATTTTTGAATTGTTTCCTAGCCTAATTATTTAATTTATTTTAAACTATTTTTAACTTTTATATGCTACTGTATTTTATCTTGGCTGTTCACCGCCCTGAGTCCCGTCTGGGAGTAGGGTGGTATACAAATTCGAATAATAAATAAATAAATAAACAGGGATACAATCAAGATCAAGTGAGGTACTAATACCACTCTATAAGGTCTTAGTAAGACCATACTTAACTAAGCATCCAGTTTTCGTCACCCCATTATAAAAAAGATGTTGAGACTCTAGAAAAAGTGCAGAGAAGAGCAACGAGGATGATTAGGGACTGGAGGCTAAAACATACGTTGAACAGTTGCAGGAACTGGCCATGGCTAGTCTGGTGAAGAGAAGGACCAGGGGAGACAGGATAGCAATCTTCCAATATTTGAGGGGTTGCCACAGAGAGGAGGGAGTCAAGCTATTTTCCAAAGCACCTGAAGGCTGGACAAGGAATAATGGATAGAAACAGATCAAGGTGAGATTCAACCTGGAAATGAGGAGAACTTTCTTGACAGTGAGAGCAATCAACCAGTGCAGGGGTGGGCAATTGTGGCTCTTTTACAACCTGTGGACTTCAACTCCCAGAATTCCTGAGACAGCTTAGCTTAGCTGTCTCAGGAATTCTGGGAGTTGAAGTCCACAGATTGTAAAAGAGCCACAATTGCCCACCCCTGAACCAGTGGAACAGTTGCCTTCAGAAGTTGTGGGAGTTTCATCACTGGAAGCTTTCAAGAAGAGACTGAGCTGCCATCTGTCAGAAATGATGTAGGGTCTCTTGTTTGGGCGGACGGACGGGGGTTGGACTAGATTTATTTATTTGCTTGTTTGTTTGTTTCAATTTATAAACCGCCCTTCTCCTTGCGGACTTAGGGCGGTGAACAGCCAAAATAAAACATGGTATATAAAAGTTAAAAACAATTAAAAATTATTAAATGTTTTCGGCCGACAATTAAAACAAACCAATTTCAAATCAATTTCAAATTTAAAACAGAGGATGGGATCAAGCTAGCCCAGCTAGATGGAACAAATGGGTTTTAAGGGCCCGACAAAAGGTCCGGAGATCTGGAATCCTGCGTATCTCCGGGGGTAGGTCATTCCAGAGGGCGGGCGCCACCACAGAGAAGGCTCTCCCCCTGGGGGTCGCCAGCCGGCACTATCTGGCCAACGGCACCTGGAAGAGGCCCTCTCTGTGCGAGCGTACTGGCCGGTGGGAGGCTATTGGCGGCAGAAGGCGGTCCCGCAAGTACCCAGGTCCTAAGCCATGGAGCGCTTCAAAGGTGGTCACCAACACCTTGAAGCGCACCCGGAAGACCACCAGGAGCCAGTGCAGCTCGCGCAGGAGAGGACCCACAAGGTCCCTTCCAGCTCTGTTAATCTAAAAAAAAAAAAAAACCCACCCCAGATTCACTTAACCACCATGCTACTAATTTAACTCCTTCAGTCATTCACTTAACAAATGTGGCAAGAAAAGTCATAAACCAGGAGCGAAAAACCCATTTAACAAATTTCTCACTTAGCAACATTATATTTGGGGCTCCGTTGTGGTCATAAGTCGAGGACTACCTGTCTTTGGGATCCCCGATCTTTTCCCATAAAAAGACGGATCTTCTTCCCCTTGAAAGAGGGCACAAAGTGACTTTGAGTGTTTTTGTAAGGTCCCAAAATATACTTTAGTCACCAGAATGCCAAAGAGAGAGAGACTCAAGACGAGACTTGCAAAAAAACCCAGATTTTATTTATGGCCAAAAACAAAATACTGGGTGGGACTATATCCAGAACATACAGATACAATGCATGCGAGGAGATAGCCACCCCTTGGGCAAGGCATGGCGTCCTTTTATACCCTCAGAGACATCAGTTTAATACCCAGTTCTGGCCTCTTAGTTTAGGTTTATTCCTTGTTGCCCTGCAAAGGAATAGAAGCCTCCCAATTAGCCTTATCTCTTCCTTGAGCATTCCTTTGTTCTCCCAATTGCTCATTTGGCCCCCTGGTTCTGCAAGGAAGGAGCTTATACAGATCAAAGGTGTAAGTTAGAGCTAAATTATCCCTCGGATGATGTCTGCAGTTCTGAGATATGTACCATGCTCTTAGATGGCACAAGAAAAACAGGAAGATTGATATGGGTTCAGGTCAATTTTTTAAATTATTATTATTATTATTAGATTTATATGCTGCCCTTCTCCGGAGACTCAGGGCAGCTCACAATGCGTTAAGCAATAGCCTTCATACTTTTGTATATTTTTATACAAAGTCAGCTTATTGCCCCCACAAACTGGGCCCTCAATTTACCTACCTTAGAAAGGATGGAAGGCTGAGTCAACCTTGAGCCTCGAACTTGCACAATTGCAGACAGCTGGGTGTTAATAACAGGCTATCTAGCCTGTTGGGTTATCTGAGGCTCTCAGGAACATATGTTTGACAAATACCAGATACATTAGAGGCCTAATAACAGAATGTGTTTGTTACAGGAGATACAAATATAAAGGCCTAATATATGTGATACAGATACAAAGGCATATATGTATTACAGGAACCTAATGGTTACAGAATGGAGAATACCAGTATATCATATTCTAGTATTATTTATTATATCCTTATTATTGTTTCCCTTCATGTTCATACAAACCTAAGATCTCTTGTGTATTTCTGACCTCTACCTGATCCCTGGCTACCAGGGTCTGTGCGGGTTGTGAGGGGGACCCGGTTATCCCCACCCCCCCACTCCAGGCTCAGATAACCCTCCCCCTTCTTTTCCCAGCCCCCCACTTCTGCCCCTCCCCAAGAGGCGGAATCCCTGGGAAGAACTTTCGCTTTTCTTTTCCCTTGCCTCTCTCCGAGGTTGCACCTGGAACGTCTGCCTAGCAACCGTGACGACATGAGGACGAATTTTGTGGGGGGTTTTTTTACTATTCGTTGAGCTTTGGGCCAATCGCCGGCTCGCTCCCGATTGCTGCTCCGCTCTGCTTTTGTTTATCCGGGGCGCCGCTTGCTTTGCCCGCGAGTTCAAGGAAATGGAGCGCTGGGAGAGGTTGGCGGATAGGATGGCTCCGCCGCGCCCTGCGCCCCTGTCGCTTCTGGTGCTGGCGGTCATCACCTTACGGGAAGGCTGCTTCGGGGGTGAGTCCTTAGGGGGCATCGGGGATTCCGGCCCCTTTGTCTTCTGGTGGGAATCCATCCAGGGAATCTCTCCCTCCTAAAAATAATTAATCCCAGAATTAGAATCCTGATTCTGTCCTCTTTCTGGTCCTCCACCACCCCCTCTCCCTCTCCCTCTCCCTCTCTGGCTACTTTCAGGGGGGACAACAAAGCGTTGATGGGACTCTGCTCTTGGGTTAAAGGTTGCGGTGTGAATGCAGCAGGGTCAGAGTCCCCAGAGAAGCACTCCTTGAATAACCTCCCTAAAGAACCCTCCCTCGTGATCCTAGAATAGAATAACAGGCTTGGAAGGGACATTGGAGGTCTCCTAGTGCAGGGGTCTCCAACCTTGGCAACTTGTGGACTTGTGGCTTTGCTGGCTGAGGGATTCTGGGCGTTGAAGTCCACAAGTCTTCAAGTTGCCAAGGTTGGAGACCCCCATTCTAGTGCCAGGCAGGAAACCCTACACCACTTAAGACAAATGGTTATCCAACATCTTCTTTAAAACTTCCGGTGTTGGAGCATTCACAACTTCTGGTGGCAAGTTGTTCCAC
Source organism: Masticophis lateralis (assembly GCA_030761175.1). Taxonomy (NCBI): domain Eukaryota; kingdom Metazoa; phylum Chordata; class Lepidosauria; order Squamata; family Colubridae; genus Masticophis; species Masticophis lateralis. The sequence goes on from JAUDYJ010000002.1 coordinate 15,136,603, forward strand.
TGATTAATTGTTCTCACTGTCAGGAAATTTCCCCTTAGTTCATTAGTTTCTCCTCCACCCCCCTCTCCTGTCCCCCACCCTGGGCACCCTAAATCCTAATATCCTCAAGAGTTTCTTTCTGGGGCGTTTATGGAGATTCTCCATCATGGCTGTCCCAAAAGTGTTTTTTTTTTTTTTTTTTTTTTCAAGAGGCCACTGGACTTCCTGGTTTTTCTCCGGAGACTTTTCGCTTCTCATCTAAAGTAGAGCAGGATCTGATAGATGACCACTGGATAACTTTCTATTCACTCTGTTCTAAAAGCAACTCTATTCTAAGAAATGCAGGAAATACATCCGACTGGAGAAAGTACAAACTCCGCTTAAAATCCTTTGATACTCTAAGAGGCCCCTAACTTGTCAGAAGATAAGAACATTCTAATGACAAACAGCGTAAAGGTTAGTAAAAACAAGGATAGCCACCTGGGCTGGAAGTCGTTTATCATCAGAAGAATGTATGCTTCAGTAATATACAGAAGAATTATGATTGTTTGGCAAGGATAATGTAAAACTTTAGTAATTAGGAAATGTCAATTAAATATAACAAATGTATGTTAACCATATATGGAAAGTTGCTGTGTTAGCAGAATCCTTTGTTTAGAAGAGTATAAGAAAGTCATGTAATCTCTACCTCTTCATTCAGAACTCAGATGGGAATCGAGTTCTGGATCTTGCACAATAAACCTGACTCTGTCTGACCCAATGGAATGTCTCTTATATCCTTTCTTCCATAACACATCCAAGAAGCTCCTTGGAAGCTCTGACTAGATGGTAGGGGAAAGGAAGTCAGAACTGAAGAAGCTTCTTGGATGAGAAGCTAAAGGTCTCCGGAGAAAAACCAGGAAGTCCAGTGGCCTCTTGAAAACAGGACTTTCTGGGAGGAGGTAGAGATTTTCCTCCCCAGGGTCTCCTCCTTCTATCTCTGATCCCCTCCCCAACGTGAGACTGTTTTGCAGAATTAAAAATATGCAGCAAGTATTACTGTTCCATGGTAGTCAGGATTTTTCAGCCTTGGGATTTTTCCAGCTTGGGTTGCAGTCACTGGGGGGTCTCCTCTAGACCAGATTTCAGACCTTCTCACTGCTCTGTCATGAACAGAGTTAAATCCCCACCCAATTCTCTCTTGCAGTTAGGGAAAAACTCTGATCCTTCTGGATTCTAAAATCTACCCAGAACTGGATGTGGAGCTGGGCCTCTCCTTCGCCAATGGCTCTGAGAAGCTGCTGGAATTGTACCATGGCCTTTGCCTTGGGACTGGGAAGGATTGGGAGACACACCCAGAGCAAACAAGACTTTGGCCTTTATTTCTCTGGCTGTGCAGATCCTGCACAGGGCTGGAGGCTAAAATGTACGGTTTAGAATGGTTAGAGGAATTGGGTGTGTCCAGTCTAATGGAAAGAAGAAAGAGGGGTGACATGATAGCAGTGTTCCTATAGATGAGGGGCTCCTACAAAGATGATGGGGTCAAACTATTTTTCAAAGCCCCAGAAGGCAAGATGAGAAAGAGTGGATGGAAACTAACCAAGGAGAGAAGCAACCTAGAACGAAAGAGAAATTTCTAACAGTAAAAGCAATCAACAGCAATAGCAATAGCATTTAGACTTATATACCGCTTCATAGTGCTTTATAGCCCTCTCTAAGCAGTTTTACAGAATCAGCCTATTGCCTCCAACAATCTGGGTCCTCATTTTACCAACCTCTATGGATGGAAGGCTGAGTCAACCTTGAGCCTGGTGAGAATCGAACCGCTAACGGTCGGCAGAATTAGCCTGAAATACTGTATTCTAACCACCGCACCACCATGTATCAACTTCAAGGGAGGGCCAGACAAGGAGTAATGGATGGAAACTGACCAAGGAGAGATTCAATTTAGAAATGAGGAGGAACTTTCTGACTGTGAGAATGATCAACCAATGGAACAGAAGTTGCCTTCAGAAGTTGTGGGAGCTTCATCACTGGAGGCTTTCAAAAATAGACTGGGCAACCATTTATGTTAAATAGTATATAGGGTCTAGTGCTTGAGCAGGGGGTTGGACTAGAAGACCTCCAAGGTCCCTTTCAACTCTTATTATTCTACATTCTGCCTTTTTCCATGCAGACACAGGTTATGCCCAAATAAATAGTGTGAATTATTTTGAAAATCTCTGCTGCTTTGGAGGACTTTCCTAGGAAGGGCTGTAAGCATTTTAAGCTCCTGGGTAAGAAATTTGCAATGTAGAGATTGAAATAATTTTCTGTGTTTGTTTTTGATTTATCCAAAGGGTCTCTAGGATCTTCCACACAGATATTATTGAGGGGACAGCAGCTGAGCCCTCCCACCCCACCTGAAAAGATGGATTTGGCAGCAAGAACTCCCAAGCAGCCCCAGCTTGGCAGTGGGTCGGACCAGGTTGGGGAGAGCCCAGGGATGAAATCCAGCAGGTTCTGACAGGTTCTGGAGAATCAGTAGCAGAAATTTTGAGCAATTCAGAGAACCGGTAGTAGAAAATTTGAATAGTTCGGAGAACCAGCAAATACCATCTCTGGCTGACCCCAGAGTGGGATGGGAATGGAGATTTTTGCAATATCTTTCCCCCAGGAGTGGGAATGGAATGGGGATTTTGCAGTATCCTTCCTCTGCCACGCCCACCAAGCCACACCCACAGAACTGGTAGTAAACAAATTTGGATTTCACCACTGGGAGAGCCCATGAGTTTCTGCAGGGTGAGAGGGAATTCTGTGAGTTGAAGTTCACACAGAGTTTGAGACACTCTGATCTTAGAGCCTTCTGTGGAGAGACGTTCATTGTATAATAAGTTGGACAGCCCAGATGGCCATCCTCCCAAACTGGCCGAGGGGCATTTCTAGATTTCCATGTGCTGACAAAAGGCAGGATCAATACCAGAAGAGGGGCATCTTCTGTAGAAATGGAAGAAAGTGTTTAAGATCCAGAGTAAATCTGATGTTTTGCAGGTGCCTGGGATAATCAGCAGTGGGAATGGAATGGAATGGAATGGAATGGAATGGAATGGAATGGAATGGAAAAGGGGGGCTCCAACCCTAGGACCCTCAAAGCAGCAGGAAACCCGCATCTGCTTATCCCAAATTTTCACTCACAGGAAAAATCCATTCTCGCCTCACTGAGGGTCAGCATGGATTGCTGTTAGGTGCAGATTTTAGGAGAGATTTTATGAAATGGGGGGGGAAAGGGAGGGGAAGGCAGGGAGCCTGGATAGCTCAGCAGACTAATGCATTGTGATTAACTCCAGCTGTCTGCAATTACTGTAAGTTCGAATCTCACCAGGCTCAAGGTTGACTCAGCCTTCCATCCTTTCTAAGGTGAATTGAGGACCCAGTTTGTGGGGGCAATAAGATGACTTTGTATAAAATATACAAAAGTATGAAGGCTATTGCTTACTGCATTGTAGGCCGCTCTGGGTCTCCGGAGAAGGGCAACATATAAATCAATTTTTTAAAAAAAAAGTATATCCAGGTGAGACCAGAGGCCGTGGGAGCCTCTGGGAGAATCCAAATTGTTTCCTGGGGAGATATGGGAAGGCAAAGGGGAAAGTGAAGGGAGCAACAATGAAGCCATACAGCCGCCCTGGATCTTCCTGCTCTGCCTTCCGATGGGAAATTCCTTTTCTAGTTCTCCAAAAGCACCTGAGGGCAAGATAAGAAGGATGAAAACTAATCAAGGAGAGAAACAACCTAGAAACAAGGAGAAATTTCCCAACAGTTAGAACAATTAATCAGTGGAACAACTTGCCTCCAGAAGTTGTGAATGCTCCAACTGTCAGAGTTCCAAGTAACAGACCCAACGCAATCAAACCTCTGAGGCCTAAGTGTTCCTCAAAGTACAGATTTATTAGGTGTCATGTTGGCACATCTGGTGAAAACATGACTGAAGATCCCATGGTTTTCCCCACATATATTATATTATATTATATGTGATATATCATATATCATATCATAGCCGGTTGAGCCTCAGATAGCTCAACCGGCTGAATAGCCTGTTATTAACACCCAGTTGTCTGCAATTACACCAGTTCGAGGCTCATGGTTGACTCAGCCTTCCATCCTTTCTAAGGTAGGTAAGTTGAGGACCCAGTTTGTGGGGGCAATAAGCTGACTTTGTATAAAAAATATACAAAAGTATGAAGGCTATTGCTTAACGCATTGTAAGCCGCCCTGAGTCTCCGGAGAAGGGCGGCATATAAATCTAATAAAAAAAAAATCATATATCATATATCATATATCATATGTCTTGTTTTATCTTATCTTATCTTATCTTATCTTATCTTATCTTATCTTATCTTATCTTATCTTATCTTATCTTATCTTAATGTATGGGGCAGGTATATATTTATGTATGTATATAGAAGAGGTGGGTTTCAGCCAGTTCTGACCAATTCTGGAGAACCGGTAGCAGAAATTTTGAGTAGCAGAGAACCAGCAAATACCACCTCTGACAGGCCCTGCCCCCATCTATTCTCTGCCTCCTGAGTCCCAGCTGATCGGCTGGGTCTTCTTTGGTTGTCCTGCACACCGAGCTGGAAAGCAGGTTAGTGGGGTGGGGACGGAATGGAGATTTTACAGTATCCTTCCCTTCCCCCGGAGTGGGGTGGGGTAGAAATGGAGATTTTACAGTATCCATCCCCTGGAGTGGGATGGGAATAGAGATTTTGTAGTATCCTTCCCCTGCCACGCCTACCAAGCCACACCCACCAAGCCATGCCATGCCCACAGAACCGATAGTAAATAAATTTGAATCCCACCACTGATATGTACCTAGCATGTGTACAAGCGTATTATGTATGTATTTGAGTAGATATACACTTTCCCTTGGAGCAGGCAACAGCATTTCATTTTTAATGTGGGGCAGTGTGCTCACAGTAATAATAATAATAATAATAATAATAATAATAATAATAATAATAATAATAATAATAATAATAATAATAATAATAATAATAAAGTTATTTGATCTTTTCTTGCCCCTCAGGTCTCCTTTTCCTCCTCCCTCCCCAAATCTTCAAATTAGAGGCCGCTACGCCCCTTGGATGAGGGTCTCTCAGCTGAAGCCTCCTAACTCTGCCTCTCTGGGTCCTTTCCAGGCTCCCACTCCCTGAAGTATTTCCAAAACTACATCTCGGACCCCAGTCAGGGACGGTCCTACTATGTTACTGTGGGTTATGTGGACGGCCAACTCTTCTCTTCCTACGACAGCAACAGCAGGAAGGAGCAGCCTCGAGTCTCCTGGATGGAGAAGTTGGAGAAGGAATATTGGGACAGTCAGAGCCATATCGGACGTCTCAATGAGGAGGGGTTCAGAAGAAACCTGGAGATTCTGAGGAATCGCTACAGTCAGAGTGAAGGTGTGGCTCCTCCTGCCCCATATTCCCCTCCCCTCCTCAGGAGGAGGAGGAAGGAGAGAAAGGAGGTCCCTCCCAGGGGAAAAGCTGGTTTTTTAAAAAAAAAAACAATTAAAGTGTAATTGCACTAAGATTTATATACCGCTTCACAGTGCTTTACAGCCCTCTTTAAGCGGATTACAGAGTCAGCCTATTGCCCCCAACAATCTGGGTCCTCATTTTACCCACATTGGAAAGATGGAAGGCTGAGTCAACCTTGAGCCTGGTGAGATTCGAACTGCCGAACTGCAGCTAGCAGTCAGCTGAAGTAGCCTGCAGTACTGCATTCTAACCACTGCACCTCCTCGGCTTTTAAAAATATTTAAAGTGATTTAAAAATATTTTACGGGTTTACAAAATAATTTTTTCCCTGCCCATAACTGAATTCCTTTGTGCAGATTACAGTTACTGAAACGTTTTATAGTAAACAAACATTATATAGCACAAAGAGCTGGGGTGGGGCAGTGGTTAGAATGCAGTATTGCTGGATAACTCTGCTCACATTGCCAGGAGTTCAATCCCGACCTGCTTGAAGTTGACTTCCATCTTTCTGAGGTGGGTAAAATGAGGACCCAGATTGTTGGGGGGCAATAGGCTGACTCTGTAAACCGCTTAGAAAGGGCTGTAAAGCAGGGGTCTCCAACCTTGGCAACTTTACGACTTGTGGACTTCAACTCCCAGAATTCCTCAGCCAGCATGCGCTGAATTCCTGCACTGCCCTCTTGGCGGAGGTCCCTTAAGGCCTCCCCTTTTGCCATCTTTGGGGGGCAGCAAGAATCCTAGACCTGGAATCCTAGGGCTGGAAGGGACCTCAGATGTCTTCTAGTCCAACCTCCATCCCCCCATTTCTTCTGTGCCATTCAGAGAAGTGAAAGGGAGACTTGCCACCTGTCCTCTTCCTGGCAAGGTTCAGGGGAGCCGCAGGTCAAGAGAGGGCAAAAGAGGGATTGATGAGGAGACTTTTTTCCCTTGAATCATCATCTTTTAACGACCCCATAATCCCTTGCGGGATGGAGTCTGGGCAACTGAATGGAGCTAGCATTTCATGGCCCGATGCCCTTCCTGTTGCCAATGCGGAGTTTATGTTCAGCAAATATATTCTCAGTGTGCCCAGAGAGAGAAATATCTGCCTGTACCTAGGATCGAACTCACAGCCTCCTGATTGTGAGGCGAGAGCTCCACCTCTAGACCACTGCACCACTTGAATGCCAGGGAGGAAATGTCGATGGAGTCCGTGCCTCTTTCCAGTGTCCAAGTCCTGCAATGAGAGAGGCCTCTCCTAAGAACTCCCCCAACCACCCTCCTGTTCCTCTTTCAGGCTTTCACATGATACGTTCGGCTGTGAGGTACGAGAAGACGGGAGCAAACTAGGGTTTGAGCATCATGGATACGACGGGAAGACCTTTCTCACCTTCGACAAGGAGACAGCCAGCTGGGTGGCTCTTGACTCCCAGGCCCAGATCACCCAGAGGAAATGGGATGCTATTCCAGGATTCAATCAGAAACTCAAGTTTTACCTGGATGAGTACTGCATTGATTGGCTGGAGAGGTACCTTTCGTACGGGAACAAGACCCTGCTGAGAACAGGTGAACATCTGGATCTAGATTGAGCTTTCCCCCTTTCGGCTCCCTGCTCCGCAACCTGTCTGGCCAACAGGGAATCCATTCTCCCTCTTCAACATCTATTGCCAGGCAACCATTAAATGGACCAGGATATGCTACCCGGCCTGGCGTTTGTCTGTGTGGATCAGGCAGCAAAAGCACTTAGGAGTATCCTGTTCACAGCCCAGGAAGAGGCAACAGGGCCACTTGGGGTTTTTCAGTGGAGCCAGCATTAGTCAAAATGGAATCAAGTGTGAGAGGCACCTTTAATTTCCTCTCCTTCCCCCGCCATCCTACAGGGAGCATCCTCCCTCCCTTTCACCTGAGGGTGCACCTCTCATCCCCTCTCCCTCCCTTTCATTGAAGGCTGCATCAGGGTTGTGTTTGACCTCGGGGTGTGTGTGTGTGTGTGTGTGGCCGGCGGTGTGATCAGGGTGGGCCACTCATCAAGGCTTCGTTTTTTGCCGCAGTGGCCTCCTGCAGCCCTCCGCCAGCGAAAATGGAGCTTGAGGAGGCCGCGAATGGCCCATTTGGGCTCCATTTTCACTGGCAGAGGGTTTCAGGAGGCTGTCGGGGCCGAAAATGGAGCCCGGGTAGGCCGTGTGTGGCCCTCCTGACTCCTGGCAGAGGCACTGCAGGCCGGTTCTTTCCTGTTTCCAGGGCTGGCCCGCCAGCCACCCACGCCTTGAGTTTGAAATCCCAGCTCTAGGGGACACCACCTTTACAATTTAGAGGATATTACCAGTGGTTCCAGTTGGGCAAAAAAGTCAAGATTGATGGATTTTTTTCTTCCCAGGGGAAAATAAAACACTCCTGAGGATTCTGGATATTTTTCTTAAATCATTTATTTTATTTATTTATTTATTTTATTTGTCAAACGTGTCTAAGATAACAGATATAAATATAAACATGTTTATGAATACAGGATGTTAAGACCTTTTTATTTCACCAGGCTGGCCTGGCCTAACCTCTCTTCTTTTAGCGTTAAATTTTAATCTGTTTTAAATTGTGTGGGGTGTTTTAATTCTGTCTGGGCCAAATTTATTTAATTTGATTTTATTTGGGCTTTTAAATTTTGTATACATGTTTTTTTATTGTTGGCTGTTGTTCACCGCCCTGAGTCCTTCGGGAGTAGGGCGGTATATAAATCTAATAAATCTAAATCTAATCTAATATGAATAAATGGGGACCGTAGGACAGGGACGGTAGGCATGTTGGTGACCTCTTAGGAATGTTGTGAGGTCAAAAGTAGACAGTCTAAGGTTAAAGTTTTGGGGATTTGGGGAAGAAACCACAGAGTCAGGTAGTGCATTCCAGGCATTGTTGAAGTTGTGTTTTCTGCAATTGAGTTCGGAGCGGTTACAAACAGTGTTTTCAACTCTGACCTACAGTGACTCCCCCATCAAAAGAACCCTCTCCCCACCCAACCTACAAGGCTCCCTGCTCACTTTATAAACTTTTGCTGCAAGTTTGTTCATATTTTCCTATCAAGACCATCTTCCCCCTCTGGCTGTACCACGTCCCTCTCTGGAATTGTTGATCCCTCCAGGATTGGCTGGGTGAGATCAGGCTTTATGGGGGAATCTTCTTCCCATACCAGTAGCCCAGGAGTGGGTTCTACTTACTTTTACTACCGGTTTGCAACGGGGCTGCGAATGCATGCGAGCGAGGCAAGCGCATGCTCTTCTGCACATGGGCAGAAGCTTACTGATGACATCCGGGTCAGTGGGCAGAGTCTCCTGCCGGTTTTACAACCGGTTCTTGCAAATCGGGGGCACCCCACCACTGCAGTAGCCACTCCCTACCCGGGGAGGGCTGTCTCTCTAGTCCATTGACCTAACACAGTGGTCTGCAACCTTAAATACTCAAAGAGCCATTTGGACCCGTTTCCCACAGAAAAGAAAACACCAGGAGCTAAAAAACCTGGGTGGGCGTGGCCAACTCGATGACACTCCCACTGGTCACATGACCAGCCCCTAGCCTCGCCTACCCAGCTGGTCATTAGGGCAGAGAACCAGTTATTAAAAAACACAAAATCCTTTTGACATATCTCTCTCCTCCCTCTCCCCCCATCTTCTCTCCTTCTCTCTCTGTATCTCTTTATGTCTCTCTCTCTCTCTCCCCCTCTCTTTGTATCTCTCTGTCTCTGCCTTGGCCGCTTCTCCACCCTCCGCCATTGCCCGTACATTCTCAGGCCAGGCAAGGAGTGACTGGGAGGGGAGGGAGAGGGGCGGGGCCAGCCAGTGTTGGCATCACCTGACAGGAAGCCGCAGTAGAGGGCCCAAAGAGTCACATGCGGCTCTCGAGCCGTAGGTTGCTGACCTCTGACCTAACGTATCTCTGCCTCCCTTTGAGATGCAGAACCATTTTTCCAAATTAACCAGTGTGAAATCCCCAAAACTCGGAGCCCCTTGCTTTGATCCTGGTTCTCCTCCTCTTGAAACTATGGTTGTCTCCCTCGGAAAGAGTCCTGGAGCAACCTAAGATTTAGGGGAGTGGAGAAGGTAGGGGAAATCTTCTGTATTGCTTTTTTGTTGAAAGGGATCTTAAAAGAGCAGTTCCCATGAAGGGAATAGGCCAAGATCAGTCAGAATTCAAAGCAGCTTGAGTAGAATTTATTTGGACCCTCAATTTGTTGCCACTTTTCAGAACGAATTACTGGGAGGGACTCAAAATCTGGAGTACTTTCTGGTTGAGCATCTTCCAGATTGGGAGCATTTCCTAAACGTTCTGGAGATGCTGGTTTTGAGTGGAAAATCCCTGCCTTAAAAGTAAGCAGTGGGAGACTTCCTTGCTCCTTCAAGTTTCTCATCCATCTTCCAGGCTCTGGAGGGGCTCAGAGTTAATTCCAGTGGTGCCGTTTCTACAGAGACCCCAATGGTGACGGTGAGCAGCAGGACGGAGACCGAGGATGGGATGGAGACGCACATCTGCCGAGTGGATGGCTTCTATCCCAGGGAGATGGATGCCACCTGGACGAGGGACGGGGAGATCTGGCTGCAGGATACCTTCCATGGGTCTGTGGCCCCCAATGCGGATGGGACCTTCCACTACTGGCTCAGCATCCGGATCGACCCCAAAGAGAGGGGCCGTTATCGGTGTCACGTGGAGCACGACGGCCTGAAGGAGCCTCTGGACGTGGCCCTGAAAGGTGAGAGGCTGTTGGGAGGGAAAAGCTGGGGTCTTTTTCCAGATGGAGGATTGAGGGAAAGGAATCTGACCCCAGGTGTGTCCACATGTGAGCACGCTTGAGCTTTAATCCATTGTTTTTTCCCATTGTAAGGTCCAAAATGAGATTCGAGGTGCTGGTGATGACTATAAAGCCCTACATGGTTTAGGGCCATGATATTTGGCGGACCACCTACAGCCAGCAACGATACCCCATCGCCCAGTTCACGCCCATAGAGAGGCCCTGCTCAGGGTGCCGTCGGCTAGACAGTGTTGGCTGGCGGCCCCCAGGGGTAGAGCCTTCTCTGTGGGCGCGCCCACCCTCTGAAATCGACTCCCCTTGGAGCTCCGGTTGGCTCCTGACCTTCGCACCTCCCGCCACGAATTAAAAACTTGGTTATTCAAGTTCCCCGACCTGGACTGATGGGGTTTGATGGGTTTTAAATTTTAGTCGCTCTAATCAGATTTTAACTTTGTATTATGGCTTTGTGAATTTTATTACCGTGAGCCGCCCTGAGTCCGTTGGAGATAGGGCGGCATATAAGCCAACTAAAATAAAATAAATAAAAAATAAAATGTCCAAAACGTCCCCAATAGTGCCGATGAGAAAGATTCAAGCAGAGGCTTGAAAAAAGTAACAGCTTTTATTCTGGCCAAAAGAAAACAGCTGGGTGGACAGTTTTCACAGCATATAGGAAGAAAGCATACAAGGAAAAAGCCACACTTGGGGAGAGTGTGGCTAATATCTTACACGCTCATGAAGCCAATCAGAGACAAAGTTTGTTACCTAACGTGAGCAATGCCTTGCCCATGCCCTTCTCATCTTCAAAGCACTCCTTGTCCAAGGAATGTCCAAATCCACTAGGATTTTATAAAGTGGCACTCATACTTCACGTGATCTTGATTCTATGCTGCTACTTATGCAACCCATTGCTGGCTTATATTCAAGTGATCATCCACTAGGATGATCGTGATATACTGGGGCAGCCTCCAAAAAGAACACAAATGTTTTTATTGATTCCCGATATTCCCTGATTCCCTGATTCCTGTTTATATTGTTCTGCTGCTGCAGTTTTTGTTTCTGTAAACTGCTGAGAGTCACAAGGTTTCAAAATGCTACTTTTGAGCTGAACAGCAATAGATAACTGTCAGCTGCCTTTATGCTGGGCAGGTGTGAGACGAAGGTAACGTCATAAGGACACATCTTCTAACAATGGTCATCAAGGCGTCTTCATAATACCTATAGAGCAGGGGTGTCAAACTCATGTCACGACAGCATCATGTGACATATCGGGACTTTTCCCCCCTTCGCTAAACCGGGTGTGGGGGTGGCCAGCACATGACACATCCAGCCCACGGGCCAAGAGTTTGACTGCTCTGTTTTAGAGAAACATGAAAATGAAGCCTTATCTTTATAAATTTATTTATTTATTTAGCGTATGGCTGGTCACACACAGTATTAAAACACTTCATTTTTACAGATTAAAAACAATTAAAACAATAAAAAAGCAGTAAGAAAACCTAAAAGAAAAACAGAAATAACATTTCAAAGTTTAATGTTGAGTTTGGAGATCCAGTCAGTAGCTGCCGTTGTTATGCAGAGGAAGTCCCTAGAATCTCCTGGATACCTTCTGTTAGGGCATTCCCTCACTATATGCTGGATAGGGTTAGGGTTAGGGTTAGGATTTTATAAATTTATATATATATATGTAGGCCTTTGGTTATTCGGGTCTTCTCCCGCGTAAAATTGGATGTGTCTTGGTGATGTTTCGACGAAGTCTCATTCGTCATCTTCAGGCTGGTGTTCTCGGCTTCGTGCTTCCAGGAGCACGAAGGAGCTCCAGGAGCACGAAAGAGCTCCAGGAGCACGAAGCCGAGAACACCAGCCTGAAGATGATGAATGAGACTTCGTTGAAACATCGCCAAGACACTTCCAATTTTACGCGGGAGAAGACCCGAATAACCAAAGGCCTACATACAAACACCCGCGAAAACCTCAGAAAACAGGGTGTTTGTATGTAGGTCTTTGGTTATTTGCTCCTGGAAGCACGAAGCCGAAAACACCAGCCTGAAGATGACAAATGAGACTTCGTCGAAACGTCGCCAAGACACTTCCAATTTTACGCGGGAGAAGACCCGAATAACCAAAGGCCTACATACAAACACCCGCGAAAACCTCAGAAAACAGGATGTTTGTATGTAGGTCTTTGGTTATTTGCTCCTGGAAGCACGAAGCCGAGAACACCAGCCTGAAGATGACAAATGAGACTTCGTCGAAACGTCACCAAGACATTTCCAATTTTACGCGGGAGAAGATCCAAATAACCAAAGACATATATATATATATATATATATATATATATATATATATATATATATATATGATAAATTTATAAATTTATAAAATCTTTATAAATTGATGGATTTCCAGTCCGTTAGCTGAATTAGATCTCTCCCTACGATGGCGGTAGCCTATAAGGAGAATCTTTATAATATCTTTTACCGATGGCATCTACCCCCAGCGAGATTGGCCAAAATGTTCCCAAACCTATCCCCTGAGTGTTGGAGATTAGACATAAATCTGGAACAATTTATCATATGTGGTGGACATGTCCCAACGCCAGGAAATATTGGCTCAAAGTTAAGGAATGGCTGGAAGGAATAACGGAACATAAGATAGAATTAAAACCAGAATTATGTCTATTAGGCATACTAGATCCAAAAATGGGTAAAAATTATCAATACATAATATGACACATACTAACCGCTGCTAGGATCGCTGGAAACTGGAAACTGGAAACAAATATACCCTCAAATGAAATGGTAATTAGAAAGATACTTGAAATGGATAGGATGGATAGGATGACTATGGAGTTAAAAGAAAGAGAAGAATTGGACTATTATAAAACTTGGAGTAGACTGTACAAGTGGCTAGAGAATAGAAGTCAAAAGAAGAAATAAAAGTTCTCAAACTATTGACTATAAGATAAAGATAAATGTATATGTGTATACTCAGAACAGTTATAATCAGTATTATATTATTATAATATAATTATACCATTACTAGAATCGTTCACATCTATGAGAAGGCAAATATTGAATAGTGAATTACAAAAGTAGAATATACATGATGATGCGGAAAACTGTAAAATTGTGTTACACTGTTGTTGTTGTTTTGGTTTTTCTATTTGTTTGTATTTGCCTTATTATTTTTTTCCTTGTTTTTTTTTCCTTGTGGTTTTTAAAGTTGGAAAATGTTCAGTAAAAACTATTTTTAAAAAATATCTCCCCACTCCCCACCCCAGTTGGGACGATTGTTTGGGGTGGTACTTCAGTTATCTGCTCTTTCTTTCAATTCTATTCCAGAATCCAACTTGGGGCTCATTGTCATTTTCACTGTGGCTGGTCTTGTTGTGCTGAGTGCGATTGTTGGGATATGGTCTTTCTGTAAGTATCCTTTTCTGGGTGATTGAAGGAAGATGGGGGGAGATTCCTCCCAAGACTCTCCTTTTGGGGAGCTCCTTCTGGGCTTCCTTCTGTTTTCCCAGCCCTCTTGAGGAGCATCTGAGATCTCGCCCTCTTGCTAGAACCCCAGTCTCGATTCGCTGAGGTTCTGTCTTCTCCAGAGTTGGGAAGAGGCATCACCATTTCTGTCCCTTTCAGAGGCTTTGGCCAAAGAGCAGCAGAGAAGGATTTGAGTGCAAATCTTCCTCCTCTCCCAGCTGCTCTTTCCTCCCCTTTCCCCTCCATCCACCTCAGAGGCAGCAGCTCTCTCTTGGGGCCCGTCAGGTGATGAAGTCGGAAGACCTTCCTGGGACTGTTCATAGGAACATCCAGGAGAGGTTGTAACTTAAACAAGTTCTCCTGGGGCTCTTCTGCATACAGGAGGAGAGATTGGATGATCTCTGATAGTTTCTTTTGAGCTTTCACTGTTTTTTGTTTTGTCCTTGCAGCATCAAAAAGCATCAAAAAGGCTACAGACTGGCATAAAGTGAGTGATTTGTCCTCTTTACAGGTGAGCCCCAATTCAGAGGTGGGGATCAGAGGCAAAACTTGAACAGAAAAGGGGAGAGATGCTGCGAGTTCCGGGCTTTTATGCCCTCTCTGTCTTTGAACTTCCTGGGGCCCAAAAAGAGTATCCTGATTGGTTGTCAGACTCCCAGGGGGTGGGGGTCTTAGCTAGCCTTGCTGGCTGATGTAATCTTCCCAGGTGCTATGTGGTGAGTTTCTGTTGCTAGAGGGGTCCTATTGCGTTCCAGATGATGGTCCATTGACAAAGATTGAGTTTCTGCCTCTGGCCCATTGACAAAGGGTGGGGGCAGGAAGATGGGAGCTGCTTCTCTATTTCTCATCCAAGGAAACATAATATTCTGCCTTTTTAATATTTCCCAAAATATTTCATTCTTCTAGGAAAGGGGTGGGTGCTAACTTCCTACAGTGCTTGGCCACAAACGGATCAGCATCTCACTGAGGATGCTCAGGTCTCACAGCAAGTTGCATTCCTTGTCACTCCATTGAATTAGCTTTGGTCTTTGCCATCAGCAATTGCGCAGATTTGCCAAAATGTCCAGTCCATGTGCCAGAGAAGCCCAATGGGAGTTTCCTGCATTTTTCTGCCCAGTGTTAAGCCTTACATGAATCTCCATGCTGATGACTTTCTGACAGACAAACTCTGGGTAGGACTTCTGACCACCGTCCTCAACATTTTGACTGCGATTGTGGCCAGAATTTTGATCATAAGTCATTGCAACCAAGGTGCCCACAGGACTGCCTCACTCAACGACGACTTCCCCAATTGCAGCTGCTAAATGACCGCATGGTTTGTTAAATGGACAGAGCAAAAGAGCCATGGTGGCGCAGTAGTTAAGAGTGCAGTACTGCAGGCTACTTCTGCTGACTGCCGGTTGACTGCAATTTGGCAGTTCGATTCTCACTAGGCTCAAGGTTGACTGAGCCTTCCATCGTTCTGAGGTGGATAAAATGAGAACCCAAATTGTTGGGGGCAAGATGCTGACTCTGTAAACGGCTTAGAGGGGCTGTAAAAGCACTGTGAAGCGGATTCAGGAGAAAAGATATAATAAATATAAAAAGAAAAAGAAAAAAAAGAAGATGACGAGAATGGGAGAAAGGGAGAAAAACATTAAGTGGAATTCTGGAGGGACCAAGGAAAATGGCTAAAAGGGGAAGAATAGAGGAAAGGAGGAAGGGAAATAAGGTATATATTTATAGATTTAAGAGAATTGTATTAACATTAGTAATTATGAATGTAACAAATAAAAATGATATATATTGTGTATGAAAACTGAAATTAAGAGACAAATTTGAAAAGTAAAAAAGTGATTTCAGTGTAAACATTGAATAAGATGAAGTACATTATTTATAGGTAAAAAAAGTGATGTAAAAAATAAAAACGATGATGCATATTGATTATTGCAAAACAAACAGTAGATGAAATATGAAGTGATAATTTGGTCCCTTTATGAAAAGAATTTAAATTGTGATAGGGATTTTAAACGAAGTTTTGTAAGTGATGAAATAAGATAATTAATTGATGTTATAATAAGAAATCAGGAATTAAGGATGGAAAGTTATATTGTTGAAGTTAAAGGGTTTCAATATAAAAAGTGAATAGGGTGAAGCATATTGTTTATAGCTAAAAAAAGATAATAAGAATTTTGAGAAATCTTTAAAAGGAGAAATAAGATAATTAATTGAAGTAATGTTAAGAAATTAGGATGTAAAGGGCTGATGGTAATATTGTTTATACACTATCTATTAAGAAGAGACTAAGACAAAACAAAAATGTAGAGAAAAAAGAATATTATGGCAGAAATTAAAATATGTAAATTGTATTTGGAAAAAACAAAAAAGAAGACTGGAATAGACCTAAAATATATATAATTATGTTATAAATTGTATCAAACATGACCCGGTCAATACTCTATTCATAAAATGTGTATGTAAAAGAAAACTTTGGTAAAACTTGTTTTTTACAAAAATAAAAGCATTCTGAAGCGGTATATAAATCTAAGTGCTATTGCTGTTTGCCAAAAGAGGGCTGGTAGGTCCCTTCCATGCGCAGAAGGAAATTGCTGTGGTGGGCAGGAGAAACAGAAGCTCTGATCCCAAAAATTGGAGCTTCATTTTTTTCAACCCACTGCAAAGCAGTGCTTCCTTTTTATTTTATTCCTTTTTATTTAGTTAGAATAAATAAGTGATTTTTTTTTTTTTTTTTGGCCATCTGGTGAGACACTACTGTGAGTTTCTAGCCTCACCATCAGTCCCTGGAATTTTCTGGAGGTCTCTTGGCTAAGTGCCAACCAGATCCTTGCTTGCAATCTTCTTCTTCTTTTTCTTCAACACCTGCCAGAGTTGCTGAGTTCTCCTTTGTGACTTTATTTTTATTTATTTATTTATTATTCAAATTTATATACCCCCCTACTCCCAAAAGGGACTCAGGGCGGTGAACAGCAAAAATAAAATACAATAACATTTAAAAGTTATTTAAAAGAGATTGAATAATTTGGGCTTAGAAATGAAATTTAAAACATCCAATTATATAAAACATTTAAAAACCCAATTTAAAGGGGGAGACTTAGACCAGACCAGCCTGTTAAAATAAAAACGTTTTTAGGGCGCGGTGGAAGGTGCGTAAGTCCTGAAGCCTCCTTATCTCTGGGGGGAGCTCATTCCAGATGGCGGGTGCCCCCACAGAGAAGGCTCTCCCCCTGGGGGCCGCCAGTCGACATTGTTTGGCCGATGGCACCCTGAGGAGCCCCTCTCTATGGGAGCGAACTGGTCAGTGAGAGGCTATTGGTGGCAGAAGGCGATCCCGTAAGTACCCTGGTCCTAAGCCATGGAGCGCTCTGAAGGTGGTAACCAAAACCTTGAAGCGCATCCGGAAGACCACCAGGAGCCAGTGCAGCTCGTGCAGGAGGGGGGTCACATGGGAGTGCCACGTCGCTCCCATCACCACCCGCGAGGCCGCATTCTGGACCAGTTGGAGCCTCCGGGTGCTCCTCAAGGGGAGCCCCATGTAGAGAGCATTGCAGTAGTCCAGGTGTGAGGCGACAAGGGCGTGAGTGACCATGCGTAACGAGTACCGATCCAGAAAGGGACGCAACTGGCGAATCAGGTGAACCTGATAAAAAGTCCTCCTGGCCACGGCCGTCATATGCTCTTCTAAAGACAGCCTTGAGTCCAGGAGGACGCCCAAGTTACTAGCCCCTTTATGGGCACCACTGTGGGCACCACTGAAATATTCTTTGAGAACAGCACAAAAAGAGAGAAAATAGATGTTGTATTCTCCTGCTTTTCAAGGCAGTGTCCTTTTTGGCTTTTTTTCATTTTCTGACAATCTGTAGTTGTTCTTTTTATAACCAATGACGCTAGCCCATTGCAGGGGTTTTCAACTTTTTTTCAGACCATGGAACCCTTGAAGTTCAAACAAATACATTAAAATGCTTGAATTTTACAATCATTTGCTAGGCTAACATTTTAACAAAGACCTCACTGTCGAAGACAGTGTGATTGCTTTTCCTTGGATAAAAGTCGTAAGTGGAGATCATCTTGTGTATTTAGCCTAATTGAAATGGAATTTACCAGTGGTGAAATCTAAATTTTTTTTTTACTGGTTCTGTAGGCATGGCTTGGTGGGCGTGGTGTGGCTTGGTGGGCATGGCAGGGGAAGGATTCTGCAAAATCTCCATTCCCATCCCACTCTGGGGCCAGCCAGAGATGGTATTTGCTGGTTCTCCAAACTACTCAAAATTTCCGCTACCAGTTCTCCAGAACCTGTTGGATTTCATCTCTGGAATCTCCCCATCTTGTGACACTGAGCAGAGAAAAGGGGAGGGGGAGTCCCCAGCTGAAGCCTTCTCAGAACCCCCCAGAACAGCCAACCTCCGGATATTGGGACTACTCCCAAGGATGGTATCTGGGATACCCCAAAATCTTGCTGTTCAGACAGTGCCGCATCAGATCCAACCTACTGTTAGGTTACATCATTCTATTTCTATTTACTTTGAATTTATGGACTGGGTGGGGGTGGGGGTGGGGGAGACTGGATGATCTCTAGGGCTCTTTTCATCTTTGCTTGTTAGGGGAGATTTCTAAAGTGTTGAAGAAAAACACAGGATCAGTCCCCGAAAGGAAGACGATTCCTCTCAGAAATGGGGAAGGAATGTACTGTACTTGGGACCCGCAATTTTTTCCCATAGAAAGTTGCAGGGGTGAAATCCAGCAGGTTCTGACAGGTTCTGGAGAATCAGTAGTGGGAATTTTGAGCAGTTCAGAGAATCGGCAGCGAAAATTTTGAATAGTTTGGAGAACCTGCAAATACCACCTCTGGCTGGCCCCAGAGTGGGGTGGGAATGGAGATTTTGCAGTATCCTTCCCCTGGAATGGGGAGGGAATGGAGATTTTGCAGTATCCTTCCCCTGGAGCGGGGTGGGAATGGAGATTTTGCAGTATCCTTCCCCTGGAGAGGGGAGGGAATGGTGATTTTGCAGTATCCTTCCCCTGGAATGGGGAGGGAATGAAGATTTTGCAGTATCCTTCCCCTGGAGTGGGGAGGGAATGGTGATTTTGCAGTATCCTTCCCCTGGAATGGGGAGGGAATGGAGATTTTGCAGTATCCTTCCCCTAGAGTGGGGTGGGAATGGAGATTTTGCAGTATCCTTCCCCTGGAATGGGGAGGGAATGGTGATTTTGCAATATCCTTCCCTTGGAGTGGGGTGGGAATGGAGATTTTGCAGTATCCTTCCCCTGGAGAGGGGAGGGAATGGAGATTTTGCAGTATCCTTCCCTTGGAGTGGGGTGGGAATGGAGATTTTGCAGTATCCTTCCCCTGGAGTGGGGAGGGAATGGGGATTTCGCAATATCCTTCCCTTAAAATGGGGTGGGAATGGAGATTTTGCAGTATCCTCCCCCTGGAGTGGGGAGGGAATGGTGATTTTGCAATATCCTTCCCTTAGAATGGGGTGGGAATGGAGATTTTGCAATATCCTTCCCCTGGAGTGGGGTGGGAAGGGAGATTTGGCAGTATCCTTCCCCTGGAGTGGGGTGGGAATGGAGATTCTGCATTCCCCTGCCAGGCCCACCAAGCCACACCACGCCCACACAACCAGTAGTAAAAACATTTGGATTTCACCACTGAAATGAAGAGACTTTGAGGATTTTCATCTTAAGCAAAGAGCATTTAGCGTTCCTGACCTCCACCAGTTGCCAGAGGATTTGCTAGAGTCCCCACCCCCTCCCCTACGCCCCTCCCCTAGTTCCAGATAACCCGCCCGCTTTGCCCCTCCCCAAACGGAGGGGAGTGGGTGGTCCTGGAACGTCCGCCGAGCAACAATGACGACATGCTCGGCCAATCACCGTCTCACTGGGTTCTCGCTCACTCGCAGCCCCTCCTCTTTTGGATTGCAGGAATGGTGGGGGGGAGGAGGTGGGCGCAAGTTGAGTTTTGCGGACGGGATGGCTCTGCCCTCTGCGCCCCTCTTGCTTCTGGTGTTGGTGGAGGTCGCCCTATGGGAGTTCTGCTGCTTCAGTGAGTCCCCTTCCGGGATCTTTTCCCCCCGTTTATAAATTTGCCTGCCCAGATCCTCCTCCTCCTCCTCCTCCTCGTTTCAGAATCCCTCCCCCCCAAAAAAAGAAAGAAAAAACGTGGCGCACTTTTGCAGAATTCAAAATTATTCTTCTTATCACCATCCCACAATACAGTAGTCAGGCAGGGATCTTGGGATTTCCCAACCTGCGTTGCAATCAACCTCGGGGCAGGTTTCAGACGTTCTCCGATGCGGAACAAAACAAGGGAAAGCAGCAGGTTCCCACGAGTCGGATTCCCACCCACCGACCCCTCTAACGCTGATCCTTTTGGATCCTGAAATCTGCAGAGGTAGAAGTGGATCTGGGGCCCTCCCCAACGGCTCTGAGAAGCTGTTGCAAGGGTGGGGACTGGGGAGGAGCAGGGAGAGGACTCCCAGATGTTGGCCTTAAGCCTGGGAAGGGCCGGGCCTTTTGGACTTCGGCCTGCATTTCTCTGGGCTGTGCAACTGCTGCCTTTTTTCCCCGTGCAAACCCAGTTTAAGAAACTACGATCTAGGCCACTCCATGGATAGGATTCATGGATTAATCCTTATAAAGAGTTTCTACTGTTGGAAAGAAAATCCATCTGGTTCAGTTCTAAGCTGGGAGAAAAACACTGGAAATATTTATTTTATTTATTTATTTATTGAATTTATATACTGCCCTACTCCCAGACGGGACTCAGGACGGTGAACAGCCAAAATAAGATACAATAATATAAAAGTTAAAAATCATTTAAAACAAATTAAATAATTTGGCTCGAACAGTTTAAAAATCCAATTATAAAAAATTTAAAACCCAATATAAAAGGAGGTTAAGTTAATAACAACTATTATTATTATTATTATTATTATTATTATTATTATTATTATTTAATCTGTAGTGAGATTCACAGCCTTTGAGGCTGGTTAATAGCTCAGCAGCTCCAATCCTAACCAAGGACCTAGGAACTGTTAAGGTATCGTCCGAATATGTAAGCTGTTCCAAGTAAGGTGGTTTTTTTGTAGAGTCAAAATGTTCAAGTCAAGTAAATTTAGAATTTCTAAATAGTGGGGTAGCCCTTTGGGTATTGCTCCAAGGGCTCCAATTACAATCAGGACAATACACGATTTCTTTTTCCACAGTCGCTCAACTTCAACTTATTATTATTTTATTATTATTTATTATTTATTAATTTATTATTATTATGAACACAACACGCCAGATATCACAGTTGCCAAAAACCGAAACGTACAATTTATTGACATTGCGGTACCAGATGATGCCAGAGTCGAAGAAAAAGAACTGGGAAATATCGTGACCTGGCCATCGAAACTACACAGCTATGGATGAAACATATAACAGTGATATCTGTTGTCATCGGGGCACTTGGTACCATGTCCAAGAATTTTATAAGATACATCAACAAATTGCAGCTTCCTGCAATAACACCAGCGGAACTGCCAAAAACTGCGCTACTTGGAACATCGTACATCTTAAGAAGGTACTTGGTTGATACCTAGGATGCTGTATCAACCATTAGCACCAGTCAACGATATTTGTGTTTCATTTTTGAATGTTCAGTTGACTTGAGTTTCATGTTTAATAAAGTAAATAATAAGAAGAAGAAGCAAAAGCAGCATGAGTATGGCTTAGGATGGGAACCATCAAGAAAGAAAGATTTAATACTCACTGCTCAAGAACAAGTACTACAAACTAATGCCTTGCCCCATAACTGAATTACTCTATTCAGATGACAGTTACTAAAACAATTTAAACTAAACAAATATTATATAGCAGGGGTCTCCAACCTTGGCAACTTGTGGACTTCAACTCCCAGGTGAATTTGCAGGTAGGGTTTGGGGCTCCTGCTCTGATTACAGATTTAACAAACTTGAAAGGGATCTTGTGGGTCATCTAGTCCAACCCCCTGCCCAAGCAGACCCTAACCATTTTTGACAGATGCCAGTCGAATCTCTTCTTGAAAGCTTCCAGGGATGAAACTCCCACAACTTCTGAAGGCAACTTCTGTTCCATTGGTTGATTGTTGTCAGTCAGAAAATTTCTCTTTATTTTCGGGTTGAACCTCTCCTTGTTCAGTTTCCATCCATTATTCCTTGTCTGCTCTCCAGGTGCTTTGTAGAATAGCTTGACCCCCTCCTCTCTGTGGCAGCCCCTCAAATATTGGAAGACTGCTATCCTGTCTCCCCTGGTCCTTCTCTTCACTAGACTAGCCATGCCCAGTTCCTGCAATCGTTCATCATATGTTTTAGTCGCCAGTCCTCTCATCATCCTGGTTGCTCTTCTCTGCACTTTTTCTAGAGTCTCCACATCTTTTGTATAGTGTGGTGACCAAAACTGGATGCAGTACTCTAAGTGTGGGCTTACTAGGCCTTTATAGAGTGGTATTAGTACCTCACTTGATCTTGATTGTATCCCTCTGTTAATGCAACTTAGTACCCCACTGCTTACTTCCCTCCATGTAGACGTAGTACCATTAAAGGACTACTCGTTGAGTATAGTTTGTCAGCCAGTTACAAATCCATCTGATGGTGATGCTACCTATCCCACTTTTTTCTAGCTTACCAAGAAGTAGGTTGCGGCCTACTTTGTCGAATGCCTTGCTGAAGTCTCTCCCTTTGGCTTGCTTTCCCTTCCCTTGCTCTCTCACTCCCACCGATCTCTTTGCCCTCCAATCCTTCAGCCCCCCCATCCCAAGCTCCTTCTGTGCCTCCCTTTTTGCACCCTCTGCCTCCTCTTCCTCTTCCATCATCTCCCCTTCCTCCTCTGCCCACTTCCTCCTCTTCCTCCTTCTTTCTTCCCCGCCCGTAACTTCACATTTGGCCCTTCAGCTGTGCTCCACAACAAAGGTCACCAATTGATGGTCCGTGAGAAAATTTTGGTGGTCCGCAGAAAAATTACTTGCATTTTTTATATTGCACTAAATCAGGGATCCTCAAGCTACAGCCCTTGGGACAGATACATGCAATGAATGTTTGGGTTGCTGCAGAGAATCTCCCCCTTTGGGGTGTTTTTGTGCAGGTTGGAGGGGGGTCTGCTTCAGTCTCCTGGTGCGGGACTTTGGCCGAAGGCTGGAGGGAAGTGCCACTGGTGGCGAAGAGCCGGAGGGCCTTGTTCCAGTGGGACTGCCTCATGGCCTGGAATTGGCTGACCATCTCGGCCCACTGAGCTTCCAGGCGCTGGTACCTGGCCTTGCACTCCCACAGGTCTTCCCTCTGCTTGGAAAGCCTATGCTCCTAGTCCTCAGTGAGTTGCTTCTGCTGAGCCTTCTCGGTCAGATCCAATTTGAATTGAGCTGTTTTGCTAACTTTCTCATGGTGGTTGCTTAGCTCCAACAACTGCTTCCTGTTGGAGTCCTAAGGAGCCCAGGTGGGCAGGCGAGTAGTGGCTGGGAGGACGGGACAGTAGAGGCCATTGAAGGTGCCCCTCGATGTGAGTGACATCGAGCTGGCCACACCCACCCAGTCACATGGCTACCTAGCCACGCCCACCCAGCCGGTCATTAGGCAGATCATATTGGTCCGCGGGATTTAAAAGTATGAATTTAGTAGTCGCTGAGGTCCGAAGGGTTGGTGACCCCTGCCCCACGAGTTCTGGGTCCCGCAGCTGAAGCCCCCTAATTCTGCCCCTTTGGGTCTCTTTCAGGCTCCTCCTTGCACTCCCTCAAGTATTTC
Organism: Masticophis lateralis; assembly: GCA_030761175.1. Lineage (NCBI taxonomy): Eukaryota > Metazoa > Chordata > Lepidosauria > Squamata > Colubridae > Masticophis > Masticophis lateralis. Next base: position 15,160,061 of record JAUDYJ010000002.1, read on the forward strand.
TACATCTCCATCTCAGACGCCAGTCAAGGGCTGCCCCACTTTGTCGTTCTGGGCTATGTGGACAGTCAAGTCTTCGTCCTCTATGACAGCAACAGCCGGAAGTTCCAGCCCAGAGCCTCCTGGATGGAGAAAGTGGAGAAGGACTATTGGGACACTCAGAGCCAGATAGGGCAGGTGACTGAGGAGGTCTACAGAGCAGCCCTGGAGACCCTGAGGAATCGCCACAATCAGAGTAAAGGTGAGTGATGGGTGGGGTGGCTCCTCTTGCCCCATCTCCCTCCCACTCCCACTAGGAGCAGGTGGGGGGGGGAGAAAAGGAGCCCCTCCCAGGAGAAAGGCTTTTTTCTAACTTTTTTAAGAAGGTAATTTTACAAATATTATCTTGCTTTAAAAGAAATAACATGATTTCTTCCCCTCTTGACCCATAACTGAATTATTCTATTCAGGTGACAGTTACTAAAACTAAATACCGTTTTGCCCAAACTGGTAACATTTCACCCCTGTTATGCCTCCATCTTTTCTCTCCTGAGATCCCTGCTGCTTTTTCTCATCCGGGGAAGCCAGAAAGGGGGACTTGCCAGCTGTCCTTTTCCTGGCGAGGTTCAGGCGGTCCTTCCTGGGGAAGACAGAGACCCAGAAAGATACCAGGGGAGGAAATGGGGGTGTCAGTACCTCTATCCAGTGTCAAAGTCCTGCAGAGAGGGGGGTTGGATTGCTGCCTCTCCTGAGGACTCCACAAAACCATCATCCTGTCTGTCTTGAAGGCCTTCACATGATTCAGCAGATGTATGGCTGTGAGCGCCGGGGAGATAGGAGCAAAGGAGGATTTTATCACTTTGGATACGACGGGAGGACTTTCATCACCTTCGACAAGGAGACCGTCACCTGGGTGGCTCCCAATCCCCAAGCCCAGATCACCCAGAGGAAATGGGACGCTCTTCCTGGATTCAGTCAGAGAGTGAAGTCCTACCTAGAGGAGGAATGCATTGGGTGGCTGGAGAAGTACCTGTCCTATGGGAAGGAGACACTGCTGAGGACAGGTGAGCTTTTGGATCCAGGCTGGACTTTCCCTCCTTTCTGAATGGATTTCTTGTGCACATTTAGCCTTTTTGGCTCCCTGGTAGACCTGGAGGGAATCCTCCTCCTCTTCCAGCACCTTTCATTCAGAATAAAGCTAGAAGGGACCTTGGAGGTCTTCTAGTCCAACCCAGTGGTGAAATGTAAAATGTGTTACTACCAGTTCTGTGGGCGTGGCTTGGTGGTTGTGGGTAATGTGACTGGGTGGGCGTGGCCAACTTTTTTTTTATTTTTAAAAGCATTTTTTCTACAACCTCTCCAGCCGAAGAGGTTTTTTTTTAAATTAGATTTATATGCCGCCCTTCTCCGGAGACACAGGGCGGTTTACAATGCGTTAAGCAATAGCCTTCATACTTTTCTATATTTTATACAAAGTCAGTTTATTGCCCCCACAAACTGGGTCCTCAATTTACCTACCTTAGAAAGGATGGAAGGCTGAGTCAACATTAAAAAAAATGCTTTTAAAAGGCTCTGACAATCCCAGCTGAGTTGCCTGATCATCAGAGGCTATTGTTTTCTTTTAAAAGCATTTTTTGTTTGCTTTTAAAAGGAAAAAAAAAGCCTCCGACGATCAGGCAACTCAGCTGGGTTCGTCAGAGCCTTTTAAAAGCATTTCTTTTTTACAACCTCTTCGCCTGAAGAGGTTGTAGAAAAAATGCTTTTAAAAGGCTCTGACGAACCCAGCTGAGCCGCACTATCATCAGAAGTTTTTTTTAAAAAAAACTTTTAAAAGCATCTGTAGAAAAAATGCTTTTAATAGTAAAAAAAAAAAAAGCCTCTGATGATCGTGCGGCTCAGCTAGGCCTGGGATTTTTGCTACCGGTTCTCCAAACCACCATCCACCATCGCTATCAGATCGGGCGATCCAGTCCGAACCGGGAGCATTTCACCCCTGGTCCAATCCCTGCTCAAACAGGAAACCCTATATCATTTCAGATAGGTGGTTTTCCAGCCTCTTCTGAAAAACCTGCAGTGATAAAGCACCCACAACATTTGAAGGCAAAGCTGTTCCACTGATTAATTGTCCTCACTGTTGGGAAGTTTCTCCTTAATTCCAAGTTGCTTCTCCCCTTGATCAGTTTCCATCCATTGTTTCTTGTTTTGCCTTCTGGGCCTTTGGAAAATAAAGCTGCTTTTCTTTGTGGCAGCCCCTCAAATATTGGAAGACTGCTATCATGTCCCCATTAGTTCTTCTTTTCTCTCGACTGGCCACACCCAATTCCTGCAACTGTTCTTCATACGTTTTAGTCTCCAGGCTTTTAATCATCCTTAGTTGCTCTTCTCTGCACTCCAGAGTCTTTTTTTTTTTTTTTTTAATAATCTGTTGACCAAAGCTGGATACAGGTGTGGCCTTAGATCTCCAGGACACAGGAAGCCCTGTTAGGTCCTAATGGCCAGGCAGCCATTAAATGAACCATGAGACATAGCATCTGTCTGGTGGGTGTCTTTGGATTAGACAGCAAAACTGATTGAATTTGAAAGTGTGGTTCTGTCCCTTGAAAAAAGGCCTAGAGCAGCCTAATGTTTGTGGAAGGTGGAGGAGGACCCAAAAAGTTCTGTGTTGTTTTTCTTTGAAAGGGGAACTTAAAAGAGCATCTCCAATATCTCTCCCGTGACGGTAACAGGCCAAGATGAGTCAGGAGTTCAAAGCAGCCTGAGTGGAATTTACTTGAACCCTCAATTTTTCCGACTGAATCACTGGGAGAATCCAGAGTACTTTCTGGTTGAGCATCTTCCAGATTGAGAGCATTTCCTAAACCTTCTGGAGATGCTGGTTTTGAGTGGAAAATCCCTGCCTTAAAAGTAAGCAGTGGGAGACTTGCCTGCTCCTTCAAGCTTCTCATCCACCTTCCAGGCTCTGGAGGGGCTAATTGGTGATGCCGTTTCTGCAGAGCCCCCAGTGGTGACGGTGAGCAGCAGGACAGAGGCCGAGGATGGGATGGAGACGCACGTCTGTCGAGTGGATGGCTTCTACCCCAGGGAGATCGATGCCACCTGGAGGAGAGATGGGGAGGTCTGGCTGCAGGATACCCTCCGCGTGGTCCCCAACGCGGATGGGACCTTCCACTACTGGTTCAGCATCCAGATCGACCCCAAAGAGAGGGGCCGTTATCGGTGTCACGTGGAGCACGACAGTCTGAACGAGCCTCTGGACGTGGCCCTGAAAGGTGAGAGGCAGCTGGGAGGGAAACCCTGGGCTGTGTTGACGAATCTATGGCGCGCGAGCCCAAACAAAGCTTTGCTGGCTGGGGAATTCTGGGAGTTGAAGTCTCCCAAGCTTACTATTGCCAAGGTTGGAGACCCCTGCTTTAGAGGGACATGAAAAGGAGCCCGTTTTAAGTTGTGGGATTTCCAGTCCATTGGCTTAGGTTGCCCCCTAATTGGGACGATCGTTTGGAGTTCTCCTTCAATTATCTGTTCTTTCTTCCAATTCTATTCCAGAATCCAACTTGGGGTTCATCGTCGGCTGCATTGTGGCTAGTCTTGTCCTGGTGTGGGCGATGGCTGGGATCTGGTTTTTCAGTAAGTATCCTCTTCTGGGTGAAAGAAGATGGGGGGATTCCTTCCAAGTCTCCCCCAGGGCTTCTGGGCTTCCTTCTGTTTTCCCAGGCCTCTTGTGCAGCATCTGAGATCTCTGCCTCTTGCTAGAGCTCCAGTCTCCATTCAGTTGACTCTGAAGCTGAGACAGTCCTGTCTTCTCCAGCGTTGGGAAGAGGCATCACTGTTCTGTCCCTTTTAGAGGCTTTGAGCAAAGAGTAGCAGAGAAAGTGTTGGAAGAAATGTCCATCTGGGTTCAGTTCCAAGTGGGGAGAAAGACACTGGAAATATGGAGGCTATTTGGAAAGATGGTTTAATGGTGGACAGGACCACATGGTTTTGAGGTCTTGGGCAAAAAAGAGCACATAGGTGAGAGAGGGAGAGAGATTTATATCCTCTGTTGGGCTTTGAACTTGCTTCCTGTCCCTGTGGCAAGAAATGTATCCTGATTGATTGTCAGACTCCCAGGCTTGGTTGAATCCCACTGGGTGATGTAATCTTCCCAGGTACCATGTGGTGAGATGGGTAGAAGGCTAATCCTATTACGTCCTGAGGGTGAAGGTCTTTTGTTTTGTAAGTATCTGCTGGGGGGCAGGGAGCTGGGGCTGAGTTTCTGCCTTAAGATTTCTGTTTCTCTTTTAGGGGAAATATTCTGGCTTTTTAATATTTCCTAGAATATTTCATTTTTCTAGGAGAAAGGTGGGTGCTAACTTCCTACAAAGGATTTGAGTGCAAATCTTCCTCCTCTCCCAGCTGCTGGTTCCTCCCCTTTCCCCTCCATCCATCTCAAAGGCAGCAGCTCTGTCTTATTTATTTGTTTATTTTATTTTATTAAATTTATATATCGCCCTATTCCCGAAGGACTCAGGGCGGTGAACATCCAAGATGAAATGCATATAATACGAATGTTAAAAGACATTTAGAATACAATAAATATTTTGGCCCAATAATTTAAAATACCCAATTTAGGACAGATTTAAAACAATTTTAAAAGGGAAAATTAGGCCAGGCCCGCCTGTTGGAATAAGAATGTTTTAAGGGCACGGCGGAAAGTGCGCAGATCCGGGATCCTCCATATATCTGGTGGGAGCTCGTTCCAGATGATAGGTGCCCCACAGAGAAGGCTCTCCCCCTGGGGGCCACCAGTTGACACTGTTTGACCGACGGCACCCCAAGAAGCCCCTCTCTATGGTAGCGAACTGGTCGGTGAGAGGTTACTGCTGGCAGAAGACAGTCTCATAAATACCATGGTCCTATGCCATGGAGCGCTCTAGAGGTGGTAACCAGAATCTTGAAGCGCACCCGGAAGACCACCGGGAGCCAGTGCAGCTCGTGCAGGAGGGGAGCCACATGGGAGCGCCACGTTGCTCCCATAACTACCCGCGGGGCCACATTCTGGACCAGTTGGAGCCTCCGGGTGCTCCCCAAGGGGAGCCCCATGTAGAGAGCATTGCAGTAGTCCAGGCAGGAAGTGATGAGAGCATGAGTGACCATACTTAATGAGTCCTGATCCAGAAAGGGATGCAACTGGCGAATCAGGCAGATCTGGTGGTGAAGTCAGAAGACTTTCCTGGGACTGTTCATAGGAACGGCCAGGAGAGGTTGTGGCTTAAACAATGTGAAAACCTCTCTTGGGGCTCTTCTGCATACAGAAGGAGAGATTGGATGATCTCTGATAGCTTCTTTTGAGCTTTCACTTTTTTTCTTTTTTCTTTTTTTGTACTTGCAGGGAAACGTCAAAAGGCTACAGAGCAGCATCAAGTGAGTCATTTTTCCTCTTTACATGCGAGCGCCAATTCAGAGTCAGCATCGGACGTCCTGTGAACATGGCTGATGGATGAGAAGCCCAAGAAAGCTTGTCTCTATGGTTTGTTATTTTTTCAACTTACCAACAGGAAGAAACAGGAATTCCTTTTGGTTATGTAACTTTCCTGGGTTAGGGGGAATCCTAGAATCATCCTACAAGATCCTCCATAAAGCAGCAGTTTGCAAGAAGCTTCCGGAGCTGTGGTTTGGAGGAGTCGGAGAACCGGAAGCTTGGCAGGGCTACAATCACCCTATTGTTGAAAAAGCAGCCATTTTGGAATTTATTTTTCAAACTGACAAGAAGTTGTGCCTTTCATTTTTTTAAAATCAATTAATGGGATTATTATGTGCATTACCTAAACAAAGGCTTTAATATAATAACAGAGTTGGAAGGGACCTTGGAGGTCTTCTAGTCCAACCCCTGTTTAGGCAGGAAACCCTACACCACCTTGGAAAAATGATTATCCAACATCTTCTTAAAAACTTCCAGTGTTGGAGCATTTACAACTTCTGGTGGCAAGTTGTTCCACTGATTAATTGTTCTCACTGTCAAGAAATTTCTCCTTAGTTCTAAGTTGCTTCTCTCCTTGATTAGTTTCCAGCCAATTATTCTTGTCCTACCCTCAGGTGCTTTGGAGAATAGCTTGACTCCCTTTCTTTGTGGCAGCTCCTGAGATATTGGAACGCTGCTATCATGTCTCCCCTAGTCCTTCTTTTCATCAAACTAGACATACCCAGTTCCTGCAACCATTCATCATATGTTTTAGCCTTCAGTCTCCTAATCATCTTTGTTGCTCTTCTCTGCACTCTTTCTAGAGTCTCCGCATCTTTTTTACATTGTGGCGACCAAAACTGGATGCAGTATTCCAAGTGTGCCCTTACCAAGGCATTATAAAGTGGTATTAACACTTATTTATTTATTATTTATTTATTTATTTATTTATTTTAATTTTTATACCGCCCTTCTCCCAGAGGACTCAGGGCGGTGCACAGCCAACAATAAAACACACCTATACACAAAATTTAAAAACAATTTTAAAACGTATTAAATAATTTGGCCCCAATATCATTAAAAATAAGACAACCATTAAAATTCATGTTTAGGCCAGGCCAGCTTGTTGGAACAGTAACGTCTTGAGGGCATGGTGAAAGGTGCGTAGGTCAGGGATCATCTGTTTCTCCGGGGGCAATTTGTTCCAGAGGGCGGGTGCCCCCACAGAGAAGGCTCTCCCCCTGGAGGTCGCCAGTCGACATTGTTTGACCGACGGTACCCTAAGGAGTCCCTCTCTCTGGGAGCGTATTGGCCGGTGGTAGGACTCCAAGACTTTCTAGTCACAGCCCGTTACCGCTTTTTGAAGCTCTGCACTACAGATAGTCTGTGACGTATAATAGTTTATTTAGTGACAGTTACAGCATCATTGCAAAAATCGACTTAAGGCCATTTTTCACACATGCAACCATTTCAGCATCTCCATGGTCATGTGATCAAAATTTGAATGCTCGGCAACCGGTCCTTATTTATGATGGTTGTAGCATCCTGGGGTGATAGGATCCTCCTTTTGCAACCTTCTGACAGGCAAAGTCAATGTGGAAACCAGATTCACTTACCAACCCCTGTTACTAACTTAAGAACGGCCGTGATTCACTTAACGACTGTGGCAAGAAAGGTCATAAAATGGGGCAAAAGTCCATTTTAACAAATCTCTCACTTAGCAACAAAAATTTTACGCTCCATTGTTTTATTTATTTATTTATTTATTTTTATTAATGTATTTCTATGTCACCCACTCTCCGAGGACTGTGGGAGGCTTACAACAATTGACAGTATACTAAATAGCATATTGCCCCCAACCAACATTGTGGTTCTAAATCAAAGATTACCTATATTTTTGAGACTTCTTTATTGTGAAATGACAAGGGAGAGGATTGCTGGAGGCGAGCTGAAATAAGGAAGGATAGAGTATCTTTTTTTAAAAAAATTTGATGGAGAAACATGAAAGAAACAGTGGTTTTATTTTACTATTTTTAATTAACTCGTAGCTACGGATTGCTTTGTTGTAGGTGGATGAAACGTTCCGATTTTTATAAACCGGGTGTCCAGAAACTAGCAACTGCTTTTTAAAACTCTGTTCTTTGATCATAAGCGGGAGCTAAGAAAATGGTGAAATGTGAGCATATTTTTGGGGAGGTATTTGAAAATTGTTCATAGAAAACCATTCACGTTATCGATAGACCAATTATGTTCCAGGGCTCTTATTTTATTTATTATTCCAATTTATTTATTATAAAGGGAGATATAAATGATACTGATGCTAGAAAAGAAGGGCAAGAGGTACAATTATGTGTGCAAAATTATCAAACCATTGAGGCAATTTCACAAATATGGGACAATGTAAAGGACTTAACTGCAACTTTGGAATGCAACTCATAACACCAATCTTTATTATGATGATGGATTAAATAATTATTATGATGATGGATTAAATAACTCTGACAATGCAGCTGAAATAGGAGCTCCGCGCAAATCCACAAGTTGCAACAGGACTACTTTGGGACTTTTTCTTCATGGATACTAACAAGGTTGAGAATTATTTGAAAATTCTTGAGAAAAAGAGACTTGATAGACATTCCAAAGCAGATGATTTTATTTATGAGAATAAGCTGGAGGGAGTGACTTAAAATTTATTGAATCAGTTAGAGCTTGATGGATTTTTACAAGTGTGCTATATGTAATTGAAAGAAAGTTCTAATGTACCGTATCTTTTGGACTATAAGACGCACTCCCCCCCCCAAAAAGGTGGGTGGAAATGTCTGTGGTTCTTATAGAATGAATATTGCAGTGGGGGGGGAAGGGGTTGGTGCGGGGCCAATCAGCTGTTCTAGGCAGCGGAGATTGCCGCTGTCTAGCACCACCTATCGCTGCCACGGCTTGTTCACCACAGTCCATTCGCCGCTGATTCCAGCCGCAGTGAAGGGGCCACAGTGATTGGCATGGTGAATGGGCTGCAGCGGCGGTGAACGGGCCGCGGCGAACAGGTGGCAGCGAACGGGCTGCAGCGAATTGGCGGCAATCCCCGCTGCCTTGAACAGCTGATTGGCGATATTCCGGGAGTCAAATCCAATTGCCAATCAATTGGCAGCGAAGGCGCCAGTGTTCCATGGCGCCAGCAGCTCAGGTCAGTTCACTGGTGGTGGGCACAACGGAACGGAGCCCTGATGAGCCACATGCTTGGACTGTGATAATGTGCTGAAGCTGACCAGGTTGTTTGCTGTTTGCTGTTTGCTGCAAGGATGCTAGCCAGATGAATACCAGATGGACGCTGGGAGGCAGAGGCAGATTTTCTTGTTTTCCTCTTCTAAAGCTAATGTGCATCTTATGGTCCGTAGTGTCTTATAGCCCGAAAAATACGATACTTTTGTGTTTATACAGTGGGTTTCAGGTGGGGTTTTTTTCATATACAATCCTTGAGTAATTCTTAAAGTTTATAAAATATTATTGAAAGTTAACTTGAAAGTATGAATGTTAGGAGGAAGTAAAAAAAGATGTGCTAGAATTGTTTGATTTTAGAAACATTTTTAATGAAAATTCTAGTGTCTTAAAATGGATGTTAAAAAAATGTTTTTCTACTTTAGGGTTAAAGTATCTCAGAGAGTGTAGTAAATTTTGTTAATATAAATGATGATAGTCTATAAAGATTAATAAACAGAAATATATATTATTTCCCACATCAAGAAAAGAAAAGTAGAGATGGATAAACTGATTGCTGTTATTTATTCTAAGGCGGGGGGGGGACATACTGGGTCCGGTGTCTAATCTTGTTTTCATTTGGAAATCACTTTTGGATTTAGTGCTTGTGATTGAAAAAAAATGAAATTAAATGTAGTTAAAAATGCAATTAATGTCTTTCTTTTACTACCAAATCAATATGGTTTTCTATGATTTAATTAATTGTTTGAACACTGAACTGCAATGCTATATCTTAAATGGTCAGCTAGATAGTGCCACATGATGAAACATGATGAAATGTAGCCTGGCTGGAGTGAATAATTCAAAAAATAGTCTTCAATTTTTCTCATTCCCAAGATCTCACCTTTCTTTCTTTTTTTTTTTAATTTGATTTATATGCCGCCCTTCTCCAGAGACTCAGGGCAGCTTACAATGCGTTAAGCAATAGCCTTCATACTTTTGTATATTTATACAAAGTCAGCTTATTGCCCCCACAAACTGGGCCCTCAATTTACCCACCTTAGAAAGGATGGAAGGCTGAGTCGACCTTGAGCCTGGGGAGTTTCGAACTGGTGTAATTGCAGGCAGCTGGATGTTAAGTGCTGCCTTTAGTAGGAGGCATTAGCTTCCTACGCCACTCAGGCCCCTTCTTGTCCCAAACCTTGCAAAATTTCACCCTTTGTGGATGAGATGAAGCAAAAAATGATTTTTTTTATTCAATGTGAATTGTGTCTGTCCTATCCTGAATGAGATTAACCTTTACTTCCTATAATTTAGAGCTGTGTTTTTCAACCTTAGCAGGTTTAAGACGGGTGGACTTCAAGTCCCAGAATTCCCCAGCCAGCATCCTGCCTCTGGAATTGGGAAGTTGAAGTTCATATACCTTAAAGATGCTAAGGTTGAGAAACGGATTTAGAAACTATGCTGTTGAGGCCACCTCTAAAATTGCACTTGCATTATTTGCTATAAGATCATACTGTTGTAATAAACGACTTTTTCACAAACCCCCATCCCACACACATTATTATCCTACTAAACACTTTGTCGGAACTCCCTCCTTCAGAGGAAACAAAAATAAAAATAAACCTGACTATAGAAAGCTCGGTTTTAGTTAAAATAAACTCATTTTAGGTAAGATAATAGCAGGTAAAAAGCCGAAACTTGGCACCATACATGGAAGCCAAAATTTATTTTATGGAACGCATAACTTGCCTTCCAACAGGTTGCTCTACTACTAGCTTTTGAAAAATCGATCAGAATTTAAAATGAGAAATGAACATCAGGCTGTGCCAGATTCAGCTACCAAGTTCCTAATTTTTCATTTGGTCCATTTTTTTTAACTCCTTGAAAGAGAAGGCTCTCTAACTCAGCAACTCTTGAACTTGGGTGATGCATTTTAACTTTAGAAGAAATGGTATTCCTCTAGAGCAGCGTTTCTTAACCTTCACAACCTGTGGACTTTAAGACGCATGGATTTCCACTTCCAGAATTCCCTAGCCATGCCTGGGAAGCCCTGCTCCAGTGAAAACAAGGTATGAGATCGATGTACACTGCTCAAAAAAAATAAACGGAACACAAGCAGAAGACATCCAAGATCTGAATGAATGAAATAACCTTATTAAATACTTTATTTATTTATTTTATTTATTTATTTTTGTGATTTATATGCCGCCATTCTCCCTGAATGGCGGCATATAAAACATAAAACAGTCACCAATACAAATCACAATAAATATAATTAAAATAAGATTAAAATCCACAATAACAACCGTTTGTTACATAGTTTTGTGTTCCCTTTAGTTGTTTGAGCAGTGTATAACTACTGTATGTAAAGAACAAAGTATTTAATAAGGCTATTTCATTCATTCCCTTTATTTTTTTGAGCAGTATATTTTACCACTATCTGATTCAGGATAGAGGTAGCAAAAGCATATTTTCTCAAACTTGGCCACTTTTTAGACATGGACTTCAGCTCCTAGAATTCCCCAGCTAGCTTGGCTGACTGGGGAATTGTGGGAGTTGACTGAGGAATTCTGGGAGTTGAATTCTGGAGAATTCTGGGAATTTACTCCTCTTAAAGTTACCAAGGTTGAGGAACAATGGCTTATATCAGTGATGGCTAATCTTTTCTGGACCGAGTGCCCAAGGTGCGTGCGTGCGGCCAGACCCCCAAGATGCAATGCATGTGCCCCACGCACACACATGTGCCCCCTGCGTGCACCCCCCACCCCCCGCATTTGCTGCATAGACCCGACGACCAGCTGGCCCGCTGGAGGCACGCAAACATGCATGGCAGAGCTGAATTGGGGCGACGGCTCATGTGCCCACAGAGAGGGCACTGTACCACCAGTGGCACATGTGCCGTAGGTTTGCCACCACAGGCCTATATGGAGATTCTCAGTCATCCGGTAGTGGTTGTCCCAAAGGTTCTTATTTCAAAAGGCAATTGGACTTTTGTTAAAAACCTTTCACTTCTCATCCAAGAAGCTTCTTCAGCGAAACATTTTCGAGAAAAAAAAAAAGTCCAAATTACCTTTTGGAAAAAGCATCTTTGGGACTGGCCTATAATATCATACAACGGGCTGAGCTATACAGGTAGTATAGCTTGACTTGCAACAGTTCATTTAATGATCGAAGTTGCCCTGAAAAAAGTGACTTATGACCGTTTTTCACAATTACGACCTTTGCAGCATCCCCCATGATCACGTGATCAAAAGTCAGATCCTTGGCAACCGTTTCATACTTATGACCGTTGCACTGTCCCCGGGGTCATGGGATCAACATTTGTAACCTTCTGACCAGCAAAGTCAACAGGGAAGTCAGATTCACTTAACAACCATGTGACTCATTTAACAACTGCAGGGATTCATTTGACGACCATGGCAAGAAAAGTCGAAAAATGAGGCAAAACTCGCTTAACAAATTTCTCCTGTAGCAATATCAATTTTGGGCTCAACTCTGGTGGTAAATCACCTTGTCCTCAAATCCGCTTCGGATTTCCCATTCCTTTCTTTCCTTAAGAATTAATTTCCCACCTCAGAAGCTTTTCGACTTCTGTATGTGATGAGCTCCACTTTGCAAAGTTTTGGGTGGAAACGCTAAAGTGGGCCAGGTGTTGCTTTGATTTAGGAACACAGGTGGGCAAAGGACTTCTGTCGACTCTTCCCCGCTGCCAATCGAGAGCCAATGGATCCCTCCCAGTGTATTAGTGTTAGAAGAAATATCCTTCTGGGTTCAGCTCCAAGTTGGGGAAAAAGACACTGGAAACATGGAGATTGCTTGGAAAGATTTATTTGTTTAGATTTGTATACCGCCCTTCTCCTTGCGGACTCAGGGCGGTGAACAGCCAAATAAAAATAGTACACAAAAGTTAAACAATTTCTTTAAAAAAAGCATATAACTTTGGCTAAAAATTAAAACCATTAACCATTAAATATTTAAAATACCCAACCCTATAATACAGATCTTAATTAATGGTGGACAGGGTCACATGGTTTGAACAAGGGCGGAGATGCTGAATGTGCCTTGGTTTTATGCACTCTCTGTGCTTTGGACTTCCTGGAGCACAGGAAGAATATCCTAATTGATTCTCAGACTCCCAGGGGGTGGGGGTCTTAGCTGGCCTTGCTGGCTGATGTAATCTTCCCAGGTGCCATGTGATGAGTTTCTGTCCTAGATGGGTCCCATTGTGTTGCAGATGATGGTCCATTGACAAAGATGGAGTTTCTGCCTCTGGCCCATTGACAAAGGGTGGGGGCAGGAAGATGGGAGCTGCTTTGTCTTTAAAACATGCTTCTCCATTTCTCATCCAGGGAAACATAATATTCTGCCTTTTTAATATTTCCCAGAATATTTCATTCTTCTAGGAAAGGGGATGGATGCTAACTTCCTACAATATAATAGAATTCTTTATTGGCCAAGTGTGATTGGACACCCAAGGAATTTGTCTTGGGTGTGTAATCCAGGTGAAGTTACCTGACCGTGCAAAAAGTGTTGCCAAAGTCTCACACACAGCCCTTTTAAACATTAATAATAATAACAATAATAATAATTGCATATAACAGGTGGGATCGACCTTGGCTGTTTCAGCGGCGCACCAAGGGGTTAAATCCAGAGAGGCAGGGAGTCCCGCGTCCTAGAAAAGCCGTGCAAAGCGGAGGGTTTGCCGGGTTGGCTTCGTGCCGTCTGGGAGTCTTTTGCAGCCGGACTGGTGGGGAAAAAAAGGGGGTCGAGATCGCCGTGCATGGGGGGGAAAGTGAGTGGCGCCGCCCAGGGGAAAAGGGGCTAGGAGGGTGGATTCCTCACCCCCTTCCTTCCCCCCACCAGCTGGGATCCCGGTGGGCCGTTTGCTCCGCGAAAAAAAAAACCCTTTTCCCCCTTTGCAACATTGGATCTTCGTTGCGCTTCTGCTCCAGGCTGGATCGGTTCTGCCCAGCCAAAGCGCGGCGGGTTACGATCGCGACCCCGCTCATCCGGAGGGCGCCTGGTTGGGGAAAGCTGGGGCAGATGTGCCCTCTGGGGAACCAGGGAAGGAGGGCACAGGTCCCTGGCCTGGAAAAGTGGTGTGCAAATTAAGTGTGTGTGTGTGTGTGTGTGTGTGTGTATACACATACGCACGCATGCATGCATGCATGCATGCATGATGGATTTGGAGATGATTAGGACAAGCACCACGGTTTGCAAAAACAGCCTATCGGTCTTAGTTCAAAGGAAGCAGGGAGTCACATATTTTGGGGATGTCGATTAAGCAGATGTCAAACCAAACACAAACCAACCCACCCAATTCATGATATAGATGGATGGATGGATGGATGGATAGACAGATGATAGAGATGGATGAATGGATGGATATTTATTTATTTATTTATTGGTTCAATTTATATGCCGCCCTTCTCCAGAGATTCAGGGTGGCTTATTAGGGCTTTTGGTCCACCCTAAGCGGTGTTCTTTTTTTTATACAAAGTCAGCTTATTGCCCCCATAATCCGGGTCCTCATTTTTCCTACCTTGGAAGGATGGAAGGCTGAGTCAATCTTGAGCCTGATGAGATTTGATCTCGCAGTAATTGCAGGCAGCTGGCAGCTAAGTGCTACTTTAACAGCACTTTAGTCCCCTGCACCACCAAGGTTCTTACGATAGGTAGACAGATAGATAGATAGATAGATAGATAGATAGATAGATAGATAGATAGATAGATGATAGATAGATAGATAGATAGATAGATATTTAGGCACTGGATCCTGTGGTGCTTTGCAGCGTTTCCAAGCTACAGGGCTATCAAGTTAGGATTGGGCGCAGGTCACCTTGACTGCCTGGGGAATTCTGGGAGTTGAAAGCCAACTTTTTAAAATTCCCACGGTTGAGCTGTCTCTGGACAGCAAAACCTGTTTCTTCCTGCCTTTGCAGATATATCTAGCCCAGTACCAGGTAATAAGAAGTGGTGCTTTTGCAAAATTATAAATAAGCACGTTAATTTTCATCGTGGCCATCTTTCAATTTGCACATGCCATACATAATTTCATGTTTGAAGCAAGGAAGAGTTGGGGGTTCTTTGAATAACTATGGATAGTTTTTTTTAATAGGCTCTGTAAATTTAATAATACAGCTTTGTAATTTTGCCAACAAAATACAAATGTTTATTTTTAATCGTCGTGCCAAACTTTTTTGAGACTCTCCTCCTCGTGTCCCTCCCAGGTTGTTGTCCTTCGTCTCTGAATGTTCTGCCGTGTGCCGCCATCTTGGTGAAGATCTCCAAAGATGAAAAGGGAAGAAGAAGGAACTCTGCCAGGAGAGCCATCCAAACCAGCCGGAGAAATCCTTCACGGGGTCATTGTAGATTGCAAGACCAGAGTGGACTTCGGAGGACGAGGCAAATCTCTGGATGGAGATACGGGAAGATCCTGTGGACAGGCAATCCTACCTCAGGTGAAGGGAGAATCAGAAGAAGATCTAACCCAGCACTGGGAAGTCCAATGGAAGACATTTTTGAGGACAATGGAGTCCTCTCACTCGGGCTGGGGAATGACCCATTTCCCGGAGGACCCTTCCTTGTGGGAAGACGCCAAGACCTTCCTGGGCTCCTTCGAGCAAGTAGCCAAGGCCTGTCACTGGCCCAGGGAGCAATGGGTAGCTTGGCTCTTGCCTGCCCTCAATGGAGAAGCCAGGCAGGCCTTCGATAAGCTGGAAGCTGAAGACCGAGTGGATTATGGGAAAGTGAAAACGGCCATCTTGCGAGGGGATGCTCTGAGCAGAGAGAAGATTCGCCGGCGCTTCCGGCAGTTTGGCTACTGGCAGGCCGACGGGCCAAGAGCTGTCTATGCCCAGCTGCGGGACCTCTGCCGCCAGTGGTTGAAGACCGAGAAAAACAGCAAAGAGCAGATTGTGGAATTGTTGGTCTTGGAACAATTTCTGGCTATCCTTCCCCCGGAAATGCAGAGCTGGGTGTGTGAATGTGGCATGGAGACCTGTGCCGAGGCCGTGGCCCTGGTGGAGGATTTCCTCTCGAGGCAGCGAGAGGCTCCGAGGAAAGAAAAGCAGGTGAGGTGGACCTGTGGGCTGTGCTCTTCCACAAAACTGTGGGGTCTGCAAAAAGATGCTTCAGCTTTGAAGCAAGACAAGAGTTCGGATTTTGCATTTTCTATTAACGCACTCAGTCGTAGTACAAACCAAGTGGCAGTGTTTATGTATTGGCATATTTAAAAATATAGCCATTTAAAGTCTTGAACCAAGCCATCTTTTCATCAGCATCAAATGCAGATTGAAAGATAGTCCCCATTTACCAACTGGAGACTTGGTTGTTAAGTGAAGCCGTCACTAAATGAAACCGCAAGTGAGATTGCAATCCGATGTTAGCTTTCCTTTCTTTGATAGACCTATGAAGGCGATCCATGCAAGGATTGGTCATAAAAAAAATTTAGACACTGTTGCAAACAGTCGCTAAACAAGACAGTGGCTAAACAAGGATTACTTGTAATTTGGAACAAGTGAATGAGATTCTGATTGCAGGGCCTGCAAGCCTGTAATAAACATGGACAACTTGTGGTCTTTCCGATGTGTTGGATTACTTCTTCCGTCATCCTTGACTCCTGGCCAGGATGTTTTGGCTTTTGCTCTCAAATACTGGAGTTCGGAATGCTAGTATTGGGGATCTGATATGGGTTTATGATGTGATAAATGGCATTCTGATTTTATTGAGCTTCAGTGAATTTGATGTAATTGAGTTAATGTTTTTATCTTTTGCCACCCAAAGAAAGCTGGGCAGCCATATAAATTGGAGAGAGAATGAGGGAGAGAGAAAGGGAGGGAGGGAGTCCGGATGATGGCAGCTGAGTTCCCACATCTGAAGTACCAAATTCCTATCCTGACTGATATCCCAAAGAGGCTTTTTCGGAAGGCAACTAGACTTCCTTCTTTTTCCTTGAAAACGTTTCGCTTCTCATTCATCCTGTCAGAACTGAGGAAGTGTCTTGGATAAGTAGTGAAACATCTTCAAGGAAGATGTTTCGGCCTGACCTAAGTTTTCTCCCCCTTTTAAATGGGAATTTTAAATTTGTTTTAAATTATTTGGGGTTTTAAATTTTCAAACTATTTAATTCGTTTTATCATATCTTATTTTGTATTTATATGTTTTATTTTATGGCTGTAAACCGCCCTGAGTCCTTCGGGAGTAGGGTGGTACATAAGTCCAATAAAAACGAAATCGAAAAAAAAAATAGAAAAACAAGAAAGCCCAGTTGCCTTTTGAAAAAAAAAAAAAGGACAACCATGATTTGGATGACTGAGAATCTCCATAGACATCCAGACTGATGGACCATAAAATCCCAAAGGGTTATTTGCACAGCTAATCCTCCCTTACTGACCACTCACTCAGAGACTTCCAAAGCTACAGCAACGCTGAATAAGGAATCTTACAATCGGTGTAGCTTTTGTAGTGTTCTGATGATCATGTGATCTCAATTCTGGCACTTGGCAACCAGAACTTATTTACAATGCTCACGGTATCCCACGGTCAGATGATTGACATTTATAACCTCTGTTGGGTTCCCACAAGCGAAGTTAATGGGGAATCCAAGAGGAAGTCTCAAGTCACATTCACATCACACTTAATAACCATAGGTGATTTGCTTAATGACCATAGACCAGTGATGGTGAACATTTTTTGGCACCAAGTGCCGAAAAGGGAGCGTGTGCACTCATCTGGGCCACAACCCGGAAGAGGAGCTGCCCAGGGTGCATTCGCATGACTGAAAATGAACTTCCGGTTTCAGCCAGCTATTCTTCCGGGTTTCTGGCATGCATGAGCACGTGGGGATCAGCTGGCTGGCGCCCATGCTCAGGCAGGAAAACGGAAGACCAGTGCTTCTATGGGGATTTTGCAGTATCCTTCCCCTGGAGTTGGGTGGGAATGGAGATTTTGCAGTATCCTTCTTCTGGAGTGGGGAGAGAATGGGGATTTTGCAGTATCCTTCCCCTGGAGTGGGGTGGGAATGGAGATTTTGCAGTATCCTTCTGGAGTGGGGAGAGAATGGGGATTTTGCAGTATCCTTCCTCTGGATTGGGGTGGGAATGGAGATTTTGCAGTATCCTTCTGGAGTGGGGAGAGAATGGAGATTTTGCAGTATCCTTCTTCTGGAGTGGAGAGAGAATGGGGATTTTGCAGTATCCTTCCCCTGGAGTGGGGAGAGAATGGGGATTTTGCAGTATCCTTCCTCTGGAGTGGGGAGAGAATGGGGATTTTGCAGTATCCTTCCCCTGGAGTGGGGAGAGAATGGGGATTTTGCAGTATCCTTCCCCTGGAGTGGGGAGAGAATGGGGATTTTGCAGTATCCTTCCTCTGGAGTGGGGAGAGAATGGGGATTTTGCAGTATCCTTCCCCTGGAGTGGGGTGGGAATGGAGATTTTGCAGTATCCTTCTGGAGTGGGATGGGAATGGAGATTTTGCAGTATCCTTCTTCTGGAGTGGGGAGAGAATGGGGATTTTGCAGTATCCTTCCTCTGGATTGGGGTGGGAATGGAGATTTTGCAGTATCCTTCTGGAGTGGAGAGAGAATGGGGATTTTGCAGTATCCTTCCCCTGGAGTGGGGAGAGAATGGGGATTTTGCAGTATCCTTCTTCTGGAGTGGGGTGGGAATGGAGATTTTGCAGTATCCTTCTGGAGTGGGGAGAGAATGGGGATTTTGCAGTATCCTTCCCCTGGAGTGGGGTGGGAATGGAGATTTTGCAGTATCCTTCCCCTGCCACACCCACCAAGCCACACCATGCCCACCAAACCACGCCCACGGAACCAGTAGTAAAAAAAAATTGAATACCACCACTGCAGTTGATGCTGTGGAGAGTATGTAGCCAAATGCAACAGGAAGCGATAATGTCAGAGCATTCTGAACCCATAAATATGTCAGAAAACAAAAAAATAAATAATGCGAATGTCTCACTCTGCAAAATAAATGTCTTCTATTTAATGTTTAAAATATTGATTTCTGAATTTGGGGTACAAACAGTTGGGGGAGGGCATTCTATACATGGGGGGGGGCGTCTTATATGTGGAAAAATACGGGATCCACAACTCTTTAAAGGAGCTGCGTCTTTTCCTGGAATTGCAACAGCCTTACTACATGTACATCCATGAAACTAAGCTTTTGCAGAATTTCACCTGATCTTCCAAAGAAAATCTCTAGGGTTCAGCAAACACCTCCTTTCTAGTTTCTAGTTTGGTGGAGTTCCAAGTTCCAAGCAGGGAAAAGGATCGGATTGTACTATTTAACGCCATCTGTGACTTGTTTCTTTTTTATGGATCTCATAGGACATCTTGGAGGAAGTTCAGGCTATTTACTCCTGGACTCCGGCTGAGCCTGGACAGAGACCCCTCCATGTCGAATCAATGCTGGAAGGCAGTGATGGACAGGCCACTTCGTTATGTAAGGAGGATGCTGTGTTAGGTAAGAAGGATCCCATTTCTCCCATCTATGGAGGGTCGTTATCACTCTGTGATTCCTTCTCTCCCGTAAGAAAGCTGGAGAACTTCTGTTTTCCTGAAAATCATCGTTCCGACCTGGGCTTCCTGATATAGTAAAAAGCACATAATTAGTCCCCAAAACCCTTTTTTTTTTATTTTAATGGCTGAATTCCTTTCATTCACAGCACTTGCTGAATTACCAAGAGTTTATAAATAGTCCAACAGAAGTCTGCCACAGTCCTTCGGATAAGGCTGGTAAACACCCACCTTGTTGGGAGCAATATGCTGACTTTGTAAAGCTTAGAGAGGGCTGTAACAAGCATTATGAAGTGGTATATAAGTCTAAGTGCTATTGCTATTGCTATCATAGGCATTACTGAATGGCCATTCTGGTCTTAGGTTAATGGGACAGGTGAGGTCAACAGATTCTTCTTCTTAAGGACTTAAATACTTGTCTACTGTTAGAAATGTAGAAATTCACTCATATATCTGTATTCCTTTTTTGTCATCTGCTGCAGAAAGTCCACTGTTACCCCAAAATGATGCTTCTTGGCTGGGAGAGAAAAACGAGACATTTTTTCAGAGTTTAGAAGAAGGAAGACCTCTAGGTAAATGGGCATCTGCCTTCTTTAGCAATTTTGAATTGCTGTGGGATTTAAAAAAGTGAGTTGGGGGTTTTGCTCACGTTAGAGTCGGATGTCCCTGAAAATGTATGTAAAATTATAGATTTTGTAACTTCTTATAATTTGAAATCTCATGGTTATGCAAGAAGCCATGTGGCAGGAGATTAAGTGCAGACCAAAATAGGATGTTAGAAAAATAAAACTAAGAAAACTCTTTGTTAAACACTGCCATGGGTATTATGATAGGCTCTAAGATGCAGATTAGACTGATTCACGGAAGATACGTTTATTAGTAATTCACAACCAGGATCAATGTTTAACTTAGGTAAGAAAACCTGAGCTGGGTTTAATCAATCAGGAAAGGTGTGGTGAATTCCCACTAGACTCTTTGGGTCTCAAAAATCCTTCTTTATCAATCCTTTTCTTAAAGCAGGGCCTACTTGAAAAACTAAGTAGGCTCATAATAGGAAAAAAAAACCCGACAGAATCTTCTAATTGCTCTGACAATCCTATATTTTTTTTGGTCTGGGATTGGAGCTTGGAGTTAAGCAGGATTGCTCATGGATGGGAGACCATCAAGAAATCACAGGTCTGCTGATTAGATTGGAAAATTAAAAGTGTTTTGGATATGTCCATAAAATCCCCAGCATCAAATAGAGGTTTTGCCTATGTACACATTGTCTCCTTAGAACTAAATGTAGAATGGTCTTGGAAAATTGAATATTTCTGATTTAATATTTAATGATACATACACATAAATACATAATATGGTACATACATACACATTTTGAATGTCATTCTGCTACAAGGTGAAACACTAAACGTTAAATCCGAAATGTTCAATTTACTGGGATCATTCTTTCTTTAGTTCTAAGGAGTCTATGTAGGTAAGGGAATCATGGCAGTTGTCAGTTAGTTACATGGTTGTTAAGTGAATCTGACGTTGTCCTCCGATGGTCATTCACTGAACTGTTGTAAGTCAAGAACTACTGTATTTTCCTGTGTATAAGACTACTTTCTAGCACACAAAAATCTTCTCAAAAGTCGGGGGTCGTCTTATATGCCGGGTCTCATTCTCCTGTAACCAGGCATACCAGCCCGAAAGGTTCTGACGAGCCTTAAATGCCTCTGAGGAGGGTCGTCTTATACTTCCAGTCGTATTATACGTCGGAAAATTCGGTATGTGTATTTCATTCTGGTGTCTCTCTCCCTGCTCCAGGAAGTGTCTCCAAGAAGGAAGATGGAGGTGAAACAGGTAAAGGGTTAGAAAGAGCCAGATGCGAAGCTCTGAGAGAAATAGCTTGGAATCCGGATAGTTCACAGATGCAAGAAGTTGATCAGGCCGGAGAAAAGGATAAACCTCTATCGGATCGGACCACTGATGTGGACGAGGTCCCGGTTCCTCAGGAAAAGCAGCAGAAGAAGAGGAAAAACCGGTGCCTCGTTGTTATCCCAGAGGAGAGACCCAGTAAAAACTCAGCTTCCGGGAAGGGGGTCCCCCTCCATCAAAGACTCTATAGCCGAGAACTGCCCCATAAATGCTTGGAGTGCGGCAAGGGCTTCGGTCACAAAGCGAACCTTACGTCGCACCAGAGACTCCACCGGCTGAAGAAGCTCTACGACTGCTCCAACTGCGGCAAGACTTTCCTTCGCAAGTCCATCTTGGATATGCACCTGAGGATGCACATGGGTGAGAAGCCCTTCAGCTGCTCCGACTGCGGCCTAAGCTTAAGCGCCCATTCGAGTCTCATCAGGCATCAGCGGATCCACACCCGGGAGAAACCCTACAAGTGCTCCGAGTGCGAGAAAAGCTTCAGTCAGAACTCAGACCTGATCCGGCATCAGCGGCTTCACACGGGGGTAAAACCCTATCAATGCCCTGAATGCGGGAAGAGCTTCAGTCGGGGTGACTGCCTGGCTACCCATCAGAAAATCCACGCGGGAAAAGAGCAAGGGGGGAATCAGACCGTAGCAAAGGCTTTTGTGATCAATCAAGTCCTCTTTAGCGCTTGAGAATTTTTCACTGGGGGCGACAAATCCAGTGGTGGTATTCAGCTGGTTCTATCCGGTTCGCACAAATCGGTAGCGGCAACTGCAGGATGCCCCCCCCAGCCGCGCGGATATCAGGATATCCCATTTTTCCACATTTTCGAGGCTCTGCGTGTGCGCAGAGGGCCTTGCGCATGCACGGAGATGGGCAAACCCCAAGCGACACTCACAAAAGCAAGAGGCGATGCCCAAATCTTTTTCAGGGACACGGTTTTTCAGGAGTGTGGTGGTGGCGGCAGGGGGAGAGCAGATTCCTAAATTGGCAGGACCGGGACAGCACCTTGAATATGATATCGTTTAAATCTGAGGACAGTCATTTTTTTTCTCTCATCAAAGAATCCCCTGAGAAATCACAAGTCGAACTTTTTTTTTTTAAGACGGTGAGCGAGTGCAGCTCCCACTTCTCCCTCTTAATAAAGTTGTGTAAATGCTCGGATGGTAATAAAAAGACTTTTCAGAGAAATCTTGCCCGGCGGTCGTCATAGCCAACGCATGCTTGTGCAGTAGAAGGCTGGCCTAGCCTGGAAACATCTGGAAACATCTGTGCCAGTGTTTCTCAACCTTAGCAACTTTAAGATGCGTGGACTTCAACTCCCAGAATTCCTTAACCAGTAAAGCTCGATCACATAGTTTCGTAGTGGAGCACGGGTATTCAGCTAGTAAATTTAATAAATCTAGAGTAAGATAGCAGTGCTCTGGGTGAGCAAAGTACACAGCATGTATGTTATATTGCAACAGAAATTCTAGGTATTTCTTTTTTATTATTGTTAAAGAGTTCTACAAAAAATTTTCCAAATATTTCCCCCTCCCCACCTCCCTTCCTTACCCTCCCCCCGCAAACTTCCCAGAACAAAATACAGGGTATAACAATTAACAATCTTATACTAAACTAAGGCATTTCTTGTAAACTTGCCAGCCAGCCACCGATGGCCCACTTTTACTTCCTGCCGTTCTTTCTATACAACAGACCACAAGTCTGTTGTGGCTTTAGGAGCTGGTTAAGGCAGGGGCTTTCCCCTAAGGGTTTTTTAAAGGTCTCAATCGGCCTGGTTATACTTCTGCAAACTACACTATGAGTTTTCCCCAAATCTGCTGCTACTCCTACTGTACTTCCTTTTACGCACATATCTTACCATGACTAGCTATTTATTTGATTATTTATTTATTATTGCGATTTATATGCTGCCGTTCTCCCGAGGGACTCAGGGCGGCTTACAGAAACGACAATTTACAATTCAAATCACAATAAAATTCAAATCAACGACCCAATTAAAAGCAAATTAAAATTATAACAGTGTAAACCTGTGACGGATCAGTTTATTTGGCGGAAGAGCCACGTCTTCAGCTCGCGACAGAAGGAAAGGAGGTTGGGGGCTGTCCTGAGCTCGGTGGGCAAACCGTTCCAGAGGGTCAGGGCTCCCACAGAGAATGCTCTCCTCCTGGGAGCCGCCAGCCGACATTGTTTGGCTGACGGCACCCTGAGGAGACCCACTGTGTGAGAGCGCACAGGACGGTGGGAGAGTGGCAGGAGATGATCCTGCAAGTACCCGGAGCCTAAGCCATGAAGGGCTTTACAGGTAAGCACCAGCACCTTGAAATGAATCCGGAAAGCCACCAGCAGCCAGTACAGCTCGTGCAGGAAAGGTGTTACACGGGAGTAATGAGAGGCCACCGTAATTATCCGTGCGGCCGCATTCTGGATTAGATGGAGTCTCCGGATGAATCCCAAGGGCAGCCCCATGTAGAGGGTGTTACAGTAGTCCAACCAAGAGGTAACAAGGGCATGAATGACCGTGGCAAGGGCATCAAGGTCTAGAAAAGGGTGCAACTGGCGCATGAGGCACACCTGTGCAAAGGCCCCCCTGGTTACTGCCGTCAGGTGGTCATCCAAGGGCAACCGAGAATCCAGGAGGACACCCAGATTGCGAACCCTATCGGAGGGAGTAAGAGCCCCCCCCCAATCACCAACGATGGAACCTCTAGATCCCGAGACGCCGGCATCCACGGCCACTCAGTCTTGGAAGGGTTGAGTCTGAGTTTGTTCCTCCCCATCCAAACACGCACCGCTTCCAGGTAGCGGGACATCACGGAAAGGGCATCACTAGGGTGGTCAGGGGTGGTTTGGGGTGGTCATACCTCACCCCAAAACCACGAATGATCTCACCCAGTGGTTTCATATAGATGTTAAAGAGCAGGGGGAAGAGACCGATCCCTGAGGCACCCCACAAATGAGGGGCCTCTGGGAGGACCTCTGAACCGCCGCCGAAACGAACTGCAGGCAACCAGAGAGGTAGGAGGAGAACCACCGTAAAACACTGTGAAACAGTGCCTCCTATCCCCACCCCCTGAGCCGCTGCAGCAGGATACCATGGTCGATGGTATCAAAAGCCGCTGAGAGGTCAAGAAGGATCAGGATGAAAAAGACTTTATACCTACTATAGAAGAATGGACTTCGAAGGTGGCCAGTTTTGCAGAAATGGCGAAGATATCAGCATATTTAAAAGACCGGACTCAAGAAACTTATATGTGGGAATGGAAGAAATGGATAGATTATGTGCAGAATAAATATCAAACAAGGAAGTATCAGATAGCTTTTAGTCGAATGTTATGTAGAAAGTTATAGTCTAGATAGGGGTTAGAGCTGTAGGAATGGGCAGAACAAATATTAAACAAATACTAAACAAGGAGGTATCAGATAGCTTTTAGTTGAATGTCATGTAGAGCATATATAATATGTTTTATATAATACTATAATATTATTATTATATATTATATAGTGTAGACGGGGTAGAGCTGCATGGTATCTTATGATATGGTATGATTTGGATTTCACCTTGGGAAGTCATGGGGGGGGAGGGGAGGGTTGGAGGGGGGAAGGGGGGGAAAAGTGGGGGGAAAAACTTGTGTTTGTAAAACTTTTTCAATTAAAAAAAAAAAAAGAAGGACCAGGATGGAGGAGCAACCCCCATCCCTGGCCTGCCAGAGATCATCTACTAGAGCGACCAATGCCGTTTCGGTGCTGTGACTGCACCTGAAACCAGATTGATATATTACATCTCGTTTATTTATTTACTTATGAATGAAATCTAGCAATACACTCAACAATACAGGTACTCCTCAACTTACAACAGTTCATTTAGTGACCGTTCAAAGTTACAACAGCACTGAAAAAAATTGATTTGTGAGTGTTTTTCACCCTTCTTTGCAACATCCCCACGGCCATGTGGTTTGGATGCTTGACAACTGACTAACCTTTATGACGGTTGCAGTGTCCCAGATTCATACAATCCCCTTTTGCAATCTCCTGACAAGCAAAGTCAAGAGGGAAGCACTTAACAACCAGATTACTAATTTAAGGACTGCAGGGATTCACTTAACAAATTAACAGATTTTACGAAAGTCGTAAAATGGGGAAAAACTCACTTAACAAATTGCATCACTCTCTCAGCAGCAGCAGCTTTCCAGACTCCTTCAAACTATAAAAGTACCACTAGAAGACCTCCAGAATAGAAGCTTATTCTGTTCCTATTCCTATTCTATTCACTTTTATAAATCCTTAGTAAGGCCACACCTGGAATACTGCATCCAGTTTTGCTCCCAACATTACAAAAAAGATGTTGAGACTTTGGAAAAAGTGCAGAGAAGAGCAACTAGGATGATTAAAGACCTGGAGATTAAAACATCTGAAGAACGGTTGTGGGAATTGCGTATGGCCAATCTAAAGAAACGAAGGACGGGGGGACATGATAGCTGTATTCCAATATTTGAGGGGCTTCCACGAAGAGAAAGGAAGTCTACTTATTTTCCAAAGCACCAGAAGAAGTCAGGACAAGAAGCAATGGGTGGAAACTAATCAAGTGTTGTCCCCAATTCGTGTCTGACCTTGGTGCCAAAGCCAATGATGGACGCCAGACACAAGGTGCAGGTTTTCTGATTGCTTTTTATTGGGGTACCCCAAGGAAAAGGGCTCCTGGTCAAAATGCCAAGAACCAAGGATTAAGTAAACTTTGTACATTTTCAGTAAAAGAAAAGACGGGACAAGGAGTAATAAGAAATATAATCTAATAAACGTTTTAGTAATAATTCTATAATTTGTTCTATTGGTCTCTAGCTGTCCCTATTCCTAAACCTTGGCTAATGAATGCTCCAGGAGTTCTCTAATACACATTTTATTGGCTGCAGGCCATCTGTATTCCTAATTTTTAGCTAAGGCCTGCAAGTTGCCTAACTCTTGTTACTTTTATCAACTTTCTAACTACCCAGAATTGTTACAAGATTTACACATGACATATTTCCTGTAGATAAGCATTCTTTGTTCTTGCCAGACACACTCCACAATTACAGGCTTCCTGATTTACTTTCAAGTGTGGTCTTGACCTGGCTTTATTTTAGCATACAGCCCATCAAAGAGGCTTCTCTCCATCAAAGGAGAGAAGCATTACAATAATATGTATAACAGATAAAGAAATATATACATAAACAAGGAACAAGGGAACCACAAATCTAAATATATGTAATGACGGGGAGGGGGAAAGTGTGAATTTTAAAAGAAGACCGATATGAAACTATTGTAAAATGGAAATTTATGTTTTGTGTTTGTTTCTGTTCTTGCTTTTAAAGAATAAATGATAATAAAAATTACTTAAAAAAAAAAAAGAGGAGAGAGAAGCAACCAGGAATTAAGGAGTGATAACAATACGAGCTTGGTGGTGCAGCAGCTTAAGTAGTGTTAAAGTGACACCAGCTGCCTGCAATCACTGCAAGTTCGAATCTCACCAGGCTCAAGGTTGACTCAGCCTTCCATCCTTTCAAGGTAGGTAAAATTAGGATCCAGATTGTGGGGGCAATAAGATGACTTTGTATAAAAAAAGAACACCGCTTAGGGGAGGCGGAAAGCCCTACTAAGCAGGTATATACAAAAGTATGAAGGCTATTGCTTAATGCATTATAAGACGCCCTGAATCTCCGAAAAAGAGCGGCATATAAATTAAGTTTTAAAAAGAAATTAACCAATGGAGTGAGTTGCCTCCAGATGTGGGTGCTCCATCATTGGAGACTTTCAGAGAAGAGAGTAGACAGCCAACTCTCAGGGATTCCTGCTTGACCAGGAGATTGGACTAGACTAAAAGACCTCCAAGGTCCCTTTCAGCTCTAGTCTAATGGTAATGGTAGAATTCCTGAGCCAGCACGATGGCCCCTTTAATGACCTGTGGACTTCAACTCCCAGAATTCCTGACCCAGCGTGGCTCATAAGCACGGCTGGCTGAGGAATTCTGGGAGTTGAAGTCCACAGGTCATTAAAGGGGCCATCGTCCCCCCACCCCTATGCTCTATATGGCTTCTCTCCCGTCCTCGCTTCGAAAGGAAAAGCGCCTTCTTTGGGGTGGCTCCGCTCCGTTTCCTGAGGGCTGCAGAGCTCCAAGCCCCAAGGCGGCTTTACGCGCTCCACTGCTCCGCGGAGGGAGGGAGAGGGAAGGCGACCGCCATGATCCCAAGCCGTCCACGCTTCTCCCGGGAAAGGGGCGGGTTTTAAGGGCATGAAAAGCAGACGAGTTCAGCTGCCTAGAATAGACGGCGGCGGTTTGTATATGTGGGGGAGTGGGGGGGGGGGAAGAGAGAGAAGGATCTTTTCCTGTTTCTCCGCGCGCGGAAAAGCGAAGCGGAGCCCGAGCGCGACGGCGCGCGCGCCAGGTGAGCGGGCGGACTTGACAGCCGAGGGAGGGAGGGAAGGAGGAAGGAAGAGCCGCCCCGGGAAGAGCCAAGAGAAGTAACACCCCCCCCCCCGCTTCCCTCATTCCACCCTGTTCATATATATACCATTCCCGTTGGGGTCCGATGAGCCCGTCCGGCTGGTCCCGGCTCTGACCCGTTGCAACCCGTCCGGCCTCCCTCGACCC
This sequence comes from Masticophis lateralis, assembly GCA_030761175.1. Taxonomy (NCBI): domain Eukaryota; kingdom Metazoa; phylum Chordata; class Lepidosauria; order Squamata; family Colubridae; genus Masticophis; species Masticophis lateralis. The sequence continues at coordinate 15,187,730 of JAUDYJ010000002.1, forward strand.
GCTCGCTGCCCGGTTCTTGGACGGTTCTTGGGACGGCCCTTCCCACCCACAAGTGTCCGCTGTGAGTGCGACGGCCGTCGGGTCCAAACAGGAGGGGGATCCGCTGGGAGGGAAGGCATTAGGATGGGCGTTGGAGGGCTGCAGTTGCATGCCTGCGCACGTGTACACACCCGCACACGTGTAAGTGCATGCCTTGGTAAGGCCGCACCTGGGACACAGGCAGTCCTCGACTTACAAAGGTTCGTTTAGTGACCGTCCAAAGTTAGAACGGCGCTGTAAAAAGTGACTTCCCCACCCCACCCCACCCAACCCCACCCTTAGGGGCCGTTGCAGCGTTTCCCGCGCTCAAGGGATTGACATTTGCATGCTTGACAAGTGACTCGCCTGTATGACGGTTGCACAAGCCAAGTCAACGGCCAAGCCAGATTCACTTCAGTGCCCTGTTACTAATTTTAACGACGGCAGTGATTCACTTAACAGCGGTGGCAAGAAAGGTGGTAAAATGGGGCAAAAGCTCACTGAGCGAATGCCTCACTTAGCAGCATAAGTTCCAGGTCGTGAATTGAGGACTCTCTGTAGTGCATTCTGTTTTGGTCCCCAGATTACAAATGAATAGAACAGGATAGAATTCTTTATTGGCCAAGTGTGATTGGAAACACAAGGAATTTGTCTTTGGTGAATATGCTCTTGGTGTACATAAAAGAAAAGATATATTCGTCAAGAATCATAAGGTACAACACTTAATGACAGTCATAGGGAACAAATAAGTAATCAAATCATATTAGGAAACAGTCAATATAAATCGTAACGATACCAGCAACAAGGTTACAGTCATAAGTGGGAGGAGATGGGTGATAGGAACAATGAGAAGATTAATAGTAGTGCAGCCTTAGTGAATAGTTTGACAGCATTGAGGGAATTATTTGTTTAGCAGAGTGATGGCGTTTGGGGGAAAAACTGTCCTTGTGTCTAGTTGTTCTGGTGTGTAGTGCTCTATAGCGTCGTTTTGAGGGTAGGAGTTGAAATAGTTTATGTCCAGGATGCGAGAGGTCTGTTAATATTTTTTATTTAAATATTTTTTATTTAAAGATGTGGAGGCTTTGGAAAAAGTGCAAAGAAGAGCAACTAAGATAATAAAAAAAAGAGGCCTGGAGACTAAAACATAGGAAGAACGGTTTGCAGGATTTGGGTTTGGCTAGTCTAGAGAAAAGAAGGACTGAGAGGGACGGACGGACGGACATGATTTTAGTATCTGAAGGGCTGTCACAGGGGTCAATTTATTTACCATAATAATGGTAAGGTGGCAGCACCAAGTCTTCAGCGCTCCTGTTGAGGCTTTTTGGCACCTCTTGTGATAATCCATGGTTTGTGTAACTAGGTTTGCTCAATTCACTACCATATAGATTGCGTACTAACTTTATGAGAGTTTGCAAATCACTCCCTATCAAGCCCAGTATCAGTTGAGGTGATCTGCAAACACCGGGTTTTTTGCATCAGGATGGTTTTTGTCTTCGTATCTGAAATATGCAAAGTGGCTCGCTTATCTGAGCTACCTAGGCTAGCATCCCCAACCTTAACTTTCTGCCATAGAGGAGTTTACAATGACAGCTGGGATCTTCTTAATAGAAGAGAATTCTTTATTGGCCGAGCGTGATTAGACACACGAGGAATTTGTCTCCGGTGCAAAAGCTCTCAGGGTACATAACAAGCAACCAGTGATAAATCAGGATCATAATAATAAAATAATGGCTGCCTCCTCAGTATGTACTACAGAGGAAACAAGTTGGGAGGAGGGAGGAAATAATCTTCTTTTTGGATGGATTGGATGTTGGTCTTACCTGATACGTCCATTCTCTATGAGGAGGAAACGGCAGTCAGGCATAGAAGAGTCCAATCCCATGCCTGACTGCCATTTCCTTCCGAGTAGGAGAATTGTATTTTACCTTTTCCTCAAAAGCTCAAAAAGTTTACCTTTTGTTGTATTGCCAAAATGTGCTTGTGAGGTAGGCTGAACTGAAGGACTTGCCCCAAACTGTCCAATTTTGATGGCTAAAAATGAACCTGAACTTGGCTCTTCCTACTCCCCAGATCACCTTTCCCCAACAGGTACCCCTGTTGGACTTCAACTCCCATGTTCCTTATCCAGCAATGTGGCATTTTAAGTGCTCCCAGCAGAGCATTCTGGGAGTTGAAATCCAGCACAGATGGCAGAAGATTGGAGAAAAAACTGTTTCTATTCTCAGAAGATGCTATTAGACTAACTCAGCCAAGGCTCTGAGCATTGCAGACAGATTTCCTCTCTGTGGAATGATGCTTTCTTTCACTCCCTTTGGATGACATTTTTATTCTGAATTTGTATAGAAAACCCCTGTATCTCTTTTGAGATAGGAAAACAGTGTCACAGGAAAAAAAGAGAGAGAATTCTTCCACGGGGCATGCTGGAGGATTATCCAGTTTTTCTTTTGAATGTACTGTCATTTTATTGTTCCAATTTTAACACAATTGCAAACTGCCAGGAGCCAGTTGAAGCTAGCAGTACATAAAATAAACAAGGAAAATAATGGACTACCAATATAACAATCTTCCTCCTAAAAATGTGTCATCGAAACAATGGATCACATCTTAAAAGTGCTTAGTATTGATAAGTGCACAGTAGCGAAGGTGGACTGCCTTGAACTCCTGAAGAAGTGAGATATAAATGAAATAAAACACGAGTGTTGTCTATGGAGATTCTCAGTCATCCAGGTCATGGTTGTCCCAAAGATGCTTTTTTTTCAAGAGGCCACTGGATTTTCTGGTTTTTCTTCGAAGACGTTTCGCTTCTCATCCAAGAAGCTTCTTTAGTTCGAGTAAAAAAACAAACCAGTTGCCTCTTGAAAAAACACTTTTGGGACAAGTAAATGTTATTTGAAGTTCTTAAATAAATAAATAAACCTTGTTGTCATTGTATGTGTATATACAGTATACACATACAACGAAATTCACTTAACACCCAAAGACCAGGTCCCACACACATACTCCCCAAACACACTCCCACCCACCACAATTCCCCACCCCTAATCCACCCAAACATCCACACAACAGACCAAGTAATGCTGTCCAACAGCTCACTGATGGTGGCCCTTTAGTTCATTGTTGAGTGCAATTATAGCTTTGGGATAAAAACTATTCAGAAAATGTGTGGTCCGAGTTTTAATTGTTCTGTATCTTCTGCCAGAAGGCAACAGTCCAAAAAGATTGTAAGCACGATGGGAAGAGTCTCTGAGAATGTTATGCAACTTCCTCAAACAGCGAGATTCCAAGATGTCGTCCAGGGCTGGTAGCTGGAATCCGATAATATTCTGGGCAGTTTTAATGATTTTCTGTAGAGCTTTTTTGTGTTAATACGTGTTATTTGAAGTTCTGTGAGTTCTCCACTGCTGGAGGTTTTTAAGAAGTGGCTACAGTATACAGGATCTGGACTGGAGGATGGTTTGACTGATTTTTCTCTCGGTTGCAGAGGGTTGGATTGACATGCTGGTTGGGGAATTCTGGGAGTTGAGGTCCACATACCTTAAAATTGCGGAGGTTGAGAAACACTGGTTTACACGATCTTAGTGGTCCACAGTTCAATAATTCTACCTTTTCCCATCACGAATGATAGAAAAATAAAACAAGTCAGTTTGCAAATGATTCTGATTATAGACTTCATTCTAACAATCTAACTTTCCATCATCTAGGTTGCAGTGGCGTATACACGAAGCTTAAAAATAAATCCAGTCAACCTTGGTGGGAATTCTTGGGAGGTGAATCATTCAGGACTCCAGCTGAAAAACGATTGGGAACTGCAGCACAACCACATTTCAGGAATCGGCAAAAGAACACAAAATGGTAATGATCAGATTCACCTGGCTTTTCTTTTAAGCTTCAGTCCTAACTTTTAACATTGAGTATCAGTCTATGTTTATTCAAGGCACCACACAGGATCTTCCTCTTCACATTTTCTCCCCCATGATAATCTTGTGAGGTAAGCTAGGTTGAACGTGATTGGCCCAGAGTCCCGTACCCCCCCCAGCATCTGGGCCCATGGTGGCGCAGTGGTTAAAGTGCAGTACTGCAGGCTACTTCTGCTGACTGCCGGCTGCCTGCAATTTGGCGGTTCGAATCTCACCAGGCTCAAGGCTGACTCAGCCTTCCATCCTTCCGAGGTGGGTAAAATGAGGACCCGGATTGTTGGAGCAAAAGGCTGACTCTGTAAACCACTTAGAGGGGCCTGTAAAGCACTGTGAAGTGGTATATAAGTCTAAATGCTAATACTAAATGCTAATCTGTGGCTGAGATGGAAAGTGAAGTTGGGTTTTCCCTGTCCTAACCCGATCCCTCAATTGATTACAGATTACAGATTAACACAGTTGTAAGGGACCTTGTAGGTCATCTAATCCAACCCCCCGTCCAAGCAGGAGACCCTGTACCAGTGATGGCTTACCTTTTTGCTGTTGCGTGCCAAAACGTGGGGGGGTCGTGCGCGCGCGTGCCCACACCCATAATTCAATGCCACCCCTGCGCTTCCCCTACTTTTGGCACGCAACGGCAAAAAGGTTACCGGTGAGCCCAGAAGGCTGGTTTTTCGCCCTCCCCAGGCTCCAAGAAAGCCTCTGGAGCCTGGGGAGGGTGAAAACGTCCTTCCCCAACCCCATGGAGGCCCTCCAGAGGCCAGAAATGGCCTGTTTCCCAACTTCCGGTGGGCCCGGAAGGCCCGAAAATTAGCTGACCGACTCACGCATGCATGCTGGAGCTGAGCTAGGGCAATGCTCGCGTGCCCACATATATGGCTCCGTGTGCCACAGGTTCGCCATCACAGCCCTATACTATTTCTGACAAATGGCAGTCCGATCTCTTCTTGATAGTCTCAGGTGATTGATGCCACCCAGTGGCAAATCTTAAAATATCTACTTGCTTTTCTTTTCTTTTTTTTAAATGTTAAGGTCAACCTTGCTGGCTGAATTTGGGCAGTTTTGTGGGAGTTTCTCATTGATTTCACATCCCACAGCTCTGGATTCCCAGGGACCCCCATCCAATTGCTCACCGGATCCGACCCGGCTTCACTTCCACACTCTAAATCACTCCCCAAAACTTCTGCCCGTTCGTTCCTATTACAGGTAGTCCTCGACTCAATGACCACAAAATAATAATAATAATAATAATAATAATAATAATAATAATAATAATAATAATAATAATAATTTATTAAATTTATATACTGCCCTACTCCCGAAGGACTCAGGGCGGTGAAGAGCCAAAAGATAAAAATACATATAATACAAAACATTAAAAAACCATTTAAAATATATTAAATACTTTGGCCCAAAAGACAGATTAAAACACCCCAATTTAGACAAACTAAAATTTAAAAGCAGCAGAAAAGAGAAGTTAGGCCAGGCCAGCCTGCTGGAATAGGAATGTTTTGAGGGCCCGGCGGAAAGCATGCAGATCCGGGATCCTCCCTATCTCCGAGGGAAGCTCGTTCCAAATGGCTGGTGCTCCCACAGAGAAGGCTCTCCCCCTGAGGGCCGCCAGTCGACACTGTTTGACTGACGGCATCCTGAGGAGCCCCTCTCTATGGGAGCGTACTGGTTGGTGGGAGGCTACTGGTGGCAGAAGGCGGTCCCGTAAATACCCCGGTCCTAAGCCACGGAGCGCTCTAAAGGTAGTAACCAAATCCTTGATGCGCACCCGGAAGACCATCGGCAGCCAGTGCAGCTTGCGCAGGAGGGGGGGTCGCATGGGAGCGACCCCCCACTCCCATAACACACCCGCGCGGCCGCATTGAGCTCAAAATGTATATTGCTAAGCAAGAAATTTGTCTAGTGGGTTCTGCCCCCACGTTACGACTTTTCTTGCAATGTTTTTAAGTCAATAAGTGCGGCAGTTAAATTAGTCACCCGGTTGTTAAGTGGACCTGGCTTCCCCATTTACTTTGCTCATCAGTAGGTCGACGAAAGGGATGATGTAACCCTGCGACACTGCAACTGTCATAAATGTAAGTCAGTGGTCAAAGCACTTGGGGCCTAGTGGCTCAGCAGACTAATGCAGACTAATGCATTGTGATTAACACCAGCTGTCTGCAGTTATTGTAAATTCAAATCTCACCAGGCTCAAGGTTGACTTAGCCTTCCATCCTTTCTAAGGTAGGTAAATTGAGGACCCAGTTTGTGGGGGCAATAAGCTGACTTTGTATAAATATACAGAAGTATGAAGGCTATTGCTTAATGCATTGTAAGCCGCCCTGAGTCTCCGGAGAAGGGCGGCATATAAATAAATAAATAAATAAATAAAAGCATCTGAATGTAAATCAGGTGATCGTGGGGATGCTGCCACGGTCCTAAGTGTGAAAAACGGTAATAAAGTCACTATTTGCAGTGCCGTTGTAACTTGGAACGGTCACTGAATGAACCGTTGTAAGTCGAGGACTACCTATACGTCACCAAATCATCACATCCTCCCCTGTGTCTTTTGCAGCCCCCAGTGGCCAAAAATCATAGGATAAATTTAGCCTGGTCCCAAAACGAAGTTGCCCGATTCCGCGTTTTAAGTGGAGGGTGCAAGGGAGGTTGAGGTCTTTAGATCTGGCTGAATTTCTCTGTGATTGTAGGAGTCCAGAAGTCCAGATTGCTCCAACGTCACCCAGTCTTTCTGGGACTCTGAATTGGGGCTGCTGCGTGTCATCGTCAAGGAGGAAGATGACAGTAAAGAGGCCCTTCCGTCAGGTAAAGAGGAATAACACAATTTGGGGAGGGAGAACGGAGGGGTCTTGAATGTCCCTGAAATTCCTTTCTAGGCCAGTCGTAGCTTGGCTCCCTTGTGGGTTCCTGTTCTGCCCCAGCTACGGACCCCAAAGAACTCAGCGCACACAAAGTCCGTTCAGACCTTAGTTTACTGTATAAACCAGTCTTTTACAACAACGGCTGTTAGTTAACCGCATTAACAGCTGCCAAGGATTCAAAGAATAATAACTGAAAGCTTACTATGGTTGGCAGATTGCCCAGAAGCAATTTGCAGGAAGCTGATAAGCAAGACAAGACAGGAAGGTATGTGAACTAAGTTGTTCCCTGCAAATTGCTTCAGTCGGCGTTCCTCCTTAAATAGGACTAAGGGAGTGGCCAATTAGCCCCAAGCCTTACTCTTGAGGAGACTTCCTCCTGAGGAGCCACTCCTGCCTTTTGGCAGCTCTGCACACCCGTGCATCGAGAAGAGGCTCCTCCTCTTCGTCCTCTTCACTTAAGGGAGCTTCTGGAGGTTCTGAACGCCCTGGCTGAATCCCCGCCTCTGGCACCACATCTTCTCCAGCCTCCTCACTGTCCGACTCGAGTGCCAGCTACACAGGCTGCTGGCGCAGCACCACACCAGCCTCCTTGCTGTCGGAATCAGCTACTAGCTGCACAGGCCGTGTACGGGCCACAACAGTTCCATGGTCCATTTCCCTTGATAACACAAGAGTGCTCAATAGGAATTCTCGGCAGCTGGGATGTCTGTTCTGTGACATCACAACAGCTCAGTCACAGTGTCTGGGACTCAACGTACGACCACAATTGAGCCCAAAATTCCTGTTGTGAAGTGAGAGATTTGTTAAGTGAGCTTTGCCCCCTTTTACGACCTTTCTTGCCACAGTGGCTAAGTGAATCGCTGGAAGTGGATAAACTAGCAACCTGGTTGTTAAACGAACCTGGCTTCCCCATTGAATTTGCTGGTCAGAAAGTCACAAAAGTGGATCCCGTGGGCCCAGGATGCAGCAATGGTCATAAGTATGAATTAGTTGCCAAGTGTCCGAATTTTGATCGCGCGATCCTGGGGATGCCGCAAAGGTTGTAACTGTGAAAAACGATCAAAAATCCCTTTTTTTTCAGTGCTGTCGTAACTTTGAACGGTCACTAAATGAACTGTTGTAAGTCAAGGACTACCTGCATTAAGTTGCCAAACCTAGGAATTGAGAGTTTAATTTAGCCGAATATCCACTGCTGGATTTGAATCAGCACGTTTTTTTGTCCTTTTAATGTGCAGGTAATCCTCCACATATGACCACAATTGAGCCCAAAATTTACGTTGCTAAGTGAGACATTTATTGAGTTTTGCCCCATTATACAACTTTTCTTGCCCCATTTGTTAAGTGAATCATTGCGGTTGTTAAATTAGTCATATGGTTGACTACCTGTAGAGGAAAGAAAGGGGCAGATTTTCATCTCAGGTAGTCTTTGACTTACGACCACAGTTGGGATTGGAATGTCCCGTCGCTAAAGAATGACGTTTTTAAGTGAACGGGGTCATCGTTAAGCAAATCCAGCTGCTCCCATTGAAGTTGCTTGTCAGAAATCTCCCTATGAAGGTCATAAATGGAGATCGCATGACCGTGTGATACTGCAACGGTCATAAGTACATGCGAAGGATCTGAATTTTGATCATGTGACTTGGTAACGCTGTGGCGGTCATAAGGACGGATTGCAACTCACTTTTCTCAGCATTGTCATAAGTTTGAACGGTTCTTAAAAGAAAGATCGTAAGTCGAGACTACCTATATTGAATTGTCTTTTTTTCCGAGACCTCAAAGAGAAAGGTTGCCCAAATGTTCTTCCTACAATATAAACAAACTTGTGAGGTAAGATGAGCCATGACAAAAAATGACCAGCCCAAGAGCCAGAGGGCAAAAGCAGAAATTTGAACGTGGATTTTTCTAGGTCAGAAATGGAGAATCGTGGCCCCTTTATGACTTGTGGGCTTCCACTCCCAGAATTCTTGAGCCAATACGGGGAACTATGGGCCCTTTATGACTTGTGGACTTCAACTCCCAGAATTCTTGAGCCAACACGGGGAACTATGGGCCCTTTATGACTTGTGGACTTCAACTCCCAGAATTCCTGAGCCAACAGGGGGAACTATGGCCCCTTTATGACTTGTGGACTTCAACTCCCAGAATTCCTGAGCCAACATGGGGGAACTATGGCTCCTTTATGACTTGTGAACTTCAACTCCCAGAATTCCTGAGCCAACACAGGGAACTATGGGCCCTTTATGACTTGTGGACTTCAACTCCCAGAATTCCTGAGCCAACATGGGGGAACTATGGCTCCTTTATGACTTGTGAACTTCAACTCCCAGAATTCCTGAGCCAACACAGGGAACTATGGCCCCTTTATGACTTGTGGACTTCAACTCCCAGAATTCCTGAGCCAACACAAGGAACTATGGCCCCTTAATGACTTGTGGACTTCCACTCCCAGAATTCCCGAGCCAACACGGGGAACTATGGCCCCTTTATGACTTGTGGACTTCAACTCCCAGAATCCCTGAGCCAACACGGGGAACTATGGCCCCTTTATGACTTGTGGACTTCAACTCCCAGAATCCCTGAGCCAACACGGGGAACTATGGCCCCTTTATGACTTGTGGACTTCAACTCCCAGAATTCCTGAGCCAACACAGGGAACTATGGCCCCTTAATGACTTGTGGACTTCCACTCCCAGAATTCCTGAGCCAACATGGAGGAACTATGGCTCCTTTATGACTTGTGGACTTCCACTCCCAGAATTCCTGAGCCAACGTGGGGGAATTATGGCCCCTTTATGACTTGTGGACTTCAACTCCCAGAATTCCTGAGAAGCTTCCTTATGCCTAAGCAACAGTTTTTAGCTTTATCAAATTGCTTGAAACTGTATTGATAAAGTGGGCATTATAGGACCCTACTCGCTCTTTTTATTTATTTATTTATTTATCAGACCATGCAGACATTCCTAATGCGTTCAATTGGAATTTTAGCCTTTCGCCAAAGGGATTAGAAAGTTGTTTACCTAATTATTTTTAATTATGCTTAACACCGTTCAGGAAAAGATGAACCTGAATTGTTTTACATTCATTTTTTTTCATTTTTGCCTCCTGAAGAAGACTGGATGGCAAGATCAGCCACAGAGGAAGGTTTCCTCCCCGAAAGCTTCACTTCACAGCATCAGCTGAAACGTTCACCAGGACGTTCTCAAGACAATAATTTTCCTCCAGTGGAAGTGGGTGAGTGTAATATCTACCCTCTTGTGAGGCTATCCAAGAGATCAGCTCTCTATCCCGGGGAACCGCCGGGATAGAGAGCTGATATTTGCGGAACCGCCTTCTGCCGCCAATAGCCTCCCACCGGCCAGTACGCTTGCACAGAGAGGGCCTCCTCCGGGTGCCGTCGGCCAGACAGTGTCGGTTGGCGACCCCCAGGGGGAGAGCCTTCTCTGTGGTGGCGCCCGCCTCTGGAATGACCTACCCCCGGAGATATGCAGGATACCAGATCTCCGGACCTTTCGTCAGGCCCTTAAAACCCATTTGTTCCATCTAGCTGGGCTGGCTTGATCCCATCCTCTGTTTTAAATTGAAATTGATTTTAAATTGGACTGTTTTAATTGTCGGCTGAAAATATTTAATAATTTTTAATTGGTTTTAATTTTTGTATATCATGTTTTATTCTGGCTGTTCACCGCCCTGAGTCCGCAAGGAGAAGGGCAGTTTATAAATTGAAACAAATAAATAAAATAAAATAAATAAACTCATTCTCATGTCCAAGTTCGAAAAATCAGCTCTAGAGCCAGCAAGATTCAACAGAAAAAGCCCAGCAGAGTAGTATAAAAATGGAAATAATAGAAACAGAAATAATAGAAATGAGGTGGGATGGGATGAGATAGCTGGAAGGGACCTTGGAGGTCTTCTAGTCCTTAGGCAGGAAACCCTATACCAGCGATGGCGAACCTTTTTTATGTCGGGTGCCAAAAGTGCACAATCGTGCATGTGTGTCCACACCTGTAATGCAATGGCCCCCATACGCAGACGTGTGCGACCCCCCCCGTACTCCCCCACCTCTTGCGCATGCGCATGAATTCCCCGTGCCCCATTTTGGGCCTAGCAGGACTCCCTGAAGCTCCAGAGGCCGGAAATGACCCGTTTCCAGACTTCTGGTAGACCTGTTTTTCGACCTCCACAGTCTCCGGAGGATTTCCTGGAGTTTCCAGGAGGGCGAAAACAGTCTCCCCTAGGCCTCCGGAGGCCGGAAACGGCCCGTTTCTGGACTTCCGGTAGGCCTGTTTTTCGCCCTCCCAGAGCCTCCTCACGAGCCCTGTACTTACCTGGCATCCAAAACTGACCACGTGGAGACTCCTGGGAGGGGAGGGGCGGCCCGGGCATGCGCACACGTCTCCCGCATGGGCAGCAGAGACCCGAAAATCAGCTGGCCGGCAGAAGGCACGCGCGCATGAGCGGTGAAGCTGATCTAGGACGACGGCCCGTGTGCTCACAGAAATGGCTCGGCGTGCCACCTGTGGCACATCTGCCATAGGTTCACCATCACGGCCCTATACCATATTCGGCATTACTAGTTGGATTCTTCCAATCGTGGCCTGGATTGTATCTTGGATTAAGACCAGTGTGGTTTGTTCTCGACTCAGAATGGCTGTGATCACGGTGTGTGATGAGATGCCTACAGTTCCAGCCACAGTTCTGGAAGGTAGCTTAGCCATCAAATCTTTGCTTGAGAGTTTCTATGAAGGAGGGTTCATATACATATGAACAGTCCTCGACATATGACTGTAATGGAGCCTGCCCATTATGGTCATTTTTTAAAAAAATTGATTTATATGCCACCCTTCTCCGAAGACTCAGGGCAGCTTACAATGCGTTAAGCAATAGCCTTCATACTTTTGTATATTTAGACAAAGTCAGCTTATTGCCCCCACAAACTGGGTCCTCAATTTACCCATCTTAGAAAGGATGGAAGGCTGAGTCAACCTTGAGCCTGGTGAGATTCGAACTTACAGTAATTGCAGACCGCTGGAGTTAATCCCAATGCTTTAGTCTGCTGAGCCACCAGGCCCTGTTGCAACAGTCATGACAAACCCAACATTATTACCTTTCTTGCAATGATTGTTAAACAAATGATTGGCTGTAACAGTCATTAGGCAAAACACCATAGTCGTTAAGCAAACCAATAGTTCACTATAGGCGCAGTTTTGCCAAAAACTGGGAGTGTGGACTTTAAATGCGGCCATGTCACCGATTGCCCGAAATTTGACCCTGTGACTGTGGAGGAGGGCCCAACTGTCAGAACCGGGTCCTAATTCCCTTTTATAAATTGGTTGTAACTCAAAGACTACCATAGAGGAAATGGCCTTGAAGGACAGAAGGAGGAGGCAGTGGTCAGATAAGAGGGACATGAGCCCTGGCCAAGAAAGTAATTTGAGAAAAGGTTTTGGGCAAGCCCCTCCCTAGTTCTTAAAAAGATAAAAGGCGGGCGAGGGAAGCCCACTCAAGATTTGCCAGATTATATTACTGAGTGCTCTCTGAGCTTGGTTGTTTTCTTGCTGATGTTTCATTACTCATCTAGGTAACATTATCAGTGCTAGCATGGATTTAACAGATTTAACAGATGATTTAACAGTTGGAAGGGAATGGATCTAGGTCTTTAGTCCAACACCCCCCCATACACACACACACAAGCAAGAGATCCTACATCATTTCTGATAAATGGCAGTCCAGTCTCTTCTTGAAAGCCTCCAGTGATGAAGCTCCCACAACTTCTGAAGGCAACTTCTGTTCCATTGGTTGATTGCTCTCAGTCAGAAAGTTCCTCCTTATTTCCAGGTTGAATCTCTCTCTGTTCAGTTTCCATCCATTATTCCTTGTCTGGCCTTCAGGTGCTTTGGAAAATAGATTGACCCCCTCCGCTCTGTGGCAGCCCCTCAAATATTGGAAGACTGCTATCATGTCTCCCCTGGTCCTTCTCTTCACTAGACCAGCCATGCCCAGTTCCTGCAACCGTCCATTGTATCGGGGTGTTTTAAATTTGTGGGTTTTTAACTGGGGTGGCCAAAATGTTTAATCTGTTTTAAATGTTTAATCTGTTTTAAATTGCTTTTAAATTTTGTATTTCCTGTTGTTTTATTGTGGCTGTACACCGCCCTGAGATCCTTTGGGAGAAGGGCGGTATAAAAATTTAATAAATAATAATAATAATAATAGTATGTTTTAGCCTCCAGTCCCCTAATCATCCTGGGTGCTCTTCTCTGAAATTTTTCTAGAGTCTCAACATTTTTTTTATAGTGTGGTAACCAAAACTGGATGCAGTATTCTAGGTGTGGTTTTACTAAGGCTTAGTTTTTTGTTTTTTTTTAAATTAGATTTATATGCCGCCCTTCTCCAGAGACTCAGGGCGGCTTACAATGCGTTAAGCAATAGCCTTCATACTTTTGTATATTTTTTATACAAAGTCAGCTTATTGCCCCCACAAACTGGGTCCTCAATTTACCTACCTTAGAAAGGGTGGAAGGCTGAGTCAACCTTGAGGCTCAAACTTGCAATAATTGCAGGCAGCTGAATGTTAATCACAGGCTATTTAGCCTGTTGAGCTACCTGAGGCTCTTAGTTTATAGAGTGGTGTTAGTACCTCCCTTGATCTTGATTGTATCCCTCTGTTAATGCAATTTAGAATTGCATTAGGATGATGAAAACAAAACAAAACAAGAAAACACCAAACTCAAAGGCACCAAGGGCCCCTTATTTCAACCCTGAGCTACAGATATTCTCCTTTATTGAATTCTGTTACTTTAACGGTAATCCTGGCCTGTATGGGGTTGGCTTTTTAATCCGGTTATCTGACAGGGCCCTAAAGCCCAACCCTTTTCCAGACTCCTTTTTTTTCTCTCCTGCAGAAAACATCCAGATTAAGGAGGAGCCCACAGAGGTGTCTGTAACGATACTCGAGCATCCGAACACCGAAGGGACGAGTGCGAATAAATGTGCCCTGTGTGGAAAAACCTTCAGTTGCAAGTCGGACCTCACCAGGCACCAGAGGACTCACACGGGCGAGAAGCCCTTCCGATGTTTCGAGTGCGGGAAAAGCTTCAGTCGCGGCGATTATCTGATTTTGCATCAAAAGCTTCACCGGGGGGAGAAGCCGTACAAGTGCTCGGAGTGCGGCAAGGGTTTCTACCGAAGCACCCGGCTGATTTCCCATAAAAGGGTCCACCTGGCCGAGAAACTATACAAGTGTTTCCGTTGCGGCAAGAGCTTCGGCGACGAGGCCAAGCTCGCCCAACACAAACAAGCCAAACACACGAACGAGAGGCCGCACACCTGTGCCGAGTGCGGCAAGAGCTTCCGTCGGAGCACCCACCTCACCAGGCACCAGAAAATTCACACCCGCAAAGCCCGGTATCGCTGCCTGCAGTGTGAGAAGACCTTCACTTGTCGAAAGCATCTCCTGTCCCACGAACGGACTCACACGGGGGACAAACCGTATAAATGCCTGGATTGTGGCAAGAGGTTCAGTTTCAGCGGGAACCTCGCCTCGCACCTGAGAATGCACACGGGGGAGAAGCCCTACCTGTGCCTCGAGTGCGGGAAGAGTTTCAGCCGGAGCGCACACCTCACTTTGCACCAGAGGACCCACACCGGGGAGAAGCCGTACACCTGCCTGGAATGCGGGAGAGCCTTCAGCCAGAGCAGCAACCTCACGTCGCATCAGCGCATCCACACCGGGGAGAAGCCGTACGAGTGTCCCGTCTGCGGGAAACAGTTCTCGCGCGGCGACTCGCTGGTCTCGCATCAGAGGATCCACGCCGCGGAAATAATCTGATCTGGGGTTCAAAGGGCATTTGGTGCAACGGGAGGTCACTCTGCAATGAGCTTCAACTGCGAAGGAGGAAAAAATGGGAAAGAAAGCTGACTCTCGTTTCATGTCAAATGATCAAGTGTGTTTCAAGAGCTTCTTCGTTGTTGTCTTTGGAGATCCTCGAAGATCATGGTTGTCCCGAAGGTGCTTTTCTCCAAAAGGCAACTGGACTTTCTTTGTGGGGGGTTTTCCCTTCTTGAAAACGTTTCGCTTTTCATCCAAGATGCTTCAGAACGGAAATTCTTCAAAATTGAATCTTCTTGGATGAAAAGCGAAATGTTTTCAAGGGGGAAAAAAAACAACAACCAAGGAAGTCCAGTTGCCGTTTGGAAAAGCACCTTTGGGGACTTCTTCATTTGTTACATACATGGACGAACAGAATTAGAAAACTATAGTCAAGGATAGTGTGTTATATGTTATAGAGAAGGGGTGTCAAACTCAAGGCCCGGGGAACGGATCCGGGCTGCGGGGTGCTTAGATCTGGAAACAGCAAAGAATTGGCCTGTTTGCCAACAAAAACGATGCCTGCAGCCCCCCCGAGCTCCATTTTCGCTGCTAGAGGGCTGTAGGATGCTGTCGAATCCGAAAACGGAGCCCGCGAGGGCCGTGGGCAGCCTCCCAAGCCCCGTTTACACTGGCAGAGTGTTGCAGGAAGCCGTCGCAGCTGAAAATGGAGCTCGGGAGCCCATTTTGCCGACAGAGCGCTCAGGCCACCACAGGCACCACCGACACAAGTGAGGTCGAGCTGGCCATGCACCCCCTACCCCCACCCCACCCCGAGATCAAATACAACCCTGATGCGGCCCTCAATGAAATCAAGTTTGACACCCCTGTTATAGAGGTATATAAGAATGTAAGCAATGCCCTGCTGGATCGGACCCCAAGCCCATCTTCTTCGCCCAAGGAAGCCCTCAGGTCTCCCAGAAGAGGCAGCCATCCTGCCGTCAAGACTAAGAGCCTTCCTTCGTTCAGTCAGTGATTTAACTCTCCTTCTCATCGATGCTCTGAAGTAGAGCACCCTGAGAAGGAGCATTCCATCTTAACGAACATGGTATCTATCAATCTGCCATCTGTTGAAATGTTATCGTAAAAACCTAAACTCTGCCCTGCTGGTTTGAGATCCCTGGGCCATCTGATGTCACAGTTCGTTCTCCCAGTTGGCCCACCAAAACACCTAAGGGTGAACCACAGATCTCCCAGCTGATGGCCTTCAGAGGCAGCCACCCTGCCACCCAGACTAAAAGCCAAAATCCACAGGGACTAGGTAGGTAGGAGACTCTTACGCCCCAAATCTCTTCGAACCCAGAGAGATTCCATAGTGTCTATATTTTTTCCTCTTTTTTGGGGGTGGGGGGGTGGGTAATTCAAAATCTTGTTGGTTGTACAAGGGGGGGGGGGCATGCTACATTTTTTGGTCTCTTCCTACCAGTTTGTATGTCATATATCTATGGCAATGGATGAGACTGGCTCATTGGCCCACAAGCCATTTTGCAGTCCTAGGCACTGGTGGGATTCAGCCGATTCGGGCAAACTGGTAGTTAAATTGCCGGCTGGCTCTGTTCCCTCCCCTCTCCTTCCAGGAATCCCCACCTGCCCCATTTTAGCTCTCAGGTAAGTGCAGAAAGGCCTCCTAGGCCCAAAATGGGTGCGGGGGGGGGGTGATATGCCCCCCCCTTGGCCCATTTTAATCCCAGGAGGCTTCAGGCCTAAAATGAGGTGCGGGGGGGGTGGTGGCATACCCCCCACGGCCTGTTTTCACTCCCAAGAGACCGCAGGGAGGCCTCAGGCCCAAAATGGGGCATGGGGAGGCGGTGGGTCGTCCCGTTCCCCCGTGTCCCGTTTTCGCTCCCTGGGGGATGCAGGAGGCCGAGTGCTGCCTGTGAGACCCCCTGGCCACGCCCACCATGGCCACACCCACCAAGCCGGTCATTAGGGCAGAGAAACAGTTGTGAAATAATTTGAATTTGAATCCCACCACTGGTCCTAGGGGGATTTAAAAAGAAACAAACCAACATCCCAATGTTATTCAATCTAAAGTTGGAACGGTGCATGTTAAAAGGGCTTTAATGAACTATTATTGCTTTGTCCTTAAGGGGAGGTTTGCGGGTGATAATTTGAAAAATCCTCCTGATTGATCTTGAAGGAAGAATCCAGAGATGATTGCTGGATTCTTGTGGAGAGTGATGAACTTTCTGGGTTTTTTTTTTCTTTCTTAAACCTCCCACAACATCCCTGACAAGGCAGGCCAGACATGGAGAGAGAGAGAGAGAGAGAAAAGGGGAGACTTTTCGGAAATGGTTGTGGGAATTCCTTGCTCTCCTGGTCCGACATCATCATTCTAATCTCCATGTGAACCCAACCTTGATTTGAGAGCCTTTTACCACCCTGGACAGAAATGAATTTGAGAGTTGAAAGGAACCTCCGAGGTCATTTAGCCTGACCCCCTTGCCCCAAGCTGTGTTGGAACATCTCTGACAGATGACTGACCATCCACCCTCTAAAAGACCCCCAGTGAGAGAGACCCCCACTATTTGGAGGGTTTGTGTAGAGGCTCTTCCCACTGCCTGACAGGAAGCCAGGAGGCTGTGATCCCATAAACCTATCTGTGAAGATGTCCTGCCCCAGCTCCAAATTCCCGAGGATATTGACACACACCAACGGTCCTTATCAAATTTATTAAGTAGCAAGAATAAACCAAAGTCTGGCAAAGTTGGCAACCAGCCCAGAAAGCAAGATACAATAAGACTTTTCCAAAAATGCTCTGATCATAATTACAAGTTGTTTCTAGCAAGAAACTTACTAATGGCGTGTGACTTAAATAGGGTAAGGGAGTGGCCAATTATCTTCAAGCCTTACTCTCGAAGAGACCTCCTCTTCCTGAATAGCCATTCCTGCCTTTTGGCAGCCCTGCGTGCTCGAGCATTGAGAAGAGGCTACGCTCTCTCCACTTGAAGGAGCCTCTGGAGGTCCTGTAGGCCCTGGCTGAGTCTCTACCTCTGGTACCACATCCTCTTTGGCCTCCTCACTGTCCGACGCAAGCGCCGGCTGCGCAGGCTGCTGGCACGACACCACACCAGCCTCCTCGTCGGGATCAGCCACGATCCGCGCAGGCCGCTGGTGGGCCACAACAGAAGGGAATGTCTCTTCTACTATGGCATCATCACCATTTGGTCAATTCTAAATAACATTTCAGCCTGCTTTCTAGCTTCCAAAGGTTGGAAAAGTCATCCTCTTCCCTCCCTGTCCTCCATTTCATTCATTTCTTCTTTTCCCTAGTGCTCAAGGCAGCCAATGTGGTTTTCTTTCTTGCACCAACAATTGTGCAAGGAAGACCGGGTTGGAATGGAAGAAGCGGTTGTGAGCTTTAAGAATTTGACTCTGGATCCCCACCCCAAAAAACACCAGAAATGTCAGCAAGACTCATCTAGTGTTTTTAGAACTGTGATTTTCTGAGTGGATCCCACAGTCCAAGAAAAAAGGATTGATTTTTGGATCCGTTTCTCTAGCCAAAAATATTCTTGCCATGACTGATGGAGGCAGGCCTGAAAAACCAGGCTGAGGGGAATCGGAGAAAATTTAACAATCTAAGGGTGTAAGACTCAAATCAACACATTGGCTCTAAAAAGTGCATGTCTACGCATTTCATGTCCGTCTCAAGAACGCTGGGGGCATTTAGCAATCCGTCTTTATTACCGCGGTGTTAATCCAGTGTTATTTCACTACAAGGCAAGGGCTGGATAAGGTGATCTCCAGAATCCCTTTCGTTCTCTGAAACCTATTGTCCCACTTCTTCCTCCATGTTGTCTAGACAAAACAAAAGTTCAGGGGACTTTCCTGGTTTTATTATACTATAGGTTATATAATTCTTTGTAATTGTATTCTATTATCTATCCTGATGGCAGAGCTCTACGGAATGAAGCGCTTAAATTTGTAACATTTCATTGATCTTTAACAGCTTTTCTCTAAACCATGTACTTATAAATTGATAAATAAAATATGAATCAAAATGTGGTCAGTTTGTGGGGGGGGGGTGTTTACTATTTTTTTCCCCCGATCATAAAATGATTTAACTTGTTACGTGCCCTGGGGACCCAGTGGTTATTATGCGGTATTGCAAGCTTAATTCTTCCCACTGCCAGGAGTTCAATTCTGACAGGCTCAGGATTGACTTGGCCGTCCATCCTTCCGAGGTCGGTAAAATGAGGACCAAGATTGTTGGGGGGGGGGCAATATGCTGACTCTGTAAACAGCTTAGAGGTGGGTGGGAATCAAACTCAGTTTCATTGAGGGCCGCATCAGGGTTGTGTTTGACCTTGGGGGGCCGGGGTAAGTGTGGCCAGCGTGGGCGTGGCCAGCTTGACATCACTTGTGTCGGGGGTGGCTGTGGCGGCCCTTGTGTTTTGCCAGTGAAAACTGGCTCGCAAGCTCCATTTTCGGCTGGGACAGCCCCCTGCAACCCTCAGCCAGCGAAAACGGAACTCGGAAGGGCCTCCTGAGCGCCATTTTCGCTGGCAGAGGCATTGTGGGCTGGTCCTTCACTGTTTCCAGGGCAACCCCGTGGGCCAAATCTAATCACCCCATGGGCCGGATGTGGCCCATAGGCCTTGAGTTTGTCACCCCTGGTTTAGAGACTGCTATATAAAGCACTATGACGCAGTATAAAGAGAGCCTGGATAGCTCAGCAGACTAAAAGCATTGTAATTAACACCAGCTGTCTGCAATTACTGTAAGTTCGAATCTCACCAGGCTCAAGGTTGACTCAGCCTTCCATCCTTTCTAAGGTAGGTAAATTGAGGACCCAGTTTGAGGGGGCAATAAGCTGACTTTGTATAAATATACAAAAGTATGAAGGCTATTGCTTAACGCATTGTAAGCTGCCCTGAGTCTCCGGAGAAGGGCAGCATATATATGTCTTAAGTGCTATTGCTACATGAATGGGGCTAGTAATGGACCAGAATATATATATATATATATAGAATTGGAAGTAAGTCATCTTCAGGCTGGTGTTCTCCAGCTTCGTGCTTCCAGGAGCATCCTGGAAGCACGAAGCCGAGAACACCAGCCTGAAGATGACGAATGAGACTTCGTCGAAACGTCGCCAAGATACTTCCAATTCTACGCGGGAGAAGACCCGAATAACCAAAGGCCTACATACAAACACCCGCGAAAACCTCAGAAAACAAATATATGTATATGTATATATGCATGTGTATACATACATACATACGTGTGTGTGTGTTTTCTGAGGTTTTGCTACATGAATGGGGCTAGTAATGGACCAGAAACCATCCCTGTGAGTTTCTTGAGCCAAATCTTCACTTAAGTGCAGACCAACAACTATTGGAATGTTATATTTCACTTCCCACATCCGAATCCAGTAAGAGAAGTGTGGTTAAAATCAATATAATTATCGTAAAGATATAAAATGCCATTCAAAGCATAAGAACGAAAGGAATGCAGCCTCCGGGATGAAATACTAGACAACCATGCAAAAACACACACATATATATATTCAGTATATTTTTTAAAAATTACGTTTATTGGAAAAACAGAAGGACAGACGTGAGTTAAAAGCAGCTATCAGGAGACAAATTCTGACACACTTGCTGACCTGTAACACACACACACACACACACACCCAACACACCCAAAGGCAATCTCAATGGGACTCGCTTCATGGGAGAGCAATTTGGCTATAGAAGACAAAGTCTAATGAGAAATGTAGGCAATCCTCGACTCGCAACCATTTGTTTAGTGACTGTTCCAAAACATTGCAAAACGCGACTCATGACCATTTTTCACACTTACGACCACTGGCAGCCTCCCCCCATGGTCGCACAGTTAAAAATTTTGGACGCTTGGCAACTGGTTCGTATTTACGACGGTGGCAGAGTCCTGGGGTTATGCGATCCCACCCTTTTGCGGCCTTCTGACAAGCAGAGTCAGGGTGGGAAGCCAAATTCGCTTAACAACCGTCTTAAACCGCTGCAGGGATTCACGCAAGGAAGGTCGTAAAATGAGTCAACATTCACTTAGACGGCTTACAGACAGACATTTTGGGCTCAATTGCGGTCGTACCTCGAGGGCTACTTCTAAACTGGAATGGGAATTGTTGAACTTGCCAGTTTATTTTAATAAAAACACAAGCTCCATTTTTTTTTTCATCCTGCCCCACCCACCCACACCAATCCCCAGTGACTTTTTGTGTCACCAATTGGTTTTCCACCTTCAGGTAACTAACTGTTTAGAGTCACTAAAACACGTACAAATGGTAATGGTGGCCCCCTTCTTGACTTTTTTTTTTTTTGACTCCTTTGCCCTTTAAAGCCATGCCAACTCAGCAACCATCAATCCTGTCTGAAGACTTTCGAAAAATCCTGCTTCATTATCAATTGAGGTTAATGTAGGCCAGTGTTTCTCGATTGTGGCAACTTCAAGATGAGGGTGGACTTCAACTCCCAGAATTCCCCAGCCAACTGGCTGGGGAATTCTGGGAGTTGAAGTCCACCCCCATCTTGAAGTTCTTCCAAGGGTCGCTTAGGCAAGATGCGACGGGGAATTCCAAAAATGACATCCCTGCTCACTACTTTGAGGAGGATGTTTTAGGAAGTAAAGAGAAAGGAAGGAGAAAGTTTACGTTTCAGAATAAGAGTCGGAAGGGACCTCAGAGGTCATCTAGTCCTACCCCCTGCCCGGGCAATAGACTCTTAACTGGTTTCAAACAAATGGCTGTCCAGCCTCTTTAGCGGCAGCGGCATTCTCCAAGGTCGAAACTGTGGGAAGGTGGCAACTTGTAAGGGAGAAAGAGAGAATGCCACTTAGCTGGAGAAGCCAAAGAGGAACAGAAAACGGAATTTAGGAATGTAATGCCCCTAGAGCAATGATTCTCAACCAGGCTTGTTTCTAGTTGTGTCACGAGATTGCCTTATTCTATTTCCCCCCCCAATATTTCAATAGGGTGCCGGATTATTTTTAAAAATGAACTCAAGGTGGCGAACCTATCCAACTCGTCCTTCTTCTCTTATTTTTTGTTTCTGCACCGAGTATGTTCAACGGAAGAGATCTTTTCAGAACTGTTCGTAATTTCCCCTCAAAACCGGGTCCTGGTGATGATGATGATTACCCAATTCAGTTGTGATAAGAACTGGTATTCAGCCGGTTCGGGAAAACCGGTAGCTCCAATGATCACTTGGCTCCGCCCACCCGCCCCCGTTTTATCCTGTCCTTTATTTCCTGCTTTGTAGCTCCTCTCAATCATGTGGCACAGCTGATTTCCCCCCCCACTCCACCTCGCTGTTCTATTTACCGTTACTGACTTGGAAGGTAAGCAGTTGAGCTTCTAAATCAGTGTTTCTCAACCTTGGAAGCTTGAAGATGGGTGGACTTCAACACCCGGAATCCCCCAGCCAGCGCTGCTGGCTGGGGAATTCTGGGAGTTGAAGTCCACCCATCTTCAAGCTACCAAGGTTGAGAAACACTGCTCTAAATCCTCCATTTTCAATGCTGCGTGGAAGCGCCTTAGGCATGTGCAAAGCACACGCTCACTGAACCGGTTATTAAACCGGTAGCATCCCACTACTTATCGTGATGACTTTTGGCGGTTCTATGGCGGTTCTATGGAAGACTAGGCCTCGCCACGTCTTCCAAACTTGCGCTATTTCTTTGAGTTGTTCTACGCTCTGACCGGGGTCAGCTTTGATGTGTTCTTCGGCGGCCTGGTTCCCTTTTACTGCTAACTCCTCCAAACATCATTGCCTCCTCCAGTGAATTCCCCCACCTGACATGGCCAAAGTTCAGTGAGCGCTTAAAAATACAAGTAGTCCTCGACTTACAACAGTTCATTTCGTGACCATTCAAAATGACGGCGGCATTGAAAAAAAAAAGCCATTTTCCACACTTAAATCCATGGCAGCATCCCCAGTCATCTATAATGATTCAAAATCCAGACGCTTGGCAACTGACTCGAATTTATGATGGTTGCGGTATTCCAGGTCATGTTATCGCCAGTTGCGCCTTTCTGACAAGCAAAGACCATGGGGAAGCTGGATTCGCTTAACAACCGGGTTGCTAACTTTAACAACTGCAGTGGTTCACTTAACAACGGAAGGGGGCAAAAATCACTTCACAAACATCTTGCTCAGCGACAGATATTTTGGGGTTAATTGTCATCGTAAGTCGAGGTCTAACTGTATAATATTCAACATTTTCTGGTGTGCCAGAGAAGTACTGGTACACCGAATACTATACGGCAGCGGTTCTGGCTTGGCCTGCTGTGGGGGTGGGGTGGGGTGGGGAAAGGGGATGGTTTTGCAGATTCAAAAAGATTGAAGACTATCTCCACGGAGGACAGGACGACAAGAGCAATTCAAATGGTGAGAAGAGGCTGGGAGGAAAGGGAGTTTAGTCTATTAAGAGTCCTCAGAAAGGGGTGTTCCTGGATTGGTTTTGCGTATCAGCTGCACACTTCCCTGGGATTTTTCTAAGCTCGTGATCAAAAACACAAAATCACAATGATGCACAGGGCACAGGGCAAACAATCCCAAGGATCTTCTTTGGGTCAACTGTAAGTTGCTTGGTGTTTGGCATCCTTGGACCCCACAGATCAGTGTTTTACAACTTGAAGAGGCGTGGACTTCAACTCCCAGAATTCCCTTGCCAACCATGATGCCTGGGGGAATTCTGGGAGTTGAAGTCCAGATATCTTAAAAGTTGAGAAATAGTTGAGAAACAGTTTTATGTCCTGTGCTATGGGTCGTGTGACTAGCAGGGAAGGGGGGGCTTAGAACGGAGGCCCAGAATCCTGCGAAATCTGCCGTTCTAAGCCCCTCCCTCCCTGCTAGTCACACGACCCAGAACATATGAAAGAATTGGGAGGAAGACTGTTCCTTCTCTGGACTCCCCAATCTTATCTAGTTCATTTACAAACCTAATCTTTCTTTCATCAGTTTCTGCCCTCAATTTGGTGCCCAGCTGGTCCTTTTTCCAGAAAACAATGGTGCTGACGTACAATCTCCTTCACGTAATTCCTTTCCCACCTTCCATTGGGTTAAAGGCAACAGGGAAGAGCCAAGGATATTTGGTAAATCAGTGCATTTTTTTTACTGGTGACATCATTCTGTAAAACAGCATTATCTCAAACTTGGCGACTTTTTAAGACATGTGAACTTTTCACTCCCAGAATTCCCCAGCCAGCCATGTTGGCTGGGGAATTCTGGGAGGCGAAGTCCGCATACCTTAAAAGTTGCTAAGGTGGAGAAGCGCGGCCTAAAAATAATAATCTTACATTTGAGAAACACTGTTGTAAAAGTCAAGGTGCCAGTAGCCATTTTGAAAATGGGGGCCCCCGGTTTAATACGATCAGTGCCCTCAAACTATTTCACCACTCTGTATATTTGATAGTTCAGGCTCTGGGTTCTTGGTGGATCCTTCCATAAAGACCAATTTGGTTTGTCCCCCAAATGTCCATACCAACTGAACATTACCATTCTCCTGCACCCACATTCCCCATGCTTGGATGACTAAGACTCAAGACACAACCCTCCAGCGGGGTATTTCTTCCCGTTTCCTATTTTTGTTTCTCGCAGTCATGGGACCTCTGATGTCTGGTAAGATTGGATCTTTGGCAGAAGCCCTGTCCACAGTCCGCGCACCGATACGGCTTCTCTCCCGTGTGGATTCTCCGATGGACAATCAGGTGCGCCCTCTGGCTGAAGCCTTGCCCGCACTCCACGCACTTATGCGGTTTCTCCCCCGTGTGGGTTCTCTGGTGCACCACAAGGTGCGTCCTTTGCGTAAAACTCTGGCCGCACTCCGAGCAAGCGTAGGGTTTCTCTCCCGTGTGGATCCTCTGATGCCGGATGAGGTTGGATCTCTGGCTGAAACTCTGCCCGCACTCGACGCAGGTGTGAGGTTTTTCTCCCGTGTGGATCCTTTGATGGATCACCAGGTGCGCTTCCCAGGTGAAGGTTTGCCCACACTCGGTGCACTGGTAAGGCTTCTCTTTCGTGTGGATTCTCTGATGAGCCACAAAGTTCTTCCTCCGATTGAAGGTCTTCCCGCAATCCAAGCATTGACAAGGCTCTTCACCGGCGTGGATTTTTTGATGGCGGATGAAATTCGATTGCCAGTTGAACATCTTCCCACACTTCATGCACTGATACGGATTGCCCCTCAGGTAGATCCTCTCATGACTCCTGTGGCCTGGCTCGAGGCTGATGTTCGCCCCATGATCCGAGCTAGGGTAGTAGGAAGCCTTCTCCTCTGCGTGGACTTTCTGATGTTTAATAAGGTGCGGGCTCTGCCGAAAACATTTCCCACAGTCAAGACAGGTGAAGGGTTTTTCCCCAGTGTGAATCCTCTGATGGCTGATAAGGTTTGCCCTCTGATTGAATCTCTTCCCACACTCGGAGCACTTATGAGGTTTTTCTCGGGTGTGGATGCTCTGGTGTCTCAGAAGGTTGCCCCTGCGGGTGAATATTTTCCCACACCTGAAACACTGATAGGGTTCCTCCCCCATCTGGTCCTGTCTGACATTACCGATCTGCTGATGGAGGCCATTGTCCCCCGTGTGAATCTTCTGATGCTTGAGAAGGTTGGATTTCTGGCCGAAGCTCTTCTCGCACTCGGAGCATTTGTACGGCTTCTCCCCCGTGTGGATTCGGAGATGCCTCACCAGATTGGACCGCTGGCTGAAGCTCTGCCCGCAGTCGGCACATTTGTGCGGCTTCTCGCCGGTGTGCAAGCGCTTGTGGATGATCAGATGCGCCCTCCACCGGAAACTTTTCCCACAGTCTGGACATCGGTACGGTTTCTCCCCGGTGTGGATCCTTTGATGAGCATTCAGGTTGGTCCTCTGGTTGAACCGCTTCCCGCACTCGAGACATTTGTGTGGCTTGTCTTTTGTGTGGATGCTCTGATGCCTGAGGAGGTTGCCTCTCCGGGAAAAGATCTTCCCGCACTTGAAGCACTGACAGGGGTTTTCTCCAAGGGAATCCCTATCCAATCTCTTATGACTGGACCTCTGACCGAGTCTCTTCCCGTTAGCCGAGCGTCGAGGCGGCTTGTCTCCCAAGTGGACACTCTGATGCTTGACGAGGTTTGATTTCTGAGTGAAGCTTTTCTCGCACTCCAGGCATTTGTAAGGTTTCTCCCCGGTGTGGACTCGGTGGTGTCGAACGAGATTGGAAACCTGGCTAAAACTCTGCCCGCAGTCTATGCACTGGTGGGGTTTCTCTCCGGTGTGAATCCTCTGATGAATGATGAGATTTGCGCTCCGACTAAAGCATTTCCCGCAGTCGACGCAGGGATAAGGCTTTTCGCCGGTATGGAATCTCTGGTGTCGCATAAAACTAGTTTCCCACTTGAAGCTTTTCCCGCATTTTAAGCACTGAAATGTCTTTCCTCCCACGTGGGTCCTCTGATGCCGGTTGAGGTTGGATTTTTGAGTGAAGCCTTTCCCGCAAATAGTGCACATGTGTCTCCGCTTTCCTGTTTGCGCTTTGTCCTCCAAGGCATGTCCCCGGGAGATCCCGCTCTCGCCGAGAATGGTGTTATTTCTTCTCTTGTCTAGGGGGAATCTCTGCTCCCACCTTGGTGCCTCTTGTTCTCCAAAGTTCTCCTCCAGGACTTGAGTTTCAGCTTTTTCTAATAAGGCTTCAAACACGGCCTCTTCGTCCTCACTCTCCCACTTATCTATCAAGATGAAAAGAGAGCGTTAGAAAAGCTAGAACTAAAGACAAGTTACAATGGTTGAAACAACACATATTCAATCTCTTCTTAAAGCCCTCCACTGTTGGAGCAATCACAACTTCTGGAGGCAAGTTGTTCCACTGATTAATTGTTCTAAGTGTCAGGAAATTTCTCCTTAGTTCTAAGTTGCTTCTTTCCTTGATTAGTTTCCACTCATTGCTTCTTGTTCTACACTCAGGTGCTTTGGAGAAGAGCTTGACTCCCTCTTCTTTATGGCAGCTCCTGAGAAATTGAAACACTGCTATCATGTCTCCCCTAGCCCTTCTTTTCATTAAACTAGACATCCCCAATTTCAGCAACTGTTCTTTATTATTTTTTAACCTCCTAATCATCTTTGTTGCTCTTCTCTGCATTCTTTCTAGAGTCTAGAGCCTGAACATCTTTTTTACATCGTGTAATATATCCCTGTTTCTCGCATTGTGCAAAGCCTCAGGAAAGAAGAAGCCAATAACTTTCAAATTAAAATTGGCTGCCCTGAAACAAATTGCGATTAAGTTATCTTAAAACTGATTGTGGTCACACATTAGAATGGTAAAACAAATACTGTATTTTCCTGCGTATAAGACTACTTTCTAACACACAAAAATCTTCTCAAAAGTCGGGGGTCGTCTTATACGCCGGGTCTCATTCTCCTGTAACCAGGCAGACCAGCCCGAAAGGCTCTGACGAGCCTTAAATGGCTCTGAGGAGGGTCGTCTTATACGCCCAGTCGTCTTATACGCCGGAAAATACGGTAAATGAAAAAAACAGGATTTTAGCGCAGAAAATGGACTGCCATTTCTCTGAAATGGTCTAGGGCCGTGATGGCGAACCTACGGCACACGTGCCACAGGTGACAGGTGGAGCCATATCGGTGGGCACGCGAGCTCAGCTCTGGTGCGCATGTGGGCGCCGGCCAGCTAATTTTCCGGCTTTCTGGAAAGGCTCTGGAGCCTGGGGAGAGCAAAAAACGGGCCTTCCGGTCCCACCAGAAGTTGGCAAATGGGCTGTTTCCGGCCTCTGGAGGGCCTCCGGGGGTGGGGGTGGGGAAGGCCATTTTTGCCCTCCCCAGACTCCTAGAAAGCCTGGGGAGGGTGAAAAACGGAACTACAGGGCCCACCATGCATCACATGCCAAAAGCAGAGGTCACGTTGGAGGTCACGAGCACATGCACAGGGGGTGGGGCCCACAGAATTATGGGTGTGGGCATGCACGTGTGTGACCCCTCCCGCGCGACCCCCATTTTTGGCACGCGATAGCAAAAAGGTTAGCCATCACTGGTATAGGGTTTCCTGTCTAAGCAGGGGGTTGGACTAGAGCCTTGGTGGCGCAGCAGATTAAAGTGGTGTTAAGTGACACCAGCTGCCTGCAATTACTACAAGTTTGAATCTTACCAGGCTCAAGGTCGACTCAGCCTTCCATCCTTTCGAGGTAGGTAAAATGAGGACCTGGATTGTGGGGGCAATAAGCTGACTTTGTATTAGAAAGAACATCGCTTGGGGGCAGGGGGGGAAAGCCCTACTAAGCAGGTATATACAAAAGTATGAAGGCTATTGCTTAACGCATTGTAAGCCGCCCTGAGTCTCCAGAGAAGGGCGGCATATAAATCGAACCAATAAATACATACATACATACATACATACATAAATAAAACAACCTCCAAGATCCCTTCCAACTTTGTTATTTTATATTCTATTCTATATATAGTTTATAGCTTCCTGGCTTATCCCTTGGTTTGGTTTTCTGCCATGTCCCAACCATCCTCAGTAGAGAAGAATTAAAAAAAAAAGAGAGAAAGAGAGAAAACAAACCAGGAAATAGACTAACCAGCAATGATTGCTTTGCCTGGCTGCTAAACTAACATTTATCCATTTAAACAATAAACCACATTTTAAAAAAACACACACACCAGAGTTTTTGTGTGATTCAAGCTTTCATTCCTGAAATTCTTGCCCATTGCATAAAACTTGGAAGTGATCTTTTCCAAGTAGGAATCTCACTAAACCTTCTTTAGGGAGATCTAGCATGGAGTTCGTTGCACAGTCAGTGAGATATTTAGCCTGGTACCTTTATTAGATCTATCCAAGCCCTTCCTAAAGATCTGGGATAGGCAAATGTTGCTGTTTGATGGGAGGAAGGATATTACAGGATGTCAGCGGTTCCAAATAAAGCTGCCACTTGCAATTGACTGATGGGAGTTTTGTTGATGTCACTGGAGTTGAAGTGGTGCTCAGGATGTTTTGGGATTGCACCCCAGGTGTTATTATTATGGGCATTATCTTTGCTTTCTAATCCTACTGTCATTTAATTTCTCTTTCTAGAGCCTCAACATCTTTTTATAGCGTGGTGACCAAAACTGGATGCAGTACTCTAGATCAGTGGTGAAATCTAAAATCTGTTACTACTGATTCTGTGGGCGTGGCTTAGTGGGGGGTGAGTGGGTAATGCGACTGGTGGGTGTAGCCAATTTTTTTTTACTTTTAAAACCATTTTTTTAAAAACCTCTTTGAAAAGATTGTAAAACAAATGCTTTCAAAAGGCTCTGATGATCCCAGCTGAGTTGCCTGATCGGCAGAGGCTTTTTTTCTTTTAAAAGCCTCTGCCGATCAGGCAACTCAGCTGGGATCGTCAGAGGCATTTAAAAGAAAAAAAGCCTCTGCCGATCAGGCAACTCAGCTGGGATCGTCAGAGGCTCTTAAAAGCATTTTTTTCTACAACCTCTAAAGAGGTTGTAGAAAAAAATGAGTTTCAAAGCCTTTGACGATCCCTTCTGAGCCGCACGATTTAACTTTTAAAAGCATTTTTTCGGCCGAAGAGGTTGTAGAAAAAATGCTTTTAAAAACTAAACAAAAAAAAAAGCCTCTGATGATTGCGCGGCTCAGCTTGGCATGGGGGGGGGCAGGCATTTTTGCTACCGGTTCTCCTATCCACCCGCCTCCATTGCTACTGGATCAAGTGATCCGGTCCGAACCGGGAGCATTTCACCCCTGCTCTAGATGTGGTCTTACTAAGGCTTTATAGAGCGGTATTAGTACCTCACTTGATCTTGATTGTATCCCTCTGTTAATGCAATTTAGGATTGCATTGGCTTTTTTGGCTGCCGCCGCACATTGTTGGCTCATATTGAATTGCTTGTCCACTAAGACTCCAAGATCCCTCTCACAGTCACTGCTATTAAAGCTGGGTTCACCCAGTCTATATACCGTATTTTCCGGCATATAAGACGACTGGGCGTATAAGACGACCCTCCTCAGAACCATTTAAGGCTCATCAGAGCCTTATGGGCTGGTCTGCCTGGTTACAGGAGTATAAGACAACCCCCGACTTTTGAGAAGATTTTTGTGTGTTAGAAAGTAGTCTTATACGCAGGAAAATACAGTATGTTCTTTTGGCTTTTCTTGTCTAAGTGTAAGACTGTCAGAGCTGAAGAAGCTTCTTGGATGAGAAGTGAAAAGTCTTCAAACAAAAAACAAGAAAAATCCAGATGCCTCTTGAAAAAGCACCTCTGGGACACAATCACGCAGCGGAAAGTGTAAATCAGTCACGTGACTTTGCGTTGCTGATAACGGCCATAAATGAGGGTTGGCTGCTGAGTGCCCAGAATGCAATCATGTGACTGCGGGGAGGAAAACTTCAAATTCACATTGTTAAGCAGCCCTTGAGGAGGTTCATTGTAAGTTCGAATGAAGTCTGGACAGCGGACACGGCAACACCCGAAGATGACAGAAAGGAAGAAAAAGAACTGGCAAATCGAGTTATTGCAGAGGACAGATTAACTTAATAGTCATGGTGTTCACTTTACAGTTGTGGCCGTTCACTTAGTGACTGCCACAAAAAAAGATCATAAAATCAGATGCGGTCGCATAATGACCTGCTTAATGACTGGCATGATTTAGGACTGCAGTTCAAGGCTCAATAATGGTTGGATGTCGAAGATAGCGAGATGGGCAGCATATAAACGTAATAAACCTAAATGTAAAAAGAGATTCGCGGTACCACATACTACATATCATCACTGCAGCGAGAATAACATTTGCTCAATTCTGGAAAGATAAAAATATCCCACCTGATGAAGCAATAATAAAAAAGATTTTGGATTGTGCGGAAGCAGATAGATTAACCAAAAAAACTGAAAGATAGAGACCAAATGCAAACATGTTTATCTTGGGAATAATGGTATAATTGGTTATCGAAAAGAACATTGAAAGTAAATTAGAGGATTATAAATAGACATTGTATTTACTGACAATATTTTATTATATATTTAAAGTGAGGTCGGATAGACCTGATTGATTCAAAAATTCAAAATAGGTCGTTTCGTCTCCTCCAGAATGTAGTATGAATTTACTGTATAGGTTTGTACTAAATATTTGATGACAGAGGTATTATTTATATGTATTTATCTTTATTTTGTTGTCTTGCTTTGTTATTCGTTTGATGTGTTGTTGTCCTTTTTTAACTATAAATGTAAATAAAGATTATTTAAAAAAAATAACTAAAGAAATAAAGAAATAGATGGCAAAGCATCCGTACCCAGCCAATTGGCCTGCTCTTGCTTGATTTCCCGGCAAGGCTGTTTTTCGCCAGCGTCATCTTCTCTCGAAAAACTCATCGCTACTTCTTCAAACTCTCCCAGCACCTGGAAGATAAGAAAAGCAAGAACGTGGGTGGCTGCAAATCGGAATGAAGAAGGGAGCATCACCTGCCAGTTGTGGCCCTTTGGGGGATGCACGTGTCATGTCACAATAACACACGTATGAAGACAGTGGGTGTTTAAAACTTCACCATAAATGCTGGAAACCTACTGAGTGTTTAGCGCAAGATTGGGAGATGTGGCGAGTAGCATTTCTCAACCTTGGCAATTTTGGGGAGTTGAGGTCCACAATTCTTAAAGTTGCCATGTCTTGTCAACAAGCAAAAGAATGTGGGACAAGACCCAGGCCTGGGAAATGTTAAACAGGGAATAAGATGTGAAGAAAGACTGGAAAACTAATTCATGGGCTTAGTACAGGGGTGTCAAACTGGCGGCCCGCAGGCAGGATGCATCACATGCTGACCACACCCACCCCAGTTTTAGCAAAGGGGATAGAAAAAGTCGGAATATGTTACATGATTACGCGAGTTTGACACCCCTGAAGTGGGAAGGTCAGAAAGACCCAAAGCTTTTCTGGTGAAGAGACCGGCTTGTTTACATTTCAGGCTGTTGGTTCACTGATATCCTTCAAGGGAGAAATTCAAAATTTCAGACACAAAGTTTATTGCTGACTGGAAAGCCTTATAAACTTTATGGGTGAAACAGTACGAAATGAACTTGTGATAGATGCTTTTGATTAGCAAAAAAAATAATTACAGAAAAACAAAAAGCCTGCTATCACCACAGAATAAGAGGTAAAGTTATACTTATAATTGCTGTAAAGAAAATTGGAAGCTATTTTTTTATATACTTTCTCCTACATTTTGGTTTTCTCTTTTTCCCCCCTTGCTATTCTGCCTCCTTTTCTTCAATGATTCTAAATATATTCCGTCAAATATCATATTTCTTTGCTACAAGTCTCAATTAAGTTATATCAACATTTCAGGCGCATGACAGAGGCAAAGTGTCCATCCCTCAGCTGAGGAGGCTGCAGCCTCGAAAGTGTTTAAAAAACAAGCTAATGTCAGCCAACAATACAGAATTTCTCAACCTCAGCTGCTTTAGGATTTATGAACTTCAACTCCCAGAATTCCCTCAGACAGCATGAGACCCAGGTAGTTCTGGGAATTGAAGCTCACACATCTTAATGCAAGTTTGGCTGCGGAACTCTGGGAGCTGAAAGCCGGCAGATCTTAAAGCAAACGGGCTGAGGAATTCCGGCAGCAAGACCGCCGTACGCACAAAAATGGAAGGACACTTCGGTTCCCACCATGGATGATTGGCTACAAAAGTTGATGGACTTAGCAGAGATGCTAAATTGACTGTTTTTGATCAAAGAAGACAAGCACTTTTATTTCTGCTTGGAAACCGCTCCTGGACTTTGTGCTTGAGGTGGAAAAAAAATTAAGCTTTGATTTTGGGTTTTACTGATTCAATTGATTTGTCGTTATAGAAATGGCTCGTTTATACTACTACAGAAAAGTAAAAAACTGAGGTTCGATGTTAATGCTTTATACTACTGTAACAAAGGGAGTCGGAGGAAGTCAACACTTGTTTTTTCCTTTTCCCCCTCTCTTCCACACTTCTTTCTTTCCCCTTCCCTTCCCCTCTGTGTCCTACTATTTGCTTTCGTACTTTTATATTTTATACTATAAACCAATGATGGCTAACCTTTTTGCCGTCACATGCCAAAAGCGGGGGGAGTGTGGGAGGGTCGCATGCATGCGTGCCCACACCCATAATTCAATGCCTGACCTGCTTTTGACACGTGATGGCATGGTGGGCCTGGTAGGCCTGTTTTTCACCTTCCCCAGGCTCCAGAGGCTTTCTAGGAGCCTGTGGAGGGTGAAAACGCCCCACCCACCCCCGGAGGCCTTCTGGAGGCCAGAAATGGCCGATTTCTCAACTTCCGGTGGGACTGGAAGGCCTGTTTTTCACCCTCCCCAGGCTCCAGAGGCTTTCTAGGAGCCTGTGAAGGGTGAACCCCCCCCCCCCCCCCCCGGAGGCCTTCTGGAGGCCAGAAACGGCCAATTTCTCAACTTCCGGTGGGACTGGAAGGCCTGTTTTTCACTCTCTCCAGGCTCCAGAGGCTTTCTAGGAGCCTGTGGAGGGTGAAAACGCCCCCCCCGGAGGCCTTCTGGAGGCCAGAAATGGCCGATTTCTCAACTTCCGGTGGGACTGGAAGGCCCGTTTTTCACCCTCCCCAGGCTCCAGAGGCTTTCTAGGAGCATGATGAGGGCGAAAATGGCCTTCCCCACCCTCTCTGGAGGCTCTCCGGAGGCCGAAAACAGCCCATTTCCCAACTTCTGGTGGGCCCAAAAATCAGCCGGCCGGTGCATGCATGCATGCATGTTGGAGCTGAACTAGGGCAACACTCACATGCCCACAGATATGGCTCCACATGCCACTTATGGCATGCGTGCCATAGGTTCGCCATCACAGCTATAAACTAATCAAATAAAAAAAAATAGCAGGAATTCTGGGAGTTGAAGTGCACACATCTTACATTTGCTAAGATTGAGAAATACTGATTCCACCTGTCAATCCCTGATGGGACACAGTGAGAAGTGAGATAGCAACAGCAACAGCACTAACACTTATACTTCTATACCGCTTCATAGTGCTTTACAGCAGTGGCCTCCAAACCTTTGGGCACCAGGGACCGGTTCCATGGAGAGAGTTTTTTCTGTGGACTAGAGGGGGCCTGGTTTCATATGCTGCCTGCATCCCATGGATGGGGCTTTGCTTGTTTTTGCGGCCTGGTTTCTAGCATGCCGCAGCCCGGTGCCAGTCCACGGACCAGAGGTTGGGGACCCCCTGCTTTACAGCCCTCTCTAAGCGGTTTAGAGAGTTGGCATATTACCTCCCCCCCTCCCAACAATCTGGATCCTCATTTGATCGATCTCGGAAAGATGGACGGCTCAGTCAACCTTGAGCCGGTTAGGATCGAACTGTTAACAGCGGGCAGAGTTAGCCTGCAAGACTGCATTTTATCCCCTGTACCACTGTGACTCTTATGAGATGAAGGACTGATGGATTCATCCCCAACTCCCCATTCCACCTCATAACGCCCCCCCCTCCGCCCTTACTTCCTGTTT
Source organism: Masticophis lateralis (assembly GCA_030761175.1). Classification (NCBI taxonomy): domain Eukaryota; kingdom Metazoa; phylum Chordata; class Lepidosauria; order Squamata; family Colubridae; genus Masticophis; species Masticophis lateralis. Next base: position 15,221,854 of record JAUDYJ010000002.1, read on the forward strand.
CCACCTCTCAGTCTCTTGCTGCCTCAGCAGAAAATCCTCCACCAAGGCCACCGCCTGGGCACAGGTCTCCGGCCCGCTTTCTCCTACCCAGCCCTGGATGTCCTCAGGCAAGATGGCCAAGAACTGCTCCAGGACCACCAACTCCACCATCCGTTCTTTCGAATTCAGCTCCGGCTGCAGCCAGTTGAGACACAACTCCCGCAGCCGGGCGCAGACGTCCCAAGGCCCTTCCGCCTCTTGGTAGCAAAACCAGCGGAAGTGTTGCCGATGCAGTTCCGCGCTGGAGGTCTCCTGGACTTGGCCCTCTCCCTTCACCTCACCATCATCCCCCTGTTCTGTGGGGTCTGCATCCAGGCTGATCTTGAGGGGCCTCTCTGGTGGCAGAAGCCCACCTGCCTCTTCTTGTAGGAGCTCTTCACCAGCCCTGGTTTCAGCAGGAGCCAGAACCCCCGGGATGTGGGGGTGGCCCCACCCCGAATACGGGGACTGTGTGTTCCTCACAATGTCTCGCCATTGGGCTTCCCAACATGGAGACAGCATCCCTTCCTCGAGGTCCCGCTCCATTGGCTTGGCTGTCATCCGGCTAAAATGCTCCCCGACGGTGAAAGCTTGGACGACGTAAGGGCTCTTCCTGAATCGGGTTGGGCTGGCCAGCGCAAGGCTATTTCTTTCAAACTCTTCCATTTTGACTCCTTTTTCCACCCTGGTTTCGTACGGGTGGAGGCCCACAGAGGACACCTCCCGTCGCTCGGCCGCCATTTCGGGCTCTGCTCAACTGCTCGCTTTCCCAGCCCAGCACTGGTTTCTTTCTGCGGACATGACCGAGGGGGGCCTGAGTCCACGTTTGGGCAAGTTCAGAGTGGTACTTACAAGGGAGAGATGACGGGATTTCAGAGCTTCTCACCTACAGAAATACTGGGAGCATCTTCTCTCCAACAGACTTCTTCCTGAAGGACACACAGAAAAACAGGGATGAGGAGGAGGAAAAATATAAATAAAAAATATACTGAAAACAGCCACTTGCTGAATTGCAGAATCTCAGAGCTGCAAGGGGCCGCTGAGGTCATCCAATCCAGCTCCTTGCTCAGGACAAGAATCCCGATTAAACCATTTTCAGGAAGTTCATCTTGAGCAACCAGCGAAAAGCAGCCCAACAACAATACTCCCACCACAAAATGGCTGCTACTTTTAGGAAGCGTCTTCTAATATTCCATCAGAATCTGCCCGCTTGTCAGTTAAATCCATGGAATGGAGTGGAATGGAATGGAATAGTGTTTCTTTAGCAACTTGAGGCCTTTGAACTAGGGTATTAGAGGAGACCCCTGCGAGTCCCTTGGACTGCAAGATGATCAAACCTAGAGGAAGTCAGTCCTAGAGGAGATCAACCCTGACAGCTCTTTAGAAGGCCAGATCCTGAAGATGAAACTCAAATACTTTGGCCACCTAATGAGAAGGAAGGACTCACTGGAGAAGAGCCTAATGCTGGGAAAGATTGAGGGCAAAAGAAGAAAGGGACGGCAGAGGATGAGGTGACTGGATGGAATCACTGAAGCAGTCGGTGTGAGTGTAAATGGACTCCAGAGGATGGTAGAGGACAGGAAGGCCTGGAGAAACATTGTCCATGGGATTGTGATGGGTCAGACATGACTTCGCAACTAACAACAATAAAGCAACTTTTAAGATGAGTTGGACTTCAACTCCCAGAATTCCCCAGCCAGTCTTGCAAGACGGGGAGTTGAATTCTGGGAGCTGAAGTCCATCCATAAAGCTGTCAAGCTTGAGAAATACTTCTCTAGGGCAGTGGCCCCCAACTTTTTGGGCACCAGGGACCGGTTCCATGGAGAGAGGCTTTTCTGTGGACTGGAGCGGGTGTGGTTTCGCATCCCAAAGATGGGGCTTTGCTCGTTCGCGTGGCCTGGTTTGTGGCATGCCACAGCCCCGTACCGGTCCACTGACCGTGGGCTGGGGACCCCTGCTCTAGGGAATAGAGTTCAGGCATGACGCCTACCTGATGCTTTAGGAACCTCATGCACCCCCAAAGCCTGGGGTTCAGTCCCTAGAACAGTGGTGGTGAAGCTTTACGGCACATTGGAATGCATGCATATGCACGTACATGCGTCGGATCCCTGGAAACTAAAGACCAGCTGGCCTGCGCGCATGTGTGTGTCGGTCACCTGGTTTTCTGGTTTCCACATGCACGCTGGCCAGCTGGTCTTCCCGTGGGCCGGAGCCCTGGACACTCAAAGACCAGCTGGCCGGTGCATATGTGTGCACCAGAAGAGCAGCTGGTGATGGCACACAGGCCCATAGGGAGGGCTCCACGTGCCACCTCTGGCACATGTGCCACAGGTTCGCCATCACGGCCCTAGAGCCTCTCCGGACGTCGCTATTGCCATCACTGATAATGAAATATGTCAGGGATCATCCTATTAAATATATGAAGAATTGCAACAGATTAAAAAGAAGCTGGTGCCACTGTTTGAGCACAGTAAAATGAAGACTCCTGTAAGTCCAACTTAGTGCTTTCCTGGCAAAAGTACAGAGTTAACTTCACTGCTTTCAACGTTGGTTTTTTTGAACGTCCCAGTCTATTTCTTTTATTTATTTATTTCTTAAATTTTTATACCGCCCTTCTCCCGAGGGACTCAGGGCGGTGCACAGCCATGATAAAAACAACATATACCACAAAAATTAGAAACAATTTAAAACCTATTCAATAGTTGGGCCCTATTTTTAAAACTCCAAGACTAAAATACCCATTTAAAATTCATTATTCCGTCAGACCAGCCTGTTGAAAAAGTAAAGTCTTCAGGGCATGGCGAAAGGTACGTAGGTCGGGGATCATGCGTATCTCTGGGGGCAATTCGTTCCATAGGGCAGGAGCTCCCACAGAGAAAGCTCTCCTCCTGGGGGTCACCAGTCGACATAATTTGACCGACGGCACCCTGAGGAGGCCCTCTCTGTGGGAGCGAACTGGCTGGTGAGAGGCAATCGGTGGCAGAAGGCGATCTCGTAAATATCCAGGTCCTAAGCCATGGAGCACTTTAAAGATGGTAACCAACACCTTGATTCGCACTCGGAAGACCACCAAAAACCAGCGCAGCTCGCGCAGGAGAGGTGTTACATGGGTGCGCTGTGTTGCCCCCATAATCACCCGCGCGGCCGCATTCTGGACCAGTTGGAGCCTCCGAGTGCTCTTCAAGGTGAGCCCCATGTAGAGGCATTACAGTAGTCCAGATGGGAAGTGATGAGGGCATGAGTGACCGTGCGCAGGGTGTCCCAGTCCAGAAAGGGACGCAACTGGTAAATCAGGCGAACCTGATAGAAAGCCCCCCTTGCCACAGCCATCATGTGATCTTCTAAAGACAGTCGTGTATCCAGGAGGGCACCCAAGTTGCGAACCCTCTCTGAGGGGGCCAAGATCTCACAACCAATAGTCAGCGATGGAGCCAGCTGGCTATATCGGGGCGCTGGGAATCACAGCCACTCAGTCTTGGAGGGGTTGAGTCTGAGCCTGTTTCTCCCCATCCAGATCCGCACGGCCTCCAGGCATCGGGACATCACGTCAAGGGCATCATTGGGGTGGTCCTCAGCCCAGAGACTTCCTGATAGTTTTTCATTCAAGATACTTGTAATTAATTTCATTTAATTCTCTCTCCCCCACCACCCACCACCCACCACCCCGAGCCCATCCTCCCTCTGATCTTCTTGGGAAAAGAAAGTCCTTTTTGACTTGTAGATAGGAAAAAAAATCTCCACTGCAACAGGCTTGGCGGCATTTTGGCCGCAAAATAGTGGATTGTTTATGGAGATTCTCAGTCATCGAGGTCATGGTTGTCCCAACAGTGCTTTTTCAACACTACACCATTTCAGACAAGCAACTGTCCAGTCTTTTCTTAACAGACACAGGCCACTCTTTTGAAGACGACAAAGTCTATATTTTGGACAGAGAGGACTGCTGGTTTGAAAGAGGGGTCAAAGAGGCCATATAATATGTCAAAACTGAACAGCCCTTCCTCAATAAAGGGGGAGGAATAAGACAACATCTATCTCCAGTCTAACACACAGTCTTCTCAATAGTTCCAGGAAGGCTCCACGCACATTTGCATCACTCAGGTGATTCTGAAGACACAACTCCAGGTGGCCTTAGGACTAGCTAACAGAATGCAAATGACCAGCTGTCTGCAAGAAGTATAAATCCTTCCATTCCCAACCATCCAGTCAGAGCTGAAGAAGCTTCTTGGATAAGAAGCGAAACGTCTTCAAAGAAAAAATAGAAAGTCCAGCTGCCTCTTGAAAAAGCACTTTTGGGAAAATAGCGGATTGTTTCCAAGTGTAATTTTCATGCAACAGAACATTTGCAGGTAGATTCGACCGGAAGCGTCACGGCAGGACAGACGGGGAAATAGTGGGTTCCGACGAGCTCCGCGAAATCCCGGGCTGACAAGCCGCTGCCGAGGGGTCTTTGGACTGGAACCGTCTTGTAGGGACGGAGAAGAATGAGAGGCACCTCAGAAGACCAAGAGGAACCGGCAAGTTCCTCGAAGGTCAGAGGAAACTCTCTCCGATTCAGCAGCAGGAGCGACGGCCGTTGTGACTATCAAAAAGCTGGGGCAACCGGACCAAGTATTGAACAGGAGTGGTGAATTGAACCGAGTATGAACGCTGGGTGAGTGATTGCAAGCTCAGAGGCAAAAAAAAAAAAAAAAAGGAAAAGATTTTTAAATTTGTCAAAAGAGCCCCAGCGGAATAATAGCAGCTAATGGGCATGGGGGAAAGGAAGGAAGAAGGCTAAAGCGAAAATTTAAAGTGATAAAACCCAAAAAGAAAATTGACTTTTGGATTAAAATATTTGGAGAATTTTAAAAATCAGAAGAAAAACCCCATAACTGTGTAAGAGGACTGGAAAGAAAATAAGATTACTTTTTCGAATGTTGGAGAAAAACTAAAGATAAATCTAAAATTAAGGCTCTGTAATAGAAGTTTTGTACCAAAAATACAAAAAGAGGGGAAAAATGGACTTTGTAATTTGGACTGGACTTTAAATTGATTTGGTGTATATAAAGGTAAAAAAGAAGAGGAAAAAAATTAGTAAAGATTGTTAAAGTGGATTGCAAACAAAATGGATATTTTTTTTACAGGAGAAATAAGATCATTACAACACTGAATTTATGCTTTGGAAAAAACCTTGAACTTTAATAGTGATAACAGCTGTGAGAACTTCTAAGGAGGGTTTGTTTGTCTGCAAGCGGCTTGACTTTGATGATTAAAAAAGGAGGATTACAACACAACTTTAAATTGGAATAATATTAACTGAGAAAGAATAAAATGGTGCAGGAACTTAAGGAAATGATGAAAATGATGTACGTATCACTGAAAACAGAAGTAAGGGAAATAATCACAATGTTGCATGGAAAAACAAAACCTGATGATTCAAAAATTGTGTTAGAGTACACTCAAGCTGACAAGGAAATAACAAATGAGAAGCAAGAAAGAGAGATTGACAATGAAGAAGATAAAGACAAAGAGATTGACTATGGAAAATTAAATGATTATGTGGGCAATAACAATAAAGAGGAGAATTTTAAAGATTACATTGGTATTAACAATGGAAAAAGTAGAAAAAGTGGAAAGAGACAAAGAGGGAAAAAAGGGTGCAATAGAAAGAATATTTTATTTATTTATTTATTTATTTATTTATTTAAATTTTTATACCACCCTTCTCCCGCAGGACTCAGGGCGGTGTACAGCCAGAATAAAAACACCATATACCATAAATTTAAAACAGTTTAAAACGAATTAAATAATTTGGCCCTAATTTTTTAAAAAGCCCCAAAATTAAAATACCCAATTAAAATTCCATTTATTTCATCAGCCCAGCCTGTTGGAATAGTAGAGTCTTAAGGGCACGGCGAAAAGTACGGAGGTCAGGGATCCTACTTATTTCCGGGGGCAGTTCATTCCATAGGGTGGGAGCCCCCACAGAGAAGGCTCTCCCCCTGGGGGTCGCCAGTCAACATAATTTGACCGATGGCACCCTGAGGAGTCCCTCTCTGTGAGAATGTACTTGCCGGTGGGAGGCTATCGGTGGCAGAAGGCGATCTCTTAAGTACCCAGGTCCTAAGCCATATAAAATATAAAAAATTTAAACGATTGCACTGGGATTAACAGTGGAAAAACAAGAAAGGGAAAAGAGATGGAAAATAATGGGAAATACAGGGCAAAACAGGAGAGTTCAGGATTTTAAAGCACAAAAGAAAAGAAGGGAAAGAAAAATAAAAAAATAGAAATAGAAAGGGGGAAAGAAATGAAAGAGGACTATATTGTATACATTTAGAATTGAAATATGAATTGAAGTAAGATTTATAGATGTAATGAATGTTAGAAAAAAGATGAGATTGTGATACTATTTAAGTAATATAAAATAATGGAAAACTATATGGATGTATGAATGAATTGAAATAAGTTTTAGAAATACTATATGAACAAGTCTGACAAATGAGATGGTAATAGTTGGAATATTTTTACCTAAAATTAGAGAAATTGTAACAATTAGAATATTCTTAATTGCATTGTTAGAATTTATACGATGATAAGTTTTAGAAATATGAATAAATTTGATTAGGGAAATTGTAACAACTGGAATATTTTTAACTGTATATTTGGAACCTAATTAATTAGATTATGGTGAAAGTAGAAATGATTAAGATGTTGTTTGAAGAGGCATGTTTGACAAAGTAAGAGATAAGATTCAAGGAAATATATGGTATAAATTAATTTGGTTTATTATTATCATATAAAGAGAAAAGATTGTTATATAACTAACTGATTTTTATTAAGATGTTAGATTGTATTATTTGGAATAAGATTTAAGGAAATGCACGGCATAAAACATTTTGGTTTATTACCTTGATAAGAAATGAATGATTGTAATACTAGGAATTATATTAAGTGAGATTTTAAATTTAAGAGGTTTAATATAGAGATGAAGAGAAAAATTGAATTTGGTTAAGATTAGAGGTTAGGCTGAAGGGTAATATTGGTATAAAAATGGAGAGAATAAATACTATGGCAAAAAGGGAATATATAAATTGTGTTGGAATGACTAAAAATTGTTTAAATTTGTGAACCAGCCAATTTTTTCTGAACATAATTCTGGCGCGTAAAATTATGGATGTGGGCATGCATGCATTCCCTAGACTAGCCAAATACAAATCCTACAACTGTTCATGTTTTAATCTCCAGCAACCGTTCATGTTTTAATCATCTTAGTTGCTCTTCTTTGCACTTTTTCCAAAGCCTCAACATCTTTTTTTGTAACAGTGACCCAAACTGGATGCAGTACTCCTGGTGTGACCTTACTAAGGCTTTATAAAACAGTACTAACACTTCACGGGATTTTGATTCTAGGCCTGTTTATACAACCAAGGACTGTATTAGCTTTTTTGGCTCCTGCCACACATGGGTGGCTCATGTTTTAAGTATTTTAAAGACACGCTCACATGACTCTGGGGGATGCTGCAACAGTTATAAGTGTGAGGACTGGCTGTAAGTCAGTTTTTCACCACTGTAACTCGAAAGGGTCACTAAACCCTACATTACAGTAGCCCCGTCTGGACTACTGTAATGCTCTCTACATGGGGCTCTCCTTGAAGAGCACTCGGAGGCTCCGACTGGTCCAGAATGTGGCCACGTGGGTGATTATGGGGGAGACACAGCACACCCATGTAACACCTCTCCTGCGCGAGCTGCACTGGCTCCTAGTGGTCTTCCGGGTGTGATTCAAGGTGTTGGTTACCACCTTTAAAGCGCTCCATGGCTTAGGATATTTACGAGATCGCCTTCTGCCACCGATAGCCTCCCACCGGCCAGTACGCTCCCACAGAGAGGGCCTCCTCAGGGTGCCGTCGGTCAAATTATGTCAACTGGCGACCCCCAGGGGAAGAACCTTCTCTGTGGGGGCTCATGCCCTATGGAACGAATTGACCCCGGAGATACATATGATCCCCGACCTATGTACCTTTTTTTTTTTAAATTTGATTTATATGGCGCCCTTCTCCAGAGACTCAGGGCGGCTTACAATGCGTTAAGCAATAGCCTTCATACTTTTGTATATTTATATTTTATACAAAGTCAGCTTATTGCCCCCAACAAACTGGGTCCTCAAAGGTGAAGTCTTAAGGGCACGGTCCTTTCACCGTGCCCTTAAGACTTTACTATTACAACAAGTTGGTCTGACGGAATAATGAATTTTAAATGGGTAATTTAGCATTGGGGTTTTTAAAAATAGGGCCAAACCACTGAATAGGTTTTAAATTGTTTTTAATTTTTGTGGTCTATGTTGTTTTTCTTAGGGCTGTGCACCGCCCTGAGTCCCTCGGGAGAAGGGCGGTATAAAAATTTAAGAAATAAATAAATAAAATAAATAGGCTGGGAAGTTCAAAAAAAAACCCAACGTTGAAAGCAGTGAAGCTAGCTCTGTACTTTTATAAAAATTAATTAATTAATTAATTAATTAATTAATTAATTAATTAATTAAATAAATAAATAAATAAATAAATAAATAAATAAATAAATGGTTCTAAGTCAAGGACATTCCGTTTTTCTTCAGGTTCTGCTGTTAGGGCTGTCTTGGTAGAAAAGGGGAAGTTTCTACTTCCCTTCAGCCCCAGTTCATACTGACATCTGCGACTTCCGCCACCTTTTCCCCTGGTTAAGAGCTGACTTGTGGGATCTTTGGATTTTAATTGGCAGAGTCTCGTAAATCTGAAATGCGCTGAACATCAATGAGAACGTACGTCTGGGTGGCCTGCGCTGCAGAGCAAAAATTTCAGAATACTTTTAATACAGGGGTCTCCAACTTTGGCAACTTTAAGACTTGTGGACTTCAACTCCCAGAAGCTTTGCTGGCTGTGGAATTCTGGGAGTTGAAGTTCACAAGTCTTAAAGTTGCCAAGGTTGGAGACCCTTGCTTTAACAAATACTAGTTATAGCAATGTTGTTTTTTCTTAGTTGCATTTGACCATGTTTATTTATATTCTCAATGTTAACCCCCCCCCTCTTTTTTAAGCCGTACCCCCCCCCTCTTTTTTAAACCTAAAGTTTTATGGGTTTTAAATTTTAATTGCCTGGGTTTTTTAAATTTATTGGGCCAAAATTATTTAATTTTTTTATTAATATTTTAAATTTTGTATTGGAGTGCTTTTTATTCTTGGCTGTACACCGCCCTGAGTCCACTAGGAGAAGGGCGGTATATAAATTTAATAAATAATAATAATAATAATGTTCCACACCTGTCAAATGGGAATATTTACTGATCAGCTCCAGAAAGGAGCAATTGTGAAACCCATTGATCACTGGGGGAATCTGAGCGTATGACGTGTTACAAACAGCAGCTGCTCGTAGAATATATATATATAAAAAAATCAAATAGCAATAGCACTTAACCCTTAAATCAGACGCAGGGATCAGCAACCTGGGGCTCTGGTAAGCTGCACCCACCCCTGCTTTGCACACACAGCCAAGTTTTTCCTCAATGTCCTGATCTGATGAAATTCCACAACCGGAGCAGTGTTTCTCCATCTCAGCAAATCTGAGATGTGTGAATTTCAACTCCCAGAATTCCCCAGCACAGTACTGAAGAAGCAATCTTCCCCTTTTGGAGAAGGGGGAAAAAAAAGGGAAGTTATTGCTTGACCTCCAGAGCAAACACAAAAGGAGAAGAGAAAATTGGAAAGAGGAACAACCTGGCAGGGAAAAAAAAGTCCATCATAGCAGAGAATGCAGAAAGTGGAACTGTGGGGGCCCAATCTGACCTCAAACAGTTGTTTTAATTTCCCTCTTATTGCTTGCATGTTTTAAATCTGTAAGATAGAACCGAGCTGCCTGCTAATTACTTTGGGTTAAACCACTTGGAATTGGGTTGGGGTTTTTCCAGCTAAAAAAATTGGGTAAAAACATCCTAGAATTCCCGTTTCTAGATTTTGGAAGCCGTAACCCCAACATGTGAGAAGGGTTGCAAGTCAGAGAACTGCTGGTTTCATCAGATTACGAATGTGTGAACGGTTTTGTGTTCTCCCTTTCTAAAAGGAAGGGGTGGGCTGCTGGGGGCTCCTCCTATTCCTCTGCCTCTCTGATGTCCGATTCCAGAGGCTCCGGAGTCCACACATAACTCCCAGATGGCCCTGGCCCCATCTCTGCCTCCGACCCAGAGCCCTCATCCGAGCCTTCCCCAGACTCCAAGACTGGGCCATGTTCCTCCCCAGCCTCCTCACTGTCCGACTCTGCTACCAGGCCACAACAGAGATGTACAACGCTAAAGCAGGAACTCTTGCTGAGCAACTCTGAAAAATTTTGAGGAGGAAAAGAGAAAGACATACCGGCCTGAAGCTCAGAAAGTACAACTCAGTCAAACTGAGGAATAGCTAAGGCCTGGAGAAGCTGAGAAGAGCCTTTGCCTGAAACCCTGCAGAATGGCTGCCAGTGAATGGCTCCGTTCACACAACCCATTAAACCAGCTAAGACAAAAGATCTAGAAGGTGCATTTGGAAAATGAGAGCTTTACATTCTGTGGAACTCAGCTCATTATTTGCCTCTTTTCTCCCTCTGTGCATTTGCACAAACCTCCAAGTGGGTTAATTTGTTGACCAGGTTATACATGTTGTGTGAATACAGCAATGTATACCACTCTTGTACAATTAAGGAGCCTTTGGGCCTATATTTCCCACAATCAGTACAAAGTTTGTGCTCACACCAACCAAACTGCCACCCAATTACCAACTTTGAGGCTAGCGTATTGTGCCACTAGCCCCATGGCTTGTGTGGTTTGGTACATTGCGCAAAGGCTGGAAAACAGTTCCATTGAGGAAATCATCTCTAGATTAACCATAGATGTGTGAGACAACTATAGCAGGAGAGTTAAAAACCTTACTGAGGGGAGCTAGAGATCAGACAAGGTCGGATAGATAATACTAAGTTAAATACCCTTGAGAATTAGGCAGCTTCCTAAGGCTGCTAGTCCTCTGTAAAAAGACTGCAGATGAGCATCCCAAAGCTGAGATGAGAAGACTGCAGATGAGCATCCCTTGTTTTGCCTCCCAAAGCAACCTACAATCCTTAAACTGTCAGAGAACTACCGGCAATCTTCGACAGACAACACTTCATTTTGTGACAGTTCAAAATAACAATGGCACTCTAAAAAGGGACCTACGGCCATTGCAGGATCCCCATGGACACGTGATCAAAATTCAGACACTTGGCAAATGACTCTTATTTACGATAGGCACAGCATCCTGGGATCACACAATCACCTTTTGTGCGACCTTCTGACAAAGTCAGTTAACCACCATGTTACTAACTTAATGACCGCAACGATTGACTCAGCAACTGTAGGCAAGAAAGTCGTAAAATGAGACACAGCGCCCTTAACAAAAGCAATTTGGGGCTCCATTGGGGTCGTAAAGTGAGGACTACCTGTATCTCAAAATTTGGGACCACCTCTTGAAGTGTCCCAAGAAAAAGGGATCCGGGGTCTGTCTGAAGACAAAGCAGCAGCCTAAAAAAATGGGACAGCCGGTATCCTCCCTTAAGGGGGAGAAATCCCTCTCAAGGGGGTTTTGCTATTCAGGTGGACTGGCACTCATCTGAACTGAATCAGAATAGAGCTGGAAAGGATCAAACAGAAGATCCTATATATCTGTGATGGCAAACCTATGGCACGCATGCCACAGGTGGCACGTGGAGCCATATCTGTGGGCACCCGAGTGTTGCCCTAGCTCAGCTCCAGCGCCAGCTGATTTTCGGACCTTCCTAGAAGTCGGGAAACGGGTTGTTTCCAGCCTGCGGAAGGCCTCTGAGGGGTGGAAAGGCCGTTTTCGTCCTCCCCAGGCTCCTAGAAAGCCCCTGGAGCCTGGGGAGGGTGAAAAATGGCCAACAGTGCCATTGAGCGCTAAAAGCAGGGGAAGTGCGGGAGTCGTGCGTGCATGCATGGGGGGGTGGGGTGCATTGAATTTTGGGTGTGGCACACGCGTGTGTCACCCCCCCGCGTTCCCCCCCGCTTTTGGCACGTGCGGGCAAAAAGGTTAGCCATCATTGTTGTATACCATTTCAGACAAGAGTCTTGTCTACTGTCTTCTTAAAAACCTCCGGTGATGAAGCAATCACAACTTCTTAAGGCAATCTAATAGAGCCCGGTGGCGTGGCAGACTAAAGCACTGTAATTAACATTCAGCTGTCTGCAATTACTGCAAGTTCAAATCTCACCAGGCTCGAGGTTGACTCAGCCTTCCATCCTTTCTCAGGTAGGTAAATTGAGGACCCAGTTTGTTTGGACAATAAGCTGACTTTGTATTAAAATATACAAAAGTATGAAGGCTATTGCTTAATGCATTGTAAGCCGCCCTGAGTCTCCGGAGAAGGGCGGCATATAAATCAGATTTTTTTTAAAAAAATCTATTTCACTGGTTCTCACTTCTCCTTAATTCCAGGTTGCTTCTCTCCTTGGTTATTTTGCATCCATTGTTTCTTGTCCTGTCTTCAGCTGCTTTGGAAAATAAATTGACCCTCCCCCCTTCCTCTTTGTGGCAGACCCTCAAATACTGGAATACTGCGATCATGTCCCCCCCTCCTTCTTTCCTCTTTCCAAACCCAATTCTTGCAACCATTCTTCCTATGTTTTAGTCTCCCGACCTTTCATCATCATAGTTGCTCTTCTTCGCCTTCTTTTGGAAAGTCAGTGACTTCCAAAACTGCGGACCCGGCTTTACAAATCCGTTTGCAGCCTTCCCACGATCATCTTCTTATGTTAACCAAGTTAAATCAGGCACGTCTATGGAGATTCATGGTGGTTTCCACCACCCCCCACCAAAAACACCCAGAAAGTCCAGTTTGCTCTTGGAAAAAGCATCTTTTTGGGTTAAACCAGACATGCACAACCCAACAACCCAAAGCTGGCACAGCAAGTCGTCAGAACCCATCTTCCCCTCCCAGAAGGGGGTGGCTGTGGCTGATGGCCTTGGTTAGACCTACTTACCTCTAGGATTGGGGATGGTGGGCTGGATGCGGGCTTGTGCTCTTGCCTGCCCGCTTTCCCTTAAGGAGCCCCAGCCCCGGTGCAACCACCCCTTTCTTTTGCACCGGCGGCTCCGGTTCCCCACCCTGGTCCGCTCGCAGCCGCCGTCTCGGCTCGTCTGCGCACCAACTGCAAACTGCACATCCCCGGAGTGTCAAGAGGAGAAATGCGCCGCCCTCCCCGCACGCCCACAAATTCCCACGCCGCTCTAGGCCTCCCGGCTCGTTGGTTTTAACCGCGGCGGCTCCGCGGCTTTCGGAAGCGTAGTCTCTCCCCGTCTCTCTTCCCGCATTTCCGGCCCCGAGGAGGGAGGGGGCGGAAGGAGGAAAGGGGCTCCTCACGTGATTCCCCGTGGCGTCACGTGATCGCCCTCCCCTGCGGGTGCGAGGGAGGCGGGGAGCAATCTGGCGCAGGGAATGCTCTTCTTAAACCAGGGGGGTCTCCAAGCTTGGCCACTTTAAGACTTGTGGACTTCAACTCCCAGAGTTCCTCAGCCAGCAGAGCTGGCTGAGGAACTCTGGGAGTTGAAGTCCACAAGTTTTAAAGTGGCCAAGCTTGGAGACCCCTCTTAAACCCTTCCAATAGTCCCTGACTTCTGACTCCAATTGAGCTTGTTAAAAATTCTGTTGCTATTGGTTATTTATTTATTTATTTAGTTAGTTAGTTAGTTAAATTTGATTTATATGCCGCCCTTCTCCGGAGACTCAGGGCGGCTTACAATGCGTTAAGCAATAGCCTTCATACTTCTGTATATTTATACAAAGTCAGCTGATTGCCCCCACAAACTGGGTCCTCAATCTACCCACCTTAGAAAGGATGGAAGGCTATCTATCTATCTATCTATCTATCTATCTATCTATCTATTTATTTATTATTAAAATGTATATGCCACCCTTCTCCCGTAGGACTCAGGGCAGCTCACACAATAAAAACAACAACAATACAATATTAAAATCCGGTCCAAATTTAAAAACCCCCAAAGTTAAAACCCCATAATCGTTCAGGGAATTTGATGAAAAAACCATTAGGCGGACTTTGCTCCTTTTACGACCTTTCTTGTGCGGTTGTTAAGCGAATCACCGCAGTTGTGTTAAGTTAGTACCGTCCTTGTTATGAGAATCTGGCTTCCCCATTGACTTTGCTAGTCAGAAGGTCACAAAACGGGAAACCCATGACCTTGGAACAGTGCAACCGTCATAAATATACAAGCCCATTGCCAAGCGTCTGAATTTGGATCCCGTGACCATGAAGGACGCTGCAACGGTCGTAACTGTGAAAAATGGTCATAAGTCACTTTTTCCAGCGCTGTTGTAACTTTGAATGGTCACTAAATGAATTGTTGTACGTCGGGGACTACCTGTATTAAGTTGCCAAACGTAGGAATTGAGAGTTTAATCTAGCCGAATATCCTCTGCTGGATTTGAATCAGTCTCGTTTTTTGTCCTTTTGATGTGCAGGTAGTCCTTCACTTATGACCACAATTGAGCCCAACATTTACGTTGCTAAGTGAGACATTTGTTAAGTGGGTTTTGCCCCATTTTACAACTTTTCTTGCCACATTTGTTAAGTGAATCACTGCAGTTGTTAAATTAGTAACATGGTTGTTAAGTGAATCTGACTTTGCTTGTCAGAAGGTTGCAAAAGGGGATCAACAGAGAAAAATAGGAGGAGGAAGGAGCCGTGGTGGTGTAGCAGACTAAATCCTTCCAAGGTAGGTAAAATGAAGACCTGGATTGTGGGGGCAATAGGCTGACTTTGTATAAAAAAGAACACCGCTTAGGGGGGGCCAAAACCCCTACTAAGCAGGTATATACGAAAGTATGATGGCTATTGCATAACGTATTGTAAGCCGCCCTGAGTCTCCAGAGAAGAGCAGCATATAAATCGAATCAATCAATCAATTGATTGAATCAATTCAATCAATTGATTGAATCAATCACTAAGCGGTGCCCAGGGGTAGGGCATTCTCTGTGGGTGCTCCCACCCTCTGGAATGAATTACCTACCGAGCTCCGGACGGCTCCTGTTCTCCGCTCCTTCCGTCGGGAGCTGAAGACTTGGCTGTTCAAGCAAATAGGCTGACTCTGATTCTGGGTTTATTATTTATCGTTAATTAGTTATTTGATTTAAAATGTGATTTTATTGTACATGTTTCTTAACTTGCGTTCGCTGCCCTGAGTCCTTCGGGAGAAGGGCGCCATATAAATACATGTAATTAATCAATCAATCAATCAAGTACGTTCTCCACCTTGAGTTATTTATAAAAATAACACAGGATTTTATGTATTTATTAAATGTATCTGCTTAAAAGTCACTTAACAACTGTCATGCATAGCCACAGAAATGTTGGGGTCAGTTGTGATTGTAAATCAAGGAGCACCTGGTATTTATAAATAAAATATAAAAGTTTATAGAATCGAACTCATTAACCAGTGGAACAGTTTGCCTTCAGAAGTTGTGGGTGCTTCATCACTGGAGGCTTTTAAGAAGAGAGTGGGCAGCCATTTGTCTGAAATGGCATAGGGCAGAGGTGGGCAACTATGGCCCTTTTATGACTTGTGGACTTCAATTCCCAGGATTCCTGAGCGAACATGGCTGGCTCAGGAATTCTGGGAATTGAAGTCCACAAGTCATAAAAAGGCCATAGTTGCCCACTCCTGGCGTAGGGTTTCTTGCTGGAGCACGGGGTTGGACTAGATGACCTCCAAGGCCCCTTCCAGGTCTATTCTGATTGAAAAATAAAAACAGATGACGTTGGGGGGGGGGAGGGAGCAAACCAGTGGTTAGCGTTCCCCAGCTCGTGTCTGCAACGTGTCCCGTGAACGGAAGGAACTCGGGAGAGTAGGGGAGACGACGGTCGCGAAAGACGGGAAATTTTGCGCATCCTTTCGCCGAACAAAGCTCGGTCCGCCAAAGGGTTAATTAGGAGCAGCAGCGAGCCGGCTTCCTAGATCGGCCCGGCGTTGTGCGTCAGCCCGGCGCGAGAGAAAGCGAGCGAGCGTGAGGAGCGTGGAAGGCCCCCCCCATTTTCCCCCAGCCCTCGCTTCGAAGCTCCGCCCCTTTCCCCCCCCCCCCATCCCAACTCTCTGGATTTTGAATTTCTCAACTCGGGAGGTTCGGCGGTGAGTTTCGGAGGCTGCTTTGTCCTGCGGGAGGGGGGAGGCGGAGGGGAGGGGGGGAGGAGACGGAGAGGGGAGAATCGGGGTGGGTGGGGGGGGAGGAGGAGGAGGAGGGAGGCAGTGTGGTCTAGTGGTTAAAGGCACCGGGATGCAGAGAGCGAGGCGGCGAGGTCTAATGCCGCCTTGGGCGTGAAAGCCGGCTGGGTGACTTTGGGCCGGTTGCCTCTTTCTCGCTCCTCTCCACGGCAGGATCGGGAGACGAGCCGGTCGGGCGGTGATCTGTTGATCACGACCAAACAGATCGATCGTGGGATGACCTGAAAAAAATAAATAAAGGGGGATCTCCTTTTTTTGGGGTGGGTGGGGGGCTCTAGGGAGAAACAAAGTGGGTGGGGAGGGGTCCAAGGCTGGTTTTGTGTGTGTTGGGGTGGGGGGGGGAGAGGTAAGGGTTGGATTGTATGAGTAGTCCTCAATTTACGGCCACAATTGAGCCCGATGTTTCTGTGGCTAAGCGAGACATTGGTTGCCTGGGTTTTGTCCTGTTTCATGACCGTCTTTGCCAGAGCTGTTAAGAAGGGAATCAGTGTGGGTTTTTCGGTTAGTGACATAGTTGTAAAGTGAATTCGGCTTCCCCCGTTGACTTTGCTTGTCCGAAGGAAACACACACACACACACACACCCGCCCAAGACATTGCAACCGTCGTAAGTGTGAAACAGTTGCCAAGCGTCTTGAATTTTGATCACGTGATCATACGGATGCTGCCGTGGTCGTAAGTGTGAAACAGTTGCCAAGCGTCTTGAATTTTGATCACGTGACCATGGGGATGCTGCAATGGTCATAAGTGTGAAACAGTTGCCAAGCGTCTTGAATTTTGATCACGTGATCATGGGGATGCTGCAATGGTCGTAAGTGTGAAAAACGGTCCTAAGTCACTTTTTTCAGCGCAGTTGTATCTTTGAACAGTCACCAGGCGAACTGTTGTAAGTCGAGGACTATATGTTCTGTATTTATTGCTCAGTTCTTCCCTTTTCTGCCCAATTCAAGGCAAAAAAGGGTTTTTATTGAGGCTGATCTTTGTTCTAGAAAACAAAAGCTGAGTGGGGAAAAAAGAGTAAAAATAACAGTTTTTTTAAAAAAAATGTTTGGAAACAACTTCCCAGGGGCTTTGTTGTATAGATAGTCCTTGACATACGACCACAATTGTGCCCAAAATTTCTGTTGCTAAGTGAGACATTTGTTAAGTGAGTTTTGCCCCATTTTACCACCTTTCTTGCTACAGTCGTTAAGTGAATCACAGGAGTCATTAAGTTAGTAACATGGTTGTTAAGTGAATCCGGCTTCCCCGTGGATTTTGCTGGTCAAAAAGTTGCAAAAGGTGATTGCAGGACACTGCAGCCGTCATAAACATGAGCCAGTGGCCAAGTGTCTGAATTTTAATCACGTGACCATGGGAACACTGCAACGGTTGTATGTGTGAAAAATGGTCATAAGTCACTTTTTCAGTGCCACTGTAACTTTGACCGGTCACTAAACGAACTTTTGTAAATTGAGGACTACCAGTATTAACCTAGCACAGGATGAACAAACAGAAAACATTTTGTAATTCTGCTTCATTGCTAGGACCTGTTTTGTAAAAATCTAGAAAAATCCTTCCACTTAAGGTTGAGGATAAAAAAATACCACAACTATTATTGTGAACTATTAGCACAACTATTATTGTGTATGAAGTAGATTGGTCTGACAGAGAGAGACTATACAGGTAGTCCTCAACTTACAACAGTTCACTTAGTGACTATTCAGAGTTACAGTGGCATTGAAAAAAGTGACTTTTTCACAGTTACAACTTTGCAGCATCCCCATGATCAAAATTCAGGCGCTGGGCAACTGTTTTATACATATGACTGTTGCAGTGTCCTGAGGTCACACGATCCCCGTTAGTAACCTTATGACAAGCAAAATCAATGGGGCAGCCAGATTCACTTAACAACCGGGTTACTAACTTAATCACTGCAGGGATTTACTTAAATGTGGCAAGAAAAATCGTAAAATAGGGTAAACCTCACTTAACAAATTTCTCAGCAACATAAATTCTGGGCTCAATTGTGGTTGTAAGTAAAGGACTACCTGTATTTGCATCGCCTCAGAAATCATAAATTGTGGCTAAAAACTGATAAAATAAGCATTTAACTTCCTTCCTTCCTTCCTTCCTCCATCCCTCCCTCCTTCTCTCTCTCCCTCCCTCCTCCTCTCTCTCCCTCCCTCCCTCCTTCCGTCTCTCTCTCTCTCTCTCTCTCTCTCTCTCTCTCTCTCTCTCTCTCTCTCACACACACACACACACACACACACACACACACACACACATACACGGTTGAGACTAGAAAATTGCACAGCTATTATTGTGTGAAGTAGGTTTGGTCTGAGGCAGAGTGACTATATTTGCATCACCTCAGAAATCGAAAACTACATCTTACAAACTCTGATAAAACATAGGTGCTTTTTTGGGACAACCATGACCTGGATGACTGAGAATCTCTACAGACTTTTATAAAAATAAAACAGGCGCTTAAGTCCTTTCCTCCCTCTCTCACCAACACAGCCCCTGATGGGTTTATAATCCCACCAGCCCACCAGAATGAGGATTAACTTTGAACCTAAGTCTCTATGCTTTTCGTTAACATCTTTGCTTCCTATATTTGCCCACAACTTCCTTTATCGTTTCCTTTCTTCCCACCGGAAAAAGGAGAAAAAAATAAAATAGTAACAACAGCAGTGAGAAGTCTTTGATCTTCCAGATGTGGTGCTCTAACTGCCAACAGCCGCAACTGGCTGGCTGGCTGACTGGTACCTAGACTCTTCAAAGAGAGCACCCAGTTTCCACACAGCTTTTTTCTCAAACTTAGCAACTTTTAAGATGCTTCACCCTTCCAGTTCCCAGAATTCCTGAGCCAGCTAAGGCCACGGATCTTAAAAGTTGCTGAGGTCGAGAAACATTGAGCCAGACGTAGCGATAAGCTTACATTTGCTCATCTGTGGTTTATCAAACGAACCACCATCAGCTGGGTTCATCCCACGTTCTTGGTCAAAACTGAAGAAATAACATTTGATTTAGCACAGAGTGTGACCCAGTTGACGGTTTTTTTTGAATGTGAATTCTTTTATCCCAAAGCAGGCTCAGACTTTTAATAGGTTTACTGATCTGGTCTTTCTGTATCTCAAAATCCCAGTTTTCATCCATTATAACTATGGATGTGCAGTACTTGACTTAACAACCAAAATAGGAGCGGGGAAAAAAAGGTCATTTAAGCAGTGCAGACATTAAGTGAGACATCATGTGACCGCACTTGATTTTTACCAGCTATTTTGCTGTGGTCATTAAGCAAATTGCCATGGTTGTTAAGTGAGACGTCACACGCGACTTTTGCCATTGGCTTCCCCACTGACTTTGCTTGTTGCTGCTGGGAAGGTCACAAATGTCAATCATGTTCGCTGCAGATAATGGGCGCCGTGATGGTCGTAAATATCTCAGGTGCCTAAATTAGTCAGGTGCCGTGACTATGCAGACACTGCGATGGTTGTAAGAGTGAGGACTGGTTGTAAGTTTTTAAAGCACCATTGTAACTTCAAATAGTTACTAAATGAATAATCATAAACTGAGGGCTGCCTGCACTTCAAATCCAAATATAATACTTGGGCATATGGACCAAAATTATAATTTAATGAGCACTATACAGCAGTGGCCAAAATTGTGGAAACCTTTTTGGGAAAAGTATATTTTCTAAAACTAGCTAATAACACCACTTTTTTTTTTTTTTTGGAGTAGTTCCATAAAATTATATATCAATGGAAAGATAATTTAATCAATATAATACAATAACTTTTATGAAGGATTTGCCATTAGAATAGCAGTTACAGTTTAAAGAAGAAAAGTGAAACACGTAGAAAAAATGAGATGTACAAAAATTATTACGTCAGTTAATACTTACCGTATTTTCCGGGGTATAAGACGACTTTCTAACATGCAAAAATCTTCTCAAAAGTTGGGGGTCATCTTATACGCCGGGTGTCGGTCTCCCGTAACCAGGCAGACCAGCCCGAAACGCTTTGATGAGCCTTAAATGGCTCTAAGGAGCCAAGCTGAATTGCTTGCTGAGTTGCCGCTAATCAGCTGAGTTACACGCAAGCCCTGTGTAAAAGGGAAAAACTTCCCTTTTACACAACGCTGGTGCAGCTGGGATCGCCAGAGCTTGGATGGCCAAGCCCCGTTTAAAAGGGAAAAACGTCCCTTTTACACCACGCTGGCCATCCCAGCTGCTAATTTTTGCCTGCTAATTGGTACGTAGCAAAAATCCCCCCCCTCCAGCTTGCTTACCTTAGCTGCTAGCCGCAACGCTTGGCTTGCCTTGCCTGCAATCCATTGCATCAGCAAGCAACTAAATCTCCCTGCCTGCAATCAAGCAAGCAGGGAGTTGTGGACTTCAACTCCCAGAATTACTCAGCCAGCAAAGGAAAGCTGGCTGAGGAATTCTGGGAGTTGAAGTCTACAAGTCTTAAAGTTGCAGACCCCTGTTCTATTGGGTAAGGTTTTTTCCCCTTTGGGAGCTTTAAAAAAATAGTTAATGGGGGGGGGGTTAGTTGTTCTTTTTAAAACCTAGCCATTTAAAGGCTAGATCTAAGTTTTAGGCTAGGAAGTTTTAAATTTAGCTTTCATATAAAAATAAAAATAAAATAATATTTGTGCAGCTTTCTGAGATTTAGTGTGTTTCTGTAGTGTTTCACTCTAACTACACAAACACACAAAATCTCACAAAGCTGTATGTGGAATTTTGTGTGTGTAAAGTGTGAAAGTTGTTTTTTGGGGCTTTTTGTGGCTGTGTGAGGTCCCTGCTTGTTGCAGGGGCCATTTTGGGTCTAGCATAGCTGCTTTTACATTGTGGGTGAGCCAGTTGATGTTTTTTAATTTTTATTTGGTGTGCATTGGAAGAGAGGTCGTCTTATACAGCAAGTATAGCCCAAACCCTATATTTTTACAGGAAAAGTCAGGGGTCGTCTTATACGCCCAGTCGTTTTATACACCGGAAAATACGGTAGTTAAGTATTATACTTAGTATGAATTACGTATGGCCTTTGCAACGTCTTCCGATGGAGTGAGCCAAGTCTTTTAGTTGTTATAATGTGAAACCAAGATTGAATGATGGCTTCTATTAACTGGGTTTTATTGCTGGGTCGCTTCTGACTAACAAGTTTCTTTAGTCAGCTCCATAGATTTTCAATTGGGTTAAGGTCTGGACTATTCCCAGGCCATTCCAGCAGTGGAATATGACTATCTTGAAACTCCAAAAAAAAAAAGTGGTGTTATTAGCCATCAAACCTCAAAAACACATATTTCCCAAAAGGTTTCCACAATTTTGGCCACTACTGCAAATTAGCTTAAAACGATGCAATCCCCCCTGCAGATTGGCTTGGGCTTCAAAACGGTCATCTATCTCAGGGGCCTCCAACCTGGGCAATTTTAAGACTTGTGGACTTCAATTCCCAGAATTCCCCAGCGAGCTCCTTTAATTTCATGCCTTTCCCCCACTGATCGTTTGATTATGTACCATCAAGTCGGTGTCAACTCTTAGGAACCACATCCATTTTTTTCCTCTCTTCTCCTGGAGAGCCATTTGTCTGAAATTGTATATGGTCTACTTCTGCTGACTGCCGGCTGCCGGCAGTTCGAGTCTCACCAGGTCAAGGTGGACTCAGCTTTCCGTCCTTCCGAGGTCGGTAAAATGAGGACCCAGATTGTTGAGGGCAATATGCTGACTCTGTAAATTGTTTAGAGAGCAATTTATATGCTGTGAAGCAATTTATATACTGTGAAGCAGTATATAAAACTCTAGAGTGCTATCACATGACTCCGGGATCTTGCAGCCGTCATAAACGTGAGTCAAGCATTCGAATGTAAATCCCGTGACACGATGCTGCAACTGTCATAAGTGTGAAAAATGGTAAAAAAAAATCACTTTTTCCAGTGCTGTTGTAACTTTAAACGGTCACTAACTGAAGTTATTGCTTAACGCATTGTAAGCCGCCCTGAGTCTCCGGAGAAGGGCGGCATATAAATCAAATAAAAACTAAAAATAAAATAAAAATAAGTTGTAAGTGAAGGACTACCTGCATATGTTAACATTTCAACTTGATTAGTAGAATCCAATAAATATAAATGTTAAAAAGATCTGTGTTCAAATACCATTGCCTAGGCCAGGAGTGTCAAACTGGATTTCACTGAGGGCCACATCAGGGTTATGTTTGACCTTGGTGCGGGGGGGGGGGTCTTGGCCAACTCGACGTCACTCGTGTCGGGGGCACCTGTGGTGGCCCAAGCACTCTGTCAGTGAAAATGGGCTCCTGAGCTCCATTTTTGGCTGTGATGGCCTCCTGCAACCTTCTGACAGTGAAAACGGAGCTCAGGAGGGCCACACACAGCCCTCTCGAGTGCTGTTTTTGCTTGCAGAGGCACTGCGGCCCTCTCCTTCATTATATCCGGGGTGGCCCCGCGGGCTAGATTTAAGCATCCCACGCGCCCCCCCTCCCGGGTCTTGAGTTTGACACCCCTGGTCTAAGTCATCTAACCATCGAAGCGCAGCATTGTTTATATCAAAACAATCAGATACAGGTAGTGCTCGACTTAGGACCACAATTCAGCCCAAAATTTCTAAGTTGCCAAGTGAAACATTTGTGAAGTGAAATGTACCCCATTTTTATGACCTTTCTTGTCACAGCGGTGAAGTAAATCACTGCACGGTTGTTAAGTGAGTCCAGCTTTCCCCCCCTCCCGTTGACTTTGCTTGTCAGAAGGGGATCATGTAACCGAGGACATACAACCATCATAAATATTGCCAAACCTTTCGAATTTTGATCATGTGTCCATGGCAGTGGTGAAATCTAAAATTTGTTACTACCAGTTCTGTGGGCATGGCTTGGTGGGGTGACTGGGTGGGCGAAGAGGTTGTAAAAAAATGCTTTCAAAAGGAAAAAAAAAGCCTCTGATGATTGTGCAGCTCAGCTGGGCATGGGGGGGGGCAGGGATTTTTGCTACCGGTTCTCCGAACCACCCACCTCCATCGCTACCAGATCAGGTGATCCGGTCCGAACCAGGAGCATTTCACCCTTGGTACATGGGGATACTGCAGTGGTCATAAGTGAAAAACAGTGATAAGTCTCTTTTGTCAGTATTGTCGTAACTTTAAATGATCACCAACTGTTGTAAGTTGAGGACTATCTGTACTGGACCGGCATAGGCGGTCAGCCTACAGCCTGTCACAATGCGATCTGCAGTTTGACTGGGACCCCACAGTCACACTGAGGGGAGGATACTATGCCCCGTTTTGATAAGTGATAGCAATTGTCGCTGATAATTATCCATTGATGAGTGTCCACTGACTTTATTTTATTTTTTTGATCCCAGGGATACCCCAAGGATGAAAACCGAAAAGGAAGCTGCAGGCAGCCCCACTGCTGAATCTGAGGGGAGCCTCCAGCTTGTTGTGACCGGCATTGTGGGAGAGGATTTGCCTGTAGCGATGCCATCACAGATTAAAATGGAACCGGAAGAAGGACAGGTGACATCTTGGGAAGACCGGTGGCAGAATTTCCTGAAAGAAGCGGAGTCCTCTTGCTCCATGTGGGGAAACACCCCACCGGAAAGCCGCCAGGATCTCCGTGGGAGAAGAATCGTCACCATCCCGCCCGCCTTCAAGCAGGACGAACAAACCAGTTCCGAGGAAGCCCATCGTCAGCGATTCAGGCGGTTCTGCTACCAGCCGTCTGAAGGTCCCCGCATGGCTTGCAAACGGCTGAAGAAATTCTGCTGGGGGTGGCTGCAACCAGAAAAACGCACCAAAGACCAGATCCTGGAGCTGGTGATCCTGGAGCAGTTCCTGGAGATCCTGCCTCCAGAGATCCAGAGAAGAATTCGGGGGTACGGAGCGGAGACATGTTCGCTGGCAGTAGCTCTGGCAGAAGAGTTCTTGCTGAGGCAGCACGAGACGGAGCAGCCGGAAGAGCAGGTGAGAAGACAGGTGGTCCTCAACGTACAACGGTTCGTTTAGCGACCTTTCAGAGTGACAACGGCATTGAAAAAAGTGACCAGTGGCCGTTTTTCACTCTTATGACCATTGTAGCATCCCCGTGGTCACGTGATTTACATTGGGATGCTTGGGAACTGACTCACTGAAGGGCTGCCACCTGCCCTTCAAATAGGAGTTGTGAATCCAGGAAGTCTCCCCCCTTCCCCCCAGATTATGCACCATTCTTGAATGGGAAAGGGTGACCCATTCAAGGTCAAAGTTAAGTTTCCTTTCTTTCAAAGGTTCTTTCTACAGCTAGTTACTTTTAATCCAATTGTTCATGCTTAATATTCTGTAAGGCAAGAAAAAACAAGAATAGAAGAAAAACACCCTTGAGCAATGTATCTCAGTATTCAACAATAGTTTTCAAACAGCACTAAATTTATCAAAAGAGAAGTTATTGTTGTTAGGTATTACCGTATTTTTCGGACTATAAGATGCACTTTTTTGTCTCCCAAAAGGGTGAAATATTGCCGAAGCCCCGCCCACCCAGCAGCCATTTTTTGGCCTCCACACGGCCTGTTTTCGGGCCATTTTCGGCCTTTTTCAGGCCATTTTTGGGCCCATTTTCGAGCCTTTTTTCAGCCTATTTTGAGGCTATTTTGGCCCATTTTCGGCGCTATTTTTGGCCTGGTTTTTTTTTTTTTGGAAAAAATGGGCTGAAGAAAGCCTCAAAAACTGGCCAAAAAAGCCTCAAAAACAGTCCCAAAAAAGCCTCAAAAACGGGCCAAAGCCCAAAAAACGCCCCTAATAAAGCCTCAAAAATGGGCCAAAAAAAGCCTCAAAAATGGACCGAAAAAAGCCCTGCAAACAGGCTGAAAAAAGACTGGAAAAGGGCCAAAAAATGCCCATAAAAAGGGAAGGCAAAAATCTTTTTTTATTGTTCTCCTCTTCTAAATTTAGGTGCGTCTTATAGTCTGAAAACCACGATAATTAACCTTTATAGCATCTGTAGCAGATCTGATACAAATTAGTCTGTATTTGAATTTTAGCAGTCACTTTTCCTGTTAGATAATTTCCTGTTTGGATAATTGGCATCAGCATGCCAATTATCCAAAAATTAGATTGTTTGAAAATTTCCACTTTTAAGCAGTTCTTAATTTTGCAACCATGGGTGAAAATACAATTAATTCCTTTTTTTGTTTAGTTTTGACCTATCTCCTTCAAAAAGGTAGAATAATCCCAACTCGCAAATTCTAATCTTCTCTTTTTTGTTGTTATTATTCCTTTAGGTCCCAAGTCCAGCTGATGAACAGGCTGGAGATTTCTGTGATTCTGGAGAGCCTTCAGTGGGGACCCCAGAGAGACCTCCCTATAAAGAGATGAAACTGGAGGGAAATGAAGGCTCTTCCTTATTAGGTCAGGATTTTCTGTTTCTTCAGCTCTGGATTCTGTGTTAAGAAGACCAAATACTTTTAAAAATCCTTTTTAGCATGGTGACTGAACATGCATTCTGTTTAATTGTGCTTGATTCTTGGCTTCCAGTTTTTGTTTTTTGTTTTTTTGTGATCGTCAAACCAATACACGTTAACCTATCCTATGGTTAACTATAACTATGATTGGGCAAAAGGGTTAACATTTCCATTTTCCTCTTTTTTAATTTTTTTTAAAAAATCTTTCTAGGCAGCAGAGATCATGCCACCTAGGAGCGTAGGTTTGCCCAGTGTATATGTTTGCATATGTGTTTCATTTATGTTATTTATTTAAATTTGTTTTTGTGTAGGCCAGTGTTTCTTAACCTTCACCAGATTAAGATGTGTGGACTTCAACTCCCAGAATTTCCCAGCCAGCGTGAGAAGTTGAAATCCACACATCTTAAAGTTGTGAAGACTGAGAAACATGGGGTAGTTACTCAACTCTGCATAATCAGATTTATGCTTACAAACGATTAACATTTTAGAAATCATAATACAGGTAGTCCTCGACTTACATCCACAGTGGAATCCCAAATTTCTGTTGGGAAGTGAGACATTTGCTAAGTGAGTTTTGCCCCATTTTACGACCTTTCTTGTCCCAGAGTTGTTAAGTGAATCGCTGCAGTTGAGAAGTGAGTAACATGGTTGTTAAGTGAATCCGGTTTCCCCACTGACTATGCTTGTCAGAAGCTCGCAAACGGGGATCACGCAACCTTGGGACCCAGAAGCAGTCATAAAAATGAACCAGTTGCCAAGCATCTGAATTTTGATCACAAGATTAAGGGGTTGCTGCAAAGGTCATAACTGTGAAAAACGGGTGTAAGTCATGTTTTTCAATGCTGTTATAACTTTGAACGATAACTAAATGAACTGTTGTAAGTCGAGGACTACTTGTAATATTGACATAAGACCTTTTTTATCTTTAAAGGGTTAAGTTAGCTGAATCGTCAGAATGTTCATGATCTGTATAAATACTACTGTCGCCAAACAATATGGTGTATTACTTGTGTTTTACAATGATAACATAAAACTCTTATAACATTGTAAATTTCCCACCTACCCACCCCGTTTTAGAAAGTGACCAAGAGATGTATCAGCCTATCGAGGAAGATCAGACAGACACTTTTGACAGATCAGAGATAGAAGATGTCGTCATTGACTATCCGGAAGAAAACGAGACGCAGAATTCAAAAGAGAGCGAGCTGGATGGGGTCAACCTCTGGAGGTTCACCGTCCCCCCAAGACAGCACAAAGATGGGCCACGGCACACCTGCCTCCTTTGTGGGAGAGCGTTCACCCGAAAATCAAGCCTGAACAGACATCTTATTATTCATACCGGAGAGAAGCCCTACAAATGTGTTCATTGTGGGAAAAGCTTCAATCGGAAGACCAACCTGCTCTCCCATGAGATGGTCCACGCCAGAGACAAGTCGTATCAGTGTTCGGACTGTGGGAAAAACTTCAAACCGAAGTGGGGCGTCAACGCCTACCAGATTGACCACACCGGAGAGAAGGTGTACAAGTGCATTTCTTGTAAGAAGAGCTTCCGGCAGAGATTAGAATTGGGGAGGTTGTTGAACGGGCAGAAGAAGGAGCTCACCGCAGGACAGTTGAAAGGGGAGTGGAAAGACGGAGTCTTCGGCCCTCTAGAAGAAGACCGCGAGAAACAGGCGGAAGGTGAGATAGCCGAAGACAAAAATGTAGCCATGATCGGTCCGTACGACGACCTTGATAAAATGAACAGCTCGTCGACGTTGTATAAGGGAAGGCAGGGGAGCCCCTGCCCGATTTGTGGGAAGGTCTTTGCCACGCAATCGAGCGTGAACCGACACAAGAGAATCCACACGGGAGAGAAGCCGTATCAGTGTTCCGACTGTGGGAGAAGCTTTAATCAGAAGACGACTCTTCTAACCCACATTGTGATCCACACCGAGCAGAAGCCGTATCAGTGCTCGGAGTGTGGGAAGCACTTCCGGCATTCCTCGGGCCTGTTGGTGCACCAGAGGATGCACACGGGAGAGAAGCCCTACAAGTGTGCCATCTGCCGGAAGAACTTCACCCAGCGGGCACACGTGGTCAAGCACTTTGTGAGAAAGCATGCACGAGAGAAGCCATCGGCTTACCTTTCTCAGCCCCCCCAGTAATGGCGGCAGCCGTAATAGGACGGCACTCTTTTGCCTTGAGTTTGGAAATTGGTTTCTCCTCAGGAGCTCCCCCTCCTTGGTGTCCTCACAACTTTGTTTCCTTGTAGTTCACAGCACTGAGCACTTAAACCCACCAGGAATGCGCGACCCGCAGCCTCAGGTCACAAGCGGTGGGCTGCCGTTTTGCAGAAGAAACGCTCAAATTAAGATCTAAAATAGACTTGACTGTGCTTTAAAAGAGCTCCTCTTCAAACTCGGGTTGTGTAGGGAAACAGCATTATCTGGGCCATCAAATATGCTGAAGACAAAGATGAAAAGATGGAACTGTCAGCTGCCTCAGTGAAACAATAATGTGGGTCGCCCTCACTTATTGACTGCTTCATTCAGTGACTGACTAGTTACTGAAGTTACATCAGTGCTGCAAAGCTAACTTTATGACTGATGTCTGCCTTTAATGACCTGTAGCGTTCCTTGGTCACGTGATCGGTCTCACAGTCAGTATGCTTTGCCCTGTTGTTTTTCTTTGTTGCCTTGCTTGCAGATTGGAGAGATTGGAGAAGATTACAAGAGAGTAAGCAGGCACACAATGGGGAATAAACATTAAAAGCAAGGTAGTGGCAATAGCAGCCAGTGTATTCTCCATTATGTACCTGCTTACTCTCTTGTAATCCCTTCCTCTTCAAACTCCACTGTGTAAGCAGGGTGGGGAGAAAACAGATCAGGCATAGGAGACCTTGCCTACAGAAAACTCTCTTTTCTGCCCTCCTCACAGAACGGAGGGATGAGGGGATTACAAGAGAGTAAGCAGAGCACACAATGAGGACTACATTGGGCTGTTTACATAGCCAGAACCAAGACATTGACTTCAATGCATATTCCCTATTGTGTGCTTGCTTACTCCCTTGCAATCCCTTTCTCTCCAATGAATGTAAATATACATGTTAATTCCCTTTTTGCTTATTATCCCACTGCTGGGCTTAGCATTCCAGAGGATTGGGAAAATAGAGAAAAGGGAAAGCCAGTGACAGTCATGTGATTTCCCACTTAGTGACCGCTTCATTTAACAACAGCTGCCGGTCCTAATAGTGGGTGCTAGATGCGGACTACCTGTGTTCCAGAATAAGGTAGCCATATCAAAGAACTGGCAAGTTTTTGAGTGAATGGGAATGACTGCAATGTATAACCGGTTGTAGGTAATCCTAGCATTCTTTTGCACTGTAGCTCTTTCAAATGAAATGCTCGGTTTTTATGTTACTTCTAGGCATCCAGAGTATATGCGTGGAGAGGAAAATGATGAAAGCACGTGTGACATTGTGACATGAGCTCCACCCCTTTAGTACATGTGCTAGGACGTTCGCACATAAGAAAGGGACAAAGCTTGCTCTGCAATGTTACAACGCCACTTTTGTCCTGGTGATCTGGGTTCACCTATTAACACTTTTTAATACTTTTTAAAAATTCTCGTGAGAATTTCAAACATTTACATAGTGCTGCTGGTACAATTTTAACAGGCCCATAATGTCGGATTACAAACTTGTTTCCCCGATGTTATGCTAAGTGGTTGTTACTTAACCTTGGCAACTTGAAGAGGTGGGTACTTCAACACGGAGCATCTGCCCTCTGAAATATTACCTAGGCATTTTTATTCTTTAGCGTCGACTGATTTGTCTGCTCTAAGTAGGAACTGAATGACTCTTTTTTAACTCGGCTGTTTCTTAATCCAGCCACCCAATATGTATAGCAAACTTCCCTTGGGAAAGAATTGAATCTGTTCTGTTTACTTAATTATCATTAACGTAACCCGATGCTTGGTTTTCACCCTCTGCATTCCCGCTTTCCTGCCGGAGATAGGCTGCAATATTTCAACCTTTGACTGATTTCTCAGAAAATTAGTTTCTCTGTGGTTCTCTGTGGCAAGTGAGTGATGGGCACAATCTCTGTGGATGGAGAGGGAAGGTAGAAATTTGTTACTCTTCGCAGAAGCTGATTAGAATAAACCTAATAAGAACATTGGAGCCGAAGCAACATCTCTTTCGCGTGTCCAGTGTGGGAATTATTGCAACACTTTCTCTAATATTCTCGCTTTCTTCAAGAGTCCAATGATTGTGATGGCATTTTTTTTTCTCGGCAAAGAAATATTCATTGGTATGGGAAGTAGTGAAATACAGGTAGTCCTCGACTTAACAACAGTTCATTTAGTGACCGTTCAAAGGTACAACAGCACTGAAGTGACTTTTATGACCATTTTTCACACTTATGACCTTTGAAGCATCCCCATGGTCACGTAATCAATATTCAGACGCTTGACTCACATTTATGATGGTCGCAGTGTCCTGGGTCACGTGATCCCCTTTTGCGACCTTCTGACAAGCAAAGTCAATGGAGGAACCAGATTCATTTAATAATGATTATTCATTTAACAACTGAGGTGATTCACCTAACAAACGTGGCAAGAAAATGGGGCAAAACTCACTTAACAAATGTCTCACTTAGCAAGATAAATTTTGGGCTCTGTTGTGGTCGTAAGTCGAGGACTACCTGTAATAAATACATACATACATACATAAATACATACATACATACATACATACAAACACACACACTGTGTTTCCCCGAAAAAAAGACCCTGTCTTATATTTTTTTGAACTCCGAAATAAGCGCTTGGCCATATTTTCAGGGAAGTATTATTTTGGGGCGCATGGAGCAAGATGGGGCTCCACTTGCCGTCTTACCTGATTTCCAGCTCTGCATTTAAATATTTTCGGGGAGGGCTTATTTTCAGGGGGAGGCTTATTTTAGCGCATGCGCTCAAAAGCCCGATTGGGCTTATCAAGGGATGTCTTATTTTCGGGGAAATCTATCTATCTATCTATCTATCTATCTATCATCTATCTATCTAACTATCTGATATATATGGATTTATTCAAAAAAGTAAAAGATCTCCACTTACTATCGGACTGGATTTTCAGGGAATACTATTCTCAAGATTAGAGGTTTTTTTTAAAAAAAATAGCCATTTAAAATTTTTAAAAATTTAGCCATTAAATTAAATTAAATTAATTTTTTTTAATTAAGGAAAAAATCCATAGCTTGAAGCCTGAGTCGTCTTTTCAAAGACCACATCGGAACTTGGAGGGATGAGAGGGAACTCACGTTTCATGAGAAATCTTGTGAGATTTCAAGATTTAAGTTTTTTAAAAGGATTTCATTTTTTACTTAATGCACACACACATCCTGTAACCTTTAAGTGGGCGAAAGGGTGCACTGCAGGGTAAAACCTTTTGAATCAAGGTACCTCAGATGGGCTAACTTTTTAGAATGCAGCCAAAGGGCCTGGTGGCTCAGCAGACTATAGCATTGTGATTAACACCAGCTGTCTGCAATTACTGTAAGTTCGAATCTCACCAGTCTCAGGGTTGACTCAGCCTTCCATCCTTTCTAAGGTAGATAAATTGAGGACCCAGTTTGTGGGGGCAATAAGCTGACTTGTATAAAATATACGAAAGTATGAAGGCTATTGCTTAACGCATTGTAAGCCTCCCTGAGTCTTCAGAGAATGGCAGCATATAAATCAAAAAAAAAAAAAATGTGGGACACATGACACCTATACAATTGAGATTTTGCAAAACTGATAAAAACATTTTAGGACATAGACATTATACTAAAGCAGCTTATGATAGCTAGTTTGGTCTACCTGTTAAGGCACCGAACTAGAAAGCGGGAGACCATGAGTTCATAGTCCCATCGTAGCCATGGATGCCTGCAGGATGATTTTGGGCCCGATCTCTCTTAGCCCAGCCCACCTCACAGGATGGTTGTGGTGGGGAAAATAGGAGGAAGGTGCGTTGGATAGCGTTCCCAGCCTTTGAGTTCATTTGTAAAAATAATACAGGCAGCATATAAATAAATATAAACCATACCAAATGTCACAAAACATTTCCTATGCTGATGTCTGACTGGCATACAGTTCCAAATGGGTTATTATTCTGGAGGCAAGTTGTTTCACCGATTAATTCTTCTGTCAGGGAATTTCTCCTTAGTTCTAGGTTGTTTCTCTCCTTGATTAGTTTATATCCGTTGCTTCTTGTCCTGCCTTCAGGGGCTTTGGAGAATAGCTTGACTCCCTCTTCTTTATGGCAATCCCTGAGATACTAGAACAATTAATTAATTGTTAATTCTTTTCACTGTCAGGAAATTTCTCCTTATTTTTAGGCTGCTTCTCTTTTTGTTTTAGTTTCCATCTATTGTTTCTTGTCCTGCCTTCAGGTGCTTTGGAGAATAGATTGACTTCAGTGGTGAAATCCAAATTTTTTTACTACCCATTCTGTGGGCGTGGCTTGGTGGGCGGGGCAGGGGAAGGATTCTGCAAAATCTCCATTCCCACCCCACTTCAGGGGAAGGATGCTGCAAAATCCTCATTCTCTCCCCACTCCTGAGGGAGGGATATTGCAAAATCTCCATTCCCACCCCACTCTGGGGCCAGCCAGAGGTGTTATTTGCCAGTTTTCCGAACTACTCAAACTTTCCGCTACCGGTTCTCCAGAACCTGCTAGATTTCAACCGTTGCTTGACTCCCTCTTCTTTGTAGCAGCCCCTCAAATATTAGCACATGGCCATCATGTCTCCCCGAGTCCTTCTTTTCACTAGAGTAGACATACCCAATTCCTACGTCTGTGAATGTGTTCCAGCTTTTCCAGTGAAGACATTACCTTAGAAGCTCCGTCATTATAGAGGGCCTTGAGAAAACGGATAAGGGAATATTTCTGAACGGATGATCCAATAGGTCACACCTTCTCTAGGAGAGAGAGATAAAGAGGGAGATTATTTAAGAGTTGACAACCCTGAGCCAAACACTTCAGGTATCTAAGGAGGGCAAGGATGATCAAACATGAGTTGTGATGTTATAATTCAAGCCCTGTGATTTACATATTGATGCTGGGAGGTGATTATGAGAGGATCTGCAATGCAATGTTTTTTTCATCATTGCCTATGGTATCAGGTGCCTATATTTATTTATTTATTTAATTTTATTGAATTCCTATACTGCCCTTCTCCCGAAGGACTCAGGGCGGTGCACAGCCACATTAAAATAACCAGGTACACAAAATTTAAAAACAATTAAAACTAATTAAATACATTGGCTCACCAAAATTTAAAAACCCAGGAATTTAAAACACCCAATCCGGATTCATGTCAAGCTAGTCCAGCTTGTTGGAAAAGTAGGGTCCTGAGGGCATGGCGGAAGGTATGCAAATCAGGGATCATGCGTATCCCCAGTGGCAGTTCATTCCAGAGGGCGGGTGCCCCCACAGAGAAGGCTCTTCCCCTGGGGGTCGCCAGTTGATATTGCTTGGCCGACGGCACCCTGAGGAGCCCCTCTCTGTGGGAGCGTATTGGTCGGTGGGAGGCCATCGGTGGCAGAAGGCGGTCTCGTAAATATCCGGGTCCTAAGCCATGGAGCGCTTTAAAGGTGGTAACCAACACCTTGAATCGCACCCAGAAGACCACCGGGAGCCAGTGCAGCTGGTGCAGGAGAGGTGTCACATGGGTGCGATGAGTCGCTCCCATAATCACCCACGCGGCTGCATTCTGGACCAATTGGAGCCTCCGAGTGCTCTTCAAGGGGAGCCCCAAGTAGAGAGAGTTACAGTAGTCCAGACGGGAAGTGACGAGGGCGTGAGGGACTGTGCGCAATGCGTCCCGGTCCAGAAAGGGACACAAAAAGTGAAAAGAAGGACTAGGGTGACATGACAGCAGTATTCCAATATCTGAGGAGCTGCCACAAAGAGGAGAGGCTCAACCTATTTTCCAAAGCACCAGAAGGCAAGACAAGAAACGATGGAAACTAATGAAGGAGAGGACCTAGAAATAAGGAGAAATTTCCTAACAGCGAGGATAATTAATTGGTGGGAAAGCTTTGTTTTTAAGAAGAGACTGGACAGCCACTTGTCCGAAATGGTACAGGGATTCCTACTTGAGCAGGGGGTTGGACTAGAATAAGGTCCCTTCCCTCTCTCTTCGGTTAAATTGATGGATACCCAGTGGTGGGTTTCAAATTCTTTTACTATCGGTTCTGCGGGTGTGGCTTGGTGGGCGTGGCAGGGAAGAATACTGTAAAATCTCCATTCTCTCCCCAATCCAGGGGAAGGTTACTGCAAAATCCCCATTTCCTCCCAATCATCTGGGACTCGGGAGGCAGAGAATAGATGGGAGCGGGGCCAGTCAGAATTTTTACTACCGTTACTCAAAATTTTCACTACCGGTTCTCCAGAACTGGTCAGAACCTGCTGAAACACACCTCTGTGGAGACCCAAATATTTTTAGGATCGCACCATGGTTCTGCATTTGATTTCCAAAACTTGAGTGAACACACTGTCTACGACATATATATGTTCCAAAACATCTTTCAGAAATTCAAATAGAATATTATGTTATTTTGCAAAATGGGCTCCTGAAAAGAACGCCAGTTTTCGTTCTGTGTCTCTGTAATGATAGGAAGGCTCATCTATTCAAAATTTCTAATAGGCAAGGTTGAAACACTTTACATATATTTTTTACACACAGGCTCTGTTGAGCATAATGAGATTTATATTTTATTCTATATTTATTACTACAGCAATGTGTCTCAACCTTAAAATGTGTGGTTTTCAACTCCCAGAATCAAATGAGGAATTCAAGTAGGTAAAGTTGAGACCCACTGGATTATAATCTCACTAATCTTAATTGTAGAAATAGATATGACTTAAATATCTATCCACTTCTGTTGAGACTGGGATTCAAAAGAGTCAGAATGGACTGTGGACACCCGATTTTAAAAATGCAGGTGGCACGCAGAGCCTTATTTGTGGGCACACGAGCGTTGCCTAGCTCAGCTCCAGCATGCATGATTTTCTGCCCTTCTGGACCCACCAGAAATCAGGAAATAGGCTGTTTCCAGCCTTCAGGGAGCCTTCAGAGAGGTGGGGAAGGCAGTTTTTGCCCTCCCCAGGCTCCTAGAAACCTCTGGAGCCTGAGGAGGACAAAAAATGGGCCTACCGGGCCCACTGTGCCATTGCATGCCAAAAGTGGGGGGAGCGCAGGGGGTTACGTGCGCATGTGTGGGGCGCATTGAATTATGGGTGTGGGCACAGACATGCGCAAAGTCCCCTCCGCTCCCCCCACTTTTGGCATGCGATGGCAAAAAGAGCCATCACTGGTCTAGTTAGTTCACTATCTCCCAAACTTAGTTTGAAGTCCAAATGTATGCATTTCAACTCCTGGAAATCCCTAGCCAGCATGCTGGGGAATTCTGGGAGTTGAAGTCCACATTTCTTAAAAGTTGCCAAGTTTGAGAAACATTGGTCTAGTTTAGAGGTTTCTCAAAACCATTGGCCCCTTTATGACTTGTGGACTTCAACTCCCAGAATTCCTGAGCCAGCCGTGGCTGGCTCAGGAATTCTGGGAGTTGAAGTCCACAAGTCATAAAGGGGCCAATGGTTCCTCACCCTTGGTCTACTTAAATAATTTGGAAAAGGACAGAACTATATTCTATATTGTACGGATGTAACAGTAACAGAGTTGGAAGGGACTATGGAGGTCATCTAGTCCAACCCCCTGCTTTCCCTCCGCTCCTTATATCTTAAGTTTATTTTAATCCTAAAGAGACGATTGTTTCCTTGTGTCCACAGCGTCGAGTTATTATTCTTGTTTATAGCGCCTTCATATTTTTTTTTTAAAAAAACTATTGGTCAAAAGATAAAGAGAGACCCGGAGACCATCTTTTTTTTGGGGGGGGGGAGAGAAATCTTCCCGTTTGCTTAAGACTACATTTCCCAGGAACCGTCGCGGAGGCTCAAAAGGCGCCTTTCGACTGGACGCTTCTTTCCCTCCTTTTCGTCTGTTTTTTTTCCCCCTTTCCCTTTTTGCAAAGTGCGATCCGAGCAAAGGAGGAACTTCCAAAAAGAGAGAGAGAGGGAGAGAGAGAGAAGCATTCAAGGGAGATGGGGGTGCAAGGAAAAAAACAATTAATTCACCTTTTCACACTGGGATCTCATTCTGGGGAATAGGGTGGGGTGGGAGAATGGAAATCATTGCAAAAATCACCCACCACCACAATCACAACAACAACAAAAGCTCTTTAAAAAGAACCCCCTGGGCCCAATGGGGGGGAAAAAAGAAAGGGGAAAAAAAGTGCATTTCAGAGGCAATTTGCTATTTGACTCGATGGAGCCTCACCCCTTCCTGCTCAGAGCCCTCCCACGGAAGCAGCTGTATTTATTTAATGCTTCTGGCTCGCAGCGAGGTCCACTTCCTTGTATATAAAGTGGTGGGGGGAGGCGTCCTCGTTTTCGAGGGGGGAAATCTCCCGCAGGAATCCGGGTGAGTGGCCGATCGGAGGGGGGGGGGTTGTTTAAGAAAATGAAGCCTCCATTGATTTCGTTGGGATCTAACTCCCACCCTTCCCGGGAAGATCCTTAAAGCAAATCCAGAGGCGGGCACGGTTGCAGCTCAAGAGTTGCCACCCTAACATTTCAGGGGGGACGTTTTGGGTTGGGTGGGTGGGAAACCAGGTTCTGGAGCCTGGACCCCCACCCCACCCTTAGCTATGGAAGCTATTGGGACCTTTTGGGCCGGCCCCCCTCCCATTCAATCCCAGAGCCAAGATGGGGAAGGAGTGGGGAGACCCAATTCTAGTCCCCCTCCTCTCTTAGCTTCTTGGGAAGGTGGTGGGGGGGGTCCTACTAGGACAGCAATCTTCCAGCATTTGAAGGGCTGGCACCAAGAAGAGGAGGAGGAAGAGGAGGTGGGGGTGTCAATTTATTTTCCAAACCACCAGAAGGCAAGACAGGAAACAATGGATGGGGACTAGTCAAGGAGAGAAGCAACCTGGAATGAAGGAGAAACTTCTTCACATTGGGAGGGGTGGGTGGGTAACTAACCAGTGCCACCAGAAGTTGTGGGGGCTTCATCCCTGGAGGTTTTTTTTTTTTTTAAAAGAGACCCTTGTCTGAAATGGGATAGGATTTCCAGCTGGGGCAGGAGGCTGGACTAGAAGACCTCTAAAGGTCCCTTCCAGTTGTATTCTGATTCTGATTCAGTCCTTCTCTTATAGCTCAATCTATTTTGTGGGGGGCGGGGTGCAGTTTGGAGGCTGGGGTATTCTCTCTGCCCCCCACCCTCTCCTTGAGCTTCTGAAAAAAATAATACTTAAACTCCTATATGGGGTTCATTACTTTGAACCGTAATTATATCAGAGATGCCAAGCCAGGAAAGACTTGCCAAGGTTAAGATGTTATGAAAATGCAGGTAGCTCTCGAGGTAGGATCTGCCATTGAGACTCTGTTGCTAAGAGAGACATCTGTGAAGTGAGTCTTGCCCCGTTTAACAACCTTCCTTGCCACCGTTGTTAAGGGAATCCCTGCAGATGTTAAGTTAGTAGCCCGGGTTTTTAGTGCATCTGGACTTGGCTTCTCGGAAGGTTGCAAAAGCAGATCACATGATCCCCGGGGTATTGCAACATTCATAAATATGAGTCATATTTGAGTCAAAGTTCATAAATATGAATTGCCAAGCGTCTGAATGTTGATCACGTGACTTTGCCTTTGTAACTTTGGTCACTAAACGAACTGTTGTAAATCGAGGGCTATCTGTACAGTGGTTCGGCCTTGACCCATGCTGGTGAGTTGTTACACCCAAATCTCTATTTTTTTACATCTGAATCTACTGCAAGTCTGAACTGTAGAAAGACCAGTATTGTCAGCGCAAATTGGGGAGAAAAATACAAGTAGTCCTCAACTTAAAACAGTTCATTTAATGACCGAAGTTTGTTTGTTTATTTATTTATTTATTGGTTTGATTTATATGCCGTCCTTCTCCGGAGACTCAGGGCGGCTTACAATGCATTAAGCAATAGCCTTCATACTTTCGTATATACCTGCTTAGTAGGGCTTTCGGGGCCCCCTAAGCGGTGTTCTTTTTTACACAAAGCCAGTTTATTGCCCCCACAATCCGGGTCCTCATTTTACCTACCTCAGAAGGATAGAAGGCTGAGTCAATCTTGAGCCTGGTGAGATTCGAACTTGCAGTAATTGCAGACAGCTGGTGTTACTTAACAGCACTTTTAGTCTGCTCCGCCACCAAGTTACAAAAGCACTGGAAATGACCATTTTTCACCCTTATGACTGTTGCAGCATCCCCCCATGGTCATATGACTTGGCAACTGACTCATATTTGTGACCGTTAACTGTGTCCTGAGGTGACGTGATCCCTTTCTGTGGCCCCTCTGACAAGCAGAGTCAATGGGGAAGCCAGATTCACTTAACAACTGTGGCAAGAAAAGTCGTAAAGTGGAGCATAACTCACTTAATAAATGTCTCACTTAGCAACATCAATTTTGGGCTCAATTGTGGTCATACGTCAAGGACTATCTGTATTTTCCTACTGTTAGTTCAGAATTTGTCTCCATCTAGTTTTTAAATACTGACCAAGTTCCTTGAAGGGTGGCTGCTGTTTTTTAACCCTCTGGGAGTCCCCTAGTGGAGCTGTGGGTTCAATTCCTACTCCCCCCTCACCCTTTCAGTGTTATATTTTTTTAAAATAGCAATTGGGCCTGGAATTGTCGTTGCTAAGCGATGCAAAAATCGCATGTCTTCACTGCTTAGCAACAGCAATTCTGGCAGTTCCAGTTGTTAATTGTTAAGCTAGGAGCATGGGGGTTGTTAAATGAGGACCCCATAGAATTGTGACTTCCTGCCGGTTTGTCCATTCTTTGCTGCAACGAACATCCGAAATCATGATTAAGTGACCCTGGGAATATTGCAACAGTTGGAACTCCAAGGATGGGTCATAAGTACCACTTTTTCAGTGCCGTCCTAACTCTGAATGGTGGCTGAATGAATGGTCCTAAGTCAACAACTAATGTCCCTGACTTACAACAGTTTGCTTAGTGACCATTCGAAGTTACAACGGCACTGAAAAGAGAGACTTATGACCAGTTTTCACACTTATGACCAGTTTTCACACTTATGACCGTGGCAACGTTCCCATGATCATGCGACCAAATTCGGGCACCTGGCAACCGTCTCAGGATCATATGGTCACCATTTGTGGTGTCTACATCTCTATAGCTCCACCCCGGACCAACCCAGTGTTGCCCTTTCCGTGATGTCCTAATGCCCGGAGGCGGTACGGGTCTGGATGGGTAGGAACACGCTCAGACTCAACCCCTCCAAGACTGAATGGCTATGGATGCCGGCGTCTCCGGATCTAGTACCGCCACTACTTTAGATGGGAGGAGAGTTGTTGACTCCCTCTGAAAGGGTTCATAATCTAGGCGTCCTCCTTGATCCTCGGCTGTCCCTGGTGGATCATCTGACGGCCGTGACAAGGGAGGCTTTTGCACAGGTTCTCCTAGTGCGCCAGTTGCGCCCTTTTCTAGACAGGGATGCCCTTCGTACAGTCACTCGAGCTCTCATTATTTCTCGGCTGGATTACTGCAATGCCCTCTACATGGGGCTGCCCTTGGAGGCTTCAACTGGTCCAGAATGCGGCCGCACGGGTTGTTACGGGAGCCCCCCGTTACTCACATGTAACACCTTTCCTGCGCGAATTGCATTGGTTACCGGTGGCCCTTCGGATCTGCTTCAAGGTGTTGGTCTTGCCCTATAAAGCCCTACATGGCATGGCTCCCACCGGCCTCCCACCGCTCAGTGCGGTCACATAGGACTGCCCTCCTCCGAGTGCCATCGGCCAGACAATGTCGGCTGGTGGCCCCCAGGATAAGGGCGTTCTCTGTGGCTGCACCGACCCTCTGGAATGAATTACCCACCGGGCTTTGGACGGCCCCCGACCTCCGCACTTTCCGTGCCGAACCGAAGACATGGCTTTTTCAGCAAATTCCTTGATCTGTTATGAGATTTTAGTTGTTGGGGTTTTTACATTTGGATGTTTTTAGTTTTGTTTTATTGTTATATGTTTTTTATTCTGTGAGCCGCCCCGAGTCCTACAGGCCGGGCATAGAAATCTTAAGAAAATAAAATCATAAAATGAATAAATTTGTAACCTTCCCAGCTGGATAATGACAACCAAGTCAACAGGGAAAGCCAGATCTGCTTAACGACCGCAGGATTCGCTGAACAACCGCAGCGATTCAGTTAACGGGGGCAAAAGATCGTAAAGGGAGGCAAACCTCACTCGCTTAGCAACGGAAATTTGGGGTTCAGTAGTTGTTGTAAATTGAAGACTTACCTTTTATGAGTCAGACAGGCTTCAGGGCCCCTTTTATCCCCCCCCCCGCTCTCCCCCAATCCATGCTTTGTTCTGTTTGATTGGCAAGATGGCAGCTGCTGTTCTCTTGCTGATTTACAAGCTGATGGGCTTTTGAGGGAGGGAGGGGGTTTCCTTGGGGTGAGGCCCAACTTCTTTTGTCCGGTTTAGGTGACTTCCTTCCCCCTCCTTTGTTTCCTTAAGGATTTGGCTCCCTCTTTTAAATACCTCCCTGAAGGGATCTTTTAGACCAGAGGTCATCAACTGGTGAAAAATTTTGGTGGTCCACAGAAAAATTATTTGGATTTTTTATATTGCACTAAATCAGGGGTCCCCAAACTACGGCCCCTGGGTTGAATACATTTTTATTTATTTATGTTTCGAGATTTTATACCACCCTTCTCCCGAGGGACTCAGGGCAGCCAACGATAAAAACATCAGTACAAAAGTTAAAACCATTTAAATCTAATTAAATAATATGGCCAATAATTAAAATCCCAAAAACTGAAAAACTAAAACCCATTAAAATTTCTCACGCCGCCAGACCAGCTTCCTGAAATAATAAGGTCTTCAGGGCTCGGTGAAAAGCCCGAACGTCAGGGATCCGACGTAAGTCCGGGGGCAGTTCGTTCCAAAGGGCGGGAGCCCCCACAGAGAAGACCCTCCCCCTGGGGGCCGCCAATCGACATAATTTGATTGACGGCACCCTGAGGAGGCCCTCTCTGTGGGAGTGTACCAGGCGATGGGAGGCTATCGGTGGCAGCAGGCGGTCTTGTAAATAACCAGGTCCTAAGCTATGGAGCACTTTAAAGGTGGTCACCAACACCTTGAATCTCCCCCTTCAGGGGTCTTTTTGTGCGGGTCAGAGGGGGAAAGAAATTCTGATGGGGTCTGCTTTGGCCTCCTGGTATGGGGCTTTGGGAAAAGGCTGGTGGCGAAGAGCCTGAGGGCCTGGATGATGGCCTGGAACTGGCTGACCATCTCAGCCCGCTGAGCCTCCAGGCACCAGTACCTGGCCTTGCACTCTTGCAGGTCTTCCCTCTGCTTGGAAAGCCTATGCTCCTAGTCCTGAGTGAGGTGCTTCTGCTGAGCCTCCTTTCTCGGTCAGATCCAATTTGAACTGAGCGGTTTTGTCAACTCTTTCTCGTGGTGGCTGCTTAGCTCCAACAACTGCTTCCTGTTGGGGCCCTAAGGAGCCCGGGTGGGGAGGCAAGGGGTGGCGGGCTGGGGAGGGGCAAGTAGAAGCCAGCGAGGCGCCCTTCGATGTGAGTGACATTGAGTTGACCACGCCCACCCAGTCACATGACCACCTAGCCATGCCCACCCAGGCGGTCATTAGGCAGATCATATTAGTGGTCCGTGCGATTTAAAATTATTAATTTAGTGGTCCCTGAGGTCCGAAAGGGTGGGGACCCCTGTTTTAGACAAGGCCCTTAGCTTTAGTCCACCCACATGCCTGCTTCATCTTTAGGTAGGGTAGCTTCAGCCTCGTCTCACCCGGCCCACCTATTTCTCTCCTGCGGGAAGGATGGACAGGTGACTTGAGAGTCGGGGCCCGTTAGAAGTGTTGGGAAACTGAGGCACTGGTCTCTTCTCCCCACAGAGAGGCATTTTGCCATCGACTGTAGGTTTCCCTTCACGGATCGTCTTCTTGTCTCGGTTGGTGAGATTCCGGCTTGTCCATTACCACACAAAACCGATGGCTGACGGAGAGGTGCCCCGGACGGGATTCAGCCTGCAGTTGCAAGCCGCTTTGGAGAAGTGGATGCAGCCGGGATTCAAAAGGCAGGATCTGGGCCGAGCGGCTTCCAAATTGGGCGAAGAGTTAGGAGGAGACCGGAAGAGCTGCAGAGGGCTCGAGGGAACAGAGCAACTGGTAAAACAGGAGCCGGACCTGCTGTCTCAGCAGTGGGAAGCCCAGTGGCAAGAATTTCTGAAGATGTCTGAATCCCAGCAGCCCTGGGGGGTTGTGTCCCTGGTCCAGGAGGAGCCCTCCCCCTGGGATGACGCCAAGGCCTTCCTGGCTTCCTTCGAGCAGGTGGCCGAGGCCTGCCAGTGGCCCAGGGAGGAGTGGGCATCCCGGCTGCTGCCCGCCCTCCGAGGAGAAGCCGAGCGAGCGTATTGCAACCTGGGAAGCTCCGAGCGAGAGGATTATGGTAAAGTGAAGGCGGCCATTTTGCACAGGGATGCCCTGGGCCGCGAGAAGCTGCGCCAGCACTTCCGCCGCTTCTGCTACCAGGAGGCCGAGGGGCCGCGGGGGGCGTATAGCCGGCTGCAGGCGCTTTGCCACCAATGGCTGAAGGTGGAACATCACTCCAAGGAGCAGATCCTGGAGTTGTTGATCCTGGAGCAATTCTTGGCCATCTTGCCGCCCGAGATCCAGAGCTGGGTCCGTGGAAACAGCCCCGAGACTTGCATTCAGGCAGTGTCCCTGGCTGAGGACTTTCTGCAAATACAAGAGGAAGGGCATCAGCATCAGGAGCAGGAGGTAAGTCGATTCGGGAGGATGCAGTTGGGATTGCAAGACTTGGGACCCTCCTATGCAGATCAAACCAGGTGTGTGAAGCAAGAGATGCAAGTCAATCTTCGTGCCATCAAAAGAACCTTTCAGGGTCTGGCAGAACTCTGAGTCCAGAATCTGCCATTACCTAACGTGGTTTCGGGGTATGCCAGCCCTTCAACTTAGTCTAGACAACAAACCATGTGTATAAACACTACCTGTTTTGCATGGTTACTGAATCTTGCTAGTCTCAAAGTATATTTTTCTCTTCTTGCCTTTATTTTCCAGGGGCTGGAGGAGGGTCCCTTTTGGAGAAACTTACCCCCCCACCCCCGCCAATTCCTTTGGTGGGCCGAGAAGTCTCTTACCAGTTTTCTTATATAGGCAGTCCTCAATTGACAATCACAATTGAGTCCCAAATTTCCATTGCTGAATGAGACAGCTGTTAAGTGAGTTTTGCCCCAAGGTTGAATCAGCCTTCCATCCTTCCAACAAAGATGATTAGGGGGCTGGAGGCTAAAACATACAGTTGCATGAATTGGGTACATCTAGGCCAGGAGTGAACTGCTCCCAGTTCGGACCGGATTGCCCGATCCGGTAGCAATGGTGGCAGGTGGTTCGGAGAACCGGTCCCTGCCCCCCCCCCGCCCCATGCCCAGATGAGCTGCGGGATCATCAGAGGCTTTTTTTTTTCCTTTTAAAAGCGTTTTTTCTACAACCTCTTCGGCCGAAAAAATGCTTTTAAAAGTAAAAAAAAAGTCTGATGATCGCGCGGTTCAGCTGGGACCATCAGAGGCTTTTAAAAGCATTTTTTCTACAACTTCTTCAGGCGAAGAGGTTGTAGGGGGGAAAAAATGCCTTTAAAAGCCTCTGGCGATCCCAGCTGAGCTGCCTGATCGTCAGAGGCTTTTAAAAGCATTTTTTTCTGCAACCTCTTAAGGTTGTAGGAAAAATGCTTTTAAAAGTTTAAAAAAAAAAAGTTGGCCACGCCCACCCAATCACATTAATCCACCACCACCAAGCCACCCCCACAGAACCGGTAATAACAAATTGTACATTTCACCACTGATCTAGTCTGATGAACTAGCAGTTCTGATGAATTAGGAGTTCGAAAGCACGTAAAAAATGCAAGTAGAAAAATAGGGACCACCTTTGGTGGGAAGGTAACAGTGTTCCGTGCGCCTTTGGCGTTTAGTCATGGCCGTGGCCACATGACCACGGAGACGTCTTCAGACAGAGCTGGCTCTTC
The DNA here is from genome assembly GCA_030761175.1 of Masticophis lateralis. NCBI lineage: Eukaryota > Metazoa > Chordata > Lepidosauria > Squamata > Colubridae > Masticophis > Masticophis lateralis. The sequence goes on from JAUDYJ010000002.1 coordinate 15,265,704, forward strand.
GACTTTGAAACTGAGATGAGCACCACCTCCTGGAGTCCGGAACGCCTAGCACATATGTGTGAGAGGAACCTTTACCTTTACCTTTAGTCTGATGAAAAGAAGGACTAGGAGTAACATGATAGCAGTCTTCCAGTATCTCAGGGGTTATCTCAAAGGAGAGGGGGAGTCAAGCTATTCCCCAAAGTACCTGCGGGCCGGACAAGAAGCAGTGGGTGGAAACCAATTAAGGAAAAAAGCAACCTAGAATTTAGGAGAAAATTCCCGACCGTTGGAACAATTAATTAGTGGAAAAACTTGCCACCAGAAGTGGTGAATGCTCCAACCCTGGAAGTTTTTAAGAAGAGATTGGGCGACCATTTGTCTGAAATGATATAGGGCCGTGATGGCGAACCTATGGCACGGGTGCCACAGGTAGCACCCAGAGCCGTATCAGTGGGCACGCGAGCGTTGCTGTAGCTCAGCTCCAGCGCGCATGTGTGCGCCGGCCAGCTGATTTATGGGCCTTTCGGTCCCACCGGAAGATAGGAAATGGGCTGTTTCTGGCCTGGTGGTGGTGGGAAGCTATTTTCGCCCTCCCCTAGAAAGCTTCTGGAGCAGTGATGGCTAACCTTTTTGCCCTCACGTGCCAAAAGTGTGGGAGCGTGGGAGGAGTCACACATGCACGTGCCCATACCCATAAATGCGCCCCCCCCACGCATGTGCGTGTGACCCCTCCACGCGACCCCCGCTTTTGGCATGCGATGACACGATGGGCCCAGTAGGCCCGTTTTTCGCTCTCCCCAGGCTCCAGAGGCTTTCTAGGAGCCTGGGGAAGGCGAAAACGGCCTTCCCCACCCCCCCAGAGGCCCTCCGGAGGCCGGAAACTGCCTGTTTCCCAACCTCTGGTGGGCCCGGAAAGCCTGAAAATCAGCTGGCCGGCGCTCACATGCACGCTTCAGCTGAGGTAGGGCAAAGCTTGCGTGTCCACCAATATGGCTCCGTGTGTCATCTGTGGCATGCCTGCCATAGGTTCGCCATCACGATTCTGGAGCCTGGGGAGGGTGAAAAACGGGCCTACAGGGCCCACTGTGCCATTACGTGCTTAAAGTGGAGGGGGGCGCACATACGCAGGGACGGGCTGCATTGAATTATGGCTGTGGGCACACAAGTGGGCGACCTCGCCATGCTCCCCCCGTGACGGCAAAATGGTTAGCCATCACTGATATAGGGTTTCCTGCCTTGAGCAGGGGGTTGGATTAGAAGACCCCCAAGGTCCCTTCAAACTCTGCTATTCTGTTCCATTCTATTCTTCCGAGGTGGGTAAAATGAGGACCGAGATTGTTAGGGGCCAATCCACTGCCTCTGTAAACCGCTTAAGAGAGGGCTGTAAAGGACCATGAAGCGGTATATATGTCTAAGAGCTATTGCTATTGCTTTCTTATCACAATTGTGAAGTTAGCAACACGTTTGTTAAGTGAGTTTGCTTGTCAGAAGGTCGTAAAAGGGGATCATTATTATTATTATTATTATTATTATTATTATTATTATTATTTATTTATTTATTTATTTATTTATTTATTTATTTATTTATTCATTAAATTTGTATACCGCCCTTTCCTGACAGACTCAGGGCAGTGAACAGCCAAAAATTAAAATACATGCAATATGAAAGTTAAAATAATTTAAAACATAATTAAATCAATTTTGGCTACCCCCAAATTTAAAAACCCTCACTAAAATTAACCCATTAAAATCTTTTTAAGCCAGCCCGGCTTGCTGAAATAGAAAAGTCTTCAGGGCCTTGCACCCCCGGGACACTGCAGTTGTCCTAATTATGAATCAATTCCCAAGCGCCTGGATTTTGATCACGTGGCCACGAGAAGGTGGAAACTGCCGTAAGTGTAAAAAAAAAAGTCACGTTCCTTTTTACATGGCTGTTGTAACTTTGGTCACTCAACAAATGGTTATAAGTCAAGGACTACCTGTCCTGTTGCCCTAGGTCTGGCTTTTCCTTCTCCTGCCTCTCAAGGCTATTCCCACAGATAGTTGCAGGTCCTCAGGGAAGCATCATAGACTCAATATAGAAAACACAGGTAGCGTTCTGCCCCAGCTACGGACCCCAAAGAACGCAGCACACACAGTCTGTTCAAACCTTAGTTTTCTAAATAAACCAGTCTTTTACAACAATAGCTGTTAATTAACTGCATTAACAGCTACCAAGAATTCAGAAAATAATAATGGAAAACTTACTATGGTTGGCAGAATGCCCAGAAGCAATTTGCAGGAAGCTGATAAGATAAGCAAGACAAGACAGGAAGGTATGTGAACGAAGTTGTTCCCTGCAAATTGCTTCAGTTGGCGTTCCTCCTTAAATAGGCTAAGGGAGTGGCCAATTAGCCCCAAGCCTTACACTTGAGGAGACCTCCTCCTGAGGAGCCACTCCTGCCTTTTGGCAGCTCTGCGCACCCGTGCATTGAGAAGAGGCTCGTCCTCTTCACTTAAGGGAGCTTCTGGAGGTTCTGAAGGCCCTGGCTGAGTTCCCGCCTCTGGCACCACATCTTCTCCAGCCTCCTCATTGTCCAACTTTAGTGCCAGCTGCACAGGCTGCTGGTGCAGCACCACACCAACCTCCTTGCATGCCTTTCACCGCCTTTCACACTTATGACCATTGCAGCATCCTCATGGTCACGTGATTTACATTCGGATGCTTGGAAACTGGTTCATATTTAGGACGGTTGCAGTGTCTCCGGGTCACGTGTTCCCCTTTTGTGACTTTCCGACAAGCAAAGCCTATGGGGAGGCCAGACTCACTTAACAACCGTGTTAATAACTGCGCTGGTTCACTTAACAATTGTGGCAGGAAAAGTCTTAAAATGGGGCAAAACTCACTCAACAAATTTCTCACTTAGCAACATAAATGTTGGGCTCAATTGTGATTGTAAGTTGAGGACTACCTGTACCCACCTAGGTTCGTGCCGCTCTTCCTCCTCCTCCTGTCAGGGTTCCATGTAACACCCCCAACGAAAGAAAACTCTGAGGCTTGGATTATCCTCAAAGCTACTTTTTATTAGAGATGTCATATTGGCACATCTGGGAAAACCCGAATCTGAAAGTTTCTAGGTTTTCCCCACCCAAGTGAAAGATCAGCACCCTCATGTCCATCCAATGGTCCAATCATCCACAGTCCACACTGAAGATACTCCCCAGTCATCCGACTCCAGGTGCCAGGGCATTGCGTCCTTGACTCTCTGAGAAAGGAATGTTATTTTGACTACATATCATGTACACTCTGTGCAATTCCCGCTCCCATTTTCCCACAGAAGAAGATGGGGAAGGCCTGAAGGCCCAAACGTAAAAGATGGCTTCCAGGTCTGACACCTCCTTTGAAATTCAGTGAATTAGAGAGGAGTGTCACCTGAGCTGCCTTCTGAGTGTGTATTTTATCCTGGATTTTAAAAATGCTTCAGCCCCTTTTGCGTAGAGAACGATTCCTTCATATCTTCCTTCACTCCTTCCTGACTCTCTATAGGTAGGTAGAGAGAGGGACTGGCCCCCTCTACTTAATTCCTGTGACTGAGAACAAAGTGAACCTGGGTCTCTCCCATTCCTGGTCCGGCACTTTCCCAACTACCCCATCCTGACTGTCCACCGGTCGTCAGCCTTGCAATGCCCCTCTTCTCCATCTCTCTCCCTGCCTTGTTGAAACAGATGTTTTCTCCTGTTTCCAGGTGCTCAAGGAAGTGAGGGATGCTGCAGAGGATTGTGGGAAGGGACCACTGTTCAGGGAGGCTAATCATGAGGGGAACTCTGGAGATGCCGGTGAGTGATACAAATGGACGATTTAAAGCCAGTTGGTCGAATATTTGGATGCAGTGCAATTCCTTTGGGTGGATATTTTTAACTCCATCCTTTTCCTTCTTTGGCTGCCTTCCTATTACCACCACCCCTGCCAAACGACTCCAAAACATTTTCTTTAGTTTTCTGTTTGGGATTATGATTATGATTATTATTTTTTCCATTTCTCCCATAGGTGAAGGGAGTAGAGGCGTTGACAAAATGGAGAAATATGGGCTGGAGAATTCTGAGCCCGAAACATCGCACGAGATGCTCGGCGGGAGAACGGAAGAGCAGGTGGCTCCGTTCGGGGAGCAGGAAAACCTTTCCCAAAGCCAAGACAGACTAATTTGGCCACAGAAATTCTTTCCCAAGGAGATGGCCGATAGTGCCGTTCCTTGTCGAGGAAGTTACAGGGAGCTCAGCCAATCCAAAATGCCCATGGTTAAGAAGTATGGCGCCTCCAACGTCATCGCAAGGAGTTTCTACCATAAATCAAACTTCACTAAACAAAAAAAAATCCACCCAGGAGAAAAAACGTACAGCTGTTTGAATTGCGGGCGGAGATTCAGTCGTAGGTCGAATCTTAAACGCCACGAGGGCATCCACACGGGCGAGAGACCCCACGAGTGCTTGGAGTGTGGGAAGAAGTTCACTCGGAAGTCTTACCTCCTTAAACACAGCACCGTTCACATGTACGGAGGAGCGACATAGCAATTGGCGAGAAAAGACGGGCGGATAGAGAATCGGTACTTGTGGGGAAAAGAGTCGAAAAGGGGAATTTGATTCTCCTTCAGATCTTTATGGTTCTCAGGGAGCATCTGTTGCCGGCTATGTTGGGAATCTTGGGAAATGCTAAAACCTTGAGGAAAATGTTAGTCTAGGATACACAAAATGGAGGATTCCTCCAGAGCTTCATACATTTTTTTGGGGTGGGGAGCTCATAATGCACGAGAAGGAGGGAGAGATCACACGAATCTTGATTAGATGCCAGCCTTTTTCCACCTCACTCCTTCTTGAGTTACAGGATGCCGTCACTCGGTTCCAAGACAAGGATTATTTGGGATATTGTTATTTGGGCTATTTCGTCTGTGAAAACAGGAGTGAAGACACATATACCGAAGCTTCAATCTGAATGCCTATTTGGAAGGCTAAAATGTTTCTATATAACAGCACAGACGATCTTAAATATAACGATGAGACAGTATACACTTTGAATTCCATCCAGCACATAATTCCACGAGGAACAGCTGCCAGACAGAGAGGAGGGAAGCTGTTCTGTGGAGAATTAGAAACACTCCAGCATCAAATCTAAGTGAGCCAAATTCACTCGTATTAATTTGAGCAGATTGGTTACTTCCAAGATGATATAGGGCAAGGGTGTCAAACTGGCGGCCCGCGGGCTGGGTGCGTCATGCCCAGGCCACGCCCACTCTGGCTCCGCAAAGCCAAAAACCGTCACGATACGCCACGTGACGCAATCGAGTTTGACACCCATGATATAGGGAATTCCCCTCCTGCCCCCCCCCCCCACATAGCCATTTCACCTTTACAGTTTTTCCTTGGTGGTTTGGTCTATTTCAATATTTCTGAACCTTGACAACTGTTAAGATGTGTAGACTTCCACACCCAGAATCCTGGGAGTAGAAGTCCACACATCTGAAAGGTGCCAAGATTCAGAACTTTTAGTTTATTTGATTCAATGGATATGTTCACCTCCCTTTTCCCAAGTGAGTGGTTTATAGTGTTAAAAAACCACAATATTATGCAAAAATTAAAAAATCCAGGACAGGAAAACACGACAGAAGAAAACTCATTGAAACGTCTGTGGCGCAGGTCGTATTATTAATGCATCTGAATAGTTCAAGGGCCGTTTGGCTCAATATGTGAGGGAAGAACCAGGTTTTTGGTTTCCTTCTAACAGCTGGCAGAGCTGGGATCATGTGGTTCTCAAAATGAAGATGCTGATTTGGGGAAATGGTCCTTCGCAGAAGAGCCTCCTTGAGGAAGAAAATCCAACTAGAACTTTTAAGGAATAGTTGTTCTTCATCCCTATATGTTTGGGGATCTCCTTATTTGAGACGCTGCGGAATGCTCAACTGGGTCTCCGTGGACCAAGTCATAATCTGTCCAACTCTTAATTCTCAATCCATCACCTCTGCCCACTTTCTACTATTCCTGCCAGCCCATTTAGAGCCAGTGTTTCTCACCCTTGCCTCTTAAGATGGGTGGACTTCAGTTTCCAGAATTCCCCAGCCAGTGTGATTGACTAGGGAATCCTGGGAACGAAGTCCACCCATTTTAAAGTGGCTAAGCTTGAGAAACACTGGTTTAAAGAAAAAGCTTTTTCTTTTGGCCTCTGCTTTTCTCCCATCTCTGTTCAGAGCCTGCTAGATGTAATCCACGTTTCTCTTTTTTTATTTTTTTCCTCATGCACACATATTAAAATAAAAGCTTGCAGTCTAATTGCAGTCTGTTTTGAGTAATTATCACCCCTCTTTAGAGAAGTTATTCCCCTTTTCTTTGCTGGAAATAAATCAGGACAGGCAGTACCCCTGAGAATTGTTTTTTTTTGTTTGTTTGTTTGTTTCTGGTGGAGGTTCGTGTAAGTTCTCTAAACAATCATGCCGATTTTTTTTTTCACTTAAATTAATCAAGGTTGCCTGTTCTAGTGGATCTTCCAGCTTAGCCAAAAGATTTTCCGTATTTTTCAGAGTATAAAACGCACCGGAGTATAAGGTGCATCTTAGGTTTTGGAGAGGAAATAAGGGGAAAAAAATTCTGCCCACCAGGTATTCACCTGGTTAGTCCTTAGCCTGATCAGCTTTAGCACATTAGTTCGCTCGCTGGTTTTGTGGTTGGGGCTAAAAAACAGCTTCTAAAGCACAGCTGATCGTCGGAGGGAACAGCAATTAGAAAAGCAGGCACAGCTGATCGTTGGAGGGAGCTCCAGTGACTAAAGCAGGCAAAGCATGGAAAGGGTAAGAAAAGGCAGCAGCTGTTCCAGGTAGCAATTTTGGGCACCGTGCGGGGTTACATTCGACATATAAGATGCACCCAAATTTTCAGCCTCTTAGGAGGGAAAAAAATGCATCTTATACTCCGAAAAATACTGTGGTCTTACAATCAAAGAGTAAAAAAATATATTGTCCATAGATCTCTCTTATGGGAATCCAGCCATTGTGCATTGTGGGCCAATAATCAGACCATTATTTTAAATCAGTGTTTCTCAACCGCGGAAACTTTAAGATAAGTGGACTTCAATTCCCAGAATTTCCCAGCTAACATGGCTTGGCTGGGGAATTCTGGGAGTTGAAGTCCACCTATCTCAAAGTTTCCACGGTTGAGAAACCCTGCCTTAAACAATAATTGTTTAGGCATAGCATGCTATATTAACACAAGTGGTTTGTTATTGATGATCTAACATTATATGTAATGTCTGAATTTAGTCATTGGGAAAGCTGACAGTAGAAAAGGATGAAGGAACAGGAGTATCTTAAACACTGCCATTTAGCAGAGCGACCTGCAACACAAATTTGTAGCGTGGCAGTTCAAAACTCCAGCCAAGCTTAAATTCATTTGCATCAAAGGTGCCTCCTGAGGTACAGTTTTGCTCTAACAAACACGGGGACGATGAATTCAAAATGTGCTTATGACATCCCAGCGACAGCCTATTATATGAACCCAGCAACTCTGGCTTATTAACTGGGTTTTGAGAAAAGACACATGATCTGATCTCAATTAGTCTTTCAATTATTATCCTAGATTATTTATTGACCAAGGAACACCCTCCTCAGCCCCAGAATTGGTGTGGAGAAGATGCTGGACTACAAATGGGTGACACCAACCCTAAGACAATAATCCACAGCACATCGTCCACAAATTGGCAGATGTGACCACAAGATCAAAGCCAGCACACTTCAGTCCACATTCAAAGGCTGCCGTCTTAAATTTTTGATCAAAGCCTCCCCCACCCACCGCAACCCTAATGATCCACTGCCCCATACCGATAAAAATTTCAATTGTGATGCTCAAGTTATATCAGCCGTCTCCAACCTTTGCCACTTGGCGGCCTGGCGATGTGAGAGAGCGGGGAACTGGGCCACGCAAGCAGTGGGCCTGTGCACATGCGTGAGCATAGTTCACAGGCCAGAGCACATGCACACGTGTACGCAGCTCATCGCACAAGTTGAGCTGCGTGTGCCTAAACACAGGCACCAGTCTGCCATTCGTACAAGTCAAATTGCGTGCATGCGTGTCGGCTTAACACTCACGCGCCCCGGTTGCAAATAGGTAGTGGGCCACGGCCCGGAGGTTACGGACCCCTGATTTTATGTTAAATTCCTTATTTTGATGGTAGGGTTTAATCGTGATTTATTCTGCCTATGGCAAACTGCTACTTGTTCTTTTGAGTTGTGTGGTTCAGTCAGGGATGAAATCCAGCAGGTTCTGGAGAACCGGTAACAGAAGTTTTGAGTAGTTCGGAGAACTGGCAAATACCACCTCTGGCTGGCCCCAGAGTGGGGTGGGAATGGAGATTTTGCAGTATCCTTCCCCCAGGAGTAGCGTGGGAACGATTCAAGGTGTTAGTCATCACCTTTAAAGCGCTCCACGGCTTAGGACCTGGGTATTTACGAGACCGTCTTTTGCCACCAATAGCCTCCCACCGACCAGTTCGTTCTCACAGGGAGGGACTACTCAGGATACCATCAGTCACACTGTGCCGACTGGCAACTCCCAGGGGGAGGGCCTTCTCTGTAAGGGCTCCAACCCTTTGGAATGAACTGCCCTGATATACGAAATATCCCTGATCTCCATGCTTTCCGCTGTGCCCTCAAGACCCTGATGTTCAAACAGGTGGAGCTAAATATGTTAACATGTGAATGATTTTAAAATGTTATCTAATTTTGGGTTTTTATTTAATTGGGCCAAACTATGTTATAATTTTAATTAGCAATTTTATGATGTTTGTGCATCTTTATTTTTTCTTGACTGTACACCGTCTTGAGTCCTGCGGGAGAAAGGCAGTATAGAAATATAATAAATATCCTTCCCCTGGAGTGGAGTGGGAATGGAAATTTTGCAGTATCCTTCCCCTGCCATGCCCACCAAGCAACACCACACCCACAGAACCAATAAAAAAATTTGGATTTCACCATTGGGTTCCGTATAAAAGCACCTGAAATCAATAGATAAAACAATTCAGAGGAAATGATCTTGTGTAAATGAGCTTTACTTCCAGATATTTTTTTCTATAATCTACCAAATGTCATTACGGTGGCATTTTCCTAAGAGGCAGAGAGGGATCTACCTGTTTGATCTTTTTCCTTATGGAGTATATATAGAACACCACTTGGGAAAATGTATAATACCAGTAGTCCTCAACTTACAACAGTTCATTTAGTGACCATTCAAGGCTACAACAGCACTGAAAAAAGTGATTTATGACCGGTTTTTTCACACTTATGACCTTTCTAGCATCCCCATGATCATGGGTTCAAAATTCAGATGCTTGGCAACTGGTTCGTATTTATGACCGTTGCTGTGTCCCAAGGCCATGTGATCGATCCCCTCTTGCGACCTTCTGTTGAGCAAAGTCAATGAGGAAAACCAGATTCATTAAACAACCAAGTTACTAACCTATCAACCCCGGGATGCTGCAACCGTCATAAATATGAGTCAGTTGCAAAGTGTCGGAATTTTGATCCCGTGACCATAGGAATGCTGCAATGGTCGTTAAGTGTGAAAAATGGTCATTAGTCACTTTTTTTAGTGCCGTTATAACTTTGAATGGTCACTAAGCACACCGTTGTAAGTGAAGGACTACCTGCATAGGATTCCCTGCTTGAGCTCGGGGTTGGACTAGAGGATCTCTAAGGTCCCTTCCAACTCTTTTGCTCTGTAATTATTGGCAGAAACAAAAGTGACAGGGCAAATTTTCCTCTGGTTCAGCTTCCAGCCATCCTTGCGTCCCCTCCTCTCCAAAACCCCGTGCTACCCCTACCAATAATCTTTTCAGTCAAGGCACAGTTTCAGTCTTCCCACAGGAAAACCAAGAAATTCTTGGGAATTCCCTGCTTAAGCGTTCTTGCGCTGCTCGCTTGGAATTCCTAGCACCACCACAGCAACTGTTTCTCTGCGACAGCTTTTTTTTTTAGTTGCAATTAAAGCGAGTTTTCCGGTGCCGGATAAGTTGCAGGCTCTGGTTGAAGCTTTTCCCGCAATCGGAGCATTTGTAGGGCTTCTCTCCCGTGTGAATCCGCTGATGCCGGATGAGGTTCGTGGCCTGGTTAAAACGCTCCCCGCAATACGAGCAGCCGTACGGCTTCTCGCCCGTGTGAGTCCGCCAGTGACGTTTCAGGTTCGAGTTGTAGCTGAAACTCTTCCCACAGATGTCGCAAATCTTCCGGCTTTTCGCCTTCCGGGTTCTCGGAGGCTCTGGGGTGGGAGTGAACCCGGGTCCCTGAGCAGCCGATCGGCCTTGCCGGCTGTCAGCAGGTTCCGAGTGAATCTGTAGGCCCTGATTTGCAAAGGCAGCCGTTAACTCCTGAGGAGCGTCTCTCATCCAGGGCTGCTTGCTCCAAGCACTCACAGCTTCTGGAGAGGAAAAAAAACCACCAATAAAATTCAGGAATGTTCACACAAGACAATCGCTACTCAACTGTGAGCCAGAAGGGACAAACTGGGATGAGCAAACTCTTCAGTATCAGCAGCTAAATTTAGTAGCTCTCCTGCGCAAGCTGCACTGGCTCCCAGTGGTCTTCCGGGTGCGCTTCAAGGTACTGGTTACCACCTTTAGAGCACTCCATGGCTTAGGACCCGGGTACTTACAAGACCGCCTTCTGCCACCGGTAGCCTCCCACTGACCAGTACGCTCCCACAGAGAGGGTCTCTTCAGAGTGCCGTCGGCCAGACAGTGCCGGCTGGCGGCCCCCAGGGGGAGAGCTTTCTCTGTGGGGGCACCTACCCTCTGGAACGAGTTGCCCCTGGAGATACGGCGGATCCCTGATCTATGCGCTTTCCGAACTGTCCTAAAGATGTTTTTCAAGCCGGGCTGGCCTGACCTACTCTTTCAAATTGTTTTTAACTTAAATTTTTAAAATTATGGGTTTTAATATAGGGGTTTTAACTATGGGCCAAATTGATTTAATTGAATTTTAATACTGTTTTAAATTTTGTATTTTTTGTATTTTATTCGCTGGCTGTTCACCACCCCGAGTCCTTTGGGAGAAAGGCAGTATATAAATATAATAAATATAAACAACAAACATAAACATAGAATAACAGAATTGGAAGGGACCTTAAGAGGAAGAGACCTTAAGATAGGAAACACTATCCCATTTCAGAGAAATGGTTCTGCAAACTCTTTTTAAGGATTTCCAGTGTTGGAGCACCCACAAATTCTGGAGGCAGCTCGTTCCACGGATGAACTGTTTAATATTTCATTATCTAATATTTAATTTAACACCTAATATTAATTTTTAATATTAATTCAATACATGATATTTAATTTAATCATTTGAAATTTAACTTAAGTATTAAATTAAAAGTTGACATTTTAATAATTTCATATTTAATTTGATATTTTAGGACAGGGCAAGGAGGGGAGCTGGGTCCTACAAGTGGTTTTTTTTTTTTTTTTTTTTTTTCTAAGAGTGGAAATCCTGGTCCCAATTGTAGTTGTATGTTGAGGCCTACCTATAGATCTGAAATTCGATCCACCATTTCCTGTGGCCTGCCATCACTGACCACGTCTCCTGGGGCTCCCAAGCAGAGCTCAAAGAGACTCTCCCAGTTAAAGAGAGACTCTGCCCATCCCAATCCAGAAGTGGATAAACTCTTAAATCAGGAATCCCCAACCCCGGGGCCATGACTCACTACCGGACCGTGGCCTATTTGTAACTGGACCGTGTGTGGGATGTGTGTGTGTGCTGGCGAGCACGTGCCACTCAACTTGCATGACTGGTGGACAAACACACACGTATGTGTAGCTCAACTGGTTGAGCTGATGCTCATGCGGATGCACACTGGCCCGCTGCTCACAGGAATTGATCTTGTACGCGCACACATGCGTATCAGCCTGATGCTCCCGCAGCCTGGTTCCCCCCCACACCCGAGCCACCAAACTACAAAGGTTGGGGACCACTGCTCTAAGTCCTGCAAACCATGATTTCAGCTGCTGGGGTTTTATTTATTTATTTATTTATTATTTATTATTGTGATTTATATGCCGCTCTCCTCCCGAAGGACTCAGGGCGGCTTACAAGACAAAAACAACAACAACAACAACAATATGAGTTATGTACGAATTAAAATCCAATTAAAATTAATTAAAATTATTACGATGTAAAAAAACCCTCAACGGGTCAGTCCGTTTGATGAAAGAGCCACGTCTTCAGTTCGCGGCGGAAGGAGAGGAGGTCGGCGGCTGTCCTAAGCTCGGTAGGCAAACCGTTCCAGAGGGGCGGCGCTCCCACAGAGAACGCTCTCCCCCTGAGGGCCGCCAGCCGACTTTGTTTGACTGACGGCACCCTGAGGAGGCCCGCTCTGTGAGAGCGCACGGGACGATGGGAGGATGGCAGGTGATGGTCCTGCAAGTACCCCGGGCCTAAGCCATGTTTTACCCTCCCAGCAGTCTGTATCCCAGCTTTTCTGACAGGGTTTGAGAATGGAATTGAATGGAGTGGAAGGAAAGGAACAGAATAGATGTAGCAAAATATAATGGAATGGAACACACACAAAATACAGGTAGCTGTCAACTGAGAACATTTCGTTTAGTGACTGTTTGAGGTTACAAGGGCACTGAAAAAGGTGACTTAGGACCATTTTCACACCTATGATCGTTGCAGCACCCCAGTGCACATTTGGTCATGTGATCAAAATTCAGATGCTTGGCAACTGACTCTCATTTATGATGGTTGCAATGTCCTGGGTCATGCAACCTTCTGACAAGCAAACTCAAAGAGGAAGTCAGATTCACTTAACAATTGTGCTACTTACTTAACAACTGCAGTGATTCACTTAACAACGATGGCAAGGAAGGTTGGGGGCACAATTCACTTAACAAATGTCTTGCTCAGTGACAGAAATTTTGGGCTCAATGGTGGTCGTAAGTTATTAGCTGTAGATTACAGCAGAACACAATGGAACGCAATGGAATAGATTGTAGTGAAAGAAAATGGAAGGGAAGGGAAGGGAAGGGAAGGGAAGGGAAGGGAAGGGAAGGGAAGGGAAAGAATGCCATAGAACATAGGTGTCGAACTCAAGGCCAGCAGGCCGGATCCAGCCCGCAGGGTGCTTAAATCTGGCCCACGGGTCCGGCTTGGAAATAGCAAAGGATTGGCCTGTGGTGTCTCATTTTGGCATCTCTCCCATCTCCCACCCACCCACCGGCCGGCCCACATAAGAGAACTACAATACTGATCCGGCCCTCGAAGAAATCCAGTTTGACACCACTGCCATAGAACACAATGAAACATAACTGTATACAATATAATGAAATGGTATGGTATGAAATGAATGGAATGAAATATAACAAAACACAACACAGTGAGATATAAATGGAATAAATCCTCAAAGAAATAAAATAAATGATTGACCCAAGCTCCTTGAAGAAACGGAGGCGCAGGGAGGGGCTCAGTGGTTAAGACACTGGGCTTGTCGGCTAGAAAGCCAGCAGCCCAGGTTCGAGACCCGAGTGCCACACGACGGGGTGAGTTCCTGTCCTCACCCCAACTCCTGCCGACCTAACAGTTCGAAAGCATGCAAATGCGAGTAGATAAATAGGTACCACATCGGCGGAAAGATAACAGCCCTCTGTGACTTCATGCTGGCCACATGACCATGAAAATGTCTGGCTCAATAGCCATGAAAGGAGATGAGCATCACTGCCTATCAGCTACGGCTAGCGAAGTAAAATCCGTGGGGACTTTTTTTTTTTACCTTGAAGAAAAGACTTTGTGCGCCTATGAATTCAGCCACTGGCAAAGAGGTGGCAAGGGGAGCAAGTGTGAAGTTCTTACCCAGAGGATCATTAACCTCTTCTTTTCTTTTGGTCTCAGCCTCCCTGCCTGGGCTCCTGTGGGGTTTTTTAGAGGATTCCTCCTCCCCAACTGGGAAATTCACCGTCAACACTTGGAACAGGATCTGAAAAAGAAGAGGCTTGGCTGAGTTCTTAAGCCAAAGACAATGAAGGGCAAACGGAGGGACTTCTGCCTGCGAAGGGAATCCCCGTTGGGAAGATGGCAGAGATGGCGTTATGATAGAGGCCCCGCCTCTTTGGGGCGGGATTTCCACCACACCGGCCATCTTGCAGATTCCAACCTTGTACAGACCAACATGATAGGGGAGATTTTTTTCTCTCCTCTCGTCATATCAGAATTTGCAGTTGGTAGGGAGGGTGGGAGATTCACCGACCACTTAAAAGAAGGCCTGCTTTGACACAACTTGCAGCCAAATACATTTCTGCAAGTAGTGCGGGAAGTCCTCGACTTATGACCGCAATGGAGCCCAACATTTCTGCTGCTAAACAAGACAGTTGCGACGTGAGTTTCGTCCCATTTCATGAACTTTCTTGCCCCATTAGTTAGGCCTATTATACAGGGAGGTGCTCAGTTTTAATTTAATTTAAGGTAGTCCTGTACAATTGAGCCCAAAATTTCCATTTCTAAACAGGACAGTTGCTAAGTAAGTTTTGCCTCGTTTTACAACCTTTCTGGACACAGTTGTTAAGTGAATCACTGCAGCTGTTACATTAGTAACACGGCTGTTAAGTGAATCTGGCCTCCCCATTGACTTTGGTTATCCGAAGGTCGCAAAAGGGGATGACATGACCCCAGGACACTGCAACCGTCGTAAGTATGAGTCAGTTGCCAAGCATCCGGGTTTTGATCATGTGACCATGGGGATGCTGCAACTAATGGTCCTAAATCACATTTTAACAGGGCCCTGTTAAACTTCCAATGGTCACTAAATGAACTGTTGTAAATCGAGGACTACCTGTACAAAATCTTTCTCACTCTTTACCGACCTTTCCCCGATTTGCGGCGGCCGAAGATCGGCTCTTACCGTCTGCGTCTGCCTCTTGTTTTCCTGCTGCTTCAGCAGGAAATCCTCCGCCAGGGCGACCGCTTGGGAACAAGTCTCGGGGTGTCTTCTCTTCACCCAGCTCTGCATTTCGGGGGGCAGGATGGTCAGGAAGTGCTCCAGGATCAACAGATCCAGAATCTGCTCTTTGGTGTGCTCCTCCGGCTTTAGCCACTGATGGCAAAGGTACCCCAGTCGACAAAGAGTCTCTCGGGGACCCTCGGCTTCCTGGTAGCAGAACTGGCGGAAGTGCTGGCGTTGTAATTCCACGCTTCCCACTTCCTCCTTCGGAGTTTCTTCTCTTTTTCTCTTAAGCTTCCTGCTGTTTCCATCACTCTCCAGGCTATGAGACTCTGGATTCTTTCCAGCAGGCTGGAATTTCTGTCTCGTCCTCTGCTCTTTGGCGGCTGGGCATCTCTCGTGCTCCACAGCGGAAAAAAAATCAGGAATATTGTCTCGTGGTGCGGCTTCCGATGGCTCCACGTTTCCCCATCCAGAACGTGAGGACTGCATGGTGTGCAGGAATGCCTGCCATTGAGCCTCCCAGCATTCGGACAGCCCCTTCTCCGGTTCCTGGGGTTCGGGCTTTTTCAGATACTCCCCGATGGTCCCCACCTGCATGACTCGAGGGAAGCCGCCCTCTTTGCTGGAAGCCTGAATTCCAGGCCATTCTTGTTTCTCCGTTTTGATGACGGTTGTCACCTTTCGCTCCGGAGACCGAGCATCTGAATCTGGAGCTGACATCTTCTTCTGCTTGGTGGACATTTTCTTTCCTTACGTTTCACCAAGAGGACGAAGGGTCTGGACTGCAGAGTTTAAAGCCTGATGGGGGGAAAAAAAAGATATTGAAGAAGTTCAACGACTTCTTCTTTGTGACTTTTGATTGGCGGAGTGAGGCGGGTGGCACAGAACGGGAATTTTTTTTTCCTCCCACCAAGTGAGGTTTCTGTTAGGAGGAAAAGAAATAAAGCAATAAATTAAGGGACCCAAATTGTGGCCTTTTCTCTTGTTAGATCACTTCTGTATCTTTTCAACATCTTTGGCTGTGTCTAGGAAGGAACATGTTATAGCCGTGATGGCGAACCTATGGCACGCGTGCCACAGATGACACGTGGAGCCATATCTGCGGGCACACGAGCCGTGGCCCTAGCTCAGCTCCCCAGCTGATTTTCAGCTAGCCCCGCCCACACCGTCCCTCCCCTCCCAGGAGTCTCCACTCAGCCTGTTTTGGATGCCAAGTGAGTACAGGGCTCGCGCAGAAGCTCTGGGAGGACGTTTTTGGCTTCCAGAGGGCCTCCGGTGGGTGGGTGGGTGCGGGAAGCCGTTTTTGCCCTCCCCAGGCACCAAGAAAGCTTCTGGAGCCTGGGGAGGGTGAAAACCGGGCCTACTGGGCCCACTGGAAGTCGGGAAACAGGCCATCTCCAGTCTCCGAAGGGCCTCTAGGGGGCAGGGGAGGCTGTTTTTGCCCTCCCCAGGCTCCAAGAAAGCCTCTGGTGAAAAAGGGGGGAAAAGGGGGACTACCAGAAGTCTGGAAATGGGCTTCAGGGAGGCCTGCTAGGCCCAAAACAGAGTGTGGGGGGTCGCACACACATGTGCAGGGAGGTGGGACACGGGGGGGGCATTGAATTATGGGTGTGGGCACACATGCGCACGACCTCTTTGCGTCCCCCCTGCTTTTGGCACCCGATGGCAAAAAGGTTAGCTATCACTGTCCTATAGATTTGTTTCACACTTCCTCTCCATGATCCTTCCAACACAGTGCCTTGGCAACTTCAAGCTGGCTGGGGAATTCTGGGAGTTGAAGTCCACCTATCTTGAAGTTGCCAAGGTTGAGAAACACCACTCTAACAAATCAGAATCAGAACAGAGCTGGAAGGGACCTTGGAGGTCTTCTAGTCCAGCCCCCTGCTCAAGCAGGAGATCCTATACCATTTCAGGCAAGTGACTATCCAGTCTGTTCTTAAAAACCTCCAGGGATGAAGCACTCACAATTCTGGAGGCAGGCTATTCCACTTGTTAATTGTCCTCACTGTTAGGAAGTTTCTCCTCAGTTCCCGGTTGCTTCTCTCCTCGATTAGTTTCCATCCATGGTTTCTTCTCCTGCCTTCTGGTGCTTTGGAAAATAAATTAACCCTCGTTTTGTGGCAGCCTCTCAAATACTGGAAGACTGCTATCGTGTCCTCCCTCACTAGTCCTTCTTTTCCCTAGACTAGCCAAACCCGAATCCTTCAACCATTCTTCCTATGTTTTAGTCTCCAGGCCTTTAATCATCTTAGTTGCTCTTCTTTGCACTTTTTAATCTATTTTTTTTTCCTCCAAATAAAATCTACAGTGGGGATTATTATTTTTGTTTAACATGGTGAGGTTTGTATTTGCAGCTTCATTTTGATTCTAGGATGGATTTCTTTAAGTCGCTTCCAATAGGAATGCTGGGTGCTGATCACCAGGAGAACCCGACCAAGCCCAAACAGGATCATCCCTGGAATAAACCTGGGATGATTCCCTGAGATTCATAGATTCACAAAAGCTTAAAACAGGGGTTAAATGCTCCCAGTTCGGACCAGATCGCCCGATCTGGCGATGGAGGCGGATGGTTTGGAGAACCAGTAGCAAAAATCCCTGCACCCCCCATGCCCAGCTGAGCCGCGCAATCATCAAAGGCTTTTTTAAAAACCCTCTGCCGATCAGGCAACTTAGTTTGGATCGTCAGAGGCATTTAAAAGAAAAAAAACTTTTTTCCTTTTAAATGCCTCTGACGATCCAAGCTCTGACGATCCCAGCTGAGTTGCCTGATCGGCAGAGGGTCTTGAAAGTATTTTTTACATTTTTTGTAGAAAAAATGGTTTTAAAAGTAAAAAAAAAAAAATTGGCCACACCCACCCATATTACCCCCCCAAAGCCACACCCACAGAACCAGTAATAACAAATTTTAGATTTCACCACTGGCTCAAAAGTATATTGAGAACAAAAACTCACATGGGTCTAGGTGAAAATCCCACTACAAGTGTTAGAAACTCAAAATACATAAATAGCAATTACAGGTAATCCTCGATTTATAACCACAACTGAGCCCCAAAATCCTGTTGCTAAGCGAAACAGTTGCTAAGTGACTTTTTGCTCCACCTTATGACCTTTCTTGCCACAGTTGTTAAGTAAAACACTGCAGTTGTCAAGTTAGTAACAAATGATTTTGAAGTGAATCTGATTTCCCCATGGACTTTGCTCATCAGAAGGTCACAAACGGGATCATATGACCCCAGGACATTGCCATCCGTCATAAGTGTGAGTCAGTTGCCAAGCGTTTGAATTTATATCACTTGTCCATGGAGATGCGGCAATGGTCGTAAGTGTGAAAAACAGGTCACGAGTCACTTTTTTTCAGTGTCGTAACTTGGAACGGTCACTACGCAATCGGTAGTAAGTCGAGTTCAGCGTGCCCTTAAATTTTGCACCAAGTTCCTCAAAATGTAACCTGCAGAAGGAGCTATAGAAAAAAAAAACCACTACAATATCTCAGCAACGGGCCAGAAATGACAGCAAAACCCCATCCAAGCCAGGCACACCGTAAACACACCCTCCAGCTCCAGAGCGTTGCACACGCCCACTTGAACTGAGATTCCCATGCATAAGGACTAGCAACTTGTTTGTCACCATTGCAAAGGGATTGCCCGAGCGGCTGTCTTCATGCACGTGGTGCCGAACAAGGAATCAGCTGCACCAATCACGTATATTGTAAAGCACTCTGGAGAACTGGGAGGGAATATCAATCAATCACAATAGATCAAACAATCAAAGAAACTTTGGGTATTGCTAAATTTGCATTACAGTTGCATGCACGCTCCCGCTCTGCCCACCCTGGACTTACAGGTCCGCCTTCTCT
The DNA here is from genome assembly GCA_030761175.1 of Masticophis lateralis. Taxonomy (NCBI): domain Eukaryota; kingdom Metazoa; phylum Chordata; class Lepidosauria; order Squamata; family Colubridae; genus Masticophis; species Masticophis lateralis. The sequence goes on from JAUDYJ010000002.1 coordinate 15,284,482, forward strand.
GTTCCAGCCAAAGCAGGCTCACTTTGCTTTAATACTTTGCTAGTGGGCTGGACAGGAAGAGACAGTCCCCCCCCCCCGCAATCCCTTTTATTTATTACCCACCCCCTTATCCCTCCTCTCTAGCCACTTCATCTCGGTGGCTCCATTCCTCTGGCACTTTGGTCTTTGAACTGAGAGAGTTCTCCTTGCCTAGAGAGGAAGGGGATGGGGGGGGGGGAGAAAGGAAGGAAATAAATGGGAGGGGGGACAGCAAAGTTTAAGAGTCCATGCCTCCCCTCCCCCCCCATCTTTTTTCATTGTAAGTCCTATGAATTGCCTTTTGAAAGAGGCTGAGGGTGGGTTCGCCTGATTAGGTGTCTCAGTGAGACACTGAGAACGGTCGGCGGTTCGAATCCCTAGTACAGGTCTCCTCCCTGAGAAGGGGGTTGGACTAGATGACCTCCAAGGTCCCTTCCAACTCCGTTACTGTTAAACTGGGTGGCATTGGGAGTTCTTGAGCTTGTAGGAAGAAATATCCTTCTGGGTTTAGCTCCAAGTGGGGAAAAAGACACTGGAAACATGGAGACGGCTTGGAAAGATGATTTAATGGTGGACTGGATCATATGGCTTGAGTTCGTGAACAGAAAAGGGCCCGAGGTACAGCGAGTCCCTGGGTTTTATGCTTTCTCTGGCTTTGAACTTCCTGGGGCCCCGAAAGAGTATCCTGATTGGTTGTCAGACTCCCAGGGGGCGGGGGTCTTAGCTAGCCTTGCTGGCTGATGTAATCTTCTTAGGTGCCATGTGGTGAGTTTCTGTCATAGATGGGTCCCATTGTGTTAGTTTCTGTTGCTATTGTGTTGCAGATGGGTCCTATTGTCAAAGATTGAGTTTCTGCCTCTGGCCCATTAACCAAGATGGGGTGGGGGAGGCAGGAAGGTGGGAGTTGCTTTGTCTTTAAAACATGTTTCTCCGTTTCTCAACTAGGGAAACATAATATTCTGGCTTTTTAATATTTCCTAAAATATTTCATTCTTCCAGGAAAGGGGTGGGTGTTAACTTCCTACAAGCCAAAGGAGGCATTTGGGGCTGGGGAAAGCTAGTGAGGACAGGGGGAGCAAAGGATTGCAATTCGCAAAATTTGGGAGCGGGATGGAATAAAGGAATCACACGCACACTTTATCCAATATACAGGAAGTCCTCGTCTTACCACCATTCGTTTAGTGACCGTTTGAAGTTACAACTGAAAAAAAGTGGGGCTGCGGGATCAAAATTTGGACAGTTGGCAACAGGCATGTATTTATGACAGTTGCAATATCCTGGGGATCACCTGATTCCCTCTTGTGACCTTCGGGCAAGAAACCTGAACTCCCCTCCAATCTATTGGGGCTACAGCCCCCAGAATTCTCAGTTAATATCAGCCAAACTCCCTTGGATTTCTGGGAATTGTAGACCAGGGTTTGATTTTGGCCACTCACTCTCTGTCTCAGCCCAACCTCACGGGGTTGCTGTTTAGGGAAAGTAGGAGGAAGGAGTATTAGCTGGATTCTCTGCCTTGAATTATTTATTAAAAAATAATAATAAAAACAGGGTATGCATAAACAAATAAATCTATCTTCTGAAGAGCTCAGGTTGCAGAAAGAAACCTGCTTTATCAGCCTTATACTGTACAGAGTCCTCGACTTACAACCATTCATTTGGCAACCATTTTGAAGTTACGATGGCACTGAAAAAACTGATTTATAATTTTTCATAAGACAGTTGCAGCATCGTCAATAGTCATGTGATCAAACTCCGGACGCTTAGCTACTGACTCACACTTATGACGGTTGCAGTATCCTGGGGCGGGTGGTGGGTGGGGGTGGGGGTGTCAGGTGATCCCATTTTATAACCTCCTGATAATGAGTGGGGAAGCCAGATTCACTTAACAACCGTGTCACTAATGTAACCGCTGCAGTGATTCGCTTAACAATTGTGGCAAGAAAGGTCGTAAAACGAGACAAAACTCACTTAGCAACTGTCTTGTTTAGAAACGGAAATCTGGGGCTCAGTTGCCAACGTAAATCAAAGACTACCTGCACAATTAAAATTGAGCATCTCCCTATATAATTGGCTTTGACTACAACATTCAGAATCAGAATCGAGCTGGAAGGGATCTTGGAGATCTTCTAGTCCAGCCCCCTTCTCAAGAAGGAGATCCTATATACCATTTCAGATTTGGGCAGTACCCCAAATTATATATTTAATTTGGGGTTCTGCCAGAAAGCATTTACTTTTAATAGGAAACTGCAATTTCCCCCCTTAAATCGGCAGCTCTAGTGTTACGCGACTGAATGGAAACGCCGCCAACAACATCGACCCGGAACGTCTCCAAGCGAGCAACTTTGCACTGGTCTCCAATCTCCTGGTTCTTTAAGGGTTAAAGCGAGCGATGCTGCGATTCCTAGAGAAGACTTGCGGTGGTGGTGGTGGGGGAAGGAATTCGCTCTTTCCGGTCCGGCCCCCTTTCGAGCCTTGGGAAATGCAAAGTGGAATCCCCGGGTTTGGAGAAGCGCAGCTGCAGCAGCGGGAGGGGAGGCGGGGCTATTGCAGCGCGACCAATTGCAGGGAACGGAGCGCTGGTCTGGGAAAGGCAGGCTCCACCTCCCCACGATTCCAATCAATCAATCAATCAGTCAATCTTTTCGTCGGGCTCTGAAGACTCATCTCTTTCAACTTGCCGGACTTGCCTGATCCCTTCTATTTTTAAAATATTTTTAAATTTTAACTTTTTAGAGTTTTTATTCGGTTGTACTTTCAGCCTAATTTATATTGGTTTTAGTATGTTTTTAACGTTTGTGTACTGGTTTTTTAATTGGCTGTTCACCGCCCTGAGTCCGCTAGGAGAAGGGCGGTATAGAAATCTAATTAATAAATAAATAATAATAAATAAATAATCAATCAATCTCCAAGGTCCCGTCCAGCTCTATTCCTATTCCTATTCCTATTCCTATTCTATTTTATTCTATCCCTATCCCTATCCCATCCTATTCCTATTCCTATTCCTATTCTATTCTATCCCTATCCCTATCCCTATCCCTATCCCATCCTATTCCTATTCCTATTCCTATTCCTATTCCTATTCTGTTCTGTTCTATTCTATTCTATTCTATTCCTATCCCTAATCTATCCCTATTCTATCCTATCCTATCCTATCCTATCCTATCCTATCCTATCCTATCCTATCCTATCCTATCCCTATCCCTATCCCTATCCCTATTCTATTTCACTAAAAAAGCATTAAGAGTTGTTAACCTAATCTTGAGTAGTTTCTTCTCTGGTAATATTGAACTGCAAACTAGGGCATAGAAAACTTTTGCCAGACCAGTTCTTGAATACAGCTCATCTGTATTCAAACAGATGAGCCCGCCCTGCATATCGGACATTAATACAATCAAACAATTTTTTGGTTGAAAAAATGGTTTTTGGTTGAAGCTGAAAGTATTCATCTGCTACAATGTCCTACCAGCCAATGAAAACTTCAGCTTCAACCAAAACAATACAAGAGAGCACACAATAGATACAAACTCATGGTAAACCGATCCAAACTAGACTGCAGAAAATACAACTTCAGGAACAAGAGTGGTCAACGCCTGGACTACCTGTCTCTGTGGTTTCTTTCCCAAATCCCCAAAACTTTAACCTTAGACTGTCTACTGTAGACCTCAACCCATTCCTAAGAGGTCTGTAAGGGGCATGCATAAGGGCACCAGCCTGCCGTCCCTGTCCTGATGTTTTCTTTTATTCGTATCCTTTTCATGTATTTATAATTATGTTTACACTTGTATCTGTCATAAAATACATGCTTAAGCAAGTAAGTAAGTAAGTAGATAGATAGACAGACAGACAAACAAACAAATTTCCATTCCATTCCATTCCGTTCCAATTCTCCTATTCTATTCTATTCTATTCTATTCTATTCTATTCTATTCTATTCTATTCTATTCTATTCTATTCTATTCTATTCTATTCTATTCTATTCTATTCTATTCTATTCTATTCTATTCCTATTCCTATTCCTATCCTATCCTATCCTATCCTATCCTATCCTATCCTATCCCTATCCCTATCCCTATCCCTATCCCTATCCCTATCCCTATCCCTATCCCTATCCCTATTCTATTCTATTCCTATCCTATCCTATCCTATCCTATCCCTATTCTATTCTATTCTATTCTATTCTATTCCTATTCCTATTCCTATTCCTATCCTATCCTATCCTATCCTATCCTAACCTATCCTATTCCTATTCCTATTCCTATTCCTATCCTATCCTATCCCTATCCCTATCCCTATCCCTATCCTATTCTATTCTATTCTATTCTATTCTATTCTATTCTATTCTATTCTATTCTATTCTATTCTATTCTATTCCTATTCCATTCCTATTCCTATTCCCTATTCCATCCTATCCTATCCTATTCCTATTCCTATTCCTATTCCTATTCCTATTCCTATTCCTATTCCTATTCCTATTCTATTCTATTCTATTCTATTCTATTCTATTCCTATTCCTATTCCTATTCTATTCTATCCCTCTTCCTCTTCCTCTTCCTCTTCCTCTTCCATTCTATTCCATTCCATTCTATTCCTATTCCTATTCTATTCTATCCCCATCCCCATCCCCATCCCCATCCCTATCCCATTTCTATTCCTATTCTATTCTATCCCTCTATTCCTGTTCCTGTTCCTGTTCCTGTTCTGTTCTGTTCTGTTCTGTTCTGTTCTGTTCTGTTCTGTTCTGTTCTGTTCTGTTCTGTTCTGTTCTGTTCTGTTCTGTTCTGTTCTACTCTACTCTACTCTACTCTACTCTACTCTACTCTACTCTATTCTATCAGTGATACCAGTGACAATGAAATTTTTCGGCACCAAGCCAAAAAGGGAGTGCACGCTCTTGTGTATTTTGTGTGCGTGCATGCTCGTCTGGCCCACAACCCAGAAGAGGAGCTGCCCAGGGCACATTCACATGCGCGAAAATCAACTTCCGGCTTCCAGTGTGCGCATGTGCTCTGGCCAGCTACTCTTCCGGGTTTCTGGCACGCATGTGCACGCAATGATCAGCTGGCTGGCACGCATGCTTATGCAAGAAAACGGAAGACCAGCTCTACCATTTTCCGGCACTGCTGCACACAAAAAGGCCAAGTGGCAGACATGTGCAAGAAACCCAGAAGAGGAACAGGTGACGCCGTGCGTGCCAGACAACATGGTTCTGTCTGCCACTTCGGGCACACGTGCCATAGGTTCACCATCATGGTCCTATACCATTTAAGGCAAGTGGTTGTCCAATCTCTTCTTAAAAACCTCCAGTGATGGAGCATCCGTAACTTCCAGTGGCAAGCTGTTCCACTGGTTAATTGGGAGAAGGTTGCTTCTCTCCTTGATTAGTTTCCCTCGGTTGTTTCTTTCCTTGACAGGTGGGGAGACTCTCTGCGCCCCCTTTATCAACCTGCCATCCCAGAGAGTCTCCGGCGGGGATTTTTGGTTGCAGAAAAAGTGACTTACGACTGTTTTTCTCACAAAAATTGCAGCCTCTCCTGGGAATCCTGAAGACAGAATATGCAAGAAAGAAGAAATACCTCATTACACATATAATAACAGCAGCGAGAATCTCCTTTGCTCAACATTGGAAGGAGAAAAAATTGCCATCCGAAGAGCACGTAATTAGACAAGTACTAGAATGTGCCGAAATGAACAAATTGACGTTAGGAATTAATGACAGAGAGGAAACTGACTGCTACAGTGTCTGGGAAATGTGGTATGAGTGGTTGAAGAAAAGAAAAGAGAAGTGAAACTCGAGAGTTAAATGTTTAAAGGGACGATTAATTAAAAGACTATATGGATATGAGTTATACTACCAATAGTAGGAAATAAAAGGGAGCAAAGATGCAATCTTATGTCAATAAAATATATTATTAGACATTAAGGATGATAAAAGTAAGGAATCCTACGGGCAGTATTTTTAGATTAAGACAATGAATTAATACCATGTAAATAACAATGTAAATATTATGAAGGTACATCTGTATATTAACATCATGAAACGGGAAATGCTGGAATTGTATTATAATGCTTAAACAATAAAAACTAATAAAAAAAAATTGCAGCCTCTCCAGCATCACACGATCAAAATTCAGAGGCTTGGCAACCGACTCACATTTATGACAGTCACAGTGTCCCGGGATCATGCGAATCCCTTTGGCGGCTTTCCAAGAAGCAAAGCCAATGGAGAAGTCAGATGGACTTTTAACGATCGTGTTACTGGCTTAACAACGGCAGTGATTCACTTAGCCACTGTGGGAAGAAAAAGTCACAAAATTTGGGGCAATGTTCATTTCACAGATTTCTCACTTAGCAATGGAAATGTTGGGCTCAATCACGGTCTTAAGTCGAGGACTACCTGAGTACCTCCCTGTATAATTGAATTTCACTACAGCTGAGGCTGGATTTTTTTTTCAGAGAGGATGAGGGTATCAAGGAAGGGAAGCTTCTCATTGAACTGCGACTGTAGAGAACAGGATTTGGGCATTTTTGTTGTCTTCACAAAACAAACTAGTATTAGTGCTTTCGGTGCATGGGAATTGTTAGGAAATGGCTATTGTCTAACTAGTTGATCAGGCAATATATAAACTTTCAATACATGTTTGTCAAAAGGTATTATATTACTTTAAGACTGTATTGCATCATCCTATATCCTGATTGGCTAAGCTCTGTAGCCAATGTACTTAAGGGGAAGCTTGAATCATGGTTTGTGGACACTACACCATTTTATCTGCTTATTTGCTGTTACTCTCTACCTGTTCTCTCTGGATGATCACTGTTTGATCATTGCTACTTGTAGCTTTCTACTATTTATTGAATGTTTTAATACTGAACTTGTTCCTCTTTGAAACCCAAGAAGAACTCTTTTACTGTGTAATGACAACAACTGGTAAGAAGACTTTGTACTTGGAATGTCCCTGAATTGATACATTAACTATAGCCTTATCTGTGCATGACTTGGATTGTTATTGGACTTTGCTTTACTTTTTTCTAAAAAGTAAAAGACTACCACAACTCAGTGTGTCAGTATAACTGTGGTTATTCACTCTCCGCCGCTTTCATGTGCATACTCAAGGGGTATGCTCAATAACCCATATCAGATATGAGCCAAGAATATCCTAAACAGGAATAACTGACCTTTTTTTTCTGTGCATGTAATACAGATAATCCTTGACTTATAGCACTTCATTTAGTGACCGTTCAAAGTTAGAACGGCACTGAAAAAGGTGACTTATGACCGTTTTTCACACTTATGATCGTTGCAGCATCCCCTGGTCACGTGATCAAAATCCAGATGCTTGGCAACGTTATGACCATCGCAATGTCCTGGGGTCATATGAATCCCTTTTGTGACCAACTGACCAGCAAAGTCAGTGAGAAAGCCCGATTTACTTAACAACCAGGTTACTAACTTATCAACGGCAGTGATTCACTTGATAACGAAGGCAAGAAAGATTGTAAAACGGGGTAAAACTCACTTAAGAAATGTCTCACTTAACAACAGGAATTTGGGGCTCAATTGTGTTCATAAATTGAGGACTAGCTTTAATTTACACTGGAACAAAGTTCGAATACTGTATACTGTTCAGCTGTCAGAAATGCGGATTCCTCTGCTAGTGGCAGCTTTAGTTTTCATTGAAACTTTCAGTGCCTCTCCACGGTGTCCCAAATTTGGAGTCCCTCCCTTTTAATTTTGTCTTTGATTGATGGGTCAATTTTTAGATCCCCTGTCATCACCTAATCATCTAATCCTGGGTGGGTTAGAGTCAAGGGTTTAAGGGGAAAGGATTTGAGCTCAAGACTCCTTTAATCATCTCAGCTGCCATTACGTGTCATTCGCTCTCGTTTTAATTTCTTGGGTTGAAATGATAAAAAAGGAAATTTAAAATAAAAAAGAACAATATATTTTTGATCCCTGTATTTGTTGGAATTTCATTTTGTTAGATAAGGCCCAGTTTTCAGGTCTTGTCGAGATCCTTCTGGATTCTGAGCTTGTCTTCTGAGGTATTGGCTATTCCTGCCAGCTTAGTGTCATCTGCAAATTTGATGAGTTCCCCTTCTATTCCTTCATCTAATCATTTATGAAGATATTGAAGAGTACTGGGCCTAAATAAATAGATAAGTTTGGCTTCATCTTTTTTGACTTTCTGAAACTCCCTCAAGATCAGGCCTGCTGAGCCGAGAGGACTGGTGAAATATTGAGTTAGCTCCATTGTTAAAATAAAAATGGATTAAACGTGTCACCATTGCGTGTCATGTAAATACAAATATCTAATACTACACTCTTCAAAGATTGGGGTGGGGGGAGAGGAAATAATTGCAAGTGCATAACTCAATACAATATAGTCATTTTATTTTACAGAATTTCATTTAGATCTATGTTATTCAGAGGACGCAAGCAACGAGAAGCAGTCAGCGTGATAATGTTTAGGGAGATGGACACCACATCCAGTAAGGACTAGTGCTGAAAAAAAGATGAAGAGAAGGATTGGTTCTGAGAGAAATGCAGCCATCTTGATGTCCTCAGAAGGAAAAGGATGAGTTTCTTGAAGGAAAACATTTGGAAGAGCTTCTTTGAAGATTTTTCTGTTTGGTCAACTGGCTGAGTCCAAGATCCTTAAAAAAGAATAAAAATAAGACAATTGATGGATTAGAAAAAATCTGCTAGGTAGAGAACTCTATGGAACTTCCAGTTTACTGAAAGTATTATGTGCAAGCCTCATTTGTACAAACGAGATGATTGCTAGAACATTCTCTTTCCCCAAATCAAATCAAATTTTTATTGTGGCTGTAGACCAGCAAAAAGAGGGGTGGGGTGCAGCCATTTAAAAAGCATAGAAGATGCATTAGAGTAATTTTACGCATCTGTCATTTTGGCAGTCCAGTCCACATGAGGTCAATCGGAAATTAAAAATGAAATCTAAAGAAGTATCCATTATGACAACTGCACTGTTTTTATTTTGAAGTCAACTATTTTTCTTTCAATTTCTCGACATTGAAAGAAAGAATATTCCATATATATATATATATATGTATATATGTATATGTGTATGTATATATATATATATATATATATATATATATATATATATATATATATATATATATATTTATTTATTTATTTATTTATTTATTTAATTGAATTTCTATGCCGTCCTTCTCCCAAAGGACTCAGGGCGGTGCACAGCCACATTAAAATAACCTAGTGTACAAAATTTAAAAGACAATTAAAACAAATTAAATCTTTTGGCTCCCCAAATTAAAAAAACCAAGAATTTAAAAACCCCAGTCCGGATTCTTATCAAGCTAATCCATCTTGTTGGAAAAGTAGGGTCTTAAGGGCACGGCGGAAGGTACGCAGGTCAGGGATCATGCATATCCCGGGGGCAGTTCATTCCAGAGGGCGGGTGCCCCCACAGAGAAAGCTTTCCCCCAATATATATTGAAATATATATTGGATCTCATAGCACTGTTAACCACATAGCAAGATTGTCCCGAGAACATAGAACAGAGGTGTCAATCTGAAGGCCGGGGGCCTGATCTGGTGCTTAGATCTGGTCTGCGGGGCCTCCCTGGAAACAGCGAAGGACCGGCCCGCAGTGCTTCTGCCAGCGAAAACGGAGCTCGGGACCCTCTTGTAACTCTCTGCCAGCGAAAACAGAGCTCGGGATGCTCCTGAGCTCCGTTTTCGCTGGCAGAGAGTTGCAGGAGTCCGTCACAGGCAAAAATGGAGCTCAGGAGCCCATTTTCGCTGGCAGAGCGCTCAGGCTACCACAGATGCAGCCCTCAATGAAACATAGGTGAGGGGAATTATTCAAGAAGTTGTTTCAAATTGCAGGCAGTCCTCGCTTAACGCACAGTAACGGGGAATGGAATTTCCATCGCCAAATACAGTTAGTCCTCAACTTACGACCAAGAATGGAGCCCCACATTTTATGTTGCTAAGTGAGAAATGTGTGAAGTGATTTTTGCCCCATTTTACAACTCCTCTTGCCACATGTGTTAAGTGAATCACCGCAGGTGTTCAAGTTGTTAAGTGAAGCTGGTTTCCCCATTGCTCGTCAGAAGGTTGCAAAGAGGGATTGTGTGACCCCACCCCCACCCCCCCGGGACACTGCAACCGTCATAAATGTGAGTTAGTTCTCAAGCATGCGAATGTAAATCACGTGAGCTCGGGGATGTTAAAATGGTCACAAGTGTGAAAAATGGTCATAAGTCACTATTTTCAGTGCCGTTGTATGTTCGAACGGTCGCTCAATGACCTGTTGTAAGTCAAGGATTATCTGTAATGCAATATTAGAGTGCAAAGTGAGTAACCACGTCACTTGTCAGTCTCTGCTTATTGTCGTTAATCAAATCACCGAGGGTCATTACGTATTGTTCCCACCAACCATCTCCTTCCATTAATGACTGTATGACTGTAATTTTGTTGCTTGCATGCTTACGATTTATATTGATATTGTTTCCTGATTGCTTATTTGTACCCTATGACTATCATTAAGTGTTGTACCTTATAATTCTTGATGAACGTATCTTTTCTTTTATGTACACTGAGAGCATTTGCACCAAAGACAAACTCCTTGTGTGTCCAATCACGCTTGGCCAATAAAAAAATTTGATTTTATTCTATAGGCCGATGATTGCGAACCTATGGCATGGGTGCCACAAGTGGCACGTGGAGCCATATCAGTGGGCACGTGAGCTCAGCTCCAGCATGCATGTGTGCGCCAGCCAGTTGATTTTCGGGCCTTCTGGGCCCACCAGAAGTTAGGAAACACACTGTTTCTGGCCTCCAGAGAGCCTCTGGGGGGGGTGGGGAAGGCCATTTTTGTCCTCCCCAGGCTCCTAGAAAGCTCTAGAGCCTAGGGAAAGCAAAAAATGGGCCTACTGTGCCAACCCATGCCAAAAGCGGGGGGAACACGGGGGGGGGGGGCGGGGCACATAGAATTATGGATGTGGGCACACGTGCGTGTGACCCCACCGCGCTCCCCCACTTTTGGCACGCGATGGCAAAAAGGTTAGCCATCACTGCTACAGGCCCTCATGTGATCAGGGCTTCTGACTTCTTACTGGCTTCCCCATTGACTATGCTCGCGGGAAAGCCAGCAGGGGAGATCGTAAACTGTAAATGGCTGTGGGATACTGTGATGGTCAGAAATCTGGGGTGCTTGCCGAGCACCCAGATTGTGATCGTGGGACTATGGGATGCCGTCACCAGTTATAAATGCAAGCTGATTGTCAAGCACCTGAAATGAGATCATGTGACCATGGGGTGGGGGATGGCACGTTTTATGACAGGCAGAAGGGTTTTAGGCAGGAATCCCCAACACACAGGCCATGGCCCAGTACTGGGCCGCAGCCCGTTTAGAACTGGGCCATGCAAACGGAAGGTGATTGAGCGGCTGCCACTCACACAAAATCATTTCCTCTTACACTCCGCCCCGCCAGTCCGCAATGCCAGAAAGATGGGGGGGGGGCTGTTTTAGGGCCTATAAAGGACCCTTCTGGGAGGCTGTTGTAACTCCGAATGGTCATTAAATGACCAGTCATACTGTGTTTCCCAAAAATTATTATTATTATTATGATTTATTAAATTTTTATACCGCCCTTCTCGCGAAGGACTTAGGGCGGTGTACAGCCACAATAAAACAACATAAAATACAAAATTTAAAAGGAATTTAAAAACAGATTAAGTATTTTGGCCCCACAGCTAAAACCCAAAAATTAAAACACACAATCCAAATTCTTATTAAGCCAGCCCAGCCTGTTGGAAAAGTAGGGTCTCCAACCTGCGTACCTGCGAAAGGTACGCAGGTTGGAGATACTACGTATCCCCGGGGGCAGTTCATTCCAGAGGGCGGGTGTCCCCACAGAGAAGGCTCTCCCCCTGGGGGCTGCCAGTCGACATTATTTGACTGACGGCACCCTGAGGAGTCCCTCTCTGTGGGAGCGTGTTGGTCGGTGGGAGGCCATCAGTGGCAGAAGGCGATCCCGTAAGTATCCGGGTCCTAAGCCATGGAGCGCTTTGAAGATGGTAACCAGCACCTTCCAAATAAGACCCAACTGGAAAATAAGCCCTAGCATGATTTTTCAGGATGCTCGTAATATAAACCCTACCTCAAAAATAAGACCCAGTTAAGTTTGTCAGCCAGATGGATGCATTTAGTACCATATTTCCTTGAAAATGAGACCTAACTGAAAAATAAGCCCTAATGCATCTTTTGAAGCAAAAATTAATATAAGACCTGGTCTTATTTTTAGGGAAACACGGTATGTTGAGGACTACCTGTAATACATAAATTAAATAAATGAATCACTGAAGGTAAAGGAAAGCATTGGAGTACGAATAACACGGCCATCTACCAGTGCATTGTTGAATGACTCCACACAGAAAGGATGAGGATATATGCGCAACCTTATTGTCTTACATCGTACCCTTATACAGTTATAGTGTACTTGGCAGCATATCATTGGCTCACAGAATCTTCCAGAATCTTTGGTTAACCATTGCTTGCTTAGGCACTTATAATGTTTAGCTATAGTTAAAGTCTAATACACATCCCATTTCCTCTCCTCTTGTTTACAGAGTTAGGGACTTATTTTCTAATGCCATTTCCTGGCGCCTACGTGCAAGTAACCTTCCTTATCTGAGGTTTGCCACCCAAGATAGGAAAATTCCTGCACATATGCAGACTCCTACAGTGCATGAAACTGGAACATTTATTCTCCTTCCTGACCCAGGACATTAATTGAACCATCCCGCCCCCTTCTTTTCTCTCAACTTCACTTACCTTTCCGACAACTTGGTGCTATACGGCTGTGGTCAAAATAATTGTATTGCAGTCCAGGCTCATCTGAAAGAGAGGGGGAGTGGGGGAGGTAGAAAATACAAATCTCTGGTTATAAAGCAAAACGCACATTGCAAAACCCACAGCTACCGAAACCCTCCGACGCCATGCAAGTGGGGTTGGAGAAACACACAACACAACCACATTGTGGATTTCAGCAGGGTCTGACCAGTTCTGGAGAACCGGTAGCGGAAATTTTAAGTAGTTCGGAGAACCGGTAGTAAAAATTCTGAGTGGCTCCGCCCTCCATCTATTCTCTGCCTCCCAAGTCCCAGCTGATCGGGAGGAAATGGGGATTTTGCAGTAACCTTCCCCTGGATTGGGGAGGGAATGGAGATTTTACAGTATCCTTCCCCTGGAGTGGGGAGGGAATGGAGATTTTACATCCTTCCTATGCCGCACCCACCAAGCCACGTCCACCAAGCCACACCCACAGAACCGGTAGTAAAAAAATTTGAAACCCACCACTGAACACAACATTAAGTGTTCTGTCAGATTCAGCTTTGGGTCTCAATTTCAGCTCAAGTTGCTTTGTCACAGTCACACACACAACCCCAAAAGCCCAACCAACCTCTCTGAGTAGCCCCAGAACATTACTGTCAGCTCTGGAGGCCATCTTTTTCTTTGGATCTTCAGGGTTGCCCTACTTAAGTGCTGTGGGAAACTGGGAGGGGGGATTGCATGGAGTTGCAGAGATATCTAGCCATAACAACATTCTTTTCTCTGAGAGTCAAGGACATTCAGCCTGCACCTGGAGTGGTGTGACTGGGAGGCATTTCCAGCTGGGATAGAGCATTGATTGGACCATGTGATGGACATGTGGGTGCAAAGGAAAGGACTTGGATTTTCTTTTGGGTGGGGAAAACCTGGAAGCTTTCAGATTCGGGTTTTCCCAGATGTGCCAATATGGCATCTCTAATAAAATGGAACTTCGAGGGACTTCTAGCCTCAGAGTCTTTGTTTCGTTGGGGCTGTTACTTGGAACCCTGACAATTACGATCAATTTTCACTGACATTTTTTTTCCGGGGTAGCTGGGAAGATTCAGGTAGAGAGGAACTAAAAAAATAAAAAAGATATATATATATATTTCTCGCCTTACCACAGCCGTGGTGATTTCTTCCATGGAGAGTTCGGTCGGCCCGACAACAAGATCTGAGAATGCAGAAAGTTAATTCAGTGGGATGTTTTAACAGCTTACAGGGCTTCTCAGTCGGTGACAATTGTGGGTGTGACAGGAGGAGCTGGAAGATGTGGATGTTACACATGGTGTCAGCCCTGTGAGGCGGTTTAGACAAGAAGCCCAACCAGCTCTGCTAGCCCTCTCTTCATTCTAAGGTTACATTAACAGAATCTTGCAAGGCTGAAAGCTTCGAGGGACTGTCTCGCCCCCTCGGATTGTCTGTCCCACCTGTGCCGGCAGAGGAGGGTCTAATGACAATTCGGCACGGCCAACTTGCTGCGGCCAACTCACCGCAGGACAACAAAGAGTTACACTAATATTAAAGGAACAGTGGACTAGAACCATTGAAGAAAGGATGCAAAAGGAGGGACAGAGTGAAATGTCCTTTACCTTTAACAGTCTTTTATTCATACGGGTTAACAAAAAAAAATCAAACTTGGGCTTAGCCTGTTCTGTTCTGTAACTGTTCTTCGTGCACTTTAGCCTCCAGCTCCCTAATCATTTTTGTTCCTATCGACCTTCCTTGTTTTGTTCCTTGAAAATGTTTCACTTCTCACTCCAAGGTGACAGAACTGAAGCAGCTTCCTGGATGAGAAGCAAAACATTTTCAAGGGGGGAAAAAAAACAACCCAAGAAAGTCCAGATGCCTTTTGGAAAAGCACCTTTGGGAGAACATGAGGAACTCATCTCAAGATTTTCTGACATCGCATGAGCCGTTTCCTTTCTCCGTTAAGAAAGAAAAAGACTCTTTCTTTTCAACCAGATGTCCTACACAGGGGTGGGGAACCTTTTGTGACTTGTGGACATCCAACTCCTACTGTGCTGAATTCTGGGAGTTGAAGTCCACAAGTCATAAAGGGGCCTTGGTTCCTCATCCTGTCCTACAGGATCTCACCTGCGTGGGTCCTTTCATGCTCTGCGAGAAGAGATCGCTGGCTGAAGCTTTCCGTGCATTCGGAACATTGGTAGGGCTTCTTCCCCAGGTGAGCCGCCCGGTGGGTGAGGAGGGATCTCTTCCAGCTGAAGCTCTTCCCACACTCGGAGCATTTGTAGGGTTTCTCTCCCGTATGAGTCCGCTTGTGCACAATCAGGGCTACCTTCTGATTAAAGCTCTTCCCGCAGTCGAAGCAGGAGTAGGGCTTCTCTCCCGTGTGGATGATCTCATGGCGAGCCAGGTGGTCCTTTTTATGGAAGCACTTCCCGCACTTGGCACAGGAGTACGGCTTCTCGCCGGTGTGGATTCTCGTGTGGTTGATCAGGCCCACCTTCCAGTTGAACCCTTTCCCGCACTCGGAGCACTGGTATGGCTTCTCTCCCGTGTGGGTCCTCTTGTGTGTCATAAGACGGTCTTTCTTGTAAAAGCTTTTCCCGCAGTCCGAGCACTCGTAGGGCTTCTCCCCTGTGTGGGTCCTCATGTGCGCCACGAAGTTGGCCTTCACGCTGTAGCTTTTCCCGCACTCGGCGCACTCGTGCGGCTTCTCCCCAGTGTGGGTTCGTTTGTGGGCAAAGAGCGAGGACTTTGCGTGGAAGCTCTTCCCGCACTCAGAACACTTGTAGGGTCTCTCGCCCGTATGGATCCTCTTGTGTTGGATGAGGATCCATTTCCCGCTGAAAGTTTTCCCGCACTCCGAGCACATGTAAGGTTTCTCCCCCGTATGGGTCCTCATGTGGATGGTCAGAGCGGATGTCCAATTGAAGCCTTTGCCACAGATTTTGCACTCGTGAAGAGTCTGCTCCCCCGTGTGCTTCCTCATGTGCATGATCAGGGAGCGTTTCCAGTAGAAGCTTTGGCCACAGTCCGAGCAGGTGTGGGAGCGTTCCCCCGTGTGGGTTTTCTCGTGCCTTAAAAGGTAAGAGGAGCAGGAGAATCCCTTCCCGCAATGGGAGCACTGATACGGCCGTTCTCCTGTATGAATTCTCTTGTGTACGTCAAGGTATGCTTTCAGGATGAAGCGTTTCCCGCAGTCGGGGCATTCGTAGGGTTTCTCACCTGTGTGCGTTCTCCGGTGTGTAATTAAACCAGAAATCTGTTTGAAGCTCTTCTCGCATTCGGAGCACTCGTAAGGCTTCTCTCCCGTGTGCGTCCTCTTATGTGTAACCAGAGTTGCTCCATGATTGAAGCTCTTCCCACATATGGAGCACATGTAAGGTTTCTCGCCCGTATGGATTCTCCGGTGTGTGATCAAGTAATCCTTGCGGCCAAAGCTTTTCCCGCATTCGGGGCACTCGTAGGATTTGAGAGCTGATCCGGCTGAGTGGGTTTTCTTGTGTCTCCGAAACGACGCGGTGTAACTGAAGCATTTCCCGCATTCGGCACACTGGTAAGGCTTCTCCGCTGTGTGGCTCTGTTTGTGGATGTTGAGCGTTCCTTTCTCACGGAAACTTTTCCCACAGTCGGGACACTGGTAGGGCTTCTCTTCCGAGTGAGTTCTCATGTGTACATTGAGAGCTGATTTCACAGTGAAGGTCTTCCCGCAATTGGAGCACTCATACGGCTTTTCCCCCGTGTGGATCCTCCGATGGACGGCAAGGTGCGGCTTACGGTTGAAGCTCTTCCCACAGTCTGGGCATCTGTACAGCTTCTCCCCGGTGTGGATTCTCTCGTGCAGGATCAGGGACCCCTTGCGGAAAAAGCTTTTCCCACACTCGGAGCAAGCATACGGTCTCTCCCCGGTGTGGATCCTCTTGTGTTGGAGAACATAGGCTTTCTCGCGAAAGGTTTTCCCGCAGTCGGAGCACTGGTACGGTTTCTCGCTCACATGGCTTGCCTCGTGGCTGAGAAGGGCGTGGCGGGAAGAAAAACTCTGGTCGCACCGGGGACAGCTGTACAGTTTCTCTCGGCTGTGACCCCTCTCGTGGATTATCAGCTGGGACCACTTGTAAAAGCTTTCTCCGCACTGCACGCATTTGTATGGATTTGCTTTGCCATTCTTGCTTGGGAGAGACCCCTGGCCACTATCTGTTCTACCGTCATCCTCCAAGGTCTTTTGCGGAGTCGCATCTTGCAGAGTATCTCCTCCAACTTTTCCCAAAGTTGCTGCTATTTCCTGGATAGACTTTTCAAACTGAAGGTGGGCTTCTTTTTCTTGTGATTGATCATGGTCTGTTGGAACAAAAGAAGAGCAACAAAGATGATTAGGGGACTGGAGGCTAAAACACACAAAGAACAGTTGATGGAATTGGGTATGTCTAGTTTAATGGAAAGAAGGATTAGACGGGACATGATAGCAGTGTACCATTATTTGAGGGGCTGCCACAAAGAAGAGGGAGTCAAGCTATTCTCCAAAGCACCAGAAGGCAAGACAAGAAGCAATGGGTGGAAACTAATGAAGGAGAGAAGCAACCTGGAATTAAGGAGAAACGTCCTAACAGGGAGAAGAGTTAACCAGTGGAACAGCTTGACTCCAGAAGTTGTGGGTGCTCCAACACTGGAAAAGGCTGGACAGCCACTTGTCTGGAATGGTATAGGGCCGTGATGGTGAACCTATGGTACATGTGCCACAAGTGGCACGTGGAGCCGTATCTGTGGGCATGCAAGTGTTGGCCTAGCTCATCTGATTTTAAGGCTTTCCGGTCCCACCGGAAGTCGGGAAATGAGCTGTTTCCAGCTTCCAGAGGGCTCCCAGGGGGTGGGGAAGGCGGTTTTCGCCCTCCCCAGGTTCCTAGAATGCCTCTGGAGCTTGTGGAGAGTGAAAAACGGGCCTACCAGATCCACCGTGCCATCATGTGCCAGAAGTGGGGGAGAGTGTGGGCGTTTCCACGCACATACACGGGGATCATTGAATTATGGGTGTGGGCACGCATGTGTGTGATCCCCCCGTGTTCTCCCCACTTTTGGCACGCGACGGCAAAAAGGTTAGCCATCACTGAGGAGCTCCAAGGTCCCCTCCAACTCTGTTGTTATTGTGTTAAGACTTAAAACGGGGTCTCGCAGCAACATCTACTGAGCTGAGCGAAATTAAACCCAGTTTTCAGCAATCTCCAGGAGTCAGGCTGGGAGGGAAAGGAGATTTGATCTTTCTAGTCTGGGAACCACTTTTTTCAAATGAATTGAGGACAGTATATAGT
Organism: Masticophis lateralis; assembly: GCA_030761175.1. Taxonomy (NCBI): domain Eukaryota; kingdom Metazoa; phylum Chordata; class Lepidosauria; order Squamata; family Colubridae; genus Masticophis; species Masticophis lateralis. Next base: position 15,302,633 of record JAUDYJ010000002.1, read on the forward strand.
AGTCCTTGAGTCATGAGTGTAATGGAGCCTGCTTACTGTCAGCTTTGGAAGCCATATTAGGCCGGAAGCTTCCAAACTGCCACCTTCTCATGTGTGGGAAAGTAGGAAGGGGGGATTTAATTGAGGGTTTGTATTTAGACCAGTGGTTCTCAACCTGTGGGTCGGGACCCCTTTGGGGGTCAAACGACCCTTTCACAGGGGTCAACTAAGACCATCGGAAAACACATATTTTCAATGGTTTTAGGAATAATTTTATGGCTGGGGGTCACCACAACATGAGGAACTATATTAAAGGGTCCTGGCATTAGGAAGGTTGAGACCCCCTGCTGTAGGGGAACACAGATCTGGGTGAATGTCAAATAAGACCAGTTTGGACATTTCACCAACACTGGGTTAGATGGATCAATAGTTTTATTCAGTAGTAATCAAGTTCCTTTCTTTCTAAAGCTACAATACTACCGTACTTACAGGACCACCTCCTGCCTTCCTCCCACCGTCCAGTGCGCTCCCATAGAGTGGGCCTCCTCCGGGTGCCGTCAGCCAAACAATGTCGGCTGGCGGCCCCCAGGTGGAGGGCTTTCTCTGTCGGACCTCTGGAATAGTCTTCCCACCGACCTCAGGACGGCCCTCGACCTCCTCTCCTTTCGCCGGGGATTAAAGACATGGCTGTTTAAAGAACATTACGATCGTGAGGTTATATAGTCTTTTTTAGAGTGATTTTAATGTGTTTTAATTGTGTTTATTGTGATTTGTATTTATGATTGTTTTTGTAAGCCGCCCTGAGTCCTTGGGGAGAATGGCGGCATATAAATCACATAAATAAATAAAATAAATAAATAAATAAATACTGAGAGAACAGTGCTAATTTTTGCATGTCTGTTGAGAAGTAAGTTTTACTGTCTTAAATGAAATTTACTCCCAAGTAAAGTTTGAATCAACCAATCAGAGCACAGTTTCCTGGCTCTGAGTTTCCTGCATTTTCCAACGGTCAGTTGAAGAGTATATAAGTAGCAGCAGGACTGCAGCCACTCAAGTTGAGTTGAGAGTGAGAGAGAGAGACTCTCACGCAGACTCTCACTGAGGTCCTCAGAGAGAACCTCCAGAGCTGAAGTCCCTGCAAAGAGCTGAGTCACTGCCTTGCTCCTGAGAAGACTCATGAACAACCCAGAGAGCCTCCCACATTTGGGAAGAAGATTAGAGCTAATGGACTTTGCTGAGAGAATTCTTTAGGCTGTTGATGCCTTCTTGTAGGTTTTGGTTTTTATGCGTTTTTATTATTAAACCAGTTACCTTTTTAAGACTCCTCTCTCAACTTGCATGCTTTAGTGCGTTTGTGTGCGTATCGGGCCACGGTCCATTCGAACCCAGAAACCTTCCTTCACAAGACTGTTGAAATCAGAGGCTCATCCATTCTGTTCCCCCAATTGCACAAATAGCATTGGGATCGTACATTTTAGAACAAGACGCAAAGGACACGGATCAAGAGGCGTTTTGCTCATCTCTTATGAATTTTTAGGCTTGTCTTTCTTCTTAGTCCAAGTGCTGCTACAACCACACTCTTTGATTCTAATACACGTGGTTGTTTGTCAAGATTCTATCAAGATTGCAAATTTGGAGCTGCTAAAACCGATGGGTAGGCTAGTGGTTATTTTTTCTATGTAGCAGATAAAAAGGGGGTTAGACAAGCATCTCAAATCCCCTTTCCCTGAGAAAATACATTTCAGGAGAACGAGAAAAACATTTAGACCCAGTGTTTCTCAACCTCAGCAACTTTTAAGATGTCTGGACTTCAACTCCCAGAATTCCCATTCATGCTGGCTGAAGTCCACTGATCTTCAAAGTTGGGAGGCCGAGAATCACTGTTGTAAACAAACACGATTAAAATACTGGGAGATCCAAACAGTGCTCAGAAGAAACTTATTCTCCAAAGCCCCGGAAGGCAGGACAAGAAACAATGGATGGAAACGAACTAAGGAGAGAGACAACCTGGAACTAAGGACAAACTTCTTAACAGCGAGGACAATTAACCAGCGGAACAATCGGTCTGCAGAAGTTGTGGGTGCTCCAATATTGGAGGTTTTTGAGAAGAGAGGCAGCCGTTTGTCTGAAATGGTATAGGGCTGTGATGGCAAACCTATGGCACGGGTGCCACACGGAGCCATATCTGTGGGCACGTAAGCGTTGCCCTACCTCAGTCCAGTACGCATGTGCGTGCTGGCCAGCTGATTTTCGGGCCTTCCGGGCCCACTGGAAGTCAGGAAACAGGCTGTTTCCAGGCCTCTGAGGGACCTCCGGGGGGGGGTGGAGGGTGGCGCGAAAGCTGTGGAGCCTGGGGAGGGCAAAAAATGGGCCTACCAGGCCATCAGCTGCCAAAAGCGGGGGGAGAGTGGGGGGGGTGTCATGCGTACATGCGTGGGGGGATGGGGCACATTGAATTATGGGTGTGGGCACGCGCGCATGCAATCATCCCCCATTACCCCCGGTTTTGGCACGCGATGGCAAAAAGTTTAGCTATCAGTAGTATAGGGCAGTGATATTTAACCTTTTTGGCACTAAGTGCCAAAAGTGGAGCGTTTGTTTGTGTGTGCGCATATGCAGGAGCGCCAGGACCTGGAAGAGAGCAGCTGGCCTGTATGCATGCGTGCGGCAGCTAGCTGCATTTCTGGGTTCCATCGTGTGCATGTGCACCAATCAGCTGTTCTCTTCCGGGTTCTTCGATGATCAGCTGGCCGGCGCGCATGTGTATGATGGAACCCAGAAGAGAGAAGCTGGCTGGTGCACATGCGTGCCGGACCAGCTATCCAGCGCACATGCGCACGACGGAACCCAAAAGTGCAGCTGGTGATGGCGCGCATGACCACGGAGAGGGCTCTGCGGGCCACCTCTGGCATGCATGCCATAGGTTCACCATCAGCAGCGGGTTGGACTAGAACAGGGCTCTGCAACCTTAAACACTCAAGGAGCCATTTGGACCTGTTTCCCACAGAAAAAAAAACACCGGGAGCCACAAAACCCTTCCTGTGCCTGACTATTTCTTGAGCGGCCACAAAACTAGCATATGTAGTTGAATTAAACATTCTGTTTTCTTCTGAAAGTTTTCTTTTCTTGGATTTATCCATGGTTGGCCTACTGGGGATTGAAAAGCTCAATAAATGGCGTGCCGGTGGGTGTCGCACATTGGTGGTTGTGACGCATATTTTGAGTGACAGGGAGCCTCAGCAGAGGGGTGAAAGAGCCACATGCGGCTCCAGAGCCGCAGGTTGCTGACCCCTGGATTCAAAAGAGCTCCAAGGTCCCTTTCAGCTGACTGACTGATTGACTGAATGAAAGATTACAGATAACACGTAAGAAAATAACACATCATCAATAACATTTGTTCGAGGAACACAGCCTTTGTCTAACTAAATCAACTGCTGTCTTTGTGAGGCCTCCCTCATTTTAGTGCAGGGACGTGGTGTCCAGGCGATTGTCAGGAGTCAACACTGATTTGTGCCCAAACGAAAAAAAAAAAAAAAATAAGAGGGAAAGAAATAGAATGGATTAAAGTTTAGTAAGCCTAGGATAGAAGCTCCAAAGATGGCGACATACGGTTCTTCCATTGTGCTGGCGGACTCCATTTTATTTTTTTCAGTTGAACGTTCCGAGTTCTACGCAGAAGTCCCAAGATTCTGTTCAAAAGAAGATGAAGGTGAGATATTGCTGTAAGAAAGTCACCCCGTACTTCTTTTTCTTCTTCAATCACCTGTTCTTTATCTTGGGGGCCCTGATGGTCGGGATTGGAACCTGGATTTTGATTGACCAAAAGTCCTTCATTCCCATCCTGCAGAATTCAGTGCCCTCATTCCAAGCTGGGCTCTACGTCTTCATCGGAGTCGGGGCCATCACCATGGTGCTCGGCTTCCTGGGATGCTTGGGGGCCCTCTGTGGCATCCAGTGTGCCCTTGGCATCTACCTCACTTGCCTGGTGTTGATCCTCTCGGCCCAGGTCACCGCTGGTCTGATGATCTACTTCCAACAGAGCTCACTGAAAGCCAGAATGCCCGAGGTGGTGATTGATCTCTTCCAGACATATAACCCTTCGGATGATACAAATCAGGTCCTCGAATCCACTTGGGACTTTGTTCAATTCAAGTTCTCGTGCTGCGGGTGGACCGGACCCGAAGACTGGCAACTCAACAAAATCCTTTGGACGAACAAAATGCGCTTCTATCCATGTTCTTGCAGCAACCAGACAGAGGACACCTCAATAGGGACAGGTTTCTGCGCTCTGGAGACCCATTCGAATGCAAGCACCATGGCCGACTGGCCCGTGAAGAAGCAGGGGTGCCGGATGGCTGTGCAGAACTGGCTGCAGGAAAATTTCGACGTCTTTCTCGGGGTCTGCATCGGAGTGGCCATCACGGAGCTGCTGGGGATAGGGCTCTCTATCTGCCTTTGCAAAGGCAAAACGTGCCAATACTGAAGACAACGAGCCCGCCTGGAGCCTGGATGCGATCCACGAGGAAAGAGGGAACTGGATTCCTTGTTCCAGATGGTGCTTGGCAGTCCCTACTGGAGCATTAACCCAAATTCCTCTACTTATCTTGCTCCTTCCACTTTCATAGCCAAGACCACCAGTGGGTGCAAATGTTCTGAAGGGCATGGCTTTTAGGTTTTATTCACCACCGTAATAAGATTTAGGATGCTCCGTACGTCTTTCGGACAACCCCTTGTGCTGGGTTCGTACCCTCTTCCTTCTGTGCAGTTTGGCTCAAGTTGGGAGATTAGACTGGTGGACTTCTTCCGCAAATATTCCTCTACCTGAAGCTGGTTCATCCTTTCTCAAATTATTCAGAACCCCCGCTGTTCAGGTTGACTTCCTCAATTCCCAGCGGAAAATCTCTTCTGTCTGGAATTGTATCCCTTGCTCCATTTCTCCAACTTTTGAAAAATAAAAATTGTATCAGCTCTTACAACTTTCTTTCCCTTCCTGTTTGGTGTTTGGGATATCCATCAGGTCAAAGGTCAGGGGAGCTTCAAAGGAGGACTCTGGATCACAGGGTGGAGTATCTGGAGTTCTCTTCCTGGGTTTGTTCATTTGAAGGCAGTTTATTTTTGTTGCACAGGCAGTCCTCGACTTACAACCATTCATTTAGTGACCAAGGTTATTATGGTACTCGGGAAAAAAAATTGATTTATGACCATTGCAGTATTCCTGTTGGTCACATGATCAAAATTTGAGTGTTTAGTAACTGGTTCATACTTATGACGGTTGCTGTGTCTCGCAGTCATGTAACCCCTTTTTGCGACCTTCTGACAAGCAAATCCAATGGGGGAAGCCAGATTCACATAGCAACTTACTAAGTAACTACTAAGTAGTTAAGTTAGTAACTACTGTTACTAATTTAACAGTAATTGTGGCAAGGAAGGTCCTACAATGGGGCCAAACTCACTTAGCAACTGTCTTGCTTAGCAACAGAAAATTTTGGGCTCAGTTACAGGTAGTCCTCGACTTATGACCACAATTGAGCCCAAACTCTTACATTGCTAAGTGAGAAATTTGCTAAGTGGGTTTTGCCCCATTTTATGTCTTTTCTTGCCCCTGTTGTTAAGTGAATCACTGTGGTTGTTAAATTAGTAACAAGTGAATTTGGCTTTCCCATTGACTTTGCTCGTCAGAAAGGTCGCAAAAGGTGATCACATGACCCCAGGACACTGCAACCGTCATAAATATGAGTCAGTTGCCAAGCGTCTGAATTTTGATCATATGATCTCCTGGGGACGCTGCACTGGTTGTAACTGTGACATTTTTTTAAAAAGTCACTTTTTTCCATCCCGTTGTAACTTTGAACCGTCACTAACATGAACTGTTGTAAGTCGAGGATGACCTGTATGGTCGTAAGTCGAGGACTACTGAGCAACTACATTTGGAAGAGATTAAAGAAATAATAAAAGCTAAACCAAGAATAAAAAGAAAAAAAAATAGAAAGTGCAGAATATAGGAAAAAAAGCTTTGGAGCTTTTTTGGGTGATCTCAAGTCCTCTTCTTGGCTGGTGAGGAATTACAAAGAACCCAGTTTACTTGCAGGCTTTCCATTTTTTTTTGTGGTTATTCGCTCTGCTCAAAGGCACGTTAGAGATGGTGCACGCCTCAGAGGTGTGTCAGCAGGCACTCTTTTCAGACACTGTGTGGCTTTCAAGATCACCAGACATTTTTCTGGGGTTACCAACTTTCGTTATAAAGATGCAATAGCTGGTGCCATTTTGGTCTCGGGCAAAGCTGTCAAACTTGATTTCTTCATGGGCCGGATCAGCATTGTAGTTCTCCTCAGTGGGCCGGTGGGGAGGGGGGGGAGGAAACGCCTCTTGCAGCACCCTACCGGCTAAAAGGGGGTTCGGGTGGTTCACCCACGGCCTGTTTTCGGGCTGGATGGCCTCCTGCAACATTTTGCCGGCCAAAACGGGGCGTGTCATGGATAGACAGACTGTCTGTTTTCACCGTCAGGGTGATGCAGAAGGCCGCCCAGGCCAAAAACGGGCTGCCGGGAGGGGGGTGCGTATGCCCCCCCACCTGACACCCTGTTTTGGCCAGCAAGGTGCTGCAGGAGGCCGTCCTTTGCTATTTCCAGGCCGACCGCGCAGGCCAGATTTAAGCACCCCCATGGGCCGGATCCGGCCCAAGGGCCTTGAGTTTGACACCCCTGGTCTAGGGTAAGCTTGTGTCACTGAGTACCCAATCTGAGAGATGGGACGAATTTCTAGAATGGATGGCCCTTTGGGGCAAATAAACTAATTGCCACCTTTATATACTGTATTTATTTATTTCATAAATTTATATGGCCATCCTCTTTGTACACAGGACTCTCGATGGTTAACAATTAAAAATTCCTAAACAGGATAAATAAATAAATAGAAAACCAAAATAAAACCAGAATAAGACCCTTTTTATTCAAAAAAATATAAACTAGCAGCCAAGAATATTCATAGTATATTACATTGTTTCTCAACTTTAGCTACTTTAAGATGGGTGGACTTCAACTCCCAGAATTCCCCAGCCAGCCAAGAGTTGAAGTCCACGGTCCACCCATTCTTAAAATGGCCAAAGCTGAGAAACACAAGACATCCTACATTCAACTCCACCTGTTGTGGCCCGTCAGAGGCCTGCACGCATTGTTGCTGATCCCGACAATGAGGAGGCTGGTGTGGTGTCGCACCAGCAGCCTGTGTAGCCAGCACTCGAGTCGGACAGCGAGGAGGCTGGAGAAGATGTGGTGCCAGAGGCAGGGATTCAGCCAGGGCCTTCAGAACCACCAGAGGCTCCTTCAAATGAAGAGGATGAAGTGGAAGAGCCTCTTCTCAATGCACGGGCACGCAGAGCTCCCAAAAGGCAGGAGTGGTTACTCAGGAGAAGGTCTCCTCGAGAGTAAGGCTTGGGGCTAATTGGCCACTCCCTTAGCCTATTTAAGTTTGCACACAGCTTGTAAAAAACTGCAGGAAACAACATGTGTTCGTCTGTTCGTTCGCTGATCATTGAGTTTGGATTTTCTCTGCAAACCTGGCTTCTGGGCTTTCTGCCAACTCTTGTAAGACTCTCTCTTATGTGTTGAATTTCTGGCAGGTTGTTAAGAACGTTTTATTAACAGCCTGCATTTGCAAAAGACTGTGTTTTGAAATAAACTGAGTTTTGTTCGGAGTTTGTGTGTGCTACGTTCTTTGGGATCCGTCGCTGGGGCAGAACACCACCATGACACAGGCTCATCCATACTGTCAGGGCCCCAAGATGACAAAGCCATTTCTTAATGTCTCACAAAAGGCCAAGTAGGATCAGGATGAGCCTAATTCCAGGAAAGGGTGAGGAGGGGGGAAGAATGATGACACGTTTGCATTTTTAATGACCTGGAATTCCATAAAACCTTACTAGAGAGGCTTAAAGCTGAATTAGGAACTCAAAGGGTGTTCAAATAGCTGGGAAAATATTTCGACTGAAGTAACACATTGAAAAGCATAGGATGCCATTATGAAGCTCTAGCTCAGAGATGGGGAACGATGGCCCCTTTATGACTGTGGACTTCAACTCCCAGAATTCCTGAGCCAGCATAAGGAACAATGGCTCTTTTATGACCTATGGACTTCAACTCCCAGAATTCCTGAGCCAGCATGGGGAAGGATGGCCCCTTTATGACTGTGGACTTCAACTCCCAGAATTCCTGAGCCAGCATGGGAGTGGAAGTCCACAAGTCATAAAAGGCCCATCGTTCCCCACCCCTGCTTCAGATGCTAGTTTTCTACTAGAGCCGTTCCTGAAGCCAACAGCCATACGGGAGATTTCAACTCCCAGAATCCCTGAGCCAGCATAAGGAACAATGGCTTCTTTATGACTTGTGGACTCCAACTCCCAGAATCCCTGAGCCAATATGGGGAACGATGGCCCCTTTCTGACTTGTAGATTTCAACTCCTAGAATCCCTGAGCCAGCATAAGGAACAATGGCTTCTTTATGACTTGTGGACTCCAACTCCCAGAATTCCTGAGCCAGCATGGGGAACGATGGCCCCTTTATGACTTGTACATTTCAACTGCCAGAATCCCTGAGCCAGCATAAGGCACAATGGCTTCTTTAAGACCTGTGGACTTCAACTCCCAGAATCCCTGAGCCAGCAAGGGAGTGGAAGTCCACAAGTCATAAAAGGCCCATCGTTCCCCACCCCTGCTTCAGATGCTAGTTTTCTACTAGAGCCGTTCCTGAAGCCAACAGCCATACGGGGTTCCGCTCAAGTCCAAAGGATGGATCATAAAGCCTGGACCTGGCTAGAGTGCCCTCGAGAGACGATGCTATCGTTGTCTCCTAGGACAGCTTTTCTATGGTTCAGACCCACCCGGAAACAAAGCCAAGCGATTCTGTTTGGTCGCCGTGTTTCTTTCCTTTGACGCTGAAGGTTCTGAGTTCTGAAGAGAGGTTCCGTGAAATAGCAACGATGCCGAATTGCTGCTGCAAATGCCTCAAGGGCTTATTCTGCTTCTTCAACGTCTTTTTGTTTCTCATGGGAGCTGGCATGTTCAGTTTAGGCCTCTGGGTTTTGATCACCAAGAGCGCCTACGTCACCGCCCTGCAGTCTGTTTTCGACTCCTTCAAAGTCCTGCTGTACATTTTCATCGTGGTTGGCGCCGTCGCCATGTTTCTCGGCTTATGGGGCATTCTCGGATTCTACTTTGGAATAAAATTCGTTTTGATGGCCTACATCCCGCTCTTGATCGTCATTGCCCTCTTCCACTTTTTCCCTGGCTTGTTCGTCTACTTAAAAGAGCAGACGATCGAAGAAAAACTCGCCAAGAATGTCCTCAGCCTCATCCAAAACTATAACCCAATGGACCAGGCCAACCAGCAAAAAGAGATAACTTGGGATTATGTCCAGGTCAAAATGTCTTGCTGTGGCTGGAGCGGACCAGAAAATTGGAAAAACAGCACTTTTTTCCAGGATAGGATGGGAACCTACCCATGTTCTTGCAGCAACCACCCTACCAGTTTCCAACCAGCGCTGGGCGTCTGCAGGTTGAACACTGTTTCCCATAAATCTGTGATGAATGACTGGCCCGTGAAAAAACAGGGATGCGATACGCCTGTGCGAAAGTGGTTCAAGACGGTAACGGGCGCCATGTTGCTCGTGTCTTTCATCGTGATCGCCTTCGAGATTCTGGGAATCGGCCTTTCGTTTTACATTTGCGCAGGCCGAAACGTGTACGCTGTAGGTCACCGCTGAATCTCCCAAGTGGAAGACCGCTGCGGTTAAGGGGAGCGTTCCCCAGAGGATGAGGAAAAAAAAAAAAAAAAATTCCTAGTTTCCAGGTTTTCTTCAGGTTGTTAAGAGACGTTTTGGCACGGTTGGTAGCTGGTTCGTTGAACTCAAGCCACATATTTGGAGCCTCCAGAGGTTGAAATAAATTTCCAGTATCTCTCGCCCTTCAGCATACTGGTTTGGACTTCTGAGGGTCGTGGTTCCCTCAGAAAAGGGGAGTTCCAGGATCCCTATAGTATCTTAAAAGATTTCAAAACGTGGCCAACCTCCTCAACATTTGCCCAGTCAGCAATATCTACTCTTAGATATATGAGACCTTGAAACATTAAGATCAGCTTTGAGCTACATAATTTAATCCACTGTATCTCAACCTCCGGCACTTTTAAGATGTGTGGACTTCAACTCCCAGAATTCCCCAGCCAACTGGCTGGGGAATTCTGGGAGTTGAAGTCCACACATCTTAAAAGTGCCAGAGGTTGAGACACACTGGTTGATTTTTAAGCTTTATCCATGGTCATGATTTAGGATGATCCTTCTTTGCATGTCTGTAACTTTCTTCCATTATCCAAGAATTGGATAACGCATTGAATTTATCCAGAAGTTCTATCAGATCAATCCTGCATTCAATTCTACTCACAAGAAACCGGGACCCTACTTGCTACAAAACTCCCGAGCATTAAAGCGGACTTCTTTTCTCAACGATGCGCGTGACGCATCCAGTTGCTTTGTTCTTTGGAGAACGCATGGAGATATGCGTTCTCCATAAACTTCCTTCAAGCTCTTGAACCTGCTGCTGCATGATTCCTCCACGTTGCTAAAATAAAAACGCTACACGAAAAGACGCTTCCTGAGTCCTTCCCGTCACTGTTCGTTCGTTGGTGACACCGGGCAGATCGAAGACCGCCCCAGCCTTGCAAGTGTGATTTTGCAGATTATCCAATGCCTTCTGGTGTGTGTGTATGTGTGTGTGTGTATGAGAGAGAGAGAAATAGAGAGAGAGACACAGAGATAGGGACAGAGAGACACAGAGAGACAGAGACAGACAGAGAGACAGAGACAAAGAGAGACAGAGAGATAGAGAGACAGAGAGAGATACAGAGAGATAGAGAGACAAAGAGACAGAGAGACAGAGAGAGAGAGAGACAGAGATAGATACAGAGAGAGAGACAGACAGACAGAGAGAGAGACAGAGAAAAATATACAAGAGTGAGAGAGATTTAACAAGGATGTCATCCAGATCATAAAAAGTGATAATATAGCTCTATACCAGCGTTGGCGAACCTTTTATGTTGCTACGTGAGACATTCGTTAAGTGACTTTTGCCCCATTTTACAACTTTTCTTGCCAGAGTTGTTAAATTAATCATTGCAGCTGTTAAAATTAGTAACGGCTAAGTTTTTAAATGAACCCAGCTTCCCCGTTGACTTGGCTGGTCCGAAGATCACAAAAGTGGATCACATGACCCCAGGATACCGCAACTGTCATAAATACGAAGCAGCTGCTAACCCTCTGAATTTCTGATCACGCCACCAGGAGGGTGTGGCAATGGTCGTTAAATGGGCAAAACAACCCTGTCACTTTTTTTCAGGGCCACTGTAACTCTGAATGATCACTAAAGCGACTCTTGTAAGTCAAGGACTCTCTGTACTTTTCAACGGTCACAAAACGAATTGGTTGTATGTCGAGGGCTTCTGGTCTGGGGCATTCAGTTCTTTCAGCAGCTTCACCCTTGCTGCGTGCTTTGTGAGAAAAGGGAGAAAATGAAGGAACCTCATGGGGATAATAGTTGAAAGGAGAGAGAGATATTCCCCAGGAAAAAAAGGGGGAACCTTGGGAACTACCATATTTTTCGGAGTAAAAGATGCACTTTTTTCCCTCCTAAAAGACGCTGAAAATTTCGGTACGTCTTATATTCCAAATGTAACCTCGCATGGTGCTCAAAATGGCTACCTGGAACAGCTGCTGCCTTCTCTTACCCTTTCCGCGCTTTGCCTGCTTTAGTCACTGGAGCTCCCTCCGAGGATCAGCTGTGCTTTTGAAGCTGTTTTTCAGCCCCAACGCGAGTGAAACGATCTTCCGTGCTTTGCTTGCTTTTCTAATTGCTGCTCCCTCCAAGGATCAGCTGTGTTTCTGAAGCTGTTTTTCAGCCCCAACGCGAGCGAAGCGATCTTCCGTGCTTTGCCTGCTTTTCTAATTGCTGCTCCCTCCAAGGATCAGCTGTGTTTCTGAAGCTGTTTTTCAGCCCCAACGCGAGTGAAGCGATCTTCCGTGCTTTGCCTGCTTTTCTAATTGCTGCTCCCTCCGAGGATCAGCTGTGTTTCTGAAGCTGTTTTTCAGCCCCAACGCGAGCGAAGCGATCTTCCGTGCTTTGCCTGCTTTTCTAATTGCTGCTCCCTCCAAGGATCAGCTGTGTTTCTGAAGCTGTTTTTCAGCCCCAACGCGAGCGAAGCGATCTTCCGTGCTTTGCCTGCTTTTCTAATTGCTGCTCCCTCCGAGGATCAGCTGTGTTTCTGAAGCTGTTTTTCAGCCCCAACGCGAGCGAAGCGATCTTCCGTGCTTTGCCTGCTTTTCTAATTGCTGCTCCCTCCGAGGATCAGCTGTGTTTCTGAAGCTGTTTTTCAGCCCCAACGCGAGTGAAGCGATCTTCCGTGCTTTGCCTGCTTTTCTAATTGCTGCTCCCTCCGAGGATCAGCTGTGTTTCTGAAGCTGTTTTTCAGCCCCAACGTGAGCGAAGCGATCTTCCGTGTTTTGCCTGCTTTTCTAATTGCTGCTCCCTCCGACAATCAGCTGTGCTTTAGAAGCACAGCCCTAACCGGAAAACCCCAAAACCCCCAACCCAGTGAGCGAACTAATGTGCTGGGATTAGCCAGATGAACAGCTGGTAGGCAGAATTCCCCCCCCCCTTTTCTATTTTCCTCCTCAAAAACTAAGGTGCGTCTTATACCCCGGTGGTTCTTATATCCGAAAAATACGGTAATTAAAACCAACTCCGATTAACAAACAGCCGGAGAAGTGAAACAAGATTACTTGCTGCTGTGTCTTTTCTTTCCTCAGCTGTTTCTTTCTGTTCTTGGACCTTGGCATCTCCCAGATGTTCACAACGCTCTTCTGCATCCGTCCCATTGCTTTCTCTGAAGGGGGTCTGCAACCCATCCCTGCCTGGAATCGCTAAAAAAAAAAAACCCACAGAAACTTCAGCCCCAAATTCACCTCTGGCAGAAAACATCCAAAAGGTCTTTTTTTTTTTCAAAGAGGCAACTTGGACTTTCTTGGTTTTCCTTTTGAAGACGTTTCGCTTCTCATCCAAGAAGCTTCTTCAGTTCTGACTAGAAGGATTTACATTTCTTGCAGCCAGCGGGTCATTCGCATTCTTTTAGAGAGCCTTTTGAGGCCACTTGGAGGCTTATCTGTGTCCTCAGAGTCACTTGAGTGGTGCAAATGGGTGTGAAGCAGGGGTGGGCTTCAAAAATTTTAGCAAGGGGTTCTCTACCCAGTTGCTGGGTGGGCGTGGCCATGGTGGGCGTGGCCTAGTCGGCCTTATGCACCACAGCGGGGTGGGGTGGGGGAGTGTTTTTGCCCTCCCTCAGCTCTGGAGGCTTTCCTTAAGCCTCCGGGATGCTGAAAACAGCCTCCCCAGGCTCTGGAGGCCCTCTGGAGGCCCTTCCTGAACTTCTGGTCGGCCCGTTTTTCGCCTTCCCTGAGCCTCCACACACGCCTTGCAATTATCAGCCTCTAAAACAGGCTGTGTGGAGATAACTGGGAGGGGTGTGGCGGAGGCAGCCAGGAGTGGGATTTCGGGATTCTCCGAACTGCACAGAATCTTAGCTAGAGGTTCTCCCGAACCCCCAGCAGCCCACCCCTGGTGTGAAGCCTTCTTGGAACTGCTGAAAAGACTGTGTTGCAGACTGGAGATAGATGATGTCATATCCCCCCACCCCTCAGTTGAGAGAGGGCTGTTCAATTTTGGCATAGAAGGCCTCTTTGACCCCTCTTTCAAAACAGCGGTCCTCTCTGTCAAAACTGTGGACTTTGCTGCCTTCAAAAAAGTGGCCTTTGTCTTTTAAATGCAGATGGACTGCTGAATCGTGTCCTGATGGATTTTGTTCTCCTATGTCTGCAAGGAATATAAATCCTTCCACTCCCCACCATCCAGTCAGAGCTGAAGAAGCTTCTTGGATGAGAAGCAAAATGTCTTCAAAAGGAAAACCACAAAGTCCAGTTGCCTCTTGAAAAAAAAAAAAAGCACTTTTGGGATAACCATGACCTGGGATGATTGAGCATCTCCATAAACACTCTGGTTGGAAAGTTGAAAGCAAGAATACAGGTCTTTCAATTAACCATCAAGCACATCGTTAACATGAATACTGGGTCTCTCCACTTCTACTCTAGACCTTCCGAATTACCTCTCCCCACCTCGCCATCCCTACCTCAGCTCTGGGACTAAGAGGGAGGAACTGGCCCAAAGAGTCCCACAGTAGAAAGGGGACAAGAAACTGGGTCTCTCCAATCCTAGCTGAAACAGCTTCCCTATTACCACATTCTGGGCCGGAGAAGGATTTTCGGCTCAATTGTGGTCGTAGGTTGAGGACTAACGTATATTTCAGACTATAAGACGCAATTTTTTGTCTCCCAAAAGGTGGTGAAAATATTTGTGCGTCTTATAATCTGAATATTGCTGAAGCCCCACCCACCCACTGGCTGTTTTTTGGCCTCCGCACGCCTTGTTTTTGGGCCTTTTTTTGGCCTCTTTCAGGTCTTTTTTTGGCTGATTTTTGGGGTTTTTTTCAGCCCGTTTTTGAGGCTTTTTTCAGCCTGTTGTTTTTTTGGCTTTTTGGCCCATTTTTGAGGCTTCTTTCAACCCATTTTGAGGCATTTTCTGGCCCATTTTTCAAGGCTTTTTTTCAGCCTGTTTTTGAGGCTTTTTTTCGGAAAAAGCCTTGAGAACAGCCCCCCCCCCCCAAAAAAAAAGCCTCGAAAAATATGGTATTTGTACTGGTCAACTGGATGGAGCTGCGACTAGCAATATTTGTGGAGATATACAAAGGGAGACTTCATTCCAGAAACCACCGGAAAGCAAGTCATGGCTTGATGCAATGTGGGAACCTAATTTCGGAGCAGAACGTCTAAGGTGCTCCATTATTCCTGTCTCCTTTCCTCCCCGATCACAACATTTCCAACAGGTACCCACTTTTAATCACGGCAACCTCAGAGGATACGGTCTTCTTGGAAGCGTCTTCCTTTTCAACGGCCTCTTTCACTGTCCTGTCTTCTGAAAGATAAAATAGAAACAATGGTGTTAGGAGGGGGGAAAAACCAGTAGTAAGACTGACCTGTCCTTCTCCCTGCAATGACATAGAGATGTCCAGTTCTGAATCGTCTTAAAGGGAGGCCAAGAGGGTTTAAAGCATGTACAGACAGGTCTCCACTTACAACCGCAATTGGGCCTCACATATGCTGCCAAGCAAGATAGTTGTTAAGTGAGCTTCGTCCCATTTTATGCCTTTTTTGTCTCAGTTGTTAAGCGAACCACAGCAGTTGTTAAGTTAGCAACACCGTTCTTCAGTGAATCTGGTTTACCCATCGACATCGCTTGTCAAAAGGTCACAAAAAGTGATCGCATGACCCCGGGACACTGCAACCCGTCATAAATATGAGTCAGTTGGCGAGCGTCTGAATTTTGATCACGTGACCATGGGGATGCCGCAATGGTTGTTAAGGAGCCTTGGTGGCGCAGTGGACTAAAGCGCTGTTAAATAGCACTTAGCTGCCAGCTGCCTGCAATTACTGCAAGTTCAAATCTCACCTGGCTCAAGGTTGACTCAGCCTTCCATCCTTCCGAGGTAGGTAAAATGAGGACCCGAATTGTGGGGGCAATAAGCTGACTTTGTATAAATATACAAAAGTATGAAGGCTATTGCTTAACGCACTGTAAGCCGCCCTGAGTCTCTGGAGAAGGGCGGCATATAAATCAAACCAATAAATAAATAAATAAATAAATAAGTGTGAAAAATGGTCACAAGTCACTTTTTCAGTGTTGTAACTTTGAACAGTCACTAAATTTATTTATTTGTTTCAATTTATATGCCGCCCTTCTCCAGTGACTCTCGTGAGTTGAGAACTACCTGTAACATGATTTTTTTTTCCCTTAAGAAACAAAAAAGTATTTTTTAGTAAAAGGGAGCACAGCTGAGATACTCGGTACCTCACACAGGACTAGGGAATTATGGAAGCAGGTGTCAAAGTAGAAGGTGTGGAAAAAGGGAAGGGGTTGAGAAAATGGGTTGTCAGGAGGGCATATCTTGGCTGCCAGTGACATCCGCAGTGAAAGTCAAAAACATTCAACACGGTGGTCATAATTAAGGAATCCGCAAAACAGGGGGAAAAGGGACAGGGTCTTTGACCGCACAGCCGCCATTTTGAATTTTCTGAACTGCCCTCTGAAGATGCCACTATAGTCAGCAGCCAGGACGTGAGGAGTCCTCACCCATATAGTTCAATATGAATAGGTGTATGTTTGCTTAATGTAACAAATATGATTAAAAATACTTTATTTCTATTAAAATGTATGGCATGCAGAATTCAATGATTGCCATAAAAATAACATATTGGAATCCTGAATAACTAAATAATGAAGGATTATATGTTGAACAAGCAAATAATGGAAGTTTTCAATTTAGCATAAATCTTTGTACTATTATTAGAATTATATAAGCTTGTTAAAAGTAATAAATATGATTAATAATATTCTATTTGTATTAAAAGGGATGAAACTTAGAATAGGGTGATTGGCCTAAAAGTGACACACTGAAATATTGAATGATTAAATAATGAAAGATAATTTAATAAAAATATGCGTATTATTACAAGGATTATATAAGCTTGTTAAATGAAACAAATATGATTAATACTATTTTGTTTGTCTTAAAGCGTATGACACTCAGGTGCCACACTGTTCACGCATTGATATGTTTGTAAAAAATTAAAAAACTTTAAAAAAAGAAGAAGTCCTCACCCAAAACAGCGGAATTTCTGTCTTTCCTAGTGATTTTCCTGAACTTTGCTGTGTGCTGGCTTTCTGACGGAGCTTCCTTTGACGCAGGGAAATTAGAGGTTTGCCCTTTGAGCGGCTGGTCCACCTGGAACAGAGATGAAAGGGAGAAAAATTAAGAGAAACGGAAGGTGAATCGAATGGTAGAGAAAGGACGACGACTTTCATGGAGGGCTGCAAGAACAGTTACGTAGGCCCCTCCAAAAAAGGGGGGCTGGTTAAAAGTCCGTAACACAGGTAGTCCTCGACTTACGACCCCAACTGAGCCCAAAATTTACATTTCTAAGCGAGGCAGTTATTAAGTGAGCTTTGCCCCATTTTTACCACCTTTTGCTAAGTGAATCACTGCAATGTTAGTAACATGGGGAATCACATGACCGCAGGACACTGCAATGGTGGTAAGTAAGAAGCAATTGCCAAGCATCCGAATCTTGATCACAGGGATGCTGCAATGGCCGTAATTATGAAAATTGGTCAGATGGGCCCCTCTTTTCAACCACCTTGTATTTTCGAATGGCTACTAAATGAACTGTTGTGAAGTCAAGGACGACAATGCAGGTGGATTGAGGCTAGCTATGTTGACATGGAGCAGCCCTCCCTCAACGGAGGCGGAGGGAATACGACATCCTCTACCTCCAGTCTACAACACAGTCCTCTCCACACTTCCCAGAAGGCTTCAAACCCATTTGCACCACTCAGGTGATCCTGAAGACACAGATAAACCTTCCAAGTTCCTCAGTGACTCTCTAAAATAGTGATGGCTAAGCTTTTTCTCTTCGTTTGTCAAAAGCGTGCGCCTATAATACAATGCGCGCCACCCCGCGCACGCACGCATGACTCCCTCACACATGGGCATGTGACCCCCATGCTCCCCTGCCCCCGTGCGGAAGGGGGAGCCATCGGTTCTCGGCCTGGTTGCTGGGTGGGCGTGGCTTACTCAGCTTCCTGTACCACAGCGGGCGGCGGGGGGGGGGTGAGGAGCTGGCTTTTCATTCTCCTCAGGCTCTGGGAGGGTGAAAACAGCCGTCACCAGGTTCTGGAGGTCCTCTGGAGGCTGGAAACGGACCCGTTTTTGCACTTCTGGGAGGCCTGTTTTTCGCCCTCAGAGAGCCTCCGCATGGGCCCTGCAGTTACCTCGCATCCAAAATGGGCCGCTTGGAGACTCCTGGGAGGGGTGCGCCGCACCTCCACTCTCCCACCCCCACGCGTGCCTATGCGTCTTCCGCATGCGCCATGCACATCCCCCCCCAAAAATCAGCTGGCTGGCGGGAGGTGCCCACGTGCATGCGCAGTGGAGCTGAGCTGGCCGATGGCTCGCGTGCCCGCTGTGGCGCCCGTGCCATAGGTTCGCCATCATGGCTCTAAAAGGATGGAAACAACCAGCTGTCTGCAAGGAGTATAAATCCTTCCCTTTCCCACCATCCAGTCAGAGCTGAAGAAGCTTCTTGGATGAGAAGCGAAATGTCTTCAAAGAAAAAGCAGAAAGTCCAGTTGCCTGTCTGTGCCCCGTGATGGACACTCACCTCCCCTCGTTGCTGGCTCTCTAGAAAATCCTCTGCCATAGATATAGCCTGGTTACAGGTTGAGGGCCCCTGTTCCTTGATGTTCTCCTGCATCTCCTGGGGCAGGATGGCCAGGAACTGCTCCAGGATCACCAGCTCCAGGATCTGCAGTTTCGTGTATCTCCCAGGTTTCAACCACTGGTGGCAGAGATGCCAGAGCTGCCTGCAAACTTTACGGGGCCCTTCATTCTCCTGGTAGCAGAAGTCACGGAAACGCCGGCGTGCCGACTCGGAGTTGATCAGCGGCTCCTCCTGGGCGTTTTGCCTGGTTCTGTCCCGGCACTCTCGCCAAGGCCTGGCCTGGAGCACGGGAGAGCTTTTTCCTGTTTCTGATTTTGCCGGGTCTTGCTCCCGGATGGATGCCAGCTGAGGGTCCAGAGCTAAAAGGACCAAAAGGAGATAATCAAGGATTAACTTTACCATAACTAAAAAAATAAATAAATCACAAGACCCATCAGCTGACGTGACCTACACCTGATCCCTCAGAAGACCCATTACAAGATACCTGACCAGGGGTGAAATGCTCCTGGTTCGGACCAGATCGCCCGATCCGGTAGCGATGGCGGCGAGTGGTTCAGAGGACCGGTAGCAAAAGTCCCTGCGCCCCCTCCCCACCACCACCATGCCCAGCTGAGCTGCAGGATCATCAGAGGCTTTTTTAAAAAAACTTTTAAAAGCATTTTTTCTACAACCTCTTCCGACGAAAAAATGCGGAAGTAAAAAAAAAAGCCTCTGATGATCTCGCGGCTCAGCTAGGATCGTCAGAGGCTTTTTAAAGCATTTTTTTCTGCAACCTCTTAGCTGAAGAGGTGGTAAAAAAAATGCTTTGAAAAGTCTCTGACGATCCCAGCTGAGTTGCCTGATCGGCAGAGAGGCTTTTCAAAGCATTAGAAAAAATGCTTTGAAAAGTTAAAAAAAAAAAAAAGTTGGCCACGCCCACCCAGTCATATTACCCCCCCACCAAGCCACGCCCACAAAACCGGTAGTAACAAATTTTACATTTCACCTCTGTACCTGATCTAACCCTCACCTGACACGACCCACATCTGATCCATCACAAGACATATCAAAAGGCCCTTACCTGACGTGACCCATACCTGACCCACCAGAAGATGCTCACCTGACATAACCCACCCCTGACCCATCACAAAACCCTCCAGCTGACCTAACCCCACATCTGACCCCTCAGAAAACCCATCACAAGACACATGATGTAACCCACTCCTGACCCATCACAAAACCCTCATGTTACAAGACCTCCCCATCAGATGGCCTACCGATCACACAAAGCCCTTATAAGCAGAAGAACGCCAACATTGGCATCCCCTAAACTCTGCTGAAGATGTTACCTGGCCTGGTAACAAAATGTTCAGAAACCAAACCAACCTCTGTCCTCATCCTACACCTGAGCTACGGATAGTCATCACTATCGCAATAACAACAGAAAAAGGTATAATGGCTAACTGCTCTCTCTAGAGCAGGGTTTGTCTCAACCATGACCATTTTTAAATGCATGGATTTCAACTCCCAGAATCTGGACAACCTGAGAAAAAGGGGCTTCCCTATAGAAGATACTCTGTGAGAAGGTGGGGAAGAACAATCCATCTCACGTAAGCTATGGAAGACTGGAAGAATGCCATTTATTATTTATTTTATTTTATTTTATTTTATTTTATTTTATTTTATTTTATTTATTATTTTATTTTATTATTATTTTATTATTTTATTATTTTATTTTATTTTATTTTATTTTATTATTTTATTTTATTTTATTTTATTTTATTTTATTTTATTATTTTATTTTATTTTATTTTATTTTATTTTAATTTAATTTAATTTATTTTATTATTTTATTTTATTTTATTTATTATTTTATTTTATTTATTTTTATTTTATTTTATTATTTTATTTTATTTTATTATTTTATTTTATTATTTATTTTATTATTTTATTTTATTTATTTTATTTTATTATTTTATTTTATTTATTTTATTTTATTTTATTTTATTTTATTTTATTTTATTTTATTTTATTTTATTTTATTTTATTTTATTATTTTATTTATTTTATTTTATTTTATTTTATTTTATTTTATTTTATTTTATTTTATTTTATTTTATTTTATTATTTTATTTTATTTTATTTTATTTTATTTTATTTTATTTTATTTTATTTTATTTATTTTATTTCTATACTGCCCTTCTCCCATAGGACAGCCAAGCCAAGATAAAAACAGAAACACACAAACATCATAAAATTAAAATTATTAAACAATTTGGCCCAGTAATTAAAAACTCAGAAGTAAAATACCTAATTAAAATTGTTTAAATGGTCAGCCCCGCCTGTTGGAACACGGCACGGCGGAAGGTACGAAGGTTGGGGATGTTACGTATCACCGGGGACAATTCATTCCAAAGGTCCGGAGCCCTCACAGAGAAGGCCCTCCCCCTGGGGGTCGCCAGTCGGCATAATTTGACTGACGGCACCCTGAGGAGTCCCTCTCTATGAGAGTGAACTGGTCGGTGAGAGGCTATTGGTGTCAGAAGGCGGTCTCGTAGATATCCATAGCACTAGGACTTAGATTTACCGTATTCTTCGGAGTATAAGACGCTCCGGACTATAAGACGCACCTACCTTTTTTGGTGAGGAAAACAAGAAAAAGAAATCTGCCTCTGCCTCCCAGCAATTTTACCTCGTTGCAGCAAGCAGCAGAGGCAATAGGCAATAGGCAATGGCAATCCCTGCAGCCTGAAACAGGTGAGGGTCGGGAGGCCAATCAACTTATGCTAATTAGGCTGTGCTGACGTTGAAACGGCTGTTTGCTGCAAGGAGGTAAATTGCTGGGAGGCAGAGGCCAAAGGATGGGTGGGCGGGGCTACATTCAGTATATAAAATGCACCCAAATTTTCACCCGCGGCAAACCGGTGGTAAAATTATGTGAAACCCACCTCTGACCGGCTCGTATTATGACGGTGGCAGTGTCCCCAGGGTCATGTGATCCCTTTTTGCGACCTTCTGACAAGCAAAGTCAGTGAGGAAACCAGATTCACTTAACAGCCGTGTGACTAATTTACCAACTGCAGTGATTCACTTAACAAATGTGGCAAAAAAACCCCAAGTGATAAGATGAGGCAAATTCTGGGCTCAATTGCGGTCGTACGTCGAGGACTACCTGTACCATGTGAGCTCCCAAAAACGTATCTGTGTTGAGGCTGCACTCTCCTCCTGAATTCAAGGACGCATTTTCCACGCACCCGCTTTTCTGCTACACAAATTGAACCGAAGGGCCCCCATGGTTTACCTGGGCTGGCGGGAAGAGAGTAGGAGTGCTCTAGACCCACAACGCCACTTCCGGGCAAGGGTGTGTTGGCACTGCTTTCCACTTGTAACAGATTCCTTGACGGAGTTTCGGGGGGCTTACGGCGGAGGAGCGGCCGCCTTCTTTTAACGCCCTGCAGAAAGAGACAAGATAAACTTGGAGAAAGGTATCCAGCAAATCCAGACGGCTGTGTGACACAGCTGCCAATGAGATGCTTTTAGGGTCCACTAACATAAAGAAGCAGCAACAGATCCCTTCCAAAGCCACGTTCCCCTTCACGATCTTCCCAAGATCCACATGTACAAGTTGAGACTTTGGGGAAAAAAAATGCAGAGAAGAGCAACTAAAATGATTGAAGGCCTGGAGACTAAAACATATGAGGAACGGTTGCAGGATTTGGGTATGGCTAGTCTAGAGAGAAAAGAATGACGAAGGGTGACATGATAACAATATTCCAATATTTGAGGGGCTGCCACAAAAAAAAAAAAAAAAAGGGGGGGGGGGGTCAACCTGTTTTCCAAAGCACCAGAAGGCAAGACAGGAAACGACAGGTGGAAATTAATCAAGGAGAGAAACAATCTAGAACTGAGGAGAAACTTCCTGACAGTGAGGACAATAAACCAATAGACATCCAGCAAATGTTCTCTATATGTTTTGGCCTCGAGTCCCCTAATCTCGGCCGAATAATATTTAATAATTTTTAATTGTTTTTAACTTTTGTATACCATGTTTTATTCTGGCTGTTCACCGCCCTGAGTCCGCAAGGAGAAGGGCGGTTTATAAATTGAAATAATAAATAAATAAATAAATAAATAATCATCTTTTTAGAAGACATTTACTTTTGGAAGACAAGAAGTAAAACAACTGATGGTAACTTTCAATAAGAGGGGGGAGATCCAGTCCCAGCAGCTCTACCTTTACCTTTCTCTGTCGTTCGGGTATATTAAAAACAGTCGGAATCGCTTCCGGCTTGAGATATCGCCGTCCGGAAGCCACATTTTCTAGGTAATCAGCCTCGCAAAAATGTTCTGAGCAGAGCACATGGTGACGTGTGGGAGTGAAATTCTTCCGTCGAATATTCCAGACCCATTTTTTTAAGACATCTTTTTTTCCGAGGGGAAACCTACAGGCAAATAACAACACAACAAGTGTAATAGCAATAGCGCTTAGACCTATATACTGCTTTAATAGTGCTTTACAGCCATCTCTGAGCGGTTTACAAGAGTCGGCCTATTGCCCCCAACAATCTGGGTCCTCATTTTACTGGGCTCGGAAGGATGGAAGGCTGAATCAACCTTGAGCCTAGTCAAGATCGAACTGCTGGCAGTCGGCAGAGTTAGCCTGCAGTACTGCATTCTAATCACTGTGCCACCATGGCTCTTAATGATGAGGAGGATAACATTAATGATGTCACAATAGTTTCAATAGCAACAAGAAGTAACAAATTGTTGCTGGGTGCTGCTTATTGCTATGAAGAGGCAGATAAGAGGCAGCAGAGCCCACAGCTATATAACAGGTGGGGAAAAAAAGGCTCAGGAGGGACCTGCGCTAAGGCTCTAAAGCAGAGGGCGGGAGAGGTGTACTTTCAGACTTGCAAGATTCTGTTACTGTAACTTTACAATGAAGTAGAAGTATCTTATCAGGCTGTTTCTTGATAATTGCATTGGTGTGACGAGGGGCTAAGTGGTACAATTGGTTCTTATCTATAAAAAATGGCTTTCCCCCTGCAGCTTCTGCCTTGCGTAGACCAAGCAAAATCTTAAGATTTCTTAAAGATATTTTTTCCTCTCCTCCAGATACTTCTCCAGATTTCCTGTTTTTTTTCCCCTGCAGCTAAGCTTAAGGGATTGCAGGGACAGGTAGCCCTCGACACAGTCGCAAAAGGGGACTCTGTTACCTTCGGAGACAGCAACGATCATATTCCTCCCATCGTCCCGCGCTCTCTCACAGAGCAGGCATCCTCAGGGTGCCGTCGGCCAAACAATGTCGGCTGGCGGCCCCCAGGGGGAGAGCATTCTCTGTTGGAGCGCCGACCCTCTGGAATGGTCTGCCCACCGAGCTCAGGACAGCCCCCGACCTCCTCTCTTTCCGCCGCGAACTGAAGACGTGGCTTTTCCACCAAATAACCTGATCTGTTGGGGGTAGCACAATGTAATAATTTTAATTATGGTTTTAATGGGTACTTTAATGGGTAATAGGGCCTGGGTACTTGCGGGACTGCCTTCTGCCGCCGATAGCCTCCCACTGGCCAGTACGCTCCCACAGAGAGGGATTCCTCAGGGTGCCGTCAGCCAGGCAATATCAGCTGGTGACCCCCAGGGGGAAAGCCTTCTCTGTGGCAGCACCTGTCCTCTGGAACGATTTGCCCCCGGAGTTCCGCAGGATACCAGATCTCTGGGCCTTTTACTATGCCCTAAAAACTCTTTTATTTCATCAAAGTGGTTGGCATAACCCCCCCCCCCCTTAGCTTTTTTTCAGGGCCTTTCGTGCTTTCCGAAAGACCCTGAAGACTTATTTATTCCAACAAGCCGGCCTAGCTTAAATGGTTTTAATGGGGATTTAAAAAATTTTAGCGAGGGGTTTTAAATTTGGGGAAGCCAAAATGGATTTAATTGTGTTTTAAATTATTTTAACTTTTATACTGTTTGTATTTTAATTATGGCTGTTCACCGCCCTGAGTATAGAAATTTAATAAAACTAAAACTAAACTAATTAGTTTATTTCACCAGGCGGGCCTGACCTAACCTTTCTTCCTCTTTTAGCGTTTAAATTTTAATTTGTTTTAAATTGTCTGGGGTGTTTTAATCTGTCTGGGCCAAATCTATTTAATTTGATTTTATCTGGGTTTTTAAATTTTGTATACATATATTTTTATTGTTGGGTATTCACCGCCCTGAGTCTTTCGGGAGTAGGGCGGTATGTAAATCAAATAAACCTAAACCTAAACCTAATTGTTTATGGGTTTTAGTCGCGATGTTTTAAATTTCTTGGGGCCAAAATTATTTAATTCTTTTTTTAAAAAAAATTTAAATTTTGTACTGAAATTTTTTTTATTCTTGGCTGTGCACTGCCCTGAGTCCACCAGGAGAAGGGCGGTATACAAATTTAATAAAATAAATAAATAAATTAATTAATAATAATAATAATAATAATAATAATAATGGGGATTTTTAATTATATTGTGTTTTGTATTGTTGATTGTTGTTTGTAAGCCGCCCTGAGTCCCTCGGGAGAATGGCGGCATATAAATAGCAATAAATAAATAAATAAATAAATAAATATGATTATCAAGTGTCATAAATATGACTACCAAGTTACCCAGCGCCTGAATTCTGATCACTTTTTTCCAATGCCATTGTAACTTTGAATGGTCACTAAATGGACTTGTTGTAAGTTGAGGACTACTTGTACACGAAGCAGAATGTAATTGAAACTACGAGGACCTGTCCTACATCCCCCTCGCTCAGCGCTGCCATAAGTTCAAACGGTCACTGAATGACTGGACATTAAAGAAGGCCTATTTACGTGTCTGTGGTTGGTTTCATTCTGTGGGGAACATCTACATGGATGAAAGTCTTTTGTGATTCTCAGTGATCCAGGTCATGGTTATGTCCCAAAGGAGCTTTTTTCAGGAGGCAACTGGGTTTTCTTGTTTTTTCTTTGAAGATGTTTCACTTCTCATCCAAGAAGCTTCTTCAGTTTTGACTGGATGGGGGGGGACTGGATCCATCCTTCCGTTCCCCACCATCCAGTCAGAGCTGAAGAAGCTTCTTGGATGAGAAGCGAAATATCTTCAAAAAACACACAAACCCCAGAAAGTCTAATTGCCTCTTGAAAAAAGCCCCTTCAGGTCATCTACCGTATTTTTCGGACTATAAGACGCAAAAGGTGGAAATGTCAGTGCGTCTTATAGACCAAATATGGCCCTGTTTTGGCCTCCTGAGCACCCACCCAGGCCAAAAACGAGCCCATTTTTCACAAAAACAGGACGTGCAAAGGGATTGGGAAGCCTGCAGAGTGCTCCTGGGGGCTGGGGAGGGCAAAAACGGGACGTGTGGGGAGTTCGTGAGGCCAAAAACTGGCCCATTTTTTGTAAAAACGGGTTGCGCAGAGGGTTTGGGAGGCCTGCAGAGTGCTCCAGGAGGCTGGGGAGGGCAAAAACGGGACTCATGGAGGCCAAGAACTATTTTTCTTGTTTCCCTCTTTGAAATCTAGGTGCGTCTTATAGTCCGAAAAGCATAGGGTATATGGCTGGTTTCATCTAAAACCACACCCTCACCAGTCTGGCAGGACAAACAACTGTATGTAAACGGGCAGCAAGTGTCACCCTCTCTCACATTGGTGTTACCTAAGTGGATCACGAAACATTTGCAAGGAAAGATCCAAGCTCAAGAGAAAATGGAGAATACTTCCATTCAATTCTGAACTCTAGAAGTTTCTTCCCGCTTTCTCAGGAGGAAACAGACCAGAAACTCAGCAAGAGAAGCTAATTCTACTTTAATGTAAAGCCACGTTAAAAGTTTGAAAGTATAGCTCTGGAATGGCGAACCTATGGCACGCGTGCCACAAGTGGCACGTGGAGCCATATCTGTGGACACGTGAGTGCTGCTCGTTCAGCTCCAGCATGCATTCATGCATGCACCGGCCAGCTGATTTTTGGGCCTTCTGGGCCCACCAGAAGTTGGGAAATGGGCTGTTTTCGGCCTCCGGGAAGGGCCTCCGGGGAGGGTGGGGAAGGCCATTCTCGCCCTCACCATGCTCCTAGAAAGCCTCTG
Organism: Masticophis lateralis; assembly: GCA_030761175.1. Classification (NCBI taxonomy): domain Eukaryota; kingdom Metazoa; phylum Chordata; class Lepidosauria; order Squamata; family Colubridae; genus Masticophis; species Masticophis lateralis. The sequence continues at coordinate 15,329,109 of JAUDYJ010000002.1, forward strand.
GAGCCTGGGGAGGGTGAAAAATAGGCCTTCCAGTCCCACCGGAAGTTGAGAAATCGTCCGTTTCTGGCCTCCAGAAGGCCTCCGGGGGGAGAGTTGGGGAGGCCGTTTTCGCCCTCCACAGGCTCCTAGAAAGGTTAGCCATCCACTGGTATAGGTGGTCTTTGACTTATAACAGTTCATTTAGTTCACCGTTTGACGTTACAACGGTGCTGAATGAAGTGACTTACGATCGTTTGTCATGCCTACAATCATTGCAGCCTCCCTGTGAGCAACTGACTCGCATTTATGACCATTGCAGTATCCCTTTTACGACCTTCCGACAAGCAGAGTCAACAGGGAGGCCAACGTTGTGACCTAGGCCCAAATAGTTATTACCAGACACAATCAGTCCTACACAAACGTATTTTATTAAGAACAGCTGAGAATTACTTCATTCTCAGTTTAGTCCAAATTAAGCCCAAAACAAATTCTTTATAAACAGTCCTTTCAGCCTTATCACCAACTTTTGTCAACTTTGGCACCCTGCCAAAGGCGTTTCTTTGTAAAAGTTCAGAAGCAAGACAAGAAACGAATTTAGCAAGGGAAAAGCCCTTGCTGCTCTTTTAAGCCTTCTGGGAGGGGCCAATCATCTCCTGGCCTTATTCCTGAGTTGTCCTTTTTGCTTTAGCTGCTCTTGCCTTCTGGCAGCTCTTCGCATGCATGCACTAGGAACAGGCTCCTCCTGTTCCTCTGCCTCTCTGCTATCTGCCTCTGGAGGCTCCGGAGTCCGCGCATCGCTCCCAAATGGCCCTGGCCCCATCTCTGCCTCTGATGCAGAGCCCTCATCCAGGCCTTCCCCTGATTCCAGGACTGGCCCATTGTCCTCCCCAGCCTCCTCACTATCCGACTCCACTGCCAGGTCTGCAGGCTGCTGGCGGACCACAACAGCCAGATTCACTCAATATCCATGTTACTAACTTATCAACTGGGGCGATCCACTTAACGGTGGCAAGAGGTGTCATAAAATGGAGTCAATGGAGAAGCCAATTTCACTGAACCGTGTTACTAATTTAAAGAACTGAAGTGAGCCGCTTTAGAACTGTGGCAAGAAAGCCCGTAAAATGGGGCAAAAGTCACTTAACATCCGTCTCACATAGCAACATAAACGTTGTGGTCGTAAGTCGAGGACAACCTGTAAAACTCTTCCCTCTTCCTTTACAGCCTGAGAATTTAAGAGAGGGTCCTTCCTGATCTTCTTGCTTTATGCACTATGCCCCTGTGGGTGACGCTCGCTCCCTAGGTAGCATCTCTTGGTCTCATCTCCCAAGGTCATTCTCACATACCATTATAATTGCCTTCCTTATTTTTCCTCCTCTGCCATCTGTGATGATTCCTGATAAGGTTTAAAACCAGTCACCTGGGCCTGATGGAGATCAAATGCCATTAACAAAGGAAGCAACTCACTCTTAAGATTTGCTGTTCCCATTTCAGCCATTCCACCATGGAAGACTTAAGAGTCTTAGACTAAGAATAACTTTAGTGCCACTTTAAATGTACACTATAATCAGCATACATTCAAATGAAATTTCCCTGCATACAGCTCTCAAAGAGTCACCACCTCCAATATATACTACAGAAACATAACAAATGAATAAATACAAAATTATACATATACCCACATATATTACATGACACAGAGAAAGTGCAGTCTAGTTTGGATGTACACATGTACTTGGCAAGAGAAACGAATCTTGTGAGTTTACCAGACAGATGGCAGAGGGAACAAAGCTGTTCCAGAATCAGGTACTCCTGCTACAAATACTTTGAAATCTCCTCCCAGAGGGGAGCAACAGAAACAGACCGTGAAGTAGGTGGATGGGGTCTCTAACAATGCTTCGAGCTCTAAGCTCATAGCGCTTATAAACAGCATCCTGAATAACTGGAAGCAAGTTTTCTATAAAATCTTCTCTGGTGTCCTTACCACTCTCTGTATGGACTTTCTATCTGAGGCACGGCTGCCCACAAACCAAACAGGGATGCAGTTTGGAAGGAGCTTTGACTTACCTGTGGAAGGAGATATTATTGCCCAGTGAAAATTTGTTGTTGCAGTTTATTGCGCAGCATGATTTCACCATGACTGTCCCTATCCCACGAACTGTGGAAGGGAAAAGAAGAGAAGCTAATCAAAACTGGCAGATACCCAGGCCCCAAAGGACCTTCCCTCCCTTTATTTGAGGTCGTCTCAAATAAATTGCATTTCAAACAAAGTCTTTGATGAAAATCTCTCATTTATTAAGCACGACATTCTAACTCCGACTCCATCGTAGCCAACACTGACTTCCTGACCCGAAACCCTCCCTTTCCTTTCCCCACTCCTTTGCACTCATTGGCCATCTTCCATGTCACTCTACCCCTAATCTACTGCTCCACCTCAAAGGAATTTCCCCCTCCCATCCCATCTCCTAGGGGATATTATCTCCAGGGAAAGTAAGTAGGTGAAAAGTCAAACGTCCCTTTCCAGATGCCTCCACTTCTCCTTCTTATGTCAGCACTAGAGTAAATGCAGCTTGAAGTGCTGACATTTCCCTAGTTTAGGAGCCCCCCTCCTGCTTATCATTCTTGTACCCACCCCCAAATCTGTTAGCATCTTCTTGTTCAAGCTTCGCTATGCTATTTCTGCGCACAACGGACCTTAGTTTTCGGGGAGGAAAATAAGAAAAAAGCTGATTGGCAGGTGGAGTGACCTCCCAGAATACCCTCAATCAGCTATTTCCAGAGGTGAATTTTAGCAACAGGTTCGCTGATTGTGAGCTCTGTGCCTTGCTTTTTTTTCAGCCTCTAAAACCTATGTTTCAGGGGCTTTTTTTTTCTGCCTCTGAAACTTCTGAAACAGAGCTTCAGAAAAAAAGCCTCTGAAACTTTGTTTCTTTTTTTCTGAAGCTGTTTTGGAGGCTTTTTTTCAGAAGCTTCTTTCAGAGGCTTTTTTCAGCCTTTGAAATCTCCGTTTGAGAGGCCGGGCAGGGCTACATTCAGAGTATAAAACACATCCAGATTTTCACCCTCTTTTTTGCGTCTTATACTCCGAAAAATACGGTATATATATTTTATATTATTCCAAACCAGGCATTTTTCTCAGTGTGCCAAGATTTTCCTGCATTTGTTGCCAATTTTGGGGGGGGAGTAAACAATAAACAATTGGAGATCATCAAACAAATTTCATATCTCTGCAAATAGACAGCTATTGCGTTACCTGGAGGGGGTCAAAAGTCAGTCACCAGATGTATTATTTTTCTTTCAGAGATCAAGGAAACCTACAGAGAAAAGAAAGTGGGAAAAAAAAAGACTTAGATTTTGCACTGGGACCAAGTTCATATATTTTGCATGATCTAACCATGAACAAACCACTTGCTTGTGTAAAGGAGGCTGTTCTCGCTCCCACCTTTTCGGAAAAAAGACTTAAAATGTTTAGCAGCACATGACTTTTAACTGTTATGCTACCCTGACTTTTAATTGTAGGGGGGGGTGACCTGGAACAAAAACCAACAGTTCATTATTAAATGAAGGAAGCTCTCTAGTGAACATCAAATGTCACACCACTTTACAGCTTAGCATAAATTAAAAACTGAAGGCCACAAGGTATAACTCAAGCACCTATTTCATTTCCCTAATATGTGTCTCATGGCACCGACCCTCTCAATTCCTGGCAAATAGATGGGGGAAGAAATGAAGGTAGTGACAGATTTTATTTTCCTGGGCTCCAAGATCACCGCAGATGGGGACTGCAGCCAAGAAATTAAAACACGCTTGCTCCTGGGGAGGAAAGCTATGGCAAATGTAGACTGCATACTAAAAAGCAGAGACATCACCCTGCCAACAAAAGTGCATATTGTCAAGGCTATGGTTTTCCCAGTTGCAATGTATGACAGTGGAAGTTGGACCATAAAAAAGGCTGAGCGCCAAAGAATTGAGGCCTTTGAGCTATGGTGCTGGAGAAGGCTCCTGCGAGTCCCTTGGACTGCAAGGCAATCAAACCGGTCAGTCCTAGAGGAGATCAACCCTGACTGCTCTTGAGAAAGCCAGATCCTGAAGATGAAACTCAAATACTTTGGCCACCTAATGAGAAGGAAGGACTCACTAGAGAAGAGCCTAATACTGGGAACGATTGAGGGCAAAAGAAGAACGGGATGGCAGAGAACGAGGTGGCTGGATGGAGTCACTGAAGCAGTAGGCATGAGCTTAAATGGACTCCAGAGGATGGTAGAGGACAGGAAGGCCTGGAGGAATGTTGTCCATGGGGTTGCGATGGGTCAGACATGACTTTGCAACTAACAATATGTGTCTACAAGCAGAAATATATGCACAAGTACACACCCCACACAGGCATCTGACACATTTTCCCTCCCACAAGAGCCAATTAGAGAGGAATTTTATTTATGTATTCATTAAATGTATATGCTACCCATCCTCTAGGCAGCTTACAACAGAGTAAAAACAAGAAGGTAAAGTATTAAAATCTAAAAAGATTAAAATCTAAAGTGATACACTAACTAACCTTTTGGAAAAATAGATGTGTTTTGCCTTTAAATCTACCCCACTTAATTAGCGTTGTTCTACATTGAGCATCTTATGCAAAGAGAAAGCAATCAGGAGAAAGCTAGAAGGAAATAGATGAAAGATGACCAGCAACAAAGCAGATGGCCTGGCAATGAGAGCACCTATTATAATTGATAATATGAATAATAAAACTGGAGAGGAAGTCTTGCCTAGCAGTGAAAACACCAGGCTAGAAACCAAGAGGCTTGTGAATTTTAGTCCTGTTTTAGGCATGAAAGCCGGCTGGGTTCCTTTGGGCCATCACTCACTCTCAGCCCAGGGTGTCAGGCTCGGCTGACAAGCCGGTCAGTCGATTTCTGTCGCAATCAATATCCAAGCAGGCCCCGCAGCTGGGGGGGGGGGGACTAGAAAAACAAAATGTGAACAATAAAACTGTCAATTTTAAAGATGCCTCAAACCTCCCTCTCTTTTAAACTGATTGACTCATTATGGGCCATCAAGTTAGCATTGACTCTTGGCAGACAGATTTCTCTCTTCCATAAGGATCTGTCCCTACCCTGGTCCTTCAGCTCTTCCCACAATGCCCCTTGTAACCCCGCTCATCCTCCTTGGTGCTGGTGGTCCTCCTTCTCTTTCCTTCCAGCTTTCCACCATCAAAGCCTTATCCAGAAAGCCGGGTCATCACATAACACGCCCAACTCATTTTATTATTTTTTTTCTTTTCAATATAGGGCTGTGGTCTCAAAACTTGGCAACTTTTAACACGGGTTGACTCCAACTCCCAGAATTCCCCAGCCAGCATGGCATGCTGAAGAATTCTGGGAGTTGAAGTCCACCAAGTCTTATCGTGGCCAAGTTTCAAGATGTAAAATTTCTTAAACCTTGGCAACTTTTAAAAAGGCTGAACTTCAACTCCCAGAATTCCCTAGCTGAGACTTCTGGGAGTTGAAGTCCACCAAGTCTTATCACTGCCAAGTTTTAAGACATATAACCTTGGCAACTTTTAAGAAGGGTGGACTCCAACTCCCAGGATTCCCTAGCTGAGATAGCAACTATAGGAACAAGTCTTATAATTGCCAAGTTTCAAGACCCCTGATTTAGAGTAGCATTTCTGAACCTTGGCAACTATTAAGAAGGGTGGACTTCAACTCCCAGAATTCCCTAGCTGAGACTTCTGGGAGTTGAAGTCCACCAAGTCTTATCATTGCCAAGTTTTAAGACATATAACCTTGGCAACTTTTAAGAAGGGTGGACTCCAACTCCCAGGATTCCCTAGCTGAGATAGCAACTATAGGAACAAGTCTTATAATTGCCAAGTTTCAAGACCCCTGATTTAGAGTAGCATTTCTGAACCTTGGCAACTATTAAGAAGGGTGGACTTCAACTCCCAGAATTCCCTAGCTGAGACTTCTGGGAGTTGAAGTCCACCAAGTCTTATCATTGCCAAGTTTTAAGACATATAACCTTGGCAACTTTTAAGACGGGTGGACTTCAACTCCCAGAATTCCCCAGCCAGCATGACATGCTGAAGAACCCTGGGAGTTGAAGTCCGAAAGTCTTATAGTGGCCAAATTTCAAGACCCCTGATTTAGAGTAGCATTTCTGAACCTTGGCAACTATTAAGAAGGGTGGACTTCAACTCCCAGAATTCCCCAGCCAGCATGACATGCTGAAGAACCCTGGGAGTTGAAGTCAGAAAGTCTTATAGTGGCCAAATTTCAAGACCCCTGATTTAGAGTAGCATATCTGAACCTTGGCAACTTTTAAGACGGGTGGACTTCAACTCCCAGAATTCCCCAGCCAGCCATGCTGGCTGGGGAATTCTGGGAGTTGAAGTCCACCCGTCTTAAAAGTTGCCAAGGTTCAGAAACGCTGCTTTACAGACCGGCTGCGGGCTCGCCTTGGCTCACCTCCTCCGTCTCTCGAAGTTGACCACCCGGGAAACCTCCCGAACCATCCAATTCCTCCCTTAACGGCAGAGAGGCAGCATTTGAACTCAGGATCCTCTGGGTCTTTGCTCCCTTCTCCGAGCGGCTCCTCCGGGCACAGCCGCTTTTTCAAGCCGCCGCCGCCGCCGCCGCCCCCGTTTTTTTCCCTCCGCGCACCAGCAACCAAACGCCACTTCTCAAGCAGGCAAATCCGGACCGGAAAGTGCCCCGGCGAATGTCTTCCCCCTTTTGCAGCCACTGGCTAAAACCTTCCTCCTCTTCCTCCGCCGCTTTTCTCCTCTCTGGCCGCTTCCCTCGCTCTCTCGAGCGTTGCAGGAGCCGATGCACCGTCAAGCTGGGATCAAGCAAGAGGTGGGGGATGGATGGATGGATAGGTAGGTAGATAGGTAGGTAGCGAGAGAGAGAGACAGAGAGAAAGATAGATAGATAGATAGATAGATAGATAGATAGATAGATAGATAGATAGATATAGAAAGAAAGAAAGATAGATAGATAGAGATAGAAAGAAAGAAAGAAAGAAAGAAAGAAAGATAGAGATAGAAAGAAAGATAGATAGATAGATAGATAGAGATAGAAAGAAAGAAAGAAAGAAAGATAGATAGATAGATAGATAGATAGAAAGAGATAGAGAGAGAGATGCATAGATAGAGATAGATATAAATATTATATTAGTCTCCCAATGGGCAGTAGCGTGTTTGCTGGCTGCCAGAAAAAAAGCCTAGAAACTAGTGGATTGTGATTTCACTGAACTAGGGCTGCATAAAAATCTTGGTTTACGTAGGAAGAACCTGGCTAAAGAGAAATACACATAAAGCCTATGAAAAGGAAAGAAAACATAGATGATAGATAGATAGATAGATAGATAGATAGATAGATAGATAGATAGATATTTGTTTTCGTATATAGATATAGATTATAGAGAGAGATAAATAAGAGAGAGAGATTATAGATAGATATAGATAAATATATATATATATAGAGAGAGAGAGAGAGAAAGAGAGAGATTATGGATGGATAGATAGATATTTGTTTTCGTATATAGATACAGATATAGATTGTAGAGAGAGAGATAAGAGAGAGAGAGATTATAGATAGATATAGATAAATAGAAAGATATATATATATAGAGAGAGAGAGAGAGAGAGAGATTATGGATAGATATAGATTAGAGATAGAGATATTATATATATATATATATATATATATATATATATATATATATTAGAGAGATAAATAAGAGAGAGATTATAGATAGAGAGAGATATAGATAGATAAATTGATAGATATAGGTAGATATAGATATAGAGAGATAAATAGTCCCGCTGCAATGGAACATGTGTTTTGTTTTTAATTAAAAAAACAAAAAGACGTGAGAATGCAACCAAATCCGAGCCTTGTGGGTTAAAACATTGCGGACGGTGCATTGTGGGGTAGGTGGGGATAAGGAAGGTTAACGTTGGAAATAGCAAAAATTTTGGAGGATTATTAAAAAAAAAAAACACTACTGTATTAAAAACTTGTGCATGTATATAAGGTATTCGCCTACAACCGAACCTGAGATGGTAACCAAGATGATTATCCCAAAGGTGTTTTTTCAAGAGGTCCACAAAGTCCAGTTGCCTGTTGAAAAAACACCTTTCGGACAACCATGATCTGGATGACTGAGAATCTCCATAAAACCAAAATGATTGTGTTTGGAATAACCCACCCACCGGCCTCGGCACTATGCCGTCCTATTTAGCCATGTTTTTTAAGCCGCATACATGCGTGCAAGTCCCGCGTGCTCACATTTTTGGTGTTGTGCAAACCAGTTGTTAATTCACATGCCGCCCACCTCTGGAGGTACCTTTATTCATTATTAAGCCAAGGTCTCTTTTTTTTTCTCTAAAATGTCAAGAACAGTTAGTCCTCAACTTACAACTATTCGCTTAACGACCAAAATTACAACAGCACTAAAAAAAAGTGCCTTATAACCAATCTTCGCAGTGATGACTATTCGTCACCGGTCACGTGATCAAAATTCAGGGACTTGGTTACTGGCATGTATTTATTTATTTATTTATTTATTTATTATATTTCTATACCGCCTTTCTCCCGCAGGACTCAAGGCGGTGTACAGTCAAGAAACAATAAAAGATACATAAACATCATAAAATTGATAATTAAAATTATAGCAAAGTTTAGCCCAAATTAAATAAAACCCAGAATTATATAATACTTTAATCATTCCCAGTTAACATGCTTAGCCCCGCCTGATTGAACATCAGGGTCTTGAGGGCACAGTGGAAAGCACGGAGATTAGGGATGTTTTGTATATCGGGGCAGTTCATTCCAAAGGGTTGGAGCCCTTACAGAGAAGGCCGTCCCCCTGGGAGCCGCCAGTCGGCACAATTTGACTGACGGTATCCTGAGTAGTCCCTCCCTGTGAGAACGAACTGGTCGGTGGGAGGCTATTGGTGGCAAAAGACGGTTTCGTAAGTACCCAGGCCCTAAGCCATGGAGCGCTTTAAAGGTGATAACTAACACCTTGAATCGCACCCGGAAGACCACCGGGAGCCAGTGCAGCTCGCGTAGGAGAGGTGTTACATGGGCGCAACAAGATGCACTCATAATCACCCGCGCGGCTACATTCTGGACCAGTTGGAGCATCCGGGTGCTTTTCAAGGGGAGCCCCATGTAGGGAGCATTGCAGTAGTCCATACAAGAGGTGACTAGGGCATGAGTGACTGTGCGCAAGGCATCCCGATCCAGAAAGGGACGCAACTGGTGGATCAGGCGAACCTGATAAAAGACTCCCCTGGCCACGGCCATCAAATGGTCTTCTAAAGATAGCCGTGAGTCCAGGAGGACACCCAAATTGCGGGCCCTCTCTGTGGGGAGCAAGGTCTCATCCCCAATTGTCAGTGATGGTACCAGCTGACTATACCGGGATGCTAGAAGTCACAGCCACTCAGTCTTGGAGGGGTTGAGTCTGAGTTTGTTTCTCCCCATCCAGATCCGTATGGCCTCCAGGCAACGGGACATCACAGTAAGGGCACCGTTGGGGTGGTCTGGTTATGGTTATGATGGTTGCAGAATCTTGGGATCATGTGATCACTAGCTGTGATCTCCCCAGTCAGTTTCCAACAAGCGGTCAGTGGGGGAAGCTGGATTTGCTTAACAACTGCATGATTCACTTAACAATTATGTGATTCACTTAGCAGCCATGGTTAAAAAAAAAAGTTGTATTATCGCTCAACAATGGCCTTGCTTAGCAAGAGAAATTCTGCCCCATTTCTCCTCTTGTCTAAATGGCAAATGGTAACTATTCACTGACTTTTGAATACGGTGGTCTTTAAAAAGCTGGCCGAGATCACCCCCAATTACGATTCGGATGAGGGACCACTAGGAAAGTCTTCAGGCTGAGGATCAGATTGGATAAAAGGAAGAACATCCTAGAACAGGGGTGGGCCAATGTGGCTCTTTTACAACCTGTGGACTTCAACTCCCAGAATTCCTGAGCCAGCCAAGCTGGCTCAGGAATTCTGGGAGTTGAAGTCCACAGATTGTAAAAAGCCACATTGGCCCACCCCTGTCCTAGAAGATAGTGGCCATCAACTGGATGCTTCCCTGAAATTGGCAGCTTAGCTTAACTCAATGGAGACATTCTCACTTGCCTTGCATTGACTCATCCTCGGCCAATTCTCCAAACAGGGCCAGATGTGATTCAGGCAAATCCGGACCGGAAAGTGCCTCGGCGAATGTCTTCCCCCTTTTGCAGCCACTGGCTAAAACCTTCCTCCTCTTCCTCCGCCGCTTTTCTCCTCTCTGGCCGTTTCCCTCGCTCTCTCGAGCGTTGCAGGAGCCGATGCACTGTCAAGCTGGGATCAAGCAAGAGGTGGGGGATGGATGGATGGATAGGTAGGTAGATAGGTAGGTAGCGAGAGAGAGAGACAGAGAGAAAGATAGATAGATAGATAGATAGATAGATAGATAGATAGATAGATAGATAGATAGATAGAGATAGAAAGAAAGAAAGATAGAAAGAAAGATAGATAGATAGAGATAGAAAGAAAGAAAGAAAGAAAGATAGATAGATAGATAGATAGATAGATAGATAGATAGATAGATAGATAGATAGATAGATAGATAGATAGAAAGAGATAGAGAGAGAGATGCATAGATAGAGATAGATATAAATATTATATTAGTCTCCCAATGGGCAGTAGCGTGTTTGCTGGCTGCCAGAAAAAAAGCCTAGAAACTAGTGGATTGTGATTTCACTGAACTAGGGCTGCATAAAAATCTTGGTTTACGTAGGAAGAACCTGGCTAAAGAGAAATACACATAAAGCCTATGAAAAGGAAAGAAAACATAGATAGATAGATAGATAGATAGATAGATAGATAGATAGATAGATAGATAGATAGATAGATATTTGTTTTCGTATATAGATATATAGATTATAGAGAGATAAGAGAGAGAGATTATAGATAGATATAGATAAATAGAAAGATATATATATATATATAGAGAGAGAGAGAGAGAGAAAGAGAGAGAGAGATTATAGATAGATATAGATAAATAGAAAGATATATATATATATAGAGAGAGAGAGAGAGAGAGAGATTATGGATAGATATAGATTATATATATATATATATATATATATATATATATATATATATATATATATATATATATATATATATATATTAGAGAGATAAATAAGAGAGAGATAGAGAGAGAGAGATATAGATAGATAAATTGATAGATATAGGTAGATATAGATATAGAGAGATAAATAGTCCCGCTGCAATGGAACATGTGTTTTGTTTTTAATTAAAAAAACAAAAAGACGTGAGAATGCAACCAAATCCGAGCCTTGTGGGTTAAAACATTGCGGACGGTGCATTGTGGGGTAGGTGGGGATAAGGAAGGTTAACGTTGGAAATAGCAAAAATTTTGGAGGATTATTAAAAAAAAAAAAACACTACTGTATTAAAAACTTGTGCATGTATATAAGGTATTCGCCTACAACCGAACCTGAGATGGTAACCAAGATGATTATCCCAAAGGTGCTTTTTCAAGAGGTCCACAAAGTCCAGTTGCCTGTTGAAAAAACACCTTTCGGACAACCATGATCTGGATGACTGAGAATCTCCATAAAACCAAAATGATTGTGTTTGGAATAACCCACCCACCGGCCTCGGCACTATGCCGTCCTATTTAGCCATGTTTTTTAAGCCGCATACATGCGTGCAAGTCCCGCGTGCTCACATTTTTGGTGTTGTGCAAACCAGTTGTTAATTCACATGCCGCCCACCTCTGGAGGTACCTTTATTCATTATTAAGCCAAGGTCTCTTTTTTTTTCTCTAAAATGTCAAGAACAGTTAGTCCTCAACTTACAACTATTCGCTTAACGACCAAAATTACAACAGCACTAAAAAAAAGTGCCTTATAACCAATCTTCGCAGTGATGACTATTCGTCACCGGTCACGTGATCAAAATTCAGGGACTTGGTTACTGGCATGTATTTATTTATTTATTTATTTATTTATTTATTATATTTCTATACCGCCTTTCTCCCGCAGGACTCAAGGCGGTGTACAGTCAAGAAACAATAAAAGATACATAAACATCATAAAATTGATAATTAAAATTATAGCAAAGTTTAGCCCAAATTAAATAAAACCCAGAATTATATAATACTTTAATCATTCCCAGTTAACATGCTTAGCCCCACCTGATTGAACATCAGGGTCTTGAGGGCACAGTGGAAAGCACGGAGATTAGGGATGTTTTGTATATCGGGGCAGTTCATTCCAAAGGGTTGGAGCCCTTACAGAGAAGGCCGTCCCCCTGGGAGCCGCCAGTCGGCACAATTTGACTGACGGTATCCTGAGTAGTCCCTCCCTGTGAGAACGAACTGGTCGGTGGGAGGCTATTGGTGGCAAAAGACGGTTTCGTAAGTACCCAGGCCCTAAGCCATGGAGCGCTTTAAAGGTGATAACTAACACCTTGAATCGCACCCGGAAGACCACCGGGAGCCAGTGCAGCTCGCGTAGGAGAGGTGTTACATGGGCGCAACAAGATGCACTCATAATCACCCGCGCGGCTACATTCTGGACCAGTTGGAGCATCCGGGTGCTTTTCAAGGGGAGCCCCATGTAGGGAGCATTGCAGTAGTCCATACAAGAGGTGACTAGGGCATGAGTGACTGTGCGCAAGGCATCCCGATCCAGAAAGGGACGCAACTGGTGGATCAGGCGAACCTGATAAAAGACTCCCCTGGCCACGGCCATCAAATGGTCTTCTAAAGATAGCCGTGAGTCCAGGAGGACACCCAAATTGCGGGCCCTCTCTGTGGGGAGCAAGGTCTCATCCCCAATTGTCAGTGATGGTACCAGCTGACTATACCGGGATGCTAGAAGTCACAGCCACTCAGTCTTGGAGGGGTTGAGTCTGAGTTTGTTTCTCCCCATCCAGATCCGTATGGCCTCCAGGCAACGGGACATCACAGTAAGGGCACCGTTGGGGTGGTCTGGTTATGGTTATGATGGTTGCAGAATCTTGGGATCATGTGATCACTAGCTGTGATCTCCCCAGTCAGTTTCCAACAAGCGGTCAGTGGGGGAAGCTGGATTTGCTTAACAACTGCATGATTCACTTAACAATTATGTGATTCACTTAGCAGCCATGGTTAAAAAAGAAAAGTTGTATTATCGCTCAACAATGGCCTTGCTTAGCAAGAGAAATTCTGCCCCATTTCTCCTCTTGTCTAAATGGCAAATGGTAACTATTCACTGACTTTTGAATACGGTGGTCTTTAAAAAGCTGGCCGAGATCACCCCCAATTACGATTCGGATGAGGGACCACTAGGAAAGTCTTCAGGCTGAGGATCAGATTGGATAAAAGGAAGAACATCCTAGAACAGGGGTGGGCCAATGTGGCTCTTTTACAACCTGTGGACTTCAACTCCCAGAATTCCTGAGCCAGCCAAGCTGGCTCAGGAATTCTGGGAGTTGAAGTCCACAGATTGTAAAAAGCCACATTGGCCCACCCCTGTCCTAGAAGATAGTGGCCATCAACTGGATGCTTCCCTGAAATTGGCAGCTTAGCTTAACTCAATGGAGACATTCTCACTTGCCTTGCATTGACTCATCCTCGGCCAATTCTCCAAACAGGGCCAGATGTGATTCATATTTGGCTGGGAGACCATTAGGAAATCCTTGACTACAAATGAAGGTAAATATACGTGTCTTAGGATAAGGTTCCCGGATGAAATCAGGGATCAGTCACTGGGACCAGAGGTTTTGTCTTCCAAGCTTTTGGACATGTATTGAAGCTGAACTTCTGAGAACTTTTCTTTCGCTAGGTCCCAGTGACACCCAGATTGGATCGTGGAAATCCTTGATTGGAAAGTTGAGTATGGGTTGGAGGAACTGGGTATATCTAGTTTAGTGAAAAGAAGGACTAGGGAATAGAAATATTCTAATATTTGAAGGGCTAATAGAAATATTCTAATATTTGAAGGGCTACCACAAAGAAGAGGGGTGTGTGTGAACCTATTCTACAAAGCACCAGAAGGCAGGACAAGAAACAATGGATGGGAAACTAATTGAGAAACAACCTAGTAATTTCCTGACAGTGAGAACAATTAAATCAGTGGAACGGCCTGACTTCAGCAACTGTGGATGCTCCATCATTGGAGGTTTTAAAGAAGAGATCTGGAATGGTATAAGTCAGTGATGGCTAACCTTTTGCCATCGCGTGCCCGGAGGGGGGAAGCGGGGGGTGGTGTCACGCGTGCGTGTGCCCACACCCATAATTCTATGCGCCCCGTGCATGCACGTGTGACACCCCCCCCCACTCGCTCCTGCTATGCAATTGGCCAGTAGGCCCATTTTTCTCTCTTACTGGCTCCAGAGCCTTTCTGGGAGTCTGGGGAGGGTGAAAACAGCCTTCCCCATCCCCTGGAGGCTCTCCAGAGGCCGAAAATGGCCCGTTTGCCAACTTCCTGTCCCACCGGAAGTTGGCAAATGGGCCGTTTCTGGCCTCCAGGGGGTGGGGAAGGCCATTTTCACCCTCCCCAGACTCCTAGAAAGGCTCTGGAGGCTGGGGACAGCAAAAAATGGGCCGTCCCTACCACCCCCCGAGGCCCTCCTGAGGCAGGAAAAAGCCTGTTTCCCTACTTCTGGCCGCGCCGGTGCTGAGCTCGCGTGCCCACTGATATGGCTATGCGTGCCACCTGTGGCACGCGTGTCATAGGTTTGCCTTCCCTGGTATAAGGTGTCCTGCTTGATCAGGGGGCTGGACTATAAGATTTTCAAGGTTCCTTCCAGCTCGATTCTGATTCTGATTCCTGTCTACAGCCACATCCTCTATGAATTTGGAAACCCATCTCAAACCAAGAGCAATTTTGTCTTGCTAAAACACGGCTTTCGGTCCTTTAATGCAGTGTTATTCAGCCTTGGAAATTTTTAACATACTGGCTGTGGAATTCCGGGAGCTGAAGTCAACACATGTTAAAGCCGCTTAGGTGTTAATCATTATTAAGCCAAGTTCTTTTTTTTCCCTCTAAAGATCTCCAAAATCCCTTCCAGTCCTGTTATGTCACACATAACAATGTGGAAACATCCAGGAGAAAGGCAATGACAATACCATTTGTTATTTTTTAAGAAAACATGCTTCTTGGTTGATCTTGAGAAGCTTAAGCAGTCAGGTTACTTGGAGAGGAGACCATTAAAAACATGTTCAAGATGTCAACTAAAACAGTGTTTCTCCCTCAACCTTGGCAAGTTCAAGCCATGTAGACTTCAACTCCCAGAATTCCCAACTCCGAGAAGCTAGCTGGGGAATTCTGGGGATTGAAGTCCACACAACATAAAAGTGGCCAAGATTGAGGAACACTGCCTTAGAGCAGGGGTGGGCAACTGTGGGCCTTTTACAACCGGTGGACTTCAACTCCCAGAATTCCTGAGACAGCTTGGCTGTCTCAGGAATTCTGGGAGTTGCAGTCCACCGGTTGTAAAAGGGCCACAGTTGCCCACCCCTGGCTTAGAGATGTTGAAAGCCATATATCAGGTGAGAAGCCCACCCTTCCATAATGTTGCCAGGGAAAACAGTGCAGACATGGCCACGAAGGTACCGAAACTTCCCTTGGTCTCAACTATTTTGCGTGGATTTATCAACCTGATGCGTGGATGCCCAGTTCCTGCCTATCTGCATTGAAGCCACTCAGCATTGCCCCCCCCACCCCTTCCCCACTGCCTTCCATAGAGTAGGGGTAGGTAGGCAATTATGGCCTCTTTATGACCTATAGACTTCAACTCCCAGAATTCCATAGTTGTCCAACTCCCGCCATAGAGATAAAAAAAAATTAGCGGTGCAATGTAGACCCTCACTTCCGGCTCTCCTACGACCTGATTTCTATTTATTTATTTATTGGTTCAATTTATATGCCGCCTTTCTCCGGAGACTCAGGGCGGCTTACAATGCGTTCCTTTTCTCCAGAAAAAGCGTAAACCGGTGGTCTGAACGTATAATTTTACTTTACTTTATTGTCATTGCACCTCCTACGAAATTACATGCCATCTCCAGTGTACGTTACAACTATACAAATAAAACACAAACACACACATCCTTCGCATTCTATACCACTGAATTGAAAACCCCTTTCCAGCAGGATCTGAGAATACGGCCCTCTCCCACCGATCCTGGCTGCTACCCACCCTTGGCTGATGGGATCAGAGTCCAACCACCCTCTATCCTAACTTTCATTTGTCTGCATTGCTTTCCCATTCTCAACTCCCTGGTTTATTTACCTGGAATAGAATAACAAGAGTTGGAAGGGACCCTGGAGGTCTTCTAGTCCAACCCCCTGCTTAGGGAAGAAACCCTACACCGGATCACCGTTTTAATGTTCGATTCACGCTTAAAAATACACACACAAACAGCGCTGACCGCGGTAAACTATCTTTAAATTAAAAGGAATTGATTGCAAACGCGTTTCCTTTTCCACCGTTTAATCCGAAGTAAGAGCGCTTTTTGCAGCCCCGCCGTCCCGGGGTAGCTGAGAAATGAAACGTCATGAATTTATGCAATCCAAAGATTAAGTTGCACAAAAAATAAAAAAATAAAAAAATGAAGAGGGCGCCTTTCGGGTCGGGAGAAACCCGGACTCAGCACGCGCTCAATTCGTCGATCCTCGATTCGGAGGCGGATCGAAAGGCGCAGCGAAAGCGGTGGGTAGAGCGGGCGGTACCATTTCAAAACCCGCTGGGGGGGCCAAATCGCCGCTTTTTAATCCCAAACCCTCGAAACGTTACGATGTCACCCCTTAGAAAGCCAGCACGGCCGATCGAACCAGTTAAAGTTCTTTAAAATCTCCCCGCACTGTGTCTGGGCCAGCTAGAATTTTTTTTTATTTAAAAAAAAGTCACCCCCCTCTTTCTTCGAAGTGGAACAAGCCTATGTCACCCTCTTCGCTCTCCCCCTCTCCTCCACCCAGCGGAGCAAACCATCTCACCGTCTTCGCGGGGGGGGGAGAGGGAGGAGTTAAGACGGAGAGAAGAGAGGCATCCCGGGTTTTGATCGGCCTTTGGCCTTTCGGGATAAACCAAAAAAAAAATCAGGCGAGGGGGGGCGGAATCGTATATCCTTTTAGAGCGGAAGGATCTTGGATTCTTGGGTTGTATTATTATTATTTATTATTTTAAATCCGCGATCGTGTGAAGGCGGCCTCTTGCGTGTCCGCCCGTTTGCAAAGGGAAAGAAAGAGGCGGCGGGGCGGAAAAGAAAAAAGGAGAAGAAGCGGTGAGTTTGCTTGGGAAGAAAAGCCGGAGCCGAGGGTCGGAAGGCGGCTGCGGAACCGGAGGCGCGTTGCCCAGGCGCACGGAGCCCGAGGCTGGCTGACAACGCGCAACTCCGGGCGGGGAGGAAACACGCGTCTCTCTTTCTCTTCTCAACCGTAGACTTATGCAAAAGGCTAGAACGGAGAGCACCCATTGTCTGAAGCGGGGAACGCTTTGCAATTGCGCGCGGAGCCATCTTGGTTTGTTTTTTTCCCCAATTTCCCCTCCTTTTTATTTATTTAATTTCTTCCACCCGCGGAAATGCAAACTCTTCAGCCACGGAGGGTGGGGGAAATATATATATATATATTCAGGTTTTTTTCTATATATATCTATATATAATGTTTCTTTAATCTATCCAGTTTCATTTTGGCATATGGAATTGCTACTGCTGCATCAAACTAAGTTGCATACAATAATTTTTGGGCCACAGTGTTCAGCACTGACTCACTTTATCTTGGTAATTCTCCGGTGGTCACAGCCTCCAAATATTCTTGCCTAAGCAAAAGCAAGAATTTGATTCTCCCCCCCCCCCTTTTTTTTTTTTGTCCCCTAACTAGGCAAACTGATAAATTTTCATCAGTAAATATTTTAGCTCCTGTCTGTGCCTGATGCAATATACCACTGTTCTAGAAGAGGGGTGAATTTGTGTTTTCCCCTGCCCTGTCATGGTGTGCTTGACTTGTGATGTGCTGGTGCATATATCTATATCTATATATCTACATATCTATATCTGTCTGTCTGTCTGTCTGTCTGTCTATCTATCTATCTATCTATCTAGAAAAAAAACTATATATATAGTTTCTCCTAAGTCTCCAAACAGACAGCAAAATGCTGCTTTGATGTCTGAGAAAGCCTAGAAACTAGTGAATGAGATTTCACTGAGCTATGGCTGTGAAACATCTTGATTTACGTAGGAAAAGCCTGGCCAAAAGAATGATACACATAAAGACCTACGAAAATTATATATATATATATATATATATATATATATATATATATATATATATATATAGAGAGAGAGAGAGAGAGAGAGAGAGAGAGAGAGAGAGAGAGTGTGTGTTGCACCTAACGGGATGGGATATAAGTACCCCCCATCCCATCCCATCCCCAATTAGGGCCAACTGGGGCACGTTGGTGGAATTGGGGGGAAAAAAAGGCTTAGCCGACCTGGCGTGCAAATAAAATAAAATAAATCCGGATGACACATGCATCGCAGCAAACCGATGCTCATGTTACTCTCGTTTTCTAGCACCCGCTCCGCATTTTCGCAGATCCCGAGGTTCGAATGGAATGGATGGATGGATGGACACGGGAGCTCAATCCCAACGCCGCTTGTGTTAGGGTGCTTGGCTAAAATTCCCAAGGAAGGAGAAATAGTAGCAGCTCCTGGGTTGACAGGAGAGGAGGGAGGGAGGGGTCCTTCTCTGAGCTTGCTTGTTTTCTTGCAAGACGTCTCGTGAGCCATGCTAGGTAACTTTATCAAGGTTAGTAGGGAGTGGGGGTTTGCTTGTCAAGTTTATATCGGGGGGGGTGGGTCTCCAGATTTGACAACTTTTCAGACTTGTGGACTTCGACTCCCAGAATTCACCAACCGGCATGGGTTGAAGTCCACAAGTCTTAAAAGTTGCCAAGTTTGGAGAATCCTGGTTTATATTCTGGTGACTTGCCTAATCTGGGTGAGTCCTAGAGATTCTTTGGTTGGGGCTGTTTGTTGTTGGCTTCTTGGGCAGTTTCGTAATTGGGGTACACTTATGCCATCCACACACTGACCGGCAAGTCCCCAGAATATAAACTGACAGTTACTTACCAGTACTGATGTTGTCTATGGAGATTCTCAGTCATCCCAGGTCATGGTTCCTTTTTTTCTTTTTTTCAAGAGGCAACTAGACTCTGGTTTTTCTCTGGAGACCATTTCGGTTCTCATGCAAGACGCTTGTTCAGCTCTGAGGAAAGTAACTGAAGAAGCTTCTTGAGTGAGAAGCGAAATGTCTTCAGAGAAAAACCAAAAAGTCTTGGGAAAAAAGCACCTTTGGGATAGCAACTGATGTCGTTACCGAGTGAGGGTCGTGAAACACCTGTAAAAAAAAGCTCAGAGGACCCCCTCATTGGCTAAATTAGTCCATCTTGGGCTTTTTATTGTAGCTGCAATAAGCTAGCTGGAAACTTAGAAAGACACAATATCGCCCAACATTTCAATCCATTATAAATGAGGGTTTTTTTCCTTCCCATGTAGATGCATCCGAACTAGACTGTGTTGTTTCTCTGTTTCGTATCATATATATGTGAGTATATGCATAATTTTGTATATATGTATTTATTTTGTCATGTTTATGTAGTTTATATTGGATATGGTGACCCCTTTGAGAGCTGCATGCAAGAAATTTCATTTGAATGTATGTTGATTAGTGTACATTCAAACTGACAATCAAGTTAATCTAAGGGTTATTTTACTGGATTTGTTCTGCTGGGTGATCTGCAAGCCATTTGTTTGGCAAGTCTTAATGCAAACTGGCCAGGATGAGCAAAAAGGATTGGAGTATTTTCTAAAAGAACCCTGTCCTTTGGCCCATACAAAGAGGAGGCCAAGAAAATGTGAAAATGTGACTGTTTGAGTATCACGCACGAGAAAGATTGTTAGGAAAGCTGATTGTTGAAAAAGATCACGTGCAAACCCCGGAATGTGGCTTGCTTGTTGGGGCCTTGGGAATCTAGCCATGGCTTCCTGAAACCGGATTTCACATGAGTGCCGGGAGTAGTTCTGTGCAGCGACCTCTTTGTTTTTCCCAGTTCTTTGAGCTTTGCCTGTTGGTGGATGGGTTTTGTTGTTTATTGCTTGGAAATTTAAGCTGCCGTGGGTGTCAAATTGTCAAACTGACTATTGGAAAAGGAACCCCAGATTGTGTGTTTGTGTGGAGGGAGAGAGAGAGAGAGAATTGGGAGCAGAGAGGAAAATTAATTGCAACTATTAGGCAAAGTTTTCTTGTCCCTTTTTCCAGTGATGGTTCGCTGACACTTTTCAATACTACAAAAAAAGGCAAAAAAAAAATCTCTTTCACAGATAAGATGATTGTGGATTTCTATTAAGTGAACAATCGGGGGGAAAAGCCCTCTATTGAAAAAAAAAAACAAACCTAATGGTTTTGCAATAGGTTGCCCATCCTGACTCTTCAGTTCCCCATCCGGAGCAGAGGAAGGTTTAATCTGACGCACATCTTTGACATGGTTACACAAGAGGTGTTTGTGCGTGTGTGATACAGCCACTTCCAAGTCTAATTTGAAACATGAGCGATTAGGTATCCTTCTAGAATTTTTACATCTATGGCTGCATTGCATGGTTTTTATTTCTTAGGGGGACTCTGAAGTAGTGTACATTTAGTAGTGTGTGTAAAATAGTGTGTATTTTCGCTGGTGAAGTTGATAAATTCCGACTCGTTGGGCAAAGAGTGCTCGGCTAAATTAAAATTCAGATTTCTCCAGAGTAAGATTATATTTTCTCTACACTGTGGCCTCAGCTGATGGCAGTGGAAGAGGCAGTTTGATCCAACTTTCTGCCTAAGAAAACGGACCCCTCTCACAAATAACCTATATATGTAAACCAGTTGATTTTTTTTTCTCTTTATCCCAACTTTTGCTCCACCAGCACAATTGAATCTAACTATAAAATTTCACCAACCAAGATAAACCATGAAATTTTACAAGGCTGGCAGGAGAGGTGAGGAAGGAGACATACAGTATATCGTCTTTTTCAAAACAAAACCTTTCTTATCCAGCAAGCCAGGTTTGACTTAAAACAGCCTCATTTTGGTTTATTTGGAAACCACAGCCATTGTTCTAATAGCTGATGTGACTCGGGTAACTCTGTTAAGTCATTGTGTACTGTTGGAAGAAATGTCCATCTGAGTTCAGTTCCAAGTGGGCAGAAAGACTCCGGAAACATGGAGGCTGTTTGGAAAGATGGTTTAATGATGGATAGGACCCCATGAGTTTGACCACCTCATTTGATATGTACATGGATTTTTATACAGTTTGTTCTACATCATTTTGTAATTTGGAGGCTGGTTTTATGTATTTTGTTATTTGATTCTAATTAGTTTGTCTCAATGAGTTGGGGTTTTTTAATCTTGTTTAACAAATATGATTAATCCTAGATGCTGGCTTCCTTGGGGCTTTAATCCTGTCTTGAATGGATTACCAAATCTGCATTTCTAAAAGTTGGCCCTTTAGTTTCTACTTGGGACAGAGAGCTGAGTTTCTGTCTTTAGAAACATGTTTCTCCTTTGGGGAAAATATAATATTCTGCCTTTTTAATATTTCCTAAACATTTTACATTCTTCTAAGAGGTTTCTACAGTACTTTATTTCTGTGGATTCTATATGGTTTTAAGAATACAGAAGCTCTGTTTTGCTCACCTGATTGAAAATTAAAGTGTTGTGTAAATCCAGAAAGTCCTTAAAATAATCAGGGATGTGTTTATTATATTCAATTTTGTGTCTTATTTTTTCTTCTAGTTTTCTTTGGGCTTTCTTTATTCCCCCAGATTCCTGGGTTTCTCTAAAAGTTTACCAATTCTCCCTTCTCTGATTGATTTTATTCTGATCACATAAGCAACAAATTGTAAATGGGGAGTAGTAAAGTTTGCTATGACTGTATAGGATTTATAGTTATTCAGAAAACGTTTCAGAAAGGGAACTTGTGCACAATAAGTGCACAATAATTTTGTAAGATGGATCATGGTTATGCTATGGATTGAGGCTTGAGAAGATACAAGTGGTCCTTGACTTACAAGCAGCAGCTTATTAAACCATTTAAAATAAATGATTGGCAGACTTCAGAAAAACTACTTATGACCTATCCTCACAGTTATGACTGTTGCACCCCCTCCTTGGTCACATGATCATATTTTGAGTGCCTAGCAGTTGGCTCACATTTATGACCGCTTGCACTATCCCACAGTCATGCAACTGATGTGCAACATTTTTTTGCTCTTTTCCAGCAAATTTTTTTTAAAAATGCCCAGTTGGATATGTTGGATTCACTGAACTATCATGTGGCTCGCTTAACAACCATGCGATTGGCTTAGCGTTGCAGCAACTCGCTTTATGGCCAATATAAAAAGAACCGTAAAATCATGTCAGGTCACGTGGTGTTTTGACCTTTGACCGTAACAACTTATGATTGAAATTCTGGGCTCTGTGTGGTCATATGTCAAGGATTACCTGTACGGGTAGTCCTCAACTTATGACCACAATTGTGACCAAAATTTATATTGCTAAGTGAGAAATTTGTTAAGTGAGTTTTGCCCCATTTTACAACTTTGTCAAGTTAATCACTGCGTTTGTTAAATTAGTAACATGGTTGTTAAGTTAATCTGATTTCCCCATTGACATTGCTTGTCAGAAGGTCGTAAAAGGGGATCACATGACCCCAGGACATGCAACCGTTATAAATATGAGTCAATTGTCAAGCATCTGAATGTAAATCACATGCCCAAAGGGATGCTGAAAGGGTCATAAGTGTGAAAAACAATTATAACTCACTTTTTTCAGTTCCGTTGTAACTTCAAATGGTCACTAAGTGAACTGTTGTAAGCCGAGGACGATCTGCATTGCTTTTCTAAGAACCTGGTCACTTTGCGGAAGAAACAAAATTGGAATCAAGAGCTCTGATCCAGAACGCTTCCTCTAGATCAGAGGTTTTCAAACTTGGCAGCTTTAAGACTTGTGGACTTCAACTCCCAGAATTCTCCAGCCAGCTGGCTGGAGAATTTTGGGAGTTGAAGTCCACAAGTCTTAAAGCTGCCAAGTTTGAAGACTTCTGCTCTAAATAATCTTACATTTCTTCAACTTCCAATGTTGGACTGAGCAAGGGATTGCAATAAATAGACTCTGAGATCTCTTCTAATTCTATAATTTTGTAATCCTCAGCCTGTCTGGAAATAAGCAGAATACAAATCAGAAATCCTTTACCTGCAATTATCCATCAGGGATGAAAATGGGAGCGAGTGGGAAGCCTAGTTAATTTTGTTAACCGTTATTGTTTATCTCTTCTAGGTATTGCGAGGAAATACCTCTTCTTCCTCTTGTTGGTTTAATGGGAGACGTCTAAGACACAAAGCGATGAACTGTCAAAGTCCTAGAGAGGCAGCAACTGGTAGCCTAAAATACACTTTTGTGCTGGGCTGATCCTCAAGTTTGATGTGCGTGAGCTTTGTTGAGAAACTAACATGCTACCAGGAAGAGCTGTTTGGGGGGGAGATTTCCAGCTTTTTCATTTGTAATTTCAAAGCATCCAGCTGCTAGATTTAACACAGGATAGCAACAGATTTGGCTTGATCCCACAAGGGATTTCAAGAGAAGCATGGCAAGTTCCTGCTCGGTGGCCAATTGCAAAAACCGCCGGTGGCATGGATCCCGTGTCACTTTTCACAGGTAAGTGAGCGAGCTTGAATCTCCCTTCATCCCATTAGGGTCACCATTTTATTCCACATCTGTATATGCTGGCAGCGGGAGGGGAATTGATGTAAACAGGGAGCAGTAAAGATGCAGCAGGAGCAGGCCTCGTTTGTGGCCACTCCAGCCTCCTGTCTCTATCTCTGGAGGCCAGCATAGTCTGGATTTAGATTAAATATACCATTGTGATTTTGGTAAGCGAAGCAAGGATAACCCGTGGCTTCGAATTGGTAGTGAGAATAGAGAAGGCTGTGTTTTGAACTGGATAGAGGTAGTCCTCGACTTACGACCACAATTGAGCCCAAAATTTATGTTGCTAAGGGAGAAATTTGTAAAGTTGAGTTTTGCCCCGTTTTACGACTTCTCTTGCCAACCGGAGGCTCCAACTGGTGCAAAATGCAGCCGCGCAGGGGATTATGGGAGCGACAGAGTGCTCCCACGTGACACCTCTCCTGCGTGAGCTGCATTGGCTGCCGGTGGACTTCCGGGTGCGTTTCAAGGTGTTGGTAATCACCTTAAAGCGCTCCATTGCTTAGGACCAGGGTACTTACGGGACCGCCTTCTGCCACCAATTGCCTCCCACCGGCTGGTTCGCTCCCACAGAGAGAGCCTCCTCAGGGTGCCGTCAGCCAGACAATGCCGGCTGGCGACCCCCAGAGGGAGAGCCTTCTCTGTGGCAGCCCCCACCCTCTGGAACGATCTTCCTCCAGAGTTAAGAACAATCTCCGACCTCCAAACTTTTCGTCGGGCCTTGAAAACATATCTTTTTCAGCTTGCCGGTTTAGCCTGATCCCTGCTAAATTTTTAGAGTTTTTAGAGTTTATATCTATTTTTAATATTAATCTGTTTTAATTATCGCTAAATTTATATTTGTTTTTATAATATTTTAACTTTTGTGTACTGGTTTTTTATTTGGCTGTTCACCGCCCTGAGTCCGCAAGGAGAAGGGCGGTATATAAGTCTAAATAAATAAATAAATAAATAAATAAATAAATAAATAAATAAATAAACGTGTTAAATGAATCACTGCCGTTTTTTAAATTTGCAACATGGGTTGTTAAGTGAATCCGGCTTCCCCATTGACTTTGCTTGTCAGAAGGTTGCAAAAGAGGATCGCGTGACTCCAGGACACTGCAACCATCATAAATGTGAATCAGCTGTCAAGCATCCGAATATAAATCACAGGGGATGGTGCAGTCGTCCTAAGTGTGAAAAATGGTCGTAAGTCACTTTTTTCAGTGCCATTGTAAATTCGAACGGTCACTAAATGAACTGTTGTAAACCGAGGACTACCTGTAATGGGGAGGTGATTGGTTGATTGACTGATTTTATTTTATTTCTATAGCCACCCATTTCAACAAGCAGCTTTAATTTCATTGTTAATTTCATTGTTCCTTTCTACATGTCCTACCATGAAAATTTCCCTTCTTCTCTTTTAATGTTAAATTGTTCGGCTCGGCTTCACTACCGTTTTTGCGCAGAAGAGTGAAAAGAGATTAAGAGATGGTTGGTCCTGTGAGGTTGTCTGGAAGCTGCCATTTTGTCCCTCCAGGAAAGAAATTGCAAAGCCAGATTTACCCTTGGCCTCTTCTGTTTTATTTTGATCCAGCCCCTCGCTCAAGCAGAGAATTAAATCCTTTCGTAAATAATCGTGTGAACATCCCCATGCTGAGTTTCAGTTTAGCTTTGTTTTTTTAAAACACAGTTTTTCTATTGTTCTTGTAGGTTTCCTTTTACGAAGGAGAGGCAGTTAAAAAAGTGGATCAAAAGCATTGGTCGTCCGAATTTCGCTCCCTCTTACGACGATGTCGTGTGTTCGGAACATTTCAGAAAGACGGATTTTTGGGGAAGGATAGCTTCCGGGAGAAGGAATTTAAAGCCGGGTGCCGTCCCAACTATCTTTAATACCTCTGCCCATTCAAAAAAATTAAACCCTGCCAAGGTATTTTGCTTTATTTTGCTTCCCCCCCCCCTCTGCTGAAGTTTATTTTGCTCTTTTTTAATCATCTTAGATAGAAAAATCAGGGCCTCATCAGTTACTTCTTTTGACATTTAACCATCTTCATTTCTGGTCCTGATACTTAATTGGAATCAAATATATAATTATTTAGAAAATCAGAATAACTAAAGTCTATTAGCATTTTGCTACGCTGAGAGACGATAGAGATGTCACCCCCAAGTCTTGTGAAAATAAGAATTTTGTAAGAAAAGACACCGGATGAACATTGTAAAATAACTTCAAATTCTGGAAGTTAATACCAGTAGTTCTCGACTTACGACCATAATTGAGCCCCAGATTTCCATTGCTAAGCAAGACAGTTGTTACGTGACTTCCCCCCTCCCCCATTTTACGACCTGTTAAGTTAGTAACCCGGTCGTTAAGTGAATCTGGCGTCCCCACTGACTTTGCCTGTCAGAAAGTCGCAAAAAATGATCATATGACCGCGGGACACTGCAACCGTCATAAAGATGAGTCAATTGTCAAGCTGCCCTAACTTTGACCACGTGACTGTAGGGATGCTGCGATGGTCGTAAGTGTGAAAAATGGTCATAGGTCACTTTTTTCAGTGCTGTTTTAACTTCAAACAGTCACTAAACAAGGAGCTGTAAGTCGATCTGTATAAGTAATCCTCGGGCAAAAAAATACCCATTGTAGGGGCAATGGGTTTGCTTAATGACCATATTCTTCAGTTAATGACCACTGCAAAAAAAAGGCATAAAATCAGGTTGGTCACACGACGACTTGCTTAAGAACCAGCATAATCTTAATTCCAGGTTCAGTTATAACTGTAATTGAACTTGGAAATAGGATCATTCAGGGGTGAAATCCAGCAGGTTCTGACAGATTCTGGAGAACCGGTAGCTGAAATTTTGAGTAGTTTGGAAAACTGGCAAATGCCACCTCTGGCTGGCCCCAGAGTGGGGTGGGAAGGGAGATTTTGCAGTACTCTTCCCCCTGGAGTGGGGTGGGAATGGAGATTTTGCAGTATCCTTCCCCTGCCAAGCCCACTAAGCCACGCCCGCAGAACCGGTAGTAAAAAAATTTTGAATTTCACCACTGGGGTCCTTCTGCTTATTAAGCAGGTCATTGTGTCGAGGACTAGTAGCATTTAGCAGGTCATATGGTGAGGACTAACAGCATTAAGGAGGTTATAAACCGAGGACTAGCAGCATTTCTCCTCTTTGCCTAACAAAATGCCTTTTCCCCCTGCTGTCCTTTGCAGAGGGCTCAAAAAGAAAGCTCAGAAAAGGGGCCGCCCCTCGTCCGACGGAATCCCCCCGATCCTGAGCCAAGCACTCGTCCGGAGGTCGGTGAGGGCGTTGCCGACGTCTCGTCCTCCAAGAACGATATTGTCATCCTAGAACATTCTTACTCTACTCCGGCAAGTCCAAGTAAAGCAAGCAAGTGAATTTCATGACATTTGTTATTAAATGGATGAAGCCGCTTAAAGATCCTGAGCATGAACAGAGTGTCTATGGAGATTCTCAGTGTCCCAAAGGTGCTTTTTCAAAAGGCAAGCGGACTTTCTGCTTTTGCTTTGAAGACCTTTCGCTTCCACACCGATTTGTTGCACTATTCAGGTGACCCTTGAGGGCACAGATAAACCTCCAAGTGACCTCAGCAATTCTCAGAAAGAGCGCTAATGACCAGATGACTGCATAAAATAGAAATCCTTCCATCCTCCACCATTCAGTCAGAACTGAAGAAGCTTCCTGGATAAGAAGCGAAATGTCTTCAGGGAAAAGCAAAGTCCAGTTGCCTTTTGAAAAAGCACCTTTGTTTGGGACATGAACCCGGGGGGTGGGGGGGGGTACATGGTGTGATAATGGTGATGAGCAGAGGGGTGTGGAGAGAATGGGATGGGGAATTGGCCAGTTTATTACACAGCAAAATCTTGTTGAATCAATTCACTAAATTATTAATTTACGAATTAAATGGACTTCTTTAATTAATTTGGAACTCCTTAGAGTTTGGTAATTTACAGAGGGTGCCACTGGGATGTGCAAATGATGTCTTGTCTGTAATGACATTATTACACGCATGGCCAAAATAGCATACCAGTGCCTACAATGCATTCTACGCAAGGCAGTCTTCAGAGCCCCACCCAAAGGCTGCAACTGGTCCATAATATGGTGGCCCAGACAGTGATGGGTAATATTTCTCAACCTCAGCCACCGTTGATATATGTGGACTTCAACTCCCAGAATTCCCCAGTCAACATGTTCTAAACCAATGGCCACCAACCTTTTGGGTACCAGGAACCGGTTCTCTGGAGAAAGGATTTTTTGTGGACCAGAGGGAGGTTTGGTGCCTCCTGCATACCATGGATGGGGCTTCACTTCTTTGTGCGGCCCAATTACTGGCATGCGGCAGCCCGATGCTGGCCCACAGAATGGAGGTTGGGGGCTCCTGTTGTAAACCATTTAAGTCATAACTTGTTCTGACTGTGTAAGGAAAGAGTCAGTTTGCAGTCAAACTGAATTGAATTAAATTCACATTGAATTAAATAAATATCCTGCTCAGGATGCATCGACATACAGTTGGTTATTACGGAAAACATAAATGGCACACCATTTTGGATAGAACTTTCCTCTGAATTCTGACATGTTAGTCCCACAGGTGCTTTTTTTCAAGAGGCAACTGGAATTTCTGGTTTTTCTTTTGATGGCGTTTCGCTTCTCATCCAAGAAGCGTCTTCAGCTCTGACTGGATGGTGGGGAAGGGAAGGATTTATGACGAGTTGTCTGCTAGGAATTTAAATCCTTCCCTTCCCCACCATCCAGTGGTGGGTTCCTCCTGGTTCAGCCTAGTTCCGCCGAGCGTTGACGATATGACGTCATCAAACTGGTTTTGCCTGTCCCGCCGCCCCGCCCCCATTATTCTTACCTTTTATTTGGCCCCACCCTCAATCTATGCTCCCTCCTGAGTCCCAGCTGATGGGCTATAAGGAAAAAAACAGTTTAAACTCTTGCCACAGGGCTTCAAAGGGCCGCCCTACAGCTGATCAATGTTAAAAGGCAGTGTGGTGGTAGACCAGTGCCTGCAAAAATACATGAGTAAACCAGTGCCTGCAAAAATACGTGAGTAAACCAGTGCCTGCAAAAATGAATGAGTAGACCAGTGCCTGCAAAAATAAATGGGTAGACCAGTGCCTGCAAAAATACATGAGTAAACCAATGCCTGCAAAAATGAATGAGTAGACCAGTGCCTGCAAAAATAAATGGGTAGACCAGTGCCTGCAAAAATACATGAGTCGATCAGTGGCTGCAAAAATGAATGAGTAGATCAGTGCCTGCAAAAATAAGTTGGTAAATCAGTACAGCTCTGCAAGCAGTTAAAAGCCTGGTAGACCAGTACCTCTGCTAAATCCTAAACAATTGTCACATGACCATCAAGCCCCGCCTACAAAATAAGCCCCACCCACAGAACCAGTAGTAAAAAAAAATTAGAACCGACCCCTAACACCATCCAGTCAGAGCTGAAGAAGCTTCTTGGATGAGAAACGAAACATCTTCAAAAGAAAAAGAAAAAAACCCCCAGAAAGTCCAGTTGCCTCTTGAAAAAGCATCCTAGGAACAACAGTGACCTGGATGACTGAGAATCTCCATAAACGTTCTGACATGCTACTTTTCTTCATTCGGAGAAAAGAATTACTGTATTTTCCTACGTATAAGACTACTTTCTAACACACAAAAATATTCTCAAAAGTCGGGGGTCGTCTTATACGCCGGGTCTCATTCTCCTGTAACCAGGCAAACCAGCCCGAAAGGCTCTGACGAGCCTTAAATGGCTCTGAGGAGGGTCGTCTTATACGCCCAGTCGTCTTATACGCCGGAAAATACGGTATTTTACATTTTAGTGCAGAGAAGCATTCCAACTGCTGTTGATGTGCCTCAGCTCATACGAGATAGCCATTTGTTTTGGTCAACTATTTCACAGATTTAGCAATATTGATGTGCAGTATAGCCTGCTTAAGCAGATTTCTAGGATCCTAACCCTAATCTCCCCCAAAGTATTAAAACTCACCCAGTCTTCTGAATTGTAGTAAACCTGCTCTTTCCAAACATCCTGGACAAGCAGAAATCATCAGAGACAAGCAGCCCCTTAAGTAAAGTAGAAGAGAATAGAAGAAAATAGAATACAATGACAGAATTGGAAGGGACCTTACAGATCTTACAGTCCAACCCCCGTGCTTTGTCATGGTATGCTTTATAGGTGATCACCCAGAGCCTGTTCAGTAAGTGGTACAGCTGAGGGAGCAATAATGATGTACGGGCATAATGAGAAGCACCAATTACTTCCTAGGTCGCAGCAGTTTGAACCCGTTGTAGCTTCTAGATCAGGGGTCAGCAACCTGCGGCTCTGGAGCCGCATGTGGCTCTTTCACCCATCTGCTGTGGCTCCCTGTCACTCAAAATATGCGTCACAACCGCCAATGTGTGACACTCGCTGGCACACAGTTTATTGAGCTTTTCAGCCCCCGATAGGCCAACCATAGATAAATCCAAGAAAAGAAAAGTTTCAGAAGAAAACAGAACATTTCATTCAACTACATATAGTTTTGTGGCCGCTCAAGAAATAGTCAGGCATGGGGAAGGGTTTTGTGGCTCCCGGTGTTTCTTTTCTGTGGGAAACGGGTCCAAATGGCTCGTTGAGTGTTTAAGGTTGCAGGCCCTTGTTCTAGATAGTCTTGAAGGGCAGCCCCATATAGAGTCCATTGCAGTAGTCCCATCATGAGGCAACTAGGGTATGAATTACTTTCCAAAGGGCCTCCCAGTTAAGGAAAAGGCACAACTCACATATTCAAGGGACCTGTGCAAACTGGTTGCTGTTAGCCTGGAAGAGAAACAGAGCAGAGGTCGAACTAAAGACTTCAATGTCATTTGTCCACTTCAGTTGCTTCTGCCCTGGAGCTCCGGGTGGCCTCACCAGCAGACCAAGCCCCTGCAGAACCCCAAGGAAGGAAGAGCCTTCGCCTCCGCCAGGCTCGGAACAGAAGGGAGCTCATGGATGAGACGAGACAAAACGCTTCCGAGGAGCCAGTGGTCGACTCCGAGGTCCATCGCCAGCATTTCCGAGACTTCTGCTACCAAGAGATGGAAGGGCCCCGCCATGCTTGCTGCCGGCTGTGGGATCTCTGCCATCAGTGGCTGAAGCCTGGAAAACATACCAAGTTGCAGATGCTGGAATTGGTAATCCTGGAGCAGTTCCAGGCCATATTGCCCCAGAAGGTGCAGGAGTATGTCAAGGAACGGGAGCCTTCCAATTGTGACCAGGCCGTAAGCCTCGCCGAGGAGTTCCTAAAGAGCCAGCAAAGGGAAGAGGTGGGCACACTGGATATAGGAGATAACATTCGTTTTCGGATTCCAGCTTTCTGAATTTAGAGGGTGAACTTATAATTTGGGGAGATGCATTTTCTGATTGATCCATCAGGCCAAGGTGTACTTATTTTCTAGAAACAGTGTAATGGCTGCCAATATCAAAGGCACAACTCTGGATAGCTCATAAACAGCTTACAGTAGAAACAACATAATTATTAGGAGCCCATAGCCAAATAATTAAAATAATGAAAATCATCTCACAAGTTCACAAAGCAGACACACGTTAAATGGGACCCGTAATATCCTTACTGTAATGCCTCATGAAAAGGCATGCAAATATGGCAACCGTTCTATATACAGGTAACTGTTTAAAAAAATATTTATTTTATTTTAATTCAAACATCATCTTACATTAAAGTGTGTCACCTGAGTACATATATTTTATGCAAATATTTTCTACAATAACAATTACAATTTACAGCCATATTTATCAGTTTATCTATTCTTAATACTAAGACTAATATATACCTTACCTAATAATATAACCATCCTCCTAACTTATTTAACTTTGTCAAAACATTTTCTCTATTTCACTCTTCTGCTTTTTTCCACTGTTCATATTTATTCTCTTACCATTGATAAAATAATCCCCATATATTATAATCATCAGATTGTTCCTTCTCTTTAATTTCGAGTGTTAACCTATTCATTTCTGCACATTCTGATATTTTCCTAATCACATTCTCATCCATAGGGATATCTTCATTTTTCCAATTTTGTGCAAATACAACCCTAACTGCAGTTATTACATGAATTATCAAGTATACTTGCCACAAATATTTAAAATAATGAAAACTGAGGCACCATCTCACAGACACACATTAAATGGGGCCCGTAACATCCTTGCTGTGATGCCTCATGAAAAGGCATGCAAATATGGAAACCGTTCTATATTTATTTATTTATTTATTTATTTATTTATTTAATTAAATTTTTATACCGCCCTTCTCCCACAGGACTCAGGGCGGCGTACAGCCAGAATAAAAACACCATATACCATAAATTTAAAAGAGTTTAAAACGAATTAAATAATTTGGCCCTAGTTTTTTTTAAAAACAACCAGAATTAAAATACCCAATTAAAATTTTGTCAGCCCAGCCTGTTGGAATAGTAGAGTCTTAAGGGCACGGCGAAAAGTACGGAGGTCGGGGATCCTATGTATCTCCGGGGGCGGTTCGTTCCATAGGGTGGGAGCTCCCACAGAGAAGGCTCTCCCCCTGGGGGTCACCAGTCGACATAATTTGACCGACGGCACCCTGAGGAGTCCCTCTCTGTGAGAGCATACTGGCCGGTGGGAGGCTATCGGTGGCAGAAGGCGATCTCGTAAGTACCCAGGTCCTAAGCCATGGAGCGCTTTAAAAGTGGTAAATAACACCTTGAATCGCACCGGGAAGACCACTGGGAGCCAGTGCAGCTCGCGCAGGAGAGGTGTTACATGGGTGCGTTGTGTCACCCCCATAATATATACAGGTAGTCCTTGACTTAACGACCACAATTGAGCCCAATATTTCTGTTGCTAAGCAAGTCAGTGGTTAAGGGCATTTTGCCCTGTTGTATGACCTTTCTTGCCACATTTGCTAAGTGAATCCCTGCAGTTATTTGAGTGCCGTTAATCCTGCTAACAGGTTTTTCCCTGCTCCCTTTTGTGTTTCAGAAGAGGGCAACCGATGTCTCCAAAACAAAGAGGACCCCTTCACAGGCAAAACATCAATTGGGGTGCAGGAAGATCACCAAGAAGGAGGATGGTATCATGCAGGGTGAGACTGTCTTATGTCCCCATTTTGGCACAGGTGGTAGTCCCCAACTTAACAACTGTATAACGGATCGCAGAATTTCTGTTCTAAGTTATGGTGGTTGTAAGTTGAAACTGAAAAATGTTCTTGACTGAAGGCCCTGCTTCTCTTCTTGTCTTTGGGTGAGCCTAGATGGAGCCGTGTCGGAGAGCCAGGATCAGGCCAGCCCTCACAGGATTGGATCCAACGGAGGCGACGGTGGGGAGGAACAGGAAAATCGTGAGAATCCAGAAGGCAATGAAGCCACCCAGGAGGACCTGACAGGTAGCGGACAAAAGGGAGTTGTAGCCATGGGAGGGGTGGAGGTCCTTGTTTGGTTATTTGTTTGGATTAAATGAATAAATTTTATTTTTTATTTTTTTAAATGTTTTTATTATACAGTTTTCTTCATGTTACAGTACACTTTCCACTTTGCAATGTCTCTATACTGGCTTGTATCCACTTTTTTTCTTACATTTATATATATTATTGTATTTACATTAGATATTTATCATTCTAAATATTTT
Organism: Masticophis lateralis; assembly: GCA_030761175.1. Classification (NCBI taxonomy): domain Eukaryota; kingdom Metazoa; phylum Chordata; class Lepidosauria; order Squamata; family Colubridae; genus Masticophis; species Masticophis lateralis. The sequence continues at coordinate 15,362,563 of JAUDYJ010000002.1, forward strand.
TTACATTTCACATTTTTTGTAACATTACCACGATCTAATACATATAAGTATTCTTCATCTTTCTTTATACTTATACTTAATTCTAATTTCTATTTCATTAATCGTCTTTCATTGTTAATTTTCAGATCTTTGCACCTACTGTCAAGCCAATTATACCATATATCCCAAGTTAAATAATATTCTATTTCTTTGTTTTTGATTGCAATTGTCAATCTATCCATCTCAGCGCATTCTAATTTTATCTTTATTACTATTTCCTCAAAGGGTATATTTCCATTTTTCCGATTTTGAGTGTATACAATTCATTTGTTTGTTTGGATTAAATGAATAAATGCTGGCATTTCTCAAGATACTTAAAGAGTAAGAAAAGAAAGAGAATAAGGGAACATGCAGTACGGGTTTACCAAGTATAAAAAATGACATTAAAAATTTACAGGATTTTTAATGAATAAAGGAAAAGCCTGCAAGTATTCTTCCAAATCGTAGTAGAGCAAAGATAATCGTGCAACAGTTGAAGCACATTAAAAATGACTGTTACAATTGAATCAGAGATGGACAAAAACTGCAACATATTACAATTTCTAACTACCATGAATCGTTCCTTTCTCAATTTTAGGGCCAGTCAGACAAACTGGTGTTTTAAAGCCTTCTGTTGGAAGAAATTCAAACTTCCCTTGTGGCAGGAGGCTGTGCGTAAAAATTACAATCCATAAATAATTTCCAAATTGAATTAAAATAAGTATCACTTTTTTATTTATATTTATTTACGCATAACACACACATGCAGAGAGAGAAAAAGAGAGGGTATTTCTGAGATCGAGGCATAGTCACAAAACTTTATTTTCATCCTTCCTTTTTAATAAGACTTGATGGTGAATATAGGTAGTCTTCAATTTAAAACCAGTCGAAGAGTGCTGAATATTTATTGCCTGAATTTGGGAGAGAAGACACCAAATTTAACTTCAACTTAAAGCCAGTCACTTAACAATCATTAATCTCCCCCCCCTCCCCAAGGTACTTATGACTTGGTTTTGTTGCCTCAAAATTGAGGCACTCCAAGAGTGCTGAATATTTATTGCCTGAATTTGGGAGAGAAGACACTATTCTTCTGTGCCTCCTGAAAATATGAATCACCAGGTAATTCAGGCAAAGCAAAAAGGATTTAAGTCTTTTTAGAGGATAGGAAAACAAATAATACATAATCTGGGATACATCAATAAATAAATGAAAAAACCATAACATACACTGATTGCACGTAACAATTGAACAGTAGAAAACACTGATCCTAGATAACATGTCACCAGTGACAAAATTTATGGGTTACATTACTTTTTCCCTGCTAGGCTAGTATCTTCCTTGAAAGTTGCAAGTGTATTGAAGAACTTTCTGACTGTTGCTCACATAACAAAACAAATGACCTTGGCTAATCAACCTTAAGGGACAGGGTGGCTCAGTGGCTAAGATGCTGAGCTTGTCGATCAAAAGGTTGGCAGTTCAGCGGTTCGAATCCCTAGTGCCACGTAATGGAGTGAGGTCCCGTTACTTGTCCCAGCTTTTTTCCAGCCTAGCAGTTCGAAAGCACGGAAAAAATGCAAGTAGAAAAAATAGGAACCACCGTTGGTGGGAAAGTAACAGCGTTCCGTACGCCTTTGGCGTTGAGTCATGCCGGCCACCTGACCACGGAGGTGTCTTTGGACAGCGGAGGTCTCTTTGGCTTTGAAACGGAGATGAGCACTGCCCCCTAGAGTCGGGAACGACTAGCACATATGTGCGAGGGGAACCTTTACCTTTACCATACCATAACCAATCATGCTCATTTATGGTATGATATGCAAGCAACCATACGCTTTCCTATAGATAGAGAAGAAGCCCAGACTGCTGGGTTAAAAGTATTAATAGAACCTTTTAGGACGCTAATAACAAACTCTAAAATTTGAGGCGACGGTTTCAAAGTTCAGACCCTGCCATTGTTTGCTCTTACGCAGGGGGCCGCATTGCCCCCCACCCATCCCGCCAGGCTCTGCAAGCCTCAGCCGGATCTCAAGTTGGCCTCTTAGCCATGCAAGAGAGCCTGAAGCTGGGTCAGCTGAAGCTGCTGGCACGTGGTGGAGGCTGTTCCACGCTGTAGGCCGAGGCCTACTTCCCAGTCAGCCCCTCAAGGGGTTTGTAGGACTCGGCCTGCTTCCCACTGAGCTTTGGGGGCCCAGCGGCATCCAAATTATCTGTTTGCATCCGCAGGGCTCCTCTGCCAAAAAACAATGGGAGGCTGAGGTTTCTTACGGAGGCCGCCTACCTCAAGGCAACCTCATGCTGTTCTATAAGTGGCCCTTCTTAGCAGGCTGTAGGGGCCTCTGTTTTATAAGGAGCCTGTGGAGTCCTTGGCTGGCCGGATGGGAAGTAGGCCTTGGCCTACAGCCCATGACTGCCCCCACTGTCAGTTTCTTCTGCTGACTGGCTTTAGGCTCGCTTGCATGGCTGACTGGCTGGCTTGGGAGTTGGCTGAGGCCTGGAGAGTCCCAAGAGACAGGGGTAGGCCTCGGGAGGCCTTTGGGTGTCTGGCTGGGAAGTAGGCCTTCGGCCTACAGGCTGTAACTGCCTCCGTGTATTTCCACTGACTGACTTTGGACTCCCTTGCATGCGGCTTGGGAGCAGGCTGAACTTTGGGAAAACGTAGCACAGGCCTGGACCTGCCTATCTACCCCAGGCCAATTGGGGTAGCCAAATATGGCTGTTTCAGGCTCATCCCTTGGCATACATATTTTCCAATGAGACAGACCATGACAGGAAGATCATTTTATTACGATTTATCAGAATATTCAGACAAAAGGGATGCCTCTCATTCAAAGAGGGAACCCGGATCCTTAGCTTACATCCCCTTTTATTGCTAACATAACAAAGAAAAATGAAAGAGGAAAAGTTGGTTGGACTGGCTAAAAGTAATCTCCCCTTTGCATAGAAAATCTGTTACATGTAGTCAAACGGGTTACATATTTGCATCCCATAATATTACACTTGTTCATTAAAATGAGGTCTGATGTCAGAAGAGACGTTAATTGTAAAGAAAAAGGTGGTTTGGACTTCCCAAAAGAGATAAACCAGATGAACCAAATTTGTACTAACAATTTTTTTCTTATCTGTAGCTAGTCTCCAGCTTGTTTATCAGTTTTGGAATGTTAAAAGCTAACAAACCTAAACAGAGAGAAATAGAATTAAAATACAAAGTAATTATGTTAGTTAACAAGTTACAAAGTCTATGTCATGTGCCCCTCACTTTCCCACTCTTGAAGTACCCAGGAGATGGGGGAGGATTTGAGGCAGGCAGGCTTGAGCCTGAGCTAGGCCTCCGAAGGCCTTCCTCTATTTTGGTGATGGTGAACCTATGGCACGCATGCACCCTCTCTGTGGGCTTGTGAGCCATCGCCCCAGTTCAGCTTCACCGTTCATGTGCGCGCACCTCCTATCAGCCAGCTGGTTGGGTCTTTGCCATGCATGCGCGGGGGGTGAGCATGTGCAGGGGGCATGCACACATGTGTAGGGGGCACACGCATGCATGGGGATGCATATATGCGTGGGGGGCGGGGCGCATGGGGGTTCAGGCCCGTGCTTTGGGCACTCAGTCCAGAAAAGGTTAGCCATCACTGCTCTATTTGTTCCTTTCCTGGATAGAAATTTTATTGGCATCCATCTTTTTTTTTTCCTTCCTTCCAGTAAATTCCTGACTTGCATATAGGTTTTGGAGTGCTTTGTCAAAATATTTCATTTATTTTAAATTTGTTTCTTTTATGAGCAGTTGTGTCCATCCAGCTCTAGTGATAATCGCTTGTTTAATTCCGCAGATGACAAGCAAGAACAGGAGAAGGAAGAGCAAGAGTGCCAACTAGAAGAAGAAGCAGTGGAAGTAGATCCTGGGAAGATTTCTTTTGAAGTGGTAGAAGAGAGTTGTACAGTAGAAGAGGAGTCTCCAGCGAGCGAGAAGCCCTATAGTTGCTCCAAGTGTGAGGAAAGTTTCACCGATAAATCATTGCTCCTTGAACACCGAAGATCACATCCAGGGGACAGGCGATATGGATGCTCCATGTGCGAGAAGAGGTTCAACAAGAAAGCTTGTCTTCTTGCACACGAGAGATCCCACACAGGAGACAAGCCTTACCAGTGTCCAGATTGTGGCAAGGCCTTCGGGCAAGAATCGTCTCTCGTTACGCACCAGAGGACCCACACTGGAGAAAAACCGTATGAATGTTCGGAGTGTGGGAAGAGCTACCCCTGGAAAACATCGCTGGCGGTTCATCAGAAAATTCACGCTGGCGAGACATATTCGTGTCCAGTGTGCGAGAAAACCTTCAATCAGAAGTCTTTACTTCGGATACACAAGAGGATCCACACGGCGGAAAAACTGTACAAATGCTCAGACTGTGACCAGAGCTTCACCCTTGAAAAATACCTTAATGCACACAGGGTGAGGGCTCACACCCGGGAGCGACCACATGCCTGTTCGCACTGTGACAAAACCTTCATCTTTAAATATTCCCTCATCGAACACGAACGCATGCACACTGATGAGAGGCCTTATGAATGCTCCGAGTGTGGCAAACGCTACAATGGCAAAGCTGCCCTGGTGGTCCACAAAAACACACACGGCGGACAGAAATCCTATCTGTGTCCCGAGTGCGGCAAGAGTTTCAAAACCAAATGTGCTTTGACGGGTCACGAGAAAAGCCACAAAGGAGAGAAGCCCCACAAATGTTCGCACTGTGACAAAAGCTTCTTCTGGAAACACCGCCTTATTCTGCACGAGAGGGTTCACACAGGGGAGATGCCCTTTCAGTGCTCGGAGTGTGGCGAAAGCTTCCGTTACAGAAACAATCTGACCAAGCACAAGAGGAACACGCACGAGAGAACACGGATGGTTGGAGAGAGGATCTATCAGTGCTCGATTTGTGGCAAAAGTTTCCGCTGGAGACGGAGTTTCATTTTGCACGAGAGGGCCCACATGGGCGACAAACCCTTTAAATGTACCGACTGTGGGAAAAGCTTCATGAGCCGCGTGTCCCTCATTGTTCACAAGAGGATCCACACGGGAGAGAGGCCTTACAAGTGCCCCGAATGTGGGAAAAGCTTCATTAAGAAGCAGGCCCTCAGTAAACACAAGACGGTCCATACAGGCGAAAGGCGATATTTGTGCAACGTCTGTGGAAGAAGGTTCTCCAATAAAGGCAATCTGATGAGGCACACCAAGATCCACACGGGAGAGAAACCCTACAGCTGCCCCATCTGTGGGAAAGGCTTCATACAGAAAGTGTGCCTTATCGAACACGAACCCACCCACAGCAAGGAAAAACCCTTCATCTGTCCTGACTGCGGGAAGAAGTTCAAGCGGAAAAGAGGTTTCCTTCTGCACTTGAGAATGCATCGAGGGGAAATGCTGCATGAGTCCACCAAGAAAAGCGTCAACGGTGGAGATCCCTCCGCCGCAGACAGCAAGGCCCCGGCGAAAGAGAGATGCCACCCGTGCCTGGAATGTGGGAAAAGTTTCCACTCAAGGTGTCATCTCATTATGCATCAGAGGACCCACACGGGAGAGAAGCCCTATCAGTGCCCAGAGTGCGGGAAAAGCTTCAGTCAGCAGTCGTCCCTCAACACACACCAGCGAGTCCACACGGGCGAGAAGCCCTCCCTGTGTACAGAGTGCGGGAAAAGTTTTCACAATAAAAGCAACCTAGCCCGGCACCAGCGAATCCACACGGGGGAAAAGCCCTTTGCTTGCCCTGAGTGCGGGAAGAGTTTCATTCAGAAAGCCTCTTTGGAGGCTCACAAAGCCACCCACAGCAAAGAGAACCCTTTCTCCTGCCCCGACTGCGGGAAAACCTTCAAGCTGAAAATGTCGCTCCTCACCCACCAGAGGACTCACACGGGGGAGAAACCCTACGCCTGTTCGCAGTGCGAGAAAAGGTTCATCCGACGTTCTCAGCTGCGCAGGCACGAAAAGGCACATGCAGGTGAGAGCTGTATGGGAACAAAGGTGAACGCAGGTTCTTTCTTTTGTCTGTTGGGGAAGGCAGATGTTGTTAGTTGCGAAGTCATGTCCGACCCACTGCCCTACATCTATTTCTACCTAGGATCGAACTCGCAACCTCCTGATTGTGAGGCAAGAGCTCCACCTCTAGACCACAGCAGTTTAGGAATCCAGACCTACCTCCTTCTCAGTGCAGGAATCCAGATAGTTAGTTGTCCGGTCTCCATTAGAAGACATTCAGGGAAGGGAAATGAGCTTATCTTGCTCATTGGCTTGTTAAATCCACAGGGAGGTTGAAGAAAGACAAATGACAAGCAGTGTATATCAGACATCAATACAAATCCTGTCCCATTTGTAAAAATGGAGTAATAAAGCAAACACTCTTAAATTTTCAGTTACTGCAGATGAAACCCAATGTCCTTTTTTGAGACGGACTGCTGCTGCTTTCTCTATCCTAGCTGGTCCAGTCCCAAAGACACAATTCAGAAACAAAATACAACACTCATGAGCCACGGTGGTGCAGTGGTTAGAGTGCAGGACTGCAGGCTACTTCTGCTGCCTGCCGGCTGCCTGCAATTTGACAGTTCAGATCTCAGTGGGCTCAAGGTTGACTCAGCCTTCTGTCCTTCCGAGGTGGGTAAAATGAAGACCCAAATTGTTGGGGACCAATATGCTGACTCTGTAAACCGCTTAGAGAGGGCTGTAAAAAAAAGCACTGTGAAGCGGTATATAAGTCTAAGTGCTGATTGCTAAGTGCTATTGCACTCTCCCCTAAGGTTACACACACTTTGGCTTTTGAGAGGATTGTTCTCCCCCATCTAGACAGCTTCACCGTGTTACATCCCACCTCAGGAAAAAGGCTACGGCCTTTAGCACTGGCTTTTGAATTTCCCGGAGGTAAAGTGTTCTTTGAGAAATGGATTTTTTAAAAAATTTGATTTATATGCCGCCCTTCTCCGAAGACTCAGGGCGTCTTACAATGCGTTAAGCAATAGCCTTCATACTTTTTGTATATTTATACAAAGTCATCTTATTGCCCCCACAAACTGGGTCCTCAATTTACCTACCTTAGAAAGGATGGAAGGCTGAGTCAATCTTGAGCCTGGTGAGATTCGAACTTACAGTAATTGCAGACATCTGGTGTTAATAAGAATGCTTTTTAGTCTGCTGAGCTATCCAAGCTCCTTATGGATTATGGGGAGAGGTAAAAACTTTTGGGATAATCTGAACCAGGGGGATAATCTGAATTGGGGGAGGCTTGGTGGGCCATCCTGTCTGAACTTTTCTTCCTTAACAGAAAACCCAGAGATGGATCCTTCTGAAGAAGTGAAGATCTTCACTGATGAAGAGCCCGCCACTGCTTTAGGTAATTGGTTTTACGGTTAAAATGTCTCATCCCTGTTATTAAAAAAAACCCTTCTCTTATTCGCCCCCAAGTCTCCCCTTCTGACATGAAAGGCTGGACAGCTAGTCTGGAAGCATTGCCATCTGCTTCCAGGTATGGAGGGTGTGTGCAGTGGTGGGATTTGGCCAGTCCGCACCACTTCAGGAGAACCGGTTGTTAACTGTCTGAGCAGTTTGGCAAAGTGGTTGTTGGAAGAAATCATTAGGGCAGAGAACCAGTTGTTAAATTACTTGAATCCCACCACTGTGTGTGTGTGTGTGTGTGTGTGTGTGTGTGTGTGTGTGTGTGTGTGTGTGTGTCAGGGGTGGGTTATTTTTTTTTTACTACCGGTTCTGTGGGCGTGGCTTACTTTGTGGGTGTGGCTTGGTGGGGGGGTTAATGTAACGGTGGGCATGCCCAACTTTTTTTTTTAAACTTTTAAAAGCATTTTTTCTACAACCTTAAGAGGTGGTAGAAAAAATACTTTGAAAAGCCTTTGACGTTCCCAGCTGAACTTTGGCTGGCCACGCCCCCGAACTGGTCCTTGGCCCGTTGCCGCTCACTTATCCCGCTCATCTCATCAGAGGCTTTTTTTTTTTTTTTTAACTTTTAAAAGCATTTTTTCGGCCAAAGAGGTTGTAGAAAAAATGCTTTTAAAAGGAAAAAAGAAAGCCTGTGATGAGATGGGCGGGATAAGCGAGTCGGGGACCGGTTCGGAGGCGTGGCCAGCCAATGTTATTACCGGTTCTCGGAACTACTACAAATTTTTACTACCGGTTCTTGCAAACCGGTGCAAACCAGGAGCAACTCATCCCTGGTGTGTGTGTCCTTTAATGTGACCATGCAGGTAGTCCTCGACTTGTGACCGCAATGGAGCCCAAGATTTATGTTGCTAAGTGAAACATTAAGAGCCGCGTTGGCGCAGTAGTTAGAGTGCAGTACTGCAGGCTACTTGTGCTGATTGCTGCCTGCCAGCAGTTTGACAGGTCGAATCTCACCAGGTTCAAAGGTTGACTCAGCCTTCCATCCTTCCGAGGTGGGTAAAATGAGGAGCCCAGATTGTTGGGGGCAAGAAGCTGACTCTGTAAAACTCTTAGAGAGGCCTGTAAAAGCACTATGAAGCGGTATATAAGCCTAAGTGCTATTGCTGTTGCTATTTTACGACCTTTCTTGCCACCGTTGTTAAATGAATCACTTGCAGTTGTTAAGTTAGCAATGCTGTTGGTAAGGGAATCTGGCTTCCCCATTGACTTTGCTTGTCAGAAGTTCACAAAAGCTGATCACCTGACCCAGGGAACGCGGCCACCGTCATAAATGTGAACCAGTTGCCAAGCATCCAAATTTTGGTCACATGACCAAGGGATGATGCAACGGTTGTGGGTAAAACCATGATCAAAGTCACATTTTTCAGTGCCACTGTAACTTTGAGCAGTCACTAAGTGAACAGTTGTAAATCGAGGACTACCCTGTATAAACCTCCTCACGAATGAAGGCAAATGCAGATAGTCCTCGGCTTACAACATTTCGTTTAGTGACCGTTTGAAGTTACAACGGCACTGAAAAAAGTGACTTGTGACCATCTTTCGCACAACTGTCGCAGCATCCCCATGGTCACGTGATTCACATTCGGATGCTTGACAACTGACTCACACTTATGACGGTGGCAGTGTCCCGGGTCACGTGATCCCCTTTTGCGACCTTCTGATAAGCAAAGTCAATAGGGAAGCCAGATTTACTTAAGAATCATGTTACAGGTAGTCCTCGGCTTACAACCGCAATTGAGCCCAAAATTTCTGTTGTTATGTGAAACATTTGTCAAGTGTGTTTTGCTCCATTTTACGACCTTTTTTGCCACAGTCGCTAAGTGAATCGCTACAATTGATAAGTTAGTAGCCCGGTTGTTAAGTGCATCTGATTTCCCCATTGACTTTACGTGTGAGAAAGTTGCAAAATAGGATCAGAGGACCTTGGGACACAGCAAGAGTTATAAATATGAACCAACTGCCAAGCACCTGAATTTTGATGCCATTATCATGGGGATGCTGTAAAGGACATAACTGAAAAATGGTCGTAAGCAGGGGTGAAATGCTTCCGGTTCGCACCGGATCGCCCAATCCGGTAGCGATGGCAGCGGGTGGTTCGGAGATCGGTAGCAAAAATCCCTGCCCCCACCCCGCATGCCTAGCTGAGCAGCCCGATCATCAGAGGCTTTTTTAAATTATTTTTAAAAGCATTTTTTCTATAACCTCTTCAGCCAAAAAAATGCTTTTAAAAGTTAAAAAAAAAAAGCCTCTAATGATCCTGCGGCTCAGCTGGGATCGTCAGAGGCTTTTAAAAGCATTTTTACAACCACTTCAGCCGAACAAATGCTTTTAAAAGTTTTTTTTTTTTTAAAGTTGGCCACACCCACCCAGTCACATTATACCCCCCCCCACCAAGCCACACCCACAGAACCAGTAGTAACAAATTTTACATTTCACCACTGGTCGTAAGTCACATTTTTCAGTGCCGTTGTAACTTTGAATTGTCACTAAATGAACTGTTGTAAGTTGAGGATTATCTGTACTAATTTAGCAACTGCAATGGGCTCAATTGTGGTTGTAAATCGAGGACTACCTGCACTAATTAGCAACTGGAATGGGCTCAATTGTGGTTGTTAATCGAGGACTACCAGTACATTTGTCCCAGGAATAATGTTGTAGGATCCAATCTGGGTCAGTCCCTGGGACCAGAGATTTGGCCTTCTGTGCTTTGGGACTCGTGTTAGAGCCTGTCCTCTACCAGAATGTGTGCTTTTGGGATGTTCTATGAATCGTATTTATGGCCAGCTATTACATCATTGATTGTTGTTTCCTTGTGCTGCAGCTTCTTTTCCTTCCCCAATCTGGCACCTTTCACATGTGTTGGGACTGGAACCCCTCAAATTCCCATTCCATCCAGCAGGAAAGATGCAGCCATTGTGTGCCTCTGCCCTCCATATTTTCCATGCCCGGAAAAAGAGTCCGTTCAAATCTGTGTCCCAAAGGTGCTTTTTTCAAGAGGCAACTGGACTTTTGGGGTTTTCTTTGAAGATGTTTCGCTTCTCATCCCAGAAGCTTCCTCAGCTCTAACTGGATGGTGGATTTATGACCCAGCTGTCTGCAAGGAGTATAAATCCTTCCATTCCCCATTGACCTGAATGACTGAGAATCTCCATAGATGTTCAGATTTGCGCCGTGCATTCCGTAGAAAGCGGCTTCCTCTATTTCTGGGTCTAAAGACGTTCCCTTGGGAGTTGGGCGGCATAGAAATGATGAATTAAATTAAATTAAGTTCCTTGCGTCCTCATGAAACACGGGGCATAATAGCTTGCAAACCTCAATTATGAACAGCTGAAGGCTCTTAAGTCAGTGTTTCCCAGACTTGCCTACTTTAAGACACGGGAGTGTAAACTGACAGAATTGAATTCTGGGAGTTGAAGTCCATGCGTCTTAAAGTCGCCATGTTTGAGAAGCACTGCTCCCAAGTATTTAATATTCCTTTTGGCTTTTTATCTTTTAACCAATCCGCTTCTTCTTTTCCTACCCACCACCCACCCACCCTGCTCCCCTGAATGTTCAGAATTGCTGGTTGAAACCACTGACCCTACAGAGCTTGCTGAACTTTCTATGGAGGCCATAAGCACTGCTGTGGTAAGAAGGAAACGGGCTTATTTGGGGGGTGGGAGGGGTGGGGGAGAGTAAATCCTCTAGTAAAACCCAGTAACAGTTCAGAGTTCACAGCCAAGCTTGGAAATCATCAACGGTCCAACAATTCAACCTTGAAGTATTCCTCATTAGAGGTGGTCCTTGTTTAGTGATTGCCTCCTTTAATAACGGTGCAAAATTATGGTAAGAGTTAACGTATGACTAGGGACGCCGTGGCTCAGTGGTTAAGACACTGAGCTTGTCGATTGAAAGGTCGGCAGCTGAGCGGTTCGTAACCGGGTGAGCTCCCGTTATTTGTTCCGGCTTCTGCCAACCTAGCAGTTCGAAAGCACATAAAAAATGCAAGTAGAAAAATAGGGACCACCTTTGGTGGGAAGGTAACAGCGTTCCGTGCGCCTATGGCATTGATTCATGCCGGCCACATGACCACGGAGACGTCTTCGGACAGCGCTGGCTCTTCGGCTTTGAAATGGAGATCAGCACCGCCCCCTAGAGTTGGGAACGAGTAGCACATATGTGTGAGAGGAACCTTTACCTTAACTTATGACTGTAATGGAGCCTGCCCATCATTCTCATAAGTCGTGATGTTGTAAAATGGTTATGACCCTGTTTCGCGGTGGTTGTTAAATGAATGCCACGGTCATTAAGTGAACCAATGGTTCACTACGGGCATGGTTTTGCCGAAAAAATGAAAGTAAGTGCGTTGTAAAATATAGTGTACGTGACTGCAGGATGCACAGACAATTGTAAATGCAGCCTGGTTTCCTAATTTTACAATTTCCTAATATTAGTTGCCTAGATTCGTAAATATTAAATGATACGTTCAGAAACATAAGCAACAGGTATCTCTCTTGAGAGTAAACTACTTCGAATCAGGATGAGGTCTTTTATCCCCTTTAACCAACCTGAGTCATACAGTCTGAAGGGCTGGCTATCTATTTTTGCCTGATAAAACTTGCCTGCCCAATCTTGAGTGGTAGAATACCTGCTCAAATGCGAGGGGAGGGAGGCCACTGGTTGAGGATTTCAGTAGAGAGGGTTCCTGTCTATGGAACATCAGGTAAAGGTGGCCCCTATATTTATGGCCTTCCCCAAAGTTGTAAAGAACTGATTTTTCTGAGGTCTTTTGTGGATAGATTAGGGAGTCAACAACTTACCCATATATACTTGAGTATAAGTCGACCCGAATATAAGCCAAGGCACCTAATTTTACCACAAAAAACTGGGGAAAACTTATTGACTCGAGTATAAGCCTACCTATAAGTATACAGCAGCTACTGGTAAATTTCAAAATAAAAATAGATACCAATAAAATTACATTAATTGAAGCATCAGTAGATTAAATGTTTTTGAATATTTATTTCAAAGAAAAACAGTAAACTAGTTCTGTAAGTGCTTCTTTTAGAAGCCTCTGACAATCAGGCAACTCAGCTGGGATTGCCAGAGGCTTTTAAAGGCATTTTCTCCCCTCACTCGAGTATAAGACGAGGGGGGCTTTTTCAGCATAAAAAATGTGCTGAAAAACTCGGCTTATACTCAAGTATATATGGTACTTTTATTTTATTTTATTGAATATGAAATTATGATCAGGATTGTAGTTGTTGTTATTTTACTATACATCCTATAAACCTGCCTAGAGTTCCGATGGACCGAAGCAAGTGCATAGATTTCCTAAACAAATAAACATCTGAAATCTGGTAGGTCTTAAATAAATTTTGCAGGATCTCATGTAAAAGAAAGCTACTTTAGTATGTTTATTAGGTTTTTATCCTGCCTTTATTATTTTATAAAATAATAATTCAGAAAGCGAGATGGACAGCATATAAATGTAATGAATAAAAAAGGCGGTAAACATAAATAATACACATTCCTCCTCCTGTTTCCCCCACAGCAACAATCTTGTGAAGTGGGCTGGGCTGAGAGAGAGTAATTGGCCCAAAGTCACCCAGCTGGCTTTCATGCCTAAGGATGGAGTAGAACTCACAATCTTCTGGTTTCTAGGCAGGGGACCATGAGTCCCAGTCTCGTCTTTGGCACAAAGCCACTTAGGTAATCCTGAGCCAGTCCCTTTCTCTTAGTCCTAGGAAGCAGGCAATGGCAAATCACTTCCGAAATCTTGCCAAGAAAACTGCAGGCGGCTACCAATTTAGTAACTTAGAGTCAGTTTCTGGAAGACCTAAGGATCAATGCTATTAGTCTTGATGGCTGAGTAGCTACTTCTGATGGGTCTCTGCTGAGAGATTGGTGAGCTTCCTTGGGAGAAGATCAGCCAGATTTTAATTTTTTTTCTGCTGAAATTAAAGTCTCTTTGTTTCACGATCACCATAAATTTTACTGATTTTCACTCTTTCAGATAAGTGTGGATGGCAACTTATTTCTTGTGCAAACTTCTGTATAGAGCTGGATCACCCACACTGAGACACTAAAGTTTGGGTAAGTTCTTTTTTGATTCGCCAAGACCCCGGTCGTTGTTCTCTGTGAGATTTAAAAAAACTGTTTTTTTTTAATCTCTGTTTCCTCAAAACAGACGTCATGCACACTTCCCTTTTCTACATATCTTACTCAGCTTAATAGCTTAGGTTATGTAAAGGGGTAAATATGGAGTCACTTAGGCTATATTCTTTACAGGAATAATTCTTTTTCTCTCATTCTCTCAGACAGAAAACATTTTTTAAAGGAATCACTAAAAACACTGACACCAACATTGTCAGGGCAGGCCACTAGTATAAAACCAGAGGGTAAACCTCACTCTCATTTAGCACTGATGATGTTACCAAGCTGGGCAATAAAATGCTTGCAAGAAAGCAACCAAGCTCAGAGAGCACCAAGGACCCCTTAAAAATGGTATTTACAAGAATTCCAAGTTTCAGCCCACTGTATTTCAGTCCATGGCTATAGATCCATGATGGCGAACCTATGGCATGCATAGCCATATTGGTGGGCATGTGAGCTCAGCTCCGGCACACATGCGTGCACCGGTCAGCTGATTTTCAGGCCTTCTGGGCCCACCATAAGTAGGGAAACAGGCTTTTTCCTGCCTCCAGAGGGCCTCTGGGTGGTGGTGGGGAAGGCCATTTTCGCCCTCCCCAGACTCCTAGAAAGGCTCTGGAGGCTGAGGAGAGCAAAAAACGGACCTTCCGGTCCCACTGGAAGTTGGCAAATGGCCCATTTCCGGCCTCCAGAGGGCCTCGTGGGGGGGGAGGCCATTTTCACCCTCCCCAGACTTCTGGAAAGGCTCTGGAGGCTGAGGAGAGCAAAAAAAGGAGCTACCGTGCCAGGAGCATGGGGAGTGTGGAGGGTTGCATGCGCGGGGGCAGGGGGCACAGAATTATGGGTGTGGGCACACCTCCCCCCCCACTCCTGGTACGTGATGGCAAAAAGGTTAGCCATCACTGTTATAGATCATTCAAATAACCAGCATCTTTGAGCAGACATTCGAAATACCTTGCAAATTGGAGTTTTCTGCTCATCAGATATTTTGCCTCCGTGGCTCAATTAAGCATGCTGTGTGAACAGGACTCTAGCGTAGCCAATCCTGGTTTTAAATCCTTTCCTAACTTCTACAAGCTCTTTTTAAGTTAAATTTCAGCCACTTTTTTTCCTCTCTCCAACAGTTAGCCAGATTGTTGTGAAGGCAACAAAGAAGGAAAAGGCTGGGTAGGTTGCTATGAGAACCCATCAGCCAGAAAATAAAATGTGATTTTAAATTTCTTTCTAGGAATTACAATCAAGATAAACGAGGCACAAAGCAACAGCTTCTCAGAATGTTCATCTTCCTGCCTTCCGCATCTTAACTTCTCGCTATCCGCCAAACTCTCTGAGTGATTTTGAATCATACAGTTAAAAAAGAAAATAAACCAAACCCTTAAAAGAGACCATGCTTAACACTCTCAATCTGCCTTTCTCAGTTTCATGCCCTCAAAAGCTTTGAAAGCAGCTGACCGAGAAACACGCGGACAAGATTTGGGGCGGAAAGATAAGTTCTTCATCCTAAAGATATATTTATAATTTAGACTATAGCTTAGTTGATCTTGGCCATCACAATTCTTAAGCCTTAATGGCGCTTTTTGTGATTGTGAGGATAAATTATGGGGGGGGGGGGGGCGGGGAGGGGCTGCAATCTTTTGTGCACCTTAGAAAGGCCAAGGTATTTAAATGTAATATATGTATGTAATAGATATATATGTGCCATCTGCATCCTGAAAAGACAGTAGGGCAGTGGCAGTTCCTACCTGATTTTGTGGAAGGTTCCAGAAGTGGGAGGTCACTGCCAAGAAGGCCCTACATGATGGAAACAGCTATGAAGGCAGCTCTGCTTTCCTGGCTGAGCAGCAGTTCCCAAACAATTCATCAGAAAGCTAACATATCTGTTTCTATCATAGGTTTTCCACCTTGGCAACTTTAAGATACGTGGACTTCAACTCCCAGCATACTGGCTGAGGAATTCCGGGCGTTGAAGTCCACCCATCTTAAAAGTTGCCCAGGTTAAAAAAAAAACACATTGATTTCTACAAAGTGGCCTCCTCCTCCTCTTCCTCCACCCAATTCTTTCCAACTGAATGTGACCAGTTATTTCTCAGAACGGCCTTTCCCACGCTGGTGTTCTGCAGATGTGGAAAACATCTGGCGGACAGCAGCTGGGGTAAGGTTAGCCAGAGAGGGGTCTCCTGGCTCTCATTTGACTGACCTGTTGAAATCCTGCTTTGCCTTCCGGGTTTTTAAACCTGGGTGCTGCTCTAAATGCTTCTAATTATTTTTGTATCTCAGAAAGAGAATTATTTTGGATTGCCGAGTAAATAAAATTACATTCTGTATATAGAGGCCAGCGGTGTGTTTCTTGTGTGTCTTGCCACAAAGAGGCTTGCTTGCATTCACTAAATGGAATTGCTCTGATATGAGTCAGGCTGGGTTTCGACTCCCATAATTTCTTGCCGGCTGGATTTGATGGGAGTTGTGATCCAGCAACTCTGAAGCCCCCCAACAGGAAAGCTGTTCTGAAGGCATCTAAAGGTACATTTGATGATGGGTTTAAATATGCTCACTCCTTAACGGGCGTGAAACAAAATTAAGTGTCACCAGGAGAAAGGGCCCACTGAGGCCCTACAAATTGTTTATAAACTACTGAGTGAAAATTGGCTCTGAGTTAAAAGAAACCATCTTTTATGGTTTCTTTATTGTTTTCTTATTTTTATTTTTTCATATTGTGTTTTTATGTCCTTATAAACCATCTTATAAGAGTCGGGAATGACTAGCACATATGTGTGAGGAGAACCTTTACCTTTACCTTAAGCCATCGTGAGACCTCCTTTTCCTCTCCTCTTCCTTTTTCTTTCATCTTCTTCTCCTTCCTCCTCCTCCCCCCCTTTTCCTTCTCTTCCTCCTCTTCCCCTTCTCCTTCCTTTCTCTTTCCCTCCTTGTCCTCCTTCCTTTTCCTCCCTCCTCCTTAATTAAATATTAATATATAATATATATTATATATTACACAACATCCTCTTAAGTCAGATTTTTTGCAAACGATCCAGCAAAAAACATTTCAAGCAGAAATGTACAACTCAGAGCTACCTTTCTCCTTGCCGGTATGTGTGTATGTGGAATCTCGCAGGAGATGGGGGCAGAGGGGCGAATCCTCCCCAGCATGGAGGGGTCCAGCTTCAAACCCACCACCCCACCCCGTCCTCAACCAGTGGTGAAATCCAAATTTTTTTACTTACCGGTTCTGTGGGCGTGGCTTGGTGGGTGTGGTGTGGCTTGGTGGGTGTGGCAGGGGAAGGATACTGTAAAATCTCCATTCCCACCCCACTCCAGGGGAAGGATACTGCAAAATCCCCATTCCCTCCCCACTCCTGGGAGAAAGATATTGCAAAATCTCCATTCCCACCCCTCTCTGGAGCCAGCCAGAGGTGGTATTTGCCGGTTCTCCGAACTGCTCAAAATTTCCACTACCGCTTCTCTATAACCTGTCAAAACTCACTGGATTTCACCCCTGATTTTATCCCAATCTACTCTGACCCTAATCAGAACCACCCAACTGGCTCTTAATCCAATTTAAAAGACAGGAAAGCATACAAAGTAACAACTGCACAATGTACGGGCAATGTGTGTCCGCACGTGTGTTTCTGTCTGTTGTTTTTTTTTTTTTATTAGATTTGTATGCCGCCCTTCTCCGGAGACTCAGGGCGGCTTACAATGCGTTAAGCAATCATACTTTTGTATATTTTTATACGAAGTCAGCTTATTGCCCCCACAAACTGGGTCCTCAATTTACCTGCCTTAGAAAGGATGGAAGGCTGAGTCGACCTTGAGCCTCGAACTTGCAATAATTGCAGACAGCTAGATCTTAATGACAGGCTATTAGCCTGTTGAGCTATCTGAGGCTCTTATGAGGCTCAGATGAGTGTTATGCTCAAAAGTCCCACTACCGGTTCTCCAGAACCTGCTGGATTTCACCCCTGTCCTCAATCAGGAACTGAAGCCAGAAAGAACAATCCATGATCTCACACACACACACACACACACACACACCACACCTTTCCGGATGCCCAGATTGGAACGTTCCTTCCGCGTCGCCTCATTTGCATGGAAAAGGCGCCCAGCTTTTTGATTGATTGATTGATTGATTGATTTGATTTGATTTATATGCCGCCCTTCTCCGGAGACTCAGGGCGGCTTACAATGCGTTAAGCAATAGCCTTCATATTTTTGTATATTTATACAAAGTCAGCTTATTGCAAAGTGGGTCCTCAATTTACCTACCTTAGAAAGGATGGAAGGATGAGTCAACCCTGAGCCTGGTGAGATTCGAATTTGCAGTAATTGCAGCTGAATGTTAATTACAGTGCTTTAGTCTGCCACGCCACCAGGCTCTTCAAAGCTTGGCATAGAATACCTGGATTGAATGGGTGGGGAGAGACAGGTTAGAGAACTCGCGTGGAGGGGGGAGTGGGCGGGGCCAATCTCCCCGCTGGCCAATGTGCGGGAGGCTTTTAATGATCAAGGTGGGTTGTGTGGCTGCCTGGAGGAGGCGGGGCCCGAGAGGATTTTCTCCTCCCCCCCAAGCCCCGCGCCCTCTTCTTTCTCGCCCATTCGGCCGCTGAAAGCCATCCGGGTTGCGTCTCTGCTGCCTTTCCCCCGGGATCCCCTCCCTGCATCGGCGTTGAATCCTTCGGAGGAGGCTTCCCGCTCCTGCCAGGTAGGGATCCTTTCCACTCACCCCCAACCCTTCCGGCCTTCAAGCGCACTTGCAAATCAATCAATCAATCAAAATGGGCTGACCTGTAGCTTGAGCCTCTTTAGAGAGCATTGACATGGCAACGGCAGGAAATCATGGGCTTTTTCTTTTCGATCGGGTGGTGCTAAAAAAACGGAAAGGTTCCTTTTGGAAGGATCATTCGGGGTCCCGATAGGAGCCTGGGTTGCAGAACCAAACAAGAATGAAATTGAGATGCACTGCGAGAAAACAAGGACACTTCACGACTGAAAAGGCGACCCAATCCACATCTAAAATAGCTACATCACAACAGCCACTATGAATACCACGCACAGAACAGCGCGCACACACACAGCTGGAGGTAAGTTCTCTGGGGATGGGCTCCAGCACCAGTCCGAAGACAAAGCCCTCTGGGCCCGGGGATCGACCCAGATTGGATCCTGCAAAAGGATCTTTCTTTCTTTCTTTCTTTCTTTCTTTCTTTCTTTCTTTCTTTCTTTCTTTCTTTCTTTCCTTCCTTCCTTCCTTCCTTCCTTCCTTCCTTCCTTCCTTCCTTCCTTCCTTCTTCCTTCCTTCCTTCCTCTCTCTCTCTCTCTCTTTCTCTTTCTTTCTTCTTTCCCAAAAGCAAATTGCTCAGGTTCTCCCAACCCAGAAAGGATCCTGCAAAACACTTTCTTTTCTTTTCTTTTTCTTTCTTTTCTTTTCTTTCTCTCTCTTTCTTTCTTTTTCTTTTTTTCCTTTCTCTCTCTCTCTCTCTCTCTTTTTCTTTCTTCATTCTCAAAAGCAAATTGCTCAGGTTCTCCCAACCCAGAAAGGATCCTGAAAAACTTTCTTTCTCTTTCTTTCTTTCTTTCTTTCTTTCTTTCTTTCTTTCTTTCTTTCTTTCTTTCTTTCTTTTTCTTTCTTTCTTTCTTTCTTTCTTTCTTCCTTCCTTCCTTCCTTCCTTCCTTCCTTCCTTCCTTCCTTCCTTCCTTCCTTCTTCTCTCTCTCTCTCTCTCTCTCTCTCTCTCGTTTTCTTTCTTCATTCCCAAAAGCAAATCGCTCAGATTCTCCCAACCCAGAAGGGATCCTCTTTGTGCTTAACCTTAGAAGGAGAGGAAATGAATATTCTTGCTTTTTTAAATTCTTAATATTTCTCTTGCTTTTGTTTCACAAAACTGGACAGAATTTCTGTAAATCAATAGCTTCATTGTTTGGCCCTGGAAGAGGCCCATGATGTCAGAGCCTCTGGTTGACTGAGGGGTGTTTCACAAAGTTTTCAAGCCTGGTCTAAACGAGAGAAGGGAGAAAAAGGGAGCAGAGAAAAAGAGGAAGAGGAGGTGATGTAGGTTGGTCGGTGGCCTTGATCTCAAACTGCAGCACTGAATGAATTCAAGAATGCAGAAAAAACAAGTTAATGCTATTTAATTTGCTTAAAACATGAAAGCCATGATGTAAAATTGGGTTTTGCCTCTAGCACACTTTCCGAGGCTGGAATCGATATTCTTCCCAGAAGTTACACATCCCTCAGCCTAAACCATGATTAGTTTAACTGATTTGTGAAGCTTCCATACCTGATGGGGTAATTCCAGTGGTTGGGTGGATGCAATACATTAAGCCAAAAGAAACTGTATAAGGATGGAGCCCAAAGCCTGGGCAGGTAAGACCATCTGGTGGACAACGTAAAACAGTCCTTGATGAGCAGATGTACAGGTAGTCCTCGACTTATGACAGTTCGCTTAGTGACCATTCAAAGTTACAACGAAACGGAAAAAAATAACTTATGACCATTTTTCACACTTACGACTGTTGCAGCATCCCCATGATCATGTGATTTACATTCGGATGCTGGGCAACTGACTCATATTTATGATGGTTACAGCATCCTGGGGTCACATGATCCCCTTTTTGAGATCTTCTGACAAGCAAAGTGTATGGGGAAGTCAGATTCACTTGACTAATCTAACAACTGCAGTGATTCGCTTAACAAATGTGGCAAGAAAGGTCGTAAAATGGGGCAAAACTCACTTAACAAATTTCTCACTTAGCAACATGAAATTTGTCGTAAGTGGAGGACTACCTGTACACATCTATGGAGAGTCTCAGTCATCCAGGTCATAGTTGTCCCTAAGGTCCTTTTTCAAGAGGCAACTGGACTTCTTCAGCTCTGATTGGAGGGTGGGGAATGGAAGGATTTATGACCAGCTATCTGCAAGGAGTATAAATCCTTTGATTCCGCACCATCCAGTCAGAACTGAAGAAGCTTCTTGGATGAGAAGCGAAACATCCTCAGAAGAAAAACCAGAAAGTCCACTTACTTCTTGGGACCGCCTTAGGAGCTGTTTTTTATCCGCAAGCAGGGGATAAAAACCAGCAAACTAATGTGCCGAAGTTGACCAGACTAAAGACATTAGCCAGATGAATACCTGGTAGGCAGATTTCTGCCCGCCCCCCTATTTTCCTCCCCAAAAACTAAGCTGCATCCTGTACTCCGGTGCATCTTATACTCCAAAAAATACGGTTGTACTGTCCACATGTATGGACCTACCTGACACATGCAAGTCCTGTGGAGATCATTACTGTGGGTCTCACATATCATCATGACACACAAACACCCCAACAGAGCGAAAGGAAAAGACAGAGATCATCCCATTTCAAACAGGCAAATGGAGAGCAAAGGGACTCCTGTCAGCCATTGTTCCCCTCTTGCTAAGAAAGGGGAAGGGAGATCTCAGATCGGCTTCACAAGGAGGGATCCCAGCATTGCTTTGATTGAAGGGAGGGGAGGCTTTGGGAATCTCACCAGGGCTGATGTAAGGGATCTCCTAGCTATCGTTTGGCCTACTTGGGGTCAGAAAGAGAAAGAAACTTCCTCTTTTCCTCACCTATTTTTCCTTCATCCAGCAGGACCTACCTGGAAAAAAAACCCTCTCGACAAACATCAGACTGCAAAGCCCTTCAAGCGAGCAGATTCAGGAAATCATGCAGGAGGGGAAACCCTCTGAGCAGAGTTCCCCTCAGAGGAACCAGGAAGGACTCTCCACGTGCTCCGAGTGCGGGAAATCTTTTGCTTACCGGTCCCTCCTTTTGATCCACCGCAAGCTGCATACGGGAAATGGATCCCACCTGTGTTTTCTATGTGGGAACTCCTTTCCTGGAATGTGGAGCTTTGCCAAACATCTCCGGAGCCACCCTGGACTGAAGCCTTACAAATGCGGAGAGTGTGGGAAGCGTTTTACTAAAGGCTCAGATCTTGGAGCCCATCAGCGAATCCACCAGGGAAAGAGACCTCAGGAATGCCAGAAAAAAACGTGGTTATCTCAGAAATCAGAGCTTCACACAGGAGAGAAACTTTACAAGTGTGGCCAATGTGAGAAGGCCTTCGCTCAGAAATCACAGCTTTGGCTCCACGAGGAAGTTCACAAAGAAATCAAGACTTATAATGCGTGCAGGGAAAAAATTGCCCAGCGATCATCTCTTCGGCGACACAAGAAAACAAACAGAAGGGAGAAAAAGGAAGAGTGTCCAGATTGTGGGAAATGTTTTTCCACCAAAACATACCTGATACTACATCAGACAGTTCATACTGGCAACAGACCCTATAAATGCTCCGAATGTGAGAAAGGATTTCTGTATTTTTCAGCACTTTGCAAACACCAGAAATGGCACAGAGGAAAGAGACCCTATCAATGTGAAGAGTGTGGGAAAAGCTTTGCCTGCAAGTCATATCTTGGTGCACATCAGTATGCCCACGCAGGGGGGAAACCATACAAGTGCACGGAGTGTGGGAAGTGCTTCGTTCAAAAGGGAGTCCTTTGGGAACATCAGAAGATTCACTCAGGGGTGAAGCCCTTTCAGTGCATCGAGTGTGGAATGTTTTTTCATAGCAAAGGAGGCCTCAAACGTCACGGGCAAGTTCACAAAGGAAGAAAAGATTACAAATGTTTAGACTGTGGGGCAACATTTGCTTATTTGTCGACCCTTAGAAAACACAGCCAGATAAAGCACGTAGGAGTGATTTCCCTGAAATGTTTGGAGTGCGGTAAATGTTTTCCCAGGAATGACAGCCTCTTGAGGCATCAGCGCATCCACACCAAAGAAAAACCTTATAAATGTCTGGAGTGTGGGCAATCTTTTCCTTACAAAGAATATCTGAAAATCCACGAGAGGTTTCACACAGGGGAGAAACCTCACACCTGCAGGGAATGCGGGAAAGAGTTTGTTCGTATTTGTGACCTTCGGACCCATGAGGAGATTCACACCGGGATAAAATCACATAAGTGCTCTGAGTGCGGAAAAAGTTTTGGTTGGAGTTCATCTCTTCGAAGGCATAAGAAAATACACAAAAGGCAGGAAAATGAAGCCAAAAGGAAAAAAGAAAAAAAATCGGAAAAGAAAATGCAGCTAGAAGGCCAAACAGAACTGGCCATTGACAGAAAATGTCTTTAAGATTGAGACAAAAATAGAACCTTTGGGTATTATTATGATGGATACAAATTGTATGCAATTTCAAAATAATTATGTTAAGGCTGGAATGAAAACAATGATATTTTAAGAGGAGGGAAAACCACTTTATTTATATATAAGAAAAGGATGTGTTTCCCAAAGTGAGAAGAGCCTTAGAAAAGTGAGAGACCACCTTACAGTTCAATCATTGGGTTTGGAATGTGTATTCTCATTGGATAGCCTAGTTTGAGTTATAAAGCTTCTAGCGAGCAATGTTCAGTAACTTTACATGTACTATTAATATGGAATAATATAGAATAATATGAAGCACCATTATGAGCAGGATGTCACACATAGCCAAGCAAAGGTAACTGGAGACATAACGGCAGGAAACTTTAGATAGGTTTGCACGACATCTGTGACCTACTTAGAATGGGGCACAAGTTATTTAGCTTCTATTGTACAGCAACAAAGGTGGAGGGGGGAAGCTGAGATGGGGAGGGGGGGCTGTCAGAACTGTAATCAATCATAAGATGTCAAAAGTATGTATAAGAGAATCAGAACTCTTCGGGATTCAGTCTTTGCTTCTTGTGTTGCTACTGGGCCTTGTGCAATAAACCTTTTCTGTTTGATCCCGGAATTCCGTGTTGTTGTGGAATGAAAAGACTGAACAACATTCCTGGGTCAGCCAGAGACAGTTTATTGCGCAAGGTTCAGAGGCAGTTTTGTACTTGCAAGTCTGAACCCCGAAAGGTTATGGTACAGATGCTTTTATACCTCAACAGTACAGAGTATAAGATGCAAGGAAAGCAATTTTTCTATATATGGTTAATATACATGTCAGCTTATGACTGGTTACATATTGATATCTTGTTGCCCTCCCCTTGTTGCTATTCTAAGTAACCGATTTCCTGTTACTAATTCATAGTTTTCTTATAAAGCCTGCTAAGTTTCCTGCGTTAGCTTTGTGGTCACCATCTATACCTCGGTTAATGTATGCCTTTGTTAATGGGAGTTAATATGTGACTTTGCTCCCTATGGGTTACCTTGTAAACGTGACATTTGCCTGGGTTTACACATGTCCCACATCAATAAGAGTGGAATTTATCTGATTTTTTTCACCTTTGCCATTTCATCTTTGCCATGTTAGTGTCCGTTCCTAGAATTCCACCACACTATGTTCATATTATCCCAGAATAATAATATGGAATAAGGAAGAATGTGGAAGAATAATATGGAATAAGATAGAAGGTAAATAGAAATTAAATATAAAAGTGATATAATACGGGGTCAGCCTAGAGGACCTCTGAAGGGCCCCTTTCTTTAGTACTAGGTTCAAAAAGTGAAACCGCAGAAATAATAAACCTTCTTCAGCTGGAAAGTTCAAGAAACACCATCATGAGCAAAATATCCCACCTAGCCAGAGGTAACTGCAGACATAACGACAGGAAACTTAAGACAGGAAACTTAAATAGGTTTGCAAGAACACATTAGTAAGCTCTGATACTATGGAAACAAGGGGGGCTGTGGGCTGTCAGCACAGTAACCAATCATAAGATTTATTATTTATTTATTTATTTATTACATGTATTTATATGCCGCCCTTCTCCCGAAGGACTCAGGGCGGCGAACATAAGTTAAGAAACATGTACAATAAAATCGTATTTTAAATCAAATAACTAATTAATGATAAATAATAAACCCAAAATCAGAGTCAGCCTATTTGCTTGATCATGAAGATGTCAAAAGTATGTATCAGAATCCTTGGGGGTTCAGTTTTTGCTTCTTGTGTTGCACTGAACCTTACGCAATAAACCTCTCTGATCACCCACGGAAATCTTGTGAGTCTTAATTTCCATTACAATAACAGCATGATCTTGTTAACTAATTGAATATTCAATAATTTTATTTTTCATGTTATGAGATTTCAAGTAATGATAGATTGACTTTCTGGGCAGTTTTCGTCTCTGGCCGATTTCTTACTTGCCTACTTCAAATAAATAGAAATACTTATCAAAGGCTCTGCTGGTTACTGAAAATAGTTGTTTAAAGAGGCCCCCTCCCAACATTTCAGTGGCTAAGTGAGACATCTGTCAAGTGAACATTGCCCCGTTTTACGATCTTTCTTGCCACAAGTTGTTAAATGAATCACTGCAGTTAATAAAACGGTTGTTAAGCGAATCTGGTTTCCCCATTGACTTTGCTGGACGGAAGGTTGCAAAAGAGGGATCACGTGGCTCCAGGCTACTGCAACAGTCATAAATCTGAGTCAGTTGGCAAGCGTCTGAATTCTGACCACGGGTCCATGAGTCGGCTGCAACGGTCGTAAGTGTGAAAAACAGCCATAAGTCCCTTTTTGTATGTAGAGAAATCGGAGCTACGTTTCTCCTTGCGGGGAAAAGCGCCCCTGATAGGAAGAATCCACCTTTCAGCCTCCGCAGGGGAGGCGGCATCTGCGGAAAGTCCGCTCGACCACTTCAACCGCCCTCTCGAACGCCCCCTCTCGAAAGCCCAAAGTGGAACGTTCCTTCCGCCTCGCCTCATTTGCATTGAAAAAGGCGCCCCGAAGGGAAGTCCCACTCGGACGTTCGGGGGCGGAGCCAATCTTCTCCCTTCTGGCCAATCGTCACGGGAGGGAAAGGCAGCCCAAGAGCTAATAACAAAGGGGCGTGGCTGCCTGGAGGAGGAGGAGGAGGAGGAGGATCCCGAGTAGAGGCGCGAAGCCCCGCCCCCTCAGCTCCTGTCTTCTTCGCTGCTCTTCCGCTTCGTCCCCCCCCTCCCCCCGCATCCTTCCCAGAAGATTCCCCTTGAAGATCGGCGCTGGATCCCTCGCAGGACGCTTCTCGGTTCTCGCTTCGGCCAGGTGAGGCTCCAACCCCGCCACGCTTTGCATGCCTTTGCTTGGGGAGGTTCCGCATCCGCGTCGCCTGCAGGGAGCTGCACCCTCCCTTCCCTCGAGGGGTGCAAAGGGGGGAGAGTCCCCCTCTCCCGGCCGAGGCTCCCCGTGGGGCTCCGGGAAGGAGCTTTGGGGCAGTTGCTCCCAGAAAGTTACTTTGTGGTCCCTCCGATCCAAAGGTGCTTTTTCCCCCAAAAATGCAACAACTGGACTTTCGGGGGTACGTTTCACTTCTTATCTGGCAAAAGAATCCTTTGGGGTTCCAATTCGAGCCAGGAGTTGGACAAGAATAAATGAAAATGAGATCCAGGCAGTTGGGAGGAAAGAAGAAATATTTATGCCTAAAAGTCAAACAGGTTGCCTTTTGGGGAAGGTTGCCGAGAAGTGGGGTGCAGTAGCAGATTTTTATAAAGGGAATTTATCCGGGGTGTCTACATGCTGATTCTAGGGTGAAGTTGTGTCCTACCCATTGTGACCCCATGGACTACGTTCTATCTCTTTTTTAGTATTATTTTATTACTGTGTGTGCCTAAGTTATGTTTCTTCTTGTGAACATGCAAAGGTCCTTTTTCAAGAGGCAACTGGACTTCCTGTTTTTTTCTTTGAAGAGCTAAAGGAGCTTCTTGGATGAGAAGCAAAACGTCTTCCAAGAAATAAAAACAGAAAGTCCAGTTGCCTCTTTCTTGCAGGAATAATGAGACTCAGACCTTGGAATCCAAAGGAGCTGTATTTATTTGTGCAAAAGGTTCAGAGCAATATAGCCGTAGCAACATCTGAACCCCCTCTTATGGAAAAACAAGCACTTGTATACTTTTCAAAAGTAGCAAAACACGGAAATATAACATATCAGCGTTGATTGGTTATATTATATATAGCCCCCTGTTGCTCTGTTAAAGAAGCTAGATATCTTGCTCCCCCTTCATACAGAAGGAAGTCACAGGTGTCTTGCAGGAAGTACCTAAGTTTCCAGCAGTTCCTGCCTGGATACCTTAATGGTTGAATAACTGTGAACTTGAGGTTTGACATTTTCCATTTCCTTCACACATTTTACTGCCTAAGAAGCAATCTTTTATAACCTCCTTTCTGTTCTGCCTCATCCTGAAAAAGCATCTTTGGGACAGCTGTGATCTGGATGACCCAATGTGGCTGGATTCAATGTGGTAGATTGTATTAACTTGATCGTGGGATTGTGCGTAATTAAACCTTGGTATTTAAGCATGCGAGGGTTAGTCAGCCACTAATGTCCTTTTGTTTCTAAGACAGCTTTGAGGGCATGGGGAGTATAAATCTCTAATTCCTGTCCAAAAGTCAATTTACTGGCTTCCTGCGTTAACAGTGCCGTGCCTGCGAGAGCTTTGAGGCAGGCAGGCCAACCTCTGGCTACATTGTGAAGCTGTTTAGATAGATAAGCGACGGGGCGATGCCATGTTCCCAATTTCTGAGGGAGAACACCCACTGCTACGTTCTGTTTAGTGTCGACAAACAGCTGAAATGGCTTGTCTAAGTTGGGTAGTCCTAAACTGGAAGTTTGCATGAAAGCGTCTTTTAAAGTTATGAAACTTTTCTCTTCCTCTTTTTCCCATCGTAGAGGTTCTTCATCACTTCCTCTTATAGCTTCATAGAGAGGTTTTGCAATTAAACTGAAATTGGGGATCCAAATGCGACAGAAGCCTGCAGCCCCCCAAAAAACCCTCAAGTCTTTCCTATTCCTAGGCGCCAGGAGCTGACATATGGCCTCCTTTCTCTCATGGCCAAGAGTTCAATGTCATATCCCAGATATCTGACTTTCTGTAAGACGAGTTGTGCCTTTTTCCTGGGTCCCTTGTAGCCCAGCTCTTGCAGGAGATGGAGCAAGTCGTGGGTATTTTGCCAACCGTCATTTTCTGTCTGGCCTGTAACTCACAGATCATCTACG
This sequence comes from Masticophis lateralis, assembly GCA_030761175.1. Lineage (NCBI taxonomy): Eukaryota > Metazoa > Chordata > Lepidosauria > Squamata > Colubridae > Masticophis > Masticophis lateralis. Next base: position 15,390,089 of record JAUDYJ010000002.1, read on the forward strand.
TATTGCAACACAACGTCCAGGTCGGGGATCTCCAAGGCTTCCAAATCCTTAGGCAACGCAGCCCCAGAGAGAGTGGGGGAGTTCTTAAAAGTCATCTTGGGGTCATTGTCAGGGTTCCAAGTAATATATCCATTGCAAGCAAGACTTCCAGGCAGTTGAATTCCTCAAAGATTTCTTTTATTGGAAATATCATATTGGCACATATCTGGTAAAAACCGACTCTGAAAACTCCCGCGGTTTTCACCATATTAGAAGTAAAAGTTTTTTCACTTTCTCAAAACCATCAGTCACATAGTCCAATTGCCATGCTGTCCGACAAATGGATGGCATCACTCCTTCCGACCAGGTGTGAGAATGTCCTTGGTTCCAAGAGAAAGTACCGTATAAGACGACTGGGCGTATAAGACGACCCTCCTCAGAGCCATTTAAGGTTCGTCAGGGCCTTATGGGCTGGTCTGCCTGGTTACAGGAGAATGAGACCCGGCGTATAAGACGACCCCCGACTTTTGAGAAGATTTTTGTGTGTTAGAAAGTAGTCTTATACGCAGGAAAATACAGTATTTTGTTTTGCCAAAAAAATCCCTCTAACTCAAGTCCCTAACCCTCAGCTCCAGTATGGCAACACTGAAGCAGATAAAAACGGCTTTAGCCAAGCCAGCTTCAGTGTTGACAGTGATTTGGCTATGGCTTGTTGCCCCTCAGGGTGAATTGACCGCGGTGTGTTGGCTGAGGCGAGTTGTCCCATTCCATCTACATGTATGGACCCATTCAACATATGCACACCTCGGAGGGGGGTGTTTGTGTGTCGTTACAGGGGGTTCCTCATCTGCATCAACACCCCCACCACGCCCTCAAATGAGAATAGAGGGGCGGGGCCAGTCAGAGGTGGTATTTACTGGTTCTCCGAACTACTCAAAATTTCCACTACCGATTCTCCAGAACCGGTCAGAATCTGCTGAAACCCACCTCCGATTCCTCCCCTCTTGCTAAGAAAGGGGAAGGGGAGATCTCAGGTCAGGTCGGCAGGGAGTATCCCAGTATTGCTGTGATTCGGCTGAGAAGAAATTGAAGCTTTGGGATCACCCCAGAGCTCCTGCGATAGGTCTTCTACCTAACCTTCGGGCTATTTTGGGCTCTGAAGGAGAGCAAATACATGTCCTCACTTCTTTTTCTTTTGTCCTCAGGTGCAGCCTGGAAAAACCTGCAGTCAAAAGTTTTGCTTGCAAGTAATCTGGGGTTACCAAGGAACCACAAGTGAGACACTATGGAAACGACGCAAAGGGGAAAATGCTTCAGCCGAAGGAATCGGGAGAGACTCTCCACGTGCTCCGAGTGCGGGAAATCCTTTACTTACCGGTCCCTCCTTTTGATCCACCAGAAGCTGCACAAGGGGAATGGATCCCACCTGTGTTTCAAATGTGGGAACTCCTTTCCTGGAATGTGGAGCTTTGCCAAACATCTCCGGAGCCACCCTGGACTGAGGCCTTACAAATGCGGAGAGTGTAGTGAGCGTTTTGGTAAAGGCTCGGACCTTGGAGCCCATCAGCAAATCCACCAGGGAAAGAGACCTCAGGAATGCCAGAAAAAACCGTGGTTATCTCAGAAATCAGAGCTTCACACAGGAGAGAAACTTTACAAGTGTGGCCAATGCGAGAAGGCCTTCGCTCAGAAATCACAGCTTTGGCTCCACGAGGAAGTTCACAAAGAAATCAAGTCTTATAATGCGTGCAGGGAAAAAATTGCCCAGCGATCATCTCTTCGGCGTCACAAGGAAACAAACAGAAGGGAGAAAAAGGAAGAGTGTCCAGATTGTGGGAAATGTTTTTCCACCAAGGGATCCCTGATACGACATCAGACAATTCACTTTGACAACAGACCTTATAAATGCCCCGAATGTGGGAAACGATTTATAGATACTTCAACACTTTGGAAACATCAGGAATTCCACAGAGGAAAGAGACCCTATAAATGTGATGAGTGTGGGGAAAGCTTTGCCTGCAGCTCGTATCGTCGTGCGCATCAGGATGCCCACACAGGGGGGAAACTATACAAGTGCGCAGAGTGTGGGAAGTGCTTCCTTGTAAAGGGAGGCCTTTGGCAACATCAGAAGATTCACTCAGGGGTGAAGCCCTTTCAGTGCATCGAGTGTGAAATGTCCTTTCATAGCAAAGGAGACCTCAAACGTCATGGGCAAGTTCACAAAGGAAGAAAAGATTATAAATGTTTAGACTGTGGGGCAGTATTTGCTTATTTGTCGACCCTTAGAAAACACAGCCAGGTAAAGCACATAGGAGTGATTTCCCTGAAATGTTTGGAGTGCGGTAAATGTTTTCCCAGGAATTACAGCCTTTTGAGGCATCAGCGCATCCACACCAAAGAAAAACCTTATAAATGTCTGGAGTGTGGGAAATCTTTTGCTTACAAAAAATATCTGAAAATCCACGAGAGGTTTCATACAGGGGAGAAACCTCACACCTGCAGGGAATGTGGGAAGGAGTTTGTTCATATTTGTGACCTTCGGACCCACGAGGAGATTCACACCGGGATAAAATCACATAAGTGCTCTGAGTGCGGAAAAAGTTTTGGTTGGAGTTCGTCTCTTCGAAGGCATAAGAAAATACATAAAAGGCAGGAAAATGAAGCCAAAAGGAAAAAAGAAAAAAAATCGGAAAAGAAAATGCAGCTAGAAGGCCAAACAGAACTGGCCATTGGCAGAAAATGTCTTTAAGATTGAGACAAAAATAGGACCTTTGGGTATTATTATGATGGATATAAATTGTATGCAATTTCAAAATAATTATGTTAAGGCTAGAATGAAAACAATGATATTTTAAGAGGAGGGAAAACCACTTTATTTATATATAAGAAAAGGATGCGTCTCCCAAAGTGAGAAGATCCTTAGAAAAGTGAGAGACCACCATACAGTTCAATCATTGGGTTTGGAATGTGTACCGTATTTTCCGGCGTATAAGACGGCTGGGCGTATAAGACGACCCCTGACTTTTCCTGTAAAAATATAGGGTTTGGGCTATACTTGCTGTATAAGACGACCCGTCTTCCAACGCACACCAAATAAAAATTAAAAAACATCAGCTGGCTCACCCACAATGTAAAAAGCAGCTATGCTAGACCGAAAATGGCCCCTGCAACAAGCAAGAACCTCACACAGCCACAAAAAGCCCAAAACCCCAACTTTCACACTTTACACACACAAAATTCCACATACAGCTTTGTGAGATTTTGTGTGTTTGTGTAGTTAGAGTGAAACACTACAGAAACACACTAAATCTCAGAAAGCTGCACAAATATTATTTTATTTTTATATTTTTATTTTTATTTATTTTTATTATATTTTTATTTTTATTTTATTTTTTTTATTTTTATTTTTATTTTTATATGAAACCTAATTTTAAAACTTCCTAGCCTAAAACTTAGACTTAGCCTTTAAATGGCTAGGTCTAAAAAAGAACAACTAAAAAAAACCCCAATTAACTACCGTATTTTCCGGCGTATAAGACGACTGGGTGTATAAGACGACCCTCCTCAGAGCCATTTAAGGCTCATCAGAGCCTTATGGGCTGGTCTGCCTGGTTACAGGAGAATGAGACCCGGCGTATAAGACGACCCCCGACTTTTGAGAAGATTTTTGTGTGTTAGAAAGTAGTCTTATACGCAGGAAAATACAGTATTTTTTTTAAAGCTCCCAAAGGGGAAAAAAAACTTACCTAATAGAACAGGGGTCTCCAACCTTGGCAACTTTAAGACTTGTAGATTTCAACTCCCAGAATTCCTCAGCCAGCTTTGCTTTGCTGGCTGAGGAATTCTGGGAGTTGAAGTCTACAACTCCCTGCCTGCTTGATTGCAGGCAGGGAGGTTTAGTTGCTTGCTGATGTAATGGATTGCAGGCAAGGCAAGCATTGCGGCTAGCAGCTAAGGGAAGCAAGCTGGAGGTGGGGGGGATTTTTGCTACGTACCAATTAGCAGGCAAAAATTAGCTGGGATGGCCAGCGTTGTGTAAAAGGAAAGTTTTTCCCTTTTACACAGCGCTTGGCCATCCAAGCTCTGGCGATCCCAGCTGAGTTGCCAGCTAATCAGGCAACTCAGCTGGGATGGCCAGTGTTGTGTAAAAGGGAAGTTTTTCCCTTTTACACAGGGCTTGCGTATAACTCAGCTGATTAGGGGAAACTCAGCAGGCAATTCAGCTTGGCTCCTTAGAGCCATTTAAGGCTCGTCAAAGCCTTTCGGGCTGGTCTGCCTGGTTACAGGAGACCGACACCCAGCGTATAAGACGACCCCCGACTTTTGAGAAGATCTTTGTGTGTTAGAAAGTCGTCTTATACGCCGGAAAATACGGTACTCTCATTGGATAGCCTAATTTGAGTTATAAAGCAAGCAATGTTCAATAACTTTACTATGTTCATATTATCCCACAATAATAGCATGATCTTGTTAACTAATTGAATATTCAATAATTTTATTTTTCATGTTATGAGTTTTCAAGTAATGATAGATTGACTTTCTGGGCAGTTTTCGTTTCTGGCCGATTTCTTACTTGCCTACTTCAAATAAATAGAAATAATAATCAAAGGCTCTGCTGGTTACTGAAAACAATTGTTTAAAGAGGCTCCTCTCTTGCTCCATCATCTATACCAGGGGTCAGCAACCTACGGCTCTGGAGCTGCATGTGGCTCTTTCATCCCTCTTCTGCAGCTCCCTGTCGCCGGTTGGCTCCACAATTGATAGGGCTTTCAGTTAGGACAGGTAAAGGAAAAAGGAGGCTGCACTAAGAGCAGACTCTATGGTGGGGGAACTGGACTTCCAGTCGGCAGAGGAAAAAGGACGCTGCACTAAGAGGAGACACTATGATGGGGGACCCGGACTTCTGGTCAGCAGAGGAAAAAGGATGCTGTGCTAGGATGAGACTCTATGGTGAGGGAACTGGACATCTGGTCGGCAGAGGAAAAAGGACGCTGCACTAAGAGAAGACTATGGTGGGGGCACTGGACTTCCAGTCAGCTCCAAGGTTGAACGGGAGGTTTGCAGTTAGGACCTTTGTGGCTCTTTGAGTGTTTAAGGTCGCCAACCCCTGATCTATACCAAGGGTAGGGAACTATGGCCCTTTTATGAGTTGTGGACTTCAACTCCCAGAATTCCTGGGCCAGGCATGCTGCCTCATGAATTCTGGGAGTTGAAGTCTACAACTCATAAAAGGGGCCCAGTTCCCCACCTCTAATCTATACAGTAACAAACTCACATTAACAGTGGTCAACAGCCACACTCAAATAACTTTCAACCGAACACAGTGAAGCAAAACACTCCTACCCACAATTTACCCATGTCCTTCTCAACTAGACTGGCAGGCAGTAGCCAGAGGGAGGAAGCTGCCAAGTCTGGATCCAGGCTTCAAGGCCCCAAAGTCCTTGCTTTGCTCTGTTGATTGACAAGTCTGGCAGCTACTCCTCCCTTGTTGACTGACAAGTCTGGTAGCTGTTGATGGGATTTGGGGGAGGGAGGAGTTTTCCATGTGCTGGGGCTCAATTTCTTTTGTCTGATTCTGGTGATCTTTTATTGTTTTCTTAACAACTTGGTTCCTTCTTATCTATCTCTCTTCTTATCTCCTAGGATCTCCTAGGCAAGAATCCTTGTTTTTGATCACTCTCCTTCCCTTCCTGTTTCATTTTTACATATCGATGCTCCTAATTTTTTATTTGAGGGGCTGCCACAAAGAAGAGGGGGTCAAATTATTCTACAAAGCACCTGTAGGAAGTTAGCACCCACCCCTCTCCTAGAAATATGAAATATTCTAGGAAATACTAAAAAGGCAGAATATTTCCCCTAAAAGAGAAATAGAAATCTTAAGACAGAAACTCAACCCCAGCTCCCTGCCCCCCCAGCAGATACTTTGGTTATTTACAAGACTAAAGGCTGGGCCAGCTTATCTACAACACAAAAGACTTTCACCTTCAGGACATAATAGGATTAGCCCGCTACCCATCTCATCACATGGCACCTGGGAAGATTACATCACCCAAAATTCAACCAAGCATGGGAGTCTGAAAACCAATCAGGATACAGTTCTTGTCACGGGAACAGGAAGCGAGTTCAGAGCCCAACAGAGGATATAAACCTCTCCCTCTCTCACCCATGTGCTCAAAAAGCCCAGGGCCTTAATCCACATGGGCCTGTCCACCATTAAACCATCTTTCCAAGCAGTCTCCATGTTTCTAGTGTCTTTCTTCCCACTTGGAACTGAATTCGGATGGACATTTCCTCCCACACAGCCGAAGGCAGAACAAAAGGAGCCTGTGTAGCGTAGGGGGCTAATGCCTCCTACTAAAGGCAGCAATTAACACCAGCTGCCTGTAATTTCTCTGAGTTCAATCCTAGCCAGGCTCAAGGTCGACTCAGCCTTCCATCCTTTCTAAGGTGGGTAAATTGAGGACCCAGTTTGTGGGGGCAATAAGCTGACTTTGTATAAATATAAATATACAAAAGTATGAAGACTATTGCTTAACACATTGTAAGCCGCCCTGAGTCTCCGGAGACGGGCGGCATATAAATCAAATTTAAAAAAAAAAAAAAGCAATGGTTGGAAATTAACCAAAGAGAGAAGCAACCTGGAATTAAGGAGAAACTTGCTAACAGTGAGGACAATTAACCAGTGGAATGGCTGCCTTCAGAAATCATGGGAGGTCTATCACTGGAGGGTTTTAAGAAGAGACTGGACAGCCACTTATCTGAAATAGTATTGTAGCGGGAAAACCCACTTTCCCAAATGCAGGAGACAAGACCACAGAAGTTGGAAAACAGGTTTATTTGCTAGCAAAGGTTCAGAGTAATAGTTTGCCAAAGCCAGTTCACCAGGTTCACTGGTGAAGCAAAGAGGCTGGAAACTTACGTTATGCTATTCAAAATAAAAGTGCAATGCATGAATCTCCATACCGCTAGCTCATTCCAAAACTGATGCAATACAGTGATAGACTATCTGAACCTGCTCTTCAGCAGGTCTTCCATGTTGATCACAGTTTTACTGCTGGGGAGGGAAGACCATGTGCACAGCTCAGGTATGCTGTGTTGTGCCCTTTTATTTTAATATTAAAATTCCCTCTTGCCTGGAATTTCCTGAAACTTCCAAGCTCATCAGAACAGGAAGTCTGTATCCAATGTATCAGTGTAAGGAGAAAAAGCAAAGAAATGTGTTGCTGGTCAAGACAACTTGTGGCTATCAAGTAGGAAGAATGTTGCTTAAATGCTAATGAAGTAGAGTTTGTGCATCATTTCAGAAAAGCCATCCAAATTTGTTATTGTTGCTACCATAGATTCAACTAAATTTCCTTCCTGAGACTACTGTAAATTATAGATAGTCCTTTATCTTTTATAGGTTTTGCAATCCACACTGTACACATGAGTTACATACACTTCCTTACACGGATCGGGGTACAGTACATCAAGACAGGATATAAAAAGAAGTTATATTTGCTGCATATTCCATATAAGGCTATATCTTACACCATCTGTTACTTTCAGAGCCCATCACTTACCAGATATCATGTTACAGGATAATATGAGACATTGGTCATTAAGCATACAAGTACATTTAGCAAGATCTTGGTACTTTCCTAAACTTTGCGACAGAGATAGAAACAAGCAAAGGTCAATCCGCTTATACTTTGATATCATTTTACTGGCATTCGTGCCCACCTGTCTCAGTATAAGTTCTGTTCTGTCCCCATCTCAAACACACACACAGACAGACAGCTGGGGGTTAAATAAACTGGCAGACAACCAATTCTTCTGATAAGATCTTGGCAGCCACCTAGTAGCTGCTTGCCAAGAACTTTTATCAATAAAAGTGCTTGCCAAAAACTTTTATCAATAAACAATAAACAAGAATTGTCAATAATTGTCCAGTTCATAAAATAAATCCAAGGCCGATAATGTTGTTTCCAAATTTGCAATGTGACTTGATAGTAGTTAGTTTTGTCCTTCACAGAGTCTTAATGGCTACCTCACCCCCTTTTATACCCTGTGGAGTGTGGTCCAGTGACTCAGCCTAATGCCTGGCACGCCTTTTCTTCTGTTGCGCGCGCTTATCCCTGCGACACTGCTGAGGATCCAGCCAAGACTCATTACCCTCATCACTGTCCACCTGTGGCTGCGTGGACGTGCTTGGCTCTGGGCCTATCTCTTGCCCTTCGGTGTCCTCCGGAGGCATTGCCAGAGAGGAGGGTCCTGGAGAGGGAGGCCTTGCCAACTCCTCTCCCTCACTCTCAGAGTCTGCATCTGCCGATGACACGGGCTCAGGCAACAGAGCCACAACAAGTTTTCCTGCTTGAGCAGTGGTCTGAATTAGAAGGCCTCCAAGCTCCCTTCCAGCTTTATGCTACTTATTCTACTTAGAATTCTATGTGATTTCAAAATAATTACGTTATGGCTGAAGCCATGGTGGTGCAGTGGTTAGAATGCAGCACTGCAGGCTGATTCAGCTAACTGCCAAGAGTTTGCTCCTCCACGGCTCAAGGTTGAATCAGCCTTCCATCCTTCCGAGGGTGATAAAATGAGGACCTAGATCAGTGATGGCTAACCTTTTTGCCGTCGCGTGCCAAAAGCGGGGAGAGCGCGGCAAGGTCGCTCATGTGTGTACCCATACCCATAATTCAAATCGCCACACCCTTGCTTATGTGCCCCCCTTTTAGTACATGATGGCATAGGGGGCCCGGTAGGCCCATTTTTCACGCTCCCCAGGTCCCAGAGGCTTTCTAGGATCCTGGGGAGGGCAAAAACAGCTTTCCCCATCCCCCCGGAGGCCGGAAACAGCCCATTTCCCAACTTCTGGTAGGATTGAAAGGCCCAAAAATCGGCTGGCCGGTGCACAAATGTGCGCTCGAGTGGAGCTACGGCAACGCTCGCGTGCCAACTGATATGGCTCCATGTGCCACCTGTGGCACCCGTGCCATAGGTTCGCCATCACGGACCTAGATGGTTGGAGGGGGGTATGCTGACTCTGTAAACCACTTGGAGGGGGCAGTAAAGCAGTGTGAAGCGGTATATAAGTCTAAGTGCTATTGCTATATTTCTGTTTCAGACAGGACCTCTCTCGACAACTCATGCACCATTCAAGCAATGGCACAAAGATATATCTAAAGAGCCACCTGGTCTTCGATCCATGCCCATTCGCATGTGTCCTATAAGTGGGGTCTAGCGTTGAATTATTCTTGGAGTGAGAGGGTGGTTCTTCCACTTTTAAAAGAGTAACAGTTGGAAGGGACCTTGGAGGTCATCTAGTCCAACCCCCTGCTCACTCAGGAGACCTATGCTAGGGATTCGAACCGCCAGCCTTTCTGATTGACAAGCTCAGCATCTTAGCCGCTGAACCACCTAGGGAGAGGATTTGGTTCATTTCCTCCTGAAAGAAGCCAACAGCCAATCTTACCATATCGGATGATTTTAATCCAGTACCTCTTTATCTTTATCTTTATTTGGATTTATATACCGCCCTTCTCCTTACGGACTCAGGGCGGTGCACAGCCAATTAAAAACAAACATACAAAAGTTAAGATTTCATAAAATGATAATACAAATGGCCACAGAATTAAAACTAACTTCATATTAAAAACCCTAAAATGATAAAATACTATAGGAATCAGGCTAAGACTAATTCACCTTTGGGGGGGAAATGGTTGAAAAGAAGGTTCTGCGAGGCTTCAGAGGGCCTTGGGGGAAGCGGAATATTGGGGTCCTTTCCAGTCACGATTCAGATCTGGGTATAGGACGGAAAAAGCATTCTTCAAAGTTGTGGATAATCTCTGGTGTGGGCAGGATGGGGGTTGGGCATCCAGGTCTCCTGTGTGAGCAGGGGGTTCGACTGGATGGCCTCTAAGGTCCCTTTTAACTCTGTTATTGTTGTGGCCCGTCAGTGGCCTGTGCAGCTAGTAGCTGATTCTGACAGCAAGGAGGCTGGTGTGGTGCTGCGCCAGCAGCCTGTGCAGCTGGAGCTCGAGTCAGACAATGAGGAGGCTGGAGAAGATGCGGTGCCAGAGGCGGGGATTCAGCCAGGGCCTTCAGAACCTCCAGAAGCTCCCTTAAGTGAAGAGGACAAAGAGGAGGAGCCTCTCCTAGATGCACAGGCGCACAGATCTGCCAAAAGGCAGGAGTGGCTTTTCAGGAGGAGGTCTCCTTGAGAGTAAGGCTTGGAGCTAATTGGCCACTCCCTTAGCCTATTTAAGGCAGAACACCAATTGAAGCAATTTGCAGGGAACAACTTAGTTCACATACTTTCCTTTCCTGTCTTGTCTTGTCTTGCATATCTTATCAGCTTCCTGCAAATTGCTTCTGGGCATTCTGCCAACCATAGTAAGCTTTCAGTTATTATTCTTTGAATTCTTGGCGGCTGTTAACGCAGTTAATTAACAGCCCTTGTTGGAAAATACTGGTTTATTTAGTAAACTAAGGCTTGTACAGACTTCGTGTGTGCTGCGTTCTTTGGAGTCCGTAGCTGGGGCAGAACAGTTATTCTATGATTCTGTAAGGGTCTCCTGCTTGAATAGGGGATTGGGCTAGATGACCTCAGAGGTCCCTTCCAACTCTGTTATTCTATGATTCTTGACCTCTTGGCAGATTTCGATACCATCAACCATGTTATCCTTCCTGTAGATAAACAACACAGATGCTCATCATTGAGCTGCCCAGAAATTTGGGATGCAGAAGAAGCCCGAAAGAGCCCTTGTATGAAACATCTAAAAAGGACAATGTTTTCCCTCAGGATTATTGCCGCTCTGGAAAAAGCTATGGCTGATTTCAGGGGTGGCAGGCAAATGCTACGGTAGCACCCTGACTCCTTTTGAAGCACATTTTGAAGGTTGGAGACGAGTGTGGCACATCCGTGTTAAACCATCTGCACACCAGTGTTGTTCTGCTGGTTTTCAGGTGAGCCTCACTATTAAAAAAAACAGACGAATGATATTTGCCTCGATCAGCTATAAGTGTTTATTCAGCTGAATAAAGATGGGAGGGAACCCTGAGCACATTGTAGCACTCATATTTGTATGCTTGCTAGGTTGCTTACTTCATTATACACTGGTGAGGCAGACCAAATTCTGATATTGCATTAAACCTCAAATATTAGAGGCCCTGGCTGACTTTCCTCTTCTATGTCGATAAAAGGTTGCTGGATTGACGAAGGTATTTGACGACGGTACTTATCTGTAAAAGGGTGGCTTGACCCCCAAAAAATGCATCCTGAAATTCACTGTTTATTACACCCCAAATGTCACGTAAATCTCCAGATAACATTTGCTGCTTCCTTTATTGCCCTTGAGGCGTCTTCCTGTCCCCTATCTTCTTATGTTTTGTCTTGAGACACTTACCAGAAGACATGAATGTGTTAGTGAGTGTTTATTATTTCCTCTCCTCTTTGATCCTTGCGATCTGAGGCAGGTTAGGTCTACGTGTTAACTGCAGTGGTCTCTAATATGCATATGTAGCTGGATTGTATAAATACTGGTCACAAAGGACCCTTCAGGGTTCAAACTTTTGTTGGCCTTTGGGCTGTTTGAACCGTGCACAATAAACTCTTTTCTGCATTGAAGAGCTTGGCCTGGTATCGTGTCTTTTTCCTGTAACACTGGCACTCTACGGATAAGATAAAGAAGCAGAGAAATAGTCAACCTCCTCCTTTGGGGGTCTTCCAAGGACATTGGATAGTATCTCAGGGATATTGGGTGTTTCCTGAGGGGCTTTCCATGGCCTGCCGGGGTAATGGTGCCAACTGCATGTCTGTTCTGACCTAGGCTTCACAAAAGCATGAAGCAGACTCCTTATCCCGACAAAATCCCTTTTTATTTTATTTTTTTAATGTTTTTATTATTTTTCCTTTAAAAACAAAACCAGAAACAAACACGAAACATATATTTCCATTTTACAACAGTTTCATATCGGTGCTCTTCTAAAGTTCACGCTTTTCCCCTCTCCCCTTCTTGACATATATTTATATTTGTGGTCCCCTTGTTCCTTATTTATATATACAGTTCTTTATCTGTTATACATATTATTGTATCTATATGTTACTTTGCATACATTATCTGTTTAGTGGCATTTTGGTAAGTCTTCTTACTTACTATTCCTGACCTCTAACCAGGGGTGAAATGCTCCCGGTTCGGACCGGATCGCCCGATTCAGTAGTGATGGTGGCGTGTGGTTCGGAGAACCGATAGCAAAAATCCCTGCACCCCCCCCCCACCCCACCATGCCCAGCTCAGCCGCGCGATCATCAGAGGTGCTTTTTTTTTACTTTTAAAAGCATTATTTCTAGAACCTCTTCAACCGAAGAGGTTGTAGAAAAAATGCTTTTAAAAGTAAAAAAAAAAAAGTTGGCCATGCCCACCGTCACATTACCCCCCCTTCACCAAGCCATGTCCACAGAATGGTAGTAACAAATTTTACATTTCACCACTGCCTCTAACCATTTATACCATTTATTCCATATTAAATAATATTCTGTTTCATCTTTTTCTTTTATCTCTTTCATTGATTTGTCCATCTCCGCACCATCCAAAACTTTTCTTATCACCTCTTCTTCTTTTGCTATTATTTTTCCAATTCTGTGCATATGTTATTCTGTAATTCTGTGCATATGTTATTTTGGCTGCCGTTATAATATGTAAAATTAGATATTGTATTTCTTTGGTATATTTTCTGGAGAGTATTCCCAAATCAAAATAATTCCGGTTTCCAGTCTATATGTTGTTCAGTTATTTCTTCAAGCCATTTTTTGATTTTAGTCCAATATTTTTTTGCAGATGTGCACGTCCACCATAAATGATAGTATGCTCCATAAGATTTCTTACATTTCCAACAAATCGGTGATGTATTTGGAAACATCTTGGTGAGTCTCGCCGGTGGGAGATGCCATTTATAAAACATCTTGTACTGGTTTTCCGTGTAGGCCACTGACATGGTCAATTTCACATTTGTTTCCTACAAAAAGCCAAAAAAAATCCATTCTTTAAAGAACCGGGAGAGGTTTACAGGTAGTGCTCGACATATGACCAGAATTGAGCCTAACATTTCAGTGGCTAAGTGAGACATCTGTCAAGTGAACGTTGCCCTGTTTTACGATCTTTCTTGCCACAAGTTGTTAAATGAATCACTGCAGTTAATAAAACGGTTGTTAAGCGAATCTGGTTTCCCCATTGACTTTGCTGGACGGAAGATTGCTCCAGGCCACTGCATCCGTCATAAATCTGACTCAAGTGACAGGCGTCTGAATTCTGATCATGGGTCCATGAGGAGGCTGCAACTGATGTGAATAAATAGGAATTATAGCAAATAAGAAATAAGGTGAATAAAATAGGAATCATACAAAGTCAGGTACATAGAATCAGTTACATGAACCCTAAATGACCCTCTCTATTGACATTATTATAAGGGAGAAATGTGCTTGGTTGGAAATTATATTAAGAATCACTTAAAGCCCATTACTGGTAAATATATCTTTTGATGAGATGTAGATGTCACGGAAGGACAGCCATATGGAAAACATTTGAGGGGCATCACTGTCAAAGACACAAAGACACGTATGTTACAAAGAGTCACTTATTACCCAAGGACAGCAGTAAATTTCCCATTAGCAACTACAAGCACTTAAGGAAGGTTGTCTAAGCTAAAATGATCTTGTAAACTAAAAATAATGGTTTACTAATGGTTTAGTAATTAGGAAGTGTGTCAATTATCATATAACAAATGTATGTTAACCATATATGGAAAACGTATGATCTCATGTTAACCATATATGGAAAATGCATGATCTCACTGAATCCTTTGTCTTGGAAACATATATAAACTCTATATCAGAGCTCTTTTCTTTGTTCAAAGTTTCAGGTACAAATTTGGCTTTGAACCTCCGGAAATAAACTGTCTCTGGCTGATTTAGAAATGTTGTCTGGTCCCTTCATTCCATAACACAACCGTTGTAAGTGTGAAAAATAGCCATAAGTCCCCTTTTCCCCCGTGTCGTCGTAACTTTGAATGGTCACTAAATGATCTTCATCACTGGAGGCTTTCAAGAAGAGACTGGACTTCCATCTGTCAGAAATGGTGCAGGTAGAGTCTCCTGCTTGGGTGGGGGGCTGGACTAGATGACCTACAAGGTCCCTTCCAATTTTGTTAATCTGTCTATCTGCTGTAAATCGAGGACTATTGAGCCTCTTCCGAGCAGGCGACCCAAGTCAGATTTTTCCAAACGATCCAGCCAGAATTTTCAAACAGAAATGCCGAAAATCGGAGCTACGTTTCTCCTTGCGGGGAAAAGCTCCCCTTATAGGAAGAATCCACTTTTCAGCCCCCGCAGGGGAGGCAGCATCACCTCCAACGCCCCCGCTCGAACGCCCGAAGTGGAACGTTCCTTCCGCCTCGCCTCATTTGCATGGGAAAGGCGCCCCCGAAGGGAAATCTCGGGGGCGGAGCCAATCTTCTCCCTTCTGGCCAATCGTCAGAGGAAAAGGCAGCCCAAGAGCTACTTGCCGAGGGGCGTGGCTGTCTGGAGGAGGAGGAGGATCCCGAGAGGAGGCGCGAAGCCCCGCCCCCGCAGCTGCTGTCTTCTTCGCTGATCTTCCGCTTCGTCCGTCCCCCCCCCCCCGCATCCTTCCCAGAGGATTCCCCTTGAAGATCGGCGCTGGATCCCTCGGAGGAGGCTTCTCGGTTCTCGCTTCGGCCAGGTGAGGCTTCATCCCCGCCACGCCTTGCATGCCTTTGTTTGGGGGAGGCTCCGCATCCGCGTCGCCTGCAGGGAGCTGCACCCTCCCTTCCCTCGAGGGGTGCAAAGGGGGGAGAGTCCCCCTCTCCCGGCCGAGGCTTCCCGTGGGGCTCCGGGAAGGAGCTTTGGGACAGTTGCTCCCAGAAAGTTACTTTGTGGTCCCTCCGATCCAAAGGTGCTTTTCTCCCAAAAAATGCAACAACTGGACTTTTCGGGGTGCCCCCCCCCCTTTGAAAACGTTTCAGTTCTCATCTGGCAAAAGAATCCTTTGGGGTTCCAACTCCAGCCGGGGGTTGCACAAGAATAAATAAAAATGAGATCCAGGCAGCTGGGAGGAAAGAAGAAATATTTATGCCTAAAAGCGAAAGAGGTTGCCTTTTGGGGAACGCTGCTGAGAAATGGGGTGCAGGAGCAGATTTTTATAAGGGGAATTTATCCGGGGTGTCTACATGCTGATTCTAGGGTGAAGTTGTGTATGTGTGTTGTTATTAGTTATGAAGTTGTGTCCCACCCATCTTGACCCCATGGACAACATTCCATGTATTTTTATTATTATTTTATTATTGTGTGTTTCTAAGGTATGTTTCTTCTTGTGAACATGCAAAGGTCCTTTTTCAAGAGGCAACTGGACTTCCTGTTTTTTTCTTGGAAGACGTTTTGCTTCTCATCCAAGAAGCTTTAGCTGAGAGCTGAAGGAGCTTCTTGGATGAGAAGCAAAACGTCTTCCAAGAAATAAAAACAGAAAGTCCAGTTGCCTCTTTCTTGCAGGAATAACAAGACTCAGACCTCGGAATCCAAAGGAGCTGTATTTATTTGCGCAAAAGGTTCAGAGCAATATAGCCGTAGCAACATCTGAACCCCCTCTTATGGAAAAACAAGCATTTATATACGCTTCAAAAGTAGCAAAACACGGAAATATAACATATCAGCGTTGATAGGTTATATTATTTATAGCCCCTTGTTGCTCTGTTAAAGAAGCTAGATATCTTGCTCCCCCTTCATACAGAAGGAAGTCACAGGTGTCTTGCAGGAAGTACCTGTTTTCAGCAGTTCCTGCCTGGATACCTTAATGGTTAAATAACTGTGAACTTGAGGTTTGACATTTTCCATTTCCTTCACACATTTTACTGCCTAAGAAGCAATCTTTTATAACCTTTTTGTTCTGCCTCATCTTGAAAAAGCATCTTTGGGAAAATCATGATTTGGATGACCCAATGTGGCTGGATTCAATGTAGTAGATTGTATTAACTTGATCGTGGGATTGTGCGTAATTAAACCTTGGTATTTAAGCATGCGAGGGTTAGTCAGCCACTAATGTCCTTTTGTTTCTAAGACAGCTTTGAGGGCATGGGGAGTATAAATCTCTAATTCCTGTCCAAAAGTCAATTTACTGGCTTCCTGTGTTAACAGTGCCGTGCCTGCGAGAACTTTGAGGCAGGCAGGCCAACCTCTGGCTACATTGTGAAGCTGTTTGGATAGATAAGCGACGGGGCGATGCCATGTTCCCAATTTCTGAGGGAGAATCCCCACTGCTACGTTCTGTTTAGTATCGACAAACAGCTGAATCGGCTTATCTAAGTCAGGTAGTCCTAAACTGGAAGTTTGCATGAAGTTTAAAGTTGTGAAACTTTTCTCTTCCTCTTTTTCCCATCGTAGAGGTTCTTCATCACTTCCTCTTATAGCTTCATAGAGAACTTTTGCAATTCAACTGAAATTGGGGATCCAAATGCGACAGAAGCTTGCAGTCCCCAAAAAACCCCTCAAGTCTTTCCTATTCCTAGGCGCCAGGAGCTGACATATGGCCTCCTTTCTCTCATGGCCAAGAGTTCAATGTCATATCCCAGATATCTGACTTTCTGTAAGACGAGTTGTGTCTTTTTCCTGGATGCCTTGTAGCCCAGCTCTTGCAGGAGATGGAGCAAGTCGTGGGTATTTTGCCGTCATTTTCCGTCTGGCCTGTAACTCACAGATCATCTACGTATTGCAACACAACGTCCGGGTTGGGGATCTCCAAGGCTTCCAAATCCTTAGCCAACGCAGCCCCAGAGAGAGTGGGGGAGTTCTTAAAAGTCATCTTGGGGTCATTGTCAGGGTTCCAAGTAATATATCCATTGCAAGCAAGACTCCCGGCAATTGAATTCCTCAAAGATTACTTTTATTGGAAATATCATATTGGCACATATCTGGTGAAAACCGACTCTGAAAACTCCTGTGGTTTTCCCCATAGTAGAAGTTTTTCTACTTTCTCAAAACAATCAGTCACATAGTCCAATTGCCATGCTGTCCGACAAATGGATGGCATCACTCCTTCCGACCAGGTGTGAGAATGTCCTTGGTTCCAAGAGAAAGTACCGTATTTTCCGGTGTATAAGACGACTGGGCGTATAAGACGACCCTCCTCAGAGCCATTTAAGGCTCGTCAGAGCCTTATGGGCTGGTCTGCCTGGTTACAGGAGAATGAGACCTGGCGTATAAGACGACCCCCGACTTTTGAGAAGATGTTTGTGTGTTAGAAAGTAGTCTTATATGCAGGAAAATACAGTATTTTGTTTTGCCTACAAAAATCCCTCTAACTCAAGTCCCTGACCCTCAGCTCCAGTATGGCAACACTGAAGCAGATAAAAACGGCTTTGGCCAAGCCAGTTTCAGGGCTGACAGTCATTTGGCGACGGCTTGTTGCCCCTCAGAATGAATTGACCATGGTGTGTTGGCTGAGGTGAATTGTCCCATTCCATCTACATGTATGGACCCATCCAACATACGCACATCTCGGGAGGGTGTTTGTGTGTCCTTACAGTGGGCCTCTCATCTGCATCAACACCCGCCCTGCCCGCAAATGAGAATAGATGGGGCGGGGCCAGTCAGACGTGGTATTTATTGGTTCTCCGAACTACTCAAAATTTCCACTACCGGTTCTCCAGATCCGGTCAGAACCTGCTAAAACCCACCTCAGATTCCTCCCCTCTTGCTTAGAAAAGGGAAGGGGAGAGCTCAGGTCAGGTCCACAGGGAGTATCCCAGCATTGCTTTGATTCGGCTGAGAGGAAATTAAAGCTTTGGGATCCCCTCATGCAAGAGGTCTTCTATCTAACTTTTGGGCTATTTTGGGCTCTGAAGGAGAGCAAATACATGTCCTCACTGCTTTTTCTTTTGTCCTCAGGTGCGGCCTGGAAAAACCTGCAGTCAAAAGTTTTGCTTGCAAATAGTCTCGGGTTACCAAGGAACCACAAGTGAGACACTATGGAAACGATGCAAAGGGGAAAATGCTTCAGCCGAAGGAATCGGGAGAGACGCTCCACGTGCTCTGAGTGTGGGAAATCCTTTGCTTACCGGTCCCTCCTTTTGATCCACCAGAAGCTGCATACGGGGAATAGATCCCACCTGTGTTTCGAATGTGGGAACTCCTTTCCTGGGATGTGGAGCTTTGCCAAACATCTCCGGAGCCACCCTGGATTGAGGCCTTACAAATGCGGAGAGTGTGGGGAGCGTTTTGGTAAAGGCTCGGACCTTGGAGCCCATCAGCAAATCCACCAGGGAAAGAGACTTCAGGAATGCTGGAAGTGGTGGAAAAGACTGTGCTTTTCTCAGAAGTCAGAACTGCTTCAACATCTGCAAATCTACACAGGAGAGAAACTTTACAAGTGTGGCCAATGCGAGAAGGCCTTCGCTCAGAAGTCACAGCTTTGGCTCCACGAGGAAGTTCATAAAGAAATCAAGACTTATAATGCATGCAGGAAAAAAATTGCCCAGCGATCATCTCTTCGACGTCACAAGGAAACAAACAGAAGGGAGAAAAAGGAAGAGTGTCCAGATTGTGGGAAATGTTTTTCCACCAAAACATACCTGATACGACATCAGACAATTCACTTTGGCAACAGACCCTATAAATGCCCCGAATGTGGGAAACGATTTATAGATACTTCAACACTTTGGAAACATCAGGAATTGCACAGAGGAAAGAGACCCTATAAATGTGATGAGTGTGGGGAAAGCTTTGCCTGCAACTCGTATCTTCGTGCGCATCAGGATGCCCACACAGGGGGGAAACCATACAAGTGCGCAGAGTGTGGGAAGTGCTTCCTTGTAAAGGGAGGCCTTTGGCAACATCAGAAGATTCACTCGCAGGAGAAGCCCTTTCAGTGCATCGAGTGTGGAATGTTTTTTCATACCAAAGGAGGCCTCAAACGTCATGAGAAAATTCACAAGCTAGAAAAAGATTACAAATGTTTAGACTGCGGAAGGACATTTGCTTATTCGGTATCCCTTAGAAACCACTGCAACATAATGCATATCGGAGAGACACCCCATAAGTGCCCCGAGTGTGGCAAATGTTTTTGCAGAAAAGCAAATCTTGTGAGGCATCAGCAAATCCATTCCGGACAAAAACCTTACCAGTGTCAGGAATGTGGGAAATCTTTTCCTCACAAAGAATACCTCAGGAATCACGAGAAATTTCACACAGGGGAGAAACCTTACCGGTGTGGGGAATGTGGGAAGGGCTTTACTCGCAGTTCAGACCTTCGGGTACACGAGAAGATTCACACAGGAAGAGGTTCTTACCAATGCCCCGAGTGTGGGAAAAGTTTCAGTTGGCGTTCATCACTTCGAAGGCATAAGAAAGCACATAAAAGTCAGGAAAAGTGCCCGGAATGTGGGAAAGTTTTTTCCCAGAAATCACATCTGTTGCGACATCAGAAACTTCACATTGGAGATGGTCCCTATGAATGCCCAAAATGTATGCAACAATTTGGGGATTCAGCTGAACTCCACACACACCAGAAGGAGCACAGAGGAGAGAGGCCCTATAAATGTGGGGAGTGTGGGGAAAGTTTTTATCAAAATCCCGAACTTTGTGTACATCAGAGCCTCCACACAGGGGAGAAGCCGTATCAATGTGGGGAGTGTAAGAAATGCTTTGTTCAAAAGGTAGAACTTGAGGAACATCAGAAAATTCACTTGGCGGAGAAGCCCTATCGGTGCATTGAGTGTGGAACGTTTTTCCGTCGTGAATCAACCCTTAGAAGTCACATGAAAATTCACACAGAGGAAGTAATTGTTTTAGATTGATAACTGTAAATGTCTTCATCGCAACCCCTATCTGTTCTATCCCCGTCCCACACACACGCACTCAGACAGACAGCCGGGGGTTAAATAAACTGGCAGGCAACCAATTAGTCCGATAAGACACTTGGCAGCAATCCCAGCAGCTGCTTGCCAAGAACTTTATCAACAAACAAAAATACCCACAGTCAGAATTGTCCGAATATTTCCAAGGCCCAGATTGCTGTTTTCCAGAGATGCAATGTGACTCAAAGGAGTTAGTTTTGTCCGTCACAGAGTCTGAATGATTAACTCACCCCCTTTTATAGCCTGTGGGGTGTGGTCCAGTGAGTCAGCTAATCATGGGCACACCTTTTCTGCTGTTGCGCGCACCTGTCTCTGCGACGCTGCCGGGGGTCCAGCCAAAACTCATTACCCTCATCACTGTCCACCTGTGGCTGCGGGGACATGCTTGGCTCTGGGCCTATCTCTTGCCCTTCGGTGTCCTCCGGAGGCATTGCCAGAGAGGAGGGTCCTGGAGAGGGAGCCTTTCCAACTCCTCTCCCTCACTCTCAGAGTCCTCTCCTGCTGATGACACAGGCTCAGGCAACGGAGCCACAACACCATCTGCCCTCATTTGTACTCTCATATTCACACATGGGAGTACCCTCAAGAGAGCCTTGCCAAGCAGGGAACCAAATTTAATTGCCATAGGTCAGTGTTGGGAAACCTTTGCCGAAACAGGAATGCTCATGCATGCACACACCAGAAACCAAAACAGCAGCTGTCCAGTTTATGCATGCGGACTGGGTGGCTGCTTTTCCGGTTTCTGGTACTCCCACATGTGTGAAGACCAGCTGGCCGTTGCACCGGAACCCAGAAGAACAACAGTTGATGGCTCGTGTGCCCAGAGAGATGGCTCTGTGTGCCACTTCCAGCACATGTGCATAGGTTCCCCATCACGGCCTTAGGTAAAGGAGCTCCTGGAAGACTGTCTTGTGATTTCAGAGCAATTAAACAGAAAGGTTCTCTTGGATATATATTTAATTCCTGACCCCTCCTAGAGCTCCTGGTGGTCTCCCATCCAGCACTCGTGAGCTTATTGAATATTCAGCTTATTGGATGGAGATAAAAGACGGGATTGAGAGAATTGCTGGGGTGAAGATGAAAAAAGAAAAAGATAAACTAAGAGAAGTTTTTGATGGCTTGGTGTCAAGTTTGGAGGTAGAAGGAACAGAAATATCAATGGGAAAATTAAAGGATTTTGATGTTTTAAAATGAATAGTCAAAGAGGACAATCTTCACAAAAAGATGAAAATGGAGGACCAAATAAAATTGCTGGGAAAAGCTGGTTTTAAGACAGAAGTAAAACCCTTGAGTATTTTTATCCTGAATATGAATTGTACGTAATTTCAAAATAATTGAGTTAAGGCATGGAATGACTTCAAGAAGGATACGTTCAGATGGAAAAACCACAACTGTCACCATTGGGGAAAATTTTTGTGATAAAAAGTTATATACCTTATTTTTTGGAGTATAAGATGCTCCGGACTATAAGACGCACCTACCTTTTTTGTGGAGGAAAACAAGAAAAAAAATCTGCCTCTACCTCCCAGCAATTTGCCTCCTTGCAGCAAACAGCCCGTTTCAGTTTCAGCTTCAGCACAGCCAGATTAGCACAAGCAGCTGATTGATCGGCCTCCTGATGCGGAGGCGGCGATGGCAAACCCTGCAGCCTGAAACAGCTGATGGTCAGGAGGCCGATCCAACCGACAATCAGCTGCTCGTGCTAGTAAGGCTGTGCTGAAGCTGAAATGGGCTGTTTGCTGCAAGGAGGCAAATTGCTAGGAGGCAGAGGCCAGAGGGTGAGGGCTGGTGGGTGGGCGGGGCTATATTCATGTATAAGACGCACCCAAATTTTCACCCTCTTTTGGGGGGGTGGGAGTGCGTCTTTGAAAAATACAATATTACCAAGAATGAATTTTCTGTTTTAAATAATACTTGATAACGGGTGCAACTATTTAAGCAATGGCAGAAAGGTATAATAAAGGCCACTTTATAATAAGGGCCACTTTCTCTTTAGATCTATGGCAGTTCTGGCTTTGAATTGAATGGGTGGGTTCTGATGGTGATGAGTTCTTGTTTGAATGAGGGGATTGTTCCTGTGCCTCTTAAGGAGGCCTTTCTGCCCCTTGAAGAAAGCCATCGTTGCATCCTACCACACTGCAGAAGTTTCATCGATCTTGCCTTTGTAGGGGAAGGTGATACCGGTAGAGATTATGGTGGTGTGACAGCTTCAGAGGACCGTGGGCAAGGCAGATTATCTGGATCCTTTATAGTCTGGATTGAGATCTGGAAACGGCATTGTTCCTGCTTTTGGGTAATCTCTGCCATGGGGGGGGAAGCAGTGGTGGGTTTCTACCAACCGGTAGTGGTGATGGCGGGAGGCTCCATCCACCCCCCCCAGACATCATCACAGACACTCTGCGCATGGGCAGAAGTGCCCCCTGCACACAAAGCAAGTGCTTGCACACGGTCCTGATGCCGAATGGTAGCAAAGATAACTGGAACCCACTACTGGTGGGAAGTGGGTTACGCATCCATCCTTGTCCTATTTCAGTGTTTCTCAACTTTAGTCACTTTAAGATGAGTGGATTTCAACTCCCAGAATTCAATGCTGGCTGAAGAATTCTGGGAATTGAAGTCCACTCATCTAAGAGTGGCTAAGGTTGAGAAACACTGCCCTATGTGACCTCTCGCTGGCTTTCAATACCATCGCCATCAATTTGGATCTGAGAGGATTGGGGGGAGTGAGGTAGGGTGTTGTAAGATTTTGACAGACTCAGTTCTCCAATTCCTCTCCTTTATCCAGGATTGATCCCAGTCAGTAGTGATTGGCAAGGAGAGATCTCACTCCCAACCCCAACTTGTGTGGGCATCTCAGGGGCCTTGTTCTCTCTGCTCCTACTGAGCATTGTTCTGCCCCAGCTACGGATCTCAATTAATTAACTTTGTTAACAGCCTACAAGAATACAAAGAATAAAGAATCATGTTACTATGGTTGGCAGAAAGCCCAGAAGCAATTTGCAGAGAATCCAGACGCGAAGTAGAGTGAACTAAAGTTGTTCCCTACAATTTGCTTCAGTCAGCGTTCCTATTTAAATAGATTTAGATTTAGATTATTTTATTGAATTTATATACCGCCCTACTCCCAAAGGACTCAGGGGGGTGTACAGCCATAAAATAAAACATATAAATACAAAATTTAAAATAGACTAAAACAAAATTAAATAATTTGGCTGAAAAATTTAAAATCCTAATAATTTAAAACAAATTAAAATTCCCATTTAAAAGGGGGAAAAGACTTAGGTCAGGCCGGCTTGATGGAATAAGTGAGTCTTAAGCACGCGACAGAAGGTGCGCAGGTCCAGGATCCTCCGTATCTCCGGGGGGAGCTCCTTCCAGATGGTAGGTGCTCCCACAGAGAAGGCTCTCCCCCTGGGGGCCGCCAGCCGACTTTGTTTGGCCGACGGCACCCAGAGGAGCCCCTCTCTATGGGAGCGTACTGGCCGGTGGGAGGCTATTGGTGGTAGTAGGCGGTCCCGTAAATAACCAGGTCCTAAGCCATGGAGCGCTTTAAAGGTGATAACCAAAACATTGAAGCGCACTCGGAAGACCACCGGGAGCCAGTGCAGCTCGCGCAGGAGAGATGTTACATGGGAGCGCCATGTCGCTCCCATAACCACCCGCGCGGCCGCACTGCGCCAGTTGGAGCCTCCGAGTGCTCCTCAAGGGGAGCCCCATGTAGAGAGCGTTACAATAGTCCAGACGGGAGGTGACTAGGGCGTGAGTGACTGTGTGTAAAGAGTCCCGATCTAGAAAGGGACGCAACTGGCGAATCAGGCGAACCTTTGAAAAATAGGCTAAGGGAGTGACCAATTAGCCCCAAGCCTTACTCTTGAGGAGACCTCCTCCTAAGGAGCCACTCCTGCCTTTTGGCAGCTCTGCACACCCGTGCATCAAGAAGAGGCTCCTCCTCTTCTTCCTCTTCACTTATAGGAGCTTCTGGAGGTTCTGAAGGCCCTGGCTGAGTCCCCGCCTCTGGCACCACATCTTCTCCAGCCTCCTCACTGTCCAATTCGAGTGCCAGCTGCACAGGCTGCTGGCGCAGCACCACACCAGCCTCCTCGCTGTCAGAATCAGCTACTAGCTGCACAGGCCGCTGACGGGCCACAACAAGCATCTACACGAGGCCAATAGGCAAGTTCATCCATCGTTGGGATGAGGAATCATCAGTATGCTATTGATAACCAAATACAAGCAGTCCCCTATTTACAACCGTTCACTTAGTAACCATTCAACATTATAATGGCACTGAAAAAAGTGACTTGTGACCATTTTTCACACAATCAGTGGAGGGTTGCCCCCAGGTTTGGACCGGTTTGCAAGAACCGGTAGTAAAACCGGTGGGACGCTTCGCCCACCGACCCGGACATCGTCAGGAAGCTTCTGCGCAGTCTCGTTGCAAATTGGTAGTAAAGGTAAGTAGAACCCACCGCTGCACACAACCATTGGAGAACCCCTGATTATCCAATGAAAATTTGGATGCTTGGCAACTGGTTCATATTTATGATGGTTGCCACGTCCCAGGGTCATGGGTCACATTTTGCGAACTTCAGAGGAGCAAAGTCCATGGGGAAGCCAGATTCACTTAACTACTGTGTTATACATGAGCCATGGTGGTGCAGTGGTTAGAGTCGGGTGAAATGCTCCTGGTTCGGATTGGATCGGCCGGTCCGGTAGTGATGGTGGCAGGTGGTTCGGAGAACCAGTAGCAAAAATCCCTGGGCCTCCCCGCCCATGCCCGCCCGGTTGCCCGCTTGCCACTTCTTTTAAAAAATGCTTTTAAAAGTTTCTTTTAAAAAAGTCTTTGACAATCCCAGCTGAGCCGCATAATCGTCAAAGCCTTTTTTTTTTAATTTTAAAAGCATTTTTCTTACAACCTATTTGTTGGGTGAGAAGCGAAACGTCTTCAAGGAAAAGCTGAGCCTGAGTAGCATAGAGGAGTAATGCCTCCTACAAAGGCAGCATTTAAGATCCAGCTGCTGCAATTACTTGCGAGTTCAATCCCAGGCAGGCTCAAGGTCAACTCAGCCTTCCATCCTTTATAAGGTGGGTAAATTGAGGACCCAGTTTGTTGGGGGCAATAAGCTGACTTTGTATAAATATAAATATACAAAAGTATGAAGGCTATTGCTTAACGCACTGTAAGCCACCCTGAGTCTCCGGAGAAGGGCGGCATATAAATCAAATTTAAAAAAAAACAAAAACAAAGTCCAATTGCCTTTTGATGACCTGCATGACGTTAGAATCTCCATAGAATCTCAAAAGGTGCTTTTTCAAGAGGCAACTGGACTTTTGGGTTTTCCTTTGAAGCCCTTCGACGTCTCATCCATGAAGTTTCTTCAACTCTGACTGGATGGTGGGGAATGGAAGGATTTATACTCCTTGCAGATAGCTGGTCGTTTGCATTCTTTTAGCGAGTTAAGGTCACCTCTAGGTTTATCTCTGTTTTCAGGGTCACCTAAGTAAAAATGTGTACAGAAAGGACCGCTAGTTTGAAAGAGGGGTCAAAGAGGCCATCTATGTCAGAACTGAACAGCCCTCTGTCAACAGAGGAGGAGGGATAGGACATTATCTACAGTCTACAACGCAGTTCCTTCAACCCTTCCAAGAAGGCTCCGTGACTGTTTACACCACTCAGGTGATCCTGAGGACACAGATAAACCTCCAGATGGCCTTAACAGCTCGCTAAAAGAATGCAAATGATGAATTGTCTGTATAAATCCTCCCATTCCCCATCATCTGGTCAGAATTGAAGAAGCTTTTTGGATGATGTAACGCCCTCTACATGAGGCTGCCCTTGAGATGCATCCGGAGGCTCCAACTAGTCCAGAATGCGGCCGTGCGGGCAGTTACGGGGGCTTCTCGTTACTCCCGTGTTACACCTCTCCTGCGCGAGCTGCAATGGCTACCGGTTGCTCTCTGGGTCCGTTTCAAGGTGCTGGTGCTTACCTATAAAGTCCTACATGGCTTAGGCCCGGGGTACTTACAGGACCATCTTCTGCCTTCCTCCCACCGTCCTGTGCGCTCCCACAAAGCAGGCTTCCTCAGGGTGCCGTCAGCCAAACAATGTCAACTAGCGGCCCCCAGGGGGAGAGTTTTTTCTGTTGGAGCACTGACCCTCTAGAATGGTCTACCCACTCAGCTCAGGATAATGCTCGACCTCCTCTCCTTTCGCCGCGACCTGAAGACGTGGCTGTTCCAACAATAATCTGAACGTGGGGATGTACAATGCTATAATTTTAAATTATTTTAATGGGGGTTTTAATTTGAATTTGAATTAACACTGTGATTTGTATTGTTGATTGCTGTATGTAAGCTGCCCTAAGTCCTTTGGGAGAATGGTGGCATATAAATCTAAATAAATAAATAAATAAATAAACAAATAAACAAATAAACAAACAAACAAATAAATAAATAAATAAATAAATATCCACCTGGTTCAGTTCCAAGCCGGGAGAAAGGTACTGGAGACAAAATGGAAGCCAATTGAAAAGAGGGAACACTAATTGATGAAGCAGAATCACCAAGCACGTGTGATTCTGCGTAGCTGACCCCATGGCATTTTATACCTTCTCTTGGGCTTTTGCACTTGAGCTTCCTGTTCCTGTGCAAGAACATATATTCTATTGGCTGTTGTAGGCGTTATGTAGGGGTCATAGCTAGCTCAGTAGGTTGTCTGAGCTCCCAGGTGTGGTTGAAGTTTGCTGGGTAATGCAATGTCTTTAGGAGATTGTGCAATGTAGTGAGCTCTGCTGCTAAATGATAGTGGGTTAATCCTATTATGTCTTGAAGCGTCATGTCTTAATCCCATCATCCTGGAGCTGAAGGTCTTTTGTTTTGTAGATAGGCTGCCTAATCTTTCTTAATGGGCACAAAATATCTGCTGGGGGCTATTAAGAAAGATTTGGGGGCTGCTTTCTGTCTTTAAAAACATGTTTCTCCTTTAGGGAAATATAATATTCTGTCTTTTTTAATATTTCCCAATAAAGTGAATAAAAGTGAATAAAATAATAATGGGAATAAAGTAAATGGGAATAAAAGTGAAGAAAGTGAGAATCATACAGAATCAGTTACATGAACCCTAAATGACCCTCTCTATTCACATTATTATAAGGGAGAAATGTGCTTGGCTGGAAATTCTATTAAGAATCAGTTAAAGCCCATTATTGGTAAATATATCTTTTGATGAGGCCTAGATGTCAGCCATATAGAAAACATTTGAGGGGCCCCCACTTTCATAGACAAGGACATATATGTTACAAAGAGTTACTTAATCCAATAAATTTACCCAAGGACAGCACTAAATTTCCCATTAGCAACTACAAGCACTTAAGGAAGGTTGTCTAAGATAAGATAATCTTATAAACTAAAAATAATGGTTTACTAATGGTTTAGTAATTAGGAAATGTGTCAATTATCATATAACACGTGTATGTTAACCATATATGGAAAATGCATGATCTCACCGAATCCTTTGTCTTGGAAACATATATAAACTGTATATCAAAGCTCTTTTGTTGGTTCAAAGTTTCAGGTACAAATTTGGCTTTGAACCTCCGGAAATAAAATTGTCTCTGGCTGACCTAGGAATGTTGTTTGGTCCCTTCATTCCATAACACCAAAATATTTCATTCTTCTTAGGAGAGGGGTGAATGCTAACTTTCTACAATGAGAAGCAATCCGTCTTAAAAAAAAAAACACAAAGTCCAGTTGCCTCTTGAAAAAAAGCACCTTTTGGACAATCAATGACCTGGGTGACCGAGAATCTCCATAGGGAAGATATTGAACACATCATTCATTTAGTTTGTATTGTGGGAAGCCCCCGCTCCTAGAAGAATGAAATATTTTGAGAAAAAAGGCAGAATATTAGATTTCCCTAAATGAGAAATGGAGAAACATGGTTTTTTTTAGAGGCAGGAAGCAGCCCCAAGTCTCCCTGCTCCCTGAAACAGAAACTGAGAAGGCCACTTTTGGAAATGCAGATTTGGTAATCCATTCAGGACAGGATTAAAACCCCAAGGCATCTGTCAGAGGGCCTGGTAGCTCAGCAGACTAAAGCATTGTGATTAACACCAGCTGTCTGCAATTACTGTAAGTTTGAATCTCACCAGGCTCAAGGTGAGACTCGGACTCAGCCTTCCATGCTTTCTAAGGTAGGTAAAATGAGGACCCAGTTTGTGGGGGCAATAAGCTGACTTTGTATAAATATACAAAAATATGAGGGCTATTGCTTTGTTGTGGAATGAGAGTCTGAGCGACATTCCTTGGTCAGCCAGAGTCAGTTTATTTGCGCAGTTTCAGAATCAGATTTGTATCTGAAAATTCTGAACAAAGAGACAGGGATGACATGACTGTTCTTATACTTTTCAAGACAAAGGATTCTGCTAACACAGCAGTTTATATAGTCATATACATTTGTTATATTTAATTGACATTTCCTAATTACTAAAGTTTTACATTATCCTTGCCAAACAATCATAATTCTTCTGTAAATTACTGGAGAATAGATTCAAATTATCTTCTGTTAATTAACGACTTCTAGCTCATGTGGATACCCTTGACCTTACCAACCTTTAAGCTGTATGTCATTAGAATGTTCCTATCTTCTGACAACTTAGAGGCCTCCTAAAGGTATCAAAAGGATTTTGGCTGACTTTGTACTTTTTCCAACCGGATGCGTTTCCTGCTTTTAGAATAGAGTGAATAGAAAGTTATCCAGTGGTCATCTATCGGATCCCGCTTCATCTACATTACTTAACGCATTGTGAGCCGCCCTGAGGGCTAATGTGGGGATAATACAGGGTCAGCTACATGAACATTGAAGGGCCCTCTTTATCTCCTGATCATAAGAAAGAAATATGCTTGTTTGGAGATTTCACCAAGTCAGCTAAATTCCATTTTTCTTAATACATAACGTCTGAGAGACCAAGCGCTCACGGTTGCAAGGAAATCCATATGAAACAAGAGTCACTTATTAAACAAAGCTGATGATTAAACTCATCAGCAATCACAAAACTAATAAAGGATATTTAGCTAAGATGATCTCATGCACTAGAAATTAATGTAGGAATTTAGTAATATAGAAAACTGATGAAAGTATCCATCATCACCTAACCAATATATGTTAACCATATGTGGAAAGCTGCTGTGCTCATATCAGATCCTTTGTCCTGTTAAAGTATAAAAGCAATTGTATCACAGCTCTTCTGGGTTCAGAATTGCAGATACAAATCTGATTCTGAAACTGTGCAATAAACTGTCTCCGGCTGACCAGGAATGTTATTTGGTCTCATCATTCCATAAGAAAACATAATCTTTCCAGTCAGCCTCTGGGTTTCTAATGTCTTTCTCCCAGCTTGGAACTCACTGCAGAGAAGATCCTCTACTAACCCAGGGGTCTCCAACCTTGGTTAAGACTCGTGGACTCCAACTCCCAGAATTCCTCAGCCAGCAAAGCTGGCTGAGGAATTCTGGGAGTTGGAGTCCACGAGTCTTAACCAAGGTTGGAGAACCCCGCTCTAACCCTCCGCTTTGCAAAAAAAAAAAAAAAAAAAGAGAGCCGGAAGTTGCCCTGAGCTATTGGCATTCCTCTCCCCCCCCCACCGGCTGACATTTCCTGCTTCTCTAGGAATGGCACCTCCATCTCCTTAACCCCTCGAGCGCCGGACTGGGAGAAAGGAACGAAGGCTCGCCCTTCTTTCTCACCGCTTTTCTGTCGCTCCCGCTTCGATCCGGACGGCAGGAGGAGCCCCTCCGACCACCCCCCTTGGAGGGAAAGCGGAGGAGGTGATCCGGGGCTGCAAAGGAGGAGAAAAAAAAAAGGTAAAAAGCAGGGGAGAAGAAGCCCTAGCTGGCTGGTGGAAGGAGCCCAGATGTTGCCAATGGGCCAGTGGCTCTAATGGTGGGATCCCCCACCCACCACCCCGTTCTAAGATTGCATGCGGGGATCTCCAAAACCGGGGAGGCGAACGTGGGGAGATTGCAAGGAAAGGATCCCCCTTGCGGGATCCCCCCCACTTCTCTGGATGCCACGAGGATTTAGAGCCTGGCGCGTGGTCTTTGCACCGGCTCCTTTGGCAGCAGCCCTCATTCATTCGGGTGGGGGGGGGGGAATAAAATGTGTGCTTGTGATAAAGTCAGTCTGTTCCCTTTTCAAAATAAAAATGCACATTTTCCTTCTTAGGTTTATTTAACTTTGACAGTAATTTGGGTTGAACCACACACGTGTAAAAGTATTGGCCAAGAGGATTTAGCTGTGCTCTGGAAGTCTTTGCACAATAGGGATTCCTTTTATTCAATGAAAGCAGTGATGCTTGTTAGATGGGGAAGAAATGGAGGTAGTGACAGATTTTATTTTCCTGGGCTCCAAGATGAGCCTTGGTGGTGCAGGGGACTAAAGTGCTGTTAAAGTAGCACTTAGCTGCCTGCAATTACTGCGAGGTCAAATGTCACCAGGCTCAAGGTTGACTCAGCCTTCCATCCTTCTGAGGTAGATAAAATGATGACCCAGATTGTGGGGGCAATAAGGTAACTTTGTATAAAAAAGAACACTGCTTGGGGGGGAGCGAAAGCCCTACTAAGCAGGTAGATACAAAAGTATGAAGGCTATTGCTTAATGCATTGTAAGCCGCCCTGAGTCTCCAGAGAAGGGTGGCATATAAATTGAACAATCACTAACTGACTAACTAACTAACTAACTAACTAACTAACTAACGACAGATGGGGACTGCAGCCAAGAAATTAAAAGACAGGAGAAGGGCGGCATATAAATCGAACAATAAATGAATGAATGAACGAATGACCGCAGATGAGGACTGCAGCCAAGAAATTAAAAGACGCTCCTGGGGAGGAAAGCCATGGCAAATCTAGACAGATTACTAAAAAGCAGACACATCACCCTGCCAACAAAAGTGCTTATAGTCAAGGCTATATAGTCAACTGGTTTTCCCAGTTGCAATGTATGACTGTGAAAGTTGGACCATAAAAAGGCTGAGCGCCAAAAAACTGAAGCCTTTGAACTATGGTGCTGGAGAAGACTCCTGTGAGTCCCTTGGACTGCAAGGTGATCAAACCGGTCAGTCCTAGAAGAGATCAACCCTGACTGCTCTTGAGAAGGCCAGATCCTGAAGTTGAAACTCAAATACTTTGGCCACCTAATGAGAAGGAAGGACTCACTGAAGAAGAGCCTAATTCTGGGAAAGATTAAGGGCAAAAGAAAAAGGGGAAGACAAAGAATCCTAGTAGATTAAATATTGCAACCAGATGAGGCAATAAGGTTAAGCTGCTACTTGTTCACCTCTTCGCCTGTTTTTTTAACATTTCACTTAAATTTTTGGAGAATGCCAAAAGCTACCTATCCATGAATATACCTTTTTTTGTGATTTTAACGAACATAATTCTCTACAGTACTGTGGGTTCTACCTTTTTATGTTCTTATTGTTTTATTGCCTAATAAGAAAATATTATCTGAGCAGTTTATAATAAGATTGAGAAACTGTGATGGATTTGCCCTCCCAAAAGGTTAGGTTTTTGGTCAACTTTAAAATATCACTAAACTTTAAAGGGGACGGACTTAATTTTGGATGTTAGATATTCTTTGAAAAAAGTCAAGATTCCTCTCAGAAGGATTTATCCAGGCAATATTTAGATATAGTATGTGAGATAATTTTCTTTGCTGTCACATTAACATTTTTATTTTGGAAATAAATTACTAGCCGTTAAGAAAAATAGGTCAACAGGAATTTAAAAATAATAAATTGAGCATATAAAAATGATCATATATTTTCCCAGTTGTTCATTGTTTTTATAATGGTAGAAAAGCCACATGAAAACTTAGCTCTTTCCCCATCTTTTTTATTTTTCTTTGCTTATATGTATACACATATTCAGTATATGTGTTTTCAAGTCAAAAGATCAATTTACTCACCAGCTGGGTTAATTACAGAATGGGGAAATGTAGATTTTGTGTTGTGATTCAAACAGAAACAACTCTTTAAAGACGTGGGTATGTGTAAATTTCACAAAAAAGCAGCTTCGATGCTAGCAGATCTTGAGAAAAAAGAGGTGAAAAGTATCTAAACTTTGGCACGATCTTGAAGATAAATGTCATTACCGTACAGCTAGTCCACAATTGGGATTGGAATTTTTTTCACTAAGTCATGCAGTTGTGCCAGATTTTACCATTTTTGCCCTGGTTGTTAAATAATTCCGGCTTCCCTGGCTTTGTTTGTCAGAAACTGACTGGAAGGTCGCAAATGGTAATCACATTGACCCCAGTATACTGCAATCATCATAAATACACTCTGGTTGTCAAGCGTCCAAATTTTAGAATCAGAATCGGAATAGAGCTGAAAGGGGCCTTTGAGGTCTTCTAGTCCAACCCCTATAATCCAACCTCAGGAGACCCTATACCATTTCAGACAAGTGGCTGTCCAGTGTCTTTTTAAAAACCTCCAGTGATGGAGTACACCCACAATTTCTGAAGGCAACTTCTGTTCCACTGGTTAATTGTCCTCACTGTTAGGACGTTTCTCCTGAATTCCAGGATTTTAGAGCAAACCGCAGAGGCTAGTCTCAGATGTAATTTGGAGTCGTTTGTCATAAATCGCATTTATGCACAAAGTTTTTAATTCAGCTATTTTGTTTGAGAGCTGACACTGTCTGTTGGCCACCCTCCAGATGTGCTGGACTACAGCTCCCATCACTCCACAGGCTGCGTATGATGGGGATGATGGGGCTGGCAATCCAGCCTCATCTGAGAGCATCTGGTTCTGGGGAAATCTTGATCTGTGGTCTTTCCTGGAATGCTGCTTTACCGTGAAAATTCTCCCTAAAGGGTTAAATTGACCGAGAGGACTGTTCCTAGGGTGTCTTCTAGGAAGAAGAGTTGTAAAATGGGTTTAGGTCACTTCCTGCTTTTAACACTATTTCTTCTCCATCCCCCACCCCCTTTTCTACCATAGGAATTTTTTTCCACTCTGGGGGTCAATGGCTGGGCAGGACCCGGTGAGTTTCTTAAGTTTAAGGAGGGGCGAAGAGAGAGATTCAAGAATGTAGAATAGAATGGCTTGATGAAATCCGAGAGAACAAGGCAGGATTAAGACTTAAATGGATGGATGGCCCTGCTAGTTTGAGGAATAAGGAAGCAGATGGGATTGCAATAAGGCAGCTTCTGGTTGCACAGAGAGCCCCCTCCCCACCTACGCAAACACACACACACACACACACAAATACAAGACGAGGGAGGTCCTTGCCAAGAGAACCCCTCTTAAGGGTTTTTTTTTTTTGCATTTTTAAGTTTTGCATTTTTTTGCAAAACACGTGTTTTCTTCATTGGTTGCAATTGATTCATGATTCAGTGCGGTCTGTTAAGCAGCCTTTTCAAGTTATGCAGGTAGTCCTCAACATACGACCGCAATTGAGCCCAAAATTGATGTTGCCAAGCGAGACAGCGGTTAAGCGAGTTTGTCTCCATTTTAGGATCTTTCTTGCCAGAGTTGTTAAGTGAGTCACTGCTGTGGTTAAGTGAGTCACACGGTCATTCAAGGGAATCGGGTGTCCCCCATTCGATTTGCTTGGCAGAATATTGCAGAAGGGGATTATGTGATTCCGGGACACCGCAACCGTCATAAATATAAAACCAATTGCCAAGCATCCGAATGTTGACCGGTTGTGAGTATGAAAAACGGTCATAGGTCACATTTTTCAGGGTCGTCGTAACTTTAGAATGGTTATTAAATGAACGGTTGTAAGTCGAGGTATAGTGTACAGTATCCCTCAGTGGGAGAATTTGTGAGCCTGCAAGGGATTGGTAGGAACCTGAACAACAGATCTCCGATTGGTGTTTTTATTCTAATAGCGTTGTGGTCCGTACGCGGCCTGTGCAGCTAGTAGCTGATTCAGACAGCAAGGAGGCTGGTGTGGTGATTTGCCAGTAGCCTGTGTAGCTGGCACTCCAGTTGGACAATGAGGAGGCTGAAGAAGATGTGGGGCCAGAGGCGGGAACTCAGCCAGGGCCTTCAGAACCTCCAGAAGCTCCCTTAAGTGAAGAGGACGAAGAGGAGGAGCCTCTTCTCCATGCACGGGCACGCAGAGCTGCCAAAAGGCAGGAGTGGCTCCTCAAGAGGAGGTCTCCTCGAGAATAAGGCTTGAGGCTAATTGGCCATTCCTCTAGCCTATTTAAGGAGGAACGCCGACTGAAGCAATTTGCAGGGAACAACTTAAGTTCACATACCTTTGTGTCTTGTCTTGCTTATCTTATCAGCTTCCTGCAAATTGCTTCTGGGCATTCTGCCAACCATAGTAAGCTTTCAGTTATTTATTATTTATTTATTACATGTATTTATATGCCGCCCTTCTCCCAAAGGACTCAGGGCGGCGAACACAAGTTAAGGAACATGTTCAATAAATAAAATAACTAATTAATGATATTATTATTATTATTCTTTGAATTCTTGGCGGCGGTTAATGCAATTAATTAACAGCCGTTGTTGTAAAAGACTGGTTTATTCAGTAAACTAATTTTTGAACGGACTTTGTGTGTGCTGCGTTCTTTGGGGTCCGTAGCTGGGGCAGAACAGATGGACTAGAACAAGGGTCTGCAATCTTAAGCACTCAAAGAGCCATTTCGACCCATTCCCCATAGAAAAGAAAACACTGGGAGCCACAAAACCTGGGTGGGTGTGACCAACTCAATGTCACTCACTCCCAGTCACATGACCCCCAGCCACACCTACCCAGGTTTTGTGACTCCCAGGGTTTTCTGTGGGAAACGGGTGTCTGTCTCTCTGTCTCTCTCTCTCTCTCTCTCTGTGTCTCTGTCTCTCTCCCCCTCTGTGTGTCTTTCTCTCTCTCTCTTTCTCTATCTCTACCTCTCTGAGCCGGTCAGAAACACAGTTGTTAAGTGAATCTGGCTTCCCCATTGACTTTCAGAAGATCGTAAAAGTTGATCACATAACTCCAGGACACTGCCACTGTCATAAGTATGAGTCAGTTGCCAAGTTTCTCAATTTTGATCACGTGACGATGGGGAGGCTGCAACGATCATCCGTGTTAAAGACGGTCATAAGTCCCTTCTTTCAGTGCCGTTGTAACTTTGGATCGTCGTTAACTGAACTGTTCC
The DNA here is from genome assembly GCA_030761175.1 of Masticophis lateralis. Lineage (NCBI taxonomy): Eukaryota > Metazoa > Chordata > Lepidosauria > Squamata > Colubridae > Masticophis > Masticophis lateralis. The sequence continues at coordinate 15,425,127 of JAUDYJ010000002.1, forward strand.
AAGTCGAGGATTACCTGTCCATGATTAGCTTTTCTGTGTCAAACGATGATGGTATTTTTTTTCCTCTTTCAGGTAAGGAAAGAACTTCTCGCTAGCTGGAAATCAGCCAGCCTTGCCTCTTGGGTGACCGTGTCCTTCAGCCGGTGTTACCAAGCAACAATACGTTGACTTTGTAGAATCGAGAAGTTGAGCCTCTGGGCTTTCTCGCCTCTTCAGATTCCAGCTGTGTTGGTCCCTGAAGATGAGGACCAAGCAAGGAGACCCTTTGCCTGCAAGCCCAGAGTTGAGGGACAGGCTGAAGCAGGAAGAGAAAATGTGTGAACTGGATGTGGTAGGCCCCCAAATGGCTCCCCGGACCTCTCCAGCCTTCCAGCCTGGGAATAGCAGGGGGGAAAAGGGAGCAGCCATCTTGGATGAAGAGAATGCCGTCCGCTTGGACACATCCCAGGATCAGATGCAAAACCAGGAATGGCAAAGGCAGAAGCTGCTAGAAAATCTCTTACTGGGGGAAGCAGAAGAAGATCAGGTGAGCCTGGGACCGCCTGGCATTTTCAAGGAGGGATCTGCTGTTTCAGGAGGAAGGTGGGAGGGAAGTGGTGATTACCGAAGGTTCTTCAGGGTGGCCGGATCTCCTGGCTTTAAAGTAGCATTTCTAAAACAAAGGAGATCAGATGGGCCCCTGGAGTGTATGGATCTCAGATCGGATGCCTGCGGATCCAATGAAAAATCGGGACTAATCCGATGGTACTTTTTCTGTATTAATAGGTAGAAGCTTTTGTGGGTGAATTGAAGGTCATGAAAGCATATAATATAATTGAGTTGGAAAAGGTACTACTGGGCTTGACGTACCAATAAAGGAGAATATTTATAGCTCAGGGTTGGATTTACAGATTAACAGAGTTGGAAGAGACCTTGTAAGTAATCTACTCCGACCCCCTACCCAGGCAGGAGACCCTACACCATTTCTGACAGATGGCAGTCCAGTCTCTTCTTGAAAGCCTCCAATGATGAAGCTCCCACAACTTCTGAAGGCAACTTCTGTTCCATTGGTTGATTGTTCTTACTGTCAGATTCCTTATTTCCAGGTTGAATCTCTCCTTGTTCAGTTTCTATCCATTATTCCTTATCTGGCCTTCAGATGCTTTGGAAAATAGCTTGACCCCCCCTCCCCCCTCTCTGTGGCAGCCCCTCAAATATTGGAAGACTGCTATCATGAATCTCCTGGTCCTTCTCTTCACTAGACTAGCCAGGCCCAGTTCCTGTAGCAGTTTATTTATTGGTTCGATTTATATGCCACCCTTCTCCGGAGACTCAGGGCAGCTTACAATGCATTAAGCAATAGCCTTCATACTTTTGTATATACCTGCTTAGTAGGGCTTTTGCCCCCCCCCCCCCAAGCAGTGTTCTTTTTTTATACAAAGTCATCTTATTGCCCCCACAATCTGGGTCCTCATTTTACCTACCTCGGAAGGATGGAAAGCTGAGTCAACGTTGAGCCTGGTGATATTCGAACTTGCAGTAATTGCAGGCAGCTGGTGTTACTTAACAGGGTGATGTGTCTGCTTTTTAGTAAGCTGCCTAGATTTTCCATGGCTTTCCTCCCCAGGAGCAAGCGTCTTTTAATTTCTTGGCTGCAGTCCGCATCTGCGGTTATTCATTGATTCATTCATTAATTCATTCATTGATTCATTCATTTTCATTCATTCATTCATTCATTGTTTGATTTATATGCCGCCCTTCTCCGGTCTTTTAATTTCTTGGCTGCAGTCCCCATCTGTGGTTGGTTAGTTAGTTAGTTAGTTAGTTAGTTAGTTAGTTAGTTAGTGATTGTTCAATTTATATGCCACCCTTCTCCAGAGACTCAGGGCGGCTTACAATGCATTAAGCAATAGCCTTCATACTTTGTATATACCTACTTAGTAGGGCTTTTGAGCCCCCCCAAGCGGTGTTCTTTTTTATACAAAGTCAGCTTATTGCCCCCACAATCCGGGTCCTCATTTTACCTACCTCGGAAGGATGGAAAGCTGAGTCAACGTTGAGCCTGGTGAGATTCGAACTTGCAGTAATTGCAGGCAGCTGGTGTTACTTAACAGCACTTTAATCTGCTGCGCCACCAAGTGATGGTTAACCTTGGAGTGGGCATGTGCCAGAGCGCCGGGACCTGGAAGAGAGCTGCGTGCCAAACCAGCCTGCTGGCGCACATGCGTGCAACAGAAGCCGGAAGAGCAGCTGGTGACGGTGCCCGTGGCCACAGAGAGAGCTCTGTGTGCCACCTCTGGCAGGCATGCCATGGATTCACTATCACGGGTATAGGTTTTCCTGCTTGAGAAGTGGATTCGGCTAGAAGACCTCCAGGGTCCCTTTGAACTCTTATTCTGTTATCTGCAGCGTGCAAAGAAGTCCCTGAGGGACAACGTGGCAAGCAGCCACAGAGCTGTGCAATTTTGGTGTTGCTTGCCATCCACAACGTGGGGTATGGGGCAGTCAAAGAAACAAGATGGGGGGAGGGGGTAGGGGAAGATAAGTATGGGGGCAGGGGAGTTGTAGGTAAGATTTTTTTTTTTTTAAATTTGATTTATATGCGTGGGTGAGTAGGGGCTGGGAGGAAGCAAGCCTGGAATTTGTTTGCAAAATATATTGGCTGCCCATTTTACCACAGGATAACTGTGGGAATGGCTTGGATGGGGGTGAGTCCTCGGGATAATGACCGGTGGGATTTCACACAACGATGGCGAGTGCTGGGATTGTCATCACTAAGTGAGGTGCCTTCTCGCTTTATGACCGCAAGAGAAATTCCGATCTCGACCGTGGTCGTCAGTCGAGGGCTATCTATATTTAAACCACTTCCTCCAACCTTGTGGTTTGGCCTAGTCTTCCCCCTCATCCATAGCCAACTTAGGACTTGTAATGCCTCCTATCTGGAGGAACAGCGGTTTGGTGAACGCTGGCCTGGGCTAACGGGAGGGATGTGCACTCCGAATCGTGTGGCTCTTAAGAAATGTTCTCTCCCCTCCACCTCAGGGACCGGTGACTTTTGAGGAAGTGGCCGTGCGCTTCAGCAAGGGCGAATGGGGGATGCTGGATCCAGAGCAGAGGGCTCTCTATCGGGAAGTCATGGTGGAAAACTACGGGACCCTGGTCTCTTTGGGTAAGAGTCCGTTTGATCCTCTGGGGGGAAGGAAGCTTTCTTTTATCATTATAAAGGATGAGGTTTCTCCATGTGAAGCCAAACCGGAAGAACAAGAAAGCAACAGGATGGTATATGATAAATATTATGGCATAAATATCATGGCATATCATAAATATGAGCCAGCTGTGTGCTGCAGTTGCCAAAAAAGCCAACACAGCCCTAGGCTGCATAAACAGGGATATAGAATCAAGATCGCATGAAGTGTTAATGTTACATTATAATGCCTTGGTAAGGCCACACTTGGAATCCTGCATTCAGTTTTGGTCGCCGCGTAAAAAACAAACAAACGGTGAGACTCTGGAAAGAGTGCAGAGAAGAGCAACAAAGATGATTAGGGGACTGGAGGCTAAAACAAAGGTTGCAGGAACTGGGTATGTCTAGTTTAATGAAGAGAAGGACTAGGGGAGACATGATAGCAGTGTTCCGATATCTCAGGGGTTGCCACAAAGAAGAGAGTCAAGCTATTCTCCAAAGAATCTGAGGGTAGGACAAGAAGCAATGGGTGGAAACTAATCAACGACAGAAGCAACTTAGAACTAAGGAGAAATTTCCTCACAGGGCAAACAAAGAATCAGTGGAACAACTTGCCTCCAGAAGTTGTGAATGCTCCAACACTGGAAGTTTTTAAGAAGAGATTAGACAAACATTTGTCTGAAATGGTTTCCTGCCTAAGCAGGGGGTTGGACTAAAAGAGCTCCAAGATCCCTTTCAACTCTCTTTATTTATTTATTATTTATTTATTAATTCAATTTGTATGCCGCCTCTCTCTGAAGACTCATTCTGGCATTCAGGCCTTCCGTTCATAGATGGAGCCATTGAGCCACCTCTGCGCCTGCCAAAAATTCCCTGTTTAGTGCTTAGCATTGTGATGGCAATTTTTGGGTTCAAAAATTTGGAAAATGCCCAGCTTGACTCTGCTGGTGTGTCACTCTGCCCCAAACAAAAGAGAAAGAGTATATATAGATTTATTTTTTTTAAAAAAATACAATTGTGTGTGATCCTAAGATTTATTGCACAGAGGTTATATTTACCGTATTTTTCAGCGTATAAGACGCACCAGAGTATAAGATGCACCTTAGTTTTTGGGGAGGAAAATAAGAAAAAAGCTAATTATCAGGTGGAATACCCCCAATCAGCTGTTCCCAGAGGTGAATTTTAGCAACAGGTTCCTTGGTTGTGAGCTCTGTGCCTTGTTTTTTTTTCTTTTTCTTTTTCTTTTTGCTTTTTTCTCTGCCTCTGAAAGCCTCCGAACCAGAGCTTCAGAAAAAAAGCCTCAGAAGCTCTGTTTGGGGGCTTCTTTTCTGAAGCTCTATTTGGGGTCTTCTTTTCTGAAGCTTTGTTTCTGATGCTTTTTTCAGCCTCTGAAACCTCCATTTGAGAAGTTGGGCAGGGCTACATTCGAAGTATAAGACACATCCAGATTTTCACCCTCTTTTTTGGGGGGGAAAGGTGCGTCTTATACTCCGAAAAATATGGTAAGTGATAGGCCTCTGCACCTATTTGAGCCAGCTTTGGGTAACATGAGTTCTTGAAATGGCTTCGGAAAATGCTCTTCTGCTTACTCTGCAGTCTCCAAAAATTGCAGAAAGCACATCCCGTTCTCACACAATTTTTGAAAGCTCTGGAAGTCGCACGAGAGCTCAGCCTTCCTAGGCCACTTCTGGAGGCCACATGAGTGTACGTCCCATTCTCACGCAAGCTCCATGGTCTCTGAAAATCACATGAGAATGTGCTTTCAAGAATAGTTGTCAGATGTTGGTGAACGCTGGCATGTCGCACAAAACATTATGGCGTGTTATCCTTGACATACGTGTCATAGGTTCGCCATCACTGGTCTGGCATTTCAGGTACAGCTAGGAAAGGCTAGCTAGGTTCCTACCTCAAAAGGGTGTCAAAAACCTTCCTTTCGGAGAAAAAAGTGTCCTGCAGGACTCTAATTGACCCCACTGTTCTTCAAGTGATTTTTCTAGAAATTAATCTGGGTAGGTTAGAGGAGATCCCAAATGTTTAATAGTTGGACTCCCAATAAAGTAAATTCCTTTCTCTCAAGGGATGTGCAAAACCAGCACTTTGGAACAAAATGTTCTGGAGAGCTGCAGAATATCCAGTTTCTCCTCCAGGCTAACCTGATGGCCCCTTTATGACTTGTGGACTTCAACTCCCAGAGTTCCTGAGCCACCATGGCGAACAATGGCCCCTTTATGACTTGTGGACTTCAACTCTCAGAATTCCTGAGCCATCATGGGGAACAATGGGCCCTTTATGACTTGTGGACTTCAACTCTCAGAATCCCTGAGCCATCATGGGGAACAATGGCCCCTTTATGACTTGTGGACTTCAACTTCCAGAATCCCTGAGCCATCATGGGGAACAATGGCCTCTTTATGACTTGTGGACTTCAACTCCCAGAATTCCTGAGCCATCATGGCGAACAATGGCCCCTTTATGACTTGTGGACATCAACTCCCAGAGTTCCTGAGCCAGCAAGTCATAAAGGGGTCATCGTTTCCCATCCCTGTGTTACAACAAACATCTAAGAATAAAAGGTATTTGCAGAAATCCATGAGTTCTGCTTCCTGAGCTTAACAGAGCTTGACAGCCATTTCTATATAGGGAAAAGGATCTTGGCTTGAAGTCCTGCTTCTCCCTAACTTTTCCCATCGGCTTGATTCCAACAGGTGACACCTGGGGGAATGATGGCAAGAATAGACTGGATGGGATGGTGCCCAGGGAAGGTCCAGGGAAAGAAATGGAAGACAATCTGTGGAATCAGAGTGGGGGAAAGGAAGAAGAAGAAGAGACTCAAGCAACAGAGACATGGCCAAAGGAATCAACAGGTATTGAATGAAGAAAGCTTTGTTTAGGATTCATATTGCACCTTTGATGATTGTGGGAATTGGGGCATGCAGTAGCATCAGGTCCTAATCAGTGGTGGGTTGCTCCCAGTTTGAAAGAACCGGTAGTAAAAATTTGTAGTAGTTCCAAGAACCGGTAATAACATTGGCTGGCCAAGCCCCAGAAGTGGTCCCCGGCCCAATCGCCGATCGCTTACCCCATCCGATGTCAGCCTCTCAACTTGCATTTCATTCAGGGCTGACATAGTAAAGAGGGGGTTAAATTCCTGTGGGATTAGTAAGAGAGACTGCCGTAGAATGATTTAGATAATGACCAATAAGGATAAGGAAGCAAGCCAGGAAAGGGAGGGAATTTGGAGCAGGGGTCATTTCCTGACTGCATATGAGTCCGTGAAGACGTTGTTCTAACAAATAAAAGTTTTTTTTTTCTTTATTATCAATATGTGAGAGGCATTTTATTTCTTTAGACAACTCAAACTCGGACACCCACGTCATCAGAGGCTTTTTTTTTTCTTTTAAAAGCATTTTTTCTACAACCTCTTCGGCCAAAAAAAGTGCTTTTAAAAATAAAAACAAAAAGCCTCTGATGATCCCGCTGCTCAACTGGGATCGTCAGAGGCTTTTCAAAGCATTTTTCCTACAACCACTTCTGCTGAAGAGGTGGTAAAAAAAAATGCTTTGAAAAGCTTCTGACCATCCCAGCTGAGTTGCCTGATCGGCAGAGGCTTTTCAAAGTATTGTTTTCTGCAACCTCTTAAGGTTGTAGAAAAAATGCTTTTAAAAGTTTTTTTTTAAAAGTTGACCACGCCCACTGTCACATTACCCCCACCAAGCCATGCCCACAAAATAAGCCACACCCACAGTAAATAGTAAAAAATGTTAGAACCCACCCCTGGTCCAGAGTCTTAGTTCTTGAGGTCATCTCTTGAAATGAAATGCAGGGAGTCTGAGTAGAGAAGGGGGGGGAGCAGAAAAATAGGCTTTCTGCTACAGCCCAGAGATTTCTCCTCAATTTCTGTTTTTTTGTGGCTTTTTTATGTATTACCCTGCACAATGGAGAATTTTGCAGAACATAGTTTTCGAGTGCAGCTCAGAATCTGAGAAATCCAATGAAACTCTGAACGCGTGGCAACTGATAATCAGAAAGCAAAACAGGGCGACCTTTTTACCTCCCACCTTAAACAGAGCAGGCAGAGAGAAAAAGCAAAAGCTGAAGCCACCGCAGAGAAAGAGAGAGGGAGGGAAAGAGAAGGAGAGAGAGAGAGAGAGAGAGAGAGAGAAAAACAGATAAGGAGAGGGAGGGAAAGAGAGAAAGAAAGAGGGAGAAAAGAAAGAGAAAGAGGGAGAGGGAGGGAAAGAGAAATGATATTATAAAAGTTTTTTTCTTTTTTATTGTTGCTAAACATAATATTTCAAAAGCAGAAAAAAATGAAGGGGCATAAAAGTGCATTTATCACGTTTTTCTTAGAACAATGAGCTTGATTATCATTATTTTAGGTAGTAAAACCTCAGTTTTCAGATGAAATTGCCGTCTTGGCACTTTGCAATAAGTAAGTGGGTTTTGGGTTGACGTTTGGGCACTCGGTCTCTAAGAGGTTCGCCATCACTGAGCTAAAGCAATAAGGGTTTTTTTCAACATTCCCTCTCTCTTCGTTTCTCGATGGCTGAAAGAGGACGAGACAATTGCTGGATGTAATGGGACAGTTACTGAAACGGCTGGAGATCTCGTGTCCAAGGAGCCTCCACAAGCATTGCCTGGAAGATCACCGGGAAAGATCTCTTTTGTAATGGGGACGACTGAAAGTGAGTATCCAGAAGAATGGGGATGCTGCCCCCACCTCACCCTGCCCCTATCCGCAGAATGCCTACTCCAGAGAGGTCATTTTGGCACCAGAAAAGGCAATTTGTGGCAACCCAAGCAGAGTTCCCCAAGGATCATCTGTTCACTGGTGTCTTTCTTGAAATTATAAAAGAAAAGTGGAGACTCTGGAAAGAGTGCAGAGAAGAGCAACCAAGACGATTAGGGGTCCGGAGGCTAAATATATAAAGAATGGTTGATGTAATTGGGTAAGTCTAGTTTAATGAAAAGAAAGTCTAGAGGTGACATGATAGCAGTGTTCGAATATCTCAAGGGCTGCCACAAAGAAGAGGAAATCAAGCAGTGGTGAGGACCAGGAGTCCTCACGTACCCCATTTTGGCTCCCAGGTAACTGCAGGGAGGCTTCCTAGATTAAAAATGGGGCACAGGGAGAAAGGCCCACCTCCCTCCCCCAGCAGCCAGTTTTCGTTCCCAGGGGAGTACAGGAGGCCAAGTGCTGCCTGTCACACACCCCTGGCCACACCTACCCTGGCCATGCCCACCATCTGGTCATTAGGGCAGAGAACGGGTTGTTAAATTATTTGAACCCCAGCACTGGAGTCAGGCTATTTCCCAAAGTACCCAAAGGCAGGACAAGAAGCAATGGGTGGAAACTACCGTATTTTTCAGAGTATAAGATGCACTTTTGCCCCCCCCCCCCTAAAAGAGGCTGAAAATTTGGGTGCGTCTTTTACTCCGAACGCAACCCCGTGCAGTGATGAATTATTGATGTCATAAGTCAAGGACTACCTCTAACTTTTTTAAAAAGTATTTTATACATTTATAAATTGCCTTCATTTAATCCTGATTTCCCTTATTCTGTGATTTGGTCCACTTCAAGTTTTATTTGAAAAGGGACAATATTTTTCTCAAACAGCATCCCTTAACTAGAGACATTCTGATGAAGTATAACTCTCACCTTCCCTGTTCTGTGTTTTGCTTTATTATTTCAGAGGATTTCCATTTGTAGCTCCTCAATGGCCACATCGATACATCTGGGAATACCTGTTTGATTTTGCCCCTTTGTAATATAGATCTTTCTTTCTTTCTTTCTTTCTTTCTTTCTTTCTTTCTTTCTTTCTTTCTTTCTTTCTTTCTTTCTTTCTTTCTTTCTTTCTCTCTCTCTCTTTCTTTCTTTCTTTCTTTCTTTCTTTCTCTTTTTCTTTTTTTCTCTTTCCTTCTCCTTCCTTCCTTCCTTTTTTCTCTTTCCCTTTTCTTTTTCTCTCTCTTTCTCATTCTTTCTGTCTCTTTCTCTCTTTTTCTCTTTCTTTTCTGTCTTTTCTCTTTTTCGTTCTCTTTCACTTTCTTTCTCCTTCTCTTTTTCTCTTTCTGTCTCTCTGTTCCTTTCCCTCTTTTTTCTCTCCCTCTTTCTCCTCCTCTCTCTCTCTTTCTTTCTGTTTTTCTCTCTCTGTTGCTTTCCCTCTTTTTCTCTCTCCCTTTCTCATTTTCTTTCTGTCTCTTTCTCTTTCTGTCTCTTTTTCTTTCTTTCTCTGTCTCTCTCTGTTTCTTTCTCTCTTTTTTCTCTTTCTCCCTTTCTCTTTCTTTCCTTCTTTCTTTCTTTCTTTCTTTCTTTCTTTCTTTCTTTCTTTCTTTCTTTCTTTCTTTCTTTCTTTCTTTCTCTCTCTCTCTCTCTCTCTCTCTCTCTCTCTCTCTCTCTCTCCCCTCTCTCTCTCTCTTTTTCTATCCTTCTAGGTGACCCTTGTGAAAGCGGAAGTGAATGGGAGCCGGTGCTATCAGAAGACACAGAGGACGAAGAAGATGCAGTAAGCCACTTTGGGAACCTAAAAGAGCCAGGAAAGAGTAAAGAAGGCCACCCCGAAGAATGGCTGAATAAAGACAGTTCCCAGGGAAGCGACTACAGTGCCATGCTGGCGCAACAAAAAACCTACAAGGGCAAGAGGAAGAACCAGTGCAAAGTGTGCGGGAAAAGTTTCACCCGGAAGGCGAGCCTGAAAGTTCACCAGCGCATCCACACGGGCGAGAAGCCCTATAAATGCACCGTCTGCACCAAGGGCTTTTGCGACAAAACCAGCTTCCTTCGCCATCAGCGAATCCACACCGGGGAGAAACCGTACAAGTGTCCCGAATGCGGGAAGAGTTTCAATCGCACTACCAACCTGATTACCCATCAGAAAACCCACGTGGAAAGCCGGGAGAAGACCTTCCACTGCTCCAGCTGCAGCAAAAGCTTCTACAACAAGTACAGCCTGAAGACCCACTGGCGAAGCCACACCGGGGAGAAGCCCTACAAATGCTCCAGCTGCAGCAAGAGCTTCTGTGACAAGTCCAACCTGGAGGCCCACTGGCGCGTGCACACCGGGGAGCGGCCGTTTGAGTGTTCGGAGTGCGGGAAGAGCTTCAGCGACCGCCGGACTCTTCTCCGCCACCAGAGGATCCACACTGGGGAGAAACCCTACCGATGCACCGAATGCGGGAAGAGTTTCAACGACCTGGCCACGCTCCTCCGGCACCAGAAAATCCACACGGGAGAGAAGCCCTACCGGTGCACCGAGTGCGGGAAGAGCTTCAACCAGAGCTCGCACCTCATCCGGCATCAGAATACGCACGACGCCAAGCGCCATAAAACCTTGGAAGCCAAGCGTGGCACCAAGGCTTCCGTCGGGACCAATATCTTTTTGGATATTGGAAGCTTTGCCCAGGGGAGCTATTACCAGTACGCACACCCCGCCGAGCCGTTTCACTGGTCCCTTTCAACCTACTCGTCTCCCGCCGAGCCAGGAGAAGCCGGCATGCCGAACCTGTGGACTATTCAGGAGACCTCGGTGGGTGACCAAGCCATCCTGGTTATGAAAGAATTCACAGAGGAGAGGACCTTAGCTCTCTGAAGGCTCTGAATGGAGGAGAAAAATGAAACCTGTATTCCCCCCCCCCCCCCTCCACCAAGAGCAGGTTCATTAATCTGATATCACAAAGCAGGGATTTTATTTTTATTTTTTGAGAAAGAAACCCGTTTCTTTCAAAAAGGAAGTTCCACAAGGACGGCATGAAAGTTCCACAAGGAACTTTCCACAAGGACGGCATGAAATCCTCTGGACTCCTTCGCTCACTGTTCGGCTTGTGGCAATGATTGGAGAGAGATTTTTTTTTCTTTTTTTTTTTCTTTCTACAAAGACTCGATTTAGGGAGTAAGCTTGGGGAGGGGAGGAAAATATACCAAGAACTTGAGATTTACAAAATTCTGCTCCTCAGGTAGCAGGTTCAGCTTGCACGATTTAGTCCCCGGGGTTCTGTTTCCTCAGTCCACACGGAAGCAAAGAAGAATTGAATTGAAACCGTTGAAAGGAAAGACAGCCAATATCTTTGAAAAGAGGGTATTTTCCCTCCCCCGTTTTTCAATTGGGATCCTTTTTAGTTGAATCAGGAGAGAACCGTTGGATCTCTTCCGCTTGCTCTGACTCTCTAACAAACCCAGGTTTGAGAGGGATGTGGCACTAGGACTTTCTGGTGTATGGTAAATAAAAGGACGGCCTCTTTTGTAAGCTGAATAGAAACTGAACTATGCAAAAAGATGGCTGGTGAGGTCCAGAGAAAGCTTAAAAAAAAAAAAGCATTGGGGACGTGATGCGAGATCGCTGTCCCACAAAGACATTTTTTTAATTGCTCGGTTTTTCAAAGAAGGAGATTTTCTAAAGGAGGGTTTCCCAATGTCAGCTTTAAGATGACTGGACTTCCACTCCCAGAATTGCCCAGCATTTCCCAGGAAATCTGGGAGTTAAAGTCCAAGCATCTTAACGTTGCCAAGCCCGAAAGGAATGCTGCCAAAATTACGAACCCATCATGGATAATAAGTGTGGATGCATGAATAGCTAGGAGCGTCTTAGATTTTCAGCATGCTGGGGTTTTTTTTTAAAAAAACAAAACAAACTGTAAATCCTAATGCAGCACAGGAATTAAGCATGATATGGCCAGTTTATTTTAGTGGGAACCAGTATGCTTGACTAAAGCTGCAGAAAGTCGTAACGATCAAACTGATTTTAGGTTGTCACCTTGTGCAGGTTTAACGAAAGGCAGACCCTTGTAGGAATCAGAGAAAAAGATGGGATAATGCTGCATTATTATTTTTTTACAGCCAGACATGAATCCTCTCAAATGCTGGTAAGGAGATTTCCAATGAGATACAGGAACAATTCTAGAACAGGAAAACATCTGCAATGGAAACAGAATCTCCCTCTCTGTTTGCTTGTCTGAGGAAAAGCATCATGGGGAAGGCTTGCTTTATGTATTATTTTTTAAAAATTCCTCCCCTATTAATTTTTTTAATACAGAAATACTCTTTCCTCCTCCTATTTTCCCTACAACAACAATAACAACCGCTTTGTGAGGCGGGTTCGGCTGAAAGAGAGGGACGGGCCCACGCTCACTCAGCCGGATTTCGTGGCTAAGGTGGAACCACAACCCAAGCTCTTCGATTCCCTTGAATTTGCAAGTTGATTTCAGGTAAAAAAAAATTATAGCCCGGAGCCAGTGCTGGGATTCAGCCGGTTTGGGCTGGTTCGAGCAAACCGGTAGTTAAATTCCTGACTGGCCCCGCCCTGCCCCTTCCTGCCCCGCCCCTTCCAAGAGTCCCCGCGTGCCCCATTTTGGCTTCCAAATAAGTTCAGGGACGCTTCCTAAGCCCAAAATGGGGTGCGGGGAGTGCGGCGCACTCCCCCGCGGCCTGTTTTCGCTCCCAGGAGGCCTACTGGTGCACCCCCCCCATGGCCCTTTTTCGCTCCCAGGGGAGTCCAGGAGGCCGAGTGCTGCCTATCACACCCCCTGGCCACGCCTACCATGGCCACGCCCACCGAGCCAGTCATTACGGCAGAGAACCGGTTGTTAAATTATTTCAGTCCCACCCCTGCCTACAGCCTTCGCCACTGGGCCAAACTCACTATTGTTTTGTATGTAGACAACAAGGTCACCATCTTTGGAGTCCAAGATGGCACCAGCAGGCCATTTCAAACAATCGTGAAAATGCCTCAGTTTTGCAAGCTAGATCTTGCCGGTTGGTGACTTTAACAACTTAAATGCAGTTGCTTTAAAGGGAACAAACTGCCAAATGATCCCTGTCTCACGCCATGGCCAGATTTGGCAGTCCCCTCTGCATTGCTCAAAGCAGAATGCCAGAATCTCATGGAATCTGGTGTCGGGATTTGAGGCTGGACCCGATTGGAACATGAGGGATCCTTGATGCTCTCTGAGGGTAGTTGTTTTCTTGTAGATGTTTCATTGCTCAGACTAACATCAGTGGTAGTCCTTTAATATTCTCCTTTATAAAATTTGAATAATTTGTAAAGAAGGGGTGTTTTAAAAATGGGCCTTCCGTGTGGGTGGGCCCCTGTTGCATGGCTGAATTTAAAAGCAAAGGATGTTTGCGAAACAATTCCATTATACAGGTAGTTCTCAGGTTACAATTGTAATGGAGCCTGTCATAATGGTCGTAAAATGGGTCAGTCACGCGACCAGCCTGATTTTGTGATGCTTTTTACAGTGGTCATTAAGTGAACCCGGCAGTTATAAAACAAATGCAGCGGTCGTTAAGCAGACCCATTGTTTACTATGGTGCAAAATGCAGCCACACAATGCTTCAAATGAGGCCATGTTGCCAAGCGCCTGAAGCAGAGTTGTGTGATTGTGTGGGGGGGAGATGGGGGAAACGACCGTTGACCGGTCGTAAGTCTCCTTTTTCAGGTAGGTCATAACTTCGTAGGGTTTCTAAATCACTGGTCATAAGTCGAGGATTACCTTCATGTACGTAGACTAAAACTGACTATCAAGTAAGATGGCTCTTAAGGCATCAGGGGGCTCTGATTGTTATTTTTAATGACAGAAAATACCAGATTTTCAAATTTTTAGAATAGGAGATATCACTTAGGTTTTTCTTGGGGACACTTGTTGTGATTCGAGGCTGGCTTTTCTTCCTAAGCATCAGCAATTCTGAAATGTTGCAATACAGATAGTCCTCGACTTAACAACAATTCGTTTAGTGACCGTTCAAAATTACAAGGGTACTGAAGAAAGTGGCTGATGTCACACAATTGTTGAAGCATCCAGATGTGATCATGTGATCAAAATTCAGCTGCTTGGCAGCTGATTTAGAAAGGCTTTCCCACCCAGAGCTCTCGGTACGCTGCTGTGGCTGATGGGTATAGCAGGCGCTAAAAGATCGTGCCATTAAGCGTATTAAGAAGAATAAGTGCAGGGAGTGGTGCGGTAGCCTAGAGAAGGCTGTGAGTTCGATCCTAAGTAGAGGCAGATATTTCTCTCTCTGGGCACAATGAGAATATATCTGCTGAAAAAAACTCCGCATTGGCGTCAGGAAGGGCATCCGGCCAGTAAACACTGCGAGCTCCATTCAGTTGCCCAGATTCTACCCCACAAGGGATTATGGGGTGGTTAAAAGAAGATGGTAGAAGAATAAGTGCAGGATTGGGGTCTCATAGGACTCCTGAGCACAAATAAGGGCCATGCGAGGATGTCTCACAACAGAGATTCAGTGGGAGTTAGTGTAAGCATTTGAATGTTGAGAGATTTGAGGGGTTATGTTTTATTCAGTTCAGGCTTCCTGTAAATTAGAAAAAGGAGAGCCAGTTTGGTGTAGTAGTCAAAGACATCAGGCTAGAGACTGGCAAGCCCTCATTTCTAGCTGGGTGGTGGCCTTGGGCCAGCCCCTCTCTCTCAGCCCTAGAAAGGAGACAATGGCATACCTCTTCTGAAATATATTGCTAAGAAAAATGCAGGGATTTGTCATCATTGTCCCTGACATTTATTGGTTAATGATGGAAATGAGCTGCTGGGTCGGTAGAGTTTGAGGCAGAGAATGATGGGTCGATAAAGTTTGAGGCAGAGAATGATGGGTTTATCAGTAAAGATTAAATTTTTTCAAGGGGCCTCGGTTCTTGAAGCTACTTGTGAGATTTTCTGGGAACTGTAACATAGAATGGTACTATGGTGCAGGTTTTGGGAACTTGTGATCAGATAAATGCTAATATTTTTTATTTACCTGCAAAGGGATAGAGAGAAGGATGGATTGAGGTCATTTACCAAAGGTACTTGAAATTGAAATCTGTAAACAGGATTTTTTTTTCAAATGGCCATCACGTTCATCCATCCTCTTCTGAGTTTTAAACACTGACGTTCATTGAGTTTCTGATTCTATTGTACGTTCTGTATATTTTTAAATTTAGATTGTGTTTGTTATCCATGCTTAGTTTAGGTTTTCACTATTTATATTACATTAGTCTCTCTTTTGTTTTTATTTTAACCCTGAGGTCTTTCCAGCACAACAAACTTGTTAAGTTACACTGTAAAACCCAGAACTTTGATTCCCTTGAATTTGTGAGGTAATTTCAGATTTTTTTAAAAAAAAAGGCAACTGAAAACTAATCACTGTAACCCTTCTGAAAAACTCGCAGTGGAAGGGAGAAATTCTCTTGGACGGAGAGAATCTATTCTGAAAATATTGCAATACAGATAGTCCTCGATGTACAACAATTAGTTTAGTGACTTCAAAATTAAAAACGGCACTGAAAAAAGTGACTTATGACCACTTACACTTATGACTGTTGAAGCATCCCCATGGTCATACGATCAAAATTCAGCTGCTCGGCAACCGATTCGCATTTATGACGGTTGCAGTGTCCCGAGCTCATGTGATCAACTTTTGCCGTCTTTTGGCCAGCAAAAGTCAATGGGGAAGCCAGATTCACTTAACAACCGTGGGCAGAAATCTCATAAAATGGGGCAAAACTCATTTTAACAACTGCCTCACTTAGCAACAGAAATTATGGCCTCGGTTGTGGTGGTGAGTCAACCAGAACTTGAGAAGAAAAAGGGACTTGCAAACGGAAGACTCTTTGAAACAGTGACGTGGCGTAACTTGTGAATGCAAACATGATTACTTTTGAGCAAACAGTCTCTGCTCAGTTTCCCAAGCTTAAGAGATTTCCCCCCCACCCCGACTCCTCTTAACTTGTTCCTCCATCTTGCCCTTTTGTAGGAATTGTCTCAAATCTGTGCTTTTGGAAAGTAGCTGGTTCTTGTAGCTGATTGACTTTCATATGCATGGGCGGCTTTGAAAGGATTGTATGGTAATCACCTTTTAGTGTAATGGGAAGATGCTTTGCAAATAAAGAGTAATGACATGGTCATTTCTGTCCACTGTTTTAACATTTATATGTTCTACTAGACAATTCGGCTCCCGGTGGGGGGGCGGGGAGGGAAGATGTCATTTCAGAGGTCTTTCCTTATCTAAATAAGAGAAACAGAACAACCAAAAGCAGGAAAAACCAATGGGATTTGGAGCCTTCTGATAGCTTCCCCATTACATGTGGTAATCTGGCTGGGGGCATAAAAAATCCTCTCCTTCCTTTCCTTTCCTTCTCTCCCTCCTTTTTTCTCATCTCCTTTTCCTTCCTCTTCTCTCCTCTTTCTTCTATTCCTCCCCCTTCTCATCTCTCTTCTTCCCTCCTCTCCTCTCCTCCCTTCCCTTCCTCTTCCTCCCTCCTTCTCATCTCCTCCTCTCTCCCCTTTTCTCTTCTCCCTCCCTCCTCCTCCTTCCCCCTGTACTTTTATTCTCCCTCTTCCTCCCTCCCTCCTTCTCATCTCTTCTTCTCTCCTCCCCTCCCTCCTTCTGTTTTTTCTCCTCCCTCCCTCTTCTCATCTATTCTTCCCTCATTTCATCTCCTCCCCTCCTCTTCACCTTCCTCCGTTTCTCGTCCTCTCCCTCACTCCCTTCCTCCCTCCTGAACATGATATGCAACAGTGATATGGTGCACTATCAAAAGTAGGCAGTCTCTCTGGTTCAGCCTTTTGCAGCCAGTGACTGGACGTATCATGGCAGCAAGGACATAGAAGTAGGGCTTTACAGTTACTGAAGGACCGTTCTGTATAAGTAAATGAGAACCCAAACCCTCAGTTTAACAACAACAACAACAATAGCAGCCTTTATCTATTTACTTTATTTATTTATTTATTTACACATGGTGTACAATGAAATTGTTTTTGCCTGCTTCCCTCTTCTCCCTTCCATTCTTCCCTTCCCTCTCTTTCTCTTCCCATCTTTTTTCTCTTCACCCTCTCTCCTCCTCTTCCCTTCCCTTCTCATCTCCTTTTCTCTTCTCCCTCCCTTCCTCCTTCTCTTCCCTCTTTCTCATCTCTTTTCTCCCTCCCTCTTCCCCCCTCCTTTTTCATCTCTTCTTCCCTCCTCCCCTCCTTCTCATTTTTTCTCCTTCCCTCCTTCTCTTCTCCCTCCCTCCCTCCCTTCATCTCTTTTATCCCTCCCTCCCTTCTTCTCTTTTATCCCTCCCTCCTTCTCTTCAAGCCCCGTCTCTTTTCTCCTTCCCTCCTTCTCTTTCTTTTTTTAAAATTTGATTTATATGCCGCCCTTCTTCGGAGACTCGGGGCGGCTTACAATGCGTTAAGCAATAGCCTTCATACTTTTGTATATTTTTTATACAAAGTCAGCTTATTGCCCCCACAAATTGGGTCCTCAATTTACCTACCTTAGAAACGATGGAAGGCTGAGTCAACCTTGAGCCTGGTGAGATTCGAACTTGCAGTAATTGCAGACAGCTGGTGCTAATCACAATGCATTAGTCTACTGAGCTATCCAGGCTCCTTCTCGTCTCTTCTCCCTCCTTCTCTCCTCCCCTCCTTCTCGTCTTTTCTCCTTCCCTCTTTCTCTTCTCTTTTCTCCCTCCCTCCCTCCTCCTCTTCTCTTCCCCTCTCTCCCCTTCTTCCTTCTGTTCTTTTCCCCTCCCTCCCCCTCCCTCCCTCCTTCTCATGTCTTCTTCCATCATGACCGAGGTTGAGAAATTTTAAGGAGTGTTGCTGATCAGCTTTTCTGGGATTAAAGTTGCCTCTGATGAGAGCCTTGGTCGCATATTAAAATCCATGCTGCTTAAACTTTGTTTAATGCATACTGTAGCTTTAAGGCTTTAATGGCAATTACACCCTGTAAATAAAATAATAAAAAAAAAAACGTGGAATCACCAACGTCACAAATCAAAGGGAGGCGGGACCGGAAGATGCCTCGTTATTTGCATTCTACCATATGTCCTGTAGTTCCAGGCCGCTCTAGGCATCGCGGTGCGGTTGGTTTAACCCTTGGAGCCCCTCTGCGCAGTGTAAGTGTCTTCGGCTCGCGTCTTTTTCTCCTCTGTGACTGAGCAAGTGCAGAGTTCTTGCCCTGGAGAAACCTCCGGGGTTTTGAATGAGCAGGAAACCCCCAGATCGGAGACGGGAGCGCTGCTAAGCAGCAGCAGAGCAGTTCAGCTGTGCTTCAGCCGTGTCAAGGAAATACTCTGCACACGTTCAGAGATCCTGCCCTTGCTGCTTTATCCGGAAACTAGAAAGCTGCGATGGGATTCGGTGTGAGAAAATGTAATTTCTGTCCCGCAGAACTGATCGTTACTTAGGAGTTGGGAGTTGCAATCTTCCTTAATGTTAGGAGTCCAATCTTGGATTGCAAATCTGTATCCCTGCCCCCAATATTTTGGAGGGGGCAGAAGCAATTGTAGGATAGGTTTGTTAATTTATGTAATAAATTTATACAGCCACCCATCTCACCTGGGATTTTGGAGCGGGAGAACAAAGTTAAAAATGAACGAATATAACAATCGTGAAATTATAATAATATAAAATAATATAGAATAATATAAAATAAAAAATACGTTGAGGGATAAAGCAACACACCAGCCATGTGCTACACAAGGTGGGTGGATAATAATAATAACAACAACTCAGAACATCATACATTTTAAGAAGATACTTGGTTGATACCTGGGATGCTGGCAGCAACCTGTATCAACCTGTAGCACCAGTTACTCGTATTTGTGACACGTTTTTAAATGTTGTTGACTGAGTTTCATGTTTAATGAATAAAAGATGATAACAATAACAACAACAACCACAGCTGTGGCCTACATTTCTCACAGATACTAAAATAGATCTGCAAGCTAATCTTTGTAGTTCCACACTTAGGAATTCATCGAAAACTGGGTTTCCTTCAATTACCAAATGCGTTGGACTACAAATACCATCACTCCCAAGGAGGCTCCCAATGTGCCTTCATTGGAAGGTACATTTTAAAGGGTAATGTAGTTGAATATGCTATTTCTGAATAAACTTTCTGAATTGGGGGCCTTCCACAATACATGGTCCAGTTGGCTGAGGAGGAAAACTATTCCATGTTTTTCAAGCTAGGCAATTTTAAGGTTTGAGGACTTCAGCTTCCATGTTACCTGAGGAATTCTAGGAATTGAAGTCCATATGGCTTAAATTTTTTTATTTTTTATTTATTTATTTTTAATTAGATTTATATGCCGCCTTTCTCCAAAGACTCAGGGCGGCTTACCATGCGCTAAGTAATAGCCTTCATACTTTTGTATATTTTATACAAAGTCAGCTTATTGCCCCCACAAACTGGGTCCTCAAAATTGCCTAAATTGGGGGAAAAAACTGCTCTAGTCTAACGCATCTGGATAATGTTTTAAAAAATATTTACAATACGACTGCATAGCTGCAGTGCTTTAAATCTCTGCACACCACAGTTGCACTAGTGAAAAGAAGGACTAGGGGTAACATGATAACATATTTGAGGGGCTGCCAGAAAGAACCACGGGGCGATCACCCTATTTTCCAGAAGGCAAGAAAAAAGAAACAAGATATGGAAATTAATCAAGGAGAGAACCAACCTAGAACTAAGGAGAGAAATTTCCTAACAGTGAGAACAATTAACCCACATGCATGTGTGTGCGACCCCCCCATGCTCCCCCCGTTTTTGGCACAAGATGGCACAGTGGGTCCAGTAGACCAGTTTTTCACTCTCCCCAGGCTCCAGAACCTTTCTAGGAGCCTGGGGAGGGCAAAAATGGCCTTCCCCACTCCTCTAGAGGCCCTCCGGAGGCTGAAAATGGCCTGTTTGCCTACTGGTGTACTACTGTACTGCCTACAGAAGGCCTGAAAATCAGCATGCTGGAGCTGAGCTCGTGTGCCCACCAATACGGCTCCGTGTACCACCTATGGCATGCATGCCATAGGTTCCCCATCACGGGTATATGTGGTACCTGGCTCAATAGTAGTAACTGTGAGATGGATTTTGGAGTCCTAGTGGACAATCAGTTAAATATGAGCCAGCCGTGTGCTGCAGCTGCCAAAAAAGCCAACACAGTTCTAGGCTGCATTAACAGAGGGATAGAATCAAGATCACAGGAAGCGTTAATATACCACTTTATAATGCCCTGGTAAGGCCACACTTGGTTGCCACAATCTAAAAAAGATATGGAGACTCTAGAAAGAGTGCAGAGAAGAGCAACAAAGATGATTAAAAGACTGAAGGCTAAAACGTATGAAGAAGGGTTGCAGGAACTGGGTCTGTCTAGTTTAAGGAAAAGAAGGACTAGAGAAAGACATGATAGCAGTGTTCCAATATCTCAGGGCTGCCCCAAAGAAGAAGTCAAGCTATTCTCCAAAGCACCTGAGGGCAGGACAAGAAGCAATGAGTGGAAACTAATCAAGGAGAGAAGCAACTTAGAATTAAGGAGAAATTTCCTGATAGAACAATAAATCAGCGGAACGACTTGCCTCCAGAAGTTGTGAATGCTCCAACTTCCACTGGAAGTTTTAAAGAAGATAACCATTATCTGAAATGGTATAGGATTTCCTGCCTGAGTAGAGGGTTGGACTAGAAGACCTCCAGGGTCCCTTCCAACTCTATTCTTTTTTTACATATTTTTATTTATTTTCTCTTTACATAAAATAAGTGCTTAATGAACAGCCTACTGTCTGGGTCAATTCGTTTACATAGTCATACTTATTACGTTCCTAATTTCTACTACTTTTATCCCGCCATTGATAAAACAAGTCCCGAGTTTGAAAATATTCCGTGTCTTCTTTTTTTTCTTTTATCTTCCAACTCTATTCTAATCTAAACTAAACAGTTGTTCTCTGGAGAGCGTTAATTCACAGCAGAACAGTTCAACGGAAAAAGCTAACACCCTCCCGAGAAAGAAGCCAATTCTTTTAGAGCAAGGCTGACCGAGGAATTCTGGAAATTGAAGTCCACCTGTCTTAAAAGTTGCCAAGATTGGGAAATCCTGAAATTAGAAGGTGTTGCAATTTTTGTACTGATGTTGATTATTATTATTATTTAAATTTTTATACCATCCTTCTCCGGAGGGACTCAGGGCGGTGCACAGCCATAATAAAAACCAACATATACCATAAAATTTAAAAACAATTTAAAACAAATTAGATAATTTGGCCGTATTTTTAAAAAACTCCAAGATTAAAATACCCATTTAAAATTCATTATCTCGTCAGCCCGGCCTGTTGAAATAGTAAAGTCTTAAGGGCACGGCAAAAGGTACGTAGGTCGGGGATCATACATATCTCTGGGGGCAATTCATTCCAGAGGGTGGGAGCCCCCACAGAGAAGGCTCTCCCCCTGGGGGTCGCCAGTCGACATAATTTGACCGACGGCACCCTGAACAGTCCCTCTCTGTGAGAGCGTACTGGCCGGTGGGAGGCTATCGGTGGCAGAAGGTGATCTCGTAAGTACCCAGGTCCTAAGCCATGGAGCGCTTTAAAGGTGGTGACCAACACCTTGAATCGCACCTGGAAGACCACTGAGAGCCAGTGCAGCTCACGCAGGAAAGCTGTTACATGGGTGCGTCGTGTCGCCCCCATAATCACCCGCGCGGCCTCATTCTGGAGCAGTTGGAGCTTCCGAGTGCTCTTCAAGGGGAGCCCCATGTAGAGAGCATTACAGTAGTCCAGTCGGGAAGTGACGAGGGCGTGAGTGACCGTGCGCAAGGCGTCCCGGTCCAGAAAGAGACGCAACTGGTAGAAAAAAAACCTGAAAAAAAAGCCCCCGTCATACGACAGTGCGATCCCACTGAGAGATGCTTGGAAAATTAAATTTAAACTCTTCCCGTCTGATTGTCCTGGCCAGGAGATCCTCTTCTCCAGCTGTGCTAGAAATCCCAGGAACGTAATTGTACAGGTCTCTATGGTCCCCAGGCCTTGTGTGGAATTGCCATTCTGGCCATCGAGCCCCCCTTTCTTTTTCTTTTGAAAGAAAAGGACCCCAATCGAAATGTTCTCCGTGTGCACCTTAACAGGACGTCATGGGACCATCCTGCCCTGGCACACGGGTCGCTCCCTCCACTCTCCTCCGAAAGCCCATTAAAGGGTTACACCGCAGCCACTCCTACTTCCTAGAGAGGCTGGAGTAACCTTGGGGCTGGGGGATGGTTGGGCATAATATTCGGCAAGGCCTCTTCCTGCGCCCAGCCACCCTGCCTTGTAGGTAACTATTAGAACAACAAGAGGCAACAGCCAACCCGCTTCCCATCTACGCCAGGGGAACTCCTAGATTGTGGGGGGGACGAAGCGTTAATGCCCAGGTGAGAATCACAGCTGTGTGCAAAATTGGGATGTCAAGGTTTTTGCAGAGTCCAGACTCTCGCTCACTCGTGGTCCTCCTCTCTTGCACTCTTCTCCTTTGTGCGTTGCTTAGATGCATTTTCAAATTTGTAAGCTAAAGTTTCTCTCCTTTTCCATTTTCTTCTTGGTTCTACATTTAAAAAACAAAACAAAAACAAAACCCAGAATTTTCTTTCTGCAATAAGCTGAGATGCCTGCCCTTTTAGAAAGCTTTGGCATTCTCTCTCTTTGCAGCGATGAATTTGGATGCTGTGTGCTCTCAGACAGGCTAGGCAAGGGCAGCCATGGATGTGAAGGGAATAACTTGAAACACTTTTTATAACTTCCTCTCCTTACTTGACATCCGAGTTGCAATGGTGTAAGGAAGCTAAGCATGCGTCAGAATTCCTTTCTAGCATTGGAAAAGCAGAGGTAACTTATAAAGTTACCCCCAAATAAATCAACAAGAAAAAGAATTGACAGTGTATGCATAATTTTGTATTTATTTATTATTTTGTCGTGTTTGTGTAGCAGTGTACTGTATATTGGAAGCGGTGACCCTTTGAGAGCTGTATGCAATGAATTTCCATCTTAATATAGGCCGATCAGTGTACATTTAAAGTGACAATGAAGTTACTCAGTCTATTCTAGGCCCTGATTTATTTATTTTAGAAATGTTGTGATCCACTTTTTCTCCTATTAGAAACAATCCCAATATAAAGTAAAATTGATTTTTTGAAAATGTTAATGGTTTACCTCTAAAAATATCTTTAAAATCTTTGGTAGTTAAAAAAAAAACTTTTAAAAAGACCAAAATCTTGGTGGTACATCTTAAATCGAAGAGCCTAAACAAGAAGGATTATATCTGTTTCTCAGGATATTCAAATTGTTGGACTCAAAACAGGCGAGACTCAGCTTTTAAAAAGCTGTTCCTTTTGGATCTAACCTATTCTGCAGGGTTGTTGTTTTTTTTGTTTTTTGTTTTTGTTTTTTTTAATTTGATTTATATGCCGCCCTTCTCCGGAGACTCAGGGCGGCTTACAATGCGTTAAGCAATGGCCTTCATACTTTTGTATATTTATACAAAGTCAGCTTATTGCCCCCACAAACTGGGTCCTCAATTTACCCACCTTAGAAAGGATGGAAGGCTGAGTCGACCTTGAGCCTGGCTAGGATTGAACTCAGAGAAATTACTCTTGGAGAAGAGTAGCTGAGTATTGGTTATCTTAAAATTCTGGAGGAATCAAGAGGATTAAAAAGGTAACTTTTAAATATTTCAGGTTAATATTTCACATTCCTTGGTTCATTTACTTGGAAGCAAATCCCATTTAGTTCGTTGTTGGGACTGTAGATGCATAATTACATCATAAAGGTAGTTCTTTCCATTAGATTTTTCAGTCAAATAAACAAGAGAAAAAGAAAAAAGAAAAATACAAATAGTCCTCAATTTACAACCATTTGTTTAGCGACCGTTAGAAGTTACAAACAGTACTAGAAAATGATTTATGACCATTTTTCACACCTTTGACCATTGCAGCATCCCATGGCCACGTGGTCAAAATTCAGATGCTTGGCAACTGACTCACATTTACGACGGTTACAGTGTCCCAGGATCATGTGATCTCCCTTTGTGACCTTCCATGGGGAAACCAGATTCCCTTAACAACCGTATTATTAACTTAACAACCGCAGTGATTCACTCAACAACTGTGGTAAGAAAGGTCGTAAAATGGGGCAAAACTCAGCAACAGTCTTGTTTAGCAACATAAATTTGGTCATAAGTTGAGGACTACCGTTAAAGCTAATGCCATTTTAAGCCAGCCAGCCACATCAATTTTTTAAAAACTAAATAAACAAACAATGATAATTCTGCTGGTTGAAGACAAAAGAAATCTAAGATAGTATTGTAGAATACTACGTTGATTAGAAGCTGGTGAAATTATCTAAAAAGTCTGCACGTCGTTGCATTTTCCTGAACTCAGAAAAAAATAGTGCCACAGTTCACTCAGCTCACGTGAGATGGGCGACTAGATAAATTTGATTAATAAGTACTTAAAATATCAGGGGATGATCAGAGTTTTATTCCAACATTTTAAAGTACATTCTCTCTTGCAGAATCAGCTGTCTGTCTCTTAAAGGAAGAAAATTCTCCCTGCTGATCAGAAATGTTGCTGGTCCCTTCCTTGAGTAATTTCTTCTTCTTTTTTTTTACTGAAATCCCCCAATGTTTGTAGGCCTCAACAGAAGATTCGTCTGGTTCTCCCTTTGTAATCATTTTTCTTTATTTTAAAAGTCATCTTTCAAAGAAGAGGCTACAATTATTCATGAGCTTATTTGGCTTGGAAATCCTCGTCGTCGTAGCTTTGAAAAGCTCCGGTCAGCCTCAACCAGGACCTTTCCTCCACTGTATGTGGATGTTGTCTTCTGTGAAACGTTAGCCGCGAAAATGGCTACTGAACTGAGGGCCGGAGGAGCCACGTTTCTCTCCTTCCAGAATGTTCTGGGACACAGCATGAACCCTATAAGAAAGTCCGAGGAGGAAGCCCAAGTGCGGGCTCTAGACCCTGATGGGGAACGGATGGTCCCTCGGGTCATTCAGGTTGGGACCATAGGAGAATTTCTAGGGTGGATGGCTCCCCAAGAGATGATCCAAGGATCAGAAGAAGGTTTGGCTCAGCGCTGGGAGACCCAATGGCAGGAAGTCTTGAAGGCGGTCCAGCTTCTTCCTTCTGGGTTTGGGACTCCACACCAGTCAAAACCTTTTCCCTGGGACTCTGAGTCCGTCCCCAACACCAACCAATGGTCGAATGGAGAAAGCGTTCCTCAGTACTTGGTGGTCAACAATGGAGAGTTACCTCCTCGGATCCTTTATGGTCCAGAGGTTGAAGGAAACAGGCTGATGAAGGACATACTTGTGAACCAAGAGGCTCTCTTAACCGAGGCTCAGCGCCAACGTTTTAGGCAGTACAGTTACCAGGAGGCTGAAGAACCTCAAGAAGTTTGCAAGAAACTCCGGGAATTTTGCTGTCAATGGCTGAAGCCAGAGAAGCACTCCAGAGAGCAGATCCTGGAGCTGGTGATCCTGGAGCAGTTCCTGGCCATCCTACCTCCAGAGATGCAGGGCTGGGTCAGGGACCGTTATCCTCAGGCTTGTTCCCAGGCTGTGGGTCTTGCAGAAGAGTTCCTCAGGAGTCAGAAACAAGAGATTAAGGTAACACTGGTCTACACATTTTGGGAAATTATCGACCGCCGAGATAAAATGTGTTCATTTGACATATTTTGATTAGATGAATTAGAAAGCAGATGATAAATGTGCTGGTTGGCTAAAGTTTTCAAGATTTATACACGGTGTATAAAGATTTATACACAGGCGAGTATATTTGCCTACAAAGGAGGGAGATGTCTGATGATCATGATGCCTCGTAACTTCTTGACAAAGTATGCTAGAACAATGAAAATGGTACTACGTGGAAGTGTATAAATTTATCTTCACTTTGAGAACGGCAAGGCAGGTGACTATGAAAAACATGTGGAAGTTTTGCTTAGGTCCTATAAAGCATTTGGTGCAAACACATCACTGAAAATTAATTTCTTACCCTCGCATTTAGACTATTTCAAGAGCCACAGTGGCTCAGTGGTTAGAGTGCAGTACTGCAGGCTACTTCTGCTGACTGCCAGCTGCCTGCAATTTGGCACTTCGAATCTCACCAGGCTCAAGGTTGACTAAGCCTTCCATCCTTCTGAGGTGGGTAAAATGAGGACCTAGATTGTTGGGGGCAATTGGCTGACTTTGTAAACCGCTTAGAGAGGGCTGTAAAGCACTGTAAAGCGGTATATAAGACTAAGTGCTATGGCTATTTCTCTTTGAATTGTAGGGCAGTGAGTGATAAGGATGGGGAGAGATTTCACCAGGATATCAAAGGCATGGAGAAAAGATACCAAAGGAAACGGTCCATGCTTGCCGATTATTGCTAGAATCTCCCCAGGGATGATCCTACTGTAGTTCACAAGAGAAAAGCCAAAAAGCACAGTTTAAATACTGAATAAAAATGGAACCTTGTCCAACCTTGATGTTAGAGCTTGTCAGTTTTTCAAGCAAAAAGCACAAAAATGTTACACGAAAAACCAATAAACGAATGGAAAGTTATGCCCATGGTATCATTAAAAAGATAAATTTATAATGATTGGCACCGCACCGTTCTCATCGCTACATCGCATTACGCAGAAAAGTTATGGAGCATAATCACACATTCCCCCACCTCGTAATTTTGAATTATTTTGATGCAATTTTGACCTGAAGCTATATCTTGGAAACTGGAGCCAATTAATACTCAGGACTTAATTTTCGTTTATTAGTGACCCAATTTTGGTAAAATTAAGCTACTTTAGTTTCTGAGGCTTTCTCCTTGTAGACAGATGTAACAGGGGGAAGAGTTTGTAGTCTAGAATTAGCATCAACTGGAAAGTTTTTCAGAAAGTGATTTATTGATTAGATGTGCAGCCCAGCTTTCCTTCAGAAGCTATCTCCTCACATTGTTTTCCCCCCCACAATTACCTCCCTCAGCAGGTTGGACTAGATCAGAGAAACTGGTCCAGGATTCCCTCAGGGAGATTTCATGATTGAAGGAGACCAAAATCTCTCACTCCTATTGTGGCCCTTAACCATTATGATGCAATATTTCTCCCTTGGGAGGAAATGCTGGGCTGCTGGGTTGCTCAGGCTGGGTTGTGTAGGATCAAAGCCAGGTATGTGGGACATTGTGTCTAACCGCCCTGTGGGATTCACTTAATGACAGCCATCAGAAACGGTTGCGACTTCCATAAATCAGCAGAGTCATCTGGCGCTGCCCTTTACAAATGCGTTAATGTTGTTAAGTGAGGACTATCTGTGCTTACAAGAACATAACTTGAGGGGGGCAGGGAGAGGGGAAACAGAGTGGGGGGGAAAGTAGTTCTGTGACCAGATTATTTAAGGGACAGGCCTCTGTAGAAGAATTCAAGGAATGTGAATTTCTATAAATCTTCTAACATAGAGCTCTTGGGCACAGTGAGAGCTTTAAGGACAGTGGAGCAGTGATCCCCAACCTTTTGGACACCAGGGACCGGATCTGTGGAGAGAGGTTTTTCCACGGACTGGAGGGGGTGCTGGTTTTGTGTGCTGCCTGCATCCTGCGGATGGGGCTTCGCTTATTTGTGTGGCCCAGTTGCTGGAATGCCGCAGCCCGGTGCTGGCATACTGTGGACCAGTGCCAGTCCATGGACCAGGAGTTGGGGACCCCAGCAATAGAGCAGTAGTGATTTTGCTACCAAGCATTTAGAAAAAAACTCTTTATTAGCAAAGAAGTTGATCAGAAATTCGAATGAGCAGAAAATCATGGCTTGGCATTTGATTGGTGCGTTAATTAATTAATTAATTAATTATCTATCTGTCTTTGGGCTTCTTTGTAACCAATCCTGTGTTTGCACTTCTGTAATTCCTTGTGAAAAGGGACGCGGTGGCTCAGTGGCTAAGATGCTAAGCTTGTCGATCGAAAGGTCGGCAGTTCAGCGGTTCGAATCCCTAGTGCCGTGTAACGGGAGGAGCTCCCGTTCCTTGTCCCAGCTTCTGCCAACCTAGCAGTTTGAAAGCATGCAAAAAATGCAAGTGGAAAAAATAGGGACCACCTTTGGTGGGAAGTTAACAGCGTTCCGTGTGCCTTTAGCGTTTAATCATGCCAGCCACATGACCACGGAGACGTCTTCGGACAGCGCTGGCTCTTTGGCTTTGAAAGGAGATGAGCATCGCCCCCTAGAGTTGGGAACAACTAGCACATATATGCGAGGGGAACCTTTACCTTTACCTTTACCTTAATTCCTTGTGGCTTGATCATAAATGAACCTCAGTTTCTTGTTTTATAGGGTCTTGTCCCCGAAATGTTATTAACATCGGTGTGTGCTTGACCAAAGACGAGGGAGGGGGGAGAAAACTCCTTTCAGACTTGCAAGTTTCGGTTAATTTAACCTTGTGGTAAAGTACAGCCGGTCCTCGACTTACAACAGTTCATTTAGTGACCGTTCAAAGTTTCAACGGCATTGAAAAAAGTGACTGATGACCATTTTTCACACTTATGAGCATTGTGGCATCTCCGTGGTCATGTGATCAAAATTCGGACGTTTGGCAACTGATTCCTATTTATGACGGTTGCCGCATCCCGCGGGGGTCACACGATCCCCTTTTGCGACCTTTTGACAAGCCAAATCCATGGGGAAACCAGACTTGCTTAACAACCGTGTTACTAATTTAACAACCGCACTGATTCAGGTAACAACCGTAGCAAGAAAGATCGTAAACTGGGGCAAAACTCACTTAACAAATCTCTCACTTAGCGTCATAAATTTTGGGCTCAGTTGTGGTCGTACGTTGAG
Source organism: Masticophis lateralis (assembly GCA_030761175.1). Classification (NCBI taxonomy): domain Eukaryota; kingdom Metazoa; phylum Chordata; class Lepidosauria; order Squamata; family Colubridae; genus Masticophis; species Masticophis lateralis. The sequence continues at coordinate 15,453,862 of JAUDYJ010000002.1, forward strand.
GACTACTGTTGAATTACAAACAGCCCTTGACATACAATCATTTGTTTAGCGACTGTTTGAAGTTACACGGCACCGAAAAAAGTGATTTATGCCAATTTTCACACCCATGGAAACAGGATCAGAATTTGGACACTAGTATGTACGGATGATGGTTGCTGCATCCCGGGAGGGGTGTTACATGATCCCCTTTCAAAGTCCATGGGGAAGTCACTTAACAACAGCCGAGATTCACTTAACGACCCTGGCAAGGAAAGTTCTAAAACGGGGCAAAGCTCACTTAATAAATTTCTCGTTTCGCAGCTTAAATTCTGGGCTCGTTTGTGGTTGTAAATGAGGTTTGCCTCAGTGGTGGGTTCCTCCCGGTTCTGTCCAGTTCTCCTGAGCCGGTAGCGGTGACAATATGACTTTTAAGCTGTGTGGATTTCCACTCCCAGAATTCCCCAGCCAGCATGAATTCTGGGAGCTGAAGTCCCCCCACCATCTTAAAAGATCATCTAGTATGGCCTAGTGGTTAAGACTCTACATTAGAAAGCCTGAGGCCATGGGTTCCAATCCCACCTTGGCCAGGAAAGCCAGCTGGGCCAGTTACTCTCTCAGCGTAACCCACCCCACAGGGTTGTTGTGAGGTAAATTAGGTAAAGGAAGATGTGTGGGATATGTTATTGTAAAAATAGTAAAGGCGGATATCAATAAATAAAAATAAAAAAAATCATTTCCATTTTGCAGTGGCTTGGCTGGCTCGTTTTCCTGGAAGTGTTTTTTTTTTAATTGAAAAGTTTTACAAAAAAGAAACAACATTTTCTCCCCCCGGAATCCCCCCCTTCCCCCCCCCCCCCCGACTTCCCAGAGCAAAATACAGGGTATTAAAAAAAAACAATCATAAACTAAATTAACCTAACCATCCTTAAACTAACAAATCCCCCCCCCGAAACCTTAACTCCATTATAGATAACACAATATATCTTTACATTCATTCATACGCAATTTGATAAATTCGCATCTGGTACTTATTTTGAATATAGTCTATCCATTTTCTCCACTCCAAGATATATTTTTCTTGCGTATGATCTTTCAAGTATGCTGAGATTTTCGCCATTTCAGCTAAATTTGTTACTTTCAGTGTCCATTCTTCTATAGTAGGCACAAAGTCTTTCTTCTAGTATTGTGCTACCAACAGCCTAGCTGCCGATATTAAGTTTAAAATCAATTTAGTCTCTAATACTGTACAATCAGTTGTTATACCCAATAAAAACAATTGTGGAGTAAATTTCAACCTCCTTTTCAAAATATTCTGCATTACCCACCAAATTTTTACCCAAAATGCTTTGATCTTCTTACAAGTCCACCATATATGATAATAAGATGCATCGTCACAATCACATCTTTCTTTCCTGGAAGTTTTTAAGAGGAGATTGGATAACCATTTGTCTGAAATAGTGTAGGGTTTCCTGCTCGAACAGGGGGTTGGACTAGAAGGCCTCTAAGGTCCCTTCCAACTCTTGTTATTCTGTTCTATTCTGTTCTGTTTTAGGTGCTGGAACCGTGCGCAGCACTAGTGATGGTCTCCCCGGAGGCTGAAGGATCCCTGGCAGCCTCTGGATCTAACGGCCTCCTTTGTAGAGAAGCTGAACTGAAAGACGGTCAGGATCCCAGCTCAGCGGGTAGGTACTCATGGTAGTAAGGACAGGAGGGAGCGTTAGATGTTGATTGGGTGCCGGAAGTGTACGATCTGTATTTATCCATATTGAATACAGGCAGTCCTCGATTTACAGTAGTCCATTGAGCGACCGAAGTTACAATAGCGGCTATCTGGATCCGCTCCAGTCCGGCTTCAGGCCCGGGTACAGCACGGAAACGGCATTGGTCGCGTTGGTGGATGATCTCTGGAGGGCTCGGGATAGGGGTTGCTCCTCTATCCTGGTCCTGTTAGATCTCTCAGCGGCTTTTGATACCATCGACCATGGTATCATGCTGCGCCGGCTGGAGGGGTTGGGAGTGGGGGGCACCGTTTTGCGGTGGTTCTCCTCCTATCTCTCCGACCGATCGCAGACGGTGTTGGCAGGGGGGCAGAGGTCGACCCTGAGGCGTCTCTCTTGTGGAGTGCCGCAAGGGTCGGTCCTTTCGCCCCTTCTGTTCAACATCTACGTGAAGCCGCTGGGCGAGATCATCCGTGGCTTTGGGGTGAAGTTCCATCAGTACGCTGATGATACTCAGCTGTACATCTCCACCCCAGGCCACCCCAACGATGCCGTGGAAGTGATGTCCCGATGCCTGGAGGCCGTGCGGATCTGGATGGGGGGCAACAGGCTCCAACTCAACCCCTCCAAGACCGAGTGGCTGTGGCTTCCGGCATCCCGATATGGCCAGTTGACTCCATCACTGACCATTGGGGGCGAGTCATTGGCCCCCACGGATAGGGCTCGCAACTTGGGCGTCCTCCTGGATGCACGGCTGTCTTTGGAGGAGCATGTGACGGCCGTGGCCAGGGGGGCTTTTTATCAGGCTCGCCTGATACGCCAGTTGCGTCCCTATCTAGATCGGGATTCCGTACGTACAGTCACTCAGGCACTCGTCATTTCCCGCCTGGACTACTGCAATGCTCTCTACATGGGGCTCCCCTTGAGGTGCACCCGGAGGCTCCAACTGGTGCAGAATGCGGCCGCGCGGGGGATTATGGGAGCAAGGGGGCTGTTGTGGCCCCGTCCTCTGAGCCTATCCCTTTGGAGGAAGGCAACTCTGAGCAGGAGGAAGAGGAGCCAGCCAGATCTCCCAGCCCTCCCCCTCTGGCACCGGCTCAGGTGCCAGCTGAAAGAGAGCCAAGTAGTGGGGAAACAGGTGTCTCAGATGAGAGTGAGGGAGAGACGTCATTCCTGGACGCACGCCAAAGAAGGCGAGAGAAAAGGGTACTGCAGCTGCGGCGTATGAGGAAATCCTGAGTCATTGGATTGGAGTCATAGGATCCATGACTCACTGGACCACACCCAGAAGCATATCTATTTAAGACAGTACAATGGGTCACGAAGTTCGTGACGAACAAAGCTAACTGCACAGCTAAACAAACGGAGCAACCTCGTAGTCTTGGAAGCTGGATGAACGGCAAAGCTACGTAGGTGATTTTCTTGTTTGTGTAAACCAATAAAGTCCTTGGCAGACGGTGTGCATATCGCTGCCAAGGTTGAGATAAGAACTGCAGAGTGTGCCAAGTGAGTCTTAACCCTCGGCTGGCTGTGTTTTTGTGGGTCTCTGAAGGGGGGGGACAGATCATCTTGTTCGTCACCCAAAACTCCATCGTTAACCCACGATGGACCAACAGCTGCAGCAGCAGGTACAGCAGATGCTGGAGGCCAATCAACTTCTGCAACAGCAAGTAGCACAGCTAACTGCACAACTTGCTTTGGGAAATGCTCCTGTAGCAGCTCCACCTGCTCCCCTTCCCCGTCCAAGATGCCCAGTGAACATGCCAGATAAGTTTTCTGGACAGCAGGAAATGTTCCCGGCCTTCTTGGGACAGTGCCAGCTGTACATGGCAATGCGGCCGGAGGATTTTCCGGATGACCGGGTTCGGGTGGCTTTTATTATCAGCTCCCTCTCTGGCACTGCCGCCCGATGGGCCACGCCCCTGTTGCTGCAAGACAGCCCCTTGCTTCTGGACTATCAGGGCTTTTTGCAACACCTGCGCACCATGTTTGAGGACCCCCTCCGGGTGCAGACGGCAGCGAGGCGCATCAAAGACCTCCGCCAAGGCAAGCGCCCCCTGCAGGACTATATTGCGGAGTTCCGATTGCTAGGCCAGGATTCGGCCTGGAATGAGGCGGCGCTGATGGATGCCTTCCAGGACGGCCTCTGCGATGAGATGCAGGACGAGCTGGTTCGGGTGGAGGCGCCACAGACCCTGGACACGCTGGTGACCCAATGCCTGCGCATCGATGCCCGCCTACAACGGCGACGGCCCCGTAGGGCTCTTCCGGAACCACCGACAGTGCCGGCACCCCCGCGTTTCGTACCAACAGCGCCCCGGACCGTACCGCGTTTGGTGGCGACGGCTGAGGAGCCCATGGAGCTCGGAGCAGCCAGACCTCAACTGACGGCCCAGGAGCGGATGCGGAGACGCCAAGGGGGGTTGTGCCTCTATTGCGGCGAGGCTGGACATTTCGCCGCCTCGTGTCCCCGGAAGCGGAGTGGATCGCTCAAGCCTGTTCCGGAGCCTCGGCGTGACCAGCCGGGAAACGGGTCAGGCCTGGCCTAGGGGAAACTCTGGGTCAGGCAGGTGACCATGCCCCGCCGGAGGCGGCGGCTGTGGACTGTGAGCCCCCTCGGCACCTGATTTTGAACACCCGGGTGTTGTTGGCTAACCGGTCGGAGGGGCTCCAGGCGCACGCGCTGGTGGACTCGGGGGCCACCACGAACTTTATGGACCAGGCCTTTGTGGCCCATTACAAGGTTCCCTTGGTTCCAGTGGACCCTCCGTTGAGGGTCGAAACTATTGATGGGCGGGAACTTGTGGCGGGGCCCATCAACTTCGCTACTCAGCCCTTGCGCCTTGCCATTGGGAACCATGAGGAGGCGATCCAGTTTTATGTGACGGCGGACCTGCACTTCCCCTTGGTCCTGGGGATGGCCTGGCTTCGGGCGCACGACCCTCAGGTGGCGTGGTCGAGAAATGCCATCTCGTTCCCCAGCCTGCAGTGTGTCGACCACCTTCGCCACACCTGTGCCGGCCAGGACGTCTCTGCCCCGAACGTCTCCTTGCCTCCGGAGCTGACATCCTTCGCCGACGTGTTCAGCGAGAAGGAGGCGGATCGCTTGCCCCCGCACCGACCCTACGACTGCGCGGTGGACTTGATGCCCAACGCGCCCCTGCCCTCGGGACGCCTGTACTCCATGTCGGAGCCCGAGCTGGCCGCCTTACGGGACTTTCTGGACAAGAACCTGGCCCGTGGGTTCATCCGGCCTTCGACCTCCCCGCTCTCGGCCCCAGTCCTCTTCGTGAAAAAGAAGACGGGGGACTTGCGCCTGTGTTGCGACTACCGGCGCTTGAATGCCATCACGGTACGGAATCGCTATCCCCTGCCGCTGATCCCGGAGCTGATGGAGAGGTTGCGGGAGGCCTCGATTTTCACCAAGCTCGACCTCCGGGGAGCCTACAACCTGGTGCGGATGCGAGAGGGGGACGAGTGGAAGACGGCATTTGGCACCCGATACGGACACTTTGAATATACCGTCATGCCGTTCGGGTTGACCAACGCCCCCGCGGTCTTCCAGCACTTGATGAACGACGTGTTCCGGGACATGCTGGATCGGTTCGTGGTGATCTACCTGGATGATATTTTGATCTATTCCCGGACCCCGGAGAGTCACCTCCAGCATGTCTGCCAGGTCCTGCAGCGCCTGCGGGAGCACCAGCTCTATGCGAAGTTGGAGAAATGTTACTTCTTCCAGACTTCCATAGAGTTCCTCGGGCACCTCATCACCCCCGAGGGCATCGCGATGGACCCACACAAGGTGGCGGCCTTGCGCAGTTGGGAACCCCCGCGTCGGGTGAAGGACGTCCAGCGTCTGTTGGGATTCGCCAACTACTACCGGACCTTCATCCCGGGCTTTGCCACCCTGACCGTGCCGTTGACCCAGCTCCTTCGGAAGAAGGTTCCGTTCCAGTGGGGGCCCCCGCAGCAGCAGGCCTTCGAGGTTCTCAAGCAGGCCTTTGTCACGGAGCCGGTCCTGAGGCACCCCGATCCACACCGTCCGTTCGTGGTTGAGACAGACGCGTCCAACGTGGCGATTGGAGCGGTGCTGCTACAGGCTCCGGTGGATGGTGGCACTCTTTTTCCCTGCGCTTACTACTCCCGGAAACTCACTCCTTCCGAGCGCAACTACACCATCTGGGAAAAGGAGTTGCTGGCTATCAAGGCCGCGTTCGAGGCTTGGCGACATCACCTCGAGGGGGCCCGACACCAGGTGGAGGTGCGGACGGACCATCGGAACCTGGAGCACCTCACCACGGCCAGGAATTTGAACCAGCGGCAGATCCGGTGGTCGTTGTTTTTCGCCCGGTTCAACTTCCACGTCACATACATTCCGAGCCACCTCAACCAGAGGGCGGACGCGCTATCCCGTAAGCCGGAATACTTTTGCCCAAAGGACTCCCTTTCCCCCCGGACGGTGCTGCCAGCGGACTCCTTGGCCGCGGTCCAGGAACCGGTGGACCTGCGGACTCAGGTGCTGGAAGCGCAGCGACGGGACGACTGGTCGCAGCAGCGGAGAGCGGACGTCGGCCCCGCGTCCCCATGGACCGTGGAGGAGGGCTTGCTCAGGCACCGGGGTCGGCTGTACGTGCCCACAAGTCCGCTCCGAGCCCTCGTCATGAACCAGTGCCATGACAACCCCGCGGCGGGGCACTTCGGCTTCTTTAAGACCTTGAACCTAGTGACGCGGACTTTTTGGTGGCCTCGGGTACGGCACGACGTGCACGCCTACGTGACGTCCTGTGTGCCATGCCGACAGGCCAAAGCCGCGTCCGGCCCCCCTCCTGGACTCCTCCAGCCGCTGCCGACACCGGAGAGACCGTGGGGAGCCATCTCCATGGACTTCCTGACTGACCTGCCCCTGTCCGCTACGTTCACGACCGTCCTCGTGGTGGTGGATGCGCTCACGAAGATGGCACATTTCATCCCGTGCCGCGGCCTGCCCTCAGCTCGTACCACGGCTCGCCTGTTCCTGCAACACATCTTCCGCCTCCACGGCCTGCCGGACCGGGTGGTTTCGGATCGCGGGGCCCAGTTCACGGCCCGCTTCTGGAAAAGCCTGATGGCTGCGCTGGAGGTGCAGGTGTGCCTGTCGTCATCACACCACCCGGAGACTGACGGGGGCACGGAGAAGGTCATTGGCATACTGGAGCAGTACCTCCGCTGTTTTGTCAACCAGCAGCAGGACAACTGGGCCGAGTACCTTCCCCTGGCGGAGTTCGCTTTTAACAACTCCCAACATACCTCCACCCAGATGACACCGTTCCATGCCAACGTCGGGTACCATCCACGTTTTTTTCCGTTGACCATCATGGACTCCCCTGTTCCTGAGACCCGGGACTTCCTCTCGGAGCTGCAGGCGGTGCAGCAACTGGTGCGGCGGCAGCTGATCCGGGCGAAAGAGGACTATAAACGGTTCGCCGATCGCGGCCGCCGGGCGACGCCACCGCTGGAAGTTGGAGATCGGGTGTGGCTGTCCACGAAACACCTCCCCACGGACCAGCCGGTGAGGAAACTGGCCCACCGCTTTATCGGTCCCTTCCCCATCGAGGCGGTCATCAACCCGGTGGCCTATCGGTTGACTCTACCCCGCTCCATGCGGCTCCACCCCGTTTTTCATCGGTCCCTCCTGGTCCCTGAGACTCCCACTAGCCGTCTCCGCCGCCCGCCGCCGCCTGCCCCCCCAGCCGCAGCCGACGAGGACGACGCCTCGACGTATGAGGTGGACAGTATTCGGGACTCCCGTTGGCTGAAGGGGCGCTTCCAATACCTCATCGCTTGGAAAGGGTACGGGGCCGAGGATTTCACCTGGGTGGACGCATCTGCCGTTCAGGCCCCTGACCTGGTGCGGACTTTCCACGAACAGTTCCCGTCCCGACCCCATCCCGACCGTCAGACCCGGGGGAAGGGCCCTGCGGTGGGGGATAGTGTTGTGGCCCCGTCCTCTGAGCCTATCCCTTTGGAGGAAGGCAACTCTGAGCAGGAGGAAGAGGAGCCAGCCAGATCTCCCAGCCCTCCCCCTCTGGCACCGGCTCAGGTGCCAGCTGAAAGAGAGCCAAGTAGTGGGGAAACAGGTGTCTCAGATGAGAGTGAGGGAGAGACGTCATTCCTGGACGCACGCCAAAGAAGGCGAGAGAAAAGGGTACTGCAGCTGCGGCGTATGAGGAAATCCTGAGTCATTGGATTGGAGTCATAGGATCCATGACTCACTGGACCACACCCAGAAGCATATCTATTTAAGACAGTACAATGGGTCACGAAGTTCGTGACGAACAAAGCTAACTGCACAGCTAAACAAACGGAGCAACCTCGTAGTCTTGGAAGCTGGATGAACGGCAAAGCTACGTAGGTGATTTTCTTGTTTGTGTAAACCAATAAAGTCCTTGGCAGACGGTGTGCATATCGCTGCCAAGGTTGAGATAAGAACTGCAGAGTGTGCCAAGTGAGTCTTAACCCTCGGCTGGCTGTGTTTTTGTGGGTCTCTGAAGGGGGGGGACAGATCAGGGGCGCTCCCATGTGACACCTCTCCTGCGTGAGCTGCATTGGCTTCCGGTGGTCTTCCGGGTGCGCTTCAAGGTGTTAGTGACCACCTTTAAAGCGCTCCATGGCATAGGGCCTGGGTACTTGCGGGACCGCCTTCTGCCACCGATAGCCTCCCACCGGCCAGTTCGCTCCCACAGAGAGGGACTCCTCAGGGTGCCGTTGGCCAGACAATGTCAGCTGGCGACACCCAGGGGGAGAGCCTTCTCTGTGGCAGCACCAGCCCTCTGGAACGATTTGCCCCCGGAGATCCGTACGATACCCGATCTCCGGGCTTTCCGCCGTGCCCTAAAAACTTTTTTATTTTGTCAAGCTGGGCTGGTGTACCCCCCCCCTCTTTTTTAAGCTTAAAGTTTTATGGGTTTTAAATTTTAATTGCCTATTGGGTTTTTAAATTTATTGGGCCAAAATTATTTAATTCTTTTATTAATATTTTAAATTTTGTATTGGAGTGTTTTTTATTCTTGGCTGTACACCGCCCTGAGTCCACTAGGAGAAGGGCGGTATATAAATTTAAATAAATAAATAAATAAATAAAGTAACTTATGACCATTTTTCACACTTACGACCGTTGCAGCATCCCCGTGGTCGCGTGATCTACAGTCAGATGCTTGGCAACCGACTCACATTTACGACGGTTGCATTTTCCTTTTGCGACCTTCTGACAAGCAAAAGTCAGTGGGGAAGCCAGATTCCTTTAACAACCGTGTTACCAATTTAACCACCGCAGTGATTCATGTAACAACGGTGGCAAGGAAGGTTGTAAAGGGGGGCAAACAAAACTCACTGAACACATTTTTCGCTTAACAACATAAATTTGGGGCTTAATTGTGGTCGTAACTTGAGGACTACCTGTACGATCAGTATTTATCCGTACTGAATACAGCTAGTCCTCGAGTTATGACAGTACATTTAGTGACCGGTTGCAATAGCGCTGGAAAAAATGACTTATGATCGTTTTCCACACTTTTCATACCGTTGCAGCATCCCCATAGTCACATGATCTTAGCAACTGATTTCTATTTATGACGGTGTCCCTTTTGCAACCTTCTGACCAGCAGTGTCAACGGGGAAGCCAGATTCGCGTAATAACCATGTTGCTAAGTTCTCAACTGCGGTGATTCACTTAACAAGTGTGGCAAGAATAGGGCAAAACTCACTTAACAACTGTCTCGCTTAGCAACGGAAATTTTGGCCTCTGTTGTCATAGTTTTTTTTTGTTTTGTTTTAAGTTTTTTTTTTATTTTTTAAACACACAAACATACAATACATCGTTTCTGAATAAAATATTGGCCTGGTCTTAAATTTGTACAGATTTTTGTTCGCCTTTAACATAATTTTATATATTCAGTTTTTCTCATAGCATTCATTCTCTCTAATTTTAAGAAACCAATATTACCCTTCATCATAACTTCTCATCATATTTTAGTTCAATTTTTCTTTTCCCTTGTTAAAATTTGAACGCCTAAATTTAAATTCACACATCATAGTACGATCCCCAATTATTTCCTTAAATTCTCTTATTCTAATCACCAATTATTATTATTATTATTTATTGGATTTCTATACCGCCCTTCTCCCAAAGGACTCAGGGCGGTGAACAGATTAAGATACATATAAATATATTTTATAAACAGTAAATAATAAATTAAGTCAACTTGGTGTATCTACTAAGACCTTGGCATAGAATTTTGATGTTTATGCTAGCCCTGCTTGTTGAAATAGAAAGGTCTTCAGGGCACGTCAGAAAGTGCGAAGATCTGGGATTATTCGTATTCCAGGTGGTATTTTGTTCCAAAGCGTAGGTGCCCCCACAGAGAAGGCCCTCTCCCTTGGAACCACCAGACGACATTGTGATTCTTTTATAAACTATTCCAAATAATACAATACAACATATTAGTAGAAATCAATTAAATATATATCTTAACCCAAATTATGTTGACTGGCGACTCCCAGGGGGAGAGCTGTTCCCTATGGAACGATTTACCTCCGGAGATACGTATGATCCCCGACCTACGTACCTTTCTCCGTGCCCTTAAGACCTTACTCTTTCAACAGGCTGGTCTGACAGAATAATGAATTTTAAATTTATTTTAGTCTTGGAGTTTTTAAAAATAGGGCCAAACTATTGAATAGGTTTTAAATTGTTTTTAATTTTTGTGGTATATGTTGTTTTTATTATGGCTATGCACCGCCCTGAGTCCCTCGGGAGAAGGGCGGTATAAAAATAAATAAATAAATAAATAAATAAATAAATAAATAAATAAATAAATAAATAAATAAATAAATAAATAAATAAATAAATAAATAAATAAATATTCCAACTACTACAATTTCATATATTAAACTTCTTATTTCTGGGTCTTATTTTCCGTTCTTAAACATCTCTACATTTTGTCATTTCTTCATATTGACTTAAATAATTCAGTATTACCGTTGTATTACTTCATCAATTATTTATATTCTTATCTCTTATTTTGAAAGTAAGCCATTTATCATAAATTCACTAATTAGTTAAACATATTCAATAAAAAAAATCAATTAAGTATCCATCTTACTCTAGTACCCCTAAATATTGTTGTCATAAATGAGGGCTCTCTGTAGGTCTGGAGAGGTCCATTGTAACTTTGGACAGTCACTTAGTGACCAGTCGTTAAATGAGGACTTCTTATACCCAAAGATTGACCTCTTGGGAGAGGGAGAAAATAGGTGGAGAAATTGTGAGGGCAGCAGCTGATGAGTCAGTCACCATGGGCTATATAAACAGCAATTACAACAGCACTTGGACTTATATATCAATTCACAGTGTTTTCTAACCCTTTCTAAGTGGTTTACAGAGTCAACATATTGCCCCCAACAATCAGGGTCTTCATTTTACTGACCTCAGATAGATGGAAACCTTAGAACCTCTGTCCTAAATGTAGCTGATATTAAAAGATTCTGGAGGACAAAGAGACCAGAGGAAAATTAATTGTTTGCCTGTTTAAGTAAGCTGTTGTCTATGGAGATTCTCAGTCATTCGGGTCATAGTTATCCCAAAGATGGGGTTTTTTTGTTTTTCAAGAGGCAACTGGGCTTTCTGGCTTTTTCTTTGAAGAGATTTCTCCTCTCATCCAGGAAGCTTCTTCAGTTCTGACTGGATGGTGGGGGATGGAAGGATTTATATTCCTTGCAGACAGCTGGTCATTTGCATCTTTTTCAATCTACAATCCCTCTGGAAATCCATTCGTATTCCCACACCGTTCGAAGGGCGTTTGTCCCAAATTGCTATCTGGTGATCACCTGAATTTTTGCTGTTGTTATTTAGTGACTAAATCATGTCTGTCTCTTCGTGACCCCCCCCCACCCCCCCATGGACCATCGCACGCCGGAGCTTACCCAAATTCATGTTCATCGCATCCATGACTCCATCTAACCATCTCCATCCTCTGCCGTCCCCTTCTCCCTTTGGCCTTACATCTTTCCCAACATTGGGGTCTTTTTCAGCGAGTCCTCTTTTCTGATTAGGTGACCAAAGTACAGAGCCACAGTGGCGCAGTGGTTAGAATGCAGTTCTGCAGGTTAATTCTGCCGACTGCCGGCTGCCCAGAAGTTTGGCAGTTCGAATCTCAGCAGGCTCAAGGTTGACTCAGCCTTCCATCCTTCCGAGATCAGTAAAATGAGGACCCAGGCAATAGGCTGACTCTATAAACCGCTTAGAGAGGGCTGTCAAAGCACTGGGAAGGGGTATATAAGTCTAAAGTCAGTGTTGGCGAACCTTTTAGAGACCGAGTGCCCACACTTCAACCCAAAACCCACTTATTTATCGCAAAGTGCCAAGACGGCAATTTCACCTGAATACTGAGGTTTTACTACCTAAAATAATGATAAACCAGGCAGAGTTCAGCTCATCGTTCTAAGAAAAATGTGATAAATGCACTTTTATGCCCCTTCGTTATTTTTCTGCTTTTGAAATATTGCGTTTAGCAACAATAAAAAAGAAAAACTTTTGTAATATCATTTCTCTTTCCCTCCCTCCCTCTCTCTCTCTCTTTCTTTCTCTCTTTACCTCCCTCTCTCTTTCTTTCTCTTTCTTTTCTCCCTCTTTCTTTCTCTTTACCTCCCTCTCTCTCTCTTCTACCCTCTCTCTCTTTCTCTCTCTCTCTCTTTCTTTCTCTTTCCCTCCCTCCCTCTCTCTCCCTGTTTCTCTTTCTTTCTCTTTCCCTTCCTCCCCCTCTCTTTCTTTCGCTTTCCCTCCTTGCTCTCTCTCTTCTACCCTCTCTGTTTCTCCCTGTTTCTTTCTTTTTTCCTACCTCTCTCTCTCCTACCCTCTCTCTTTCTGTTTCTCTCTTTCTTTCTTTCTCTTTTCCTCTCTCTCTCCTACCCTCTCTTTCTCTCTGTTTCTCTCTCTCTTTCTCTTTCCCTCAATCTCTCTCTCTCTCTTCTACCCTCTCTCTTTCTTTCTCTTTCCCTCCCTCCCTCCCTCCCTCTCTCTCCCTCTCTCTCTTTCCCTGGAGAAACCCAGTGGAGCTGGGCTGAGGTGACTGCGCACGTGCTGACAGAGAGGGCTCTGTGTGCCATAGGTTAGCCACCAGGGGTCTAAGTGCTATTGCCATTGCTAGTCCTCAACATACAACCACAGTTGAGCCCAAAATTTATCTTTATTTATTAAGTGACTTTTGCGCTATCCTACGACTTTTCGCTCCACAATTGTTAAGGGAATCCCTGCAGTTGTTAAATCAGTAACACGGTTGTTAAGAGGGTCGGACTTCGCTTGTCGGAATTGAGACACAGCGACCGTCGTCAATTGTTGTAAATCAGAGGTCCAGGCTTTTGCTCTGTCCCAAGATGTCTCTCTAGCTCTCCCCGAGAGATTTTATTTTTATACAGTTTTACACAGGCAGATAAAAGGTAGGAGAGCAACAGGGTTCTGATTGGATAAACTATTCAGCCCCCTTTCAAGATGCCATCCTCTGAAGGTACAATGAGATAATCCAGATCCGAGCCAATAATGAAGTCATAGGCAAGATTCAGAGAGCATGAGCTAAGGCAGTGTGCTGCTCTTAGCAAGCACCACAAACCTTGACCTATTGACCAACAGTCAATGAGAGTCGGTTGCCAAGCGTCCGAAAATAAATCACGTGACCGTGGGGATGCTGCAACGCTCATAAGTGTGAAAAACGGTCCTAAGTTTCTTTTTTCAGTGCCATCGTAACTTTGAACGGCCACTAAACAAACTGTTGTAAGTCGAGGACTACCTGTAATAGAGCTTCAGCTTCAGTAGCAACAGCACGTAGACTTATATACCGCTTCACAGTGCTTTACAGCCCTCTCTAAGCGGTTTACAGAATCAGCCTATTGCCCCCAGTAATCTGGCTCCTCGTTTTACCCAATTCGGAAGGATGGAAGGCTGAGTCAACCTTGAGCCTGGTGAAATTCGAACTGCTAAATTGCAGGCAGCCGGCAGTCAGCAGAAGTAGCCTGCAGTACTGCACTCTAACCACTGCGCCACCACAGCTCTGTATCTGTCCTTCCAAAGAATAGTCAGGGTTGGTTTCCTTTAAAAGTAAGCTAGGAGTAATAATAAGCTACTAATAGTTGAATCTAAGCTGTCTCTGTTGGAAACTGGGTGCTGGAAAGGATAGAGCCCCCACCCACCCCCCAACCTGACGTACCAGCATCCAATTCCAGCTTGGTCTAGAGCAGGGGTATCAAATTCAAGGCCAGATCCGGCCCATGAGGTACTTAGATCCGGCCTATGGGGCCGGCCTGGAAATAACAAAGGGCTGGCCCCGTAGTGCCTCTGCTAGCAAAAATGGGGTACAAGGCAGTGGTAAAATCCCAATTTTTTACTGCCGGTTCTGTGGGCGTGGCTTGGGGGGGCGTGGCAGGGGAAGGATACTGCAAAATCTCCATTCTCACCACACTCCTGGGGGAAGGATGCTACAAAATCTCCATTCCCATCCCACTCCAGCGGAAGGATACTGCACAACCCCCATTCCCTCCCCACTCTCAGCCGCCCTGAGTCTTCGGAGAGGGGCAGCATATAAATTGAATTAATTTAATTTAATTTAAATTAAAGGATATTGCAAAATCTCCATTCCCACCCCACTCTGGGGCCAGCCAGAGTGGTATTTGCCGGTTCTCCAAACTACTCAAAATGTCCTCTACAAAATTTCTGCGATCAGTTCTCCAGAACCTGTCAGAACCTGCTGGATTTCACCCCTGGTGCAGGGGGCCATGGGAGGCCTCAGTGTGCCCTGTTTTCAGCCTTGACGGGTTTCTGCAGCACCCTTCTGGCCAAAATGGGACACGGGGGGGGGGGCTGCCCACGGCTCCCCATGTCCTGGTTTGGCCGGCAGGATACTGCAGGAGGGCATCCGTCCCGTCCCGTCTCCTCCCCCACCACCCCAGCTAGCCCATGGAGGACAACTACAATGCTGATACAGCCCTCCAAGAAATCCAGTTTGACACCCCTGGTCTAGAGGAAGCTCAACATCTGGATCAGGGGTGGATTCTAAATTTTTTTACTACTGGTTCTGTGGGCATGGCTTATTTTGTGGGGGTGGCTTGGTGGGGGGATAATGTGACTGGGTGGGCGTGGCCAACATTTTTTTTTTACTTTTAAAAGCATTTTTTCTACAACCTTAAGAGGTTGTAGAAAAAATGCTTTTAAAAGTAGAAAAAAAAAGCCTCTGATGAGGTGGGCGGGGTAAGCGAGCGGTGACTGGGCTGGGGACTGGTTTGGGGGCGTGGCTAGCCAATGTTATTACCGGTTCTCTGAACTACTTGAAATTTTTACTACCGGGTCTTGCGAACCGGTGTGAACCAGGAGCAACCCACCACTGATCTGGATGTTTATGCTGTTTCAACAGGTGATCCCGCCATGAGCAGGAATCCCTTGGGGGTTACTCAGCCAGGGGATCCTGAGCTTCCTTTTTTGTTTGGATCCTTAATGGCGCAACAAGGATCCATGGATAACAGGGACGGGCTGATGCAGAATAACCCAACGGAGCCGATCCAGAAAGGGGACGGAGCGAGGCTTTGCAGCGAAGGGGTCTACGAGACGGTGGTCCGTTTGGAGGAACACGGACATTGGTGCCTCGAATGTGGCGAAAGCTTTCAAGACGCCTTGCAGCTACAGAATCACCAGAATTCCCATTCGGGTCGGAAGCGTCCGGAATGTCCAGAATGCGGGAAAAGTTTCCGGGATCTATCGCACGTTCTCCGTCATCAAACCGTCCACACGGGAGAGAAACCCTATGCCTGCTTCAAATGTGGACAGAGTTTCACCCAGAAACCGGCACTTAACCGGCATCTAAGAAAACATTTGGAAAGCCAGAGTGACTCAGGTATGAGGAAGGCTCCCCTGCTATTATCTCAAAGGCTGTATAGCAGGGGTGTCAAACTGAGATCTGACCTGCGAGGCCACTGTGGAAACAGTGAAGGACCGGCCTGTGGTGCCTCTGCCAACAAAAATGGAGCTCAGGAGGGCCACTAGCGGCCCTTCCGAGCTCCGTTTTCGCTGGCAGAGGGTTGCAGGAGGCCGTCGCAGCTGAAAACGGAGCTCGGGAGTCCATTTTCGCTGGCAGAGCACTCAGGCCACCAGCAGTGCTCCCGACACGAGTGACGTTGAGCCGGCCATGCCCACCCTGACTACACACCCCATCAGCCCCCCCAAGGTCAAACACAACCCTGATGTGGCCCTCAATGAAATTGAGTTTGACATCCTTGCTGTATAGGGAATATTGGAGGGTGGCTGAATTGATTACAGAGAGTCCTCAACTTCTTCGTGCTTCTAGAAGCACGAAGCCGAAAACACCAACCTGAAGATGACGAATGAGACTTCGTCGAAACGTCACCAAGACACTTCCAATTTTACACGGGAGAAGACCCGAATAACCAAAGGCCTACATACAAACACCTGCAAAAACCTCAGAGAGATATATATATATATGTAGGTCTTTGGTTATTCGGGTCTTCTCCCGCGTAAGATTGGAAGTATCTTGGCGACGTTTCGACGAAGTCTCATTCGTCATCTTCAGGCTGGTGTTCTCGGCTTCGTGCTTCCAGGAGCAATGCGTGTTATGTGGGTAGTAGCCTTCCATAGTAATTATTTGTTACCGTAATTATTACACACTGATCCTCTCTACCTACCCTTGCTGTGAGGATTAAGATTCCTCTTCCTTCCTTCTCACACACAAACACACCTATATAGTGTGAGAGAACTCAGACATAATGAGGCAATAAAAAAATCTCTCAAATTTGTAAAGTAATTCTTGCAAATTTATTTATTTATTAATTAAATGGTTATGCCACCCATCTCCCCTCCCCTCTGGGCTGCTCACAGGTTATAATTATTTTTTTAAATTATTTTTTCCTCCTCAGAGTTGAACTGCACATAAGTTAAAATCCAATTATAGAAATCTTGGCCTACAGTGAGCTTATTATTATTTTACTTGTGCCGATGCCCAGAGCTGCAACATCAATAGCAATCTAAAGACTATCAAGAGTTTCATAACATTGCATAAAAATGTAACTTGCGAAGATCTAAAAATTTATCTATGCCAACCTTTTGCTGGAACCTTCTCATATCTTCCAAAATGGTCCCCCTTCTCCGGTTGGCTGTCTGAAATCAAAACACTAAAATTTATTGTAAATCTATGGATGCAAGTACAGATAATCCTGAATTTACAAACATTTGTTTAGTGACTGTTCTCGAAGTTAGAACGGCAGTGAAAAAAAGTGACGAATGGCCATTTTTCAAACTTAGCAACCATTTGCAGTGTCCCTAGGGTCATGTGATCAAAATTCGCAATGCTTGGTAACGGGTTCCTATTTACAATGGCTTGCAGTGTCTCAGGACCCTGTGATCTCCTTTTGCAACCTTCCAACAAGCGAAGCCAACGGGGGAGCCAGATTCCCTTAACAACCGTGTGACTAACTTAGCAACAGCAGTGATTCACTTACCAACCGTGGGAAGAAAGGACGTAAAACGGGGCAAAACTTCACTTAACAACGGTCTCGCTTAGAAACATAAATTTTGGGCTCAGTTGTGGTCGTAAATCGTAAACTCAATTTCATTGAGGGCCGCATCAGGGCTGAGGTTGACCTCGGGGGAGGGACATGGCCAACTGGGTGGGTGTGACCAACTGGGTGGGTGTGGCCAGATTGACGCCATTCACTCGGCATGGCTTGACACTACTCTCCAAACTTCTGGTATTTCGTACTGAGTAGACGGAGTGGAAGCAACATGGGACAGCCCCTTACATTTTCCAGGATGGCACCACGGGCCTCATCGACCCACGGGCCTTGTGTTTGACACCCATGTCATAAGTTGAGGACTACCTGTATGCTTATGGGGTGTTTTTTTTCCCGTTTTCTCCGAACAGGTTTCATCCCAAGTATGAAACCCGCGAGGACTGACATGGGTAGTCGTAAGCGTCCAGAGTGTTTGGCATGTGGGAAGAGTTTCCGGGACGTTTCTCAGGTTCTTCGGCATCAGACTGTCCATACGGGGGAGAGGCCTTACAGCTGCCTTGAGTGTGGGCAAAGTTTCACCCAAAAGCCGGCCCTCAACCGACACAAGAGGAAACATCTCAAAGGCGAAACCTACGAAGGTATGGATGAAAGCGTAAGAGATGAGAACCCTCCAGGGTTCGCCTCTTCTCCCATGAAACGTAGCGAGAGATGCTTCCAAGAGATTTGTCTTGAAGGAAGCAGAACAGAATAACAGAGTTGGACGGGACCTTGGAGGTCTTTGAGTCCAACCCCCTGCTCAGGCTGGAAACCCTATAGTAGGAATGTTAAACTCGATTTCATCAGGGTTGTGTTTGACCTCGGGGGAGTTGGGGGGAGCACGGCCATCTCTATGCCACTTATGTTGGAGGTGCCTGTAGTGGCCTGAGGCTCTGCCAGCGAAAATGGGCTCCCAAGCTCCGTTTTCGGCCGGGACATCCTCTTGCAACCCTCTGCCAGTGAAAACGGAGCTCAGGAGGGACGCTTTTTTGCTGGCAGAGGCACCACGGGCCGGTCCTATGCTGTTTCCAGGGCGGCCCCACGGGCCAGTTCTAAGCACCCCAGTGGCTGGATTCGGCCTGTGGGCATTGTAAGCCGCCCTGAGTCTCCGGAGAAGGGCGGCATATAAATCAAATTTTAAAAAAAAAATGTATATGGGCAGCAGTGGGTTTGCTGGCTGCCAGGAAAAAAAAGCCTAGAAACTAGTGGATTGTGATTTCACTGAACTAGGGCTGCAGAAAAATCTTGGTTTACATAGGAAGAACCTGGCTAAAGAGAAATACACATAAAGCCTACAAAATTATATCTTAATATATATATAGGCCTGAAAACCTGACAATAATACTACAGTACTAATTGGGAGCATGGTGGCTCATGAGGTTAGAATGCTGGTCTGACAATCAGCAGTCTTGCGTTCGAGACCCATTGCTGTTGCAGAGGGGGATGAGTTCCTGTCACATGCTCCAGCTCCTGCCAACCCAGCAGTTTGAAAGCACTATACTAATATAGTATAATATAATAGCAACAGCAATTAAACTTATATACCGCTTTACAGTGCTTTACAGCCCTCTCTAAATAGTTTATAGAGCCAGCATATTGCCCCTCCAACAATCTGGGTCCTCATTTTACCGACCTCAGAAGGATGGACAGCTGAATCAACCTTGATCCTGAGTCAGGATCGAATTGCTGGCAGTCGGCAGAATTAGCCTGCATTCTAACCACTGGGCCACCAGGACTCCTTACATTGTATTATATACTATATTATTACCTTGTTCTTAAATTGTAGCAGTCGTTGAAATTTCTTCACGATGTTGTTCAATACATCTGATTTAGCCTACATTCTTAGCTACTTTATGAGCTTGTCTGAATGGTCCAAGTGGCTTATGTGGGTTGAGGATTTGCTCTTTCATTGGTGGTATATTTAGACTTCTTTTCTTATTGCAGGAGACCAAGATCGGCACGGAAACCAGGAAAATAGCCACCGGGATGAGGCAACCCCTTCTTGGGTCTGGCCTAACCAAACATTCCCCGAAAACAGAGTTGGCCCATTTGCCAGCAGCCTGGGACAGCAGCCATCGATGAATCAGTATCCTGAAGCTACCTCTGGCACGGACCGGGAAGGCAAAACGGCCAGGAAAACCATCAGCCGTCGAGGGCAGAAGAAATACTGGTGCTTTATCTGCATCAAAGGCTTTCGGGACAAAGCAGATTTGGTACGGCACGACCGGATCCACACAGGAGAGAAACCTTACACCTGCCCGGACTGCGGACGGAAATTCAGCTACACGTCCAGCTTGTATAAGCACCAGCTGATCCACCGGAGAGCAAGCAACCTGAAAGGGAACCAGTTCAGAGAGATGTCCGTAGACTACAACCCAGATGATTTTTCGGCCATCCGCACAGCTCCCTTGGCCTGTCTTGAGGGCGGCGGTGAGTGGAGGAACGGGGTGAAGTTGGAGGCGACTGAGGAAAAGCCACCCACGGAGGCCTTGTCGGTAGAAAAGGCCGACACGCAATCAAGTGACTTCGCTTTCGATATTTCAGTGACGTAGTTCAAAGCAGTCGGCTTTACTTTTTTGTACCTGGTGCATTTCGGACCGATCGGACTTTCGCATCCAGGAATTCTAGCTTGAATTGAGAAGAGAAGTTTGGCTAATTGATAGAAGCGATTCAGTTCCAACCAACCGAATCCCCTCTCCACAGGTGGGTAGGTAAGTGTGTATACACACAAACCTGCCCCACCGCATGCTTCTGTATATATATATGTACGTAAAGACTCTTTCTTATCTTTGACCATCATTACATTATTAATATTATTATTTTATGCACAATAACACTTCACTGACTTCCCTTGCAGTTTTCCTTTCTCCGTTCCAATAAAAGGCTAAGCCAACTTTATTATCACAGGCATGTTTTTAGGATGCGGGGCGGGGAGGGGTAAGGGAAATCTTAGGCTCTCAATCCCCAAGATTTATTTTCTGAGTAGGGAGTCAGGCAGGAGTCAAAAATATCAAAACGATACAACAGAAACAGCCTCCTGTTCTTTCGACATGCAGGACAAGCATCGTGCTCATGAAAACGGGCGGGGTTTTGATTTGAACTCCATCTTGACTTTTTTTGTCAGCCGCTCAACCACCTGCAGACACCTCTGCCAATGTCTTCGCGGGAAATTGAGCGCAGAAGGTGGCATCACTGGAACATGCCAGGAGTTCGATCTTGACTGGCTCAAGGTTGACTCAGCCTTCCATCCTTCCGAGGTTGGTAAAATGAGGACCCTAAGTGTTGGGGAATGGGAGCGATAGGCCGATTCTGTAAACCACTTAGACTGGGCTCTTAAGCAGGGGTCTCCAACCTTGGCAAGACTTGTGGACTTCAAGTCCCATAATTCCTAATTCCTGGCTGAGGAATTCTGGGAGTTGAAGCAGAGGTGAAATGCTCCCGGTTCGGATCAGATCGTCCGATCCGGTAGTGATGACGGCGGGTGGTTCGGAGAACCAGTAGCAAAAATCACTCGTGGCCCCTCGTGCCCAGCTGAACCACACAACGATCAGAGGCTTTTTTTTAATTATTTTTTAAAGCATTTTTTTTCTACAACCTCTTTGGCTGAAAAAATGCTTTTAAAAGTAAAAAAAAAAATCCAACCTCTGATGATTGGGTGGCTCAGCTGGGATCGTCAGAGCCTTTTAAAAGCATTTTTTCTACAACCTCTTCGGCCGAAGAGGTTGTAGAAAAAATACTTTTAAAAGTTTTTTTTAAAGTTGGCCATGCCCACTCAGTCACATTACCCACCACCATCAAGCCATGCCCACAGAACTGGTAATAACAAATTTGACAAGGATCTCTTGTGGATGAAGACAACATGAACTCAATTCAATTAATTTAAAGCTTTGCTTTCCCCCAAACTCCTCTCCCCATTGCCATGAGGTTGGTCTGTGTTAAGAGCACATTACAAACTTCAACAAACGTTTTAAAGCTCCGTTTACTCCATTTTTCCAACTGCACATGCGGGATATGGATGCTCAGAGACCTCGTGGTCTGACGGACCACAGAGAGACCTTCTGAAAGCAGCTTACTCAAAGCTCCTTCCCGGATTCCACCCGGAGCTCCCCAGGCAGCCTTGGCCGGGCGAGGAAGGGGCAGATCCAGCCCGGGGACGGAGCCTCCTTTGCTCCCCTGGAGGGAAGGGAGGGAACCACTCCGAGCAGGCAAGGGCAGAGCTGGATCTCCCGGAGATCTTTCTATCCCTTCCTCCTGACAGAGAGAAGATCTCCTCCAGCTTCCATAGGCGGCGTGGAAGCCGGAGGGAAGCAGCCCCACCTGCCCCGAGTGGGCCCCAGAAGCCTCTCCCAAGGAATCCAGCGCCGATCCTCCAAGGAAAAAGTGGGACTCGTAGTGGGAAACGGAGATCCAGCGAAGGGGAGAGGAGAAGCAAGGGTGCAACTTCTGCTTTCCTCTCGGGCTCCGCCTCCTCCTTGCAGTCCCGCCTCTTAGTAGCCTTAGCTCCTCCCCTCTCCCCCCCAATCTCCCCTCCCAGCCAGGACCACGTGCTCCAAAACTTCCTTTGATCCTCCGATGGGCGTCAGTGTCGAGGGTTCCTCTGCCCATGGGAAGAGTGTTCCTCTCTGCAGGCTGCGAGGAGGCTGCCCCTCCTCCAGTGTGGGCCTCTGTGTGGTGGTAGGAGGCTAGAGACAAAGATGCCCCTTTTAGGTTTTCTGTTTAGGAACTCCGTTCAAAGTGTCAGTAAGGAGAAGTGATCTTCTGTTTGGTTTTTGGTTGGTACCTTTACTTTTTGATGTTGCTTCCTAATTGGATAATAAATATTTATTTTTACTCCCAGGAACTTTTAATTCGGCTGTCATCATGTCTTACACTGATCTGCAAGAACCACTGGTGCAGAGATTATAGGATGACCATCGTGAGAGTTTAAATTTATTTATTTATTTAATTTATTTATTTCAATTTATAAACCGCCCTTCTCCTTGCGGACTCAGGGCAGTGAACAGCCAGAATAAAACATGGTATACAAAAGTTAAAAAACAATTAAAAATTATTAAATATTTTCGGC
Organism: Masticophis lateralis; assembly: GCA_030761175.1. NCBI lineage: Eukaryota > Metazoa > Chordata > Lepidosauria > Squamata > Colubridae > Masticophis > Masticophis lateralis. The sequence continues at coordinate 15,476,206 of JAUDYJ010000002.1, forward strand.
CGACAATTAAAACAATCCAATTTAAAATCAATTTCAACTAAAAACAGAGGATGGGATCAAGCCAGCCCGGCTAAATTGGGTCTGGGGCAGGGGTCTGCAGCAATGGTGGGATTCAAGTCATTTAACAACCTAATGATTTCTTCCAACAACCAGTTTGCCAAACTGCTCAGAAAGTTTAACAACTGGTTCTCCCAAACTGGCTGAATCCCACCGCTGGTCTGCAGCCTTAAATACTCAGAGTCATTTGGACCCGTTTCCCACAGAAAAGAAAACACCGGGAGACACAAAACCTGGGTGGGCGTGGCCAACTCGATGGCACTCACTTCCACCAGTCACATGACCCCCCCCATGAGCCACGCCTACCCAGTCAGTCATTAGGGCAGAGAACCAGTTGTTAAAAACACCGGAAACCACAAATTCCTTTTGACATCTCTCTCCCCTCCCGCCTTTTCTCCTCCCTTCTCCCCCTCTCTGTAACTAGGTCTCTCTCTCTCTCTCTCTCCCTCTCTGTATCACTCTGTCTCTGTCCTGGCCGCTTCTCCCATCCCCCACCCTCGCCATTACCTTCTCAGGCCAGGCGAGGAGTCACTGAGAGGGGAAGGCGAGGGGCGGGGCCAGCCAGTGGTGGGATCACCTGACAGGGAGCCAAAGAGCCACATGTGGCTCCGGAGCCACAGGTTGCTAACCCCTGGTCTGGGGTCTCTGGGGATGGGATGGGCTTTCTGCTGTCTTAGACCGTTTGGGTTGATCATCTGCCAATCCCCAGAGCTCATGGGAGAGGAAAGGAGAGAGTTTGGGGGATCTCACGCTTGTTCCCAGAGATTTAGATTTAGTTTTTATTTAATTTCTATACCGCCCTTCTCCTGAAGGACTCTGGGCGGTGCACAGCCAACAATAAAACAAGTCCAAATACAAAATTTAAAAAACATTTAGAAAAACATATTAAACCATTGGCCTAATCATTAAAAATGAACCCCAATTAAAAATCATGTCTAGGTCAGCCCCGCTTGTTGGAATAATAGTGTCTTGAGGGCACAGCGAAAGGTGCGTAGGTCAGGGATTCTCTGTATCTCCTGTGGCAGTTCGTTCCAGAGGGCAGGTGCCCCCACAGAGAAGGCTCTCCCCTTGGGGGCCGCTAGGCGACACTGTTTGACCGACGGCACCCTGAGGAGTCCCTCTCTGTGGGAGCGTATTGGCCGGTGAGAGGTTATCGGCAACAAGGCGGTCTCATAAGTACCCGGGTCCTAAGCCATGGAGCACTTTAAAGATGGTCACCAACTCCTTGAATCGCACCCGGAAGACCACCAGGAGCCAGTGCAGCTCATGCAGGAAGGGTGTTACATGGGTGCGCCAAGTCGCTCCCATAATCGCCCGCGCGGCCACATTCTGGACCAGTTGGAGCCTCCGAGTGCTCTTCAAGGGGAGCCCCATGTAGAGACCATTACAGTAGTCCAGATGGGAAGTGACGAGGGTGTGAGTGACCGTGCGCAAGGAGTCCCGGTCCAGAATGGGGTGCAACTGGTGAATCAGGTGAACCTGATAAAAAGCCCCCCTGGCCACAGCCGTCACATGTTTTTCTAGCGACAGCCGCGTATGCAGGAGGACACCCAAGTTGCGGGCCCTCTCTGTGCGGGCCAAGGTCTCGCCCCCAATAGTCAGCATTGGAACCAGCTGGCTATACCGGGAAGCCGGGAACCACAGCCCCTCAGTCTTGGAGGGGTTGAGTCTGAGCCTATTTCTCCCCATCCAGATCGGCACGGCCTCCAGACACTGGGACATCACATCAAGTGCATCATTGGGATGGAGGCAACACACAGGAAAGCCACTGCAAAATAGAAATGGTTTTCTTTTTAATTTTTACTTGTTTATTTACATTCACCTTTTTTTACATATAACTCAAGGCACTGAATATATCCCACACATCTTCCTTCATCTATTTTCCTCACAACAACCCTGTGAGGTGGGTTAGGCTGAGAGAGTGACTGCCTAAGGTCACCAACTGGCTTTCATGGCCAAGGCGTGACTGGAACTTCCTTTCTAGCCGAGTTTTATTTATTTGTATCCCTGCTGTATTATTTTTATAAATTACTCAAGGTGATGAAGATAAGTGGAGAGGTTTGGGACTGGATTTATTTATTCATTTTATTTATGGTTAAAAACAGGACTAGAGTGGGAGAACCTCACATTAACTGAATTTTGGGTCACACAAAACAACCTGGTATCAATTTACAATTCACAGTAAACTGAATTTTTTTTCCTGAACCTGCCAATCCCCCAAGGTTATGGGACAGGAAAGAAGAGAGTTTGAGGGAGCAGCCCAGATCTTACAGTAGTTCCCAGAGACAACACAACAGGGAAACAAGCCCGAAAATACTGCCAAGCCACTGCAAAAGAGAAATGATTTTTTAAAAACGTATTTATTTATATCCACCTTCATTATTTTTACAAATAACTCAAGGCATTGAACACACCTTCCACCATCTATTTTCCTCCTCACAACAACCCTGTGAGGTGGGTTCGGCTGAGAAAGTGACTAGCCCAAGGTCACCCAAGCTGGCTTTCTTTCATGGCCAAGGCAGGACTGGAACCCATGGCCTCAGGCTTTCTAATGCAGGGCCTTAACCACTAGGCCAGTGATGGCTAACCTTTTTCGCCATCGCGTGCCAAAAGCGAGGGAAGCGCGGGGGATCATGACCGTGCATGCCTACACCCATAATTCTATGCACCTCGCCCCCCGCTTGCACGCATGACCCGCCCATACTCCCCCTACTTTTGGTTTGCCGACATCCAGTAGAACCGGAAGGCCTGTTTTTCACTCTCCTCAGGCTCCAGAGCCTTTCTAGGAGCCTGGGGAGGGCAAAAACGGCCTTCCCCACACCCCCGGAATGCCTCCAGAGGCTGGAAACAGGGCATTTCCAGACTTCTGATGGGCCCAGAAGGCCCGAAAATCAGCTGGCCGACACACACATATGTGCCAGAGCTGAACTCGCATGCCCGCCGATATGGCTCCGTGTGCCATCTGTGGCACACGTGCCATAGATTCGCCATCACGGCACTAGGCCATACTAGATGTCCTGGGTGTTGATTGGGAATGGTCATCTTTTAAGATGGGTGGACTTCACCTCCCAGAATTCATGGCGGCTGGGGAATACAGCATGTACCAGTGTCCATGTAGACACGCATGCATGTCTGAGGAGTGTGAACTTTTATGAAAATGATCCCCTGTTCAAGGAGGAGAAATGAAAGGATCCAAATCCACGTTCAAGACCAGAACTTGTTTGAGGCGAGTGTGGCAGGCAGCATCCTTGCTCTGTTTCAAAGCTGATCCTCAATTTATGGTTGCCTGCCTATTATGGATCGCAGTCATAAAGTACCTTTTGGGGGCGGGCTCTGTTGTACCTTCAAATGGTGGCAGGTTCATGGCTGTCTGGAGTGAACCTCGATGATGGCTGTGTCTGCCCTCCAGCTGATGAGCTGATGGGCTCTTGGCTCAAAGGGGGGACCGACCCAAACTCAGCCTCTCCCACTTGAGCTGAGAAGGGAAGATGGCAGAGACCCCCACAGGAAGGGCCACAAAGAATGGAAGCCCCTTTGTTGGCAGGAGGAGCTGAATGCTCAGAGGCACACACACACAAACACGTGTGTGTGTATGTGTGTGTGTGTGTGTGTGTAGGAATTAGCAGCATGAAATGGCAGAACAGCCCCTCTTTCCTAATTTCCGTGTATCCCAGGACTGGACCTTCTTCCCAAAGAGCCTTAAATCCATAAAGATAAAGAGCCTCCATCAGACTTGAGGAGCATCTGGGTACCAGGCGTGTCTGGGGAACGAGGTATCCGGATCAAGGGGCTCACAGAGGGCCCTGCCCTGTGCTTGGACGGGGCAGGGAGATGCCAGAAGCCCCCTGAAGTAGCCAATAGGAGTGGGACAGATCCCAGCTTCCGAGCACATCAGCAACCAAGTCACAAAGGACATTTCTATGGGATCAACAGAGAAAAGGCCACTTCCCAAGTAAAACAGCTAGGAAAACATTGTGCTGTACTCAGTTGGGGAGGAGATGCCATTTCACGAAGGATGGAGGAGAAGGAGAGAATTAACCACGGTTAGAGGCAAGTGATGAGTTAAGGTAGGTCTCTATTAGTGCGATTAGTAAATCCCACCGAAACATTGAATTCAATTTAGACTATTTGAGGAGATGAAAAATAGAGTAATGGGTTCCAGATTGACCCAAATAGGCAAGAAAAATATTGAACAGAACATGGTATATGAATAAGAATGAAATATCACAGTAATGAAGAAAATACACCTTAAAAATAAATCCAGGATAGATGGGGGTCGAAGGGCTGGGAGAGCCCGGGAGTATGGGTGTAGATATCCTTATTGTGACCCCCTCCCCAGATGCCCCCCAAAGGACCCACCGGGATCCAAGTTTCCCTCCAGAGCGTTAGGCGGACTGTTGGATCAGTTGAGTGTCTACCTGCCTTTTTCCACCCTGGGAAGATGGAGGAGGTCCATCAGGAAAGGCCTCCCCCTCCATTTTTGACCCCCCTCCAGACCCCCCCACCAGGGGTGGATCCTGCTGGGACCAACAATTCCCCATCTCTCCTCTAGGAGGGGCATCAGGTATCCTTTTGCCTCATCTTTCCCACCCCTCCTCTAAGAAGCTGCTGGGAACTATGGGCCCTGGAATCCCTGATGGGTTACTCCTCCTCCTCCCCAAAGCCCATGTCTTGATCCAGAGAGCCCTTTCCTCAGCCCATTTTGGCCGCACAGATGGCACAATCTGATGGCCATCTTGTCTGTTTTGGGCCACCCACTCCACCTCCTGAAAAAGGCCCTCTTGATTATTTTGAACAATATTTTTTATTCAGGATTACATGCACAGAAAGAAACTTAATACAAATATCTCCGGGTGAATATATGAAAAAGACAATGAAAAAAAAAAAAGGGGGGGGGGAAATTCCTCCAAAAAAGATAGTAGGAAAAAGAAACTTTCCCGCTTCATCCTCAACAAGTATATTTGATACCAACACTTTATTACTAAATAAGCAACCAGCTGCGTCTTCCTTCTACACCTCACCCCATTTTTTCCTCTAAATCTTCAGTTCTCCTTATTGATCAACAAAGGGCTAGTAAAAAATATAACAAAAATATCTGGGTACCTTGCCTTATGACTTACAATTGGAAGAACTTACAATTGGAAATGCATTTCTACTTGTGGTCATAAAACTTCCTGTACTCTGCAAAACATTATATACACTCCCCACATACATGTAACTCTTTTGTGTAATCGCTCTGGGAAGTTCCTAATGCTGCTTTGTGAGCAAAACAAATTCCCACTCGCAACATTTACACCCTTTTGCCTCATTGTAGTCTCTGAGGTTCCTTTGCTTCAGTAGGAAAAAAAATTACCCACACAAAATAATTGTAGGATTTCCCTTCTGTCACCGTATGACATTCCTGGTAAACATTAAGATGCGTTGAAAAAAAGTGGAGTTTTTGGTCCTTTTTTAGCTTTGATTTACTATGGAAAGGCTTTTGCACTCTGCACACTTGTAAGGCTACTCTCCTGCATGACTTTGGGTGTGCATGCGAAGTGCTGAAGGTTGGGCAAAACATTTCCCACACTCCAGACATTTATATGGTTTTTCTCCAGTGTGGATTCGCTGATGCCTCACAAGAGAATCTTTCCGTGAAAAACATTTATCGCACTCTGAGCATTTGTGGGGTTTCTCTCCTGTATGGGTTCGGCTGTGATCTATAAGGGAAGAAGAATGAGCAAATGTTCTCCCACAGTCTAAACATTTGTAGTTTTTTTCCCCTGTGTGAATTTTCACATGACTTCGAAGGGCTGATGTGGTACGATAAAATCTTCCACAGTCGTTGCATTGATGTGGCTTCTCCCCCGTGTGGGTTTTATGATGCATCGAAAGGCCTCGCTTGTCTATAAAGCATTTTCCACATTCTACACATCTGTATGGCTTCTCTCCTGTGTGGAATCTTTGATGGCGTCCAAGGTGTTGTTTTTGGGAAAAGCATTTCCCACACTCCCCACATTTGTAGGGTTTCTCCCCTGTGTGGATTCTCTGATGAATCTGAACATGGGTTGGCGTTATAAAACTTTTCCCACACTCCCCACATTTATGGGGTAGGTCCCCTTTGTGCCACTTTTGGTGTCTCTGAAGTTCGTAAGAATACATAAATTGTTTCTCACATTCTGGACATTCATAGGGTCTCTCTCCAGTATGGAGTTTCTGATGTCGCACCAGAATGGATTTCCTGGAAAAACATTTCCCACATTCGAGGCACTTTTCGTTTTTCTCCCCTTTGTGTATTTTCTCATGTTTCCGAAGACCTGAACTTTGGGTAAAAGATTTTCCACATTCAAAGCATTTGTAAGATTTTATTCCTCTATGAATCTTCTCATGGATCCAAAGACTTGAGTTCTGAGAAAAGCTCTTCCCACATTCCCAACACTTGTAAGGTTTCTCCCCTGTGTGGATTCTATTGTGGTTTATGAGAGTGCATTTTTTATGGAAAAATTTCCCACATTCCAGACATTGATAAGGTTTCTCTCCAGTGTGGATTTTCCGATGTGTAAGAAGTCCTGACTTTTGACCAAAGCATAAGTCACATTCCTCACATTTATAGGGTTTTAGTCTAGGGGAGTTTCTGAGATCTTTGGAGTTTTTCCCAGAGAAAGATTTCTCACCCTCCAAACCTTCACTGGATCCACTTCCCACATGGAGCTTCCTGTGGGTCAAAAGGAGGGACTTGCGAGCAAAGGATTTCCCACACTCTGAGCATTCATGGGTTCTTTTGGAGGTTCTTTGAGGGCTTCTTGTATCTGATGGGGAATCCAAGAGTTTCCTACGCTTCATGCTTTCCCTTGGCTGCTGCCTTGGGCTGAATTTCTACTATCTCTTGTTACTTGTCTTGAAGGTAAATCTTTGGTCACAGTTGTTTTCCTGCTGGTGGAACAAGAAAGAAAATGAGAACATTATGACCTTTCGAGAAACACAGAAAATCACAAAATTGTTGGAGGCAAGATGCTGACATTTATAAACTGCTCAGAGTGTGCTGTAAAACTCTATGTATCTAAGTCGAAGCTACTTTCGTCCCTAAACCCAAGCATTCTGCCAGAGGGGAAAAGATCTGGGAGGAGGGAGAGCTGACCCACCTGCCCTGAGTGGAATCCAGGAGCCTCTCCCAAGTGGTCCTGCAGAGATCCTCCAAGGAAAAAGTGGGACTCACAGAGGGAAGCGGAGATCCAGATAGTGGGAGGGGAGAGGCTGGGCGGGAGGGCTTCTGCTCTCCTCTTTGGCTCTGCCCCTGTCTTGAAGCTGCACCTCTTCTTTCCCGCCTCCCCTTCTTTCCCCTCCCCTCCCAGCCAGGACCATGTGCTCCAAAACCTTCTCTGTTCCTCTGATGGACATCGGTGTGGAGGGTTCCTCTGCCCATGGGAAGAGTGTCCCTCTCTGCATGCTGGAAATGGGATTTCCTAATCCCCAGAGACCCCCAAGACAGGAAAGAGAAATGTTTGGGGAAGGAACCCAGATCTCATTCTTCTTCCCATAGAGGCAACACCATACAAGCCAGCCAAGCCATTCCAAAATGGAAATGATTTTTTATTTGTATTGATTGATATCCACCTTTTATTATTTTTACAATAACATATCCCACACATCTTCCTTTACCTATTTGCCTCACAACAACCCTGTGGGGTGGGTTATGCTGAGAGAGTGACTGGCCCAGCTGGCTTTCATGGCCAAGGCGGGACTGGAACCCATGGCCTCAGGCTTTCTAATGTAGAGTCTTAACCACTAGGCCATACTGGATGTCCTGGGTGTTGATTGGGAATGGTCATCTTTTAAGATGGGGAAGGGGGGTGTTCAGCTCCCAGAATTCATGCTGGCTGGGGAATTCTGGGAGTGGAAATCCACACAGCTTAAAAGTTGTCAAGGTTGAGAAACACAGATATGGACTTATGTAAACATGCATCAGTGTCCATGTAGACACACATACGTGTTTGAGGAGTGTGTTTAACAAAATCTTCCCCCATTCAAGAAAGATAGAATAGAATAGAATAACAGAGTTGGAAGGGACCTTGGACCTCCATCCCCTTGCCTAGGCAGGAAATCCTACATCATTTCAGACAAATGGTTATCCAGTATCTTCTTAAAAACTTCCAGTGTTGGAGCATTCACAACTTCTGGAGGCAAGTTGTTCCACTGATTAATTGTTGTAACTGTCAGGAAATTTCTCCTTAGTTCTAAGTTGCTTTTCTCCTTGATTAGTTTCCACCCATTGTTTCTTGTCCTGCCCTCAGGTGCTTTGGAGAATAGCTTGACTCTCTTCTTTGTGGCAGCCGCTGAGATATTGGAACACTGCCATCATGTCTCCTATTCCTTCTTTTCATTAAACTAGACATACCCAGTTCCTGCAACCGTTCTTCATACGGTTTAGCCTCCAATGCCCTAATCATCTTTGTTGCTCTTCTCTACACTCTTTCTAGAGTCTCAACATCTTTTTTACATTGTGGCGACCAAAACTGGATGCAGCGTTCCAAGTGTGGCCTTACCAAGGCATTATAAAGTGGCATTAACACTTCATGTGATCTTGTTTCTATCCCTCTGTTTAAGCAGCCTAGAACTATGTTGGCTTTTTTGGCAGCTGCTGCACACTGCTGGCTCATATTTCAATGGTTGTCTACTAGGACTCCAAGAACTTTATCTAGTAGTGGGTTATGGTCTACTTTATCAAATGTCTTACTGAAGTCCAAGTAAATTATATTGACAGCATTCCTCTGGTCCACTAATTTTGTCACTTTGTCAAAAAATGCAATAAGATTAGTCTGGCATGATCTGTTTTTGACAAATCCATATTGGCTTTTGGTTATCACTTTGTTTGTTTCTAGATGTTAGCTGATTTGGTGCTTGATTATCTTTTCCAGAATCTTCCCCGGTATTTTGCTCAGGTGTCAAAGCATCCCTGGCCTGCTCTCCAATTGCCTTAGGCAAGGGGGATGGGAAACCAAGGGAGCCTGGCAACCAAAACCAGAAGTACATTTCAAACATATCTCTCTCAAGGCTGTCTTCCAAAGTTACCCACCGCAGCTGGAGGGGAGAGATCTCTACAACCTGCAAAATTGCTCCATTGGCGAATGTGACTGATGACACACCCTGGGGGGAGGGGGGAAACAGAGTCATGATTGCGGCATAAATTACGTGGGGTCAGAGTTGGCTTCACTTTGAACATGTGGACATGTATCTCCTAATAAATAACTGGATTTCTTTTGAAGCTTGGCTTGAGGCTTATGATTTAATTAGGGCATCCATCGGAACCCTGATAGGTCTGTGGTTTCCTGGATTTATTTATTTATTTATTTATTTGAAGACGGGAACTACATCAGCTCTTTTCCAATCCTCTGGCAGTTCCCCGGTGCTCAAGGATCTTTGAAAGATATAGTTCAGTAGTTCTGAGATCTCGTCTGCCAGTTCCTTCAGAACCTTGGGGTGTAATCCATCCAGTCCTGGTGATTTGAACTCACCAGGTAGACAGGTGTTCACTTACAATTTCCTTCCCTATTTTAACTTGTGTTCCCAATCTGTTTTCGGTGGTGCTGTTTTTGATAGGATCAATGTAAGAATTCAAATCCACAATCAAGACCAGAACTTATTCGAGGTGAGTATCTGTCAGAATAGTCATGATTGGGAAGACATGGTAACACAGGAGCCTGTGTAGCGTAGGGGGCTAATGCCTCCTACTAAAGGCAGCAATTAACACCAGCTGCCTGTAATTTCTGTGAGTTCAATCCTAGCCAGGCTCAAGGTCGACTCAGCCTTCCATCCTTTCTAAGGTGGGTAAATTGAGGACCCAGTTTGTGGGGGCAATAAGCTGACTTTGTATAAATATACAAAAGTATGAAGGCTATTGCTTAACGCATTGTAAGCCGCCCTGAGTCTCCGGAGAAGGGCGACATATAAATCAAATTAAAAGAAAAAAAAACAAGGTCAGACAATGAATAGGCATAGCAACTAAGCCATCCAATTGGGAGCTGAGACAGACTGGAGCCTCAACTTAGAGCATAGATGTTTGTCAACAGGGGAAATAAGCTAACTTGTGAGGTGGGTGGTTTCTATAGTTGATAATAAATATGAATAAATAACTATAGACTTTCAACCTTAAGCGTGCCTCTGCACATTATGAATCCAGGTCTTGAATATCTTTTGTGGGGCCCATCGTAACTCCGAAAAGCTACAGCTGGATGACTTCCATGGCTCTGTTTGCCCTCCAGCTGTGCCTGATGAGTTCTTGGCTGAAAGGGGGGACCGACCCAAACTCAGCCTCTCCCACTTGAACGGGGAAAGGAAGAAAGGACAGAGCCCTTCACAGGAAGGGGCACAAATAATGAAACCTCCCTTGTTAGCAGGAGCAACTGAATGCTGGCAAATGGACATGGGATATTTGTTTGTGTGTGTGTGTGTGTGTGTGTGTGTGTGTGTGTGTGTGTGTATGGAGGAATTTGCAGTATGAAATGGCAGAACTTTTTCCTATTTTCAGTTGACCTTCCGTGTATCCCAGGGCTGGACCTTCTTCCCAAAGAGCCTTAAATCCATTAAGAGGAAGAGCCTCCATCAGACTTGAGGAGCATCTGGGTACCAGGTGCCTCTGTGGAACCAGGTGTCCAGATCAAAGTGCTCACGGGGGCCCCCACCCTGTTCGTGGAGGGGGCAGGAAGATGCCAAAAGCCCCCCTGAAGTAGCCAATAGGAGTGGGGCAGATCCCAGATTCTGAGCACATCAGCAACTAGGTCACAAAGGACCCATTTCTATGGCATCAAGAGAGAGAAGGCCATTTCCCAGCTAGGAAAACATTGTGCTGCATTCAGCTGGGGAGGAGATGCCATTTCATGGAGGATGGAGGAGAAGGAGAGAATGAACCACAGTTAGAAGTGATGAGTTAAAGTGAGTCTCCTTTACTGAAGCTACAAAAACATCAAATTAAATTTACCTTATTTGAAGTGATATCTCTATGGAATATAAGGTAATTGCCTCCAGATCGATAGAAATAGGCAAGAAAAATATTTAATGTCGCATGGTATATGGATAAAAATAAAATATCACAGTAAAAGACTTGACAGGAATATCCATAAAGGGACTTAAATGTAATCTAAATTAAAAAGATGAGAAGCTTTTACTTAATAACACCCAGGCCAGGGATCTTTTTCTCTCTTTACCACAACTATGACCTGCTTTTGTGTTTTTTGAAAAGCTTTTAGGATAAAACCTTTTCTATGCTAGAAAGATTTCTAGGTGGCCTCCCTGAGGGGACTCACAAATACAGGACAATTGTCTTATTTCAAGGAACAGATTTTCTACACACCAAGCTCTGATGTAGTTTGTCACCTGTTGGGCCATCTGAGCACCTGGAGGGTTTCTGGAAAGCATTTTTACCTGCAGACCCAAGGTAGATAATCCAGAAAAATATAATAATTGTCTTGGGGGTGGGGGGCTGGGGCCTTCAGCAGTTTCAGCCAGCTGCCACAGTCCCCAGAACTTCAACCCAAGATCACCACTGCTACAGAGAAATGCACCCTTAATCCCCAGATTTGCAACCTAGCTCCATTTTCCAAGCTGCATGCTCCGTACTGTTTCCAAGCAACATGTCCCAAAGCATCTCTTAGGTTCTGTAGTAAATCTGGAGTCCTGAAATCGAATGTGGCCTGTGCCTGGGAATCACAAGGCCTCTCCTGCTCACTTCAGACAACCGCACATTCCTTACCGGAGGGTTTGTCTGCTTAACGACACGTGAAATCGCTTAACAACCACAATCAGGAATACAGCGTTGCAGTCATTGAGCCAAGCTCTCACGTGACATCTTACTTAAGGACCACTTTGCTCAACGACCAAGACTCCAATTGTAGTCATAAGTCTAGAACAAACTACAGGAATTACCAAAAATGAAGTGACCTTTTACCGCTGCACCATAGAGAGTATTTTAAGTTACTGCATTTGTGTATGGTTTGCCAATTGCACAGTGGCAGATAGGACAGCGCTACAGAGGGTTAACATCGTTGCCCAGAGGATCATTGGTTGCCCTCTCCCCTACATGGAAGAGCTTTATAGTTCCTGTTAGGATATGGTTTGAGCCTAACAGATTGTCCAGGCAATATATGTGTTCTGTGACTTTAAGTTTTAATGCTGCATCGTAATGCTGAGTCATGCTGTAATTAGTTGTAAACGTATTTAAGAAAGGTACTGTAATGTATTCAGTTGACGATAAGCTACCATTGTGCTATCATCGTGTGTGTGGGTGGATCTGCTACCATCATGGTTTGTGAATCAGAGTGAGCTTGTTATTCAAACCAACTACTGTTTGTGTGGTAAGAAGCTTTTTGTATTACTGGACTGATTTAACTGGCAAAGACTTGGACTGTTTAAAAGACTACAAGATTGTTTATTTTCCATTATAAAGTAAACTTTTGATAAACCAGTTTGCACGTATCTCTTATTTCATTGCTCTCAGCAACGTTTCTGTGTGCACTATACTCTGCTGGTTGCTAACACAACAACAATATCCTTAACAGTTCCCGTTGACTTAAGAAAGTTCAAAACATTCTTAGAGATCCATCTCATCCTGGGCAGCCTTTTTTTTTGAACTATTACCATCTGGCAGATGGTACAGGGAAATAAAAACAAGGACGAATAGGCTGAAAAACAGCTTCTATCCCAAAGCAGTAACTAGATTGAATTCTACTGTATAGTGCAATGTTAATGCACTATCAGGGGATTTCAATTCAATTGCATAGAATGTGAAGGATGTGTGTTTTTGTTTTATTTTTTATAGTTATAATGTAGACTGAAGATAGCACTTCACTGTACGAGATGCAATGACAATAAACTAAACCAAACTAAACTAAATTAAGGCATCGTATAAGCAAATACGTATAAACTGCTAGTTCAACAGATCAGCAGATCAAATCTCACTGGCTAAGGTTGACTCAGACTTCCATCCTTCCGAGGTGGGTAAAATGAGGATCCAGATTGTTGGGGGCAATATGCTAATGCTAATGCAATATGCTAATATGCAATATGCTAACTTTGTAAACCGCTTAGAGAGGGCTGTAAAGCACTATGAAGCGGTATAGAAATAATAATAATAATAATAATAATAATAATTTGACTCTACAAAAAACCACCTTACTCGGAACAGCTTACATCCTCCGACGATACCTTAACAGTTCCTAGGTCCTTGGTTACGACTCGAGCTGCTGAGCTATTAATCAGCCACAAAGACTGTGAATCTCACTACAGATTAACTAATAATAATAATAATAATAATAATAAAAAAGAGGAGGAGAAAGAGTTCAGGCTTGTGTAAACAACCTATTTCTGATTCTTATTCCTTTTTCCTGCTTCTTCTCACTTTTGCCCATATGAGCTCCATCCCACCACGACTTATCGATTGGAGCTTCCTCGTGACACTTTTTTAATATTTTATAAAATAAAGTAAAAAAAGGGGGGGGGGTGTTAGATCCAGGAAGCTAAAGGCCAATCAGCCTGGCATCTGTCCCTGGGAAGATCCTGGATCTGCCACAGCCTAGAAACAAATGAAGCTATTCTTACAAGCCAACATGGGTTTCTCAAAACCAGACCACGGCAGAAAACCTTATGGCATTCTTTGACAAAAGACTAAAATTCTGTGGACATAGCATACGTGGACTTCAGTCAGGCATGTGGCAAAGTAAACCACAACCTAGTTCTTGGCAAGATAAACAAAATGTGAGATACCATCACCACCTGATGGATTCGCAACTGGCTGACCAACTGCATTCAACGAGTGCATAATTATGCTCTCACCCAGCAACCTTGGGAGCGAATTCCAATTTTTCTGCACTGCTCATTTGTCAAATAAAGATTTAAAAAAGGGATGCTTGTTGTCCAAAGCAAGATTTAACCAAGATTTGTTTACTCACCTTTAAAGTTACAATGAAGAGGTCTCTGGGTCAAGGCCAGGTGTATTCCTCACTGCTGACTGATTTGGTTTCTCCTTAATCGATTGGACCTTTGTGCAAGAAGCTGCTTCTCCATCCAGGCCACAATTTCCAAATTCTCTGGAACAAGAAATGAAAAAGGCTCAGATGCCAACAGTGATACTGAACATAATCTGTAAATGATCTGGAAGAGGGAGGAGAAAATATGATTATTGGATGAGGATACAAAATAATGAAGATTGAATCTTAATAAGACAAAATGGAAGAAACCAGCAGCTGAAGTCCAACAGGGACCAAAGCATAGTTGTGCCTAGGAAAACCCAGTGGAAGATGGGAGAGATGAGATGGGGCAGAGCAAGTGTGAAAAGGGCTGCTCTTTCCTGCTTTTTTGGAAGCTGCAAAGCCACAAAGATTCCAGTTAGGTATCTCAAAATTTATTTCCAACTAGGAAAGGCAGCCTTCTGGCCATCAGCTTCTTCTAGAAATTCCTCACAAGACCACCCTCAAAACTTCCCTTGTGCTTTGAAAAACATCCACCAAGAAAGAGCTGCCCAATCACAGCCTCTTCTGGGCAAAACAAGGAAAATATAAAACTTAGAAATTCTACCCATCGTTTTTAAAGCAGAAGCAAAGTTCAAGCTTAGCATAAAAACAAAGGATTTTATTTTTGGCCTTTCAGACAGAGCTCAAAGAAAGAGGATCTCTTTTGTGGGTTAAGAAAACAGGAGCTCAATTCAACTAATTTAAACTTCTTTCCTTCCACCACCACCCCTCCCAAACCTCCCCGTTGCAAAGACGTCAGAGGGTCTTAATAACACAATACAAATCTCAGTAAAAGTTTTAAAGCACAATTTACACTTTTTTTTTCCAAATGCACTTGCGGGATGCGCATGCTCAGAGACCTCGTGATCTGCCGGATCCGAGTGACCATCTGATGGAATTTACCGAAGAACTCCTTCCCGGATCCCCTCGGGGAGCCTTGGCTGGGCGAGGAGGGGGCAGATCCAGTCCGGGGGCGGAGCCCCCTTTGCTCCCCTGGAGGGAAGGGAGGGATCCGCTCCCTGCAGGCAACGCCAGATCCGGATCTCCCCGAAGAAAACTTGGCGAGGCGAAGAGAGGGATCCGCAGCTCCCTTCCTCCTGGCGGGCAGATCTTCAGGCTGGAGGGAGAGCAGCCCAACCTGCATCGAGCGAGACCCAGGAGCCTCTCCCGAGGGATCCAGCGCCGATCCTCGCAGGGCGAAGGGAAGCGGAGATCCAGCCAGTGGGAGGGGAGAGGCGGGGGGCGGAGCATCTGGCTTCATCTGGGGCTCCGCCTACTCCTTGAAGCCCCGCCCCTTCTCCTTCCCCCTCCCGCTTTCAGCTAGGACCACGTGCTCCGAAAGCCTTTGTGTGTTGTGTTTGTGTGTCTGTGTTTGTGAGGGCGCTGGAACCTGAAGCTCTACAGATGCCCTGAAAGAGTTGCGCAAAAAGGCCCCCCATAAGAGTTGAAGGGTCCTTGGGGTTCCCTGAGGTTGGTGGTTGGTTGCTGTCCTGATGATGTTACTAGTTTGGGCAATGAGACGTCTCAGGGGAAACACCGAAGCTCAGAGACCATCAAGAACCCCCCATTTCCACCCTTCTCCAAGACTGAATTTAAGGCTCCTGGCATTTCTGGACTTGGACAAGAGGGGGTGGGGGAATCCTGACCCAGAGGAAGAGCAGCTCTGATGGGAACTCCACCCCCAGGCATGAGAGGGCTTTGCGTGCCACCTCTGCCCTAGATGAGAGGCTCAAGATCCAGATGAATATTGACAAACTTGAACACTGGGCTGCATCTAACAAAATGAAATTCAGTGTAGCGAAAAGTCTTACACTTAGGGAAGAAAAACCAAAACCACACGTATAGACTGAGTGAAACCAGGCTTAATAGCAGTAACTGTGAGTGGGATCTTGGAGTCTTAGTGGACAACCAATTAAATATGAGCCAACAGTGTGCAGTAGCAGCCAAAAAAGCCAATGCAACCCTAAATTGCATTAACAAAGGGATAACAATCAAGATCAATCACTCTATAAAGCCATAGCAAGACCACATCTAGAATACTGCATCCAGTATTCTATACAAAAGATGTTGAGACTCTAAAAAAAGTGCAGAGAAGAGCAACCAGGATGATTAGGGGACTGGAAGCCAAAACGAAATGTAAGGTCCCAAAATATACTTCAGTCACCAGAATGCCAAAGAGAGAGAGACTCAAGACGAGGCTTGCAAAAAAGCAGATTTTATTCATGGCCAAAAACAAAATACTGGGTGGAACTATATCCAGAACATACAGATACAATGCATATGAGGAGATAGCCACACCTTGGGGAAGGTAGGGCATCCTTTTATACCTTCAGAGACGTCAGCTTAGTACCCAATTCTGGCCTCCTAATTCAGGTTTGTGTATTCCTTGTTACCCTGCAAGGGAATAGAAACTTCCCAATTAGTTTTATCTTTTCCTTGAGCATTCCTTTGTTTTCTCAATTGGCCATTTGGCCCCCTGGTTCTGCAAGGCAAGAGCTTATCCAGATCAAACATAAATTAGGGCTGAGGTATGAATTATCCCTTGGAGATACATACCATGCTCTTAGATGGCACAAGAAAAACAGGAAGAAGATTGATACGGGTTCAGGTCAAATGGCAGGGACATATGTTTGATAAATACCAGATATGTTACAGAGGCCTAATAACAGCATATGTTTGTTACAGGAGATACAAATACAAAAGGCATAATATATGTGACACAAATACAAAGGCATATATGTATTACAGGAACCTAATAATTACAGAATCTAGTATACCAGTATATCATATTCTAGTATTATTTATTATATCCTTATTATTGTTCCCCCTCAATAGATTGAACGGTTGCAGGAACTGGGCATGGCTAGTCTAGTGAAGAGAAGGACCAGGGGAGACATGGTAGCCATCTTCCAATATTTGAGGGGCTGCCACAGAGAGGAGGGGGTCAAGCTATTCTACAAAGCACCTGAAGGCCAGACAAGGAATAATGGATGGAAACATCAAGGAGAGATTCAACCTGGAAATGAGGAGAAATTTTCTGACTGAGAGCAATCAACCAGTGGAACAGAAGTTGCCTTCAGAAGTGGTGGGAGCTTCATCACTGGAGGCTTTCAAGAAGAGATTGGACTGCCATCTGTCAGAAATGGTATAGGTAGGTTTTCCTGCTTGGGAAGGGGGTTGGACTAAATGACCTTCAAGATCCCTTCCAACTCTGTTAATCTGTCCATTGATTCTCATTTGTTAGGAATGGGACTCCAGTACAAAGAGGGAATTTTTGACTCAGATGGCTCAATTCAACCAACTAAACATTTTTTTCCCCTACACCCCTCCCTCTCCATTAAAATGAGTTCAGGCTGTGATAATATCACCTTACAATGTCGATAAATGTTTTAAAGCTACACTTCAATCATTTTTCCAACTGCACTTGAGGGAAACTTTTCCAACTGCACTTGATGTTCATAGGCTTCCTTCTCTGTGGTTCCAACGGACCACAATGAGACCTTCTGAAGCAACTTCCCAAAGGCTCCTTCCCGGATCCATCCAATCCGGGAAGCATTGGACGGAGGAGGAGAGGGCAGATCGAACCCGGGGATGGACCCCCCTTTTGCCCCCCTGGAGAGAGACAGGAGGGATCCGCTCCCTGCAAGTAACGCATTAACAACAGGAACTCAATCCAGTTAATATTTTCTTTCCCCCAAACTCTCCCCTCCCCATTGCAATGAGGTCAGTCTGTGTTAAGAGCACATTACAAACCTCAACAAACGTTTTAAAGCTCCGTTTTTCCAACTGCACGTGCGGGATATGGATGCTCAGAGATCTTGTGGTCTAACGGACCACAGAGAGACCTTCTGAAAGCAGCTTACCCAAAGCTCCTTCCCGGATCCATCCGGAGCTCCCCCGGCAGCCTTGGCCGGGTGAGGAGGGGGCAGAATCAGATCCAGCCCGGGGACGGATCCGCTCCCTGCAAACAACGCCAGAGCCGGATCTCCCGGAGATCTTCCTATCCCTTATTCTTGGCGAAGAGAAGATCTCCTGGCAGGGGCGGCCTGCAGGCCGGAGGGAAAGCAGCCCCACCTGCCCCAAGCTGGACCCAGAAGCTTCTCCCGAGGGATCCAGCGCCGATCCTCCAAGGAAAAAGTGGGACTCGTAGTGGGAAGCAGAAATCCAGCGAGGGGAAGGGGAGGCGGGGTTTCGGCACTCCTCTCGGGCTCCGCCCCCTCCTTGCAGCCCCGCCCTTTATTGCAGCCTGAGCTCCTCCCCCTCCCAGCCGAGTATCCCCTGGGCATCGGCGTCCGGCGTGCCTCTGCCCATGCGAAGAATGCCCTGGAATGCCCGGGCGGGGCTGCCTCCTGCCCAAGCATCCCTGAGGGGAACTGAAGCTCCGCGTTTGCCGCCCAAGAGTCTCGGTTCGCGGCGTCTGCCGAGGCTGGAGAAGAGGGCCTGGAGGGAAGTCCCAAGAGATCCCTTCGGGTGGATCCAAAGATCCTGGAAGTGGATCTAGGCGGCTGCTCCGGCCCCCCTCCATCCCTCTCTGCTTTTCCCATCCTATGGATCCCTGCAGGTGTTTTGTGTGTGTGGGGGGGGTCTCTACCACCATCGCCTCCTCCACACCCGGAGCCGGATGGTCGCCCAAGTGCAATTTCGCCGCCTCTTCCTTCGCTTCCGCCCAAACCATCATCCCCTCCTCTGGGGGTAGGGGGGAGGGTCACAAGACCCGCAGCCAACTCTGGCAATCTGCCCACGTCGCGTTTACGATCCGTTTTGGATCCTCCCGATATGGGGAAATAAGTCTTGTTTCAGTGAAATGAATGTGAAGCTGAAGAAGGCACCCGGAGAAACTTGGTTAAAGGAACCTTCCGCGTTGATTTATCTTTTCCTGGCTTTGTCCGGTCCCTTTAGGATCTTCCCTCCCCCTCCCCCTCCCCAAGGATCCTCAGGAGGGATACCAAGTGGCTCTGCAATGGCAAAAGGCTTAAGAGATCTCCCCCCCCCACACACACACACTTTGGTGCTCTCACATGAAGCAATCATAATTTCTAAACTCTTTGTCTTGGGTCCCCATACCCTTCCTCTCTCCTCCTCCTAACTCAGCCCAGAGTTTCACTTTCCTTCTGGAATTCCTTCTGGTTCCTGTCTCCTAAAAGCCTCGGCCCAAAGCATTTCCTCCCATTTCGCTTAGGGAACAAGTATAACTTCCAAAATACAAGTAATCCTCAACATGATCATTTTCACGCTTAGGACACAGTTTGCATCACACACGCCATGATCATGTGATCAAATTTCACATGCTTGCCATAATTTCACACTTATGACCATCACTGTGCCTCCTTTTGCGACCTCCTGATAAGGAAAATCAATGGGGAAGCGAGATTCACTTCACAACTGGGGGTGAGGGGACTTCATTATGAGCTGCAGTTAATAACAGTTGAACAGACAGCATACCACAAAAAGTCTCACTTTAGAATCCAGAGGTTAATTAGAATTTAGAGCATAATAAACGTAAAGCCCTTACATTAATCACATTGCAATGAGGGTCAATCAGACAAGCAGTCAAGGGGACAGCTTGAGACTGATGGAACACCTCCCATTCTTCACTCTTGTCTTACCGTATTTTCCAGCATATAAGACGACTGGGCGTATAAGACGACCCTCCTAAGATCCATTTAAGGCTCGTCAGAGCCTTATGGGCTGGTCTGCCTGGTTACAGGAGAATGAGCCCAGGCGTATAAGACGACCCCCGACTTTTGAGAAGATTTTTGTGTGTTAGAAAGTAGTCTTATACGCAGGAAAATACAGTATATACCTTAAATCCACAAAGCCACAGGATTCTTTTTTTAAAAATTAGATTTATATGCCACCGTTCTCCGGAGACTCAGGGCGGCTTACAATGCGTTAAGCAATAGCCTTCATACTTTTGTATATTTTATACAAAGTCAGCTTATTGCCTCCACAAACTGGGTCCTCAATTTACCTACCTTAGAAAGGATGGAAGGCTGAGTCAACCTTGAGCCTCGAACTTGCAATAATTGCAGACAGCTGAATGTTAATAACAGGCTATTTCGTCTGTTGAGCTATCCAGGCTCCTTTCAGGATTCTGCCACCTTGCCCTAGCAACAGGGCAGTTGCTCATCACTTCAACCTATATGTCACAGTATAACTATATTCATATACCGGTATGTGACCAACATACGTTCCTAGTTTCCCAGTGTCACTGTGTTATTTGTATTTGCCAGCTGAGTTTCCATTCTGAACATTACAGTAGCTTGCCAGAGAACTTTATCAACATAGATAAGCCTGTCTTGTGACTTTTGAAGCTACTGCGCATGTCTACATTCTTTCTTTTCTAACTTCCTGATTTATTTCTTCCTTTTGTCCGTCTCTGAGATATAACTGCCGGTAAAGATGTAGTTATCTAGGTTTTTTTATTTTTATAATAAAAATGTTTCTTAGAATCTATACTTTGGGTTTTCTTTCTTTGAGAGTATACACCATGGAAAACAAGATCTATTCACCTCTAATGAATTACAATTTTCCCGGGGGGGGGGGAACGAGGCTGATTCACACTTCGACACCCAGGATCTTAATCCACCACATCTTGCACAGCACATTTTCAACATACACAGCACAATTGCCACATACTTAGGGGCACAAGACCATCACACAGGCACCACTGACTTTTCATAATCAATGCTGTCCTGTGTGCTGGGTCTGTGACATCCCGCCCCCCAATACCTTCACAGATACAGTCATTCCTTGATTATAATATAGGATACAGCAGGTTTTAATATGCCTTAAGTATTGCAGGTAATTTCATATTAATGCTGGACCTAACCCAGGTTTCCTGAGATACTTAGGCCTCAGGGAACTGGATCAGGGTGTAGCCTTAATAGCATGAAGGTATTGTGGGAAATGAAAATATAGCCTATGCAGGAGTGGGCAGCTGTGGCCCTTTTACAACCTGTGGACTTCAACTCCCAGAATTCCTGAGACAGCCTGTCTCAGGAATTCTGGGAGTTGAAGTCCACAGGTTGTAAAAGGACCACAGTTGCCCACCCCTGGTCTATCGGATTTAATAAGGAAATGCTCCTTTTTTCCATGGATGTGTGAGTTTGGATGAAAGAGTTGTGCAAAAAGGCCCCATAAGAGTTGAGAAGTCCTTGGGGCTCCCTGAGTTTGGTAGTTGGTTGCTGCCCTGATGATGTTACCCAGTTCGGGTAATGAGATGTCTCCAGGGAGACACCAAAGCTCAGAGACCATGAAGGACCCCTCGTTTCCACCCTGAGCTATTTCCTGGATCGATTTTAAGATTTATGGCGTTTCTGGAGCTGAAGAAGAAGGGAGAGGGGATCCCAACCCATAGGAAGAGCAGCTCCGAGGGGAACTCCACGGAGTTAGGGGCACCTCATCCCTTGTGCTAAAGTGGGATCCACTTCTGAGGAACCAGGTGTCCAGACCAAGAGGCTCATAATTGACCTTCCATGTAGCTCAGGACTGGACCTTCTTCCCAAGGAACCTTAAATCCATAAAGGGAAAGAGCCTCCATTAGACTTGAGGGGCATCCGGGTACCAGGTGCCTCTGGGGAACCAGGTGTCCAGATCAAGATGCTCACAGCCACCCATCCTGTACTTGGAGTGGGCAGGAAGATTCCAGAATCCCCCTGAAGTAGCCAATAGGAGTTGGGCAGATCCCAAGGTCTGAGCACATCAGCAACTATGTCATAAAGGACATTCCTAGAGGAAGAAGAGGGAAAACTTCCAACCTAAACAAGCTAGGTAAACATTATGCTGCTTTGGTCTGGGGAGGTGTGAGAAATATAGGAATTATTTCTGTAAAAGTGTAACCTGAGTTACGCCATTTTAAGTGCCTTATGTTACCTTGTATAACCTGATTATATAATTGGACAAAAAGATCATAATAAGGCTTTTCTGAAATGATTACCTTGTGGGAAATATGTATTATGTAGTTGTTTTGACGGAAATCGATGTTCTGGGAAATGTACTGAAATGAGATTGTTTGGGGCCTGTTTGTTCCAGAAGGGGAAGTGCGCAAGTGATGTTTTTGTGGAATATTTCTGTTGGGAATTGGGGAATTTCCAGGGTGGAACATGTACTACATATGTTATATAAGATCTGAAACTGATACATTACTTACGTGTATTCTGATGTATTTTGAAGACTGTATATAACCCATGTAAATTGCTTTCTTTTCATCTTTCCTCTCCTCCAGAGAGAAAGGCCCTTTGCAAAGTTAATAAACTCTGTCCTTAGCTATTATTTGTTCTCTGTTTCCTCTTAAAAAGATAATGAGGCTTTCCTGTTTTTTATAGGAGGACATGCCAGTTTATGGAGGACAGAGGAGAGAATTAACCAAGCAAGGAGTTAAGGTAGTTAGTGCGGTTCATGAATCCCACCCAAAAATTGCATTCAGTTCACATGATTTGAAGTGTTATTTGTATGGAAAATAGGTTAATTAGGTTGGGAAAAAGGCAAGAAAAATATTTGTAATATGACATATGAACAATAATGAAACCTCACAGTGAAAGACTATACTTGAAAGAACTTAAAATTTAAGTTCAGTGGTAATTTAAGATTACTTGACTACAGAAAACATTTTCCCCACACCAAACAATTGTAGGATTTCTCTTCCGTCACTGTGTGAAATTCATGATGAATGGCAAGTTGTGACTTTTGGAAAAAACCTGTTTTCCTGCATTGTTGACAACTGAAAAGATTTATCTCTGCTATGGACTTTCTGGTGCATTTTTAGCTGGGATTTTGCAATGAAAAGTGTTCACTCTGCACACCTGTGAGGCCACTCTCCTGCATGATGTTGGGTGTGGGTGTGAAGTGCTGAAGGATGGATGAAACATTTTCCACTCTCTAGGCATTTGTTTTTCTCCAGTGTGGATTTGCTGATGCTTCAAAAGAGACCTTTTTTGAGAAAAGCTTTTATCGCACTCTGAGCATTTATGGGGCTTCTCTCCTGTATGGAATTGGCTGTGGTTTCTGAGGAGAGATGACCGAGCAAATGCTCTCCCACACTCTAAACATTTGTAATTTTTTTCACCTGTGTGAATTTTTATATGATCTCTAAGGGCTGATGCGCTACTATAAAACTTCCTGCATTCGTTGCATTGATACGGCTTCTCCCCTGTGTGAATTTTCTGATGGGCCCAAAGATTTCCCTTATAAGCAAAAGATTTTCCACATTCTATGCATCTGTATGGCTTCTCTCCTGTGTGGACCTTCTGATGGACTCCAAGGTTTTGTTTTTGGGAGAAGCACTTCCCACGCTCCCCACGTTTGAATGGCTTCTCCCCTATGTGGATTCTCTTGTGACTCGGAACCTCGCTTTGTGTAAGAAAACCTTTCCCACGCTCCCCACATTGATAGGGTTTCTCCTTTTGGTGCCTCTTCTGGTGTCTCCGAAGTTCAGAAGAATCTACAAATCGTTTCTCACATTCTGGGCATTCATACGGTCTCTTCCCAGTGTGAAGTCTCTGATGTTGCACCAGGTTTGATTTCAAGATAAAACATTTCCCACATTTGAGGCACTTTACATTTTTCTCCCCTCTGTGTGTTTTCTCATGATTGTGAAGATATACACTCAGGGTAAAACATTTCCCACACTCAAAGCATTTGTAAGATTTGATTCCTGCATGAATCTTCTCATGGACCCAAAGACTTGACTTCTGAGAAAAGCTCTTTCCACATTCCCAACACTTGTAAGGTTTCTCCCCTGTGTGAATTCTCTCATGGTTTCTGAGAGTGGCTTTTTTACAGAAAATTTTCCCACATTTCAGACATTGATAAGGTTTCTCTCCAGTGTGGATTTTCTGATGTCTCCAAAGTCCTCCTCTATAAGCAAAAGTTTTCCCACATTCTATGCATCTGTATGGCTTCACTCCTGTATGGACCCTCTGGTGGATTCCAAGGTTTTTTTTTCGGGAAAAGCATTTCCCGCACTCCACACATTTGAATGGCTTCTCCTTTGTGTGGATTCTTTCATGAATCTGGACCTCACTTTGTGCAAGAAAGCCTTTCCCACACTCCCCACATTTATAGGCTTTCTCTATTGTGTGCCTCTTCTGGTGTCTCCGAAGTTCAGAAGAAGCCACAAATGTTTTCCCACATTCTGGGCATTTATAAGGTCTCTCTCCAGTGTGAAGTCTCTGATGTTGAACTAAGGTTGATTTACAAGTGAAACATTTCCCACATTCGAGGCACTTTTCGTTTTTCTCCCCTCTGTGTGTTTTTTCATGATTGTGAAGATATACACTCAGGGTGAAACATTTTCCACACGCAAAGCATTTGTGAGATTTTATTCCTGTATGAGTCTTCTCGTGGATCCAAAGACTTGAGTTCTGAGAAAAGCTCTTCCCACATTCCCAACACTTGTAAAGTTTCTCCCCTGTGTGGATTCTCTCGTGGTCTCTGAGACTGGCTTTTTTAGAGAAGAATTTCCCACATTCCAGACATTGATAAGGTTTCTCTCTAGTGTGCATTTTCTGATGTCTAAGAAGTTCTGACTTTTGAGCAAAGCATAAGTCACATTCCTCACATTTATAGGGGTTTAATCTGGGGGGCCTTCTGAGATCTTTGGCGTCTTTTCCAGAAGATTTCTCACCCTCAGAGTCTTGATTGGATCCACTTCCCACATGGAGCTTCCTGTGGATCAAAAGGAGGGACTGGAGAGGAAAGGATTTCCCACACTCTGAGCATTTGTAGGATTGTTTCTGGTTTTTCGGAGTGCTGCTTGTGTCTGACGGGGGATTCAAAAGTTTCCCACACTCCATGAGTTCTGGCAGCTGCTGCCTTGTGCAGATTTCCTACTATCTGTTGATTGTTGACTTGCAGGTAAATCTTTGATAACAGTTGCTTCCTGCTGTAGGAAGGAAAGAGAAACAGAGAATTTCCTTTCAGAAATGTAGAGACTCATGGAATAGAAATCATAAACTTACAATGTCAACATCATACAAAGAAAACCTCTATAAAATGTTTTATAGATGGCATTATTCACCTGCAAGGTTAGCGAACATATATAAAAACAGGTCTGTTAAATATTGGAAGTGCAATCAGACACCAGGCTCCTATTACCATATGTGGTGGACATGTCCCAAAGTGAAAAGTGTTTTGTTGGGATTTTGGAGGATTTTAAGCTTAGATTTTAGCCAGGATTTTAAGTATTTTAATTAACAGACTTTTAATGAAGCGGGAAAACACCTGAGATTTTAATTTTTTACGTACATACATACATTTTCGTAGATTTTCACGGGTAGAGGTATGCAAGTTTTGGTGTATTCGGGTCTTTTCCCGTGTAAGATTAAGAGTATCTTGGCGATGTTTTGATGAGGTCCCACTCGTCATCTTCAGGCTGGTGTCTTCAGCTTCGTGTCTTTGACACCGCTGCCACCAAGAAAAGCAGCCTTAATCCCTAGACTGGAGATCTTTGCAGCCTTGTGCCATTTTCCAAGCTGCGTGTTCCATACCGTTTATAAGCAATGTGGACCGAAGCTCTTCTAAGCTTCTCCAGGACCTCCTCAAGTCAAACGTGGACTGTACTGGGACTTTGATGGCCTCCGCCCCCACCTCCCAGACAAACCCATGCTTCTTACCTGCAGCTTCATCCACTTAATGAACTGTAAAATCACTTAACAGTCGAGATGGTGAGTGTAGAATTTCACTAATTGAGCAAAGCTATCATGTGATATCTGACATAATGATCACTTTCCAAAACAAGTGAGATTCTAATCCCAATTGTAGTCGTGAATCGAGGACTACCGACAAGCAACGCAAAAGATTAAGGTATTGCAGAAGCAAAAGAGGAGGAAGAGTGTTGAGGTTAGCGTAAGCAACTCGTTTCTTTTCCCCTTTTCTTGCTTTTTCTGATTTTTCTACTTATAAGCTCCATCCCATCATGGCTAATTCATCCTGGCTTCCTCGTGACACTTTTCCTCTCCCTGCATGGATCCATTTCACAGCTCAGTCTCTTCCTCTTGGGAAGGCCACGCAGCGCTCCTTCGTGCTGTTTATTTGTTGTTTAAATTTATTTGCCACCCATCTCACCGAGGGCCTACCCCAGGGGACTTATGAAAGTAAAACTGGAGAAATGACTATAGGTGTAAACGTAACAGTATCAAAATAATGAAATGATAAATAATGGGATAAAAAATGATAGTACAATAGTGTCAAATTAAAAATGTACAGCGGATGGGTGAAAGAGGGA
Organism: Masticophis lateralis; assembly: GCA_030761175.1. Taxonomy (NCBI): domain Eukaryota; kingdom Metazoa; phylum Chordata; class Lepidosauria; order Squamata; family Colubridae; genus Masticophis; species Masticophis lateralis. The sequence goes on from JAUDYJ010000002.1 coordinate 15,502,468, forward strand.
GTGTAGGGGGTGTTTGCTCTCAGTCTAGTAACCCCCTCCAATGTGATGCTCCATTATTTCTTTTCTGGTTAACACAATAACCATGTTGTCCCCACATCCTCCCTACCTTCTCCACCATAATCTATAAAAGACCTGGATGAAGGAGGAATAAAAATAAGAGTATCCGTTGACCCAAAACAGTGGAGATAGAATCATGATTCAAGAAGATCTTGATGGGCCAAAATGGAAGAAACCAGCAGGATGAAGTCCAACAGGGACCTATGCATAGTTGTGAGTAGGAAAACTCAAAGGAAGACAAGTGAGATCAGAAAAGGGATCCTCTTTCCTGCTCTTTTTGGAGGCTGAAGGGACACCAAGATCCCAGGCTTCCTGGGACCCAATGCTACTTTGGAGAAGCATTTTAAAATCACGCAAGGCAACCTTTTGGCCATCAACTTGATCTAGGAGCCACTCACAAGACCAGCCTGAAATTTGCCTTAGAGTTTCTGCTTTCTAAAACATCTACCAAGAAGGGGCTGCCATAATGATAGGAGTAAGTGAAAATTCTTCAAAATTTAAAATTGTAAGAGGAAGTAGTTACAAGAGGAAATAGCTAGCTTGAAGGTAAAACAAAGCGAACTGAAAAACAGGAAAGAGAATAAGAGGAATAAGAGGAAAGACCCTATTGTTCGAAGAATGCATAAAATAACCAGGAATTGGAAAACAAGCTAAAAGAGTATGCTCCATAAACTATTGAATATTGACCCACCTTGCATAGATTGTCTGCTCATTTAAATGCACATGTTATATATATGATTTAGCATGTTTGGGGAGAAAAGCAGGAAATACGTAGAAGGCAAGTCAGAGAAAATGGAACCTCATAGTATCTCAGCCAATGGGGAATGAGGAGGGATGGGGGGTCCAGTGTAGGGAATTTATGAAGGTCTTGATTTGAGATGGTGAACTTTGGAGAGCACCAAACTTTGAAAGTTTCTCCCTGTTTATGGCAATAAACCAAACAGAAGGCCTTCACTGTCTCTTGGCTGGTTATTGATCAGGCAAGTTTGCCACTTGTTGCAGAGTAAAGTAGCCAGGAGGACATCACAGACCCAATTCTACTTTGGACAGGCATTTTAGAAAATATTTACAATTATGTAAGGCAACCTTTTGGCCATCAGCTTCTTCTAGGAGCTGTTCACAAGACCAGCCTCAAAACTTCCTTAGAATTTGTGGTTTCTAAAACATCCACCAAGAAGGGACTGCAACAACACAGCCTCTTCTGGGCAACACAAGGAAAATACAAAGCTTATAAATTCTACCCAGATTTTGAAAGAAAAAGCAAAGTAAAGATTAACATAAAAAGGAAGAATGTTGTTGTACACCTTTTAGACAGAGCTCAAAGAAAGAGGAACTCTTGGGGGTGGGTGGGTGAAGAAAACATGAGCTCCGTTCAAATCATTTAAATTTTTTCTATCTCCCAAACGCTCCCCTCCCCATTGCAATGAATCCAGTCCGTGTTAAATCCACATGGCATCTCTCAAAAAAACCACTTAAAGCTCCCGTTTGCTCCATTTTTCCAACTGCGCTGGAGGGAAACGGACCACAGAGAGACCTTCTGAAAACAAGGAGCTCCCCGAAAGCTCCTTCTCGGATCCATCCGGATTACACATACCCACCCGGGGAGCCTTGGCCGGGCGAGGAGGGGGAAGATCCAGCTCCTTTTGCCCCCCTCCCCCTGGAGGGAAGGGAGGGATCCGTAACCTGCAGGCAACACCAGAGCCGGATCTCCCCGAGGAAAACCCTGCAAACCGAAGAGCGGGATCCACAGCTCCCTTCCTCCTGGCAAGGGGGGGGGGGGAAGAGATCTCCTGGCAGGAGGGGCGACCTGGAAGCCGGAGGAAGAGCAGCCCCACTTGCCCCGAGCGGGATCCAGAGCCTCTCCCGAGGGATCCAGCGCCGATTCTCGACAGTGGGATCCAGCCAGTGGGAGGGGAGAGGCGGAGCTTCTGGCTTCATCTGGGGCTCCGCCTACTCCTTGAAGCCCCGCCCCTTGACCGCCTCTTCTCCTTCCCCACGTGCTGCGAAACCCTTTGTGTGTTTTTGTGATTGTGTGTGTGTGTCTGTATCTGTGAGCGCGCTAGAAGCTGAAGCTCTGGAAGAGTTTGGCAAAAAGGCCCCGTAAGAGTTGCGGGGTCTTTGGGGTTCTCTGAGGTTGGTTGCTGCCCTGATGATGTTACCTAGTTTGGGCAATGAGACGTCTCAGGGGAAACACCGAAGCTCAGAGATCACCAAGGACCCCCATTTCCACCCTGAGTTATTCTCCCTGATTGATTTTTGAGGCTTTTGGCTTATCTGGAGCTGGAGAAGGTGGAGTGGGGATCCTGACCCAGAGGAAGAGCAGCATAACGGGATACACCACCTCCCCTCGAGTTAGGCGCACCTCATCCCTTGTGCTACAGTGGGATCCACTTCTGGGGAACCAGATGTCGAGATCCAGATGCTCTCACTTGACTTTCCATTTAGCCCACGAATGGACCTTCTTCGCAAAGAGCCTTAAATCCATTAAGAGGAAGAGCCTCCATCGGACTTGAGGAGCATCTGGGTACCAGGCGCCTCTGGGGAACCAGGTGTCTGGATCAAGCGGCCCATAAGGGGCCCCACCCTGTGCTTGCACAGGGCAGGGAGATGCTAGAAGCCCCCCTGAAGTAGCCAATAGGAGTTGGGCAGATCCCAGCTTCTGAGCACATCAGCAACTAAGTCACAAAGGAGCCATTTCTATGGGATCAAGAGAGAAAAGGCCACTTCCCAAGTAAAACAGCTAGGAAAATATTCTGCCACATTCAGCTGGGGAGGAGATGCCATTCCATGGAGGATGGAGGAGGAGAGAATGAACCAGGGTTAAAAGCAGCCTCAGAAAGACTCCACACCCCTCTGCACCCTGATTCAGCACCAAATGACTGCAAGGAATATCAATCCTTCCATCCTCCACCACTCAGTCAGAACTGAAGAAGCTTTTGGGATGAGAAGGGAAACGTTTTCAAGGGGGAAAAAAACCCAAGAAGACTCTCCATTTTGATCCCTGGCTCCACTTTGCCCTTTCGAAACCACTGCATTCGGCCTGGACTCCTAGGGGCCTTAAAAGACCTTAAAGAGGCATCTAGTCCACCCCTCCAGTCACAAAGACAAAGGGAGATTCAGATGGAGAATTATTTGGGAGGGGGCACAAAAGGAAACTCACACTGTCCGTCTGCCCTGGCATGAAGCAGCCCCCTGAACACCCCCCTGAAGCTGCAACCCACCCCCAGACTGAAAATCTTCCCCCACTCTCACCCTCTCTGCTTCTACTGGAGGGGACAGGTCTGAGTTGCTCTTCCCAACTCTCCCTTCAGTGAAGGGTGCTGGGGCCCCACCCTTTGAGATGATCTTGGGGGGGCGGCTACAGGGGGTCTATTTGGGAGCGGAACAGGAAAGTGGCCTTGAAAATTGTTCAAAGAATTGGGGATGAAGGTGGGAGGACGGGAGAAAAGTTTTGGGTATCCAGGGCAGGTGGGGGTCGAAGGGCTGGAAGAGCCCAGGAGTATGAGTATAGGTATCCTTATTGCAGGGGTGGATTCGACCTACCTTTACTACCGGTTCACAACAGGATCAGGACAGGTTTCCCACCCCTCCTCTGAGAAGCGTGGCTCACTCCACTAGAAGCTGCTGGGATCCATGGGCCCTGCACTCCCTGACAGCCTTCCTTCCTTCTCCTCCTCCTCCTCCTCCTCCCCCAGAAGCCCATTTCCTGATCCAGGTGAGGTCCGAGAGCCCCTTCCTCAACCCACTTTGGCTGCACAGTACGGCACAATCTGATTGCCACCTTGTCTGTTTTGAGTCACCCGGTCTATCTCCTGAAAAAGGCCCTCTCGATTATTTTAAAGTTTAAGTTTTATTAGATTTATATACCGCCCTTCTCCTTACGGACTCAGGGCGGTGCACAGCCAAATTAAAAAGCAAGTACACAAAAGTTAAAATTTCATAAAATGAACAAATATAAATAGCCGTAGATTAAAACAAATTAATTAAAAGATAATAAAAACTCTAAAAATAATAAAATATTTGACAGGAATCAGGCTAAGCCGGCAAGCTGAAAAAGATGTGTTTTTAAAGCCCGCCGGAAAGTCGGGAGGTCAGAAAGATTCCACAGAAGACTTTTATTCAGCGTTATATGCACAGAAAGAAAATTAATACGAATATTTCTGTGTGAATATATGAAAAAGACACTGTAAAAAAGGAAAAAAATCCCTCTTTCCTTCTTCATCCTCAACCAGCATATTCAACAACAAAACTTTTATCACTAAATAAACCAGATTCATTCCATCCTTCACCCCCTTTTCCCATCTCTAAATTCTCACTTCTCAACACACTCTACTAAAAATTAAGAGAAATTAATTTTGGGTAATGGTTCCTTAATTAAGGAATTTATCACCAGAAATCCATTCCAAGTTGTGGTCATAGGTCAAAGACTTCCTGTACTCTGCAAAACATTATATCTACTCCCCGCATACTTATAACACTTTTGTGTAATCACTTTGGTAAATTATTAATGTGGCTTTGTGAGCAAAATATTTTCACACTCCCAACATTTACACCCTTTTGCCTCATTGTGTACTCTCTGATGGGATTTGAGGTTGCTTTGCTTCAGTAGGAAAAACATTTTCCCCACACCAAATAATTGTAGGATTTCCCTTCTGTCACTGTGAAGTTCCTGGTAAACATTGTGTTGAAAAAATGTATTCCCAATGTTATTCACAGCTGAAGAGATTTATCTCTGCTTATGGAGTTTTTGGTGCCTTTTTAGCTTTGATTTACTAGGAAAAGGTTTCTCGCACTCTGTGCATTTGTAAGGACACTCTCCTGTGTGATTTCGGGTGTGTATTTGAAGTGTTGTAGGATGGGCAAAACATTTTCCACACTCCAGACATTTATACGGTTTTTCCCCAGTGTGGATTCGCTGATGCATCACAAGAGTATCTTTCCGTGAAAAACATTTATCGCACTCTGAGCATTTGTGGGGTTTCTCTCCTGTATGGATTCGGCTGTGACTTATAAGGGAACATGAATGGGAAAACGTTCTCCCACAGTCTAAACATTTGTAGTTTTTTTCCCCTGTGTGAATTTTCACATGACTTCTAAGGGCTGATGTGGTACTATAAAATTTTCCACAGTCATTGCATTGATGTGGCTTCTCTCCTGTGTGGGTTTTATGATGCATCGAAAGGCCTCGCTTGTCTATAAAGCATTTTCCACATTCTACGCATCTGTATGGCTTCTCTCCTGTGTGGAACCTTTGATGGCGTCCAAGGTGTTGTTTTTGGGAAAAGCATTTCCCACACTCCCCACATTTGTAGGGTTTCTCCCCTGTGTGGATTCTCTGATGAATCTGAACATGGGTTGGCGAAATAAAACTTTTCCCACACTCCCCACATTTATGGGGTAGGTCCCCCTTGTGCCACTTTTGGTGTCTCTGAAGTTCATAAGAATACATAAATCGTTTCTCACATTCTGGACATTCATAGGGTCTCTCTCCAGTATGGAGTTTCTGATGTCGCATAAGAATGGATTTCCTGGAAAAACATTTCCCACATTCGAGGCACTTTTCGTTTTTCTCCCCTTTGTGTATTTTCTCATGTTTCCGAAGACCTGAACTCTGGGTGAAACTTTTTCCACATTCAAAGCATTTGTAAGATTTTATTCCTGTATGAGTCTTCTCATGGATCCAAAGACTTGAGTTCTGAGAAAAGCTCTTCCCACATTCCCAACACTTGTAAGGTTTCTCCCCTGTGTGGATTCTCTCATGGTTTATGAGAGTGCTTTTTTTACGGAAAAAATTCCCACATTCCAGACATTGATAAGGTTTCTCTCCAGTGTGGATTTTCTGATGTGTAAGAAGTTCTGACTTTTGACCAAAGCATAAGTCACATTCCTCACATTTATAGGGTTTTAGTCTAGGGGAGTTTCTGAGATCTTTGGAGTTTTTCCCAGAGAAAGATTTCTCACCCTCCAAACCTTCACTGGATCCACTTCCCACATGGAGCTTCCTGTGGGTCAAAAGGAGGGACTTGAGAGCAAAGGATTTCCCACATTCTGAGCATTCATGGGTTCTTTTGGGGGTTCTTTGAGGGCTGCTTGTGTCTGATGGGGGATCCAAGAGTTTCCCACGCTTCATGTTTTCCCTTGGCTGCTGCCTTAGGCTGAATTTCTACTATCATTAGTTGTCTTGAAGGTAAATCTTTGGTCACATTTGTTTTCCGGCTGGTGGAACAAAAAAGAAAATGAGAATATTATTTCCTTTCGAAAAACACAGAAAATCACAAAATTGTTGAAGGCAAGATGCTGACATTTGAAAACTGCTCAGACTGTAAAAATCTACTTATCTAAGTCGAAGTGCTATTGCTAATAACAACTGCAACAGTGAGGGCAGAATTGCAGTTCTTGAGCAAAGCGGTCATTACGTGAGACATAAGTGAGATTGCAGTCCAGATTTAGTCATAAATTGAGCCCTGCCTATAGGAAACAGAAAGTAAAGGGAAAAACTTTCACTGCATTGCCATTTTATCAAATAGAGATGAAACACAAATGAAGGAGAATATATGTGTTCCAGAATGAAGTTGCAGGATCCATTCTAGGTCGGTTAGAGTGGAACTTCTCTCCAGCAGAGTGTGGGCTATTTTGTGTGGTCCACAGACACAACCACACAACACATAGAAGAGCACACACTCTGCTAGAGAGAAGTTCCCTGAAGATGGGCTCCAGCATGAAATCTAAAGCTAGGAAGACAAACCTCTTTGATCCTGGTAACCATAAAAAACAAATGCTTATGTTCCAAACCAATATTTAACCAGGATTTTGATGAGCCAAAATGGAAGAAACCAGCAGGATGAAGTCCAACAGGAGCCAAGACATAGTTGTGAGTAGGAAAACTCAGAGAAAGGTGAGAGACATCAGACGGGGAAGAGCATGTGTGAAAAGGGCCGATCTCCTCCCATTCCCCCACCCAACAACCAAAGAGGTTCAGGCAAGGTCTCCAAGCAGAGTTTGGTATGAAATGGGATGCCGGCTTGAAGCAGTGTCACTTTCGTCCCCCACCCAATGGATTCTGCCTCCCCCTGGTTCTTGGGAGTCCCCCAGGGAAAAATAGGGAAGCAGAGGAAAGCATCAGGTGGCAACCAGCCTCAAAACTTCCTTAAAATCTTTGCTTTGTAAAACATCCACCATGAGGGGCCACGTCACAGCCCCTTCAAGGCAAAACAGGGAAAATACCGATTTTTCCTGATTCTATCAAGCCTTTAGGATCAGAAGCAGATTAAACATTGGCATAAGAACAAAGGATTTCACTGTTCCCCTTTTAAACTGAGTTCAAGGAAAAAGGATCTCTTGTGGGTTAAGAGAACATGAACTCAATACAATTAATTTAAAGCTTTTCTTTCCCCCAAACTCTCCCCTCCCCATTGCAATGAGGTCGGTTTGCGTTAAGAGCACATTACAAACCTCAACCAAGGTTTTAAAGCTCTGTTTACTCCGTTTTCCCAACTTCACCTGCGGGATATGGATGCTCAGAGATTTCAATTTCTTAACAGACCACAGAGAGACCTTTTGAAGCAACTTACCCAAAGCTCTTTCCCGGATCCACTCAGATCCCACCCCCCCTTCGCCCCCCTGGAGGGAAGGGAGGGAGCCTCTCCCTGCACGTGATGCCAGAACCAGATCTTCCAAGGAAAACCAGCGAGGCGAAGAGCGGGATCCGCAGCTCCCTTCCTCCTGGCAGGAAGAAGATCTCCTGGGAGGAGGGGCAGCCTGGAGGCTGGAGAGGGCAGCCTCATCTTCCCCAAGAGTGATCCAGAAGCCTCTCCCAAGGGATCCAGTGCCGATCCTCCAAGAAGCGGGATTCACGGGGGGGGGGGGGGGACGGAAATCCTGATAGGAGGGGAGGGGCTCATATATACCATTAGACTCCGCCCCTCCATACAGCCCCGCCCCTTTCCCACCTCCTCCTCTTTCCCCTCCCCCCCTCCCCTCTATTCTCCCCTACCAGAAAGGACCACCAGCTCCAAAACTTCCTCTGTTTGTCTGATGGGCTTCGGTGTGGAGGGTTCCTCTGCCCATGGGAAGAGTGTCCCTCTCTGGAGGATGGAAGTGGGATTTCTTAATCCCCAGAGGAAGGCTCCACACCCCTCTGCACCCTGATTCAGCACCAAATGACTGCAAGTAATATCAATCCTTCCATCCTCCACCGCTCAGTCAGAACTGAAGAAGCTCCTGGGATGAGAAGGGAAACGTTTTCAAGGGGAAAAAATCCAAGAAAGTCCAGATCCCTTTTGGAAAAACATCTTAGGGACAACCATGACCTGGAGGATCGAGGCTCTTCATAGAGACCCCTGGCTCCATTTTGTCTTTTCGAAATCTCAGCAGACACAGAATGAAACTTTTTTGTAGTTATAACGTAGACTGAAGATGGCATTTAAATTCGTTGTATGAGGTGCAACGACACTAAACTAAACTAAACTAAACTAAACTAAACTAAACTAAACTAAACTAAACTAAACTAAACTAAACTAAACAACTAAAAACTAAACTAAACTAAACTAAACTAAACTAAACTAAACTAAACTAAACTAAACTAAACTAAACTAAACTAAACTAAACTAAAGGCATCCCATAAGTAAAAGAAAAGGATAAAGAGTTCAGGCTAATGTAAACAACCCATTTCTGATTCTTATCCCTTCTTCCTGCTTCTTCTCACTTTTGCTCATATGAGCTCCATCTCACCATGACTTCTCGATCTGGGGTTCCTCGTGACACTTTTTGTATATTTTATAAAATAAAGTAAAAGAAATGGGCAAGGTAATTAGATCCAGAAAGGTAAGGACCAATCAGCTTGGCATCTGTCCCTGGGAAAATCCTGGAAAAGATAATCAAGCAAGGGATCTGCCAAAGCCTAGAAACCAACAAAGAGTTGAGGTGGCGCAGTGGTTAGAGTGCTGTACTGCAGCTACTTCAGCTGACTGCTAGTTCAGCAGATCAAATCTCACCGGCTCAAGGTTGACTCAGCCTTCCATCCTTCCGAGATGGGTAAAATGAGGATCCAGATTGTTGGGGGCAATATGCTATTTAGTATACTGCCAATTGTTGTAAGCTGCCCAGAGTCCTCAGAGAGTGGATGGCATAGAAATATGATTAATAATAATAATAATAAGCCAACATGGGTTTGTCAAAAACAAGACCACGGCAGAAAACCTTATGGCATTGTTTATTTTATTTTATTTTTATTTTATTTATTTTTAATTTGATTTATATGCCGCCCTTCTCTGGAGACTCAGGGCGGCTTACAATGCGTTAAGCAATAGCCTTCATACTTTTGTATATTTATACAAAGTCAGCTTATTGCCCCACAAACTGGGTCCTCAATTTACCCACCTTAGAAAGGATGGAAGGCTGAGTCGACCTTGAGCCTGGCTAGGATTGAAGTCACAGAAATTACAGGCAGCTGGTGTTAATTGCTGCCTTTAGTAGGAGGCATTAGCCCCCTACACTACACAGGCTTGAGAAAGCGACTAAAATTCTATGAACATAGCATACGGGACTTTGCTGGGTTTTGCTCCCAAGTTGCTGACTGAGGGCATAATGTAGTTCCACTGTGGACTATACGTTGAATGCAGTTGGTCAGCCAGTTGTTAATGCTATTAAATGCTATCTCACTTTTTTTTTTTATCTTGCCAAGATCTAGGTTGCGGTCTACTTTGTCAAATGCCTCACTGAGGTCCAGGTATGCTCATTATGCCTTCACCCAGTACTTTGGGAACAAATTTTTTTCTGCATTACTCATTTGTCAAATAAAGGTTTAAAAAAGGGATGCTTGTTCTCCAAAGCAAGATTTAACCAAGATTTGTTTACTTACCTTTAAATTTACAATGAAGAGGTCTCTGGGTCAAGGGCAGATATGACCCTCACTGCTGACTGATTTGGTTTCTTCTTAATCGATTGACCTTTTGTGCAAGAAGCTGCTTCTCTGTCCAGGCCACAGTTTCCAAATTCTCTGGAATAAGAATCCTGGCCAAAAGTTGGTGGATCCCAATCCAAGAACGTCTCTTTCTCCTCTGTGAAGTTCACAGCCACATCCTCACTGGTCTCCTGCAAAGAGAAATGAAAAAGGCTCAGATGCTAACAGTGATACTGAACATAATCTGTAAATGATCTGGAAGAGGGAGGAGAAAATAGGATTATTGGATGAGGATACAAAATAATGAAGGTTGAATCTTAGTAAGACAAAATGGAAGAAACCAGCAGCCGAAGTCCAACAGGGACCAAAGCATAGTTATACCTAGGAAAACCCAGTAGAAAATGGGAGAGATCAGATGGGGCAGAGCATGTGTGAAAAGGGCTATTCTTTCCTGCTCTTTTGGGAGGCTGCAAAGCCACAAAGATTCCAGTTAGGTGTCTCAAAATTTATTTCCAATTAGGAAAGGCAGCAATCTGCCCATCAGCTTCTTCTAGAAGTTCCTCACAAGACCACCCTCAAAACTTCCTTTGTGCTTTGAAAAACATCCACCAAGAAAGAGCTGCCCCATCACAGCCTCTTCTGGGCAAAACAAGGAAAATATAAAACTTAGAAATTCTACCCATCGTTTTTAAAGGAGAAGCAAAGTAAAAGATTAGCATAAAAACAAAGGATTTTATTTTTGGCCTTTCAGACAGAGCTCAAAGAAAGAGGATCTCTTTTGTGGGTTAAGAAAACAGGAGCTCAATTCAACTAATTTAAACTTCTTTCCTTCCACCCCTCCCTTCCCAAACCTCCCCGTTGCAAAGACGTCAGAGGGTCTCAATAACACAATACAAATCTCAGTAAAAGTTTTAAAGCCCAATTTACACTTTTTTAAAAAATGCACTTGCGGGATGAGCATGCTCAGAAATCTCGTGGTCCGCCGGACCACAGAGAGACCTTCTAAAGGAACTTACCAAAAGACTCCTTCCCGGATCCAACCGGAGACCCTCGGGGAGCCTTGGCTGGGCGAGGAGGGGGCAGATCCAGCCCGGGGACGGAGCCCCCTTTGCCCCCCTGGAGGGAAGGGAGGGGTCGGCTTCCTGCAGGCAACGCCAGAGCGGGATCTCCCCGAGGAAACCCCAGAAGCCGAACAGCGGGATCCGCAGCTCCCTTCCTCCTGGCGGGGAGAATATCTGGAGGCCGGAAGGAGAGCAGCCCCACCTGACCCCAGCGGGACCCAGGAGCCTCTCCCGAGGGATCTAGCGCCGATCCCCGCCGGGCAAAGGGAAGCGGAGATCCAGCCAGTGGGAGGGGAGAGGCGGGGGGCGGAGCTTCTGGCTTCATCTGGGGCTCCGCCTACTCCTTGAAGCCCCGCCCCTTCGCCGCCTCTTCTTCTTCCCCCTCCCTCTTTCAGCTAGGACCACGTGCTCCGAAACCCTTTGTGTTTTTTTGTCATTGTGTGTTTGTTTGTGTATATCAAACACCCAGCAGCTGCTGTGGCATAGAGGTGGAGCTCTTGCCTCACAATCGGGAGGTTGTGAGTTTGATCCTAGGCAGATGTTGGGTCTCCTGCTGGGCAGGGGGTTGGGCTAGATGACCAGCAAGATCCCTTCCAACTCTGTTAGTGTGTTACATTTTATCTGTCTCTGCACGCTCTAGAAGCTTAAGCTCTGCAGAAGCCCTGAAAGAGTTGCCCAAAAAGGCACCGTAAGAGTTGAAGGTTGGGGGTTGGTTGGTGCCCTGATGGTGTTACCTAGTTTGGGTGATGAGACGTCTCCAGAGAAACACCAAGGACCCGCCATTTCCACCCCGAGCTCTTCTCCCTGATTGATTTTAAGGCTCCTGGCGTTTCGGGGCTGGAGAATGGGGGGGGGGGCATCCTGAGCCAGAGGAAGAGCAGCTCTGAAGGGAACTCAGTTTCCCCTTGAGTTAGTAGGAGCAGCTCTTCCCTTGTGCTACAGTGGGATCCACTTCTGGGGAACCAGGTGTCCAGATCAAGGTGCTCCCAGAGGACGGGGAGATGCCAGAAGCCCCCCTGAAGTAGCCAATAGGAATGGTGCAGGTCCCAGCTTCTGAGCACATCAGGAACTATGTCACAAAGGACATTTTTCTGAGATCCAGAGAGAAAAGGCCACTTCCCAAGTAAAACAGCTAGGAAAATATTCTGCCACATTCAGCTGGGGAGGAGATGCCATTCCATGGAGGATGGAGGAGGAGAGAATGAACCAGGGTTAAAAGCAGCCTCAGGAAGGCTCCACACCCCTCTGCACCCTGATTCAGCACCAAATGACGGCAAGGAATATCAATCCTTCCATCCTCCCCTGTTCAGTACCAGAACTGAAGAAGCTCCTGGGATGAGAAGGGAAATGTTTTCAAGGGGAAAAAACTCAAGAAAGTCCAGATCCCTTTTGGAAAAACATCTTGGGGACAACCATGACCTGGAGGCTCTTCATAGAGACCCCTGGCTCCACTTTGTTGTTTCAAAACCTCAGCAGACACAGCCTGGATTCAAGCGGGCCTTAAAAAACCTTAAAGGGACCTTCAAGGTGTCGGTGATCAACTACAAAGCCCTACATGGCTTAGGCCCGGGGTATTTGGCGGAACACCTGCGGCCAGCAACAGCTCCCCATCGCCCGGTGTGCTCAGAGAGGGCCTACTTGGGGTCCCGTCAGCTAGGCAATGTCGGCTGACGGCCCCTAGAGAGCGAGTCTTCTCTGTAGGCACACGTACCCTCTGGAATCAGCTCCCCTTGGAGCTCCGGTAGCCCCCGACCTTCACTCTTTCCGCCGTGACCTTAAAACATGGCTGTTTCACCAGGCTGGCCTGGACTGAATGGAGTTTTAATGGGAATTTTAGTTTTTATTGTCTGAATTTTAATCTGGACTGTGGTTATTATTGTTGTGAGCCACAACAATAATACAAAGAGCGACATATAAGTCCGATAAAATAAAATAAATCTAGTGCAGCCCTCCAGGCACAAAGACAAAGGGAGATTCGGATGGAGAATTATTTTTGGGGGAGGGGGCACAAAAGGAAATCCACATTGCCCTCTGGTCCTGGCATGAAGCAGCCCCCTGAACACCTCCCTGAAGCTGCAACCCCCACCCTCAAGACTGAAAACCTTCCTCTCTCTCACCCTCTCTGCTTCTACAGGAGTGTGGGGGGGTCCGAGTTGCTCTTCCCAACTCTCCCTTCAGTGAAGGGTGCTGGGGCCCCTCCCTTCAGTGAAGGGTGCTGGGGCCCCTCCCTTTGAGATGATCTTGGGGGGGGGAGGCTACAGGCGGGTCTATTTGGGAGGGACAGAAACAGGCCTTAAAACCTATTCAAAAAAAAACTAGTGGGGCTGAAGATTGGGGGGAGGGGAGAAGAAAAGTTTGGGCTATCCAGGGAAGGTGGGGGTCGAGAGGCTGGGAGACCCCAGGAGTATGGATGTAGGTATCCTTATTGCGATACCCTCCCAAGATCCCTGCACCAAAGGAAGAGGGATAGAGAAGCATAGATATTATGTTCCTTGCACCCCAGAGTTCCTGGGGGGTCTCCCCCTTTCTTTCATATTATCTGCCGCTTTGGGGGGCAAAGAGACCTCACTGGGATCCAAGGTTCCCTCCAGAGCGTTAGGTGGACTGCTGGACCAGCTGTGTATCTGCCTGCCTTTTTCCACCCTGGGAAGATGGAGGAGGCCCATCAGGAAGGCCTGCCCCTTCCCCTCATTTTCCTCCCCCCCAGGCTCCCCACCAGGGGTGGATCCAGCTGGGACGGACAGTTCCCCATGGCTCCTCTAGGGGGCAACATCCAGTAGCCCCATGGGACAGGTTTCCCGCCCCTCCTCTGAGAAGCGTGGCTCCTTTCTCTAGTAGCTGCTGGGAACCATGGGCCCTGCACTCCCTGACAGCCTTCGTCCTCCTCCTCTTCCCCGCAGCCCATTTCCTGATCCAGGGGAGGTCTGAGAGCCTCTTCCTCAACCCTCTTGGGCTGCACAGTATGGCACAATCTGACTGTTTTGGGCCACCCAGTCCATCTCCTGAAAAAGGCCCTCTTGATTATTTAAAAAAATACTTTTATTCAGCATTATTTGCACAAAGAAAGTCTACAAATATTTGTAAAAGACAATGAAAAAAAGGGGGGAAAATCCCTCCAAAAATATAATGGGAAAAAGAAACGTTCTCTCTTCATACTCAGCCAGCGGATTCAGCAAAAAAATTTATCAGTAAATAAACCACCAGATTCATCCCATTCTACACCCCCTTTTCTCCTCTCTAAATTTTTACTTCTCACTGATCAACATAATCTAGTAAAAATCAAGAGAAATACCTGTTTCCTTGACTTACGACTGAAGGAACTTATGACCAGAATTCCATTCCAGGTTGTGGTCGTAAGTTAAGGAGTCCCTGTACTCTGCAAAACATTTTATCTACTCCCCACATACTTATAACTCTTTTGTGTAATCACTTTGGTAAATTATTAATGTGGCTTTGTGAGCAAAATATTCTCACACTCCCAACATTTACACCCTTTTGTCTCATTGTGTACTCTCTGATGGGATTTGAGGTTGCTTTGCTTCAGTAGGAACATTTTCCCCACACCAAATAATTGTAGGATTTCCCTTCTGTCACTGTGAAGTTCCTGGTAAACATTGTGTTGAAAAAATGTATTCCCAATGTTATTCACAGCTGAAGAGATTTATCTCTGCTTATGGACTTTCTGGTGCTTTTTAAGCTTTGATTTACTATGAAAAGGTTTCTCACACTCTGCACACTTGTGAAGCTACTCTCCTGTGTGATTTCGGGTGTGCATGCGAAGGGCTGAAGGTTGGGCAAAACATTTCCCACACTCCAGACATTTGTATGGTTTCTCTCCAGTGTGGATTCGCTGATGCATCACAAGAGAATCTTTCCGTGAAAAGCATTTATCGCACTCTGAGCATTTGTGGGGTTTCTCTCCTGTATGGATTCGGCTGTGACCTATAAGGGAAGAAGAATGGGCAAATGTTCTCCCACAGTCTAAACATTTGTAGTTTTTTTCCCCCGTGTGAATTTTCACATGACTTCGAAGGGCTGATGAGATACGATAAAATCTTCCACAGTCGTTGCATTGATGTGGCTTCTCCCTTGTGTGCGTTTTATGATGAGTCCGAAGGCCTCTCTTGTCTATAAAGCATTTTCCACATTCTACGCATCTGTATGGCTTCTCTCCTGTGTGGAATCTTTGATGACGTCCAAGGTGTTGTTTTTGGGAAAAGCATTTCCCACACTCCCCACATTTGTAGGGTTTCTCCCCTGTGTGGATTCTCTGATGAATCTGAACTTGGGCTGGCGAAATAAAACTTTTCCCACATTTATGGGGTAGGTCCCCTTTGTGCCACTTTTGGTGTCTCTGAAGTTCGTAAGAATACATAAATCGTTTCTCACATTCTGGACATTCATAGGGTCTCTCTCCAGTATGGAGTTTTTGATGTCGCTCTAGATTTGATTTTGAGGTAAAACATTTCCCACATTCGAGGCACTTTTCATTTTTCTCCCCTCTGTGTGTTTTTTTATGATTCCGAAGACCTGAACTCTGGGTGAAAGATTTTCCACACTCAAAGCACTTGTAAGATTTTATTCCTGCATGAGTCTTCTCATGGGACCAAAGGTTTGCGTTCTGAGGAAATCTCTTCCCACATCCCCAACACTTGTAAGGTTTCTCCCCTGTATGGATTCTCTCATGGTTTATGAGAGTGCTTTTTTTACAGAAAAAATTCCCACATTCCAGACATTGATAAGGTTTCTCTCCAGTGTGGATTTTCTGATGTGTAAGAAGTCCTGACTTTTGACCAAAGCATAAGTCACATTCCTCACATTTATAGGGTTTTAGTCTAGGGGAGTTTCTGAGATCTTTGGAGTTTTTCCCAGAGAAAGATTTCTCACCCTCCAAACCTTCACTGGATCCACTTCCCACATGGAGCTTCCTGTGGGTCAAAAGGAGGGACTTGCGAGCAAAGGATTTCCCACACTCTGAGCATTCATGGGTTCTTTTGGGGGTTCTTTGAGGGCTGCTTGTGTCTGATGGGGGATCCAAGAGTTTCCCACGCTTCATGCTTTCCCTTGGCTGCTGCTTTGGGTTGAATTTCTGCTATCTCTTGTTAGTTGTGTTGAAGGTAAATCTTTGGTCACAGTTGTTTTCCTGCTGGTGGAACAAAAAAGAAAATGAGAACATTATTTCCTTTCGAGAAACACAGAAAATCACAAAATTGTTGAAGGCAAGATGCTGACATCTGTGAAGTGCTCAGAGAGCCCTGTACAACTCTATGTATCTAAGTCGAAGTGCTATTGCTAATAACAACTGCAACAATGAGGGCAGAAT
The DNA here is from genome assembly GCA_030761175.1 of Masticophis lateralis. Classification (NCBI taxonomy): domain Eukaryota; kingdom Metazoa; phylum Chordata; class Lepidosauria; order Squamata; family Colubridae; genus Masticophis; species Masticophis lateralis. Next base: position 15,518,810 of record JAUDYJ010000002.1, read on the forward strand.
TGCAGTTCTTGAGCAAAGCAGTCATGTGATGTCTGACGTAATGACCGCTTTGCTCAACAAGTGAGATTGCAGTCCAGATTTAGTCATAAGTCAAGGACTGCATATAGGAAACACAAAAGTCAAGGCAAAAACGTTCACTGCATTGCCATCAAATCAAGATAAAACAGAAATGAAGGCGAATATACGTGTCCCAGGATCCATTCTGGGTCGGTTAACAGGATCAGAGATTTTGTCTTCTGGGCTTTAGGTCTCGTGCTGGAGCCCTTCCTCAGGGAATTTCTCTCCAGCAGAGTGAGGGCTGTTCTGTGTATGGGCCACCTACACAACCACACCACACACAGAACAGGACACACTCTGCTGGAGAGACATTCCATGAGGAAGGGCTCCAGCACGAGTGCGAAAGCTCGGAAGACAAAACCTCTGATCCTCGTAACTGACCCAAATTGGATCCATAAAAAACTAACACTTACTACTGGGCTCATATTACCATATGTGGTGGACATGTGTAGAAGCTAAAAGATACTGGACTAAAATCCACACCTATTTGGAAAAAATGACAAAAAAACACAGACTTTAAACCAGAGATATTTTTATTAGGGATTTTGCCAGAAACATATAATAGAGAATTGAGATATTTGATTGTAAATGATTTACCGGGGCTAGAATTGTGTTTGCTAAAAATTGGAAAAATGAGGAAATACCTACACAAGATGAAGTTATTAAGAAAATCATGGAATGTGCTGAAATGAGCAAATTGACATTTGAAATTAGAGAACTAGAAGACGAACAATATTATATGATATGTGATTTATTTTATCAAAGGCTAGATAATAAAACATGGATGATGAATTTTGATGAGCCAAAATGGAGGAAACCAGCAGGATGAAATCCAACAGGAACAAAGGCAAAGTTGTGAGTAGGAAAACTCAAAGGAAGGTGAGAGAGATCAGATGGGGAAGAGCATCTGTGAAAAGGGATGATCTCCTCCCATTCCCCCACCCAACAACCAAAGAGGTTCAGGCAAGGTCTCCAAGCAGAGTTTGGTATGAAGTGGGATGCCGGCTGCTTCGTCACATCACAGCCCCTTCCGGGCAAAACAAGGAAAATACCAATTTCTGCTGATTCTACCAAGCCTTTAGGATCAGAAGCAGATTAAACATTGGCATAAGATCAAAGGATTTCACTGTTCCCCTTTTAAATTGAGCTGAAGGAAAAAGGATCTCTTATGGGTTAAGACAACATGAACTCAATACAATTAATTTAAAGCTTTTCTTTCCCTCAAACTCTCCCTTCCCCATTGCAATGAGGTCGGTCTGCGTTAAGAGCACATTACAAATCTCAGCAAACGTTTTAAAGCTCCGTTTACTTCGTTTTTTCCAACTTGCACGTGCGGGATAAGGATGCTCAGAGACCTCGTGGTCTGACGGACCACAGAGAGACCTTCTGAAGCAACTTACCCAAAGCTCCTTCCCGGATTCACTCGGAGCCCCCCGGGGAGCCTCGGCAGGAGGAGGAGGGAGCAGAATAGCAGATCCACCCCGGGGAAGGACCCCCTTTTGCCCTCCTGGAAAGAAGGAAGGAAGGCAGGCAGGCAGGCAACGCCAGAGCCGGATCTCCCCGAGGAAAGTCCAGAAGAGTGGGATCCGCATTTTCCTTCCTCCTGGCGGGGAGAGGGGCAGCATGGAGGCCGGAGGGAGAGCAGCCTCACCTGCCCCGAAAGGGATCCACCGCCGATCCTCCAAGGAAGAAGGGAGATTCACGGAGGGAAACAGAAATCCAGATGGGGGACGGGAGGGGCTTATATCTATATAGCTATATCTTCGGGCTCCGCCCCTCCATACAGTCCCGCCCCCTTTTCTTTGCCCTCCCCCTAATCTCCCCTCCCAGCCAGGACCACGTGCTCCGAAACCTCCCCTGTTCCTTCCATGGGCGTCGATGTGGAGGGTGCCTCTGCCCATGGGAAGAGTGTCCCTCTCTGCATGCTGGAAGCGGGAGTTCCTAATTTCCAGAGACCCCCAAGACAGGAAAGAGGAATGTTTGGGGGAGGAACATAGATCTTCTTCCCTTAGAGGCAACACAATACAAGAGGGAAACAAGCCAGCCAAGCCACTGCAAAATGGAAATGATTTTTTTATTTTTATTGATTGATATCCGCCTTTATATTTTTTTTACAATAACTAAAGACAGTGAACATATCCCACACATCTTCCTTTATCTATTTGCCTCACAACAACCCTGCGAGGTGGGTTATGCTGAGAGAGAGAGAGTGGCCCAAGGTCTCCCACCTGCTTTTCATGGCCAAGGCGGGACTGGAACCCATGGCCTCAGGCTTTCTAATGCAGGTTTCCCACCCCTCCTCTGAGAAGCATGGGTCCCTCCTCTAGTAGCCGCTGGGAATGATTGGCCCTGGACTCCCTGATGGCCTTTTCCTCCTCCTTGAGCCGTTTCCTCAACCCTCTTTGGCTGCACAATATGGCACAATCTGACTGCCATCTTGTATGTTTAACCCACCCAGTCCATCTCCTGAAAAAGGACCTCTTGATTATTTTAAAAAAATACTTTTATTCAGGATTATATGCACAGAAAGAAAGTTAATACGAATATTTCTGTGTAAGTATATGAAAAAGACAATGAAAAAAAAATAATTCCTTCCAAAAATATAAAAGGAAAAAGAAACTTTCCCTCTTCATCCTTAGCCAGCAGATTCAACAAAAAAACTTCATCAGTAAATAAATCACTAGATTCATCCCATCCTTCACCCCATTTTCTCCTCTCTAAATTTTCACTTCTCATTGATCAACATAATCTAGTAAAAATTAAGAGAAATACCTGATTCCTTGACTTACGACTGAAGGAATTTATGACCAGAAATCCATTCCAAGTTGTGGTCACAGGTCAAAGACTTCCTATACTCTGCAAAACATTATTTCTACTCCCCACATACTTATAACTCTTTTGTGTAATCACTTTGCTAAATTATTAATGCTGCTTTGCGAGCAAAATATTCTCACACTCTCAACATTTACACCCTTTTGCCTTGTTGTGTACTCTGACGGGATTTGTGGTTGCTTCGCTTCAGTAGGAGAAACATTTTTCCTACACCAAATAATTGTAGGATTTCCCTTCTGTCACTGTGTGAAGTTCCTAGTAAACATTGTGTTGAAAAAATGTGTTCCCAATATTGTTCACAGCTGAAGAGATTTATCTCTGCTATAGTCTTTTTGGTGCCTTCTTAGATTTGATTTACTAGAAAAAGGTCTCACATTCTGCACGCTTGTAAGGCTACTCTCCTGCGTGAGTTCGGGTGTGCATGCGAAGTGCTGAAGGTTGGACAAAACATTTCCCACACTCCGGACATGTACTGTATTTTTCGGAGTATAAGACGTAGCTTTCCCACCCCCAAAGCGGGTGAAAATTTAGGTGCGACTTATGCAACAAATGTAGCCCTGCCCACCCACTGGCCCCCACCCTTTGGCCTCTGCCTCACAGCAATTACCTCCTTGCAAGCAAACAGCAAGAAAAAAACAGCTCGTTTCAGCTTCAGCACAGCCTAATTAGCACAAGTGGATTAGATCTGCCTCCCTACTCTCAGATGTTTTGCTCTCAGTGCATGCAAAGCGGTAAACTGCTGCAGCAGATTTTTTTTTTCTCCTTGTGCTAATCAAGCTATGCTGAAAACGAAAATGAAAAGCAGGCTGTTGGCTGTAACATTACAAAATTAGGCAGAGGCAGAGGGAGATTTCTTTTTCTTCTTTTCCTCACCAAAAAAGGTAGGTGTAAACAATGGGAAATTTAGGGCAAAAGAAGAGAGTTCAAGATTTTAAAAAAGTAGAAAGAAAAAGGGAAAAATAAAAAGGGAAAGGGAAAAAAAGAAAATGAAAGAGAAAGATGTTATACATTTAGAATTGAAATATGAATAGTAATAAGAAATAAATGGGAAATCATGATTGCAAAAATAAAATGAATAATTGGAATAGTTGTCTTTGTATTTTTGAAATCTAGAGAATGATAAGGTTTTTTTAAAAAAATTTTTAGAAATATGAATAAGTATAAACAATTGAAATACCTTTAATGGTATATGGTGGTGAAAGTAAAAAGGATTAAATTGTAGCTTGGATAATTTTTAAATTTAATTAGAGAAATTGTAACGATTGAAATATTTTTAATTGCATATTGTGTTGAAAGCAGAAATGGTTAAGTTGTTGTTTGGAGGAATATATGGGGAAAATTATTTGGTTTATTATTATTGATTAATATAATTAACTGATTTGTAAAAAATTGGATTGCATGGAAATAATTGGAATATTCATGTTCATATTGATTAATATACAAAAAAGATAGTTATATAACTAATTGATTTATATTAAAATGTTGAATTTGTATTAAACAATTGTAATATTACATAATTAACCAATGTGAGAATGGATATAAAAACAGATGACAATGGGAAGGGGTATAATGTAGAATAGAAGGGAAAAATTGAATTTGATTAAGATTAGAGATGAGGATGAAGGGTAATGTTAGTTTTTTTTAAAAAATAGAAGAATAAATATGGCAAAAAGCAAATATAGAAATTGTAATTTTAATTGAAATGACTAAACACTGTTTAAATTTGTGAACTGGTTAAATATTCTGTTCAAAGAAAATACAGTGTATGTTTGTATGTGTTTATCTAATTTTTTAAAAAAAAATTATTAAAAAAAAACAAAACAGAAAAGGTAAATGCATCTTATACTCCGAAAAATACAGTATATGGTTTCTCTCCAGTGTGGATTTGGCTGTGACTTCTAAGGGAATGCTCTTCCACAGTCCAAACATTTGTAATTTTTTTCCCCTGTGTGAGTTTTCCCATGTACTCTAAGGGCTGATGAGGTACGATAAAATTTTCCACATTCGTTGCACTGATATGGCTTCTCCCGTGTGGGTTTTATGATGACACGAAAGGCCTGCCTTGTGTCCAAAGTATTTTCCACATTCTATGCAGCTGTATGGCTTCTCTCCCGTATGTACCCTCTCATGGCTTCTAAGGTTTAGTTTTTGGGAGAAGCCTTTCCCACACTCCCCACATTGGAATGGCTTCTCCCCTGTGTGGATTATTTCATGAACCTGAAGCTCTTTTCGTGTAACAAAACTTTTCACACACTCCCCACATTGATAGGGTTTCTCCCCTTTGTGCCTCATCTGGTGTCTCTTAAGTTCACTAGAATGCATGAATCGGATCTCACATTCTGGGCATTCATAGGGTCTCTCTCCAGTGTGACGTCTCTGGTGTTGCACCAGGGTTGATTTCAAGGTAAAACATTTGCCGCATTCGAGGCACTTTTCGTTTTTCTCCCCTCTGTGTGTTTTCTGATGTTTCCGAAGAGATGTGGTCTCGGTGAAACATTTTCCACACTCATAGCATTTGTAAGGTTTGATTCCTGCATGGTATTTCTCGTGGAGCCTAAGACTTGAGTTCCGAGAAAAGCTCTTCCCACATTCCCAACACTTGTAAGGTTTCTCCCCTGTGTGAATTATCTTGTGGTTTCTGAGATAGCCTTTTCTACGGAAAAATTTCCCACATTCCAGGCATTAATAAGATTTCTCTTCGGTGTGGATTTTCTGATGTGTAAGAAGGTCTGGCTTTTGACCAATGCGTAAGTCACATTCCTCACATTTATAGGGTTTTAGTCTGGAGGAGCTTCTGAGACCCTTTGCTTCATTTTCAGAGTTGGATTTCTCACCCTCCAAACCTTCACTGGATGCACTTCCCACATGGACCTTCCTGTGGGTCAAGAGGAGGGACCTGCGAGGAAAGGATTTCCCACACTCTGAGCATTCATGGGTTTTTTTGTGGTTTTTCGGAGGGCTGCTTGTGTCTGACGGGGGATCCAAGAGTTTTCCACGCTCCATGATTTCTGGGGGCTGCTGTCTTGTGTTGATTTTCTATTATCTGTTGATAGTTGGCTTGTAGGTAAATCTTTGGTCACAATTTTTTATCCGCTGTTAGGAGGAGAAAGAAGTGAAGAATTATATTTCCTTTTGAGACACAGAGAGGTTAACAATATCTCCCTGGAAATGCACATTGCAGAGCCGTGGGCCCTCCTCTTCCTTAGAATCACTTTCTCTTTCCTCCTGGCTAGATCTGCCACGCGAAAACGCTTGCCGAGATCGGGTGGCAATGCTTTGCTTATGCCCCCTGCTCAGTGCCTGCTTTGCCAGTTGAGTCCCGACCACTGTGATTTCTTGGGCCGCTTCCGGAATCAGGCTCCAACCGAGGCAGCAAAGGTGCAGTGGGCTTCCCGGGAAGCCCAGCACCCAGCGGGGAGGAGCGCAGGCAAGGGTTCAGGGTTGCAGCAGAACGAGCAGCCAAAGCCCATCTCCGTCGGTACGCCTGCCTCTCCTCCCCCCTTCTTAGAAGAACCGCTTGCCAGCCCTGGGCACCCAAGGGAAGTGCTGGGTGGCTATTTTGAAAGGGGCAGGAGGGGTTTATGCAAGCCGCGGGATACAGCCTGAGTCTCCTCGATCGGGGCGCCTCCCTGGGAATTGCTGCCCGGCCTGGCCCGGGTGTTTGGAAAAACAGTACACTGCTAGAAGGGAAAGGGGAGAGGAGGAGGAGGGGAATTACCCAGAGGCCAGCTGGCAGATAAAAGCTGCAAGGCTCTGCCGTAGTTCTTTCGGATGCACCATCTCCGTGCGGCTCTCAGGTCCCTGCCCAAACTGGCCTGGAAGCGGCGTATCACCTTGCACCCGCAAGCGAGGTGGCGGCTGCTCTCACCGGTAATTGAGCCTGCAAATTGGCATGGTGTGCTCAGTTACCAATGAGAGCAGCCGCTGCCTCACTCGCACCTTCTCATCCAAACTGCCGGGTGCTGCTCCGGTTCTTTCCACCATAGCCACGCAGCCTTTTCTTCCAATTCTAGCTAGGCCCTTGGCATTCACAGCTGCGGCAGCCCATCACTGCAGTTCCTCTCGCTCCAACCGGCAGCCTCTGCTCGCGTCAAGGAGCCAGCGGCCGGGTGGGAGGAGGACAAGTACGGGTGCAAAGTGATGCACCCCTTTCAGACGAGTCCAGCTGGCGGGGAGGGTGAGCAGGCAGCCCTCAGTTAAGAGTGCTGCACTGGGTGACACATCTCCTGGTCGCGGGCTGCATGCGGGGCCCGAGGCGGAGTGGTGAGTTTCCCCGGCCGGTGCATGGCGCTGCCGAGGTGGTGGGGTTGAGAGTGTTGCCACCGGCTGGGGAACAGCTGTCCCATCAGGGAACGGGCCGTTAACTGATTGTGCTCCGGTAAGAGGCATGTCGGCCCTCTTGGAAAAAGTGGGGGCGGATGTGTGGGGGCGCGCACTTGTGCAGTGCAGGGTGCGCAGTGTGGAGCACATACAGAGCATGATGGGGGTCATGTACACATGCGGAAATGGGGGTGCCCACTGCATTATGCACTCATGCGCTCGTACTTCTGGCACGCAACGCCAAAAAGGTTCACCATCACTGCCATAGTCACTTCCCGTCTTGACTATTGACTATTGCAACACTCTCTACACGGGGCTGCCTTTGAAGAGCATCCAGAAGCTCATTGGTGCAAAATGCAGTGGCCCGCATGTTTTTTTGCAGACCCCAATGTGCACATGTATTACCTCTCCTGCAGGAGCTGCATTGCTTGCCGATTTGCTTCCGGGTTCCATTCAACGTGCTCGTTATCCCCTTTAAAGCCCTTCATGGCTTGGAAACAAGATATCTGAGGGACCGTCTCTTCCCGGTCACATCTACCTGATCTATCAGAGCTGAGAGGCAGGGAATGTTGCGAGTCCCATCCCCGAGGGTGGTACACCTGGTGGGACCCAGAAGAAGGGCCTTCTCCATAGTGGCTCCTTCTCTCTGGAACATCATCCCTCCCACAGAGCTTAGGAGGGCCCCCACTCTAATACTCTCCCGGAAGGCGCTGAAGATCTGGCTGTGCCAGCGAGCCTGGGGAACCCAGAGCAGGATGGAGCCCATTAGATGGCTCATGTGATCGGCTGTCATCGGGGCAGGGGGTGGGAGATTCTGTTATATTTATTTGATTCTTTTTGTTAGTTTTTATTGTTTTAAATGTGGTCTTTAATTCTGTAAGCCACCTTGAATCACCATGGGCGAATAGGCGGCAATATAAATGCAATAAATAAATAAAATAAACAAACAAACAAGTAGAGCAACATGACCTGTGACCCTAGGGGAGGGGAGATCTCTAACATTTAATTATGCTGAAAGCGCAGAAAACCAGTTGGAGCTGGTTTTAAGTTCATCCGTGCCGAAATGATGTACTCAAGAAAGCAGTTCTTTCAGGAAGCCGAAAGTCTCAGAGTGCTGAATTGTTTGGGTTCATTATTTATTACTTATTTATTTATTTATTAGTTCAATTTATATGCCACCCTTCTCCGGAGACTCAGGGCGGCTTACAATGCATTAAGCAATAGCCTTCATACTTTGTATATACCTGCTTAGTAGGGCTTTTGGCCCCCCCAAGCGGTGTTCTTTTTTATACAAAGTCAGCTTATTGCCCCCACAATCCGGGTCCTCATTTTACCTACCTCGGAAGGATGGAAGGCTGAGTCAACCTTGAGCCTGGTGAGATTTGAACTCGCAGTAATTGCAGGCATCTGGCAACTAAGTGCTACTTTAACAGTACTTAGTCCACTGCCCCACCAGGCTCTTATTAGTCGGAATGAGGACACAGTGGTTAGAGGAGGGGCCACACTGCTACCCCACACTTCTGGTTGCAATCACAAGTGATTTGGGAGGTCCTTACGTAGAGGGTGGTGCAGGCAATGCTCGTTGGGGGCATCTATGGAGCAGGCGAAGACAGGCAGAGGCCATCCATAAATTGGGGAGCCACCCACTAAAGTGGGCCATGTAAAGCTGCTGCCACCCCTGGAAGCTAAGCCCGGCCATGCAAAGTAGCTCTGACTGACAGCAATTCTGGGCTGGGGCTCGGCTGTGAGTGGAGGCCTTTAGCAGTCTCAGCCATCTTCCACTGACCCCAAGCCTGGGCTTCACCACAGTGTCACCGCTACCACTGAGAAATGTGCCCTTAAACCCTACATCGGAGGCCTTTGCAGCCTAGCTCCATTTTCCAGGCCGCATGTTCCGTACCGTTGCCAAGCAACGTGTCCCAAAGCATCTCTAAGCTTCTCCAGGACCACAAGGCCTCTCCTGCTCACTTCAGACAACCCCACGTTCCTTACCTGGGACTTTTGTCTGTTTAACAACATGTGAAATCGCTTAACAACCACAATTAGGAGTACAGTGTTGCAGTCATTGAGCCAATCTCTCACATGACATCTTACTTAACGACCATTTTGATCAAGGACTAAGACTCCAATTGTGGTCATAAGTCCAGGACAAACTACAGGAATTACCAAAAACTAAGTGACCTCCTACCACTGCACCATAGAGAGTATTTTAAATTACTGCACCTGTGTATGGTTTGCCAATTGCACAGTGACAGACAGGAATTACCAAAAACTAAGTGACCTCCTACCACTGCACCGTAGAGAGTATTTTATATTACTGCATTTGTGTATGGTTTGCCAATTGCACAGTGGCAGATAGGACAGCACTCCAGAGGGTTAGCGTCATTGCCCAGAGGATCATTGGTTGCCCTCTCCCCTACATGGAAGAGCTTTATAGCTCCCGTTGCCTTAAGAAAGGTCAAAACATTCTTAGAGATCCGTCTCATCCTGGGCATCTTTTTTCTTTTTGAACTATTACCATCTGGCAGACAGTACAGGATAATAAAAACAAGGAGAAATAGGCTGAAAAACAGCTTCTATCCCAGAGCAGTAACTAGATTGAATTCTACTGTAGAGTGCAATGTTAATGCAATATCAGGGGATTTCAATTCAATTGCATAGAGAGCGAAGGATGTGTGTTTTTGTTTTATTTTTTTATAGTTATAATGTACACTGACTATGACATTTAATTTTGTTCTGCAATGACAATTAAATTAAATTAAATTAACCTAACCTAAACTAACCTAAATTAACCTAACCTAACCTAAACTAAAGGCATCGCATAAATAAAAGAAAAGGATAAAGAGTTCAGACTAATGTAAACAACCTATTTCTGATTCTTATCCCCTTTTCCTGTTTCTTCTCACTTTTGCTCATATGAGCTCCATCCCACCATGACTTCTCTATCTGGGGTTCCTAGTGACACTTTTTGTATATTTTATAAAATAAAGTAAAAAGGGGGGTAGGATTAGATCCAGGAAACTAAAGACCAATCAGCCTGGCATCTGTCCCTGGGAAGATCCTGGAAAAGATAATCAAGCAATGGATCTGCCAAAGTCTAGAAACAAACAAAGCTATTATTACAAGCCAACATGGGTTTCTCAAAAACAGACCATGGCAGAAAATCTAATTGCATTCTTTGACAAACGACTAAAATTCTGTGGACATAGCATAGGTGGACTTCAGTGAGATATGTGGCAAAGTAGACCACAACTTAATTCTTGGCAAGATAAACAAAATGTGAGATAGCATCACCAACTGATGGGATTCATAAATGGCTGCCCAACTGTATTCCACATATAGTCCTCAATAGGACTACATTATGCTCTCACTCAACACCTTGGGAGCAAAAGCCAACTTTTCTGCATTGCTCATTTATCAAATAAAGAATTAAAAAATGGATGCTTGTTGTCCAAAGCAAGATTTAACCAAGATTTGTTTACTCACCTTTAAAGTTATAATGAAGAGGTCTGGGGGTCAAAGCCAGGTGTATTCCTCATTGCTGATTGGTTTGGTTTCTCCTTAATCAATTGGCCCTTTGTGCAAGAAGCTGCTTCTCCATCCAAGCCACAATTTCCAAATTCTCTGGAACAAGAAATGAAAAAGGCTCAGATGCCAACAGTGATATTGAAGATAATCGGTAAATGATCTGGAAGAGGGAGGAGAAAATAGGACTATTGGATGAGGATACAAAATAATGAAGACTGAATCTTAATAAGACAAAATGAGAGCCTCAGATAGCTCAACAGGCTAGGTAGCCTGTTATTAACATTCAGCCGTCTGCAATTATTGCAAGTTCGAGGCTCAAGGTTGACTCAGCCTTCCATCCTTTCTAAGGTAGGTAAATTGAGGACCCAGTTTCTGGGGGGCAATAAGCTGACTTTGTATAAATATAGAAAAGTATGAAGGTTATTGCTTAACGCATTGTAAACCGCCCTGAGTCTCCGGAGAAGGGCGGCATATAAATCTAATTTTTTAAAAAATGGAAGAAACCAGCAGCCGAAGTCCAACAGGGACCAAAGCATAGTTGTGCCTAGGAAAACCCAGTAGAAGATGGGAGAGATCAGATGGAGCAGAGCATGTGTGAAAAGGGCTGCTCTTTCCTGCTCTTTTGGGAGGCTGCAAAGCCACAAAGATTCCAGTTAGGTGTCTCAAAATTTATTTCCAATTAGGAAAGGCAGCAATCTGCCCATCGGCTTCTTCTAGAAGTTCCTCACAAGACCACTCTCAAAACTTCCCTTGTGCTTTGAAAAACATCCACCAAGAAAGAGCTGCCCCATCACAGCCTCTTCTGGGCAAAACATGGAAAATATAAAACTTAGAAATTCTACCCATCGTTTTTAAAGCAGAAGCAAAGTAAAAGCTTAGCATAAAAACAAAGGATTTTATTTTTGGCCTTTCAGACAGAGCTCAAAGAAAGAGGATCTCTTGTGGGTTAAGAAAACAGGAGCTCAATTCAACTAATTTAAACTTCTTTCCTTCCCCCCCCCCAAACCTCCCCGTTGCAAAGACGTCAGAGGGTCTTAATAACACAATACAAATCTCAGTAAAAGTTTTAAAGCACAATTTACAGTTTTTTTTAAAAATGCACTTGCGGGATGCGCATGCTCAGAAACCTCTTGGTCTGACGGACCACAGAGAGACCTTCTAAAGGAATTTACCAAAGAGCTCCTTCCCGGATCCACCCGGAGCGCCGCCCACTCCCCGGGGAGTCTTGGGCGGGCGAGGAGGGGACCGATCCAGCCCAGGGTGGGAACCCCCTTTGCCCCCCTAGAGGGAAGGGAGAGATCCGCTCCCTGCAGGCAACGCCAGAGCAGGATCACCCCGTGGAAACCCCGGCAAATCGAAGAGAGGGATCCGCAGTTCCCTTCCTCCTGGCTGGGAGAGGATCTCCTGGGAGGAGGGATGACCTGGAGGCCGGAGGGAAAGCACAGCAGCCTCACCTGCCCCGAGCGGTATCCAGGAGTCTCTCCCGCGGGATCCAGCGCCGATCCTCACCGAGATCCAGCCAAGGGGAAGGGAGAGGCGGGGGGGCGCGGCTTCTGACTTCCTCTCAGGCTCCGCCCCCGCCTCGGAGCCCCGCCTCTTCTCTTTCCCCCTCCGCCTTTCACCCCCAATCTGTCTTCCAAGGACCACGTACCCCGAAACCATTTCTGTGTTTTTGCTCCTGGGGAAAGGAGGGGGGAGAAAGGGGCTGGGATCCCAGGAGTGGGAAATGGGATTGAGAGCAAAAGACGCGGGAGCATACAGGAGCTTTGATCTCCACGTGGTCTCCCCTCCCCTCTCTACCCAATTTGGACAAAGAGGGAGCCCCCCTACTCCCTTGTTGTGGCAGAGGTGGGCCGGAGGTCGCGGAAAGGGATGTGGGATAAATTGCAGCCCCCTCCCGCGGTGGCTGGGTGAGAGTGAGACCTTGAGGACCCTGAATTAGAACCTGAGCCCCAAAGCTTCTTGCATCCAAAGGAGACAGAAAGCGAGAGGGAAATTGAGGCATTTTCTGACCTGAATCCACAAATGCCACCAAAAGTATAAGAAAAAGATACTTTTTTGTTTTTCTAACTTGAGTTTTTTGTTTGAATCTCCATTTTTTAAGGTGCGGGAAGAGCTGAGCTTCGATTCCCTTCTTGGGGGAAGACTCTGAATTTGGGGAAGAGACCCAGAACCTCCCCCTACACCCCATAATCCCCCATTGCTGAACCACAACCTGGATGGGAAGTGGGAACTGAGGGAGAAGGATATGGGGGGGTTGCTCTCCTAAATGGACTCCCCAAAACTATCCCTTTTGTGAAGGGGGTTGCTGACCCTCCCTTGGGGGGTTTCAGGGAACAGAGGTGGCCTTGGGGGGTTTCAGGGGGCAGAGAAGAGAACTGAACCCCAAATTGATGCAAAGGCCGATAGTAGGACTTAAGTTGTGGGGAGAAGAAAAGTTGGGTATAAACAGGGAATTCGGGGGTCTCCTCCTCAGGACTCCCAGATCCCCCCTACAGTCAAACCCCACCCTCCCCGGAGATCTTCCAAACTGACTGTGCAGGACCTCAGCCAGGCTACAGCAGGCTCCCATGCTCAAAGGTTTTATTATTTATTTGTCTCTGTTTTAAATTGGTTTTTAGTTAGGATTTTCTTTTATTATTGCATGTTTTTAACTTGTGTTCGCCGCCCTGAGTCCTTTGGGAGAAGGGCGGCATACAAATATTTGTAAATAAATAAAATAAAAAGGTGAGTGGCAGCATCAGGATTTGAACCGAGGACCAGCTGACTCTCCAAGAGGAGAACCTTCACCTCCGATTCCTCAACTGCCATCCTGGGGCTGCTGCACCAGGAAGCAACTTCTGGAGGGGGGGGTCTGTCCCACAGCCCTAGCGAAGCGTCCTTGGTGCTGAAGGGGCGTCTCTCCTCTGTGGGGTCTTGGGGGGGGCATCTCCTGGGGGCTCCTTCGCTCTGGCTCTTGGGCGGAAGAACGTTGCATCTCTCCAGGAGCTGCTGCTCTGAGGGGAACTTGTGAATTTTATCAGGGCAGCAAATGCAGGCAAAAATGGGGCTGCAGGGAGGGGTTTCCAGGGACCCCAGCCTTCCAGCCCCCCCCTAACTTCTAAAAAAGGCTCTGGACCAGCCTATGCTGGGGGCTTCCTCCCCACCTCCCCAGACTGAGTTGGAAGGAGCACCAAAACTCTGGCTTCAATTCCAAAAGCTGCATTTTTACCCCAAAAGGGGGGAAAAATTCCTTGAAAACATTTCACTTTTCATCTAAGAAGCTTCTTCAGTTCTGACTGGAGGAGGGAGAAAGGAAGGATTTGTATTGTGCCACAAAGGACAAACCCATCAGGAAGAGATGTCCATCTGCATTTAAAAAAACATGGGTGGCACTTTTGAGGACAATCAAGTCCAGAGAAGAGACAGAGAGGAGCCCTGGATGGAAAGGGGCCAAAGCGGCCATCTTTGCCAAAATGAGCAGCTCTCCCACAATGGAGTGGTGGTGGTGGTATGTGTGGAAAGGATCCTGTCTCCTGTCTACAACAGAGTCCTTTTAGTAGCCCCAGGAAGGCTCCACACCCCATTTGCACCCTGATTCGCCACCAAATGACTTCCATCCTCCACTGCTCAGTCAGAACTGAGGAAGCTCCTGGGATGTGAAGTGAAATGTTTTCAAGGGGAAAAAACCCAAGAAACTCCAGTTTCCTTTGGGAAAAACATCTTAGAGACAACCATGACCTGGAGGATGGAGACTCTCCATAAAGACCCCTGGCTCCACTTTGCCCTTTCGAAATCTCAGCAGACACAGCCTGGACTTAAGGAGGCCTTAAAAGACCTTAAAGGGGCATCTAGCCCACCCCTCCAGGCACACAGAGAAAGGGAGATTCCAGTTGAGAATCATGGAGGACGGCACAAAAGGACACTCACACTGACTGAAAATCTTCCCCTCTTTCACCCTCTCTGCTGCTACTGAGGGAGGGGGAAGTCCGAGTTACTCTTCTAAACTCTCCCTTTAGTAAAGGGTGCTGGGGCCCCTCCCTTTGAGATGATCTTGGGGGGGGCTACAGGGGGCCTATTTGGAAGGGGGACAGTAAAGAGGCCTTGAAAACCATTCAAAGAAAGCTAGTGGGGATGAAGATTGGGGAGAGGGGAGAAAAATTTGGGGTATCTAGGGCAAGTGGGGGCCGAAGGGCTGGGAGAGCCCAGGAGTATGGGTGTAGGTATCCTTATTGTGATCCCCTCCCCAGAAAAAGGGATAGAGAAGCATCGATATTATTTTCCTTGCAGCTCAGAGTTCCTGGAGGGTCTCTTCCCTTCTCTCGTATTTCTTGCTGCTTGGGGTGGGCAAAGAGACCCACCAGGATCCAAGGTTCCCTCCAGAGTGTTAGGTGGACTGCTGGACCAGTTGAGTGTCTGCCTGCCTTTTTCTACCCTGACTGTTTTGGGCCCTGCAGTCCATCTCCTGAAAAAGGCCCTCTTGATTATTTTAAAAAAAGACTTTTATTAAGAATTATATGCACAGAAAGAACATTAGTATAAATATCTCTGTGTGAATATTTGAAAAAGACAATGAGAAAAATGAGAAAAATTCCTTTCAAAAATATAAAAGGAAAACTTTCCCTCTTCATCCTCAACCAGTAGATTCAACAACAAAATTTTTATCACTAAATAAACCACCACATTCATTCCACCCTTCACCCCATTTTCTCCTCTCTAAATTTTCACTTCTCATTGATCATCTGTCTACTAAAAATTAACAAATACTTGGTTCCTTGACTTACGACTGTAGCAACCTATGACCAGAAATCCATTCCAAGTTGTGGTCATAGGTCAAGGACTTCCTATACTCTGCAAAACATTTTATCTACTCCCCACATACTTATAACTCTTTTGTGTAATCACTTTGCTAAATTATTAATAATGCTTTGCGAGCAAAATATTCTCACACTCCCTTTTGCCTCATTGTGTACTCTCTGATGGGATTTGAGGTTGCTTTGCTTCAGTAGGAGAAACATTTTCCCCACACCAAATAATTGTAGGATTTCCCTTCTGTCTCTGAAGTTCCTGGTAAACATTGTGTTGAAAAAATGTATTCCCAATGATATTCACAGCTGAAGAGATTTATCTCTGCTTATGGAGTTTTTGGTGCCTTTTTAGCTTTGATTTACTAGGAAAAGGTTTCTCAGAGTCTGCACTCTTGTAAGGCTATTCTCCTATGTGACTTCGGGTGTGCACGCGAAGTGTTGAAGGATGGACATAACATTTCCCACACTCCAGACATTTATAAGGTTTTTCTCCAGTGTGCATTCGCTGATGCATCACAAGAGAATCTTTCCGTGAAAAGCATTTATCGCACTCTGAGCATTTGTGGGGTTTCTCTCCTGTATGGATTCGGCTGTGACTTCTAAGGGAACCTGAATGAGCAAATGCTCTCCCACAGTCTAAACATTTGTAGTTTTTTTCCCCCGTGTGAATTTTCACATGACTTCGAAGGGCCGAGGAGGAACTATAAAATCTTCCACAGTCGTTGCATTGATATGGCTTCTCCCCTGTGTGCGTTTTATGATGACTCCGAAGGCCTCTCTTGTCTACAAAGCATTTTCCACATTCTACGCATCTGTATGGCTTCTCTCCTGTGTGGAACCTTTGATGGCGTCCAAGGTGTTGTTTTTGGGAAAAGCATTTCCCACACTCCCCACATTTGTAGGGTTTCTCCCCTGTGTGGATTCTCTGATGAATCTGAACATGGGCTGGCGAAATAAAACTTTTCCCACACTCCCCACATTTATGGGGTAGGTCCCCTTTGTGCCATTCCTGGTGTCTCTGAAGTTCATAAGAATACACAAATCGTTTCTCACATTCTGGACATTCATAGGGTCTCTCTCCAGTATGGAGTTTCTGATGTTGCACCAGGTTTGATTTCAAGGTAAAACATTTCCCACATTCGAGGCACTTTTCGTTTTTCTCCCCTGTGTGTGTTTTCTGATGTCTCCAAAGTCCTGAACTCTGGGTGAAATATTTTCCACACTCAAAGCACTTGTAAGATTTTATTCCTGCACGTGTCTTCTCATGGGACGAAAGGTTTGCATTCTGAGAAAAGCTTTTCCCACATTTCACCCACCTGTGGATTCTCAGATACATCTGAACATGGGCTGGCGAAAGAAAACTTTTCCCACACTCCCCATAATTATAGGGTAGGTCCCCTTTGTGCCATGCCAGGTGTCTCTGAAGTTGATGATAATACATAAATTGTTTCTCACATTCTGGACATTCATAGGGTTTCTCTCCAGTGTGACGTCTCTGATGTATCACCAGGGTTGATTTTGAGGAAAAATATTTCCCACATTCAAGGCACATTTCGTTTTTCTCCCCTCTGTGTGTTTTCTCATGACTCCGAAGACCTGAAGTCTGGGTAAAACATTTTCCACACTCACAGCACTTGTAAGGTTTTATTCCTGCATGAATCTTCTCATGGCGCCGAAGACCTGAGTTCTGAGAGAAGCTCTTCCCACATTCCCAACACTTGTAAGGTTTCTCCCCTGTGTGGATTCTCTCGTGGATTCTGAGAGTGCTTTTTTTACAGAAAAATTTCCCACATTCCAGACATTGATAAGGTTTCTCTCCAGTGTGGATTTTCCGATGTGTAAGAAGGTTTGACTTTTGACTAAAGCATAAGTCACATTCCTCACATTTATAGGGTTTTAGTGTAGGGGAGCTTCTGAGATCTTTGGAGTTTTTCCCAGAGAAAGATTTCTCACCCTCCAAACCTTCATTGGATCCACTTCCCACATGGAGCTTCCTGTGGGTCAAAAGGAGGGACTTGCGAGCAAAGGATTTTCCACACTCTGAGCATTCATGGTTTCTTTTGGGGGTTCTTGGAGAGCTGCTTGTGTCTGTTGGGGGATCCAAAAGTTTCCCACTCTTCATGCTTTCCCTTGGCTGCTGCCTTGGGCTGAATTTCTACTATCTCTTGTTATTTGTTTTGAAGGTAAATCTTTGGTTACAGTTGATTTCCGGCTGGTGGAACAAAAAAGAAAATGAGAATATTATTTCCTTTCGAGAAACACAGAAAATCACAAAATTGTTGAAGGCAAGATGCTGACATCTGTGAAGAGCTCAGAGAGTGCTGTCAAACTCTATGTATCTAAGTCGAAGTGCTATTGCTAATAACAACTGCAACAGTGAGGGCAGAATTGCAGTTCTTGAGCAAAGCAGTCATGTCATGTCTCACATAAGGACCGCTTTGCTCAACAAGAGAGTTTGCAGCCCAGTTGTAGTCGTAACTTGAGGACTGCCTACAGGAAATACAAAAATCAAGGCAAAAACTTTCACTGCGTTGCCATTTTGTCAAATAGAGATGAAATACAAATGAAGGTGAACATTGGTGTCCCAGAATGAAGTTGCAGGAACTATTCTTGGTCTGTTAACAGAATCAGAGATTTTGTCTTCTGAGCTTTAGGTCTCATGCTGGAGCCCTTCCTCAGGGAACCTCTCTCGAGCAGAGTGTATCCTGTATGTGGTGTGGACCACACACAGAAGAGCACAAACTGCTAGAGAAGTTCCCTGAGGAAGGGTCCAGCACGAGATCTAAAGCTAGGAAGACAAACCCTTTGATCCTGGTAACCAATCCATATTGGAACCATAAAAAAAACCCGTTTATGTTCCAAACCAATATTTAACCAAGATTTTGATGGCCAAAAGGCCTAAAGGGCCTTGAGGGACCTAAAGGCCCTGGGAATGGACAGTAACAACTGGGAAACCTTGACCTCTGATCCTTCAGCTTGGAGGCTAAAGACGCAGCATGGCCTTCTCCAATTCGAAGAGACACTTGTTCGGCACGCCGAGGCAAAGAGGCAGTCCCGGAACCAGCGAAATCTGGGGACTGGGCAAGGGACAGAATGTATCTGCCCTCAGTGTGGAAGGGATTGCCACTCTGGAATTGGCCTTTTTAGTAACACTAAAAAGTGTTTTAGGACCTCTTTCCAAAGCACAATACCATAGTCTTTTGAGACTGAATGATGATGAGCCAAAATAGATGCCATCTGACCTTGAAGCAGCGTCACTTTCGTCCCCCACCCAATGGATTCTGCCTGATCCTGGTTCTTGGGAGTCCCTCAGGGAAAAATAGGGAAGCAGAGGAAAGCATCAGGTGGCTCAACTAGCCTCAAAACTTCCTTAAAATCTTTGCTTTGTAAAACATCCACCATGAAGGGCCACATCACAGCCCCTTCAAGGCAAAACAAGGAAAATAGGATTTCTGCTGATTCTACCAAGCCTTTAGGATCAGAAGCAGATTAAACATTGGCATAAGATCAAAGGATTTCACTTTTAAATTGAGCTCAAAGAAAAAGGATCTCTTGTGGGTTAAGACAGTATGAACTCAATACAATTAATTTAAAGCTTTTCTTTCCCCCAAACTCTCCCCTCCCCATTGCAATGAGGTCGGTCTGCGTTAAGAGCACATTACAAACCTCAACCAACGTTTTAAAGCTCCGTTTACTCCGTTTTTTTCCAACTGCAGGTGCCCGATATAGATCCTCAGAGACTTCGATCTTTTTACGGACCACAGAGAGACCTTTTGAAGCAATTTACCCAGAGCTCCTTCCCGGATCCACTCGGAGCCCCGCCCCGCTCCCCGGGGAGCCTTGGCCTGGCGAGGAGGGGGCAGATCCAGCCCGGGGAGGGAGCCCCCTTTGCCCCCCTGGAGGGAAGGGAGGGATCCGCCAAAGCCGGATCTCCCCGAGGAAACCCCAAAAGAGCGGGATCCGCAGCTCCCTTCCTCCTGGCGGGGAGAGGATATCCTGGCTGGGCAGTATGGAGGCCGGAGTATGGAGGCCGGAGGGAGAGCAGGCTCACCTGCCCCGAAAGGGATCCACCGCCGATCCTCCAAGGAAGAAGGGAGATTCACCGAGGGAAACAGAAATCCAGATGGGGGACGGGAGGGGCTTATATCTATATAGCTATATCTTCGGGCTCCGCCCCTCCATACAGTCCCGCCCCCTTTTCTTTGCCCTCCCCCTAATCTCCCCTCCCAGCCAGGACCACGTGCTCCGAAACCTCCCCTGTTCCTTCCATGGGCGTCGATGTGGAAGGTGCCTCTGCCCATGGGAAGAGTGTCCCTCTCTGCATGCTGGAAGCGGGAGTTCCTAATTTCCAGAGACCCCCAAGACAGGAAAGAGGAATGTTTGGGGGAGGAACATAGATCTTCTTCCCTTAGAGGCAACACAATACAAGAGGGAAACAAGCCAGCCAAGCCACTGCAAAATGGAAATGATTTTTTTATTTTTATTGATTGATATCCGCCTTTATTGTTTTTTTATAACTAAAGACAGTGAACTTATCCCACACATCTTCCTGTACCTATTTGCATCACAACAACCCTGCGGGGTGGGTTATGCTGAGAGAGAGAGTGGCCCAAGGTCTCCCACCTGCTTTTTATGGCCAAGGCGGGACTGGAACCCATGGCCTCAGGCTTTCTAATGCAGGCTTTAAGACTAGGCCATATTGGATGTCCTGGGTGTTGCTTGGGCATGATCATCTTTTAAGATGGGGGGACTTCAGCTCCCAGAATTAAAATCCATAATCAAGACCAAAAACTTAAGTGAGTCTCAGCGCGTTATGGATCCATGAATACCTTTTGTGAGTGTGGCCCATCGTAACTCCGAAACGGTGCAGCTGGATGACTTCCATGGCTCCGTTTGCCCTCCAGCTGTGCCTGATGAGGGCTTGGCTGAAAGGGAACCGATCCAAACTCAGCCTCTCCCACTTGAACTGAAAAGGAAAGGAAGGACAGAGTCCTTCACAGGAAGGGGCACAAATAATGAAACACCTCTTGTTGGCAGGAGGAGCTGAATGCTGGTGGACATGGGTTATGTGTGTGTATGTGTGTAGGAATTAGCATGCAATGGCAAAATGGCCCCTTTTTCCTATTTTCAGTTGACCTTCCGTGTATCCCAGGACTGGACCTTCTTCCCAGAGAGCCTTAAATCCATTAAGAGAAAGAGCCTCCATCAGACTTGAAGAGCATCCGGGTACCAGGCGCCTCTGGGGAATCAGGTGTCCGGATCAAGGGGTTCACAGAGGGCAGGAAGATGCCAGTAGCCCCCCTGAAGTAGCCAATAGGAGTGGGGCAGATCCCAGCTTCTGAGCACATCAGCAACCAGGTCACAAAGGATCCAGTTCTATGGGATCAAGAGAGAAAAGGCCACTTCCCAAGTAAAACAACTAGGAAAATATTGTGCTGCATTCAGCTGGGGAGGAGATGCCATTTCATGGAGGATGGAGGAGAAGGAGAGAATTAACCACAGTTAGACTAGAACAGAACCTAAATTAAAAGGATGAAAATGTCAGGCCTGGAAGCCATCTTTGGTGTTAGGCCTTCAGGCCTGCCAGGATTATTTCTGTTGGGAAACAGGGAGGGTGGATTGTATGGAGCAGGGTGATATATAGTCATAATAACATTCCTTTCTCAAGAACTCAAGGACATCTTGCCCTGCACCTAGAAGGCTCAACCTGGGAAGTATCACCAGTTGGGACGATGTTTGATTGGACCATGTGATGGACTTGTGGGTGCTGGACAGGGACTTAGACTTTTCTTTGGGTGGAGAAAACCTGGAAACTTTCAGATTACCCAGATGTGCCAATATGACATCTTAAAGTATATTTGAGGAATTTGGAGCCTGGGAATTTTCTTTCATTGGGAGTGTTACTTGGAACCCTGACACAAAAGCTTTATTTAATAACCCCCAGGCCAGGGACCACAATTAACACCTGCTTTTGTGTTTTTTGAAAAGCTTTCAGGAGAAAACCTTTTCTATGCTAGAAAGATTTCTAGGTGGCCTCCCTGAGGGGACTCACAAATGCAGGACAACAATTGTCTCATTTCAAGCAACAGATTTTCCACACACCAAGCTCTGATGTGATTTGTCATCTGGAAAGTGTGTCTGGCCATCCGAGCACCTGGAGGGTTTCTGGAGAGCATTTTTAAATGCAGACCCAGATAGACATTCCAGAAAAATATTTCTCACATAATTGCCTTAAGGGAGGGGGGGCTGGGGCCTTTATCAGTTTCAACCAGCTGCCACTGTCCCCAGACCTGGACTTCACCCCAACGTCACCACTGCCAAGATTATCGTGGCCTTAATCTCCAGACCGGTGGCCTTTGCAGCTTTGTGCCATTTTCCAAGTCATGTGGAAAACCAAAGCATCTGAAAGCTTCTCCAGCACCCCCTCAGATCAAACGTGGATGGTGCTGGGACTCCAATGGCCTCCCCTGTCCAGACTTTCCTCCTAATTGGATAATAAATCTTTAATTATCCACCCAGGAGCTTTTAATTCAAATAGCTTCACCCCTTACAGTGATTGCAACTGGTGCAGAGGTTACATGATGCCCCCCCATCATGAGAATTTAAATTCTTAAGGAGCACTTTGAACTCTTAAGACCATGGGTCTTTTCTGCAGAGTCTCACTCTCTTTGGGTGGGTCATTTCCAAATCCCCAGAGCCCCCAGGAGAGCAAAAAAGGGAAGAGTTTGAGGGAGCAGTCCAGCTCTCATGCTTGTTCCCATAGAGGCAATATATGTATGGCAGCTCAGCAGCTGGGAAGGGAAAAATGTCTGAAAATACTGCTAGGCCTCTGCACAGTAGAATTTTTTCAATATATTTCTTTATTTACATTCAACCTTTATTAGGTTTACCAATTACTCAAGGCAGCGAAGATACCACACAAACCTTCCTCTGCCTATTTTCCTCACAACAACCCTGTGGGGTGGGTTAGGCTGAGAGAGTGACTGGTCTAAGGTCACCCAGGAGGTCCCCATGGCCAAGGAGGGACTTGAATTCAGCCTTCAGCTTTGTAGCCCAGTGCCCTAACCCAGGGCTGGGCAAATGTGGCCCTTTTACAACCTGTGGACTTCAACTCCCAGAATTCCTGAGACGGCAAATGTGGCCCTTTTACAACCTGTGGACTTCAACTCCCAGAATTCCTGAGACAGCCGTCTCAGGAATTCTGGGAGTTGAAGTCCACAGGTTGTAAAAGGGCCACATTTGCCCAGCCCTGCCCTAACCACTAGGCCAAATTGATTCTCCCAGATTAGATAAGTGGAGTTGTTTGGGACTAGATTTATTTATGGTTAAAAACAAAGGTGTACACAGGACAACCACATATTAACTGAATTTTGGGGCACACAAAACACAATGTGCTATCAGTTTACAACTCACACTAAATTGAATATTGCACAATATTGTCACACATATAATGCTGACACTACTAGAAACACCGAGGAGTCGAGAAGGATATGTTTCTTCAAGCATCCAAGCCGATAAAACATCGGTCCCCGCAAAAGCTCTTCCAAATAGGGAGCAAGGTTTACCTCTCGACTAAGTACTTGAGGCTGAAGCTCCCTTGCAAAAAGTTGGGGCCAAAATTGATAGGGCCCTTCCCAATCCTACGGATCATCAGCCCTGTGATGGTGGAGCTGAAGCCTCCCCGTCAGCTAGGGAAAGTGCATCTGGTCTTCCACAGCAGCTCCTTAAAGCCCCCAGTAGAGTCTCAGCTGAGGCACCAGAACCCATCATAGTGCAAGAGGAGACACGTTAGGAAACAAAAAGAATCCTAGAACTTATGGCACATGTGCCACAAGCGGCACGCGGAGCCATATCTGTGGGCACGCAAGCATTGCCCTAGCTCAGGTCCAGTGCACATGCGTGTGCCAGCCAGCTGATTTTTGGGACTTCCGGGCCACCGGAAGTCAGGAAACGGCCTGTTTCCGACCTCTGTAGGGCTTCCGGGGGCGGGGAGGCTGTTTTTGCCCTCCCAGGCTCCTAGAAAGCATCTGGTGCCTGGGGAGGCCGAAAAACGAAAAATATGAACCAGCAGTGTGTAACAGCTGCCAAAAAAGCCAACACAGTTCTAGGCTGCAGAAACAGAGGAATAGAATCAAGATCACATGAAGTGTTAATGCCTTGATAAGGCCACACTTAGAATACTGCATTCAGTTTTGGTTGCCATGATATAAAAATGATGTTGAAACTCTAGAAAGTGCAGAGAAGAGCAACAAAGATGATTAGGGGATTGAAGGCTAAAACATATGAAGAATGGTTGCAGGAACTGGGTATGTCTAGTCTGATGAAAAGAAGGACTAGGGGTGACATGCTAGCAGTGTTCCAATATCTCAGGGGTTGCCTTGAGAAGAAGAGGGAGTCAAGCTATTCTCCAAAGCTCCTGAAGACAGGACACAAAGCAATGGGTGGAAACTAATCAAGGAGAGAAACAACTTAGAACTCAGGAGAAATTTCCTGACAGAACAATTAATCAGTGGAACGAATTGTCTCCAGAAGTTGTAAATGCTCCAACACTGGAAGTTTTTAAGAAGATGTTGGATAACCATTTGTCAGAAGTGGTGTAGAGTTTCCTGCCTAGGCAGGGGGTTGGACTAGAAGACCTCCAAGGTCCCTTCCAACTTTGTTATTCTGTTTTCTGACAGGCAGCATTTTGTGCACAATTGAAGGATACTTTTCCTGCCATCTTGACTTTTTTGAACTCCCAGTTCATCCCCTTAAAACAGTCCTCTTGATTATTTCGACCAAGAATTTTATTAAGGGTTATATTCACAGATCAAAGGAAGAATCTTACTACAACTACGTACAGTATGTCTATAAATATATTGTATGTATGTATGTATGTACATATGAAAAAGACAATGTAAGAAAAAAAATCCGTTACCCATTTCATCATCTCTAAATCATCAGAGTTCTCCTTATTGATCAACAAAGTTTAGTAAGAATATACAAAAATACCTGGGTGCCTTGATTTAGGAATGGAACAACTTATCACCAGAAATACATTCCCAGCTGTGGTCATAAATCAAGAATTATCTGTACACTGCAAAACATTATATATACTCCCTACATCCTTAAAACCCTTTTGTGTAATGACTCTGCGAAGTTACTAATGCTACTTTGTGAGCAAAATATCCTCACTCCCAACATTTATGACCTTTTCCTTCATTCTGTACTCTGAGAATTTATTTATTTATTTATTGGTTCGATTTATATGCCGCCCTTCTCCGGAGACTCAGGGCGGCTTACAATGCGTTAAGCAATAGTCTTCATACTTTTTTGTATATACCTGCTTAGTAGGGCTTTTGGCTTTTTTATACAAAGTCAACTTATTGCCCACACAATCCGGGTCCTCATTTTACCTACCTCGGAAGGATGGAAGGCTGAGTCAACCTTGAGCCTGGTGACATTTGAACTCGCAGTAATTCCAGGCAGCTGGCAGCTAAGTGCTATTTAACAGCACTTTAGTCCGCTGCACCACCAAGGCTCTTTGAGGTTGCTTCACAAGCAAAAACATTTTCCCTAGGCCAAACATTCGTAGGATTTCCCTTCCGTCACTGTGCAAACTTCCATGTGAATTGCGAGATGTGACCTTTAAAAAAAAAAAATTCAACGTTCACAACTGAAGAGATTTATTTCTGCTATGGACTTTCTGATGCATTTTTAACTTTGATTTGCAGTGAAAGGGTTTCTCACACTCTGCACACTTGTAAGGCCACTTTCCTGTGTGATGTCTGGTGTGCATCCAAAGTGCTGAACGATGGGCAAAACATTTCCCACACTGCAGACATTTATATGGTTTCTCTCCAGTGTGGATTCGCTGATGCATCACAAGAGCACTTTTATCAGAAAAAAGTTTATTGCACTCTGAACATTTATGGGGTTTCTCTCCTGTATGGATTCGGCTGTGACTTCTAAGGCCAGTTGACTGAGCAAATGCTCTCCCACAGTCTAAACATTTGTAGTTTTTTTCCCCTGTGTGAGTTTTCCCATGTACTCTAAGGGCTGATGAGGTACGATAAAATCTTCCACATTCATTGCACTGATATGGCTTCTCCCCTGTGTGGATTTTATGATGACTCCATAGCAGTTGCTTATAAGCAAATGATTTTCCACATTCTACGCAGCTGTATGGCTTCTCTCCTGTGTGGACCCTCTGATGCTTTCCAAGATTTGCTTTTTGGGAGAAGCCTTTCCCACATTCCCCACATTGGAATGGCTTCTCCCCTGTGTGGATCCTCTCATGAACCTGAAGCTCTTTTTGTGTAACAAAACTTTTCACACACTCCCCACATTGATAGGGTTTCTCCCCTTTGTGCCTCATCTGGTGTCTCTTAAGCTCACTAGAATGCATAAATCGGATCTCACATTCTGGGCATTCATAGGATCTCTCTCCAGTGTGACGTCTCTGATGTAGCACCAGGGTTGATTTCAAGGTAAAACATTTGCCGCATTCGAGGCACTTTTCGTTTTTCTCCCCTCTGTGTGTTTTCTGATGTTTCCGAAGAGATGAGGCCTCTGTGAAACATTTTCCACACTCATAGCATTTGTAAGGTTTGATTCCTGCATGATATTTCTCATGGAGCCTAAGACTTGAGTTCCGAGAAAAGCTCTTCCCACATTCCCAACACTTGTAAGGTTTCTCCCCTGTGTGAATTATCTTGTGGTTTTTGAGATAGCCTTTTCTACGGAAAAATTTCCCACATTCCAGGCATTGATAAGATTTCTCTTCGGTGTGGATTTTCTGATGTGTAAGAAGGTCTGGCTTTTGACCAAAGCGTAAGTCACATTCCTCACATTTATAGGGTTTTAATCTGGAGGAGCTTCTGAGACCCTTTGCTTCATTTTTAGAGTTGGATTTCTCACCCTCCAAACTTTCACTGGATGCACTTCCCACATGGACCTTCCTGTGGGTCAAGAGGAGGGACCTGCGAGGAAAGGATTTCCCACACTCTGAGCATTCATGGGTTTTTTTGTGGTTTTTCGGAGGGCTGCTTGTGTCTGACGGGGGATCCAAGAGTTTTCCACGCTTCATGCTTTCCTTTGGCTGCTGCCTTGGGCTGAATTTCTAATATCTGTTGATAGTTGGCTTGTAGGTAAATCTTTGGTCACAATCTTTTATCTGCTGTTAGGAGGAGAAAGAAGTGAAGAATTATATTTCCTTTTGAGACACGGAGAGGGTAACATTATTTTAGCTTTGGCAGGACCTTTAAGGGTCTTCCAGTCTGACCCTCTGCTCAGGGTAGGGTGATCAATACACCTGAGGCAAAATAATGGAGCCCCTACATCTCAAAGAGAGATGTCCTCAACGTATGACCATGGTTGGGCCTGGAACCTCAGTTGCTCGGTGAAGGAGTGGTTAGGTGAGGGGTCATATGTGCATTTCAGTCCACAGTTGCAATCCCACACTTCTGGTTGCAATTATTAACTGTTCTTGGAGGTCCTTAATTGGGGGAGGGGAAGGCAATGGTCTTGGGGGCATCTTTGGAGTGGGGGAAGACGGTCACATGCCACCTATAAATTGGAGAGGTAAACTAAAGTGGGATACAAAACTGCAGCCACCCCTGGAAGCCTGAGCCTAGCCATGCAAAGCAGCTCTGACTGACAACAATGGTAGCCTGTGGCTGGGCCTTAAGGGGAGTCCTGAGGCCTTCAGCACTCTCAGCCATCTGGCCAATAGGAGTGGGGCAGATCTCAACTTCTGAGCACATCTGCAGCTATGTCACAAAGGATATTTCGAGAATTGGGGATCAAGAGATTAGCAAATGCTCCAACACTGGAAGTTTTTAAGAAGATGTTGGATAACCATTTGTCTGAAGTGGTGTAAGGTTTCCTGCCTAAGCAGTGGGTTAGATTTTGAGATCTCCAAGGTCCCTTCCAACTCTGTTATTTTACTTCTATTTCTGTATAAGAGGAAAAACATCACTTCCAAAGTAAAACACCTGGATAGCTCAACAGACTAATGCATTGTAATTTAACTCCAGCTGTCTGGAATTAGTAAGTTTGAATTTCACCAGGCTCAAGATTGATTCAGCCTTCCATCCTTTCTAAGGTAGGTAAATTGAGGACCCAGTTTGTGAGGGACAATAAGCTGACTTTGTAAAAATATACAAAAGTATGAAGGCTATTGCTTAACGCATTGTAAGCCGCCCTGAGTCTCCGGAGAAGAGCGGCATATAAATCAAATAAAAATAAAAATAAAATAAAGTCTAGGAAAATATGCTGCATTCAGCTGAGGAGGAGATCCCATTTAATGGAAGACAGAAGAGAAGGAGAGAATTACCCATCATTTTTTTTTTAAATTTAATTTATATGCCACCCTTCTCTGGAGACTCAGGGCAGCTTACAATGCGTTAAGCAACGGCCTTCATACTTTTTGTATATACCTGCTTAGTAAGGCTTTTGCCCCCCACCCCCTCCAGCAGTGTTCTTTTTTATACAAAGTCAGTTTATTGCCCGCACAATCCGGGTCCTCATTTTATCTACCTTGAAAAGATGGAAGGCTGAGTCAACTTTAAGCCTGGTGAGATTTGAACTTGCAGTAATTGCAGGCAGCTGGTGTCACTTTAACACCACTTTAAGCTGCTGTGTCACCAAGGCTCTTCACAAGGTTGAAGTTGTTACGTGAGTAGTTAAGGTTAGTGCTGTTAATAAATCCCCCAACAATATCTCATAAAATGTATACTATCTGAAGTGATATTTCTATAGAAAACAGAAATGGTGAAATTGACAAAAATTGGAAAGAAGTATATTCAGTATAATGTGGTATGTGAAATATCACAATAAATACCCTTAAAAGAATTTAAATTTACAATTAAAACAGGTGAATTGGGTTGGGAAAAAGAAAAATGTTTAACATGATATATGGACAATAATGAAACATTATAGTAAAGAACAAGAATATCAATTTATGGTTAAAATCACAACTGTACACACAGTACCCTTAATTAAACACACAAGAACCTCACATTAATTGAATTTTGGGCCATGTGAAACCCAACCTGGTGTTCACACTAAATTGAATATTGCACAATATTCTCACAAATATAATGCTGATTCTACAAGAAACACCAGAGTCAAGACAGATGGGTTTCTTCAATCATCCAAGAATCCTGCTTGCTCAGGTTGAACTTTATGATGGATGCTTGAAAAAGGAGACTGGATTGGACACCTGCATTGTTCTCTATGGGGATCATGCCAAAGACACCAGACAAGGATCTAGGAGCCAACAGCTCCAGAATAGATTATTTGTAGCTCAGGGTTGAAATGTTGCAGGGTTTTTGGTGCTTGGTGGTTTTCCTGAAGATGTTTCAATATACAACTAGGTAAAAGCATCCATGCTAATGATGTCACCTAACACTGATAATGTTCCCTGGTTGGGTAATGAAATGTCTCAAGGAAACAACCAAGCTCAGAGAACATCAAGGTCCCCACACCATCTCTGGCCAAAGAGCCCCTTGTTGTCTCAGTTGCATGGAGCTCCTCATCCCACCATCTGTTCTGACCTAGGCTTCCTGATTGAGTAAAAGCACACAATGAGTCCCAAAGACTCATTGTGGAGCCTGGATAGCTCAGCAGACTAATGCATTGTGCATTGTGATTAACTCCAGCTGTCTGCAATTACTGTAAGTTTGAATCTCACCAGGCTCAAGGTTGACTCAGCCTTCCATCCTTTCTAAGGTAGGTAAATTGAGGAGCCAGTTTGTGGGGGCAGTAAGCTGACTTTGTATAAAATATATACAAAAGTATGAAGGTTATTGCTTAACGCATTGTAAGCCGCCCTGAGTCTCCGGAGAAGGGCAGCATATAAATCAATTTTTTAAAAAAAGACCTTTTTATTTCAAAGGCTGTGAATTCTCTTTATTCATAGTCTGTGCTGAATCACCAAGAGTTTGTAAAGAGTCCTTCAGTATAAGGCTGATAAGCACCCACCTTTATCTCTCTTGACACGTTGCCAAAGGCCTAATTGGCAATTATCTTTACAAGGCCACACAGAAACACAGAGTCAAAACGAAGCTTCAGAATACAAACCTACCAGAATCAACAACGTGGCTTCCTGGAAAGATCCATCACGTACCTTTGCTCCTCCTTTATGTCTTATGGGAGGGGCCTATCATCTCCAAGCCTTACTCCCAAGTCGTCCCTTTTGTTTCAACTGTTCTTGCCTTCTGGCAGCTCTGCGCATGCGCGCACTGGGAACAGGCTCCCCCTGTTCCTCTGCCTTGCTGATACCCGACTCTGGAGGCTCCGGAGTCCGCACATAACTTCCAGATGGCCCTGGCCCTATCTCTGCCTCTGATGCACAGCCCTCATCCAAGCCTTCCCCAGAGTCCAGGACTGGCCCATGTTCCTCCCCAACCTCCTCACTGTCCGACTCTGTTGCCAGTTCCGCAGGCCGCCGGTGGACCACAACACCATCAGTTGAGAGGGAACCCCATCCATTCCTGGGCTGGACTGGGGCTGTTGGTCAAAGAAGAGATCTCCTAGGAGCATTAAGCCTTGGCTTTCTGCAGCCTTCATCCACCACTTCCATATCTAACCCTCAGGTAAGAGGTTGGGAAAGGGCTTTGATGGCTCTTAATAAAAGAAGCTTCTCTGGTGGACATCTTGCCTGGGTTCGTTTCAAAGTGCTGGTGCTGACCTATAAAGCCCTACATGGCTCAGGCTCGGGGTACTTACAGGACCATCTCCTGCCCTCCTCCCATCGTCCTGTGCGTTCTCACAGAGCGGGCCTCCTCAGGGTGCCTGGCGGCCAAACAATGTCGCCTGGCGGCCCCCGGAAGAAGAGCATTCTCTGTCGGAGCACCAACCTTCTGGAATGGTTTGCCCACCGAGCTCAGGATAGCCCCCGACCTCCTCTCCTTTCGCCGCGAACTGAAGACGTGGCTTTTCCACCAAATAACCT
The DNA here is from genome assembly GCA_030761175.1 of Masticophis lateralis. Taxonomy (NCBI): domain Eukaryota; kingdom Metazoa; phylum Chordata; class Lepidosauria; order Squamata; family Colubridae; genus Masticophis; species Masticophis lateralis. The sequence goes on from JAUDYJ010000002.1 coordinate 15,549,272, forward strand.
GATCTGTTGGGGGTTGTATATAATGTAATAATTTTAATATGGTTTTAATGGGGATTTTAATTTCATTTTGCATTGTGATTTGTATTGATTGTATTGATTGATTGTATTGTAAGCCGCCCTGAGTCCTTCGGGAGAATGGCGGCATATAAATCACAATAATTAAATGAATGAATGAATGAATGAATAAGACTAGCTTAAAGCTATTGGTGGTGTTAAGAAGAAATCATACTGATTAATGCTGACTGGAAAGAGTTGCAACAGAAGCAAAAGTGACTGGATTTCTTCTTGATTGTGCCCATGTGGCCCAGCGAGGGAGCAGCCTTCTAATCCATTTCCAGTTGTGGTCGAAAATTGGGAATTACCAGTACTCTGCAAAACATTATATATACTCTTGTAACTCTTTTGTGTAATCATTCTGGTAATATACTAATGCTGCTTTGTGAGCAAAACATCCTCACACTCCCAACATTTATGGCCTTTTTCCTCATTGTGTACTCTCTGATGGGATTTGAAGTTGCTTGACAAGGAAAAACATTTTCCCCACACCAAATATTTCTAGGATTTCCCTTCTGTGACTGTGTGAAGTTTCTGGTGAACAGTAAGGTGTGACTTTGTTCACAGTTGAAAGGGTTTATCTCTGCTATGGACTTTCTGGTGTTTTTTTAGCTTTGATTTGCAATGAAAAGGTTTCTCACACTCAGCACATTTGTGAGGCTGCTTTCCCTTGTGATTTCTGGTGTGTGTTCGAAGTGATGAAGGTTGGGTGAAACATTTCCCACACTCCAGACATTTATATGGTTTTTCTCCAGTGTGGATTCGCTGATGCTTCAAAAGAGTAGCTTTCTGAGAAAAACATTTATTACACACTGAGCATTTGTGAGGTTTTTCTCCTGTATGGATTTGGCTGTGACTTCTAAGGGAAGATGAATGGGAAAACGTTCTCCCACAGTCTAAACATTTGTCGTTTTTTTTCCCCGTGTGAATTTTCACATGACTTCTAAGGGCTGATGAGGTACAATAAAATCTTCCACATTTATTGTATTGATATGGCTTCACCCCTGTGTGGGTTTTATGATGTCTCCAAAGTACTTCCTTATGATCAAAAGATTTTCCACATTCTACGCATCTGTATGGCTTCTCTCCCATGTGGATCTTCCGATGCCTTCCAAGGTGGTATTTTTGGAGAAAGCATTTTCCACACTACACATTTGAATGCTTTCTCTCCCGTGTGGATTCTCTCATGAATCTGAACACGGGCTGGCAAAATAACACATTTCCCACACTCCCTGCATTTATATGGTAGCTCTCCTTTGTACCATTCCTGGAGTCTTCGAAGTTCAGAAGAATTTACAAATCGTTTCTCATATTCTGGGCATTCATAGGGTCTGTCGACATTGTGAAGGCTCTGATGTCACACCAGGTTTGATTTCCGGGGAAAACATTTTCCACATTCCAGGCCCTTTTCATTTTTCTCCCCTCGGTGTGTTTTCCAATGACTCTGAAGATATGTACTCAGGGTGAAACAGTTCCCACACTCCAAGCATTTGTAAGATTTTATTCCTGCATGAATCTTCTCATGGAGCCAAAGATTTGCGATCTGAGAAAAGCTCTTCCCACATTCCCAACACTTGTAAGGTTTCTCCCCTGTGGGAATTTTCTAGTGGTCTCCAAGAGTGTTTTTTTCACGGAAGAATCTCCCACATTCAAGACACTGATAAGGTTTCTCTCCAGTGTGGATTTTCTGATGAAGGTTTGACATTCGACCAAAGGGTAAATCACATTCCTCACATTTGTCTGCGGGGGTTTCTGAGATCTTTGGCATCTTTCCCAGATAAAGATTTCTCACCCTCCACTTCCCACATGGATCTTCCTGTGAGTCAAAAGGAGGGACCAGTGAGCAAAGGATTTCCCACAGTTGGATCATTTATGGGTTCTTTTGTGGTTTTTCATAGCGCTGTTTATGTCTGACGGGGGATCTAGATTTTTCCCACAGTCCATGCTTGTAGGAGTCTGCAGTCTGCATATGTGCAGGAATTTTCCTATCTTGGATGGCAAACCTCAGATAAGGAAATTTACTTGCACGTAGGCAGGATTTGGCATTAGTAAATAAGACCCTAAGTCTGTAAACAGGAGGAGAGGAAATGGGATATGTGAGAATCAAGAGGACCTCATTCATGTATTAAAAAAACCTTTATTGAATAAATTGCAAAAACAGAGATATAAAAACATGTACAGAATACACTTTGCAAAGGGTCATCTCTCATGCAGAGCGAGACGATGACGAAAAGCAAATATCATTTACGTGGTATTTATACATCCATCAGAATACATCAAATTACATAAAAACATCCCCTGAGAATTGGTTACAGATTTATATAATATATGTGTAATACAAGTTCCACCCTGGAAAGTCCCCAACTTCCCAGCAAAGATACCCCAAATGTATCAAATGCGCACTTCCCTTTCCTAGAACAGACAAACTTAAAAACAACCTCATTAAGACATCCTTAAATCAGCATTTTCCCAGAACACTTAAGAACATTGATTTCCGTCAAAACAACTACATAATACATAGTTCCCTTAAAATAATTAAATCAGCAAAAGGTCATTATAACCCCCTTCGCCCAGTTATATAATAAGGTTAAACAAGGTAAAAGAAAGCACTTAAAATGGCGTAACTTTGGTTCTACCTTTACAGGAATAATAATCATATTTCTCTCAGGATATAAGTGTATTAGACTTTAATTAAAGTCTAACATTATAACTGCTTAAGCAAGCGATGGTTAACCAAAGATTGTAGTTACCTGGAAGATTCTGTGAGCCAAGGATATGCTGCCAAGTACATTGTAACTTGAAAGTAACAAACCATATAATGTCACTATGTAAGACAATGAAGTCATCACATACATCCTCAACCTTTGTGTGTGTGTGGTCACCCTACACGTTTCCTCTTGGCTGCTGCCTTGGGCTGAATTTCTACTGTCTGTTGATAGTTGCCTTGCAGGTGAATTCTTTGGTCACAATCTTTTACTCACTGTGAGATGGGGAGAAAAAGCGGAGAAGTATATTTCCTTATGAGAAATATAGAGAATCACAAAAGCTTTGCCTTGGAAGGGATAATGAAGGACTTCTAGTCTGACCCTGTGCCCAGGGCAGGGGTCCACACGCTAGACAAAATCTCTAGCGATGGATCCCCCAACATCTCTAGGAGGCAAACACTTCTGCTGTTCATTCGCTCTAGCTTTCCCTAGAAAAGCTAGGGAAAGCTAGAGCGAATGAACTCTAGCTTCATGGGTAGACCGGTGCCCATAAAAATAAATGGGTAGACCGGTGCCTGTAAAAATAAATAGGTAGACCAACGCCTGCAAAAATACATGAGTACATGTTGTTCCGCCAGGCTGGGCTATCAATGTAATGATTTTAACTGGTTTGGGGTTTTAAATTTGGGGTTTTATATTTGAGCCGAAATTATTTAATAATTTTAATTATTTTTAATTTATGTTTGTCTTTGTGCTTTTAATAGGCTGTACACCGGCCTGAGTCCTTCGGGAGAAGGGCAGTATAGAAATAAAATTATTATTATTATTATGAGTAGACCAGTGCCTGCAAAAATAAATGGGTAGACGGTACAGCTCTGCAAGCAGTTAAAAGCCTGGTAGACCAGTAGCTCTGCTAAATCCTAAAGAATTGTCACATGACCATCAAGCCACGCCCATAAAATAAGCCACACCCACAGAACCAGTAGAAAAAAATTTAGAACCCACCCCTGGGTTCTAAAGGAATTAGATTTTAAATTTAAATTTACATTTAAATTTTAAATTTAAAAGATTTTAAATTTCTCAGTTTGAATCAACAGGGGACACTGTGAACAACACAAGAGCTTTATTTGAACTTTCGCAAAAATTGGCCTTCTGTGCTCCAGTGGGTAGACTAGAGCCACAGAATAGCAACGATACAAATAAGTACAGAGTTTAAACACATTTCCAAAACTTCCACCCCATCATTGATCATCATCAATGGTCAGTTTGCAGATGAGTTTTGGCTGCACCATTTTCCCAAACATTTTATCCCCCTTAACGGTTGCTACATCCCGAAATCACAACACTATTAATTTTAGCATGATTTCCTGTTATGTAACAGGAAATCATTTGGTTTCCTGGCCTGGAATGTACTAATAAATTTATAACCTTGTTATTTCCTTAAAACTCACATTCTCACACAATTCCATAGTTAATGTCTCACAGCTGATGTCCTATGTTATATAGAGCATTAACAGATTAACAGGGTTGGAAGGGATTTTACAGGTTATCTATTCCAACCCGCTGCCGGAGCAGGATACCCTACATCTGCCTCTACCTAGAATCGAACTCACAACCTCCTGATTGTGAGGCAAGAGCATTATCCTTGTTCTTTTCTTTGCAGAAATAATTCTCAGTATCCTTTGCGAGAACCACCACATCACAGCCTCTTCAGCACAAAACAAAACAAAATCATCATCATCATCATTGGATTTTTACAGATTTTATTCGGCTTCACCAAACAAAACCAAGCGAAAGCAAAGAACATTTGCTTTTTTTCCCTTTTTTTTTTTAGATTAAGGAGGAAAAAAGAGGATCTTTTCCAGGTTGGGAGATCATGGTAGATACAACGTAGAATTCTTTATTGGCCAAGCATGATTGGATACCCAAGGAATTTGTCTTTGGGTCATATGCTCTCAGTGTAGATAAAAAGACAAGAATCATAAGGTACAACACTTAATGATAAATCATAGGGTACAATGGTGGCGCAGCAGACTAAAAAGCCTGTTATTAACTGTAACAGGTGCCTGCAATTACTGCAAGTTCAAATCTCACCAGGCTCAAGGTTGACTCAGCCTTCCATCCTTTCTAAGGTAGGTCAAATGAGGACCCAGATTGTGGGGGCAATAAGCTGACTTTGTATAAATATACAAAAGTATGAAGGTTATTGCTTAACAGGCACTGTAAGCTGCCCTGAGTCTCCAGAGAAGGGTTGTTATAGAAATCGAAACTCACAAGATTTCCATGGGTGATCAGAGAGGTTTATTGCACAGATTCAGTGCAACAAAAGAAGCAAGAACACGGAATAAAAAATAGAATCCTAGGGCAGCTTTTTATACATACTTTTAACATCTTATGATTGATTACAATGCTGACAGCCCACCGCAACCAACCCACCCCCCTATTTCCTTGTTACTAATTTCTACTAAGGTGTATTCCCGCTTTAAGAGGAACACAGGTGTTCTTGCAAACCTTATCTCAGTTCCTGCCATTATATTTGTGGTTACCTCTGCTTGGTTAAGTGTGATATTTTAATCCTGATAATATTTCCTGAGTTTGACAGCTGTGAAAGATTAGTTAATTTCTGTGGTTCTACCTTTTGAACCCAATACTAAAGAAAGGGGTCCTTCAGAGATCATCTAGACTGACCCCGTTTTATATCATTTTTTAATCCAATTTCATTATTCTATTTTAGGGTGGCATATAAATCATTTTTTTTTAAAAAAAAAGGCAATTACTCGGAAACAATCGATATAAACGGAAAGAATACAAGCAACAAAATTACAGTCATGCAGTCCTAAGTGGGAGGAGATGGATGGTGGGAACGATGAGATGATTAATAGTAATCATGAGCTCAGCTCAAAGCAGTTTAACTTTTTTTTCCCTTAAAAAACTCCCCCACCCCCAAATTGAAAGGGGAAGGCGATATTTCTTACTATTTCAGTACCATCCTTAAAAATCCTTTTAAAAAATCCTTTAAAAAGGAGCAGGGGTCTCCAACCCTCCAACAGAAGGATTGCTCCCTAAAATTCAGGGGTCTCCAATCTTGGGAACTTTAAGACTTGTGGACTTCAACTCCCAGAGTTCCTCAGCCAGCTTTGCTGGCTGAGGAACTCTGGGAATTGAAGTCCACAAGTCTTAAAGTCCCCAAGGTTAGAGACCCCTGAATTTTAGGGAGCAAACCTTCTGTTCCCAGAGACGCCCAGCCCCAACCCTGCCACCCATCCATCCATCCACCCACCCACCCACCCACCCGGGATCCTCGCATGCTCAGGGATCCGCTTGGGACCTGGAACCGAGGGGGGCACTCGAGCTACCTTTCTCCTTGCGAGGAAAAGCCCTCCCGGCAGGAAGGGACCGGAGGGGAAACGAGCCCCAACTGTCCGAAGTGGAGCCGACCAACCCTCTCCGGAGAGGCTCCCATCGCCGATGCTGAGCGGAGGAGAAAAGCCACACGAGGAACAGAAACCGGAGGTCGGGGCGGGGCTTCTAGTCTCCTTTCGGGCTCCGCCTTCTTCAAGTAACCACGCCCCTTGCTCTCAGGAATCAGAGTAGAGCTGGAAGAGACCTTGCAGGTAGAATAGAACAGAATAGAATTAGTGTAGTGTAGAGTAGAGTAGAGTAGAGTAGAGTAGAGTAGAGTAGAGTAGAATAGAATAGAATAGAATAGAATAGAATAGAATAGAATAGAATAGAATAGAATAGAATAGAATAGAATAGAATAGAATAGAATAGTATAGTATAGTATAGTATATAGTATAGAAATAGTGTAGTGTAGTGTAAAATAGAATAGAATAGAAATAGTATAGAATAGAATAGAAATAGTGCAGTGTAGTGTAGAATAGAATAGAATAGAATTAGTGTAGTGTAGAATAGAATAGAATAGAATAGAATTAGTGTAGAGTAGAATAGAATAGAAATAGTATAGTGTAGTGTAGTGTAGTTAGTGTAGAATAGAATAGAAATAGTGTAGAGTAGAATAGAAATAGTATAGTATAGTATAGTATAGTATAGTATAGTATAGTATAGTATAGTATAGAAATAGTATAGAAATAGTGTAGTGTAGTGTAAAACAGAATAGAATAGAAATAGTATAGTATAGTATAGTATAGTATAGTATAGTATAGTATAGTATAATATAGAATAGAATAGAATAGAGTGTAGAGTAGAGTAGAGTAGAGTAGAGTAGAGTAGAGTAGAGTAGAGTAGAGTAGAGTAGAGTAGAATAGAATAGAATAGAATAGAATAGAATAGAATAGAATAGAATAGAATAGAATAGAATAGAATAGAATAGAATAGAATAGAATAGAATTTTTATTGGCCAAGTGTGATTGGACACACAAGGAATTTTTCTTTGGTGCATGTGCTCTCAATGTACATAAAAGAAAAGATACATTCATCAATTAAATTAAATTAAATTAAATTAAATTAAATTAAATGTTAACAGAGTTGGAAGGGGGCTTATAGATCATCTAGTCCAACTCCATCCAAGCAGGAGGCCTTCTACCATTTCTGACAATTGGCAATCTTTTCTTCAAAGTCTCGAATGATGAAGCTGAGCTCCCACAACTTCTGTTCCATTGGTTGATTGCTCTCCCTGTCAGAAAGTTCCTCCTTATTTCCAGGTTAGAATAGAAATAAAATAACAGAGTTGGAAGGGACCTTGGAGGTCTTCTAGTCCAATCCCCTGCCGAGGCAGGAAACCCTACACCACTTCAGACAAATGGCTATCCAACATCCTCTTAAAAACTTCCAGTGGTGGGGCATTCACAACTTCTGCAGGCAAGTTGTTCCACTTATTAATTGTTCTAGCTGTCAGGAAATTTCTCCTTAGTTCTAAGGTTGAATCTCTCCTTGTTCAGTTTCCATCCAATATTCCTTGTCTGGCCTTCAGGTGCTTTGGGAAAGAGCTTGACCCCTTCCTCTCTGAGGCAGCCCTTCAAATATTGGAAGGCTGCTATCATGTCTCCCCTGGTCCTTCTCTTCACTAGACTACCCATGCACAATTCCTGCAACCATTCATCATATGTTTTAGCTTCCAGTCCCCTCATCGTCCTGGTTGCTCTTCTCTGCACTCTTTCTAGAATCTCAACATCTTTTGTATAGTGTGGTGACCAAAACTGGATGCAGTACTCTAGATATGGTCTTGCTAAGGCTTTATAGTGATTGATCTTGATTGTATCCCTTTGTTAATGCAATTTAGGATTGCATTGGCTTTTTTGGCTGCCGCTGCACACTACTGGCTCATATTTAGTTGGTTGTCCACTTAGACTCCTAGATCCCCCTCACAGTCACTGCTATTAAGCCTGGTTTCCCCCATTTTATATGTGTGGTTTTGGTTTTTCTTGCCTAAGTTAAGACTTTACTTTTCTCCACACTGAATTTCATTTTGTTAGATAGGGCCCAGTGTTCAAGTCATCTAGTCCAGCCTCCTACTGAAGCAGGAGATTCTATATACCATTTCAGACAAGTGACTGTCCAGTCTCTTCTTAAAAACCTCCAGTGGTGAAGCACCCACAACCTCTGGATGGACAATCTCCATGTCACTGTGTTATTTGTATTTGCCAGCTGAGCTTCCATTCTGAGCATTACGGTAGCTTGCCAGAGAACTTTATCAACAGAGAGATAGGGTGGTCTTGTGATTTTTAAAGCTACTGCGCATGTCTACATTCTTTCTTTTCTAACTTCCTGATTTACTTCTTCCTTTTGTCCGTCTCTGAGATACAACTGCCGGTAAAGATGTAGTTATCTAGGTTTTTTTTACTTTTATAATAAAAATGTATCTTAGAATCTATACTTCGGGTTTTCTTTCTTTGAGAGTATACACCAGTGATGGCTAACCTTTTTGCCATCATGTGCCAAAAGCGGGGAGAGCATGGTGGGGTCACACACACACGTGCCCACATTCATAATCCTATGTGCCCCCCCCCCGTGCTCTCCCCACATTTGGCACGGTGGTCCTGGTTGGCCCATTTTTTTGCTCTCCCCAGGCTCCAGAGTCACTCCTGCCCACTCCTCTCCTCCCCTCCCAGGAGTCCCCACGCAACCTGCAGATTGAGTGCAGGGAGCAAAAAAATATTTTGTCTTGGTGCGTGACCTTATCCACAGCCTGTTACTATGATGCCATTTGAGGCTGTCCTTTCCTTCAATAAATGTTCTCAGTTTTAAGCAAGTCTTTGCTATGAAAAGCTAGTTGTATATCGTGTTTCTAGTCCTTATGCATAATAATTGCATCTGGAAGAAGGTGGGGGAGATCCTGAGCGGCTCTGAATGCACTGCCCAGCCTCTTTTCCCCAATTACATCTAACAGCAAGTCTCTGGATTCACAGATTTGGAAGGGACCTTGTGGGTCATCTAGTCCAATCCCCTGCCCAAGCAGGAGACCGTACATTGCCTCTACCTAGGATCGAACTCACAACCTCCTGATTGTGAGGCAAGAGCTCCACCTGTAGGCCACCGCAATCTTATCGCCCTCACTTAAGGATGATCCATCATTAAGAACAGAAATACCAACATTCGAGTTAAATACACCCTGCTTCAAATTAAACACACAAGAGTTCAAGTTTATTACACAATAGCAACAGCCATAGCACTTAGACTTATATACCGCTTCGTAATGCTTTACAGCCCTCTCTAAGCGGTTTACAGAGTCAGCCTATGGCCCCCAACAATCTGGGTCCTCATTTTACCCACCTCGGAAGAAGAGAAGGCTGAGTCAATCTTGAGCTGGTCCCGATCGAACTGCTGGCAGTGGGCAGTGTTAGCCTGCAATACTGCATTTTAACCACTGTGTCACCATGGCTCCTACTATACTACAATACTACATATACAGTATCATACAATAATACTGTTCCAGCTGACTTATTTATGTATTTATGTATGTATTTATATATTTATTTTGTCGCATTTCTATGCCGCCCCTACCTGTCACCCTTACCCAAATTAACAGGGTAACTTCCTATATATAAACAGCCAGTGAACCCCACCCTCCATTACACTGATAATGTTACCTAGTTGGATAATGAAACATCTGCAGAAAAATTCCAAGAACACCACAGTTCAATCCTGAGCTACAGAGATTCTCTTGCATTAAAAGTGGTCATTGCAGAATATGTAGCTTTCATATTTCAGCCAAATATGTAGCTTTCACTGTCCCCTCATGACAGTGGGAGGAGTCTTTTGGCGTTTCCAACCAGACGGGGAACAGCATCCAGCCCACCCTCTCACGGTGGGTGGCCTTCAAAATGGCCACGGAGATTGAAAAACGTTCCGCCGGGTGGTGAAAACGCAGTGTAGAACGGCTCCCTCAGTATTTCGCCACCTTGGCTATGGCTCTCACATGTCATATCAAGCCAGTCCAAGGGCTCAGAATAGACCAGTCCATAGTTAAGCAGCCGTGCGAGTGGAAGGTTAGAGATAGATACAAAGGGGGAGGGAAGAGATACCCCCTTCAGCCCGGAAACTGCGTAATAAATGATCATTCTAAGGCCTAAAACGGCCGGAGGGGGGAGATATACAAGGCAACAGGGGCAGTACCCCTCCGTCGTCCTCCGACCTCCAAACCCCTCCCCCCACTCTTCCGAAAACAGTTCTTCCATACCCAGTCTCTACAACAGCCTCCATTTGTTCTCAATGGAGGCCTCCAGGTCCCACCGCAAGGGACTGGCCCCCCAAACCCAGGGCCAGAACCCTGCAGCTGACCGGGGGCCCAGTTTCTGAAAGGAGATCTCTCACCGCCACAACAAAGGGCGAGGGCTGCTGCCGCTCCTCCCGTCGCCATCCCAACAGTCACTGTTTGCGTCTACTTCAGCGCCCAGGGCATCCAAGCTTTCAATAGAGAGCGCCGCATTACTGCTGACACCGGCACCGCCGCCGCTGCCCATAATGGCGATACCTCAGCCGTCCTCCGGCTCCTGCTACAACAGCTGACGGATGGCTAGATGAACCTCCAGCAAGCCACCACCCACACCGCTGCCGCCACCGCCATCTCTAGCAGCACCCGCAGCAACACCTCCTCCCTGGTCGGCGCAGGACGCGCCCCGGAGAGCGAAAAAGCTCTCAGACGACTGGCGAAATGCTCACTCCCCTTGGCAGGGGCCGCAGATAACCAAGCGGCCCCTAGAGGACCCCCATAAGCCCAGGCTTCACCCCACCAAGCCGCAGCGTCTCAGAGACCGACCGCCATCTTGCGCATGCTCATCCAGGGTTTGTCTCCCGTGTGGATGTGCTGGTGAGAAATGTGGAAATCAGCGAAAAAGACTTCTGACATTCTGCACACGCATAGGGCTTCTCTCCCATGTGAATCCTCTGATGACAAACCAGTGACGTTTTCACCTCTCCCACACTCTTGGCACTGGTACGGCCTCTCTCTGGTGTGAGCTCTCTGGTGGTAAATCAGGCACGATTTGTCTCCCTGAAAATAAGACCAGATGCATGTATATATATATTTACATTTGTATTTACTGACAAAGAAATAAAGGGAGACTAGTATAGATCTATTTCAAGCTATTTAACTCTCATCAGCTAGCCATACCCTTCTGGGATTCAAATTTGGGCTTGTTTGCATATTAGGCAGATATATTACCTCTAAGCCACAGGTTCTCCTCGCTTTGTCAACTTGTACCAGGGGAGATTAAATTGGTTAATTGAGGAGAACCTGTGGCTTAGAAGTTAATACATCTGCCTAATATGCAAGTAAGCCCAAGTTCGAATCCCAGAAGGATATGGTTAGCTGATGAGAGCTAAATAGCTTGAAATAGATCTATACTAGTCTCCCTTTATTTCTTTGTCAGTAAATATAAATTTAACACAAAATAGGGCTCCTTGGGGCTGAAAGGCGAAAGGAAGCAGTATGCTCCTTCCCATATTTGGATAGGCCAGGCTGCTTCGATAGAAAACCCATATGTATATGTATATTTGTATATACAGTGGGGCAAAAAAGTATTTAGTCAGCCACCAATTGTGCAAGTTCTCCCACTTAAAAAAATGAGAGAGGCCTGTAATTGACATCATAGGTAGACCTCAACTATGAGAGACAAAATGAGAAAACAAATCCAGACAATCACATTGTCTGATTTGGAAAAAAATTATTTGCAAATTATGGTGGAAAATAAATATTTGGTCACCTACAAACAAGCAAGATTTCTGGCTCTCACAGACCTGTAACTTCTTCTTTAAGAGGCTCCTCTGTCCTCCACTCATTACCTGTATTAATGGCACCTGTTTGAACTTGTTATCAGTATAATATGTACATATTACGTATTACATATGTATATATTTGTCTATGTAAGTTTTCACGGATATATATGTATGTACAGGTAATATCTCGGGTTTCTTCCCGTGTAATTTTAAACATATCTTTAGAAGGATAGTAGCGACGTTTCGATGAAATCACATTCATCATCTTCTGGCTGATGTTCTCGGTTTGGTCCTTATGGGCAAACTGTGTGATCTTAACTGACGTTTTTCTATGAAAAGAGGCAAAGGTGTATTCTGATTGATTGACAGTGTTGTTTTATTCTGATTGGCTGATGATGTAGTTGTATTTTGATTGGGTGGAAGCACTGTTGCTGGGTTGTGGGTTGATGTTGGTAATGGTGGCAACACAGGCTTTTTGATGAACCTTTGATCTATGGTTTATATTTTGTGTTAAGATTCGTCTATCTATGAGAGCAGGTTTCCAGAAGGCAGACGGGAAGTGTCATCACGTTTATTCATACAATATGGTCTTTTCTCTATTTCAATGGCTTCTCTGATTATTCTGCCATTGAGATGTTCCATTTTTGCAATTGTTTTTGTGTTATTAAAGTTAATATTATGTCCTCTGGCATTTATGTGTACATACATATGTATATTTATACACATTTATATGTGTGTATACATATGTATACACATATGTATATACATATGTACATACATATGTATATTTATACACATTTATATACATACATATGTATATTTATATACATTTATATATACATACATATGTATATATGTATATATGTATATGTATGCATACGCATATGTATATATGTATATATGTATATTTGTTTTCTTTCCTTTTTGTAGACTTTATGTGTATTTCTCTTTAGCCAGGTTCTTCCTACATAAACCAAGATTTTTATGCAGCCCTAGTTCAGGCCTAGTTTCTAGGCTTTTTTTTTGGCAGCCAGCAAACACTCTGCTGTCCATTGGGAGACTAAGGAAACTAAAACAGATCTATTTCGGACTTCAAAGTCCTCATCAGTTAGCCACACCCTCATCCCATGTATCCTCCCTGTAAAGGTACAGTATTTGTTTTCTTTCCTTTTCACAGGCTTTATGTGTATTTCTCTTTAGCCAGGTTCTTCCTACGTAAACCAAGATTTTTATGCAGCCCTAGTTCAGGCCTAGTTTCTAGGCTTTTTTTTTGGGAGCCAGCAAACACTCCGCTGTCCATTGGGAGACTAAGGAAACTAAAATAGATCTATTTCGGACTTCAAAGTCCTCATCAGTTAGCCACACCCTCATCCCATGTATCCTCCCTGTAAAGATACAGTATTTGTTTTCTTTCCTTTTCGTAGGGTTTATGTGTATTTCTCTTTAGCCAGGTTCTTCCTACGTAAACCAAGATTTTTATGCAGCCTTAGTTCAGTGAAATCACAATCCACTAGTTTCTAGGCTTTTTTTCTTCTGGCAGCCAGCAAACCCACTTTTCGCCTGGATAGAGAAATGACAGAGACTCAAAGCATTGTCTGCTTGCAAACGGGACGCTTTGAAATGGAGTGATTATTTCCCTTTCAAAGTGTCCCATTTGCAAGCAGAGAAAACTTCTTGTCTCCCTCTGGACGAAAAGTGGGGGGATGGGAAAGGCAGGCGATCCCAACGTGCTGCCCACTCCGTCCCACCGTCTCTTGGCTTGCTTACAGCCCACCCGTGCCTCTGCCTCCGCCTGCTGTCGGTGTAGCCTCCCACGAGCCTCCTGTGAACCAGGCAGCTGTGCAGCCCGTCCAAATCACCTGTTTCCCCCCCACCTCTGCCTCCACGCTCGGACTTATCTGCACTGTGCCAAGGGGCCCAGTGGGCTGCAGCTGCTGCCAGACACCTTCGGCCTCTGCATGCTCGCTAACTCTTGTGCTGACCACGCCCATCCCCTAGGCTTATTTTGGGGGTAGGGCTTATATAAGGCCCATCCCAAAAAATCAGGCTAGGGCTACATGGTGGTCCTGCGTTAAGTACTTTGAAACCTCCTCTCAGAGGGGAGCAACAGAAACAGACTGTGAAGTGGGTGTGTGGGGTCTCTAACAACGCTTTGAGCTCTAAGCACATAGCGCTTATAAGCAGTATCTTGAATGACAGGGAGTGAGCTTCCTATAATCTTCTCGGCTGTCCTTACCGCTCTCTGTAAGGACTTTCTACCAAATTCTTCACAGAAAAAAGGAAGCTGTGTACCCAAGGAGGCCAGGTGTCGGTAATTCTCCAGCATGACCTCTCTGTACAAGGCTTTTTGGTCAAGATTCAGCAGCCCCACCTGGTCCTCTGAGACAGCCACGTCTTCAAAGGTGATCAGATTCTGCAAGACACAGACAATATAAATTAATTTAAAAAAAAAAAAAATCTCAGCACAGAATGATATTGTACCCTGGTTCAGCCTTGGGGAATAACCACCTCTGTTTCAACTCCCAGAATTCCCCAGCCAGTGTGAAACATTATTTGCTCTGTTTTTATATGCAACCCTTACTGAAAGCTCAGACCACGTGTTGAAGAAAATAACAGCCATCAAATGGCATCACAGCAACAGGGTGTAAACAATGCCACATATCAACGCAGAGCCATGTTGAATAGATTTGAATAGATTTGCACGCCATAATTTCATTCTCCTCCACAACTTCCCACTTCTGGATAGACACACTTGTGCAAATGGAAATCACTCAGCACAACAGCTTTCACCGGTGCACAGATAGGCCTGCAGGAACATCCACCTATCCGGGGGCAGAACAGATTGCAGGGGCAATTTTCTTCAACAACTGACACAAGAAAACACAAATATGAAGTGTGAGCTTCCCTGTGGAATCCAACAGATTGAACACAGTACATTCATGACTAAGGCAGCCCAAACATGGTGGGGAGGGAGTTGAAGCCCCCACTGACTACAAAATGTATACAGGTGGTCCTCAACTTACAACAGTTCATTTAGGGACCGTTCCAAGTTACGACAACACTGAAAAAAGTGACTTAGGACCGTTTTTCACCCTTATGACTGTTGAAGCATCCCCATGGTCACATGATGGAAAATCAGATGCTTGGCAACTGACTCATATTTATGACGGTTGCAGTGTCCCAGGGTCACATGATCCTCTTTTGCGACCTTCTGACAAGCAAAGTCAATGGGGAAGTCAGATTCACTTAACAACTGGGTTACTAACTTAACAAATGCAAGGATTCCCTTTGGCAAGAAAAGTACGTAAAATGGAGCAAACTCACTTAACAAATGTTTCACTTAGCAACAGAAATTTTGGGCTCAATTGTGGTCGTTTATCAAGGACTACCTGTGCATTTTAAGGGAGCAAAATAATTGAAACCAATGTTTTTCAACCTTGGCAACTTTAAGCAGTATGGGCTGCAACTCCTAGAATCCCCCAGCTAGCATAGCATAGCCATAGCACAGCACAACATATGACATAACATGACATAACCTAGCATGATGTAACACAGCATGACATGACATAACAGATATTTTTAATTGTCAATGGATTTTAGTCGGGAGGTTTTAAATTTTGGGCCAAAATTTGTTGAATTCTTTTAAAATTTTAAATTTTGTATTGGGATGTTTTTTTTATTCTTGGCTGCACACCGCCCTGAGTCCAGTAAGAGAAGGGTGGTATAAAAATTTAATAAAATAAATAAATAAACATACTTACATACATAAAAGCCGGAAGGAGTATGCTCCATCCCATAGCTGGGTAGAACAGGTTGCCCTGATAAGACTGGTTTCACCAGAAAAAACACATAACATAAGTGTGTATTTGGGGATTGTTATTTGTGTTGGACCTGGTTTTTGAGTGTTAAGTGAATTTTGTTGTATGGGTATACTGTGTATACATGTACAATGACAATAAAGTTATTATTATCACATCACATCACATCACAACACAACGTAACAAACATAACATAAAATATAACACAACACAACACAACACATAACAACAGCATGCTGGCTGGGGAATTCTGGGAGTTACAGTCCATACCTCTTAAAGTTGCTAAGTTGCTAAGAAACAATTAGTAAGGAAAATGTATATTTGATTATACATGTAATAACAGCTGCGAGAATTGTGTATGCTCAAAACTGGAAATCAGAGAAAATACCTTTGGAAGAAAAAGTAATAAAAAACATTTTAGACTGTGCACAAATGAATAGATTAACTTTGATGATTAAAGATAAGGAAGAATCAGAATATTTTAAAACATGGAACTATTTTTATAGTTGGTTGGAAAAGCGATATAAATGACTGATACTATAATTATGTACAAATGATGGTAATGTAAATGAATTTTAATTTGGAGTTTTAATTTTTGGGTTTTTTAAGCAAATTGGGCCAAAATTGTTTAATATTTTTAATAATTTTAAATCTTTATGATGTTTGTATGCTGTGTGTTTTTTATTCTGGCTGAACACCACCCCGAGTCCTTCGGGAGAAGGGCGGTGTAGAAATAAAATTAAATATAAAATATAAATAAATATAAATATATTATAATATTGATTTAGAAATGAAATGTTAGAATGGTTTGGATGAATATGAAGATAGAAGAAAATTATGGAAGATGGAGAAGAAGCCTAGAAGATAACCCCAAGACGTCACAGGGAAGGGAAGATCGATGTATTAAATGTTTGTCTTAAAAAAAATACTAAAAAAAAAAGGTGCTAAGGTTAAGAAACACTGGTCTAGATGGACTCAAGGGATCCCACAGGTGTATAACAGGACTCCCATTCCTTATTAGACATGGTATCTCTCTCCCTCCCCCAAATTGGAGACACTGCCTTCCCCCCTTTTAAAATAAAATTAGCTCATCTTAATGCAAAGGGGAAAATATTCCTCCCCGTTCAGCAACATTCCTTGCGGGTCAGCAATTCAGACACACCTTCCGACGGCTCCAGTGTCTTGCAAAAATTGCCGGGCGCCGCCTCCTGCCAGCAAAGAGGCGAAAACAAAGGCGCCTTCCCAGCCCTTTGCGGCCGCAGACCTGAGACTGCGACCAGCTCCCCCCCCCACACCCCACCTGGCAAAGGAGGTCCAATCAGGGAAGGAGGAGGAGCCAAACGCGAAACCCATTGAATTCTGGGGCGGGGAGTTTTTCTAGTCAGGTTTAGCAAAAACTTTTTAGTGTCCTTATAAAAATTCTTCCCGGAGTCAAAGAAATCAGGGAACTTATTTTTCTTAACTGGGCTCTTTTTTTTTTTTTTGAGTGAGGAAAAAAAAAGATGTAGAGAAAATGAGGGGAGGGGAGAGAGCGAGGGGTCCTTATTTATTATTTTATTATTTATTTATCTATTTATTTAGTCAAGCGTGTATTAGATAGGTTATTAATACACGAAATGGATACGAATTGTTGTGGTGTATTGTTATGCGTTATTGTTGCCCTTGGTGCTATCTGAGTTTGGGTTTTTTCCTGCAGATGTCTCATTAACATTCAAATAGGAATACAGGTAGTCCTCGATTTATAATAGTTCATTTATTTATTTATTTTATTGGTTTGTTTTCTATGCCGCCCTTCTCTGGAGACTCAGGGCAGCTTACAATGCGTTAAGCAATAGTCTTCATACTTTTGTATATACCTGCTTAGTAGGGCTTTTGGCCCGCCCACAAGCGGTGTTCTTTTTTATACAAACTCAGCTTATTGCCCCCACAATCCGGGTCCTCATTTTAGCTACCTCGGAAGGATGGAAGGCTGAGCCAACCTTGAGCCTGGTGAGATTCGAACTCGCAATAATTGCAGGCAGCTGGCAGCTAAGTTCTATTTAACAGCGCTTTAGTCCACTGCACCACCAAGGCTCTTTAGTGACCGTTTGAAGTAACGAAGGCACTGAAAAAATGACTGTTGACCGTTTTTTCACAGTTACAATCTTTGCATTTGTTAAGTGAATCCCTGCAGCTGTTAAATTAGTCACATGGTCGTTAAGTGAATCTGGCTTCCCCATTGACTTTGCTGGTCGCCAAAGGGGATCACGTAACTCTGGGAAACTGTAAACTCTCATATATATGAACCAGTTGCCAAAAGTCTGAATTTTGATCCTATGACTATGGGGATGTTGCAATCGTCGTAAGTGTGAAAAAGGGTCATACGTCACTTTTTCCTGTGCTGTTGTTACTTCAAACAGTCACTAAGCGAACTATTGTAAGTCGAGGAGCACCTGTACAGTTGGGCTGGATTCAAAGCTTGCCTTGCAAGCAGCAAGGCTGCAGTCCTCAAGATATGGTACCCACCAAAATCAATCCATACCAGAGACTACTCCCCCCATCCCATGGGTCTTGTTTCTTTAGAATAACAGAGTTAGAAGGGACCTTGGAGGTCTTCTAGTCCAACCCCCTTCTCAAACAGGAGACTATGCCATTTCTGACAGATGGCAGTCCAGCCTCTTCCTGAAAGAGTGATGAAGCTCCCATAACTTCTGGAGGCAAGCCATTCCCCTGGTTAATTGTTATGAGTGTCAGGAAATTTCTCCTTACTTCTAGGTTGCGTCTCTCCTTGATTAGTTTCCATCCATTGCTTCCTGTCTAAAAGAATGGGACGGCAGAGAATGAGGTGGCTGGATGGAGTCACTGAAGCAGTTGGCATGAGCTTAAATGGACTCCGGGGGGATGGTAGTGAATGGAAAAGGAAAGGAAAGGAAAGGAAAGGAGAGGAAAGGAAAGAAGGAAAGGAAAGGAAAGGAAAGGAAAGGAAAGGAAAGGAAAAGAATGGAAAGGAATGAAAAGAAAAGAAAAGGAATGGAATGGAAAGGAATGCAATGGAATGAAAAGAAAAGAATGGAAAGGAAAGGAAAGGAAAGGAAAGGAAAGGAAAGGAAAGGAATGCAATGGAATGAAAAGAAAAGAAAAGAAAAGAAAAGAAAAAAGAAAAGAAAGGAAAGGAATGGAATGGAATGGAATGAAATGAAATGGAAAAGGAAAGGAAAGGAATGCAATGGAATGAAAAGAAAAGAAAATGGAAAGGAAAAGAAAGGAATGGAATGGAAAGGAATGGAAAGGAAAGGAAAGGAAAAGAAAAGAAGGAGCGGAGCGGAGCGGAGCGGAGCGGAGCGGAGCGGAGCGGAGCGGAGCGGAGCGGAACAGAACAGAACAGAACAGAACAGAATTTTCTTATTGGGCAAGTGTGATTGGACACACAAGGAATTTGTCTTTGGTGTATATGACAGGAAGGCCTGGAGGAAAGTTGTCCATGGAGTCCCGATGGGTCGGACAACAACTCCTTGTCTTGCCTTCTGGCGCATTGGTGGATATCAATCAATCAGAATAGAGCTGGAAGGGACCTTGGAGGTCATCTAGTCCAACCCCCCTGCTCAGAGCAGGAGACCCTGCCTACACTATGCCTGACAGACGGGCGGCTGTCCAGTCTCTTCTTGAAAGCTTCCGGGGATGAAGCTCCCGTAAAACAACTTCTGAAGGCAAAGCTTCCCGAGGCCAGCGGCTCGGTTGTCCGAAGCCTCCCGAAAGGCGCCAAAAGCCGCGACGCGCTCCGCTCTGCGCCCCAAGAGTTAAAGCGATAGAGAGCCGCAGCTGGCGGCTGGGAGGCGGCCAGACCGCTTTCGGAAAGGGAGGTTGCAAACGCCGAGGCGCCTTCCTGCTCCTCCGCCCGCCCGCCTGCCTGCCTGCCTGCCTGCTGAGCAAGTCAGGCAACCCGGACTTGGGGCGTCGCCAGGTCGAGAAGCTTTTGGCCGGCAAGGCGCCCGGGGACCGGCCAGGTATAGGGCGCGCACGATCGGGTCGCTTTTGTGGGGGATGGTGGCTGCACGCGGGCTGCCGGTCGATCGGCGGGTGGATCGATCGATCATCCGATCTTTGCTCTGGGCGAAGCGACTGGGAGGGTGGGAAGGGAAGGGAAGGAAGGGAGGGAGGCACCTGACAGCCGCCGCAGCTCTCGGGGACCGATCCAAGCCTAGTTGAAGCCCCCGGAGCTATGGCCTGCCTGACCCGGCCTCAATTCATCCTCGGCTATTGTTTCCCTTCCGCCATAAAAATAAAAGGGGGGTGGGGGGCTGGCCGAGCCCATGGTGCGCAGCGCGGGGCCGGATCTCCTGTCTGATCCGGATTCAGACCCAACGCCAACGGGGGTTGTTGCCTTTGCCCGCCCGCTTCGCTTCGCTTATAACGAGTGGATCCCACCCCTTCTGCGGTGGGATCCACTCCAAGCTAGCCGGGGCTAGAAACACTGAGGATCCGCTGCCGCCGCCTAAGCACGGTTGAAATGAAGCCAGCTGATCACCAGGGGCGAGTTTCATGGCTTGGTGAGAGAAAAAGAGGGGAGCTGGAAGGGACCTTGGAGGTCATCCAGTCCAGCCCCCTGCTTCAAGCAGGAGAACCTATACGACTTCAGATAAGTGACTGTCTCTAGATTCCCCAGTGGGGAAAAAAAAATCTGGAGGATTTACAAAAATAAGCCTGAGACCTTTTTTTTTTTCACCCCTTGCGTTTCAGTCATGTGACAACAACCCTCAAGCCACCATTTGGGGTTTCTTCTCCATCTGCCACCCTGGATAGAACCGAGTCTGATCAACCGCTGAACCCAACGATGACAATGGAGGCCCCGGAATCTCCAGCAGACCTGAAGCCAGTGTTAGACCTGGATGGGCCAAGAGTAAGCAACAGTGTGGCCCCGATGGGCTCCGACCGGCAGGATCTGAGATGGAGGGGTCTTCCATACATTAAGCAAGAACCGGAAGATGATTGTCTGTCGTCTCTGCACTGGGAAGCCCAGTGGCAGGAGTTCCTGGGGGGCATGCAGTCCCCTTGCTCAGGATGGGGGGCCAGACCTCTGCCAGCGACTGCCCCGTGGGGGGACACCAAGGCACCCTTGGCTCATCTAGCGTTGGCGGCCGCCAGCAGCCAGCGTTCCTCGGAAGGGACGTTTTTTCAACCTGTGCCGCCAGGTTTTGTGGGAACGATGCACCTGGCTGACCAAGAAAGGCAGAAAATGGGGAACCAGGAGGCCCCAAATCCGCAGCCCCCCTGCCGGCGCTTCAGGCAGTTCCTCTACCAAGAAGCTGAGGGTCCCCGAGAGCTTTGCAATAATCTCCGGGACCTCTGCCACCTATGGCTGAAGCCGGAGAGACACTCCAAGGAGCAGATCCTGGAACTGGTGATCTTGGATCAGTTCCTGGGTGTCCTGCCCCAGGCGATGGAGTGTTGGGTCCGGGATTGCCACCCCCACACCTGTGCCCAGGCCGTGGCCCTGGCGGAGGACTTCCTGGTGAGACATCCGGAGGAAGGAAGGCAGGAGCAGAAGGTGAGAGAGCCTGAAGTACCTCAGATGGGCCACCAGCCTTCCAAATCCTTATAGAAGCTGTTAGCTACCCTTTAATTTGCCCAGATACCCCAGAGGGATCTCCTTTTGAGTGCCATGAGTAGGAGGGGTATCACAGGAGCAATTTTGGATGTCTTTAAGAGCTACCACTATCCTGAAGGGATCCAACCGAAGGCAACATGGAATTTTGAAATTTTACAATGTTATTGTATGATTTTAAAACTGTTGATCTTAAATTAATGTTGATTTTAATGTTAATTATATTTGTTATATTGTACGCTGCCCAGAGTTCTCCTCTGAGGGAGATGAGCCATTAAGAAATAGGAGGAAGAGAAAGAGAGAGAGAGAGAGAGAAAGAAAGAGACAAAGAAAGAAAGAAAGAAAGAAAGAAAGAAAGAAAGAAAGAAAGAAAGAAAGAAAGAAAGAAAGGAGAGAAGGAAAGGAAGGAAGGAAGGAAGGTATCCTGGCTTTCCAGTGGTGGGATTCAAAATTTTTTACTAGTGGTTCTGTGGGAATGGCTTGGTGGGCATGGCAAGGGAAGGTTACTGCAAAATCCCCATTTCCTCCCGATCAGCTGGGACTCGGGAGGCAGAGAATAGATGGGGGTGGAGCCAGTCAGAGGTGGTATTTGCCGGTTCTCCAAACTATTCAAAATTTCCGCTACCAATTCTCGAGAACTGGTCAGAACTGCTAAATACCACCTCTGTGGCTTTCCTAATCCTCCAATAGCTTCCCATCTTGACTAATTCCAAATATTTGCTTATTTTTAGGGCCCAGGGATGTTTCATGTGGTGACTGTGAATTTTCCTGACTCTGATCAGGCATCATCCGAAAGGCCGCTTAGCAGGCCGATCAAACAGGAGGTCAATGAGGATGGCCTTTCTCAAGGTAAGCAGTTCTTACTACCAATTAAATCAGTGTTTCTCAACCTTGACAACTTTAAGATGTGTGGACTTCAACTCCCAGAATTCCCCAGCCAAGCAACCATGCTGGTTGGGGAATTCTGGGAGTTGAAGTCCATGCCTTTTAAAGTTGCCAAGATAGAGAAACACTGGCCTATCTCTATAAAATATAGTTCTAATTTTCCTGTGAAGTTGGTAGTTCTGGTCTGGACTACCTTGTGGAGCTAACAAATTAAACTTGCTCAACATTTGCTTGATCATTTATTTTAAAGAATAATTTTATAATAGAAAATATTTTTCTGTCAGCCCATTTTTTTAAAAATATACAGAAGTATATCAGGGTATAAGAGCAGATGATGTCCAGGAAGTAGAAGCCAAAAGATGGAAGGATCTGAGAGGAAAAAATAAAGTTTGTATTTTAGAAACAGGTGAAAAACCAATACATTAATTAATATATTTACTATTAATTTTCAAAACATTAAAAGAGGGTGTGGGATGAGTAAAGGAATGTGCAAGGAGAGTCACCTTGTATGAGTTGGGCAGCCATAACCAACCAACCAATCAATCAATCAATCAACTAATGATTTATGTAAGATAGACATTATACATCTATTAAATAAATGAATGCCTTTAGCAAGAAATATATTAACACCCTTTTTACACTGAGTTGTAAAAATCCCTTAGTTCAACTTAGAGTCATGGCATCCGAATGGAGCTGAGCATTTACTGGCTGGATGCCCTTCCTGACACCACGTGGAGTACACAGCTGATATTTTTTCTTTGTGCCCAAGGAGAGAAACATCTGCCGCTACCTAGGATTGAACTCTCAACCTTCCGAGTGGGAGGCAAGCATCTTCACCACTAGATCACCATGCCACTCTTATTTCTTATATTATAAATTTATGTATTTATTTAAATGAATTCTTTTAGCAAGGAAAATATAACTAACTTTCTTTCTAAAGGCATTTGTTTATTTACTTAAATAAATAAATAAATAAATAAATAAATAAATAAATAAATAAATAAAATGCCTTTAGCAAGGAAGAGATCACAAATCTATTTAAATAAATAAATGCCTCTAGCAAGAAAAAATATTGGCTAAAGGAGCAGAAACAGAACATCAGACTGGAAAAAAAAAGTTACTGTAATACTCTAACTTGAAATAAGACTGGGAAAAATGACGTTTTTTTAAAAGAGCCACAAATATACCCCCACTTGAAACTTCTGATACGGGAAAATAGTAGCAACAAATTGTAAATAACATTCCCCCCCAAAAAATCAGCATTTCCTCGCGCATTGTTGAACACAGTCCAGTGTCTCTAGTTTGCACTCTTCTTTTGAGAATGAATTTTATTGTGCTTTCTCTTTATTCCGGCAGACGATGGGCAGGTGGGTGAAATCAAAAAAGACAACCAATGGAACAACACCATGGGAATGGAGCCCCATAGCTCATCGTCCATGGAAAGGCAGGAAGGGACAGGAAGATTCGGAGAGGCGGGAGAACCCCAAAAGAGTCCTCAAGAGGAGAACGGCCCCAGAGGAACAGACGTCAATGTATCCGGAGCGAAACAATCCTTGTGTTCAAACTGTGGGGGGAGTTTTAACCCTATCACTGGTCTGCTCGGCCCAGAGGGGTTCCCCTTGGAGGCGAACCCCTACAAATGCTCCGTGTGCGACAAGAGCTTCTGCCAAGTTGCCAAACTCATCGCTCACGAGCGGCTGCACACCGGAGACTGGCCGTACAAATGCTCCTTCTGCGGGAAAAGCTTCAACCGCAGTTCCGACGTCTCCCGGCACGAGCGGATCCACACGGGCGAGAAACCCTTCAAGTGCACCACCTGCGAGAAGTGCTTCAGCCAGCGGTCCAAGCTGATCGTGCACGAGAGATTCCACACGGGGGTCAAGCCCCACACGTGCTCCTACTGCGGGAGGAGCTTCCACCAAAGATCGGACCTGGTGAAACACGAGCGGATCCACACGGGAGAGAAGCCGTACAAGTGCTCCGATTGCGGAGGGAGCTTCCACCGGAGTTCGGATCTGGTGAAACACAAGTGGATCCACACCGGGGAGCGGCCGTACAAATGTTCCACGTGTGAGAAGAGCTTCCGGCAACGCTCGGCCCTCCTGTACCACGAGAGGACCCACACAGGGGAGAAACCGTACACCTGCACGGCCTGCGGAAAAGGCTTCAGTTGTAAAGCCCACCTGGTACTCCATAAAAGGACCCACACGGGCGAGAAACCCTACAAATGTAACTACTGTGGGAAAAGTTTCACCACCAGTTCGTACTTTGTAAAGCACCAGAGAATGCATTTAGGGCAAGAAACTCTGCCGGTTCTGTGAAAGTAAGAAATGACCACACAGAAATATTTCAAGGTTTTCCCTTTCCATGGATCTAAGCCTATCCCTGCGGGTAGAAAACTAGCAGGTCGCAAATAATTCCCGAGAAGGCTTATTTTTCTGTTTGCGGGGATTTGTAAAACAAGCAGCACACTTTCAGTCTCACAGCGGCATTGGAAGGAGTCTCGATCCGCTGCGGTTGCAAATGTTGAATTGTATCATTTGGTTTGGGTGGAAAGAAATACCTATGCTGAATCGTGTGGAAAAAAATGATGCTGAAAAATGATTGCCTCCAGAAGTTGCAAATGCTTCAACGCTGGAAGTTTTTTAAGGAGAGATTGGACAACGATTTGTCTGAAATGGTGTAGGGTTTCCTGCCTAAGCAGGGGGTTGGACTAGAAGACCTCCAAGGTCCCTTCCAACTATTCTATTCTATTCTATTCTATTCTATTCTATTCTATTCTATTCTATTCTATTCTATTCTATTCTATTCTATTCTATTTTCATTTCTATTATTTCTATTTCTTTCTATTTCTACTCTAAAGAAGGGCCTGTAATGGCTTGCCTCACTTAAAAAAAACCTGTTTATAAAACGTATGGATGAGAAGAGCAGTTAGGGAGAAATACTTACCATTTCCTCTGAAATTAAATAATTCAGGGGCGGTTCCTTAAGTGACAGGATACCCGACCTGCTTGGAAGGGACTCAAATGCAGGCCTCTGTTTCTCCATTTTAAAAGATTGGGTAGCAAGCGTTAGGAAAAGGCCCTTGCCATGGGTTCCCGGCGTTGAGCATGTAGACACCCGTGGGCCTATCATCCCCTTGTCCCTAATTATATTTAGTTAATATATTTTAATTAAAACTGATGATAAAGGGAACATTGACTTTGAGTCGGGCACTGGCCTAAGGTCCGAAGGCTCCTTGGTCTTCCTTGGAAAATAAAAAATGATAGATGGCTGCTTGGTTAGAAATATGTTTAAATAGCCAGAAAAGAACACTGCATTGGCAGAATAAGTGGGGTGGGGTTTGTTCATTGAAGAATTCTGGGTGGGCTGGGATTGACCCCCATTGTAAAATTCTGAATATACTGCCCCACCCAACCCCATCTAGAAAAGTTGGTAAAAGATCCTGAACTATGGGTCTGAGCTGGTATAACGAAGCCTCTTCCTAAATTATTTGTCAAGAAGCTACGCTTTTGAAATCTCTGTAAAAAGAATCCCAAAATCGAATTTATCCAAAAGATTTCCCTTTTATACTCCGCTCTGTCCCCTATCCCTCCACCCGGGACACAAACAAGTATTGGGGGGGGGGGGGGGGGGGAAGGGAAAATTCTGATTTTTACACTTTACTGTTAACAATAATACTTTCTCAATAGGCATCTAAAGATAGTTTTCGATTTACAATAGCTCATTTAATGACCGTTTGAAGTTACAACAGTGCCAGTGGTGGGTTGCTACAGGTTCGCCCTGGATTGGGCAAATCGGTAGCGGCAGCGGCAGGAGGCTCTGGTCACCTGCCCAGACGTCTCTGCGCATACGCAGAAGTGTTGCGCGAGCGCGGAAGCGCCCACGAGCAAACCGGTAGTGACGGTGTTCGAATCCCACTACTGAACAGCGCTGAAAAAAGAAAAAAAAAATGACTTGTAACTATCTTACCCACGACTGTTGTTGCTTCCTCATGGTCATCTGATCAAAATTCAGATGCCAATAAAGGAGGTTATTCAGATGCTTGGCCACTGACTCATATTTATGACGGGGTTGCAGTGCCCCCGGTTGAGAGGTGGTCCCCTTTTGCGACCTTCTGACAAGCAAAGTCAACGGGGAAGCCGGATTCGCTTAACAACCCTGTGACTAATTTAACACCTGCAATGATTCGTTTAACAACTGTGGCAAGAAAGTGGGGGCAAAACTCCCTTAACAAGGGTCTCGCTTAGCGACAGAAATTTTGGACTCTACTGTGGCCATAAGTCAAGGACTATCTGTAATTCATATACAGTGTAAAACTCTTAGACCCGTTATAGCTAACCTATGGTACGGGTGCCACAGGTGGCACTTAGAGCCATATTGGTGGGCACGTGAGCTCAGCTTCGGCATGCATGTGTTCACCAGCCAGCTGATTTTTGGGCCTTCTGGGCCCACCAGAAGTCAGGAAACACACTGTTTCTGGCCTCTGGAAGGCCTCTGGTGGGGGGGAGGCCATTTTCACCCTCCCCAGGCTCCTAGAAAGGCTCTGGAGCCTGGGGAGAGCAAAAAACAGGCCTACCAGGCCCACCCGGGCCATCATGATTCAAAAGCCGGGGGGGGGGGAATGAGGCGCATAGAATTATGGATGTGGGCACGTGTGTGTGTGACCCCACCGTGCTCCCCCCTCTTTTGGCAACTGTGGCAAAAAGGTTAGCCATCACTGTCTTAGACTGTCTACTGTCTCAACTTTGGCTGCTTGAAGATGTATGGACTTTAACTCCCAGAATTCCCCAGGCAGCCATGTTGGCTGGGGAATTCTGGGAATTGAAGTCCACCCAGGTTCTAATGTTTGTTTATTTATTTATTTATTTATTAGTTTGATTTATATGCCGCCCTTCTCCGGAGACTCAGGGCGGCTTACAATGCATTAAGCAATAGCCTTCATACTTTTGTATATACTTGCTTAGTAGGGCTTTTGGGCCCCCCTAAGCGGTGTTCTTTTTTATACAAAGTCAGCTTATTGCCCCCACAATCCGGGTCCTCATTTTACCTACCTTGAAAGGATGGAAGGCTAAGTCAACCTTGAGCCTGGTGAGATTTGAACTCGCAGTAATTGCAGGCAGCTGGCAACTAAGTGATTATTAAGCAATCAAATGTTAAGCAAATCCAACTCCCCCCCCAATTGATTTTTGCTTATCGGAAGCCGTCTGGGTAGGTCATAAATAATGGTCACATGTCCCCTATTGTAGAAATGTGCAGGTGCTAAGCATCCAAATTTTGGTCATATAACCGTGGGGATGCTGCAGAAGTCCTAAGAGCGAGGACTGCTTGTATGCCACTTTTTTCAGCACCATTGTAACATTACCCGGTCGCTAAATGAATGGTCGTAAGAAGGACCACCTGCATTTCTTCCATTTCCGATTAACAATCAAGCGGGATGCATATAGACGAGAAATTTTGTGAACTCCTACGGAGGGAAGAAAGGAAGAGGTCAAGCTATTTTCCAGAGCCAAACAAGGAATAATGGATGGAAACTGAACAAGGAGGGATTCAACCTGGAAATGAGGAGAAATTTTCTGACAGGGAGAAGAATCAACCAATGGAAGAGAAGTTGCCTTCAGAAGTTGTGGGAGCTTCATCACTGGAGGCTTTCAAGAAGAGACTGGACTGCCATCCGTCAGAAATGGTGTAGTAGGACCTGCTTGACCAGAGGGTTGGACTAGATGACCTACAGGGTCCCTTCCAACTCTGTTAATCTGCAGAAGGCATGGACCACCACGGCACAAGCCTGCCAGGGTTTCTTCTGCTTGTGAGCGACTCGGAGGCTTCTGACTTGGAGGCCTCTTCCAGATGGCCACATCTGGAAGAATGCCAAGCTGATTTGGAAGATGTTTTTGAATGCTCGGGCCCAAACCAATACAGGTGGTCCTCGACTTAATGACCACAATTTGAGCCCAAAATTTATGTTGCTAAGTGAAACATTTCTTAAGTGAGTTTGCCCCATTTTTACGACTTTTCTTGCCACAGTTGTTAAGTGAATCATTGCATTTCTTACGTTAGTAACACGGTTGTTAAGTGAAACTGGCTTCCTCGTTGACTTTGCTACACGGAAGGTCGCACAAGGGGACCAGGGACACTACAACCGTCATAAATGTGAGTCAATTGCCAAGCATCTGTGGTAAATTTGGATCACGTACCATGGGAATGCTGCAACAGTGGTAAGGGTGAAAAAGTCATGTGACTTTTTTCAATGCCGTTGTAAGTGTGAATGGTCACTAAATGAACTGGTGCAACTCGAGGATTATCTGTAATTGAGTTTGGTTTTGGTCTCTTCAGCTGAGGCAAAAGGAAGAAGAATATCTATGTCTTGATGAGATGAAGCTGATTCTTGAAGAAGGGGCATCTTTCTTGCCCCAAATTGGATACATGAGTTTCGGAGAACAAGCCACAGAATAGAAGTCCGTCATAAATTATATGGCAGCTGTATAAATTATATAGCTCAGTGGTCCAGAAGGTGGAGAAACTTTCTGTGTTTACTTAATGACTTATTCAAAACAGGCCATAAATTTGCTTCTGGCCACATAGGTGCCTCACAGTGGTGGGTCTCAAATTTTTTTATTACCGGTTCTGTGGGCGCAGCTTGGTGGGCGTGGCATGGCTTGGTGGGCGTGGCTTGGTGGACATGGCAAGGGAAGGACTATTGTAAAATCTCCATTCCTTCCCCACTCCAGGGGAAGGATACTGCAAAATCCCCATTTCTTCAAGATCAACTGGGACTTGGGAGGCAGAGAATAGATGGGGGCGGAACCAGTCAGAATTTTTACTACCAGTTCTCCGAACTACTCAAAATTTCTGCTACTGGTTCTCCAGAACCGGTCAGAACCTGCTGAAACCCACCTCTGCTGCCTCGTCTTACAACCGTTAATGACTTAAGACACTATTTCCGATCCAAACGACGGTCATAAGCTGAGGACTACCTGTCTGGAAATAGACCATTGTTGTGTCTCAACCTCTAGGTTTACTCTTCAGAGTCTGAATTTTTAAGGCCACCCAGATCATCTTGTAGGAGAGATGGACGGCATAAAAATGTAATAAAGAAAAGAAAAGAAAAGCAACATAGATTCCTTCCCAGAAGGCCTGTGTTTCTACAATTTTGGCCTTTGGGGAGAAAACGGCAGAATTAGCTAATAACTAGAGGGAATTTGGAATTTTCTGGACCTCATAGCAGGTCAGGGAGAAGTCGTGGAGATCCTATAACCGTGATGGCGAACCTTTGCCACGTGTGCTCTGCCACGTGGCACATGGAGCCATGTCGCCTGGCATGCGCCTGTTCCTTTTCTGGATTTCTGGTGCGTCCTTGCCTCTATTTCTGCATATGAACTGCACACTCGATTGCTTAAAGAATAATTATGTCTCAAATGCCTTTCCTTTGCTGACATGTCTTAATATTTGAGACCGGAAGAGGTGGGTGTGGTATTATACAGAAGGAATCTGTACATGTCTATGTTTTTTGGGGGGGGAGAGGGGGGGAGAAGCATGAATATGTTAGAATATTTATTTATCCCCGCAGTTGGGAATGTTACCTTTTTAATGCCTGTAATATAAATGGCTTACTTCTCAATGCCTGGGTGAAAAACTACATGCGTGTCTTTGGTTAACAAGGTGATTCGGGTACATTGCGTCTCTTCAGGTGCAGCTATGCAACTGTGGCAGCTTGGCAGCAACACCCCACCCTCCGCCTAACCCTGCCAAAGAATTATTTGCCTTATTCGACGACACGCCTGCAAAAATTACTAGTCCTCAAAAAGGAGGACAAAAACGTGGTTGTGTGGACCGGTGTATTGATGGGTCGGGAGGAAGAAACGGCAGGAATCTTAGCTGCACCAATCAGTCTTTCAAAAACTTTCCCAGCTCCCCAAAGTTGTTGGCGTACACTGGGACACAACTGGAATGTGACCCAAGCCTCCAAGACACTCTAAAAGGGCAATGCATGGCTACCTCTCTTAGATTTTCTGTATCCATCTTAGATCCCTTTTTTCCCGTGCTCTGCTTTTTTTTGTTAAGCTAACCTCGTTCTGCCAGATCAAGAAAATCTCTCCCTGAGCTTTTATGAGGAACTCTACCGCCAACATTAAGGATCTAAACCACCACAGAAATGGACATTAAGCTGGACAGCGTCCTTGTTTCACTCCAGCGCCTGGGATGTTTTGCAGGATCCGGGCAAAAAACTCAAGATGGCCGCAACAATTAGATGGAAGCAAAGCCTGTGGAGTTTCCGCCACACTGGTTCAGCTTCCGTCTCCTGGACATCTCTGCCTTTGTCCGAATTGTGTCGTCTCCTTGTCTACCTGGCCATATCATGGTTGCAGCAGAAAAGCTGTAAAATTTTGTTTCTAGAAGAAACTGGCTGGAGAAAGGTCAGCCATCACTTTCCCAGGCCTTCACGAAGGATCCATTTGACACCGGCAGATCCAATTCAAACAGAAAAGCACATGATTTTTCCTGACTGTTGCTGGCTTTCCTGCCGTTTCTGCAAAGACATTGAATGTTTATGGCTCAAGGATGCATGTTTAATGAAGCAATTGGACACACAAGTGAGGATATGGCCACTTCAAGATCTCACCACAAGCTTTGAACCTTTAAAAAGCAGGATTTTTATCTTGGGAGAGGAGAGTTAAGAAATGCATGCACAACCTTAGCTGAGGTTTTCTGATTCCTGCCCCCCCCCCCCAATCTGCCTGAATAATTGAGGTTGGAGCGAGCTTACAATATTAATGTTGATGATTATCGTCTTGTACACCACTTGTAGATATTACCTGTAATGCTGTATTCTTCAAATAAATAACTTTTTTTTTTTTGGTTTAGAAGCTCAGCCACAAATCTTTCTTGAGGGGCAGCACCTCAGTGGACTTCACCCATTTACCAGTAATCTCTTGGGTTAAAATATCTCACGCAGAGTTACTTTTGGCACAGAAGTAGCTGAGAATGATGCGGGTTCGGTAGCGAGTAAAAAGTTTTTTAAAAAAGGAAAAGAGAAGCAGGCTGAGTGGAGAATTCTGGGAATTGAAGTCCACACATCTTAAAAATTGCCAAGTTTGAAAACCACTGATATACTGTATTTTCCTGCGTATAAGACTACTTTCTAACACACAAAAATCTTCTCAAAAGTCGGGGGTCGTCTTATACGCCGGGTCTCATTCTCCTGTAACCAGGCAGACCAGCCCATAAGGCTCTAACGAGCCTTAAATGGCTCTGAGGAGGGTCGTCTTATACGCCCAGTCGTCTTATACGCCGGAAAATACGGTAGTTAAATGCTGTGTAATCTGTAATTTACCCAGAGAGCACCTTGAGTTTTGCGGGAAGGAAGGGAACCCTAACCCTGTTTCCACTCCACTATTGAGCCCAAAATTTCCATTGCTAAGAAAAAACAAGTGTTCAGTGAGTTTTGCCCCATTTTATGACCTTTCTTGCCACAGTTGTTAAGTGAATCCTCGGAAGTTGTTAAGTTAGTAAAGCAATTGTTAAGCGAATCTGGCTTCCCCATTGAATTGGCCTGTGAGGAGGTTGCAAAAGGTGGTCACATGACTTGGAAACACTGCAACGATCATAAATCAGGTATTGTCAAGTACCTGAATTTTGATCATGGGGCTACTGCAATGGTCATAAGTGCAAAGCAGTCATGAGTCACTTTTTTTAGTGTTGTAACTTTGGACAGCCATTAAATGAATGGTTGTAAATCATTGATTTACAGGTAATCATTGACCTAAAGTTGGTTGCTTAGCAACCGGTTGAAGTTACAATGGTGATGGGAAGAAGAAAGGGGCCTCTGGGTAATATTTTCAATAACAAGGACTTAATGTTTCTGGTTTATTTGAAGGAGGTTCTGCATTTAGGCAAGAAAAACAAAATCCACAGTATATGTGGTACCTCGCTCAATAGTGGTGACTGTGAGAGGGATCTCGGAGTCCTAGTGGACAACCATTGAGATATGAGCCAGCAATGTGCAGCAGCGGCCAAAAAAGCCAACACAGTTCTAGGCCGCATTAACAGAGGGATATAGAATCAAGATCACGTGAAGGGTTAATACTATCTATCTATCTTTAGAAGACCATTTGACGGCCGTGGCCGGGGCCTTTTATCAGGTTCGCCTGATCCGCCAGTTGCGTCCCTTTCTGGATCGGGATGCCTTGCGCACGGTCACTCATGCCCTAGTCACCTCCCGTATGGACTACTGCAATGCTCTCTACATGGGGCTCCCCTTGAAGAGCACCCGGAGGCTCCAACTGGTCCAGAATGTAGCCGCGCGGGTGATTATGGGCGCAGCTCATTGTGCTCATGCAACACCTCTCCTACACGAGCTGCACTGGTCTTCCGGGTGCGATTCAAGGTGTTAGTCATCACCTTTAAAGCGCTCCATGGCTTAGGGCCTGGGTACTTACGAGACCATCTTTTGCCACAAATAGCCTCCCACCGATCAGTTCGTTCTCACAGGGAGGGATTACTCAGGATACCATCAGTCAAATTATGCCGACTGGCAACTCCCAGGGGGAGGCCTTCTCTGTAAGGGCTCCAATCCCTTGGAATGAACTGCCCCGATATATGAAACATCCCTAATCTCCGTGCTTTCCGCTGTGCCCTCAAGACCCTGATGTTCAATCAGGCGGGGCTAAGCATGTTAACTGGGAATGATTAAAATATTATATAATTCTGGGTTTTATTTATTTGGGCTAAACTGTGCTATAATTTTAATTATCAATTTTATGATGTTTATGTATCTTTTATTTTTTCTTGACTGTACACCGCCTTGAGTCCTGTGGGAGAAAGCGGTATAGAAATATAATAATAATGATAATGATAATAATAATACAACTTTATAATGCCTTGGTAAGACCACACTTAGAATACTGCATCCAGTTTTGGACACCATGATGTAAAAAAGATGTGAAGATTCTAGAAAGAGTGCAGAGAAGAGCAACAAAGATGATTAGGGGACTGGAGACTAAAAAATAAAGAACGGTTAGTGGAATTGGTCTATATATATACAATATATGCATGTCACTGTATGTGTACATACCTCGGGTTGGAAGGTGTGTTGGATACATTTGTCGCCTTATTTGTAAAAATAATAAAGGCAGGAGATAAATAAATACATTTTTAATAAAAATATCCAAAGTATAGCAGCTACCGGTACCTCCTGTTCTGGTTCTTCAAAATGAGTGTTTTCTTTTTTTGAGCTTTTCTAGAATGGAACCATCCTTTTTACCATTTTGTATGCACAACAATTAAGCATCTAAAATCCCAGCGGCAGCTGTCCAAACTCAGGTGTCCCACTCACTGAATTTTGCTTTGCATTAAACGCAAATCAGTGTCAGTCTATAATCTTACTGCAAATCGGGGGTGAAATGCTCTCGGTTCGGATCAGATCGCCCAATCCGGTAGCGATGGAGGTGGGTGGTTCAGAGAACCAGTAGCAAAAATCCCTGCTCCCCCCCACAATGCCCAGCTGAACTGTGCAATCATCAGAGGCTTTTTTAAAAAAAAAATTTAAAGCATTTTTCCTACAACCACTTGGGCCGAAAAAATGCTTTTAAAAGTAAAAAAAAAAAAGCCTCTGATGATCGCGGCTCAGCTGGGACCGTCAAAGGTTTTTAAAAGCGTTTTTTCTACAACCTCTTCAGAGGTTGAGGCTGAGTTGCCTGATCAGCAAAGGCTTTTTTTCTTTTAAATGCCTCTGACGATCCAAGCTGAGTTGCCTGATCAGCAGAGGCTTTTAAAAGAAAAAAAAAAGCCTCTGATGATCAGGCAACTCAGCTGGGATCGTCAAGAGCCTTTTGAAAGCATTTTTTTACAACCTCTTCGCCGAAGAGGTTGTAGAAAAAATGGTTTTAAAAGTTTAAAAAAAAAATTGGCCACGCCCACCCAGTCACATTACCCCCCCCCCCACCAAGCCACGCCCACAGAACCAGTAGTAACAAATTTTAGATTTCACCACTGCCGCAAATCCAGTATCGCCCTATCTGAATTCACACTAATTACCTGTATAGGTAATCCTTGGCTTACGACCGCAACTGAGCCCAGACGTTTATGTGGCTAAGTGAGAAATTTGTGAAGGGAGTTTTGTCCCATTCTACGACTTTTCTTGCCATGTGTGTTAAGTGAATCTCTTCAGTTGCTCAGTCAATAACACTGTTGTTAAGTGACTCTGCCTTCCCCACTGACTTTCCTTGTCAGAAGGTCGCAAGAGGGGATCACGTGACCCCAGGGATACCGTAACCGTCATAAATATGTTGTCAAGCATCCGAATGTAAATCAGTTGACCGTGGGGATGCCGTTAAGGGTCATGAGTGTGCAAAAGGGTCAGAGGTCACTTTCTTCAGTGCCGTTGTAACTTTAAATGGCCGCTAGACGAACTTAACAAATGTCTCACTTAACAACAGGAATGTTGGGCTCTATTGTGGTCGTAAGTCGAGGACTATCTGTGTTTGTAAAAAAGAGGCAGGGCTTGTATTCTATAACAGGGGTTTCCAACCTTGACAACTTTAAGACTTGTGGACTTCAACTCCCAGAGTTCCTCAAAGTCTTAAAGTTGCCAAGGTTGGAGACCCCTGTTCTATAAGGTGGTGGCTGCCATTTTGGCTTTTTTGACCTCCTGCAAAAATTGCTGAAGATAACTCCAATTTCAGGGGGAAAATCTGCAATTTCGGAGTTTCCGACTCAGCACAGGCCAAAGATTGAGGACTTTGTCAAAAAAAAAAAAAAAGGCCCAAAACAAAAGACACAACCAACAGCCATCTATTTATTACAAAGGAATCACACATAATAATTCATGAAAATCACAATATACTGGGTTTTGGCGGTTAAATTTACCTCGGGTTTATCGCCAATTTTGCCAAAGCGACCTCCAGACCGCCCCCCTCCCCACCCCCGGTCTGGATTGGAGTGGAAAAAATTATGGCTTCTCTCCTAAACTCGGTTTTCTTTCTCCCCCCCGCCCCCATGCATAATAAAAAAACAGATCAGTTTCTAAGATTACTTTTTCTACCCTCCTCTATTCTGGATTCTAGTTAGGTTTAGAGACATCTGGCTTCGTGGCAGCAAACAAAATTTGGGATTAGTTTTGTCGCCGAGTAGCATCTTGGCCTGCCGGTAAATACAACCCACAACCCGCCAGCCTGAGACAACACCGACGGTTATATTTTTAACCCCTCCCCATCTTTGTGGGTCCGTTTGTGGACCACTAAGTGCGCACTGCAGGTAAAACACCTGCCACAAATCAGACAGGAGTAAGGTTTCTCCCCCGTGTGGATTCTCTGGTGCTGCATGAGGTGTGCGCTCTGGCTGAAACTTTTTCCACAAGTACCGCATTTGTAGGGTTTCTCGCCCGTGTGGGTCCGTTCGTGCTTCACCACATCCGAACTGGTGGTGAAGCTTTTCCCACACAGGGAACATTTATAGGGTTTCTCCCCAGTGTGGATCCTTTTGTGCTTCACGAGATCCGAGCTGGAGCGAAAGCTTTTCCCACAAGCCGGGCATTTGCAGGGTTTCTCGCCCGTGTGCGTCCTCTCGTGCTGGGTGAGGATCATGCTCTGGCTGAAGCACTTCCCACAGTACGAGCATTTGTAAGGTCTCTCCCCTGTGTGGCTCCGCTGGTGTTTCACGAGACCCGAATTGGAAGCGAAACTCTCCCCGCAGGTGAGGCAGGTGTACGGCTTCTCGCCCGTGTGGGTCCTCTCGTGCTGGATCAGGTTCGAGCTGCGTTTGAAGCTCTTCTCGCAGAGGGAGCAGTTGTAAGGTTTCTCTTCTGTGTGGGTCTTTTTGTGGTTGACAAAGTTGGAGCTGGTTGTGAAACGCTTCCCGCACTCGGGACACTGATAGGGCCGTTCCCCTGTGTGGGTCCTCTGATGGGTCATGAGGTGGGCGTTGGAGCAGAAGCTTTTCCCGCAGAGGAAGCATTTGTACGGCTTCTCTGCTGTGTGGAAGCGTTCGTGAACAATCAGGTAGGAGCGTTGATTGAACCGCTTCTCGCACACGGTACACTTGTACGGCTTCTCTCCCGTGTGGATCCTCTCGTGTTTCACAAGATCCGAGCTCTGGTGGAAGCTCCTCCCGCAGTCCGCGCACTTGTAAGGCTTCTCCCCCGAGTGGTTTCGCTTTTGATGGCTGATCAGGCTGGAGATGCTACAGAAACTCTTCCCGCAATTGGAGCATATGTAAGACGTCCCTTCGATGGAATGGCCTTCTTCCAGCACAGGGATCATGCTTGGCAGACCCACTGAGCCGTGTTGGATCTCACAGATCCCTTCCACTTTGTGGAAATCTGAAATGTCGGGGGCTGTTTCCAGGAAGGAAACACATGGTTCCAGGAATCCAGGAGTCGTCACGTCGACGGTTTCCTCATTGTCGTCCATCTGTCC
Organism: Masticophis lateralis; assembly: GCA_030761175.1. NCBI lineage: Eukaryota > Metazoa > Chordata > Lepidosauria > Squamata > Colubridae > Masticophis > Masticophis lateralis. Next base: position 15,585,906 of record JAUDYJ010000002.1, read on the forward strand.
ACCAGCCGCTCGCTTTGTTCCAAAAAGAAAACAAAGGAAGATGAATCAAGCGACGTTCCAAAGAGATTATAACGATGATCCTCAGCTTTACAACCACTATCGAGTCCAAATATCTCTGCGGCTAAGCGAGACGTTCGTTAAATGAGCTTTGCCCCATTTTGCAACCTTTCTTGCCACAGAGGTTAAGTGAATCACTGCCGTTATTTTAGTCACATGGTTGTTAAGTGAACCTGGCTTCCCCATTGAGTTGACCAGGTGGCCTAGTAGCTAAGACACTGAGCTTGTCCATCAGAAATGTCGGCAGTTTGGCGATTCAAATCCCTAGTACAGGTCTCCTGTGTGAGCGGGGGTTGAACTAGATCAGGGGTGGGCAAATGTGGCTCTTTTACAACCTGTTTCTGACTTCAACTCTCAGAATTCCTGAGACAGCCAAGCTGGCTGTCAATGGGGAAGCAAGATTCACTTAACCACCGTGTCTGTCAGTGAACAACGGCATTTAAACGGTGGCAAGATAGGTCATACAATGAGACAAAACTCACTTAACAGCCGTCTATTGCTTAGCAACAGAAAACTTGAGCTCAGTGGTGGTCATCAGTCGAGGACGTCCTAAATTAAATAAATACATCTTTTTTAAAAAATGGTTGTGATCCCCTCAGAGCCTGATTTGGATTGGGGGGCAGGCTCTAAATACAGTTAAATCAATCAATCAGTCCTCCTTTTTCTATTGCACGGAACTCCTGCTCAGTCCAAGTACCAGTTCTTATATGTGACAAGATGAAATTGAGCATGTGTACAGAGGGGGCTATTTTGGTGACTCATCTCTTTGATCACTGTCTGAAAGCGAATAAACGCTTCAGTTGTTTCTATCATTAGGGGGTTTTTTTTCTATCTTCTAGAGCAGAGGTCTTCAAACTTGGCGGCTTTAAGACTTGTAGACTTCAACTCCCAGGAATTCTCCAGCCAGCATGGAGAATTAGATGTTGTACAACATCTAATGTACAAGCTAAATGTTGGCGGTGTGATTGTGAAGATGCAACATATTTTCATATTTGGTGGACTTATAAGAAGATCAAAGCATTTTGGATAAAGATTTGGTGGGTAATGCAAAATATTTTGAAAAAGAGGTTGAAATTTACACCACAACTGTTTTTATTGGGTATTATAAATGACTGTACAGTATTGGAGATGAAATTGATTTTAAATTTGATAACAGCAGCCAGACTGTTGGTTGCGCAATATTGGAAGAAAGACTCTTTGCCCACTGTAGAAGAATGGATTATAAAAGTAATGAACTTAGCTGAGATGGCTAAAATCTCGGCATATTTGAAAGATCATACGCAAGAAAAATTCATTCGGGAGTGGAGGAAATGGATTGATTACATTCGGAATAAATATCATATAAGAAGACATCAAATTGCGTATGAATGAAGAAGAATTATAGAAATGTATTTCTTATTATATTGGAGTTAAGATTTTGGACGGTGTTGTAAACTAGAAATTTGATAGATTAATGTTGATGATTACTGTAATTTTTTCTTTTTTTTTTTAACTCTGGGAAGTCGGGGGGGAGGGGAAGGGGGGGCTGAGGGGGGGATGGGTGGGGGTGTGTGTTTTTTTATATATTTGTACTTTTATAAAACTTTTCAATAAAAAAAAAAAGTTTGAAGACTTCTGCTCTAGAGATTTGACTCTCGCTTGGAAAGAAACCCAGCGATCCAAATAAAGATCTTAACTTCAGTCCAACATACCCCATCGGCTATTCAGTTTCTCTACTCCGTGACAGACGGCAGAAGAGAAGGGAAAGAGGATTATCGTTACCAGTGGGTTTATTTCAAATGACTGAGACTCCAGCAGGAACATTCGAGACGTGTTTTTCCCAAAGCATTTTCCCTCCTTAGGCGTTTCTTTGATCATTGCAAAGAGAAAGCTTAGATAAAAGCTCCACTTTAAACTGCACAGTTTGGCAGGAAAAAAAACCAAAACCCGTCATTTATGATAAATAAAGCACTGGCGAACACCCATCCTCAATTAGCTTTTTGCAGTGGTGCCTTTGAACAGAAATCTTTGATGAAGATAATTTGCAGGCGCCAAGGTTTGCCTCCTCGGTTGTTTTCAAACCCCACACATCTGCACATTTAGCAAGCAGGGTTTGGTTTGTCCTCCCCAAAGTCCATTCTGGCTCTTTTCATTCAAGGTTGAGAAGCCAAACTGAAGTTGAAATGGGTGGGGGGGGTGAGGGTTCAACCTTGGAGCCCCAGTAATGTACTTAAAGGGGCAGAAGCCTCTTCCTTTTGTCCACTGACCATCAAACCCAGCAAGGTCAGGAAAAGAATGGGGAGGGGTGTAGAACAGCTGTCAATCATCCATCTGCCTTTCACTCATTCTTAGGAACATCACAGCCTCCCAGATGAGGTCAGTTCCAACCTTCCAGAAAACCCTCCAAATGTGTGGGGTTTTTTTTCCCAAGCAAACTGGAGATCCCGTCATTGGGAGCTTGCCCGTTGGTAATATTTCTAACCCCTCTCCTCTCGTAACCTTGTTTATTTAACAGGGATAACAGAATAACAGAGTTTGAAGGATCCTTGGAGGTCCAACCCCACCCCACCCACACACACATACCCCATCCAAGCATGAGACCTTATTATACCATTTCAGACTATGGAGGGAAGAAAGAAGGGGGTCAAGCTATTTTCCAAAGCACCTGAAGGCCAGACAAAGAATAATGGATGGAAACCGAACAAGGAGGGATTCCACCTGGAAATAAGGAGAAATTTTCTGACTGAGAACAACCAACCAATGGAAGAGAAACTGCCTTCAGGAGTGGGAGATTCACCATTGGAAGCTTTCAAGAAGAGACTCAACTGCCATTTGTCAGAAATGGTGTAGGGCCGTGATGGCGAACTTATGGCGAACACAGGTGACACATGGAGCCATATCTGTAGGCATGCAAGTGTTGCCCTACTCAGCTCCAGTGTGCATATGCGCACCGGCCAGCTAGTTTTCGGGTGTTCCGGGCCCACCTGAAGTCGGGAAATGGGCTATTTCCGGCCTCTGGAGGGCCTCCCAGGTGGGGGAGGGAAGGCCGTTTTCACCCTCCCGACTCCAAGAAAGCCTCTGGAGCCTGGGGAGGGCGGAAAAACGGCCTACCAGGCCCACTGTGCCATTGCTTGCCAAAAGTGGGGGTAGCACGGGGGGGGAGTCACACGCGCATGTGTGGGGGGTGGGACGCATTGAGTTATGGGTATGGGCACACACATGCATGACCCCCCTCGCATGATCCCCACTTTTGGCACGTGATAGCAAAAAGGTTAGCCATCACTGGTGTATGGTCTCCTGCTTGGGGGGGAGGGGGGGTTGGACTAGATGACCTTCAAGCCCCCTTCCAACTCTGTTAAATGGCTGTCCGATCTCTTCTTAAAAGCCTCCAGTGATGGAGCAGCCACAACTTCCGAAAGGCAAGCCCTTCCCACTGGGTTGCTTGGTCAGGAAATGGCTTTGGATTGCTACTGACATGATTTCTATGGTTGCTATGGGGTTTTGCAAGAAACAAAACGTTTGCAATGGAATGATTGAATTCCTGCTTCTATTTGCATCCCGATCCCGCTCGGAATCACTTCGTGAGAGAGATGCGCCCCCAGATAAATCTGACAAATCAATAAAATAATAAAATAAAAAGAAAGCCTCCCGGTTTGCAAAGGTTTGGCTGCAACCCCCACCTAACCCCCTTCTTCCCCATGCAAGGAAAGGCTTTGACATCTGTCTGCTCCTGCGGAGCTCAGATCAGGTTGCAAAAGGAGCTTTTATTTGGAGGGGTTTCCCCTCTTCTCCATTTAAAGGGGGCGGGGGGAAAACCCCTCCCATTCCCCCGTTCAGCCGCTGCGCTCCCGCCCCTCCCCTCCCCATCCACTCTCCTGCCTCTGCCCCCCCCCCCACACACACACCTCCCCAAGCTCCTTTTGTCTGCAAAAATCAGCCTCGGGGGGAAAAACGGCGGGGCCTCCTCCCCTCTCAACCCCCACCTGCAAGGTGCGTCTTGGAAGCCGCTTCTCCGAAAAGCCGCGGCGATCGCAAATGCCGCCAGGCGGGCCAGCCTCCGCCGGAGCGATGGGAAGGGCGCCGGCGGAGGGGGGGGGGACGGGGATGGGGGGGAACGAGAGAAGAGGAAGTGGCGAGGAGGGGGAACGTATAAAGGAGAAGGAACAGGAAGTGGCCTTCCCTTTTACCGCCCCCCGTCGCTCGGGCGTTTGTACGGTCTCTCTAGGAAGTGGGTGGCCTTCCCTTTTATCGCCCCCCCCCCCACCACTCTCGCTCGGGTGTTCGTACAGTCTCTCTAGGAACTGGATGGCCTTCACTTTTATCGCTTCCCCTCGCTCGGGCGTTCGTACGGTCTCTCTAGGAATCGGGCTCGACTGTCAGCCCCCCCCCCCTCCGGTCCGAATTACATAGAGCGGCGCCTAACACGTATGTTGGACTCCGAAACCCATCGTGCTTATAAATTATGGGCGTTGGAATTTGCAACTTGCAAGGGTGCCAGGCTGGGGAAGGCTGGCTTCATGGAGGAGGGTGAATGGATTTTATTTATTTATTTATTTTCTGAAGGCACCTGGCTGGATTGAATGTTCAGGGGGCTCAGCAGTTTGAAAAGCTGGGATTTGATTCTTTGGCACCACTTTCTTCAACGTATAATAAGCAGAGAATTCGAATTAAGTTAAAAGACTGTCTGATCTGACAGCAAGCCTCAAAATAAAGATACAGGGGAAAAAAACCCCTTGGTTTGCATTTGACACTTGGACTAAAATTAATTAGGAGCACTTCATTGGCTCTATAAAAAAAACAAAACACCAGAATCCTCTCAATATAAGGAGAAATCACAATTCAACCCACTATTAATAAATCCACATGTAGGAAAGAATTTATATATTTGAGGGCAGTTGTCCTTCCCAGACTTCACATGTCCTCAGGGCAGCATCCAGATATGACATTGGCATGCTTCAATCTCAAGAGACTATGGTATCGTCCTCTGGAAAGAGGTCCCAAAACAGCATCTAGTGTGACTAAAAAAGCCAATTCGAGAGTATTCAATCCAAATATACACATCTAATATACACACCTCACAATCAAAGTTCAGGGCAGGAGCACCTCAATCTGCAAAACTAAATCAAACCTGCTTGTCATTATAATGCATCTCTAATGGTACATCCCTAACAATGTAGGCTATTTTTAACTTTGTTTAAGGGTTTGTTTGTTGTTAAACATCTAAGAAGATTAAGAGCCTGGAAACTAAAACATGAACGGTTGCAGGAATTGGGTTTGCATAGTTTAGTGAAATGAAGGACTAGGGGTGACGTGATAAGAGTGGTCCAATATTTGAGAGGCTGCCACAAAGAAGGAGGTCAATTTATTTTCCAAAGACAGGAAACAATGGATGGAAACTAATCAAGGAGAGAAGCGGCTTAGAATTAAGGAGAAAGTTCTTAACAATGAGAAAAATTATCCAGTGGAACAGTTTGCCTTCAGAATTTGTGGGATGCTCCATTTGTCTAATTCCATTTGTGGAAGCTTTAGACAAGAGATTAGGACAGCCATTTGTCTGGAATGGTATAACGTGTCCTACTTCAGCATGGAGTTGGACTAGATGACCTCTAAGATGCCTTGCAATTCTGTTATTCCATCAAATCAGAATACACCACTTCAGACAAATGGTTATCCAACCTCTTCTTTAAAACTCCCAGTGTTTATCATCCCCCCCTTTCCCTCCTCCCTCCAGGGGTGGGATTCAGCCAGTTTGGATGGGTTCCGGCGAAGCAGATGTTAATTTTAATCTGGCTTGCTGAACTGATTGTTGCAAGGAATGGCTGACCCCACCCCTCCCAGGAGTCTCCATGCAGCCTGTTTTGGATGCCAGGTAAGTGCAGGGTCCCTGTGGGAGGGCTTCTGGGAGGGCAAAAAAGTTCTGGACGTCCGGAAATGGGCCTGTTTCCGGCCTCTGGAGGGCCTCCGGAGCCCTCCCAGAGGCTCAAGGAAAGCCTCCAGAACCTGGGGAGGGCAAAAAAACAGGCCTACCGGAAGTTCCGGAAGTCCAAAAATGGGCCCGTTTCTGGCCTCTGGAGGGCTTCCGGAGCTCAGGGGGAGCCATTTTTGCTCTCCCAGAGGCTTGAGGAAAGCCTCCAGAGCCTGGGGAGGGCAAAAAATGGGCCTACTGGAAATACCAGAAGTCTGAAAACTGGGTGAGGCCATCTGCACCCTCCCAAAGGCTCAAGGAAAGCCTCCAGAGCCTGGGGAGGGCGAAAAATGGCCTACCTGAAGTCCGAAAATGGGCCCGTTTCCAGCCTCTGGAGACTGGGGGAGGCTATTTTCGCCCTCCCAGAGGCTCAAGGAAAGACTCCCTCCCCCTCCATGTTGTGGGAGGCCAGGTACACCACGCCCACCATAGCCACGCCCACCCAAAGAACCGATTGCTAAAATTTCTGAATTCCACCCCTGCCTCCTTCCCTGCACTCCAGGCGACCAACCCGGAAAGGTTGAGGAAATCTGTCCTAATAGGAAACCTTTTCTTCTTATGCCTTGAGAACCACCTACTCTTCTTCCTTTGAGCCCTAAGAATCACAATCATCTTTGCTAATTAATGAAGGCCAGTTTTGGGTAGCCTTTGGATGTAACCATCCATCGATACATATTTGCTATTGACACGCTTCGTTATTGACACCCAACAAGCCCCAAATCAGACCATCAAGATCCAGGAGCTCCTAAACTGATCCCCTTCCTTGAGTAGTTACTACACCACCTCAACCAAATGAGTTTTCTCATGTTTGGTCAGTTTTGACCTCTGCGTGTAGCTCTTTCCACAAACCGAGCACCAGTAAGGCTTCTCGCCTGTGTGAGTTCTCAAGTGAAGCGTAAGCCCCGAACTCTGGCTGAAGCTCTTCCCACAGGCCAGACACGCATACGGCCGCTCTCCGGTGTGGGTCCTCTCGTGCTTGATAAGTCCCGAGTGGTGCCGGAAGCTCCTCCCGCAGACCGAACACTTGTAGGGCTTCTCCCCGGTGTGGGTCCTCTCGTGAGCAATCAGAGTCGAGTTGTGGCTGAAGGAGCGGCCGCACTCCAAGCAGGTGTAGGGTTTCTCTCCGGTATGGGTGATCTCGTGCCTCACCAGATCGGAGCTCCGAAGGAAGGTCTTCCCACAGTCTGAGCACCGGAAGGGTTTAACTCCCGTGTGAGTTTTCTCGTGCAAGATCAGATTGGATCTTTGGCTGAAGCTTTTCCCACAGTTGGCGCAGGTGTAGGGTCTCTCCCCAGTATGGATACGCTTGTGGAACTGAAAAGCTGAGCTCTTATTGAAGCTCTTCCCACAGGTTGGGCACTGATAAGGCTTCTCTCCCCCTGACATGGAAAGACCTCCCCTTTGCCTGCTGCTCATGGAAGAACACAGTCCCTCCCCAGAATGGATCCTCTCGTGCTTCATCAGGCTGGAGTAGAGAGTAAAGTTTTCCCCACAGGTTAAACACCTGTAAAGCTCCTCTCCTCGATCCGGACTTTCCCGCTTCGTAAGAACCAAGTCTTTCCTGCAATCCAAGCATTGAGAAAGTTCATCCCCACGTTCGGCTGGGCTTAAACCGTGACGGAAGGTTTTCCCGCAGCTCAGACAACTGCAGGATTGCTCGCCCTTGAGGATACGTTGAAGGTTAGGGAAGAGCACCCTCTGGCTAGGGGTGGCCGCAGAGTCTAAGGACTTACAACATTTGGTATCTATTAAGACATCTGGACGGTGTCCAAGGTTATTCCCCTCCCTCCTGCCTCCCTCCAGATTTTCCAAAGTGGACCCTGGTTGCATGCGAAGGGTGGGTTTGTCCACCCCTGGCGAAACAGGGATCTTAACTTTTTCAACGGGGCTGCTCTCACGCTTTCCGTTCCTCCAGGAAATGCTTCTCCCCCTTCCAGGCAGTGCCTGGTGAGCCTCTGCATGCTTTTGAGTTCCCGTGGAAGAAATCTCCCGTTCACAAGATTCCTCACTGTCTCCTAAAAAAAGAGACAAAGATAAATCCATGCCCGGTTCTGGAAAAAAAGGAAGTGAGCAAACCTGGTTTTTTTTTTCTTCAAAATTCTACAGCCCCATCGGCTCCTCACCTAATTGCCAGACAGCAGTGAAATAGCCGGCATCTCAATTTAATACATTTCAATCAATCAAACAAATAAACAAACCACATGAATGTTGGGAGGTCTGGATTTCACCACTGGTTTGGGGCTTTCGCAGACCTCCCAACATAGATCTACCCAGCTCGCGCAAGCTGGTAAGGGCTGGTGGTGGGAGGTTCCACCCACCCGCCAAGACATTATTATATCCCGTTTTTGACCCTCTGTGCATGCACAGAAGGCTCTGTGCATGAGCAAAAAAGGCGTGCACGCTCACATTCCTGATCCGGTAGTGAAGGTAAGTGCATCTCACCGCTGCCCCAAACCAGGGTTCTAAAATTTTTTACTACCGGTTCTGTGGGTGTGGCTTATTTTGTGGGTGTGGCTTGATGGTCATGTGACAATTATTTAGGATTTAGCAGAGGTACTGGTCTACCACGCTTTTAACTGCAGAGCTGTACCAATCTACCCATTTATTTTTCGCAGGCGCTGATCTACTCATGTACTTTTGCAGGCACTGATCAGCTGTAGGGCGGCCCTTTGAAGCCTGGCAGCAAGAGTTTAAACCCTCTAGCCATCAGCTGGGACTCAGGAGGCAGCAATAGATTGGGGGTAGGGCCAAATAAAAGATAAGAATAACACGGGGGGGGGGCAGAACCGGTTCGGTGACATCATATCGTCACCGCTACCGGCTCGGGAGAACTGGGCCGAACCTGGAGGAACCCACCACTGCCCCAAACATGTATTTTTATACAATGGTTAATCTATAGAACTGATAGCCACAAAACTTTAACTGCCCACAGTCACTTAAGTGAGATGAAGGAAGGAAGGAAGGAAGGAAGGAAGGAAGGAAGGAAGGAAGGAAGGAAGGAAGGAAGGAAGGAAGGAAGGAGTAGTGGTAGTGGTGATTGTGAAATGTTTTTTTAATGCCACCTTTCCTCCTAAAGCAGGGGAAGTGAAGGCAGTCCTTGACTGAATTTTGAGCCATTTTACGACCTTTCTTGCCACAGGTGTTAAGTCAATCACTGCCATTGTTAAGTTAGTAACACGGTTGCTAAGCGAATCTGGGTTCTCCATTGACTTTACTTGTCAGAAGGTCACTAAAGATGATCCCATGATCCCAGGACACTGCAACCGTCATAAATATGAGTCAGTTGTCAAGCATCTGAATTTTATAGTGGGGCACTATTTGTTATTGTTAGTTGCAAAGTCGTGTCCGACCCATCGCGACCCCATGGACAACGTTCCTCCAGGCCTTCCTGTCCTCTACCATCCTCTGGAGTCCATTTAAGCTCCTGCCTAGAAGGATGCTAGCTAAGGCATGTAGATATATAAACTTTGGTAACCTCTAGCTTATTATAATAATAAAAGTCGCACCACTTTTGACAAGAAAGCTTATTAACATAAACATGTGATGTATGAAGAAGGAGGGTATCTTCTAGTCCAGCTCCCTGCTCCAGCAGGAAATCTCTACCATTTTAGATAAGGGACTGTCTATGACTCTTCTTAAAAACATCCAGTGATTGAGCACCGACAATTTCTGTAGGCAATAGCACTTATATACCGCTTCACAGTGCTTTTACAGCCCTCTCTAAGCGATTTACAGAGTCAGCCTCTTGCCCCCAACAATCTGGGTCCTCGGAAGGATGGAAGTCAGCCTTGAGCCTGGTGAGATTCGATCTGCCAAATTGCAGGTAGCCGGCAGTCAGCAGAAATAGCCTGCAGTACTGCATTCTAACCACTGCGCCACCACAGCTCTATTCAGGGATTTAGACATACTGGAAACAAATCATGTATATATCAATCAGATCAACCTTTCCCCAACAGGGCATCAGGCTAGACTAGTGATGGCTAACCTTTTTGCCATCGTGTGCCAGGAGAGGGGAGGGCAGGGGACGGGCACGCACATGTGCCCACACTGATAATTCTATGCACCCTGTCCGCCCCCCACTCCCCGGCTCCTGGCATGCAATGGCCTGGTAGGCCTGTTTTTCTTTCTTACCTGGTTCCAGATCTTCTCTTTTTTTTTAATTAGATTTATATGCCGCCCTTCTCTGAGCGGCTTACTCAGGGCGGCTTACAGTGCGTTAAGCAATAGCCTTCATACTTTTGTATATTTTTTACAAAGTCAGCTTATTGCCCCCACAAACTGGGTCCTCAATTTACCTACCTTAGAAAGGATGGAAGGCTGAGTCAACCTTGAGCCTGGTGAGATTTGAACTGGTGTAATTGCAGATAGCTGGATGTTAATAACAGGCTTTAGTCTGCTTTTAGCCTGTTGAGTTATCCAGGCTCTTATCTGGGAAGGGCGAAAACAGCCTTTCTCACTCCCTTGGAGGCCCTCCAAAGGCCTGTAGTGGCCCATTTCCCAACTCTGGAGTCTCTGGAAGCTGGGGACAGCAAAAACCGTCCCTTCCTGTCCCACCGGGAGTTGGGAAATGTCCATTTCAGGCCTTTGGAGGGCCTCCGAGGGAGTAGGAAAAGCTGTTTTCGCCCTTCCCAGATAAATAGAGAGGATCTGGAGCCAGGTAACAAAGAAAAACGGGCCTTCCCCATGCAGCCCCAACCCCTCTGGAGGCAGGAAGCAGCCTGTTTCCCTACTTCTGGTGGGCCCAGAAGGTCCGAAAATCAGCCGGCTGGCACATGCATGCTCAACTGGTGTGCCCACTGATATGGCTAAGTGGCACGCGTGCCATAGGTTTCACCATCACGGGGCTAGACGCTCACGTACCACAGTAACTTCTGCCTTCCATGCTGTGACCTTTCTCATCTTTGCTAAGTTGTGTCTGCTGCGAATCAAAGAGGACGCATCCGGCCTTGGGGACATTGCAAGATGTGTCTTCAAATGGACCCGGCACCTGAAATGGAGAAAGAAATCAAAACGAAAAGGCAAAGAAAGAGCGCAGAGAAAAGCAAGAAAGGTGATGAGGGGACTGAAGGCGAAAACATATGAAAAAGGTTTTCAAGGTTGACTCAGCCTTCCATCCTTTCTAAGGTGGGTAAATTGAGGACCCAGTTTGTGGGGGCAATAAGCTGACTTTGTAAAAAATATACAAAAGTATGAAGGCTATTGCTTAACGCATTGTAAGCCGCCCTGAGTCTTCAGAGAAGGGCGGCATATAAATCTCATTAAAAAAAAGAAAGGTTGCAGGAATTGGATATGTCTAATGGGGAAAAAAATGGGGGAGGGGGAAGTGCTCCAAGAAAAGGGGTCCGAAGATTGGGGGTAGAACATCCTCTCAAAGTCAACCTGATACTCCATTGCAGGGGTCTCCAACCTGGGCAACTTTAAGCCTGGCGGACTTCAACTCCCAGACTTCAACTGAGCGCAACATTTCTGTTGTTAAGCAAGACAGTTGCCCTATTTTACGACCTTTCTTTCCACAGTTGTTAAGCGAATCACTGCACTTGTTAAAAATTAGTAACATGGACATTAAGTAAATCTAGCTTGCCCACTGACTCTGCTTGTCAGGAGGTTGCCAAAGGGGATCACATGACCCCGGGACACTGCAACCGTCATAAATGCAAGTCAGTTGCCAAGCATCTGAATTTGGATCATGTGACCATGGAGATGTTGCAATGGTTGTAAGTGTGAAAAAACACATGTCCCTTTTTTCAGTGCCGTGATAACTTTGAATGGTCACTAAACAAATGGTTATAAGTCGAGGACTTGTAGGTTATAAGTTGAGGACAATCAGAGAGACCAATATTTCTCATGCACATGATTTTTAGAACAATAGAATAACAGAGTTGGAAGGAACCATGGAGGTTAAAAATTTCCAGTGTTAGAGAAATTTCTCCTTAGTTGTAAGTTGCTTCTCTCCTTGATTAGTTTCCACCCATTGCTTCGTGTCCTACCCTCAGGTGCTTTGGAGAATAACTTGACTCCCTCTTCTTTGTGGCAACCCCTCAGATATTGGAACGCTGCTATCATGCCTCCCCTACTCCTTCTTTTCATTCAACTAGACATACCCAGTTCCTGCAACCATCCTTCATATGTTTTAGCCTCCAGTTAATACCTGAGATTGTAAATCCTAGGAGTGGATTGGGTTAAACTGTGGAACCCCTTTTCTTTCCCTCCTCACAACCGCTCACCCTCACTTCATCTTCGGGATTCGGGTCCTCCCTTTGGAGGAATTCCTCAGCAAAGCCCACCGCTTGGGCACAAGTCTCCACCCCGCCTTGTTGGATCCAGCGTCGCATCCCTTGGGGCAGGATGGCCAGGAACTGCTCCAGGATCACCAGCTCCACTATCTGCTCCTTGGTGTGCCTCTCCGGCTTCAGCCAGTGATGGCAGAGGTCTCGAAGCTGGATGCAAGCCTCCCTGGGCCCCTCGGCTTCCTTGTAGCAAAAGTGCCGAAAACGTTGGCGCTGCCACTCCTGGCAGCTGGCTTCCCCACCCAAGATGGCCGCCTTCATTTTCCCATAATTCTCCTGGGTGCCGAGATTGCCATTGGCTTTCTTGGCTTCTCTGGGGCCAGGCGACCATCTGCTTCCCCCACAACAGACCTCTTCTCCCCTCTTCAAGTCATCCCAAAAGACATTGAGGTCCTCCTCCCGCAGCATGAGATGCTCCGACAGCTGTGGTTTGCTTTGCTTGGATAAAAGGGCCTGTTTCCTTTTTGGGGATCCCTGCCGTTGCAGTACTGGAGTTTGGGGTAGCCCTTCCCCCGGCTCAGCCTTAATCTGTGTGTCCAAATGGCTGGAATTGGGATGCGTTTTTTGGCCTAGTCCCAATTTCTCCATCGGTTCTTCCTTGTCAAGTCCCTCTTCCAGTTTCTCAGTCATTTTTGTTTCAGCTTTTTTGGCTCAAGGCTGATTTGGCTCTTCCTCTCCGTAGCAGCCAACGTCACAAAAAACTTTCTCTCCAGCTTTTGGTCTTGCGATGGGTCATCTGAACAAGCTGATAGGTCAAGCCAATGAGTCTCCTACAGGTGATATCTTGGACGGAGGCTCTCTCCTGGAAAGAGACACAACGTGCCGAGTTTAGTGCATTGCACAAGCCCAACACATTGTGGGTAATTCAACAATCCATGATTAAACAACGATCACTTACTCCGGTGTGTGAAACCAGTTATCACAAGGAATGTGTTTTCTTAGCCCACATAATGTACCATTTTGAATGGCCAATCATATCCTCTCTACATGTTCCACGTAGAAAGAAGCAGTTTCAGACACTTGAAACTCTGTATAACACCATAAAATGTTGACTGATTCCTAAAAGGATATTTGTCCCTGGGAATTTTGATGTATACACCCAATATACACTCAGTCTATATGGATTCTCGGTGACAAACGGTGGTTTGATGTAGAAGCTAAAAACACAACCATTGTCAGGCCTATTTGTTAAACTAGAGCAAAAAAAAAATCAACTCTATAGGACAATGATGACTAACCTTTTCGAAAGTGCCGAAACGGGAGTGCACCAGGGGTGAGGTCTAAATTATTTTACTACCGGTTCTGTGGGCATGGCTTATTTTGTGGGTGTGGCTTGATGGTCATGTGACAATTATTTAGCATTTAGCAGAGGTACTGGTCTACCAGGCTTTTAACTGCTTGCAGAGCTGTACCGATCTACCCATTTATTTTTTGCAGGCACTGATCCAGTCATGTATTTTTGGAGGAACTGATCCAGTCATGTATTTTTGCAGGCACTGGTCTACTCATGTATTTTTGCAGGCATTGGTCTACTCATTTGTTTTCTTTTAACCCTGATCAGCTGTAGGGCGGCCCTTTGAAGCCCTGTGGCAAGAGTTTAAACAGTTTTTTTCCCTCTAGCCATCAGCTGGGACTCAGGAGGCAGCAATAGATTGGGGGTGGGGCCAAATAAAAGGTAAGAATAACTCAGGGGAAGAGTGAGGGGGGTGGGGCAGAACCGGTTCGATGATGTCATATTGTCACCGCTACCGGCTCGGGAGAACCGGGCCGAACCAGGAGGAACCCACCACTGGAGTGCGCGTACGTGCATCTGGGCCGCAACCCAGAAGAGGAGTTGTCCAGGGCGCATGCGCACATCCGGAAATCAACTTCCGGTTTCAGCTACTGAACTTCCGGTTTCAGGATAAGGAGTGTGTCTTGGCTGGGCAAAAAAGTCACATGCCAGCTGCAGGCAAGCAAAGTTTTACTGTTTTGCCAGAAGTTGGTCTCTTACCTGCAAAACAACTCCTTGTACTCCTTCTAAGAACTTCTTCTAATGGAAAGTTCTTCTAAGTCAAGCAGGGTTGCCCAAACATAGTTTAGCTAGGATCTGTCTCAGAATGAAACCAGAGATGAAGTTAAGTCTAAAGAGGAAAGAAAAGGAGTCCTTAAGAAAAGCTCAGGATAATATTCTGGGATTTCTCTTTGAACCCCTCTCTTTTTCCCAAGCAAACAAATGCAGATTAAAAGCACTTTTCACAGATCAACAGCCTTGTTGATGGATGATGTTAAAGCTGGGGAGAAGAGAGGGCAAATTCAAATGCTAGATTTGTTTTCCATCCCTTTTCCTCTCCCTTCCACTTTTTATTGAAATTCTTAGTACATTTCCGGTTGTCTCTGGCAAACCAACTCTCTGTTCACTTAACTCTTTGGAGGCATTGTCCGAGGAGAGCCTCGTTCATATTCTAGAGCAGCTTTCCCACCCCTGGCCATGGTGGGATGGGTGGACTTCAACTCCCAGAATACCTCAGGCAGCATGGCCCATTGATAGGCATGCTGGGAATTGAAGTCCCCAAGTTGGGAATCACTGATGCAGGGTAGCCAAAAATCAGGAGGCTGGGGGTAATCTTTCCTGGCATTTTGTGTACAAAAAAAAAAAAAAAAGGAGAAGCCCACAATAGCTTAAGCCTTTTAGTAAAATGTGTTATTCTGAAAAGAGGCCGTTGCACTCCTGAGTTTCAAGTTTTTGGTAGGCAGCAAATGCTGAGCACCTGAGGGCAGGACAAGAAACAATGGATGGAAACTAATCAAGGAGAGAAGCAACTTAGAACTAAGGAGAAATTTCCTCAGAGTGAGAACAATTAATCAGGGTGGAGATGCTGAATGTACCTTGGTTTTATGCTTTCTCTGGCTTTGAACTTCCTGGGGCCCAGAAAGAATATCCTGATTGGTTGTCAGACTCCCAGGGGGTGGGGCTCTTAGCCTTGCTGGCTGATGTAATCTTCCCAGGTGCCCTGTGGTGAGTTTCTGTTGCTAGATGGGTCCTATTGTGTTGCAGATGATGGTCCATTGACAAAAGAGTGAGTTTCTGCCTCTGGCCCATTAACAAAGGGTGGGGGCAGGAAGATGAGAGCTGCTTCGTCTTTAAAACATGCTTCTCCATTTCTCAACCAGGGAAACATAATATTCTGCCTTTTTAATATTTCCCAAAATATTTCATTCTTCTAGGAAAGGGGTGGGTGCTAACTTCCTACACTCCAACCAGCATAACCATGCCAGTAGTGTAGGGTTTCCTGCCTAGGCAGGGGGTTGGACTAGAAGACCTCCATGGTCCCTTCCAACTCTGCTATTCTATTCTATTCTTCATTGGAAAAACCTCTTTCTAAATCTTCTATATCTACTGGACTACCATGTCCATCATGGCTTGATTCACACGGCATGTAAATCTTATGAGACTCAGTCCATCCATATTGTGGTTTAATTCGATGGCCCACTTCATCAGCATGGTAATAACAGAATGTCATTTTTAATGTGTGCCAGAGTGCACCCAGGAATGGCAATAAAGGTTACCTTATCTGAATATGGATTGGTTTTTTACATACGCATTTGAGGTTGCAAACCATAATTTATGGTGATTTGGCATGTCGTGCCAAGATATTGTAGGAAGTTAGCACCCAACCCTTTCCTAGAAGAATTAAATATTTTAGGAAATATTAAAAAGGCAGAATATTATATTTCCCAGGGTGAGAAATGGAGAAGCATATTTTAAAGATGAAGCAGCTCCCACCTTCCTGCCCCACCCTTTGTCAATGGGCCAGAGGCAGAAACTCAATCTTTGTCAATGGACCATCATCTGCAACACAATAGGACCCATCTAGTAACAGAAACTCACCACATAGCATCTGGGAAGATTACATCAGCCAGCAAGGCTAGCTAAGACCCCCACTCCCTGGGAGTCTGATAACCAGTCGGGATACTCTTTATGGTCCCCAGGAAGTTCAAAGCCAGAGAGGTCATAAAAACCAAGGCACACTCAGCATCTGACCCCCTTTTCTGTTCAGGAACTCAAGCCATGTGATTCCTGTCCACCATTAAACCATCTTTCCAAGGAGTCTCCATGTTTCCAGTTTCTTTTTTCCCACTTGGAGCTGAACCCAGAAGGATATTTCTTCTAACAGTATAATGAACAATATCACACCATGAAGTCAATATTTCTTAACCTCTAGAAATTTAAGATTATTTGGATGGGGATTTGCAACCCTTTACATATGTTGGCCAGGTTGGGGAAGGCTAACCTAGGGAATAGAGGTAGTCCTTACGAGTGTCTTACGACCATTTTTCACACTTATGATCATTGCAGCATCCCCATGGTCACGTGATTTACATTTGGATAGCAATAACAATAGCAATAGCATTAAGACTTATACACAGCTTCACAGTGCTTTACAGCCCTCTCTAAGCGGTTTACAGAGTCAGCATATTGCTCCCCCAAACAATCTGGGTCCTCATTTTACTGACCTCGGAAGGATGGAAGGCTGAGTCAATCCTGAGCCGGTGAAGATCGAACTGCCAGCAGTTGGCAGAATTAGCCTGAAATACTGCATTCTAACCACTGAGCCACCACAGCTCCGATTTAATGTTCAAGAACTGACTTGCATTAATGCAGTTGCCATGTGGTGAGATCATCCGTGGTTTTGGGGTGGAGTTCCATCAGTACGCTGATGATACGCAGCTGCACATTTCCACCCCAGACCACCCCAACGATGCCGTGGAAGTGATGTCCCAGTGCCTTGAAGCCGTGCGGGCCTGGATGGGGAGAAACAGGCTTCGACTCAACCCCTCCAAGACCGAGTGGCTGTGGCTGCCGGCGTCCCGATATAGCCAGCTGACACCATCACTGGTTATTGGGGGCGAATCATTGGCCCCCACGGAAAGGGTGCGCAACTTGGGCGTCCTCCTGGACCCACGGCTGTCTTTGGAAGATCACACGACAGCTGTGGCCAGGGGAGCTTTCTATCAGGTTCGCCTGATACGCCAGTTGCGGCCCTTTCTAGATCGGGACTCCCTACGCACAGTCACTCAGGCACTCGTCACCTCTCGCCTGGACTACTGCAATGCTCTCTACATGGGGCTCCCCTTGGGGTGCACCCGGAGGCTCCAACTAGTGCAGAATGCGGCCGCGCGGGGGATTATGGGAGCGACGGGACGCTCCCATGTGACACCTCTCCTGCGCGAGCTGCATTGGCTACCGGTGGACTTCCGGGTGCGTTTCAAGCGCTCCATGGCTTAGGACCAGGGTACTTATGGGACTGCCTTCTGCCGCCAATAGCCTCCCACCGGCCGGTGCGTTCCCACAGAGAGGGTCTCCTCAGGGTGCCGTCAGCCAGACAATGCCGGCTGGCGACCCCCAGGGGGAGGGCCTTCTCTGTGGCAGCCCCTACCCTCTGGAACGATCTTCCTCCAAAACTGAGAACAATTGCTGACCTCCGGACTTTTCGTCGGGCCCTGAAAACTCATCTCTTTCAGCTTGCTGGTCTAGCCTGACCCCGCTGAATTTTTAAGATCTGTATTATAGGGTTGGGTATTTTAAATATTTAATGGTTAATGGTTTTAATTTTTAGCCAAAGTTATATGCTTTTTTAAAGAAATTGTTTAACTTTTGTGTACTATTTTTATTTGGCTGTTCACCGCCCTGAGTCCGCAAGGAGAAGGGCGGTATACAAATCTAAACAAACAAATAAATAAATAAATGTCCAGGGGCCATGTGATCAGCTTGTGCCACCTTCTGACATGCAAAGTCAATGGGGAAGCCAGATTCACTTAACAACCAGATGACTAACCGTGTCAAGTGATCAAAATTCAGAAACTTGGCAACTGACTCATATTTATGACGGTTGCATGTCCCCAGATCAAGTGAACGCCTTTTGCAACCTTCTAACAAGCATGGAGAATTCCAGATTCACTTAACAGCCGTCTTAAGATTTAGAAACAACTTCAAGGATTCACTTAACAACTGTGGCAAGAAAAGTCGTAAAATGGGGCAAAGCTGACTTAACAGCTGCCTCACTTAGCAACATAAATGTTGGACTCCATTGTGGTCATAAATTAAGGACCACCTGTAAAAGATTTGATTCAAGCTATTATGTCAGAACACTGTTGGATTCGGGCTAAAACTGGTTGTGTGAATCTGGCTGCTGTCCTTTAGAAATCCAGGCTTAACAAATTGGGCAAGGTTACCCCAAGGGGTTATTTCCATATAAACCATCTCTATTCAGTGCCACTTTTAAACCAGAGCCTGCCCAAAATACTAAGAAAGAGGAGGAAGAGATAGATTTGTCATTCTTAGGTCTCGTCTGCAGCGCGGGCTTCGAAGGGTTAAAAGAAGGAAGGATAGACCTCCTTCTTTTCCTAGAGTGGTCCCCCCTGAGTGGTCCTAACTTTTCCTTCCACTAACCCAGTGTTTCTCAACCTTGGTAGCTTGAACATGGGTGGACTTCAACTCCCAGAATCCCCCAGCCAGCAGCGCAGAGTTGGAGCCATCCAGTCAAAGCTGAAGAACCCTCTTGCATGAGAAGTGAAACGTCTTCAAAGAAAAACAAGTCCATTGGCTTCTTGAAAAAGGCATCCCACACAAAGCACACCAGAGAGCAACTGATGGGGTCTCAGCAGTCATCCTGCCCCAAATCCTGGGGAAACAATCAGTTTTTCAAGAAAACTTGGAAGGTCATCGGTTGGGGTGGGGGAACCGGAAGGATTTCTGGGGAGCTGCTGTTTCAGAAGGCAAGTCCACATCAGATGAGTTTACGTCGATTAGTAGATGTGTAGTTGCAGTCTCAAAATGACGTTTTCCCTTCTGATTTCTCCATGGGGAGTTTCATGTTATTTATTTATTTTTTAATTTGATTTATATGCCGCCCTTCTCCGGAGACTCAGGGCGGCTTACAATGCGTTAAGCAATAGCCTTCATACTTTTGTATATTTATACAAAGTCAGCTTATTGCCCCCACAAACTGGGTCCTCAATTTACCCACCTTAGAAAGGATGGAAGGCTGAGTCGACCTTGAGCCTGGGGAGTTTCGAACTGGTGTAATTGCAGGCAGCTGGATGTTAAGTGCTGCCTTTAGTAGGAGGCATTAGCCTCCTACGCCACTCAGGCTCCTTATGTTATTGCATAAGCTTTGGTATAAATTGGATTTAGAAAAGAGTTTGGTGTTTTGGATAGCTTCGTGGTAATCCACCTTTGGAAAATCAACTCAGTACAGTACATGAGAAGCAGTTGTGTGACGTAAATCACAATTGGGGCAAGTTGGCACATACCCAGATACAGACCTCCACACACACACTCTCTAGAAAACTATTTAAGGAAGTGGTTTACCTTTTTCCTTTAGACTTAGTTACTGTTGGAACATTGTTTTCTCAACTGGGTTCCATGAGTTCATGATTGAAAAAAGTAAACTTAAAAAAAAATACTTTGTGCACCATCTAATACTAATCCTGACAGCAGTAGGAATTTATACGTGGTGTGAATCCACTGCCGGCCTGTGGCTTTGCTATTGCTTGTAATGGGAATAGACATACGGTAGATTTACAGGTTCAAAATGAATTGTATTGCGAAGTTCAATATTTTCCATCATTTTTATGCAGGGGTTCCCTGAGATCTGAATTCCTCCCTTCTCTGGGGTTGAGAGGGAAGGACTAGCTTAAAATGCCCAGAATCGTCTCTCCACTCCTAGTCCAACCCACTGGTGAAATCCAAATTTTTTTTACTAACCGTTCTTTGGGCGTGGCTTGGTAGGTGTGGCGGGGGAAGGATACTGCAAAATCTCCATTCCCACCCCACTCCAGGGGAAGGATACTGCAAAATCCCCATTCCCTCTCCATTCCTGGGGGAAGGATATTGCAAAATCTCCATTCCCACCCCACTCTGGGGCCAGCCAGAGGTGGTATTTGCCAGTTCTCGGAACTACTCAAAATTTCCGCTACCGGTTTTCCAAACTGCTCAAAATTTCTGCTACCGGTTCTTCAGAACCTGTCAGAACCTGCTGGATTTCACCCCTGGTCTAACCAGTCCCCACTATTCCTCACTGGTTCTGTGGCTAAGGACGGGGACTTGCCCAAATCCCCTCCCCATGGAGCTTCTCTGATGTGCGTGCATGTATACAGATAATACTCAACGTACAACCATAATTGAACCCCAAATTTCCATTGCTAAGCAAGACAGATGCTAAGTGGGTTTCGCCCCATTTTACGACTTTTCTTGCCACAGTTTTTTTTTTTTAAATTTGATTTATATGCAGTTGTTCTGGGAATCACTGCAGTTCATAAGTTAGTAACCTGGTTGTTAAGTGAATCTGGATTTCCCATTGACTTTGCTCGTCAGAAAGTCGCAAAAGGAGATCCCATGACCCCGGGACATTGCAACCATCGTAAATATGTTGCCAAGCATCTCAATTTTTATCATGTGAATATGAGGATGCTGTAAGGATCGTGTGAAAAATGGTCATAAGTCACTTTTTTCAGTGCCGTTGTAACTTCGGATGGTCACTGAATGAACTGTTGTAAATTGGGGACTACCTGTACATTTCCAAGATATAAGCCTGTAAGATATATGCATTCCTTGTTATTCTGAGGTAAAGGTGAAGGAATCCCTGTGGATTTTACTCTACTAGTCGTTGCCGACTATAGTTATTTTGAGGAGGGGAATCCAAATTTTGATCATGTGATCTTAGGATGCTGCAGGGATTATAAGTGTAAAAAATGGTCATAAGTCACTTTTTTCGGTGGCATTCTAACTTCGAACGGTCACTAAATGAAACTTAAGTCTCCCCATTCCTCCCCATTACTGTTTCTGTCAACTCCCAGAATTCCCCAGCCAGCCATGTACAAGTAGTCCTTGACTTATGACCACAATGTAGCCCAAAATTTATGTTGCTAAGTTGTAGAGGTAGGTCAAAGTTCGTAGTGCCTGCTAAGAGCAGCACACTGCCTTAGCTCATACTCTATGAATCTTGCCTGCTTACCTCATTTTGGCTCGGATCTGGATTATCTCATCTCACCTTCAGAGAGGATGGCATCTTGAGAGGGGGGTGAATAGTTTCTTCCAGTTAGGATACTGTTGCTGTCCTTCCTTTTTATCTGCCTGTGTAAAACTGAATAAAATAATAATAATAATAATAATAATAATAATAATAATAATAAGTTCTAGAGAATGAGAAACTCAAGATCTTGTGGGACTTTAGGATTCAGACTGACAGGCACTTGGTCCACAACACACCTGACATAACAGTAGTAGAAAAGAAAAAAGTATAGTTCATTGACATTGCAATACCTGGTGATGCACGAATTGAAGATAAGCAGCAAGAAAAAATCACAAAGTACCGGGACTTGCAAATTGAAGTTGAGCGACTATGGAAAAAGAAATCATGTGTTGTTCCGATTGTAATTGGAGCCCTTGGAGCAATACCCAAAGGGCTACCCCACTATTTAGAAATTCTAAATTTACCGGACTTGAACATTTTGACTCTACAAAAAACCACCTTACTCAGAACAGCTTACATCCTCCGACGATATCTTAACAGTTCCTAGGTCCTTGGTTAGGACTCGAGCTGCTGAGCTATTAACCAGCCTCAAAGACTGTGAATCTCACTACAGATTAACTAATAATAATAATAATAATAATAATAATAATAATAATAATAATAATTTATTATATATCAGCCAAATTATTTAATTCGTTTTATTCTATTTTAAATTTTTGTACTTACACCGCCCTGAGTCCCCCCAGGAGTAGGGCGGTTTATAAAATAAATAAATAAATAAAATTTTGCTCATTTCAGCACCTTCCATGATTTTCCTAATAACTTCGTCTTGTTTGGGTATTTCCTCATTTTTCCAATTTTTAGCAAACACAATTTTAGCGGCTGTCAATACGTTCACAATCAGGTAACTCAATTGTCTGTTATATGTATCTGGTAAGATCCCTAATTAAAAAAAATTCTGGTTTGAAATCAATGTGCTTGGGGTGGGGTGGGAGGTTTTAAATGGTTATATCAGAGGTCCTCAAACTTGGCCGCTTTAAGACTGGCGGACTTCAACTCCCAGAATTCTCCAGCCAGCTATGCTGGCTGGAGAATTCTGGGAGTTGAAGTCCGCCAGTCTTAATGCGGCCAAGTTTGAAGACCTCTGCTTTACAGTAACAGAACCGCCCCCTCTCTCTCCTCCTACCCCTTTTTCACCTTTTCAACCCCAGCCCTCCCCGCTTCCTAGAGAGGACAGGAAGTTGCGGCGAGGGAAGGCGGGATGTAAACAGTCCCGCTCACTTCCGGCCCCGCCTCCCGTGGGAAAGTGGCCTTTGAATTTCCCAGCTCGTGGGAGGGAGATCGGGGTGAGTGCAAAAGGGCAGCGGGGCGGCGGCACCGCGGAGCCTTCCCGGACGAGGAGCCCGGAGGTGGCCCGACTTTTCTTTTCTCCCGGGCGGGACTCCGGGGCTTGGATGGCCAGGGCCAGGGCGGGGTTGGGAGTTCAGATGGAGGAAGTTTGCAGAGGCCGATCTGCTTGCAGCAATCCTGGGAAGCGGGGTTGCTGGGTGGGTGGGGAAAAGGGAGCTCGCTTGCTGGTCCGCTTGCAGGAGGTTAAAAACGGGGGATCCTTTTCTGAAATGCAACAATGAGCGTTTGCAAAAAAAAAAAAAAATTAATTAAAAGGATAAGAAAAAAGGAGGGGGGAAAAGGGATTTGGGGCGAGGTGGAAGGAAAGGGAGGACACCTCCCCCCCCCCACGAAGCGATTTCAGGGGAGCAAGGTGGGAAAAGTTCTACCAAAGGCTTGCAAGCTACCGATCGTGACTTGTGGCCGTCGTGGCTTGTTTAAGAAGGGCTTTCAAAGTCTCCCAAGTTTCTTCCGGAGGGTGGACCACTCTTCTCTTCCCCCCCCCGCCCCCAAATCTGGAAGAGCCAAGAAAGATGGAGCCTGGGGTGGGGGTGGGGGTCGGGGGAAGCGGGGCAGGGGTTCTTTCAGCTTGCAGAGCCCTGTAGTTTAGAGCAGGGGTCTCCAATTTGGCAACTTTTTAAGCCTAGCAGATTTCCACTCCTAGAATTCCCTAGCTAGCAGATTTTAAAACTTTGTGGACTTCAACTCCCAGAATTCCCCAGCTAGCAGATTTTAAAACTTGGTGGACTTCAACTCCCAGAATTCCCCAGCTAGCAGATTTCAAGACTTTGTGGACTTCAACTCCCAGAATTCCCCAGCTAGCAGATTTTAAAACTTTGTGGACTTCAACTCCCAGAATTCCCTAGCTAGCAGATTTCAAGACTTTGTGGACTTAAACTCCCAGAATTCCCCAGCTAGCAGATTTTAAAACTTTGTGGACTTCAACTCCCAGAATTCCCCAGCTAGCAGATTTTAAAACTTTGTGGACTTCAACTCCCAGAATTCCCTAGCTAGCAGATTTCAAGACTTTGTGGACTCCCAGAGTTGAGTATGATGGCTGGGGAACTCTGGGAGTTGAAGTCCATGAGTCTTATTAAGTTGCCACGTTTGGAGAGCCCTGCTCTTTCATTTCATTCAGCCCATTCCGAGACAAACTCTAAACCAGAAGTCTCCAATCTTGGCCACTTTAAGCCTGGCGGACTTCAATTCCCAGAATTCCCCAGCCGGCAAAGCCATCGGAATGGGCTGAACGAAATGAAGGAGCAGGGCTCTCCAAATGTGGCAACTTTATAAGACTTGTGGACTTCAACTCCCAGAATTCCCCAGCCATCGTACTCAACTCTGGGAGTTGGAAGTCCCCAAAGTCTTGAAATCTGCTAGCTGGGGAATTTTGGGAGTTGAAGTCCTCAAGGCTTATAAGAGTTGCCCAGCTTGGAGAGAGCCGTGCAATCAAGGGAGGCAGAATTGTTCTGAAGGTTGGGATACTCCCAAGAGAAGGGGGAAAAAAAAAAGGCAGCTATGTCCCAAAAATGCTTTTTCAAAAGGCAACTGGACTTTTTTGGGTTTTCCTTGAAGAGGTTCCGCTCCTCATCCAAGAAGCTTCTTCAGAACTGATGAGAAGCGAAACGTCTTCAAGGAAAACCCAAAAAAGTCCAGTTTACTTTTGAAAAAAAAAAAAAGCATCTTTGGGACAACCATGACCTGGTTGACTGAGTACAGTACTGTACAGTAGGAAAGAATAGAACATAACACAACACAACAAGTTGGAAGGGAACATGGAGGTCTTGTAGTCCAACCCCCTGCTTAGGGAGGAAACCCTATACCAGTGATGGCTAACCTTTTTGCCATCGTGTGCCAAAAGCGGGGAGAGCATGGTGGGGTCACACACACGCGTGCCCACATCCATAATTCTATGTGCCCCCCCCCCCCCCGTGCTCTCCCCACTTTTGGCACGGTGGGCCTGGTAGGCCCGTTTTTTTGCTCTCCCCAGGCTCCAGAGCCTTTCTAGGAACCTGGATTGGCCAAAAATGGATTTCCCCACACACACCCCCGAGGCCCTCTGGAGGCCAGAAACAATGTGTTTCCTGACTTCTGGTGGGCCCAGAAGGCCTGAAAATCAGCTGGACGGCGCACGCATGCGTGCTGGAGCTGAGCTCGCATGCCCACCAATATGGCTCCACGTGCCACCTGTGGCACCCGTGCCATAGGTTCGCCATCACGGCCCTATATCATTTCAGACAAATGGTTGTCCAATCTCTTCTTAAAAACTTCCAGTGTTGGAGCATTCACAACCTCTGGAGTTAAATCTCCTCTGAAGACAAATGGTAGCTATGCTCCCCACAAGCTCTTAAAAAATACAAAGGTGAAAGCCAGTACCTGGGCTTTGGATTTTGGGGGTGGGTCAGAACAGCTAAAACTTTCGTGCAGTCTCCAACCTACCCTTTGTGGGAAAGGTTGTAGAGAAAGTGGTGGCACTTCAGCTCCTGCGGTCATTGGATGAATCGGATTATCTGGACCCTTTTCAGTCAAGCTTCAGGCCTGGCTACAGCACGGAAGCTGCCTTAGTCACGCTGATGGAGGATTTCTGGCGAGCCCGAGATGGGGGTCATTCCTCTATCTTGGTGCTACTTGACCTCTCAGCCACTTTCGATACCATTGACCATGGTATCCTTCTGGGGCGACTAAGGGAATTGGGAGTGGGAGGTGTTGTGGTGGTTCTCCTCCTATCTCTTTTATATATATATATAGGTCTTTGGTTATTCGGGTCTTCTCCCGCGTAGAATTGGAAGTATGTATGGAATATATATAAATTTTATTATACGAAATAGCAATACAATCAAAACATTTTCAGTTCCGTGGTGCAGATACATATATACAAACTTTTTATTTGCCATTTACTTCTTCTTAGAGTTGGATTTAATCTAAGTTATTACAAATAATAGTGCTCAAATCCTTAAAGTACATGTGATATTGTTCGTTTCTTTATAATCTTTATTAATTAGTTAATAATTGATCTCTATACTCTACCTCATTTTTTATTTCTTTTCTCTATCCACTCATACCACATGTCCCACGCGCTATAGTATTCCGAATCTTCTCTGTCATTAATTTCTAGAGTTAATGTATTCATTTCGGCGCACTCCAGTGCTTTCCTAATAACATATTCTTCAGATGGTAACTGTTTTTCTTTCCAATACTGGGCAAAAGAAATTCTTGCGGCTGTCATAATATGTATAATTAAATACCTTTTCTTTTTTGCATATTCTGTTTTCAAGATTCCCAGGAGAAATGCTTTTGGGTTCTCCTCCTATCTCTCTGGTCGATCACAGTCGGTGCTGGTAGGAGGACAGAGGTCAACCCCTAGGCCCCTCGTCTGCGGGGTGCCTCAGGGCTCGGTCCTCTCTCTCCTCCTATTTAACATCTACATGAAACCGCTGGGTGAAATCATCCAAGGACACAGGGTGGGGTATCAGCAGTATGCTGATGATACCCAGCTGTATATCTCCACCCCTCGCCAGTTCAGTGAGGCGGTGAATGTGATGTGTTGATGCCCGGAGGCTGTGAGAGTCTGGATGGGAGTCAACAGGCTCAGACTTAACCCAGACAAGACCGAATGGCTGTGGGTATTGCCCCCTAAAAACTATGTCGATTGTCCACCCTTGGTTCTGGGGGCGGGGGGGGGGGGAAGTGCCGAAAAGGTTTGCCATTACTGGCCTAGTCACTTCTATTGCAGGCTTTCGTCCAGTGGGGGGGGGGGGGGGGGGTAATGTGACTGGGTGGGTGTGGCCAATTTTTTTTTAACCCTTTAAAACCATTTTTTCTACAAATTCTTTGGCGAAGAAGTTGTAAGAAAATGCTTTCAAAAGGCTCTGAGATCCCAGCTGAGTTGCCTGATCGGCAGATGCTTTTATTTATTTATTTATTGATTGATTGATTGATTGATTCGATTTATATGCCACCCTTCTCTGGAGACTCAGGGCAGCTTACAATGCGTTAAGCAATAGCCTTCATAGTTTTGTATATACCTGCTTAGTAGGGCTTTCGGCCCCCCCTAAAAGCCTCTGACGATCCCAGCTGAGCCGCATGATCATCAGAGGCTTTTTTTTTTTTACTTTTAAAAGCATTTTTTTTGGCTGAAGAGGTTGTAGAAAAAATGCTTTTAAAAATAATAAAAAAAAGCCTCTGATGATTGTGTGGCTCAGCTGGGCTGGGGGGGGGGCAGGGATTTTTACTACTGGTTCTCTGAACCACCCGCCTCCCTCGCTATTGGATTGGGTGATCTGGTCCGAACTGGGAGCATTTCACACCTCTCAAATTCTATCTGATGTTCTCCATTTGTTTTGCGGGAGGGGCGGGAATCTTGTTGGCATTGAGATGGCTTTGGTTTTGATCTCCATGCCAATTTTCTTTTGAGACAGGGGCAGCGTTGTCATTACCGGGCAGAAGCATCGATCCAGTCGGCCGTAGCCCAGAGAAAGAAAATGGCCGCAGAGCTCAGGGAGAAATCGGCTCCGGGTCCTTTGAAGGCCGAGCAAGGGAAAGGGAGGCAGATGGGAGAACGCCTCCTGGCGGGGGCCACGAAAGAGAAGGGAGTGGGCCCGGGCTCCCGCCTGATTCCCACAGGCCGCATCCAGGATTTCTGGGAGAGGGCTGATCCTGAAAAAACAACCCCAGAACCTTGCAGGAACCTGCAGCAACGGTGGGAATCTCAGCTGCAGGAATTCTTGAAGGTTCTAGAAGCTCCTTCCTTGGAAGGGGGAAGTTCACAGCCTCGGACGCCTCTGCCCAGAAGTGACCCTCGCCCGTCCCTGACCTCCTTCCGAGGGAGAGCCAGTTGCCCCCAGCAGCCTCGAGCCGAGAGAGGGACCCAGCTCACGATCAGCCTGAGTGGAGAAGCCCACAGGATGGAGCCTCCGAAGAGGTTTCCCGGTCAGAAAACTCCCAGGCTTCCCCGGGGCCAGCAGGCCATCAGCTGGAACGACGAATGCTGCCTCTTCCGGCAATTCGGCTACCAGGAAGCCAATGGGCCTCGGGAAGCCTGCCGTCACCTCCGAAGGCTTTGCCACCAGTGGCTGAAACCCGATCAGCACACCAAGGAGCAGATCCTGGAGATGGTAGTGCTGGAGCAGTTCCTGGCTATTCTGCCCCCGGAACTGCAGGGCTGGGTGCGTGAGTGTCGCCCTCTGACTTGCACCCAGGCTGTGATCCTGGCGGAGGATTTCCTGCTGCGAGAGCAAGAGAGCAAAGGCCAAGAAGAACAGGTGAGGGATTGCCCCGGGGGGCGGGGGGAGGAGTGTCTCTCGGTGGTGGGAAGAAGGGAAGAGAGGCCAGGCTGTCTCTGGAGGGGTAGATGAGGATGGGAGGGTGGATTGGGCAGAAGGGAAGGGGAGAAGGGAAAAAGGAAAGGAGAGGGAAGCGGAAACGAAAGAGGAATAAAAGCAAAGAGGAAAGGGAAGGGGAAAGGGAAGAAAGAATGGAGAGGAAAGAAGGGAAGAGGAAAGAAAAGGAAAGAGGAAAGGAAAAGAAAAGAAGGAAGGGCAAGGATAGGCAAGGGGAAAGAAAAGAGGAAAGGAAGGGGGAATAAAAGGAAAGGAAGGGAAAAGGAAAGAAGGAAAGGAGAATAAAAGGAAAGAGAATGGAGAGGAAAGAAGGAAAGAGGAAAGAAAAGAAAAGTGGAATGAAAGAAGGAAAGAGGAAAGGAAAAGGAAGGAAGGGCAAGGATGGGCAAGGGGAAAGAAAAGAGGAATGTAAGGGGGAATGAAAGGAAAGGAAGGGAAAGAAGGAAAGGGGAAGGAAAATGGAAGAGGAAAAGAAAAGGAAGGGGAAGGCGAGAGAAAGGGGAGGGAGGGAGGGGAAAAAAGGGAAGAGAGAAAGGGAAGAGGAGTCAGCCAGGCAGGAAGGAGAAAGAAAACTAAAGTTACAGAAAGAATACCTGGAAATTAGAAGAGCCAAAGGGAACAAATTCCCATCTGGCAAATGCATTGTGAGGACAGGCCAATCTGATGCAGTGGGCAAAAGCTCCAGTCAAGGCACCGGAAAATTCTTGAGTTCTAATTCTGCTATAAACATGAGGTCAGGTGGATGACAGGGCCAGTCCCTCCTTTCTCAGTCCTGAGGAAGAGGAGGAAGAGGAGGAGCAGGTGGCAAGGGAAACAGTGTCTGACAACATGGCCGGAAAAATTGCAGGGTCATGCTATTGATCCAAAGGCAAGCGTATCCTGAACCGTCTTGCTAAACGGAAGGGCTGGGACTCTCTTCTGTTTCAGGCCGTCAGCCTCTTGGAGAAGGACCCTTTGACTGAGAAGGCCCCCCTGGAAAGCTGGCAGAGACCCTCCCTTAGAGAGACGAAGCGGGAGAGCGACCGACACGTGGTGCTGTTGGGTGAGGGCCTTTGGGGGTCGGGCACTTCTGAAAGGAAACGTTTTGGGGAAAATGCTGAGGGTAGCTCTTTATGACCGTCAGGGTTGCAACATTCCCCATGGGCACGTGAGCAAAATTCAGATTTTGTTTTTAGCGACTGGTTCATATTTATGACGGTTGCAGTATCCCGGGGTCATATGATCCCCGTTTGCGACCTTCTGACAGGCAAAGTCAATGGAGATTGATTGGTTGATTCAATTAGGTTCAGGTTTATAAAATATATTCATATAGATGATGAGAAATTATGTGAGGTACAGAATATTTACCGGGTTTCTCTGAAAATAAGACCCTGTCTTATATTGTTTTGAACCCTGAAATAAGCACTTGGCCTATTTTCGGGGAGGTCTTATTATTTGGGGGGGGGGGTGGAACAAGATGGAGCCCCTCTTGCCATCTTATCTGATTTCCAGCTCTGCTTTTAAATATTTTCAGGGAGGGCTTATTTTCATGGGGGAGGCTTATTTTAGTGCATGCGCTCAAAAGCCCTGTAATCTTGGTTATGTAGGAAAAACCTGGCTAAAAGAAAAACATACATAAAACCTACGAAAAGTAAGAAAATAGAAATTGTACCTTTACAGGGAGGATACATGAGATGTGGGTGTGGCTTACTGATGATGGCTAACGGGCCAGAAATAGATCTATATAAGTCTCTCACTAGTCAGCATTGGGCCTGCTGGCTGCCAGAAGAAAAAAAAAGCCCAGAATTCACTGTGCTAGGGCTGCAGAAAAATCTTGGTTACGTAGGAAAAACCTGGCTAAAAGAAAAACACACATAAAACCTACGAAAAGTAAGAAAATAGATTTTATGTGTGTGTGTGTGTACACACACACACACACATACATACATAGATGTATGAAAGTTATGCAGGTTAGAGAATGAAGATTCTAGGAGATTGATTCAATTTACTTAGATATACCGTATTTTTCAGAATATAAGGCGTACCTTTTTTCCCCCCTAAAAGGAGGTGAAAATTTGGGTGCTTTTTATGCACCGAATGTAGCCCCATCCCACCCTTTGGCCTCTGCCTCCCAGCAATTTATCTCCTTGTAGCAAGCAGCAAGAAGAAACAGCCCATTTCAGCTTCAGCACAGCCTAATTAGCACAAGTTGATTGTCCCTTGGATCAGCCTCCTGACTCTCAGCTGTTTCAGGCGGCAGGGATTGCCATTGCCTATTGCTGCGTGGGCCACTGCTGCTTGCTGCAAGGTGGTAAATTGCTGGGAGCAGATTTTTTTTTTCCTGTGCTAATCAAGCTATGCTGAAAACGAAAATGAAAGTAAAGCAGGCTGTTTGCTGTTTGCTGCAACGAGGCAAAATTGCTCAGAGGCAGAGGGAGATTTCTTTTTCTCACCAAAAAAGGTAAGTGCATCTTATAGTCTGTAGTGTCTTATACTCCGAAAAATATGGTATGTTTATAAATTAGATGAAAAACTGTGAAAAAAGTATATAGGTGATGAGAATGAGGATTATAGCAGATTGATGTATTCATTTTCATTTATATGGATGGATGCAGAGGGAGAGAGAGAGATGATACACAGATAAATAGACAGACAGATAGATGATGTATGGATGACAAGAAATACAGGGTAGAGAACGAGGATGCCAGCTGATTGATTGATTGATTGGATCTACCTATATATCCATTTATGTAGATGAGGAGGAGTTCTGTGAGGAAGACAGCGAGGATCGAGAGTCGGGTTGGGAGTGGTCCGGAAGAGGCGAGCCCGGCGTCTCCTGTTCTCCCAATCCGGGAGAAGCATCTGAAACCCTCTACTGGAACAGCGAGGAGAAGGCCGAAGGCAAATTCATCAATTCCCAGGGGACCTACGAGGACTTGGACGAGAGCGTCCTGCAGCCCAGCCTCTTTCCCAGCGAGCCAGACAACACCTGCCTGATTTGCCGCAAAGTCTTCCGGCGCCGTTCCAACCTCATCGCCCACGAGCGGACCCACTCCGGCGACCAGTGGTACAACTGCTCGGAGTGCGGGAAGAGTTTCGTCAGCCGGGCCGCCTTCCTCATCCACCAGCGGGTCCATACGGGGGAGAAGCCCTATAAGTGCTCTTACTGTGGCAAGGGCTTCAACACGGGCTCGAGCCTCACCCGCCACAAGCGCATCCACACGGGCGAGAAACCCTACAAGTGCCTGGATTGCGGGAAGCGTTTCAATGACTACTCCAACTTCATCGTCCACAAGCGGATTCACACGGGCGAGAAACCTTACGAGTGCTCGATCTGCGGGAAGAGGTTCAGCGACAACTCGAACTTTATCAAGCACCACCATTGAGAAGCTGCCCGATTTGGCTGGTAGTGTTGTGTCTTTTTTTTTGTTGTTTTTTTCTTTCCTTCTTCCACAATAGAATCGCCATTAGGGCGGCAAGAGACAGACCTACTGTCACAAAAGCATTTCTTCCTAGAGATATGCCAGATGTGGGTTTCTGCATTCTCAAGTTGACTCGAGTGGTTTGGGGTTCTTCTTGGGTTAGGATGCTACTCTGTAGAGGCCGAAAACTTCCTCCATTTTTATCCCAAAGGTGCTTATTTTTATCCCAAGAGGCAACTGGGCTTTTTGGTTTTTCTTTGAAGATGTTTTCGCTTCTCATCCAATGTCAGCGTTCCAGAAAACCCCTGACTCTCAGTAAGACACAGAAGCAGGCTTTTTCCAAAGTTCGCTTTACTAGAAGTAGGTAAACTGGCACATCTGGGAAAACCCATATCTGAAAAGCCCGGGCTTACCTTCAGTAATTCAAAGCTCCCCAAACCACCCGCTTTCTTCTCAATCGATCACATGCTCCAATCAACGTCTGTTCCACCTCGACCCAGCCCCTGACCACTCTTCCTCCAGATGCTGGATCACCCTGACCTTGACCGATAGGAAGAACGCTATTATGTCTACTAATTCCCCTCTCCTAAATCCCCCCTCCTACACATGAGGAGGTGGCAACGTTGAAGCTTCCAGCCTAATATGGCTTTCAAGGCTGACAGGCGTCCCCCCCTTGCAGAAAGAACCACATCCTGAAAAATAAAACAGACAAAACACAAAAGAAGGGGTTAACGCTTAGCACCAATCCCTTTAACACCCCCCCCTCCCCTCCCCAGGAGGACCTTTCGGTTTGTCAGGAAATTTGTCAGGAAATTGTTTCACATCCCAACACTTAACTCAAGTAGCTTCAGTCAAAGAGTAACCTTTCCAGTGTCCCAACTATTGTAATCGACCCCTGTAGAGTCTAGAGTCCAGCCTTGGAAGCCATATTAGGCCGGAAGCTTCAATGCTGCCCCTTCACCTTTGACTGGATGGTGAGGAATGGAAGGATTTCTATTCTTTGCAGACAGCTGGGCATTTGCATCCTTTTAAGGAGCCATTGAGGCCCCTTGGAGGTTTATGTGTGTCCTCAGGGTCACTTGAGTGGTGCAAATGGGTGGGGAGCCTTTTTGGAACTGCTGAAAAGGCTTGTAGACTGGAGATAGATGATGTCATATCCTTCTCCCTCATGGCCCTCAGGACCCAGATAAAACCCCAAGTGGCCTCAGCGGCTCTCTAAAAAAGAGTGCAAATGACTTAGCGGTCTGCAAAGAAATAGAAATCTTTCCATTCCCTCACCGCTGAATGAAGAAGCTTCTTGAATGAGAAGCGAAACGTCTTCAGAGAAAAAACAAAGTCCACTTGCCTCTTGAAAAAGCATCTTCGGGACCACCATGAGCTGAACGACTGTGAGAATCTCCGTAGACTTCCATTTGTATCATTTCATTTTTTTCCCCCACCCCTCTTAAAAGGCAGTTCCCACAACCCTAACTCGGTTTTTTTCTGTCTGCGGTCTGGGAATGTGGCAATTTCAGGCATCACGGTATTTAGGAAGTCCAAGGAAATAATAACCTCTCATTGTAGTCTCGGGGGGTGTGTGTGTGTGTGTAACTACAGACGGTTCTCTTACATACGGCCGCCACTGAGCCCCAAGTATCCATTGCTAAGCAAGACAGCTGTTAAATGAGTTTCGCCTCATTTTACAACCTTCCTTGCCACAGTTATTAAGTTGCTCGCATGGGTGGAGTTGTGAGCGCCTGTGACGCTCGCGTGAATGGACTGCAAGTGTCCGTGTGAGTGTGCCTGCGAGGGCCTGTGACATTTGCATGAGGGGGCTGTGCACACAAACGTGTGCGCACACCAGCCAGCTACTCAAACGGTCCGGTGACCAATAGGCTGCGGCCCAGTAGTGGGTCACCGCTCACAGGTTTGGGACCCCTGGTTTAATGGCTTTTCTGATCAAGAAATTCTTCCTTGTAAAACGGGGGTCTCCAATCTTGGCCACTTTAAGGCTTGTGGACTTCAACTCCCAGAATTCCTCAGCCAGCAAAGCTGAGGAGTTGAATTCCAAGTTGCCAAGATGGAAGACCCCTGTTATAAAAGCTTGCTGGCTGAGGAATTCTGGGAGTTGAAGTCTTCAAGTTGCCAAGATTGGAGACCCCTGTTAGAAATGCTTGGATGTCGTTCTGGAGACTTCCATTCTATAGTTCTTGTCTACTCCTGGGTGTGATGGATAATAAATCCACACCCATCGGAGAAATGCAATCACCCTTCGCATATTATCCAGAAGTTTCCACCATCCTTGATATTCTCCTCAGCTTTCTTTCCAGCTCCTCAGCTCCCTTCTTCTGGGGCAACCCAAACTATCTACAGTACAGGTAGTCCTCGACTTACGACCACAACCAAGCCCCGAATTTCGGTTGCTAAGAGAAACCTTTGTTAAGTGAATATTGCCCTAATATTACAACCTTTTTTGCCCGTTTGTTAAAGCGAGTCCCCACAGTTGTTAACTCAACAAGGTTGTGAAGTGAATCTGTCTTCCCCGCTGAAGGTTGGTCTTCAGAAGGTCGTAAAAGGGGATCACCTGACCCCCAACCCCACAGGAACACTGGCCGTCATAAATATGAGTCCATTGCCACGTGTTTGAATTTTGATCACGTGATCACGGGGATGCTGCAAAGGTTATAAGTGTGAAAAACGGTCACTTATTTCAGTGCCGCTGGAATGGTCACTAAATGAACAGTCACTAAACCTAATCTAATCATTTAAATACGAGCCAGCAGTGTGCGGCAGCTGCCAAAAAAGCCAACACAGTTCTAGGCTGCATTAACAGAGGGATAGAATCAAGATCACGTGAAGTGTTAATACCACTTTATAATGCCTTGGTAAGGCCACACTTGGAATACTGCATTCAGTTTTGGTCACCACGATATAAAAAAAGATGTGGAGACTCTAGAAAGAGTGCAGAGAAGAGCAACAAAGATGATTAGGGGATTGGAGGCTAAAACATATGAAGAATGATTGCAGGAACTGAGTATGTCTAATTTAATGAAAAGAAGGACTAGGGGAGACATGATAGCAGCGTTCCAATATCTCAGGGGTTGCCACAAAGAAGAGGGAGTCAAGCTATTCTCCAAAGCTCCTGAAGACAGGACATGAAGCAATGGATGGAATCTAATCAAGGAGAGAAGCAACTTAGAACTAAGGAGAAATTTCCTGACAGAACAATTACTCAGTGGAACAACTTGCCTCCAGAAGTTATGAATGTTCCAACACTGGAAGTTTTTAAGAAGATGTTGGATTTGTCTGAAGCGGTGTAGGGTTTCCTACCTAAGCAGGGGGTTGGACTAGAAGACCTCCAAGGTCCCTTCCAACTCTGCTATTCTAAATGAATTGTTCGAACGGTCACTAAATGAACTGTTGTAAATCGAGAACGACCTGTACCATCTCCTCCCAGATTGGGATTATCAGGCTGGCTATGCGCGAATGATCTTTGCTAGGGTCCATTCAGGGTTCCGTGTGTTGTGTGATGTTCAGGCAGTTGGGTTAGTTCTGGGAACTCAGGGATAAAACTAACCGAGTTTGATGTACCGTGCGACCCTGATCCTTGGTTTGTTTTGGAATGGAGTCTGTGATAACTAGAGAATTGCCCCTCCGGTTCACCCTAGCACA
The DNA here is from genome assembly GCA_030761175.1 of Masticophis lateralis. Lineage (NCBI taxonomy): Eukaryota > Metazoa > Chordata > Lepidosauria > Squamata > Colubridae > Masticophis > Masticophis lateralis. Next base: position 15,620,991 of record JAUDYJ010000002.1, read on the forward strand.
CTAAGGCAGAGGTCCCCAACTTCTCTGGGTTGGCGCCTTTACACGTGTGTACGTGCGAATGGGGCCGTGAGTTTTTGCACGTTTGTAGTGTGAGGGTGTGTGTGTGCCCACAGGTACATGCACTGGCCAGGCACTCACGCGGCCCGGTGGCGAACAGCTCACGGCCCGGTAGTGGGCCGTTTCCCACAGGTTGGGGAGCCCTGCCCCAAGGCATCCTGTGTTTCCTTTGCTTTTGATTTGATGTGTTGTGTGGATACACATCCTGTGTCTGTGTGGCTTTCGGTTCGATCTTAACACTTTTATTGGAGATGTTCCTTTCCAGTTTGTGCAAAGAACCAAAGATGGAGCCTTCCTCCTTCCCCCCTCAGAGTTATAGACCTTGACAGCTGTATTAAACCAGCTGAGCATGTGTGAGGGGTGTGTGTGTGTGTGTGTGTGTGTGTGTGTGTGTGTGTGTGTAGTTTTAGGCCTCTCCAGGTAGACTCAATATGTTGGATTCTTGCTGCTTTCTTGCTGGGGTTGGTTTCCTTCATTACCTGGCTAGGTAACATCATCAGTGTGAGGGAGAGTTGATATGCCATTGCGTTACTCAAGCACTTTTGATTGTTTTAAGTTTTCTAATGGACAGGAAGTTAAATCCTCAATTTGAGTGACGTTTTGGGATTCTTAATTCACAAGCAATATTTTGTTGACTTTCGGGCTCCTCCTTGAGGGGCGGCAATAAATAATTCTGACAGGGACACTCCCCCCCCAACTTTTTTTACATTTTATTTTTAGTTTCTAACCTTCCTTTTTACTAATACAGGTAGTCCTCGACTTATGACCACAATTGAGCCCAAAATTTATGTTGCTAAGTGTGACATTTGTTAAGTGAGTTTCGACCCGTTTTACGACTTTGCCTGCCACGGTTGTTAAGTGAATCGCTGCAGTTGTTAAGTCAGCAACACAGTTGTTGAGTGAATCTGGCTTCCCTGTGGACTTAGCTTGTCCGAAGGTTGCAAAAGGAGGAGCCCCGGGACACTGCAACCGTCATAAATGTGAGTCAGGTGCCAAGTGCCTGAATTTGGATCATGTAACTGTGGAAAGGCTGCATGGAGAGAAATGATTGTAAGTGACTTTTTTCAGTGCCGGTGTGGCTTTGAATGGTCACAAAACGAATTGTTGTAAGTCAAGTTAATGGTGGGATCTTCTACAGAACAGTTTTCTGTGTCACGTAATAAGCTTAAGTGACTGCAGCTAGTCCTCAGCTTAGAAGCACAATCGAGACTGACATTTCTGTTGCTAAATGAGACAGTTAAGTGAGTTTCTCCCAGGAGTGAAATGCTCCCGGTTCAGACCCGATCGCCCAATCCGGTAGCAATGGAGGTGGGTGGTTCAGAGAACCGGTAGCAAAAATCCCTGCGCCTCCCCCCGCCACATGCCCAGTTGAGCCGTGCAATCATCAAAATCATCAAATATATATATATATAATATGTATATGAAATCCTATTCTGTTCTATTCTCCCTGAGTCCTTCGGGAGAAGGGCGGTATAGAAATTCAATAAATAAATAAATAAATCAGAGGCTTTTTTTTTTTTTAACTTTTAAAAGCATTTTTTCTACAACCTCTTCTGCCGAAGAGGTTAAAAGAAAAAAAAAGCCTCTGCCGATCAGGCAACTCAGCTGGGATCATCAGAGGCTTTTAAAAGAAAAAAATATCTGCCGATCAGGCAACTCGACTGGGATCGTCAGAAGCTTTTAAAAGAAAAAAAGTATCTGCTGATCAGGCAACTCGGCTGGGATCGTCAGAGGCTTTTAAAAGAAAAAAAGCCTCTGCCGATCGCTGAAGAGGTTGTAGAAAAAATAGCTTTAAAAGTTAAAAAAAAAAAAAGTAACCCATGCCCACCCAGTCACATTACTCCCCCACACCAAGCTACGCCCACAGAACCGGTAGTAACAAATTTTACATTTCACCACTGGTTTCTCCCCATTGTACGACCTTTCCTGCTACGGTTGTTAAGTGAATCGCTGCAGTTGTTAAGTGAATTACATGGTCAGTAAGTGAATCTGGCTTTCCCCATTGATTTTGCTTGTCTGGAAGTCACAAAAGCGGATCACGTGACCCCAGGAACACTGCGCCCGTCATAAAATACGAGTCAGTTGCTAAGGGTCCCAAGTTTTGATCAGGTGACCATGGGAGCTCTGCAACGGTCGTCAATCACACCGAAAGTCATCTATCACTTTTTTCAGTACTGTTGTAAATGCGAACAGTCATTAAACGAATGGTTGTAAACCGAAGACTACCTGAAATTACCCTGAGGGGGTTCTATTGTCAGCAGAGGACCTGGGAATGCTGGGTTCAAATCTCTTATTCATAGAAAAAAATAATAAAAAACACCCTGCTGGGTGTGTTTTCTCCATAGTGAGCTCTAGTTAAGTCAGTTTTCTGGAGAGTTTATCGATGGCCATCAAAATGCAACCTGAGTATCCCTCAGGTCCATTGGTGAGTCCCAGACTGACCTACCTCTTAGGGGCGTTGTGAAGATTGAAGGCTGGAGAAGAATTGAGTCACCAAGATTATGAAACATGCAGAGTTGGTTCATTCTACTGCTTTGTTTACCTTTTGCGACTTAGTTACCAGTTGTGTAAATCCTCGCCACCCCTTTGTGTAGTTTCTCATTCGCTTATTGTGTGATTCCCCACAAATGGATTAATTCCACAGCTAAATGGAGCGTCGTATTTTATGAACGCAAAAGATATTTCTCTGAACTCTTTGGAAGATGGGAGCACGGAAGAAATCCCTTTGTTATTTCCTTCTTTCTTTCTTTCTTTCTTTCTTTCCTTCCTTCCTTCCTTCCTTCCTTCCTTCCTTCCTTCCTTCCTTCCTTCCTTCCTTCCTTCCTTCCTTCCTTCCTTCCTTCCTTCCTTCCTTCCCCCAGGGCTTGTATGAATGCAAGAATTGGCATTTCTTGTGGTGTGATACTGTTTGGGTGTTCATGAAAATTATTCTTCCCCCCCCCCCTTTTATTTTCCTTTTTTTCAAAATGGTGCTTGAAGGTTTCTGTCACTAAGTGAGTTTCCTCCTGCTTAGAAGAGAGTTGAGAAATGTTCCTGGTTGGAATGCAGCATCGCAACTGGTCAACCCCACCCAAGTCATGTGTGTAATTTGGCTGCACAATAGTATGACTGCTAATTTTAAAAAAGGGGGAAACTAATAATCGGGTACAGGTAGACCAGGGGTGTCAAACTTGATTTCGTTGAGGGCCGTATCAGGGTTGTGTTTCACCTTTTGGGGGGGGGCAGAGTGAATGTGGCCGGGGGGGGGGGCATTGGCCATCTCAACATCACTCATGTTGGGGGCACCTGTGGTGGCCCGAGCACTCTGCCAGCAAAAACGGACTCCCGAGCTCCGTTTTCACCCGCAACAGCCTCCTGCAACCCTCTGCCAGTGAAAACGGAACTCAGGAGGGCCGCCTGCAGCCCTCACAAATTCCATTTCCACTGGCAGAGGCACCACGGGGCGGCTCCGCGGGCCAGATTCAGCCCCCGGGCCTTGAGTTTGACACCCCCGAGATAAACCTTGAGTTACAACTGTAATGGAGCCTGCCCATTATGGCCGGAAGTCACGAGGTTACAAACTCCTTTTGTGGTAGTCGTTAAATTAACAGATTATTTGTTATGAGCCCCAGTTTTAATGTCAACCAGAAATAAATGCCAGTCACATGACCACAGGGCACCGCTAAAACCTGGTCATGTGACCACAGGGCACTGCTAATAGCTGTAAACGTGGCCCAGTTGCCAAACGCTCAGCGTGTGATTGTGTGACCATGGGAGAGGAGTGACTATTGTAACTTTGAATCTAAGTCATAAGTACCTCCAGATCGGTCCGTCATAATTTTGGACTCCGGTTAAGCGATCAGTTGTAAGTCAAGGACTACCTGTAGAAAGTGATTAGCTGACCAAGGAGAATGAAGAAAGACTAGATACAAACAAGTAGAAATAATGGTGTTATTGTCTAGTTAGGGCATTCTTGATGTTTGCCAGAGCAGTATCTCAAAATGACGACGGGGCATCTGATTGGTTACTCCTTTTGTATCTGGGGAGATCTTCCTGTCCCTTGATCGCTGGAGATGCTCTGTTGCCCATCCTTTCCCCATTCTGTGACTTTTTTCATCAGTCCTAAGAATGCTGCGGCCTGGCGCTGGATTTGGAATCCTTCCTTCCAAAGAGATCATCAGAATTGTACAAGTTGGGCAGACACGTAGCAAAACATCCACCGAATAGTAATTTTTACACCTTTTGGAAATGTAATAATATCCAGTAAGTGAACTTTTAATAACGAATGTTCAATAAACGAAACTTTTAATAAAATTTAAATTCATTCAAGCGTGGACCCTGCTGTCTGTTTCTTGGCTATGACTCAACACGTGGTCCTTAGCCAGGCCACAGGGATGGGAGAGCGGGTGAAAATCCAGGTGGTGGTTACTGCTATGTGTCAACTGTCCAGCTGGCGAACCCAGAAAAAGAAACTCTGGGACATTGTTTTACCAAGAGTGCGAACTTTACTGAATTAAATCCTCATTGGCACAGAAAGAGCAAAACCAGCTCTGGGCTTCCCACGCAAAAACATGCATAGTTCATTCCCCCTTTTCCCCATGAGCCACCCAGAATCTATTACCCTGTTTCTCTGAAAATAAGACATCCCCTGATAATGAGCCCAATCGGGCTTTTGAGCGCATGCGCTAAAATAAGCCTCCCCCTGAAAATGAGCCCTCCCCGAAAATATTTAAATGCAGACCTGGAAATCAGGTAAGATGGCAAGAGGTGCCCCAAAATAATAAGACCTCCCCGAAAATAAGGCCAAGTGCTTATTTCGGGGTTCAAAAAAATATAAGATAGGGTCTTATTTTCGGGTATGTCCACCAATCAGTTCATTTTGTTATGGGAACCGGCCGGCCCTACTGAGACATCTGCTCGGGGTGTCCTTGAAGGGGGAGCAATATTTCCTGGGAACCAACTGTTCTGATCTAGCGGTTCCCAAACCACGAACAGACTCCTTATCCCGACAAAAATCCCTTTTTATTAAGTTACTGTGAATTTCTCTCATTCACCTTCAGCAAAATCTATCAAGTGTGAATTTACAGTCACAGACTTTATCTGGCTTGGAGAGCTGCCAGGCCGATCTCTTCAAAACTTGGCAAGGAGCCTCAGAGAGTCACGAACCAATTAAGCAAACTAATTGTCTCCTACAAACACCCGTCCCCATTGGCTCCTCTTTTATTCCCTATGGGAGGGGCCATTCATCGTCCACCTGTGGCCTTACTCCCAAATTGATCCTTGTTCCTTAGCTGTTCCCTTCATCTGGCAACTCTGCGCATGCGCACACTGGGAACAGGCCCCAGCTGTTTGTTTGCCTCACTGATGTCTGACTCTGAAGGCATCTGATAACTGTCATGCAGCCCTGCCCCCAACTCTGCCTCTGACGCACTCGTCAGAGCCTTCCCCAGACTGCAGGATTGTGTTGTGGCCCCTCAGTGGCCTGTACAGTTAGTAGCTGATTCTGACAGCGAGGAGGCTGGTGTGGTGCTGCGCCAGCAGCCTGTGCAGCTGGCGCTCAAGTCAGACAATGAGGAGGCTGGAGAAGATGTGGTGCCAGAGGCTGGGATTCAGTCAGCGTCTTCAAAACCTCCAGAAGCTCCCTTAAGTTAAGAGGACGAAGAGGAGGAGCCTCTTCTCGATCCTCGAGCGTGCAGAGCTGTTAAAAGGCAGGAGTGGCTTCTAAGGAGGAGGTATCCTCCAGAGTAGGGCTTGGGGCTAATTGGCCACTCCTCTAGCCTATTTAAGGAAGGACGACGACTGATGCAATTTGCAGGGAACAACTTCGTTCATATTCCTTCGCGTCTTGATTCCAGAAATGTTTGATTCGGCTCGTTTCTCTCTTGTCAGTTTTCTTGCAAATTGCTTCTGGGCATTCTGCCAACCACACTAAGATTGTGGTTATCTGAAATACTGCGCCTCAGAATTGAGTTATTATTCTTTGGATTCTTGTTGGCTGTTAATGAAGTTAAATTAACAGCCCTTGCTCAGAAAAGACTGATTTAAACTGTACTTGTTTAAGGTGTTGGGCAGCATAGAAATGCGATAAATTAAATTAAATTAAATTGTGTTCGAATAACTACTAAGAAAGCTCATTAGTAGTCCTTAATTAGTAAACTAAGGTTTATACTGACTTTGTGTGTGCTGCGTTCTTTGGGGTCCGTAGGTGGGGCGGGGCAGGACAGACTGGCCCATGTTCCTCCCCAACCTCCTCACTGTCCGAATCTGCTATCAGCTCCGCTGGCTGCTCGCAGGCCATAACACCAACATTCCAATCCACCACCACCCTATTTGCCAAGCTACGAGTGAAGCAGAATGTACAGTAGGTGAATGTTCAAGTCAGACTTGGAGCCACCTTCTTATGAGCAGGCTTTGGTGTTCACACAGGCAGTAAAGGGCAGGGGTTCAATTGCAGATACCCATGCCCTTACCTCCTCCACCCCACTCATTAAGATAGTCTAAGCCAGGGGTCCCCAACCTGTGGGCCATGGGGCCGCCTGAGTGGCTGGCCAGTGCGTAGGTGTGTGCATTCAGACACTCCCCCACTTGCATTGCCATGAGCATCACACGGGAGCTAGCATCTCCATCAGCATCATGCAGGTGCTAGCGTCGCAGCAAGCATTGTGCGGGCAGTAGTGTTGCGAGCATCATGCAGGCGTTAGCATCGCTGCGAGTGTTGCATGAACTCATGGTCCCATTTGCATCAGGTGCACGCTCTCGGCCCTGTTCGCATGTGCACATGCATGCATAAAGGCTCCTGCCCTTCCCCCCACTCTGGGCCGCCAACCACAAAGTCTGGGGAACTTTGGTTCTAGGTGGTCCTACATGTCAAAATAGGAAGCACAGTGGCTCAGTGGTTTAAAGACACTGGAATTGGTCTCTGTTCCAGCGGTTCGAGTCCTAGCACTGCATAGCAGAGTGAGCCCCTGTCACTTACCTCAGCTTCTGCCCACCAACAGTTCGAAAGCAGCTACCTGCGAGTAGATAAATTGGTACCACTTCAGTGGGAGTTATGGCAGAATTTCGTGCGAACAGACGCCTGCCAGAGCTGGATACCTGACTGCAACACAACATCGGTGGTGAGAGAAGGGAAGGCCCTGGATGATGCCCCAGGATGCTGCTGGTCTTTCTTTTGTGGAGCTAGTTTGCCACCTGTGGGGCATTCTGGATAGCGCAGGAGCGTGAACTAAATAGACTAGCATTCTTTGGCAGCCAAAGAATGTCATATCATCACCGCTACCGGCTTGGGAGAACCAGGCCAAATGGGGAGGAACCTACCACTGGTATGGTGGTAAGTCAAGAACTCTATTGCATTTTTGTACATTTCCTTGTATTGGGTAAGAGCAGACAAGGGTCATGAACAACATCCTAAAACTAATGTCAACCCACCCACACCCACACCCACACCCACACCCACACCCACACACACACACACAAAGGAAAGCGAGAGGACTGTCTGAAAGAAATCTTGAAGTCAGGCGAACTGAAAAGAAAACATCAACTCGCTCACTTGCTGTGCAAGTGAGATTCCATTTTTAGCTGAGGGATGTTGGGAAAATACAGAGTATAGGATAATAGACTTGGAAGGCACCTTGGATGTCTTCTAGCCCAACACCCCCCCGGCTCAACCGGGAGACCCTATACTCGTGATGGCGAACCAATGGCATGCATACGTAGCCATATCAGTGGGCACACCAGCTCAGCTCTGGCATGCATGCGCGCGCACGCCAGCCAGCTGATTTTTGGGCCTTTTGGGCCCACCAGAAGAAGGAAAACAGACTGTTTCCTGCCTCCAGAGGGCCTGGAGTGGGTGGGGAAGGCCCGTTTTTTTTTCCTCACCTGGCTCCAGATCCTCTCTGTGTATCTGGGTAGGGTGAAAACAGCCTTTCCCACTCACTCGGAAGCCTCTGGAGGCCTGAAATGGCCCATTTCCCAGCTCCCGGTGGGACAGGAAGTGACTTTTTTGCTGTCCCCTGCCTCCAGAGACTCCTACAGAGGCTCCAAGGGAGTGGGAAAGGCTGTTTTCGCCCTCCCCAGATACACAGGGAAGATCTGGAGCCAGGTGAGGAAAAAAATGGGCCTACCGGGCCATCGCATGCCAAGAGCAGGAGGGGGGGAGGGGGGTTGCGCACGCATGCAAAGGGCAGAGCGCATAGAATTAAGGGTGTAGACATGCGTGCGTGTGAACCACACTGCCCCCCCTGGCACGCGGTGGCAAAAAGGCTAGCCATCACTGCCCTATACCATTTCGGGCAAATGGCTCACCAGGAAAAGAGAGGAAGAAAATCTATGTAGTTGCTAAGAGTTGACACTGATTTAATGGTACATAATCGAACAATCAGTTGGGGAAAGGCATGAAATTGAAGGCGCTCACTGGGGAATTCTGGGAGTTGAAGTCCACAGGTCTTCAGGCTGCCAAGTTTGAGAAACGTTGAGCTAAGCTTAAAGTCCATAGACTTTCTCAGTCATCCAGGTCATGGTTGGCACAAAGATGCTTTTTTCTTTTGAAGACATTTCGCTTCTCATGCAAGAAGCTTCTTCAGCTCCTTCCATTCCCCACTGTCCTGTCATAGATGAAGAAGCTTCTTGGATGAGAAGCGGAAGGTCTTCAAAAGAAAAAAACAAGAAAGTCCAGTTGCCTCTTGAAAAAACAGCCTTGGGTTGAGTTAAGCTATTAGTGCAATTCAACTACAGGCCTAAAGTAGCTGTAAGTGCATGCTGTTGTTTCCCTGGGAGCTGGCCATGGTGCTGAAGGCAACGGGAGAATTCATGAGGTTTTTTTCTCCTGCAGTGAGCTGACCATGGTGCTGACTTCTTCAAAGTCTTCAAAGAAAAAAAAAATCTGCAACAAAATCCTGAAAAAGTCCCTTTGGGACAACCATGACCTGGAGGACTGAGAGTCTCTACAGACTTTTAGCTATGCAATTTGGGATGAACACCCTTCGAATGGTGTAGAAGTATGAACGGATTTTCCAGAAAAAATTGGACTTCGGTTGGAGGTGCAGACAACCCAGACTCACCCCCAACAGCCTGCGCCTATCTTCAACAGGGAAGGGACACAGGGCAGAAATCATCCTGCAGCCGAGAAGCCTCCATACCCATTTGCACCACTCAGGTGATCCTAAGGATACAGATAAACCTCCAAGTGGCCTCAATGATTCTCTAAAAGGACGCAAATGTCCAGCTGTCTGTAAGGAATATCAATCCTTCCAGTCCCCGCCATCTGTTCTGGCCCGCCAGGAGCCTGCGCGGATTGCGGCTGATCCCGACGAGGAGGAGGCAGGTGTGTTGTCGTGCCAATAGCCTGTGCAGCTGGCACTCGAGTCGGACAGTGAGGAGGCTGGAGAAGATGTGGTGCCAGAGGCAGGGATTCAGCCAGGGCCTTCAGAACCTCCAGAGGCTCCTTTAAGTGAAGAGGATGAAGTGGAGGAGCCTCTTCTCAATGCACGAGCATGCAGAGCTGCCAGAAGGCAGGAGTGGTTACACAGGAGGAGGTCTCCTCACGAGTAAGGCTTGGTGCTAATTGGCCACTCCCTTAGCCTATTTAAGTTTGCACACAGCTCGTAAAAAACTGCAGGAAACAACGTGTGTTCGTCTGTTCGTTCACTGATCATTGAATTTGAATTTGAATTTTCTCTGCAAACCTGGCTTCTGGGCTTTCTGCCAACTCTAGTAAGACTCTATCTTATCTGTGGAATTTCTGGCAGGTTGTTAAGAATGTTTTATTAACAGCCTGCATTTGCAAAACACTGTGTTTTGAAGTAAACTGAGTTTTGTTCAGAGTTTGTGTGCGCTACATTCTTTGGGATCCGTAGCTGGGGCAGAACACCAGCCAGTCAGAGCCGAAGAAGCCTCTTGAATGAGAAGTGAAATGTCTTCAAAGGAAAAAAAAGAACAAGAAAGTCCAGTTGACTCCTGAAAAAGCACCACTGGGTTCCTTCCCTCTCGTTTCCCTTTTGTGATATTTGGATGACCGCTGAACATGTTTTGGCATTGATCAGTCCCTCCCAATTTCTCACCATTTTCCATACCCGAACACTTAACACCAAAACTTGACCTACATTTTAGAAATGTTTCATAAAAAGAAACCTAAAAAACAAGGCAATTAAGAGACCAACTGTAGGTAGTCCTTGACTTACAACTCTAATCGAATCTGCAATTAGGGTCATAAGACGGGCCAATTGTTAAGGAGGCCACTGTGTGACTACACCAGATTTTATGACCTTGTTTGCAGTGGTCATTGAGCAAAACCATTTTAGCCAGTGGAGTTTTCTGCCGGAAACCATTTGCCAAGTGCTAGTAGATACAAATCAGTTGCCAAGGGTCCAAAGTATGACTGTGGGGAAGGGCTGTTGGAACTTTGAAACTGGGTCCTAAGTTCTTCTGGATGGAGAGGAAAGGGGAGCTCAAGAAAGATGTGACTGGATCATGCTGATGATTCTCAAAAAGAGTGAAATGGAAATTTTAAAGAACAATAGGGATGATGCAATGCATGGATTGGGATGCATTTGCAAGGATAGAAATTCATGGAGAAGAGCAATAGCACTTAAGACTTATATACTCTGCTATATACTCCATCATTCTGCTAAACAAATAATTCCCTCAACACTGTCTAAGTCTGCACTACTATTACTAAGTCTGCACTACTATTAATCTTCTCATCGTTCCTATCACCCATCTCCTCCCACTTATGACTGTATGACTGTGACTTTGTTGCTTGTATCCTTACAATTTATATTGACTGTTTCCTAATATGATTTGATTGCTTATCTGTACCCTATGACAGGGGTGAAATCTACTTACCTTCCTTACCGGTTCAGTAGTGAATGTGCTGTGTGTGCATGCGAGCAAAAGGGTGGAGCCTTGCGCCGCCATTGCTACCGGTTCTCTGAACCACCCGCCACTATCGCTACCGGATCGGATGAACCGGTCAGAACCGGGAGCATTTCACCCCTGCCCTATGACTATCATTAAGTGCTGTACCTTATGATTCTTGATGAATGTATCTTTTATTTTATGTACACTGAGAGCATGTGAACCAAAGACAAATTCCCTGTGTGTCTAATCACACTTGGCCAATAAAGACTTCTATTCTAGTCTAGTCTAGTCTAGTCTAGTCTAGTCTAGTCTAGTCTAGTCTAGTCTAGTCTAGTCTAGTCTACTCTATTCCGCTTCATGGTGCTTTAAAGCCCTCTCTAAGTGGTTCACAGAGTCAGCCTATTGCTCCCAACAATCTGGGCCCTCAGATTGTACTGGGGAAGTAGTGAATGCCATTGGTGTAAATCAGATTTAAATTTTTCTTTCTTTCTTTCTTTCTTTTTTTAATTAGATTTATATGCCGCCCTTCTCCAGAGACTCAGGGCGGTTACAATGCGTTAAGCAATAGCCTTCATACTTTTTGTATATTTATACAAAGTCAGCTTATTGTCCCCACAAACTGGGTCCTCAATTTACCTACCTTAGAAAGGATGGAAGGTTGAGTCAACCTTGAGCCTCAAACTTCCACAACTGCAGACAGCTGGGTGTTAATAATAGGCTATCTAGCCAGTTGAGCTATCTGAGGCTCTTTTAATTTTGTCTTACCTATTTCTTACTCCTTTTCTGGCTGCTGCAAAACATTGCTTAGCCTGAAAGAGTAATATCGTGCTGCGAATTTAGGGACATACGTTAGAAGGAGGAGACTGACCTGCCATATAGCAAAGGATCAGCAAGCAACGTACTTAATTGCAGGGATGACTTTCAGCTCATAAGAAGTCCTGCTGGATTAATAAGATGGTGAAATGGAGGCTCATTTGTCTTCTGGGACAGGGCTGTGTGGTAACAGGCTGTGTTAAATACAGCCATTGGTTCATTAGTGCTCCTGCTAGATGCTTAAGTCCCAAAGGTGCCCATTGGCCCCACTGTTTTGATCGTCTTACTGCATTGCATTTAACAGAATAACAGAATTGGAAAGGACCTTGGAAGTCTTCTTGTCCAGCCCACTGCTCAAGCAGGAAACCCTACACCTGTGATGGTAAACTATGACACGGTGGCACGTGGAGCCATATTGGTGGGCACGCGAGCATTGCCCTAGCTCAGCTCCAGCACACAGGCGCTTGCTGGCCAGCTGATTTTTGAGCCTTCTGGGTTCACCGGAAGTCGGCAAATGGGCTGTTTCTGGCCTCAGGAGGGCCTCTGGGTGGGGGAGGCTGTTTTTGCCCTCCCCAGGCTCCTAGGAAGCCTCTGGAGCCTGGGGAGAGCAAAAAACAGTCCTACCAGGCCATCACATGCCAAAAATGAGGGGAGCATGGGGGAGTTGCGCGCACTTGCGCAACTCCCCCATGCGTGGGGGGCAGGGAACATAGAATTATGGGTGTGGGCACGCACACACGCGACCACCCCGCACTCCCCCAGCTTTTGGCACACGATGGCAAAAAGATTAGCCATCACTGCCCTACACTATTTCAGACAAATAGTTGTCCAATCTCTTCTTAAAAACCTCCAGCCATTCTTTGTATGTTTTATCCTCCAGTCCTCCAATCATCTTTGTTGCTTTTCTCTGCACTCTTTCTAGAATCTCAACGTCTTTTTTATATTTGTGAACGAGTGTGTCATTTTAATTTCCCACAAGGCACATAGTTATTTGAAATGCTGGAAATCAAAAAAGGATTATAAACATTGGAACCCGCCATCTTAATAAAAAATAAAAACAACCCTAATTTTCCTCTGGGGACAAGTTATTCATACTTAGATCAGTTTCCCATCCCCATCTTGGAAAGAGAAGAATAGCTCTGTCTAATTGCTGTTACAGTCCTTTGGTGACTCTTAAGAATTTCCGTTGCTAAGCAAGGGACTTATTGAGTTACACCTGATTTTTTGACCATTTCTGCCACGGTTGTTAAGCAAATCATTGCACTTGTGAAGTAAATCATGAAGTCGTTAAGCAAAGTGTTCCAATATCTCAGGGGCTGCCACAAAGAAGAGGGAGTCAAGATATTCTCCAAAGCACCTGAGGGAAGGACAAGAAGCCATGGATGGAAACTAATCAAGGAGAGGAGCAACCTAGAACTAAGGAGAAATTTCTTGACAGTGAGAGCAATTAATCAGTGGAACAACTTGCCACCAGAAGTTGTGAATGCTCCAACAATGGAAGTTTTTAAGAAGAGATTGGATAACCATTTGTCTGAAGTGATATATGGAGTTTCCTGCCTAAGCAGGGGGTTGGACTAGAAGACCTCCAAGGTCCCTTGCAACTCTGTTATTCTATTCTATTCTATTCTATTCTATTCTATTCTATTCTATTCTATTCTATTCTATTCTATTCTATTCTATTCTATTCTATTCTATTCTAAATCTGATTTCCTCTTTTCTTGTTGGAAGTCAGCTTGAGAAGGTCGCAAACAGTGATCACATGACCCCGGGATGCTGCAAACTTTGTAAATGCATGCTGCTTGCCAAGCGGTCAAATTTTGATCACATGACCATGGGAGATGCTGCACTGATCCTAAGTACAAGGACTGGTTGTAAATCATTCATTCCAGTGTCACTATAGTTTCAAATGGTTGCTAAACGAATGACTGCTTGCTACTAAATTGAGGACTGCCTGGTTGTTGTTTTTTTTACCAACCTGTAGTTTTTTAATTCGGGGTAAAGTCTGGGCAACTGGAAGGAGCTAAGCATTTACTGGCCGGATGCCCTTCCTGACGCCTACATTGAGATCACAGCAGATATTTTTTCTTTGCGCCCTGAGAGAGAAGCCTCTGCCGATACCTAGGATTGAACTCTCAACCTTCTTAGGGTCTTCACTGCTAGGCCACCACATTATTTGAGGATTGCCTGTTTAAGATGAAAACTTCCTGATGGAAAGAGATGAACAATGGACCAAACTCCTATGGAGGCTGGAGATTTAACCGAGGTGAAATGTAAAGTTTGTTACTACCAGTCTTTGGGCTTGGCTTGGTGGGGAGGTGGGGGGTTAATGTGACTGGGTGGGCGTGGCCAACTTTTTTATTTTTAACTTTTCAAAGCATTTTTTCTGCAAATGCAAAAAAATGCTTTGAAAAGCCTCTGCTGATCAGGAACACAGCTGGGATCGTCAGAGCCTTTTCAAAGCATTTTTTAAAACCATCTCTTCCACTGAAGAGGTTGCAGAAAAAAATGCTTTGAAAAGTCTCTCTGACGATCAGGCAACTCAGCTGGGATTGTCAGAGAAACTTTTAAAGCATTTTTTTCTGCAACCTCTTCCAGAGAAGACGTGGTTTAAAAATGCTTTAAAAAGCTTCTGAGATCCCAGCTGAGCCACGTGATCATCAGAGGCTTTTTTTTTTACTTTTAAAAGCATTTTTTTCAGCGGAAGAGGTTGTAGAAAAAATGCTTTTAAAAGTAAAAAAAAAAAGCCTCTGATGATCGTGCAGCTCAGCTGGGCATAGTATGGGAGGGGGGTGCACAGGGATTTTTGCTACCGGTTCTCCAAACCACCCGCCATCACTACCAGATCGGGCGATCCGGTCCGAACCGGGAGCATTTCACCCCTGGATTTAACAGATTAATAGAGTTGGAAGGGACTTTTAGGTCATCTAGTTCAACCCCACCCGCCTTGCCCAAGCATAAGAGATAAGCAGCTGGATGCTGACTCTCAAGGAAGTGCTTTCCTGCACCCTGCAGAGAGTTGGATGAGATGAACCCTTATCCAACCCTTTGCTGTCCCTTTCAATTCTGCAGGTCAACGATTAACTCCCCACTAAGATTGCTGTGATTTGTAGTCAACCTACTTGAAGGGAGAGTGATGAGGAAGGTTGTCCTGACCAAAGAGCCTCAACTACGGGCAGCCCTCAAGTTTCCATCACATTTGAGCCCAACATTTCTGTTGCTAACTGAGACAGTTGAGTTGTGCCCCATTTTATGGCCTTTCTTGCCACAGTTAAGTGAATCGCTGCAGTTGTTAAGTTAGTCACACGGTTGTTAAGCGGACCTATCTTCCCCATTGGCTTTTGTTATAAAAGTGGTGGACCGTAACTTTATATGTTTGCAATCTATTAAATAAATGAGCCTCACAAAGATTTTTAAACTAAACTGTTTTATTTACGAAAATAAATAAAGCCTATTCAAGAGAATATCAGTTGTCAGTTTCTTCCTTAAGTATCTTGTCAGCTCCTTCTACAATCGCCCTGTACAATTGGAGTTCGGGCCTTTCTTCCTCAGAAGAAACAGCTTCTAATATACTGTTTCCGTGACAGTTAAGAGAAGTGACAGTTAGAAAAAGCCCGGGAGATTCAAAACCAGGATCTGGACTCTGATTGGCTTATTCAATTATCTAAGCCAAAGGCCATTAATAGGCACAGCAACTGTGAGGGAATTTTTTTCTTCCCCATTGGCTTTTGTTATAAAGGTAGTGGACCGTAACTTTATATGTTTACAATCTATTAAATAAATGAGCCTCGCAAAGATTTTTAAACTAAACTGTTTTATTTATGAAAATAAATAAAGCCTATTCAAGAGAATATCAGTTGTCAGTTTCTTCCTTAAGTATCTTGTCAGCTCCTTCTACAATCGCCCTGTACAATTGGAGTTCGGGCCTTTCTTCCTCAGAAGAAACAGCTTCTAATATCCTGTTTCCGTGACAGTTAGAGAAGTGACAGTTAGAAAAAGCCCGGGAGATTCAAAACCTGGATCTGGGCTCTGATTGGCTTATTCAATTATCTAAGCCCAAGGCCATTAATAGGCACAGCAACTGTGAGGGAAATTTTTTTTCTTCACAATTGGCACAATTTTTTTCTTCCCCATTGACTTTTGTTATAAAGGTGATGGACCGTAACTTTATATGTTTGCAATCTATTAAATAAATGAGCCTCGCGAAGTTTTTTAAACTAAACTGTTTTATTTATGAAAATAAATAAAGCCTATTCAAGAGAATATCAGTTGTCAGTTTCTTCCTTAAGTATCTTGTCAGCTCCTTCTACAATCGCCCTGTACAATTGGAGTTTGGGCCTTTTTTCCTCAGAAGGGAGAGGCTTTAATGACTTCAGCTCTGCCTCTGATCCCAAATTGCTTTTGCCTGCTGGCAAGCAGCTTCTAATATTTATTTATTTATTATTTTATTGGTTCGATTTATATGCCGCCCTTCTCCGGAGACTCAGGACGGCTTACAATGCGTTAAGCAATATTCTGTTTCAGTGACAGTTAGAGAAGTGACAGTTAGAAAAAGCCCGGGAGATTCAAAATCAGGAGCTGGACTTTGATTGGCTTATTCAATTATCTAAGCCAAAGGCCATGAATAGGCACAGCGACTGTGAGGGAATTTTTTTTTCTTCACAACTTTGCTTGTCAGGTCGCAAAAGGAGATCACATGACTTGGGACACTGCAGCCGTTATGTGAGCCAGTTGCCAAGCGCCTGAATTTTGAACACATGACCGTGAGGATGCCGCAACGGTCCCTAAGTGTGAAAAAGGGTCATAAGTCACTTTTCTCAGTGCTGTTGTATGTTCCGTCACGACAAACATGTTTGCAAGTTGATGACTCTCTGTGTTATCTGTTTTAGGGAGTGTTTTAACACGAAATCCACACTTCCTCCCTTCTCTCTTTCCCTCGTTATCAAGGAATGCAAATATCCATTTCATGCTTATTGATCAAGTTCTTGAAAAGAGCACAAGATGCTGGATATTAAAAGAGATTTCGTTTCTTTTGGGGCTTACAATTTAAAAATGAATTTTACATTCAGGGCAGGGTCTGGATAGGTCGATCCATTCATTTGTATTCTTGTATTCTCACAGGCCTGTTAGTGGCCTGTGCAGATTGTAGCTGATTCCCACAGCGAGGAAGCTGGTGTGGTGTTGTGCCAGGAGCCTGTGCAGCTGGCGCTCATGTCGGACAGTGAGGAGGCTGGAGAAGATGTGGTGCCAGAGGCGGGGATTCAACCAGGGCCTCCAGAACCTTCCATAAGTGAAGAGGATGTAGAGGAGGAGCCTCTTCTCGATGCATGGGCGCACAGAGCTGCTAAAAGGCAGGACGGGCTCCTCAGGAGGAGGTCTCCTCGAGAGTAAAGCTTGGGGCTGATTGGCCACTCCCTTAGCCTATTTAAGGAGGAACGCCGATTGCAGCAAGCTGTAGGGAACAACTTCAGTTCACTCTTTCACATCTGGATTCTCTGTGAAATTACTTCTGGGCTTTCTGCCAACCATAGTAAGACTGTGATTACCTTATCTCAGAATTCTTGTAGGCTGTTTGAAAGTCTATTAACAGCCTTTGGTTGAAAAAGACTTGAGTTATTTGAGCAAAATAAGCTTTGTATAGATTTTGTGTATACTGAGTTCTTTGGGGCCCGTAGCTGGGGCAGAACACAGGGAGATGTATTGGCATGTGACTTTCCACCTATATTTGTGCACTTTTTGTTCCTTTAAGTTTAGGGGGAAAGTGAATGTCTCTTGAAAGAAACAGAAGGCTGGAAATAATAGCAGTAACTGCTACAGTAATTTAATAGCAGTGACTGTGAGAGGGATCTTGGAGTTTTAGTGGACAACCAGCTAAATATGAGCAAGCAGTGTGCAGCAGCAGCCAAAAAGGCCAATGCAATCCTAAATTGCATTAACGGAGGGATACAATCAAGATCAAGTGAGGTACTAATACCACTCTATAAAGCCCTAGTAAGCCCACACTAGAGTACTGCATCCAGTTTTGGTCACCACACTATAAAAAAAGATGTTGAGACTCTAGAAAAAGTGCAGAGGAGAGCAACCAGGATAATTAGGTGACTGGAGGTTAAAACATACGATGAATGGCTGCAGAAACTGGGTATGGCTAGTCTGGTGAAAAGAAGGACCAGGAGAGATATGATAGCAGTCTTCCAATATTTGAGGGGCTGCCACAGAGGGGGGGGGGGTGTCAAGCTATTTTCCGAAGCACCTGTAGGCCAGCCAAGGAATAATGGATGGAAACTGAACAAGGAGAGATTCAACCTAGAAATAAGGATAAATTTTCTGACAGTGAGAACAATCAACCAGTGGAACAAAAGTTGCCTTCGGAAGTTATGAGAGCTTCATCACTTGAGACTTTCAAGAAGAGATAGGACTGCCATTTGTCAGAAATGGGTGTAGGGTCTCTTGTTTGGGCAGGGGGTTGGACTAGGTGACCTACAAGGTCCCTTCCAACTCTGTTAATCTGTTAAATCAAAATATTCTAAATGAAATAATAAGTTGCTAGGTCAAGAATTCTGGGAATTGAAGTCCACGGGTCCTAAAGGGACCATTGTTCAGAATAGAATAACAGAGTTGGAAGGGACCTTGGAGGTCTTCTAGTCCAACCCCCTGCTTAGGTAGAAAACCCTATACCATTTCAGACAAATGGTTATCCAATTTCTTCTTACAACCTTCCAGTGTTGGAGCATTCACAACTTCTGGAGGCAAGTTGTTCCACTGATTGTTCTGTCGGGAAATTTCTCCTTAGTTCTAAGTTGCTTCTCTCCTTGATTAGTTTCCATCCATTGCTTCTTTTCCTGCCTTCAGGGGCTTTGGAGAATGACTTGACTTCTTCTTCTTTGTGACAACCCCTGAGACAGTGGTGAAATCCAAATTTTTTTACTACCGGTTCTGTGGGCATGGCTTGGTGGGTGTGGCAAAGGAAGGATACTGCAAAATCCCCATTCCCACCCCACTCTTGGGGCAAGGATATTGCACAATCTCCATTCCCAGCCCACTCTGAGGCCAGCCAGAGGTGGTATTTGCCGGTTCTCCAAACTACTCAAAGTTTCCGCTGCTGGTTCTCTGAACTGCTCAAAATTTCCGCTACCAGTTCTCCAGAATCTGTCAGAACCTGCTCGATTTCACACATCTTGAGATATCGGAAGACTGCTATCATGTCACTCCTAGTCCTTCTTTTCACTAAACTAGACATACCCAATTCCAGCAACTGTTCTTTTTATGTTTTAGCCTCCAGTCCCCTAATCATCTTTGTTGCTCTTCTCTGCACTCTTTATAGAGTCTCCATATCTTTTTTACCTGGTGGAAACCACGACTGGATGCAGTATTCCAAGTGTGGCCTTACCAAGGCATTATAAAGTAGCATTAACACTTCATGGGATCTTGATTCAATTAGTGAATGAATATCACGTGATATTCAGTCTATCTTTGCCCGCCTCTGAACTAGAATTTTTACACAGCTCCTATTTCTTGAATCACAACCCATGTATCTATCTCCTACACTTACATACACGCACACCCTCCGTTCTCCACTTTTAATCCCACCCCAAACATGTTGCAGACGGGAACCCCTTGCGTCCTGTACTCGGGAAAGTTGCCGTTTCACAGCCACTCATTGCACTGCAAAGCCTTTTCTCGGGCATGGAGTTTCTGGTGCGTCATGAGAATATCTCTTCTCCCAAAGCTCTTCCCGCACACCAGGCACTGAAATGGCTTCTCGCCAGTGTGGGCTCTCTCGTGGATGACCAGACACGTCCGCTGGCTGAAGCTCTTGCCGCACTCGGCGCATTTGTACGGCTTCTCCCCGGTGTGCGTCCTCCGATGGGTCACCAGGAACTGCTTCCTGCTGAAGCTGCGCCCGCAATCGGCGCAGATGTATGGTTTCTCACCCGTGTGGGTCCGTTCGTGCTTAATGAGGTCCGATTTAGAAATAAAACCCTTGCCGCAGTGGGCGCACATGTAAGGCTTCTCCCCCGTGTGGATCCGTTCGTGCTTTATAATGTAGGATTTGCGGCTGAAGCTCTTCCCGCAGTACGAGCAGGAGTAAGGTCTCTCGCCCGTGTGCGACCGCTGGTGCTCGATTAGTTCGGACTGCCAAACGAAGCCCTTCCCACATTCCAGGCACTTTTTCAACCGCTCATCTTGGATCCTGGGCTGGACTCCAACTCCGACTCCTCTGGCCTGTTGGAAATTTGGTGCGGTGCAAATAAGGCTGTTGTGTTTCTTTTCCATGCAGCCTCCTGACTGGCTTTCAGAGGCCTCTCCTAGTTCTGCTGTACAGAGCTTATGTTGATCAGCTCTTCCGCAGGGAATCCGCTGTGATCCTGGTTCTGAAGAATTCTCCGAGGCCTCCTCAGACACCTGCACATCGCCTGTCAGAGAGGAGACAAGATATCTGGGTCATTCTCTGATCTAAGCTACCGACACCTCACGCTTCGCTTAGTGCCGGTCTGCCATGAACGCCAGGGAGAAGATGGGAGGGGGGGAGGATTCGGTGATAACAAACAGTTCATTGTATCTGCCAGAGACACGGCTTCAAGGTCAGACAGCTGGGAACAGAAAGCAACTGCAGACCAACCGTCCCAAAACATCTTCTTTGAATTTGATTGAACATTGAGGGAGCAAGCAATGGGAAATAGCCAAGGGAGGGAAAGTTACCCTTGGGAATTTTGGCACGCGATTTTCAGATCTGGCTTTGGTCTACTGTGCTTCACTTGACCTTTTAGTAAAAGATACCTTTCCCAACAACTGGAGTTAAGAATTGTTCGTGCTTAGAGGCTCAAGGCCTGTAAAACAGGTTTGCAGTTTGATATGTATGAAAATCAAATCCAACCCAGAGGACAAAGGGAATGACACTGAGGGATAGAAGGAAGGGCTGCTACCAAGGATAAGAGGGGCTTGAGTCCAGGGCGAGAATGTAACCAGAGTACAGGCAGTTCTCGACTTAACAGTTTGTTTAGTAACTGAAGTTACAACAGCACAGAAAAAGGTGATTTATGATCATTTTTCATACTTATAACCGTTGCGGCGTCCTCTACGGCTGTGATGGTGAACCTATGGCACACATTCCACAGGTGACATGCGGAGCTATATCTGTGGGCCTGTGAGCATTACCCTACTCAGCTCCAGCATGCATGCGTGCACCAGGCACCTGATTTTCAGGCCTTCCGGGCCCAGCAGAAGTCAGAAAATGGCCATTTCCAGCCTCTGGAGGGCCTCCAGAGTGGGGAAGGCCGTTTTCACCCTCTCCAGGCTCCAAGAAAGCCTCTGGAGCCTGGGGAGGGCAAAAATGGGCCTCTCGGGCCCACCAGTAACCTTTTTGCCGTTGTGTGCCAAAAGCGTGGGGAGGTTGTGTGCACATGCAGGGATGTGGGGGGGGACATCAAATTATGCGTGTGGGCACTTGCATGCGCGATCCCCTCCCCCATGCTCCCCCTGCTTTTGGCACGCAATGGCAAAAAGGTTAGCCATCACTGCTCTACGGTCATGTGATCTAAATTCAGATGCTTGGCAACTGACTCATATTTATGATTTAAGATGGTTGTAGTGTCCTGGGGTTGTGTGATCACCTTTTGTGATCTTCTGACAAACAAAGATAGGCAAAGCCTGTCTGGCTGAAGAATTCTGGGAGTTGAAGTCCACAAATCTTAAAAGTTGCCAAGTTTGGAGACCCCTGTTCTAAGCTATGACTTGTCTACCAAATACAGTATTATTGTACTGCTACTAACAACCAAGCAAAACAAGCCTCAATCAAGACAACATAGGAAACCTTGGCTACAGAAGGGAGCCCCCTTACCCAGAGATGCGCCATCCTCCTCTTCCTCCTCCTGTTTGATTTCACCTAAAATGACCCTCTGCCAGGAATCAGACGATGCTTCCTCAGCCACCTGCAAACAGATCATCTCTTCTTTAAGGGGTCTCAGCCTCTGTGGTAGAAGTCCAGGTATCATAAAGCAAGCAGCAAATAAATAAATAAATAAATAGAAATCAAAACTAATGAATAGATTTTAGAAGCAAACCAATCTTAACAGATGCAATTCATTCTGTATTTTAGCTCTGAGAGGACTGGTCAAGGCTTCTTGGAAGGAGAAAATCTCCAAGCAATTGAAAATAATAACAGGAAGAGAGAATCAAGAATTAGGCTAAAAGTCTATAGAGATTCTCAGGCATTCAGGTCAACCATGACCTGGATGACTGAGAAGCCCTACAAGACTTTTAGCTATACAATTTGGGATGAACACCCTTGGAATGGTGTGGGAGTAGGAATGGATTTCCAGAGGAAATAATTGGAGACTACAGAACCATTTGCACCACTCAAGTGACACTGAGGACACAGGGACCCTGAGGATAAACCTCCAACTGCTTCAACCACCCTCTAAAAGGATGCAAATGATCATCTGCCTGCAAGGAATATAAATCCTTCCATTCCCCTCCATCCTGTCAGAGCTGAAAAAGCTTCTTGGATGAGAAGCAAAACATCTTCAAAAAATAAGAAGAAAGTCCAATTGTCTCCTGAAAAAGCACCTTTGGGACAAGGATTAGGCTATCTAGATGCCCAGCATAGCTATTTAAACCAATGTTTCTCAAACTCGGCAACTTTAAGACATGTGGACTTCAACTCCCAGAATTCCTCAGCCAGCGAGTTGCCAAGGTTGAGAAACACGGATCGAAACCACACATCCCAATGAAATGACCGGGGGGCCAAATATACTCACTGACTCTTTCTGAGTCTCCTCCTTTTGCTGCCTCAGCAGGAAATCTTCTGCCAAGGCCACCGCCCGGGTGCAATTCTCTGGCTCAACATCTCGGAGCCAGTTCTGGATTCGTGGGGGCAAGACGTTCAGGAATTGCTCCAGGACCACCAGTTCGAGAATCTGTTCCTTGGTGTGCCTTTCGGGTTTCAGCCACAGGTTGCAAAGCTCCCAGAGATGGTTGCACACCTCTCGTGGCCCCTCGGCCTCCTGGTAGCCAAACTGCCTGAAGTGCAGGCGTTGGGTTTCTAAGCCAGCTGTCCCTTCTCGCTGGATCTCCTCCTTGACTTTCTGCCTGATGCTTCTGTGGCTGGCCCAGAGGCCGCTGTCGCTCAAAGGGGTCTCTTTGCAAAGGTCTGGCAGGAGATGGGCCATTTTCGCACCTCCGAGATGTCAAGAGGGCTGGAGCTGCAGCGCTCTTAAAGAAGAGGAGGCGACCCCACGATGGACCAATGGCTGAAAAAATGGATGGAGTCTGCAGAGATGGCTAAGCTGATTGCTCTGATTAAAGAAAAGAACACAATTACTTTCCTTTCTACATGGAAACGGCTTTTGGACTTCGTTCTTGAGACAGGAAAAAATATACAACGGTTTGATTTTGGGTTTGATTAGATAAATTTGTTGTTATAGAAGTGGCTAGTTTATATTATCATAAGAGTAAAATGTTGAGGTTTCATACTATTATCTTACTCTACTGCACCAAAAAGAGTTAGAAGTCAACACTTTTTTTTCTTTTTCGCTCTTTTTCACCTATACTTTTCTCTTCCCCTTTTCTTCCCCTATTTCCCCATTATTTTCTGTTGCATTTTGTATTTAAAACCATGGTTTTATGGCTTACATTGTTGGGTCCACACAATGAGCTCAGCCATAAGGTGGCTTGTTTTGGTTCAACCAGGCTTGATTAAACCATGTTGGTTGAACACTCTTGGGTGAACACTTTCGTGACTCTTCGGTTCCATATGGTTTCAGCCAACCCTGGCACAGGGCGCCCTTACCCAAGGCACAGAATTTGACAGATAGTTGCTTCCCCCATCCCTTCTCCAGTCCCAAGAGCTTCCCCAATGGAATAGCTGCCTGCCATTCAACCTCCAGGCAGAAGCCTCTCCACCCGCACCCGGATCCCCTCCCACCTGCCTGTCTTCCCTTCCAGGCGTGGAAAAACCTTTCCAACCGGGGCAACCTCCGCGTGGGAAAATTCAAAGGCCACTTTCCCACGGGAACCGGAACCGGAACCGGAAGAAGCGGTTTTCCTTTTCTCTCTCTCTCTCTCTCTCTCTCTCTCGTTATTTGTTTCCCAGCGCTTTCTCTATCCCCCTGCGGAGGTGAGGTTTTTTTTCCCCTTGCCCCTCCAGGAATTCAAACTCTCTCACCTTAACTGTTTGGAGGGGAATCTCTGGCTGACTTGGCACAACAATGCTAAACTAACATATAGGTGACCGGTTTAGAATAGACAGATTAGATAGATAGATAGATAGATAGATAGATAGATAGATAGATGGATGGATGGATGGATGGATGGATGGATGGATGGATGGATGGATGGATGGATGGATGGATGGATGGATGGATGGATGCATGCATTTCTATATCGCCTTCTCCCGAAGAACTCAGGGCAGTGTACAGCCATCATAAAACAGTGATCACAGAAAAATTAAAAACCCAATTAAAATAATAATAAGAATGGAATGGAATGGGATGGGATGGAATGGAATGGAATGAATAGAATAGAATAGAATAGAATAGAATAGAATAGAATAGAATAGAATAGAATAGAATAGAATAGAATAGAATAGAATAGAATTCTTTATTGGCCAAGTATGATTGGACACACAAGGAATTTGTCTTTGGTGCATATACTCTCAGTGTACATAAAAAGACAAGACACATTCGTCAAGGATCATAAGGTACAACCCTTAATGATAATCATAGGGTACAAATAAGCAATCAAATCATACTAGGAAACAATATCAATATAAATCTTAAGGATACCAGCAACAAGGTTACAGTCATACAGTCATAAGTGGGAGGAGATGGGCGATAGGAACGATGAGAAGATTAATAGTAATGCAGACTTAGTGAATAGTTTGACAGTGTTGAGGGAATTATTTGTTTAGCAGAGTGATGGCGTTTGCGAAAAAAATGTTCTTATGTCTAGTTGTCTTGGTGTGCAGTGCTCTATAGCGTCGTTTTCAGGGTAGGAGTTGAAACAGTTTACGTCCAGGATGTGAGGGGTCTGTAAATATTTTCACAGCCCTCTTTTTGACTCCTACAGAATACAGGTCCTCAATGGAAGGCAGGTTGGTAGCAATTGTTTTTTCTGCAGTTTGTGATAAAGAGGGGAGCATCCTGTACCCCTGGGCTGTTCTTAGAAAATCTGGTGGTGGGGTGGAGTGGTGTGTTATCTGGAATTTTAGTCTGGCAGGATTAGCATTTCAAAAAACAATAGGATTATTTTTAGCATTGTTAACATGGCAGTTTAGCCCTCTTTTTCTAACTTAAGGAAAACATGTTTTATTTGTTTTTTCTGTGTAGCCAACGGCATTTTGATTGGTAAATTTGTGTTTTCCACCCTAAACAATAGAGAGCCTATTCTCAAAGACCTTGGATACACTTGCAAATTTGAAGACAGATCAAAAGAAACTCGCCTGGGAAAGTGGGGGATCTAATCCAGCCTCGCTCATCCTTGGCAACTTGGGGGCGACTTCAACCCCCATAATTCCCCAGCCAACATTGCTGACTGGAGAATTCTGGGAATTGAAGTCCTGCCTATCTTAATGTTGCCAAGGTTGAGAAACAGTGACTGAACCCATAAATTTGCTACTTGTGGAATTTTATCCAGAATTCATGTTTTCCGTTGTTCAAATCTCACATGTAATCAGTGTCTTTTATTTTATTTTTTTAAATATTTTATTTTTTATTTTTTAAGACAAACATTTAATACACCAATCCTCCCTTCCCTGTGACACCTCGGTGTTATCTTCTAGGCTTCTTTTCCATCTTCCATAAGTTTCTTCTGTCTTCATATTCATCCAAACCATCCTAACATTTCATTTCTAAATCAATATTATAATCATCATTTGTACACAATTATAGCATCAATCATTTTTATCTCTTTTCCAACCAACTATAAAAATAATTTCATGTTTTAAAATATTCCGATTCTTCCTTATCTTTAATCATCAAAGTTAATCTATTCATTTCTGCACAGTCTAAGATTTTTTGTATTTACTACTTCTTCCAAAGGTATTTTCTCTAATTTCCAATTTAGAGTAATCAGTATCTTTTATTGTTTGATCACTTGTTGGGACAAGGTATTAGACC
This sequence comes from Masticophis lateralis, assembly GCA_030761175.1. Classification (NCBI taxonomy): domain Eukaryota; kingdom Metazoa; phylum Chordata; class Lepidosauria; order Squamata; family Colubridae; genus Masticophis; species Masticophis lateralis. The sequence continues at coordinate 15,646,808 of JAUDYJ010000002.1, forward strand.
TCAATGAGAAGCTGAAGTTAACCAGGGCTGTCCCCACATGAGGTGTCTGCCAGGAGAGATCAACCACACTGAGATTTGGCATACATATTCAAGCAATCAGAATAGAGCTGAAAGGGACCTTGGAGGTCATCTAGTCCAGGGGTGGGCAATTGTGGCTCTTTTACAACCTGTGGACTTCAACTCCCAGAATTCCTGAGACAGCCAAGCTGTCTCAGGAATTCTGGGAGTTGAAGTCTACAGGTTGTAAAAGAGCCACAATTGCCCACCCGTGATCTAGTCCAACCCACTGTTCAAGCTGGAGACTTTATACCATTTCAGACAAGTTGACTATCCAGTCTCTTCTTAAAAATCTCCAGTGCTGGATCAATTCAAATTCAAAGTGAGCTCCCCCCCACCCACCCAGAAAAAGGAAAACTGTTAAGACACATGGGGTTTTACCCTGGGGTGAAATCTACTTACCTTCCTTACCACTTCGGAAGCACATGTGCGCACACGCACATCTTCTGCGCATCCGCAAAACCTTTGCGCAAGCACAGAAGGTAAAAAAAACATTACTTCCTGGTTAAAACCAGGAAGTAATGACACCTGGGCGGCGATCACTACCGGATCGCCGAACCACGGGGAAAAATTGCTACCAGATCGGGCGATCTGGTCCGATCCGGGAGCATTTCACCCCTGGTTTTATCTCCCCCACCTCTTTTCAATTCATAGAGCAGCTTTTAGCAACTTTTAAGATGTGTGGACTTCAATTCCCATAATTCCCCAGCTAGGCTTCAACTCTGGTTTAATGGGAAGTAAAAACCAAGCAGTTGCCACGATAATTATGTGGATGTTTCAGAATAGTTAACCAGAGGGTTAGAATATTTTTAGCTTACATACAGAAAGAGAGAGGTTGGTTGGATTTTGGGGTGGGGCAAAAGCACCTTGTAGCAGTGAAAATCAACCCCTTTTCCCCAAACACTGCTCTTTCAACTTTCCCTTTTCCCTATTTATGGGTCAAAATCAAACAAACACACAAACAAACACTTGTAGGAAAAAAAATCCAAGCCGGAGGAAAACCACTGGAAATAAAATGAGGGATGGCTTCAAGGAAAGAAGGACTCTGTTTATTTGGTTTCCAGAAACTTCAGTGACAGCAGCATATTTCTGGGGTGGCTGACAAAATGGCTGAGTGAGTTGATGGATCTTTTCTAGCAGGGCTGTCAAACTTGTGGCCCGTAGGCCGGATGCATCATGTGCTAGCCACATCTACGCCCGATTTAGCAAAGCAGGGAAAAGTCACAATACGTCAAGTGAAGACACCGTGACAATGCGAGTTTGACACCCGTTTTATAGGGTTCTGGGGTTTTGTGATTGAGATGCTCTCAGGGGATTCTGCAATGTATTGAGCCTTGTGTCTTACAGTGAGGAGGCTGAGAAAGAACAGGGGCCAGTCCTGGAGGCTGGGGAAGGCCCAGAGGAGGGCTCTGCGTCAGAGGCAGAGATGGGCCAAGGGCCATCTGGGAGTGATGTGGGGACTCCGGAGCCTCCAGAGGCTGAGGGCAGAGAGGCAGAGGAACAGGAGGAGCCTGTTCCTAGTGCATGCATGAGAAGAGCTGCCAGAAAGCAAGAGCAGCTAAAGCAAAAAGGACAACTCAGGAGTAAGGCCAAGAGATGATTGGCCCCTCCCATAAGGCTTAAAAGACCAGCAAAGGCTCTTGGGCTTTGTCAGAAAACAATGTTGATAGATTTGTTTCTTGTCTTGCTGCATTTATTTTTTGTCAGTGTCTTCTGCTTCTGAACTTTTGCCAAGAAAAGCCTTTGGCAGGTTGCCTAATTAGACCAAGGTTGGTGATAAGGCTGTAGAATTGTATTATGAAGAATTTGTTTTGAATTAGTTTGGACTATGCTGAGAATGAGTTAATTCTCAGCTGTTCTAATAAAGAATCTAAGAACTGATTGCGTCTGATAATAGCTACTAGGGCCTGGGTCACATCGCCTTGGTAGGGTTTAAGATGGGTGGACTTGAACTCCCAGAATTCCCCATCCAACAAGGCTTCTGGGAGTTGAAGTCCATCCATCTTAAATCCTACCAAGGTTGGGAAACACTGCTTTATGGGATTTTTGTTAAATCTCAATTTTGATACTAGAAAGAAAAGTTATGACTGTGTTTGCTCAACATGCAAAATTGATTTTACCGTGGTTAATTTAATATGCTACAATTGGTTTTTTTCTCCCAAAGCACACTGGCTTATCTGAATTCGCATGACACATTAAGCTACAAACAAGCCATGTGTCAGTGTTCCAATACTGACATAGAAGCAATGAGAAAAAAAGTTTGACATTTCACCTAGAAAAGCTTTCGGTGAATTCAGTCTCCTGGGAGATGTATGGGAGGGTGACATTCCTGTGTGCTGGAGACAGATAAGAGAGAGTGATCTGGAAGACAGCCAATGGGGAGCAGTGAATGGGGAAGGAATAGGAGGGGTTTTGGATAGAGGGGCCAGTAATGTCTGCATGGTTGTCGGGCACAGCTGCATCGCTCAATAAAGAGAATATTTCCTCAAGTTTGATGCTTGGAAATTAACTTTATTTTGAGGATGAAACCAAAACTTTGACACCATGTTTAGCGGACTATGCAAAGCTGCTCCGCGCCCTAGTCTGTATTGCTATTCCTCATGGTGCAACTGGCACAGAAGCGAAGCGAAGCTACAGGGGCTGCTTATCTTATAGAAATGCAATGTGTTCATTTGTGGCTCAATGTGTTGTGTGAATCAAGTTGAATCATTGGTTTATAATTGAAGCAATGCGGGAACCCAGGTACACACGTTCAAGGAAACCAGATGTCTGTGGTTTGAATGAGCACAGGCTGGGTCACTCTTTTTTATCTGTGTGGTGACTGAATCCCACGGTGACAGCCTTAGAATTCTGGTATGTAATCCCTTATAGCTATTGGACCATAGAGACAGGAGTGGGATTCAGCCGGTTCGATCAGCTGAGAACAAACCAATTTGCTCTGACGATCAGCTGGGCCCGCCAGCCCGCCCCTGCACTATACCAACCTATATTTCCTTTGAAGCCCAGCTGGTAGGCGCGGTACAGCACATCAGCTGTTTTACTCAGCTGAATTAACATACAAACGCTGCAAGATGCAAGAACTAGAGGTGGGTTTGGCCTACCAAATTATCAAGCGGCAGCGTTAACATGTATTATCAAGCGGCAGCGTTAACATGGATTAAAGAATGGATTTTACTGAGAAATGCAAGACTATTGACACTGGTGGGCCATGATTTACAACTGGGTTGGCATGCCTTCCTATGGTACGGAAAACAAAGGATACATGGATATTTCCAGAGACATTCTGTGAGAAATGACTTGTTATCAGTGTGGGAGAGAGTGAAAGAAAAACATTACCTGAATATACCAATGTGGCTTTCTACAATAGAAGCGGTGACATATCCAAAGCTGTTTTACTCACCGGGGCTGCAGTAGAAAGTAAGTTTTAGAGCTGCTTTCAAAATCACAGGGCGCGGACGGAGCGCGTCTGCGAACGAAGCGAATCTGCATGTCAAACTGAACCGCAAATAGTCCTGTAGTTGGCAATTTTTCTCTGGAAATCTATTCATTCTCCTGCATCATTTGAGTGCCTCCCAGTGGCCTCAACGACTCTCTAAAAAGAATGCAAATGACCAGCTGCCTTGCAAGGAGTATAAATCCTTCCATTCCCCACCATTCCAGTCAGAGCTGAAGAAGCTCCTGGGATGAGAAGTGAAACGTCTTCAAAGAAAAAGCAGAAAAGCCCAGTTGCTTCTTGAAAAAAGCACCTGTGTGGCAACCATGACCTGGGATGACTGAGAATCTCCATAGACATTGCAGTTGTTCAACGAATCACAGAATCGTGAAATGTGTCCACATTCCTCCATTGACTTGGCTTTTTTGGGAAGTTGGCTGGGAAGGTCTCAAATGGCAATCCGGTTTCCTTGGGATGCTGCATCTGTCATAAACACACGCTTGATTACCAAGTGCCCATATTCTGATCATGTGACCAGAGGGAGGCTGCCATGGTCATAAATATGCCAGAACTGGTCACAACTCACTTTTTTCAGTGCCATTGTAACTTCAAATGGTCACTAAATGAACTGTGGTAAGTTGAGGACTATCAGCACTTGAAAAAAGGGTGTTTTGATCACGTAACACTGTTTTCTTCAGCAGTAATACAGGTAGTTCTCAACAGCTCATTTAGTGACCGTTGAAAGTTACGATGGCCCTGAAAAAAGTGACTGAAACTCTTTTTCACGCTTAACGACCATTGTAGTTCCCTCAAGGTCATGTGATCAAAATTCGGATGATCGGCAACTGACTCACATTTAGGACGGTTGCAGTGTCCTGGGGTTATGGGATCATCCTTTGGGGCAAGATTCCCTTAACAACCGTGTTACTAATTTAACAACTGCATTTTATTTAGCACTTGAAAGGTTGTAAGTGGGGCAATACTCACTTAACAAATGTCTCACTTAGAAACAGAAATGTTGGGCACAATTGTATTATAAGTCAAGGACTACCTGTACTGTGTTTCTCCAAAAATAAGACTAGGTCTTATATTAATTTTTGCTCCAAAAGATGCATTGGGGCTTATTTTCAGGTTAGGTTTTATTTTCAGGAAAATATGGTACTAAATGCGTCCCATCTGGCAGACAATCTTAACAGGCTTATTTTTGGGGATAGGGATAATATTACGAGCATCCTGAAAAATCATGCTGAGGCTTATTCTCAGGGAAATACAGTATTACAACCAAAACAGTGTCTTATTAGGAAATTATGCTTTTTCAATTGGAACAGCCATCTCCAACCTAACCCTCAATCTTCTACCCTGGTGTTATGGAGGAGGGAGAGTGGGAGTCAGGGCCATCATCCAGGCAATCGGAGAGCTCAGAGGGGGAAGAGGGAATGGAGCTGGCAGAGAGAGAGAGAGAGAGACAGAGGCAGAGCCTGGCCTGTCCATTAGCCCCCAGATGGAGAGTCAACAGCCCCCAGGTCCAGAGGTCGCTCATGAGGAAGAGGAGGAATAGCTGGGTCTTGTGCCTGATGCACAGATGCACAGAAGGAAGAGGAGAGCAGCAGGACTCTATGGGCCGATCCTCGGGACGGAAGAGCCTCCGCTGCTAGCTAAGCCCCATGCCAGCTCTGGGGATAAAAGACAGGAGGCGGAGTCGAATAGGTGTGGCAGACAACTATTCATCTCCCTGTCAGTCAGCCACTGATAGTTCTAACTTCTGAATCCTGTCTGCAACTGTATCGGATTTCTTTCTTGGATTCTGCAGCGCTGAGAGTCGGGCACCCTTCGGAGTGTATGTTTGTGTGTGTCTCCGCTACTGGAAAAAGAGCAGGCGCACCTTCCAGGACTTTCGTTACGAGGGTGGTGAGTGAGAGAGACTCCTGGTGTGTTGGAGCCATTTCAGAGGGAAGGGGAGCGAGCTTCGCTTTCCACAGGCACTTAAGAGATTTCATTAGCCTGCTGAGAGAGAGTGAGACTCTTTGCCGGGGTTGCTGGTGCTCGGGGGTGAAATGCTACCGGTTCGGGCAAACTGGTAGTAAAAAAATGCTACCAGTTCGGACTAATCGGTATTTCCGACGATCAGCTGTGCCACACGATTTATATTTGCTAGAAATCTAAATCGCACGGCACAGCTGTTCCCCCTCACTCGCTGTTCTACTTACCTTAGAAAAGGCTTCTTAAGCCTTATTTTTCAGTGCTGCGCGCTAACATGCTCATGCACAGCGAACTGATAGCAGACCTCGGGGGATTTCACCACAGCTGGTGCTCCTAATAAATGGAACATTTAGTTAAAAAGCAGCGTGTTTGTTGTGTTTGGGAACCGGGTCAGAACACCTCGACACAGACCAACTGAATCTATGCCACCAGAACGATAAACGAACAGAACCCCAGGATTAAGAGATGGGCTCTTGAACCCTCAGCCTTTCTGTAGGTCACCGGGACTTCCTAGGCCACAGGACACTTTGGAAGCCCTAATTCCCTCTTCCTCCCCCACCCGGTCTTAAAATTAGGCTGTTGACACCGAAATCCAATTTAGAAAGACTTTATTAAATTGGGACGAAAGAGAGATTTGAAGAGAAATAAAGCAGGGTGTGCGGTATAAAAAGAACGATTAAATAAAGTAGCTTCTACAATGCCTATATGGAATCACTATAAGCCAAGGTCCATTAACGTGCGTCCGACAGCATGGATCTCCATGTGCGTTAAGCCAAAAAGACGAGAGAAAGAAAAATAAAAATACCTGCTATTACTTTGAGGTAAAGGGGGAGTGGAGGGCGGGAGGAGGAGGAAGAGGAGGGCTGAAAGGAAGGGGGGAACCCCCCCACCGATCAGAAGCTGGCAAGAACGTGCTGGTTGACCCCTCCTGAAAGAGAGGTGGCTCACTCATCCTCGCCGAGGCGAGATTCCAAAGGTGGTTGACAGGCTTGCTCTGGTAGACCTTGATGTGGCGTTTCCAACAGGTCTTCTCATGATGCCACGGTTATGGCTGCCTTTGGGCCACAGGCAACCGCAGCAACTGCCAGATACATCCATGCTGGACATGTACCATTTTCCTGATAAGGGGACAGCGCTTTAGGATGGAACCAAACTCAATTCCACCCCACGACCACAAACCTGCTCTCTTCAATGTCCATACCTCATTCGCCGTCCCGAAATGCCAGGCCCCAAATCCATTACCCTGCACAGCTCGGGAGGGAGAAATCAAAACGAGCAGGAGCCCCCAGCAGTGTCTCTTACACTGATGCGACCGCTGTAGGGACAAACCTTGGTCGGAACCAGAGCTAGCCAAAATGTTCACATTGAACTGGTTATAGCGTGCATGCAATCAAAACGTGAGTCGTGCTCTTCGTCAAATCAACTCGCTTAAAATATAATCCGTTTTTTTAAAAAAAAAAAAATCCAAGAGATAAGAAAAGAAAAAGGAAACAAAAAGCCACAATGGCAATAGAGACAATCAGTCCTATTCACCCTTCATACGATCGGTCTACTTCTCCAGATACACATCGCTGTGTTGTTCCAGTTGCCCGTTAAAGGATGCAGTCCTGGAAGGAACAGAGAAGGTACGAAGCGTACCTGGTGGAAAAAAAAACAAAAACTACGAAGGTGAGAGAAGAGCTTTATGCCTTCTCCTTCAAACAAGTCTTTTCATGCACGAGGAGTTTTGGTTTCTGAACGAAGCGCTTCCCACCAGTACTCAGACCATTTGTCTCCGGGCGTGGATTTTTTCATGCTTGTGGAGGTTGGAGCGATGGCCAAAGCATTTGCCGCAGACCATGCAACGGTAGGGAGTCTCCTTCGTGTGGGTCCTCTGGTGCGCAACAAAAGCCGATTTGTCCCGGAAACTTTTAGGACATTCGGGACACTGGTAGGGTTTTTCTCCCGTATGGATTTTCTCGTGTTGAACCAGCCCGGCGTTCTGAGAAAAACTTTTCCCACACTCCCCACAGTGGTACGGCCTCTCTCCGGTGTGGGATCTTCTGTGCTTCCTAAGAGAAGATGCGTCGCCAAAGCTCTTCCCGCATTCCACGCAAACGTACGGTTTTTCTCCCGTGTGGATCCTCTCGTGGACAATGACGTTGGCCCGGTGCCGGAAGCTCTTCCCGCAAACCGAGCAAGGGTAGGGCTTCTCTTCCGTGTGGATCCTCATGTGGACGTGGTAAGCGGAGGTGTTTCGAAAGCTCTTCCCACAGACGGGGCATTCGTGCGGTTTCTCTCCCGTGTGGATACGCTGGTGCCGGATCACGTCGAACTTGTGGGCGAAACTCTGTCCACAGTCTACACAATGATACGGCTTCTCTCCCGTATGTGTCCTCTGATGAGCCAAGAGCCCACTTTTCTTGTTAAAGCTCTGTTCGCAGTCCGGGCAAGGGAAAGCCTTCTTTGGCACGTGGCTTTTTTCGTGGGCGGTCAGTTGCGACCGCTGGCTGAAGCTCTGCCCACATTTGGAGCAAATGAAGGGTTTCTCTCCAGTGTGGATGCTCTGGTGGGCCACCAGCACGTCTATCCCTGAAAAGCTCTCTCCGCAGTCCCAGCAGGTGTACGGATTCTCCACTGAAGCTGGAAAAGAAACAGATTTGCTAGCTACATTACTCTGGCCACTTTAGGACTGATCTATAGACACGCCTTTCATAGGATCTTATCTGAGTCAGTCACCGGGACCAAAGGTTTGTTTTTCCAAGCTTTCGGATTCGTGCTGGAGCCCATCCTCAGGGAACTTCTCAAACTCCAAGACACATCCTGGAGATTGAGAACTTCCCTGAGGATGGGCTCCAGCACAAGTCTGAAAGCTTGAAAGAACAAACCTTTGGTCCCAGTAAGCGATTCAAATTGGATTCTGGGACATGTATATTTGCCTTCACACATGTTACGGTTCAGGATCCTGGGATGCTGTCAAGGATGAAACTTTGGCAGCTACATGCCTCTTTGTTTCAACTTGCTATTACATTGCTGGAGAAGGTGAGAGAGGTGTTTTGAATGGGTTAGATGAAGAAACAAAACCTCTACAATTCCGCTGAAGACCACGAGAGCCTGAAACCTTCTCAAGGACATTGTAACAGGTGTGGAATTGAAGCGCACGGTTCCCATAACTAAGTGAACTTATTTACATGGGGGGATTGGCTGGGAAAATTATTGTTTAATTATACGAACTGATGTTTGGGAACCTCAGAGTTAGTTTTACTTCAACATTATCATATGTTCAAGTAAATTTTTCAGAAACCTGAATGAACCTGGAGTTTTATTTGGATTCTCAAGCTGGATGTTGACAGATGCATTCTGCACTGCTCTGCCAGAGAGTATCCAAAAAGCTGCAACTCGTCCAGAACTGTGACGGGAGGGGGGATTCTTTACTTGCCCCAAAGGCCTCTCGGTGGCTGCTGAAATAAGGAGAGGCGCCTTATAACATGACTTTTGGGAAGCAAGGAGCTTCCCAAGGAAAGACACCGACTCCAGTCAGACCATTGGTAATGCCAGCTCAATCCTGCGCAATGTCAGGATTGTCTGAGTGCAGGAGCAACTCTGGGATAAAATCTATCCAGCTCAATCCTGGCTTCTTACCAAAACTGAATGCCAACTAAGTGGCATCTTAAACAGAGGGATGGCATCAAAGGTACTTTAAATGGAAACTTGAATTTCATGATCTGGGAGAAGGGAAGTCAACATTCTTGGAGGTTAAGAAAAGGATTTTCTGTCTGTAACAAAACAAGCGGAACAGCGACATCACAGCATCACTGGAATGGCTAAGAAGCCCGGGGAAGAATTTGGCCTTTTATGTTAGTTTTTGTTTTTTTTACCTTTTCCCTTGGTGTTTTTGGGTTGAAAGCAGAGGTGGGTTTCATGTAATTTTATCACCAGTTCACTGCACCCCAAAAATGTGCTCTTTCGCGCAGCTTGCACATATGCGCGTGGCTTAGAAAACGAGGCTAAATAGGATGGCATAGCACCAGGACTGAATACCACCACTGATTGAAAAGCTTGGAAATCCTTACCCAGTAAAGGGACATCATCTTCTTTGTTCTCCCTGAACATCGGCCATTCACTCGACTCCATCGGTGGCCCCGCAGACCCATGGAAATCCACAGTTGCCTCTTTGAAGGGCCAGAGACCCTAAAAAAGCAGCAAGATCCAACAGCAACAGTAGCAGAAAGAATGAGAGGCTTGTCTCGCCAGCCTAGCTAACACACCCAATCCTCAAATACATACTTAATTGGGAAAATACAATCAGTCTACAAATAGGTAGCCCTTGACTTATAGTCACAATTGGGAGCGGAATTTCACTTGTCGAGTCATCATGTGACTGGATCCAATTTTACAACCATTTCTATGACGGCCGTAAGTTGCATCATTGCAGTCATAAGTCAAGTCACGCATAAGTCAGGGGCGAATCCGGCTTAATCAGCAAGTGATGTTTGTCACAAAAACAATGCCCAAATTCTGATCATGTGGCAATGCAGCCAAAGGCGATGGTCATCAATTCCAATTTAGGTCATCACTTTTTTGAAGGACTTTGTTAATTTAAATGGTCGTAAAGTGAGGACTACCAGTACATTGGAAACCTGGGTATCTTGGACACTTTGTTTATTCTACCGCCTAGAATATAGAATTTATAGAGGTACCGTATCTTTCAAACTATAAGATGCACTTTTTTGTCTCCCAAAAAGGGTTAAAAATGTCTGTGCGTCTTATAAATCGAATATTGCTAAAGCCCCATCCACTTGTCAGCCATTTTTTTTGCCTCAGCATGACCCATTTTTCGGGCCTTTTTTTTGGCCTGTTTTCAAGGCTTTTTTCAGTCCGTTTCTGAGGCCTTTTTTTGTCTGTTTTTGAGGCTTTTTGGCCTGTTTTTGAGGCTTTTTTCAGCCAATTTTTTGGCTTTTTTTGGCCTGTTTTCAAGGCTATTTTTGGCTAATTTTTTGGGGAAAATGGCCTGAAAAAAGCCTCAAAAACGGGCTGAAAAAAGCCTCAAACACAGGCTGTAACACGAGGCTCCCCTGTGCCCCATTTTGGGCCTGGAAAGCCGCCTGCACCAACCTGGAAGCCAAAATGGGGCATGGGGGTGCAGAACGCATGCAAGGGCGAGGGAGGCAGGACACACACTTATGCTTTGGACACTCGGCACCAAAAAGTCATCACTGGTCCTTTAAGGTGTCTGTGGCTGAATTTGTAATAGGACTCCCCAGCTAAACTCCAAGAAGCCTCAGTTAGCACAATCCAGGCTTAAGGCTGGGGTTGAGGAACATCTGGATAGCATTCAATCACCCTTCTTTTCAGATATTGAGCAAGGGCTGACTGGTGACCTCTGATGTGTAAAACCTGCATTCTACTGCTGTAGTAGTAGTCCTCGATTTACATCCGTTAGTTTAGTTTAGTTTAGTTTAGTTTAGTTTAGTTTAGTTTAGTTTAGTTTAGTTTAGTTTAGTTTAGTTTAGTTTAGTTTAGTTTAAAATAAATTTAAAATAAATTAAATAATTAGGCTGAAGCAAATTAAAATCCAATTATGAAAGACATTTAAAAACCCAGTATAAAACCCATTATAAAGGGAGGTTTAAGCCAGGCCAGCCTGATGAAATAAGAACGTTTTTAGGGCGCGGCGGAAGGTACGTAAGTCCTGTATCCTCCTTATCTCAGAGGGGAGCTCGTTCCAGATGGCCGGTGCCCCCACAGAGAAGGCTCTCCCCCTGGGGGCCGCCGGTCGACACTGTTTGCCTGACGGCACCCTGAGGAGCCCCTCTCTGTGGGAACAGACTGGTCGGTGAGAGGCTATTGGTGGCAGAAGGCGGTCCCGAAGATACCTTGGTCCTAAGCCATGGAGCGCTTTGAAGAACTTCAAGGTTCTAACCAGAACCTTGAAGCGCACCCGGAAGACCACTGGGAGCCAGTGCAGCTCGTGCAGGAGTAGAGTCACATGGGAGCGCCATGTCGCTCCCATCACCATCCGCGTGGCCGCATTCTGGACCAGTTGGAGCCTCCGGGTGTTCCTCAAGGGGAGCCCCATGTAGAGAGCATTACAGTAATCCAGGTGTGAGGTGACAAGGGCATGAGTGACCGTGCGTAACGAATCCCGATCCAGAAAGGGACGCAACTGGCGAATCAAGCGAACCTGATAAAAACTCCTCCCGGCCATGGCCATCATATGCCCTTCTAAAGACAGCCACGAGTCCAGGAGGACGCCCAAGTTGCGAGCCCCATCTGTGGGGGACAATGACTCGCCCCCAATAGTCAGAGATGGCGTCAGCTGACTATATTGGGATGTCGGAAACCACAGCCACTCGGTCTTGGAAGGGTTGAGCCTGAGTCTGTTCCTCCCCATCCAGATCCGTAGGGCCTCCAGGCATCGGGACATCACTTCGAGGGCATCGTTGGGGTGCTCTGGGGTGGAGATGTACAGCTGAGTATCATCAGCGTACTGATGGTACTTCACCACAATGGTTTAGTGACCATTTGAAGTTACCATGGCACTGAAAAAAGCGACTTACGACCATTTTTCACACTCACGGCATCCCCACGGTCAGGTCTTCAAAATTCAGACACTGGCCAACTGACTCTTATTTATGTCCTGGAGTTACGTGATCTCTTTTTTGCGACCTTCTGACAAGCAAAGTCCATGGGGAAGCCAGATTCACTTAACATCCACGACACTAACGTAACTGCCACAGCGGTTCCTTTAACAACCGTGGCGACAGGGCAAAAATTCACTTAGCAAAGGTTTCGCTTAGTGACCGAAACATTGGGCTTCATTGTGGTCATATGTTGAGGACTACCGGTACTTTTTTATGCCTGCTCTTTCCCTGATTTAAATTCTGCCATTGAAATATTCAACACTGGGTTTCCCTCTGATTTATTTGAAGGAAGCTATTTACGGTCTTGAATTTAGTGGTATCTTTTCTGGCTCGCAGTTGCATTAATCTTCCATTCTTGCAATTCCAAACAAATTCCAAACATTCTGGAGTGACCAGGCCTTCCTGACTGAGGGATAGCAAACATTTTCAGCTTCTGTGCCTGTCTGGAATTTCAAAGCATTGCACAAAATGGCTGCTGAGGTAAGGTCTTTCCTACTCGCAAAATGGCAGCCAAAAGGTTCAGGAAGTTTAACAGCCGTTAAAAAGTCAGAGATGACTTTTTCCAATCCCTCTTTATTTATTATTATTTATTTATTTATTTCAATTTATATACCGCCCTTCTTCCCGGGAGGGGGACTCAGGGCGGTGAACAACCAAATTAAAACACATATAATACAAATATTAAAAAGATTTAAAATTAGATTAAATCGATTGGTGTTCCAAAATAAAAGTCTCAAACCCCATTAAAATACCCAATTTAAAACCCCGGGGATTAATAGTACCAAAAATTTTAAAACCCCATTAAAATCAATCAAGCAAGGCCGGCTTGTTGGAATAAATAAGTCTTAAGGGCCTTTCGGAAAGCATGGAGGTCCGGGATCAAACGAATTTCAGGAAGCAGCTCTTCTTCTTCTTCTTTTTTCAAACAGGCATGCAAATTTCCAAACTGAACACTCAGGCACACGAAAACCAGTTTGGAAAAAGGTACAAGTAGTCCTCGATTTACGACAGCTCATTTAATGACCGCTTGAAGTGATAACGGCACTGAAAAAAAATGACTCGTGACCGTTTCTCACATGTACAACCGTCGCAGCGTGCTCCTGGTCACGTGATCAGAATTCAGATGCTTGGCACCTGACTTGTATTTATGACGGTTGCAGTGTCCCGAGGTCGCACAATCTCTTTTGGTGACCTTCTGGTCAGCAGAGTCAATGAGGAAGCCAGATTCGCTTAGCAACCGCATTACGAACGTCACAAGTGCGGTGATTCACTTAACAACCGTGGCAAGAAAGGCCATGAAGCGGGACAAAGCTCACTTCACAAATGCCTCACTTGGCAACAGAAATTTTGGGCTCAACTGTGGCTGTAAGCCGAGGACTACCATTGTAAAAACATTAAACCTTGCCCAGAGGAACAGGAAGGAGGTTAGGGACGCAGTCAAAATTGGCCCACCCTGATTTCTCTTAGAGGAAGAGAAATTCTGTTAAATTATCCAGATTTTGTTATGATATTTAGACTAGATCTGTGTTTCTCAACCTTGGCAACGTGAAGGGGTATGAACTTCAACTCCCAGAATTCCCCAGCCAGCATAGTTGGCTGGGGAATTCTGGGAGTTGAAGTCCACAAGTCTTAAAGCTGCCAAGATTGAAAACGTTGTTGCTTCTCTCCAACTAAATATTGGTGGCCACCAAATATTGGTGTTGCTAGCCGAGCCTCAATTTCCCAGCTCATCCTTCCCAACCTCTCCTGATTCTTCTCACCTGCCGTTCCCGCCGCTCCGTCCCTTGCTGACGTCCCAGGAAATCCTCAGCCAAGCTAACGGCTTGAAAGCAAGTCTCCGGATGACCGGCTCTGACCCAATTCTGCATTTCTTCGGGCAAAATGGACAGGAACTGCTCCAAAATCACCAGCTCCAGGATTTGGCTTTTGGAACGCCGCTCCGGTTGCAGCCAGCGATGGCAGAGCTTCCAGAGCATGCCGCAGACTTCACGGGGACCCTCGGCGTCCTGGTAGCAGAACTGCCTGAAACATTGGCGTTCAATGTCCAGGCTGGCGCCGGTCACCTCCAGGCCCTCCTCCCCCACCTCTATGAATTCAGTTTTGTCTTTCGCGCAGGCACTGTTGACCAACGGCCGGGTTCCTTCGCTAATGTGCAAAAGGGGCTGGATGATCCTGTTTAGCCGGCGATGTGGCGCGAGGTCGGCGGTTTCCTCCAGGGAAGAGAGTTCGGCCTCCGAATGGATGCTTCCTTCTGCCTTCAGCAGCTGCTCATTGCCCGGCTCGGAAGTCGGGGACTGTTTACCCATTATAAATTTCTCTTCTTCCACTTCCAAGCAACAGTCTTCTGGATCGGCCTCTGGCTCCTGCTTAATGGCTTCCGCCGTTACTTTTTCCACGGATTCCTTGGCTCTCTCCGAGGGGACCCTCGGAGGCCTTTCCACCACTTCCTTCTCGGCCTCGGCTTCTTCGCGGACCTCGACTTTCATCTTATCTTCCACATCGGCATCCAGCTGGAGATCCAAGCCCTCTGGGTTTCTGTGTTCTCCTGCCATTGTTGCTTCTTAATGCCAAGGCTGGGATGGGGCCTGGGGAAACCCACCTTTCTCGGGGATGCTGGTGCAGGAATTGGGAGACAGGGTTAGCAAGGAAGCGTTTCGGCCCTGGAATTAAAAAAAGAGAAAAAAATTCCAATGCTATAACCAATAAAGGAGAATATTTACAGCTCAGAGTTGACATGAGGGGTCCTTGGTGCCCTTCGAGCTTACTTGTTTTCTTTCAGACGTCTCATTACCCAAACTAGGTAATAGCATCAGTGCTAGGAAGGAGTGGGGTTTGCTGTCAGTTTAGGTTTCTTGCTTGTCTGTGTGGGTGGGGGCAGTCTTAAGAGATTCTTTGGTTGGGCTGTTTGACACCCTGACAAATCAGCCATCAATAGACACACAGACATTAACAACATCTATAGCAGGGGTCCTCAAACTACGGCCTGCGGGTTGAATACGGCACGCTGAAGCCATTAATCTGGCACATGTGGGACCCGCCTACATCGTCCCACCTACCCGCTGGCCCCCACCCGCCTTCTGGAGGCCGAGGAGTCCAAAAATGGGACACGCGGAGCAGAGATGGGTTTCAGGGTTTCTGACCAGTTCTGGAGAATCGGTAGCAGTAATTTTCAATAGTTTGCAGAACCGGTAAATACGACCTCTGACTGGCCCCGTCCCCATCTATTCTCTGCCTCCCGAGTCCCAGCTGATCGGGAGGAAATGGGGATTTTGCAGTAACCTTCCCCTGGAGTGGGGTGGGAATGGAGATTTTACAGTATCCTTCCGCTGGAGTGGGGTGGGAATGGAGATTTTACAGTATCCTTCCCCTGGAGTGGGGTGAAAATGGAGATTTGACAGTATCCTTCCCCTGCCACACCCACCAAGCCACACCACGCCCACAGAACCAGTAGTAAAAAAATTTGAAGCCCACCACTGGTGCAGAGGCTTCATGAGGCCAAAAACGGGCCTGTTTGGGGGCAGCAGAGTGGTTCTGGAGGCCGAAGAGAGAGAGAGAGGGAGAGGGAGGGAGGGAGAGAAAGACACACAACCCAACCCCCCCCCGACACACACACACAAGCAGAAGTCCTTCACACACACCCTAAGGCAGCCACATCCCTTCACTAACCTGCTTCCCACCCCCAGGAGCATAACAAATTAAAGTTTAATTTGTGCATATTGTTTAATGGACTGTTAAAGTGGCCATGTCCGCACAGTCACATGACCACTTAGCCACGCCTATCCAAGCCGGTCTGGACCCCCAATAGTCTGAGGGACCGTGAATTGGCCCCCTGTTTAAAAAGCTTGAGGACCCCGATCTACAGACTCTGGCATGCAAAAGGGACAATCAACCAGCCCAAAAGCGGACCAAAAAGACTCCAGCATCTGTCCACCAGTAATCAGCACCCAGATCAGAATAGATTAACTCCAAGGTCAACTTCAGACCAACAATCCAAAAAGCAATACCCCAATCAAGAAAATGCCAAAGAAGCCATCGGCAAGCAGCCTAACCAAAGAATCTCGTAAGACTGCCCACAATAAGACTGACAGGGCAAGTCACTGGAATATAAACGGTTACTCCTGCGCTTGTCACTTCCCGTATTGACTGCTGCAATACCCTCTACATGGGGCTGCCCTTGAAGACCACTCGGAGGCTTCAGCTGGTGCAGAATGCGGCCGCGCGGGTTGTGATGGGAGCATCTCGACGCTCCCATGTTACACCTCTCCTACGCGACTTGCATTGGTTGCTGGTTGCCCTCGAGTGAGATTCAAGGTGCTGGTGATTTCCCATAAGGCCCTATATGGATTAGGCCCGGGATATCTGGGCGGCCATTTGCAGCCAGCAACAGCTGCCCATCGCGCGGTGCGTTCCCACAGAGAGGGCCATAGGTTCGCCATCATGGCTCTAGCCAAACAAATGGACAAAACATGGTTTAATGTTCAATATATCGCTACTAGTGGATTGCCATAAACTAATCTAGAGAAAATTAAAACTGGAGTAATCTTTCAGAATCTGCAACTTAGAACATTGGACTAAACTGGTTTTTCCAATCCAAGATCTCCCGATTTGACTTTTAGATTTATTGGATTTAGATTTTATTGGATTTATATACCGCCCTACTCCTGAAGGACTCAGGGCAGTGTACAGCCAACGATAAAAATACATAAATACGAAATTTAAAACCCAACAAAAAACAGATTAGTGCTCGTATCATCCCAATAATTGTAACTAATATTTATATGCGTATAAAGTCATACAAACTGAAGCCAATTACAGAGATATCCCTTTGTTACCCGAAGTTTTTGTTAATTAGGCTTATAAACAGAGGAGACAGGCCCTGAGGAAATACTCATGGGAGTATTTCTGAGTATGCACACTTTTCTGATATGTGTGCATATATCTGCCTTTGCCTCTCCCTCATCGCTAAATGTCTATGGAGATTCTCAATCATTCAGGTCGTGGTTATCCCAAAGATGCTTTTTCAAGAGACAACTGGGGTTTCTGGTTTTTCTTTGAAGGTATTTCGCTTCTCATCCAAGAAGCTTCTTCAGCTCTGGCTGGATGGTGGGGAATGGAAGGATTTATATTCCTCGCAGACAGCTGGTCATAAATCCTTCCATTCCCCACCATCCAGTCAGAGCTGAAGAAGCTTCTTGGATGAGAAGCGAAACATCTTCAAAGAAAAACCAGAAACCCCAGTTGCCTCTTGAAAAAGCACCTTTGGGCCTCTCCCCCGTCCTTTTCTAGACTGTAATTCCTTTTTTTTTAAAATGTACAAATGGGTTATTGTTCAAACTCTGTGAAAGATTAGGAAAGGAAGCATTTTGTGAAACCCTGACCTAGTGATATCAGGTTGTAAGTATTTCATCGCATAGGAAATATCTGAGAAAAATCCAACAGGAAATGTTCACGCGCTGGAGCAACGGATCAGTGTACAGGTAGGCCTCGACTAACTACAGTTGGTTTAGTGACCATTCAAAGTTGCAACGGCACTGATAAAAGTGACTTATGACCATTTTTCACAGTTATGTCCCAAGGTCACATAATCACCTTTTGCGAGCTTTTGATGAGCAAAATCTGAAATTAATGCGAGTTCGAATGTCACCAGGCTCAAGGTTGATTCAGCCTTCCATCCTTCCGAGGTAGGTAAAATGAGGACCCGGTTTGTGGGGGCAATAAGCTGACTTTGTATAAAAAAGAACACCGCTTAGGGGCCCCCGAAAACCCTACTAAGCAGGTATATACAAGAGTATGAAGGCTATTGCTTAATGCATTGTAAGCCACCCTGAGTCTCTGGAGAAGGGGGCATATATATATATATATAATCAATGGGGAAGCCAGATTCACTTAACAACCAGGTAACTGACTAATCAACTACAGTGACTCACTTAACAACTGAAGCAAGAAAGGTCATAAAACGAGGCAAAACAAATGTCTCACTTAACAACAGACTTTTTGGGCTCCGTTGTGGTCATCAGTCAAGGAGTACCCACAATGGCTAACGCAGCTAATGCAGGCTAATGAACTCTGGGAGTTGAAGTCCACACATCTTCAAGATGCCAAGGTTAAGAAAGTATAGTGCAGTGATGGCTAACCTTTTTACCATCGCGTGCCAGGAGGGGGGAGCGGGTGTGTGTGTGTGTCATGTGTGCGCGTGCCCACACCCATAATTCTATGCGTCCCGTGCATGCGTGTGTGAACCCCCCCCCCGCTCCTGGCACGCAATGGCCCAGTAGGCCCATTTTTCTCTCTTACCTGGCTTCAGAGCCTTTCTAGGAGTCTGGGGAGGGCGAAAACAGCCTTCCACATTCCCCGGAGACTCTCCAGAGGACGAAAACGGGCCCGTTTGCCAACTTCCTGTCCCATCGGAAGTTGGCAAATGGGTCGTTTCTGGCCTCCAGGGGGTGGGGAAGGCCCTTTTCATCCTCTCCTGACTCCTAGAAAGGCTCTGGAGGCTGGGGACAGCAAAAACTGGGCCTTCCCCACCACCCCCACCCCCGAGGCCCTCCGGAGGCAGGAAACAGCCTGTTTCCCTACTTCTGGTGGGCCCAGAAGGTCGCACCGGAGCTGAGCTCGCGTGCCCACTGATATGGCTATAGGTTCGCCATCACGGGTATAGTGTAACAATGGGATTATGAAACTGAAGTTATCCAGCTACAAACCAGATATTTCATGCAACTTATTCCCATTCACTAAACGAATGACACCGTGTATTAACTCATACTATATAGATTGTATAACGCAACACACCCTAGAATGCCAAGAAAAACACCACATACAGAAATGAAAAATGGAAGTAAAATACTAGAGATGAATGGTGAAAGAAATATAGAGCAAAAGTTCCAGAGGAATTTTTAACTCAGAAATGGGGAGACCAAAAAAATCATAGAGAGGAAAGACAGACCAAGGAAAAAGTCATAGAATCATAAGGTTGGAAAGGATCTTGGAGGTCTTCTAGTCCAACCCCTGCCCAAGGTATCATCTTGGACAAACAATTGTCCAATCTTTTCTTGAAGATGTCCAATGATGCAGCGCCCACAAAGCTGCTCCATTGTTTAATACATCTCACTGTCAGGAAATTCCTCCTTATATTCAGGTTGGATCTTCCTTTGACACGTTTCCACTCGTTACTTCCTGTCGGGTGCCATGGGGAACAAATCAACACTCTCATCTCTATGACAGCCTTTCAAGTAGAGGTAGTCCTCGACTTACGACCACAACGGAGTCCAACATTTCTGTTGCTGAGACGTTTATTGAACGTTGCCTCATTTTCCTGACACAATTGGTAAGTGAATCACTGCAATTGTCAAGTTAATAACACGTTGTTAAGTGAACCTCAACCTCACAAAAGTGAGATTAAGGGAAGGTCACAAATGGTGACCCCAGGACGCTGCAACTGTCATGAATATGAGCCATTTGTCAAATTTTGAGAGCGAGAGAGACAAAGAGGGAAGGAGAGAGACAGAGACAGCAGAGATACAGAGACAGGCAGACAGACACAGAGAGAGAGAGAGAGAGTCAGACAGAGAGACAGAGACAGAGAGAATAAGAGACAGAGAGACAGACAGAGACAAAGAGAGAGAAAGAGAGTCAGACAGAGAAAGAGAGAGACAGAGAGAGACAGAGACGGAGTCAGACACAGTAAAACAAAGACAGAGAGTCAGACAGAGACAGAGAGAGTCAGACAGAGAGAGACAGAGACAGAGAGTCAGAGACATAGAGAGAGAAACAGAGACAGAGAGGCAGACAGAGACAAAGAGAGAGAGAGACAGAGACAGATACAGACACAATAAGACAGAGAAAGAGAGAGATGGAGACAGAGAGTCAGACAGAGACAGAGTCAGACACAATAAGAGAGAAAGAGAGAGACAGAGACAGACAGAGTCAGACAGAGACAAAGAGAGAGAGACAGACAGAGTCAGACACAGTAAAACAAAGACAGAGAGTCAGACAGACAGAGAGAGTCAGAGAGAGTCAGACAGAGACAGAGAGTCAGAGACATAGAGAGAGAAACAGAGACAGAGAGACAGAGCCAGAGAGAGACAGATACAGAGAGAGACAGATACAGAGTCAGACACAATAAGACAGAGAAAGAGAGAGACGGAGACAGAGAGTCAGGTAGAGACAGAGAGTCAGACAGAGACAAAGAGAGAGACAGATACGGAGTCAGACACAATAAGACAGAGAAAGAGAGAGACAGAGACAGACAAAGAGACAGACAGAGACAAAGAGAGAGACAGAGAGAGAGTCAGACAGGGAGAGACAGAGAGAGAGAGACAAGACAGACAGACAGACAGAGACAGAGGGAGAGAGAGAGAGAGAGAGAGAGAGAGAGAGAGAGAGAGAGAGAGAGAGAGAGAGAGAGAGAGAGAGAGAGAGAGAGAGAGAGAGAGAGAGAGAGAGAGAGAGAGAGAGAGAGAGAGAGAGAGAGAGAGAGAGAGAGAGAGAGAGAGAGGAGAGAGAGAGAGAGAGAGAGAGAGAGAGAGAGAGAGAGAGAAACAAAAGGCGGATTGATCAGAGAAGGAAGACCAACAGGCGGCTGTCACCCATGGATCAAGTTACCTAACTGGCTACCAGGCCTGGCTGTTGGGAGTGGGTGGAGAAACAAGTGTGTAGAGAGAAAATACAGGTAGTCCTCAACTTACAACAGTTCATTTAGTGACTGTTCAACATTACGGCACTAAAAAAAGTGACTTATGACCATTTTTCAGTTATGACCTTTGCAGCATCCCCATGATCATGTGTTCAAAATTCAGATTTTGCTTGGTGACCATTTTTCACACTTATGACCGCTGCAGCACCATGGTCACGTGATCAAAATCCAGACCCTTGGCAGCTAACTCATGTTTATGACCCGGGGTCACGTGATTCCCTTTTGCGACCTTCCGACAAGCAAAGTCCATGGGGGAAAGCCAGATTCACTTCACAACCGTGTGACTGACTTACAACAACCTCAGGGGTTCACTTGGCAACTGTGGCGAGGAAGGTCGCGAAACGGGGCAGAACTGACTTAAGAAAGGTCTCGCTTAACAACAGAAAAGTTGGGCTCCATTGTGGTCGTAAGTCGAGGACTGCCGGTATCATTAATCAAGAGTTGGAAGATGCCACTTAATCCGATTCCCTGCAACGGGTGGCGAAACCAATGAAATTTACCTCAGGAGGCGGCTGTCCGACCCTCTTCTTAAAAACAGAAGGGAGAATTTACAACCTCTACAGACGAGACCGTCCCGATGTTGCACAGATTCACCAGAAAGATGGTCCTTCTGTTTAGATCACATATCCACAAGCTGCAACTTACTTCGGCTATGTTCAGATTCTCTAGGTAGCCCTCTACTTCCGATGGGTTGCTTAGCAACTACTCAAAATTCCAAAATAATTCCAAAAAAAAAAAAAAAAAGGCTGTTTCAATCTTTATGTACCTGATCACATCCTGTCTTTCCTTTCTCTGGACATAACACCTCATTTTCCTTGCAAGGCACATCTTCAGAAAAAGAAAATCACAGTTGTAGTCCTCGACTTACAACGGTTCATTTAGCGATGGTTCAAAGCGACGACGTCGCTGAAAAGTTCCCTATGACCATTTTTCACACTTACAGCCTTCGCAGCCTCCCCAGGGTCGCGTGATCCAAAATCAGATGCTTGGCAACTGACTCGCATTTATGACGGTTGCAGTGTCCCGACATCATGTGTTCCCCCTTTTGCGATCTTCTGACAAGCCAGATTTACATAACATCCATGTTACTAATTTAACAACTGCAGGGATTAACTGTGGCAAGAAAATGTTGTAAAATGAGGCAAAAGTCACTTAACACCTGTCTTTCTCAGCAACGGATATCTGGGGCTCAATTGTGGTTGTATCCGTCTATTCACAAAATGAAGTTATGCTAAATTTAGGAGCTGGCCTCATTTTCAGCCATTCAATATTTTCCTTTATTGATCCTTTAGTACAGAACTGATTGTTTTCCATCTCTGGAAAGCGAATAGGCCATGTTGGCTGTAATAAAACTAAGATTTTCCAAAAATCATGTGTTCTGCTCAACCGTTAAAAAAAAAAAAGGAAATCTGGGTTAGATTATCTCGAGGGACTCTTTTACTTAAACCATCTCTGAATTGAGGGTCAGGAAACTATTCTAAATCATAATGACACTATTTTCTCAGGTGACAAAGCAGGAAGGGAAAAACAATCCGGGTCTGTATTAT
Organism: Masticophis lateralis; assembly: GCA_030761175.1. NCBI lineage: Eukaryota > Metazoa > Chordata > Lepidosauria > Squamata > Colubridae > Masticophis > Masticophis lateralis. Next base: position 15,669,140 of record JAUDYJ010000002.1, read on the forward strand.
TATTTTTGCTGAAATAGCAGCTTCTTAAAAAGGTTAAGTTACTTCATCAAGAACTATTCAACTTGGGTTCTTAAACTGTTTCTTTCAGCACGTACACTAAGAACTGACAGCCAATTTTTCTGTTGTTGTTGTTTCCATTTCCGTTTTCTATCTTCCCTCTTAAATGTTAATCCTTAAAGCTTAATTTTAAGATCAAAGATTACGTTTTAAGCCTTTTCGTTGATGGTACTGATTTTTATAAACCACTCCAGAAGCCACTGTTTGCTAAAGAATTAAGAATATTGCTTTGAGCAACATTTTTTAAAAAACCAAGATAATTAGGGTACCATCCCTTAATTCGTCCCTTAATTCATATCTCCGAGATAGTTATATTGAACTATCTATTGAACTAGATAGTTCAACTTATCTAGAAGGATATATCGGACAAGAATATTGCTCGGCTTCTTTTTCACTCTAAAATTATGTATTTAAATTCAGAATGGCTTTCCTGATTACACTACATTAGGGAAAAGCTATCATTCAAAATAGAATATGTAATACACATGCATCCTATTTTGTTTCTGTAGGGTGTAGGAAAATCTTTAACAAGCTTTGGAAATGAAGAAGCTCCATGTTGCTCAATTCTGTAACCTGAAGTCTTAATAAACGTAAAATCTTATTTCTCTTCAGCACAAGGTGTTATTATATTGCTGTTTATGTTTTAGATTGTTTACTTTCAGGTCTTATGTGTGCAAATAGGGTGCATGGATTGTTTTCACTGGAGTGGCAATTAAGCTCTGACAATATCCCAGAGAGATGGACTGAAGGATGAAAAAACGAAACTTTTTCAAAGAAAAAAACCAAGAAAGTCCAGTTGCTTTTTGGATACCAGAGTGGTATAGATAGATCTTTCAGAAATATTATAGAAGGCGGTGGATCAAGCTTTTTAGACATGCATTCTTGATTGTTATAATAAGCAATGTTACATTTATAAACTATGGATTTTGACATTAGACATTATAGATTTTTCCCTTCTTTTGCTTCTGGATTTTTCCACTCCACACATAAATGATCAAATCTGTGCTCCAAAACAACAGAGAGAATCAGGAATTATACTCACATAAAAAGATGCTGTTAAAAGGATGAAGGCTTTCTTTTAAAAATACCAATCAAAATGAGATCAAATTAACTTCTGTATTCTGCCCTTTTTGCGGTATATCTTCCTTACCACCAAAATAAAAACTGGCTGCTTTGTTGCTTACAGTTTAGAAGGGAGCTGGAAAGATTATCTTTTTAACCAGGCCTTCTGTTGCTGGCTTTTAATGACAGGTTTTTATTAACATGTTTGTAAACTGCCCAGAGCCAGTAGGATTATGAGTGTGTTAAAATCAGCTAAAACTGTGTGAAATAATTAAAATTCACTGCAGGCTGTAGGGCAGCATCTTTTTTAAAGGCAAATCAAGATGACACGATCCGAAATTATCCTGAACACTTCATTAAGAGCTGAACTGCATAAACCCGGGATTAAAAAGCAGCAAATATTGTACCGCTGAAAAGAACAGATACACCATTTTTTAAAAGAAGAAAATTCCTGCTTCTGCTTTTCAGTTTGATCGTCACAGTGACAGAAGCAATGCTAACCTGTATAATGCAAAATGACCCAAAAAATTAAGTTAACTTCATATCCTGACTGCTTTTAGTCATTTTAATTTAGGAAAATTTAGTACCAGTATTCGGATTGAGTTACGAGTGAAAGCTTTTCATCAGGTAAAGAAACAAAGAATTTTCTCTTCCCTAATTCAGGAGTTAAAGAAAAAAAAAAATCAGAACCGACCAGAGTGCACATCTATAGAACAAAGAAAATATATAGGATTCCTCCCCAAGACTTAAATATTTTTGCTCTCTCGGATGGAATTTAAAAGAATCCATATTTTGTTTCTAAATGGTTTGCTTTCCTTGAAGCACTGATCTGGATTAGGAGCGCCTTTGAAGTGCTATTTATTAAAATATTGCTTTGATTTTCTTAGAATGACTTTATACTAGCTGTAACCCATCTCAAAATAGCATTAATCTGAAACGGTGAAATAAAAACTCTTACAACAACAAAAATATTGGCTCTTCATATAATGTATCTTTAAGGTAAAAATAACTGGTTTATGACCTCATATGCCAGCTTCTCAAAAGCCTCTGCTTGGGCATTTGTCAGAAAAAAATATGCTGAAAAGACCAATGGTGCAGTTAGATAATCAGACCTTCTTCTTATGCTTTTTTGATGGCAATGCATGTTATCCAAAGTTAGAATTAATTGTTAGAACAATTAAATAGTGGAACAACTTGCCTCCTGAAGTTGTGAATGCTCCAACACTGGAAGTTTTTAAGATGTTGGATAACCATTTGTCTGCAGTGGTGTAGAGTTTCCTGCCTAAGCAGGGGGTTGGACTAGAAGACCTCCAAGGTCCCTTCCAACTGTTATTCTATTCTATTCATGCTATTTTACTTACTCCAAAACGTAGAAAGGCGACACATACAATATTCTTGAGCTTTTCTATTGCAGCTAGTCCTCTATTTATGGCAACAATTACAACCACCACTGAGCCCAAAATTTCCATCGCTAAGTGAGACAACTGTCAAGTGAGTTTCACCCCATTTTACAACCTTGCTAGCCGCAGTTGTTAAGCGAATCACTGCCGTGGTTCAATTAGCAACACGGTTAAGTGAATCCAGCTTCCCCATTGACTCGGCTTGTCAGAAGTTCGCGAAAGGGGAATCCCATGACCCGGGGACACTCCAACTGGTCCTAAATACGAGTCAGTGGCCAAGGGTCTGAATTTTGATTCCACAATCACAGAGAGAAGTTACAATGGTCATATAAGTGTGACAGTCACAAGTCCTTTTTTTTTTTCAAGTTGCTGTAACTTCCGAACGACCTGTCGTAAGTAGCTTACACTAGGTGTAGCTTTTCTAGATGGCTCAGTGGCTAAGACACTGAGCTTGTTGATCAGAAAGGTCAGTGGTTTGGCGGTTCGAATCCTGCGTGAGCAGGGGGTTGGATTAGATCAGAGGTCTTCAAACTTGGCAGCTTTAAGACTTGTGGACGTAGGACCCGGGTACTTACGAGACAGCCTTCTGCTGCCGATAGCCTCCCACCGGCCAATACGCTCCCACAGAGAGGGACTCCTCAGGGTGCCGTCGGTCAAACAGTGTCGACTAGCGCCCCCTAGGGGGAGAGCCTTCTCTGTGGGGGCACCTGCCCTCTGGAAGGAACTGCCCCCGGAGATACGGAGGATCCTTGACCTACGCACCTTTCGCAGTGCCCTCAAGATGCTATTATTCCAACAAGCGGGGCTGGCCTAGACATGATTTTTATTGGGGTTTATTTTTAATGATTAGGCCAATAGTTTAATATGCTTTTAAAATGTTTTTTAAATTTTGTACTTGGACTTGTTTTACTGTTGGCTGTGCACCGCCCTGAGTCCTTCGGGAGAAGGGCAGTATAGAACTAAAATAAAATCTAAAATCTAAATCTTCAACTCCCAGAATCCTGGGAGTTGGAAGTCCACAAGTCTTAAACCTGCCAAGTTTGAAGACCTCTGGCCTAGATGACCTCCAAGGTCCCTTCCAACTCTCTTACTGTTATAGTTGTTGCAAGTCGAGGACCGCCTGTCGTTAACTTAGATCCGTACCTTAAAATAAGACATTATAGATCACTGACAAAAAAAATAATAATCAATGATTATCAATAACTGCCCTCCTTGTCAGCCTCCTCCTCCTCTCCCCCCCCCCCAGGCTGGTGCTTTTCTAAAAGCATAAGTGGAAAACCCACCTCCCCACCTATAGGTGTCCTACACGAGCAAGGGGGGGTTGGACTAGATGACCTCCAAGGCCCCTTCCCACTCTTGTTGCCGTTCAACCTAGAGTCCCCAGCGGCGTCGGGGACTACAAACCCCAGCATTCCCAGCCAAGATGAAAACCCTGGACTCTCTTCCTCCTCCTCCGACCTCTCTGGCTGGGGAAGGGGATGCCTAGTGGGGAAGGGAAGAAGGGAGGTGGCTGGGGCTTCTTAACCCCCAGGGTTTTTTTTCTTTTCTTGCAGGGCTTGCTGCAAGAAGGGGGAGGGGGGCTGGATTGGTGGAGATCGGAGACCCCCCCCCCGGTTCTTGGGGGGGGTCTCCAGCAGCCACATCAAGGTGGCTGGAAGTGGCGAACTACGGTAGCCGGGAGGAGTCAATCGAGGCCGCACGTGGGGGGGGGCGACGCCGAGGAGGCTGCCCTGCTGGGGGGGCTACCGTAGATCCCCCCTCCTTTCAAGAGGAGGGGGGGGGTTGGGGAGGAGGGGGGCAGCTGCTGCTGATCCGGACTGCCCTGCCAGAGAGGCCTCCGAGACTCACCGGCCTCTTCCGCCCGCAAGAGCCGCAGAAAATCCCGACTCGGCCTCGGAGGAAGGGAGCGCCGCTTCAAGGGGGGGAGAAGGGAGAGCAAGAGAGACGACAGACGCCCCTGAGCGGAGGGTGCAGGCGGGGGGGGGCTGGGGGGGATAAAAAAAAAAGAGGAACGCAAGGGATTTCCGTCACATCCGGTCTTTTCTTTTTTTTCTCCTGACGAGGCGCTCTAGGACACCCCCCTCTGTGATAGGATGAACCGGCGGTGAGGGGCTTTCTAGCCGCCGGCGATGGGTACAGTTAAAAAAAAAGGGCTGGGTGATGCTTATGCCCGCCTTCCGGAGGAGAAGAGGGGCTAGACTAGAGCGGTCTTTTCTATGCTCTGGGGGAAAATTAACCCTTCCCTTGCCAGTTCCCCGAGGGTGACACGCCCTCTCCTCTTTCTTTCCATAGGCTTTTGCAAGCATGGACATTAATTGGAGTTTTTTTTTTGCGGGTGGGATGAAATAACATTTGAGGAAAAGCCAAACTCTAAATTGTTAAAAGCTAATTTCTATCAATCCCCGCTCCTGAATCTGTTGCAGTTCGGCGGTTCAAATCCCTAGTTTAGGTCTCCTGCGTAGGCAGGGGGTTGGCCTAGATGACCTCCAAGGTCCCTTCCAGCTATGTTACTGTTACTGTTCTCCCAAAGGTGTTTTTTTTTCAAGAGGCAGCTCGAATCTCTTTGTTTTTCTTTGAAGATGTTTCGCTTCCCATCCCAAGAAGCTTCTTCAGCTCTGACTGGATGGTGGGGAACCGAAGGATGGATATTCCTTGCAGACAGCTGGTCAGACATAAATCCTCCCATTTTCCCACCGTCCAGTCAGAACTGAAGAAGCTTCTTGGGATGAGAAGCAAAACATCTCTGAAAGGGGGAAAAAAACAACAAGGAAGTCCAGTTGCTCTTGGAAAAGACCTTTGGAGGACACTGGATTGGAAAAACCAAAATGGCTGTAAATCTTTTTTGAGAGGAGGATTCCAACGTTACGAAGCTTTTGCTATTTTTAGGCTTCCTTCCCGAGTTGAATTTCAGTCTGATCTCCATTACAGGTAGCCCTCCGCTTACGACCACAACTGAGCCCAAAATTTATGTTGCTGAGTGAGAAATTTGTTAAGTGAATCTTGCCCCATTTTACGACTTTTCTTACCGGTTGCAAAAGGGGATCACATGAATCCGGGATACTGCAACCGTCATAAATGCGAGTCAGTTGCCAAGCGTCCGAATGTATGACCATGGGAATGCTGCAACGGTCGTAAGTTTAAAAAAGTCTTCCAACTCTTCCAAGCACGGTACAAGATAAACATTCCAACCTCAACTATTTGTAGGAAGCATTGGAAGTCAATGCCCCCTTTTCAAATAAGGTTGAAAAAGTCGCTTTTTTTCAGTGCCGTTGTAACTTTGAACGGTCAGTGAACTGTTGTAAGTCGAGGACTACCCGTATATAAAACTGACTGTCAAACAGCACAATAAAAGAATATTATCATTTGCTTTTTTTCTCCCTGGGAGCGAAAAAGAGGCCTCTTTAAATAACTGCTTTCCGTAACAAGGAGTGCCTTTGATTAATGTTTCTATTTCTTTGCAGAAGATAAAGCAAGAAGGCAGATTCTGATAAAAAGCAGTTCAAGGAAAACTGAGAAACTTCCGGATTCTGAATCTCTGCCAGTTTCATATTTAATTCATATTAAAATAGAAAGTGGATATATATATAAAAAAAGATATAAAACGGGGTCAGTCTAGATGATCTCTGAAGGACCCCTTTCTTTAGTATTGGGTTCAAAAGGTAAAACCACAGAAATACTGATCCTGATAATGATCAACCACAGAAATACTGATCCTGATACTACTCCTGGTAATGTTTCCTGAGCTTGACAGTTGAGGTCAAGCTTCTCAGCTGTCAAGCTCAGGAAACATTATCAGAGTGAAAGATCAGGCTTAGCCAAGCAGAGACAACCACAGATCTAATGGCAGAAACTTAGATAAGGTTTGCAAGAACACCTGTGTTCCTCTTAAAGAGGGAATACACGTTAGTACGCTTGTAGGAATTAGTAGCAAGGGAAATGGGGTGGGTGGGTTTATCGCTGGTGGGCTGTCAGAAATGTAACCAATCATAAGATGTTAAAAGTATGTATTTAAGTTACTGCATCATAATCTTTCGGGATTCAGTGTTTTTGCTTTTTGTGTTGCACTGAATCTGCACAATAAACCTCTCTGATCACCCACGGAAATCTTGTGAGTCTTAATTTCTATAACAATATCCAACTCTCACCTGTCAAGAGGAGGGAATTAAGGAGCACCTTTTCCAACCTCCACCTGTCCTTTTCTGCACTAAGTTGAATGTTTACTACTTCAGTTAAACAATTGTACACATTTACCACCAGGTCCACATAAATAAAATGAACAGCTGGTGCATTGTCATTATTTGATTTATGGATGACCCCTACAAGACTACAAGTGCTCTGGCCAAAGCTTTTTTTCTTCTGTGACATCTCCGAAATTTTGCCTTCCTCCCATTCCCAGTCTATGAGTGAGACAGGCTTAAATTGTTCTTAAGTCATATTTCCCTTTTAGTGTGACATACAGGTAGTCCTCAACTTACAACAGTTCATTTAGGGAATGGAATGGAATAGGAATAGGAATAGGAATAGGAATAGGAATAGGAATAGAATAGAATAGAATAGAATAGAATAGAATAGAATAGAATAGAATTAGAATAGAATAGAATAGAATAGAATAGAATAGAATAGAATAGAATAGAATAGAATGAGCTGGAAGGGACCTTGGAGGTCTTCTAGTCCAACCCCCTGCTCAGGCTGGAAACCCTACACCACTTCAGACAAATGGTTATCCAACATCTTAAGAACTTCCAATGTTGGAGCATTTACAACTTCTGGAGGCAAGTTGTTCCACTGATTAATTGTTCTAACTGGAAATTTCTCCTTAGTTCCAGGTTGCTTCTCTCCTTGATTAGTTTCCAACCATGGCTTCTTGTCCTTCCCTCAGGTGCTTTGGAGAATAGCTTGTCTCCCTCTTCTTTGTGGCAGCCCCTGAGATATTCAAATGCTGCTATCATGTCTCCCTTAGTCCTTCTTTTCATTCAACTAGACGTACTGAATTCCTGCAATCGTTCTTCATATGTTTTAGCCTCCAGTCCCCTAATCATTTTTGTTGCTCTTCTCTGCACTCTTTCTAGAGACTCAAGATCTTTTTCACATAGTGACCGTTCGAAGTTACAGTGGCACTGAAAAAAGTGACAGGACCTGTTTTCATACCCAGAAACTTGATGCTTGCTAACCACCCCCACAGGTTTTATCTTTAAATAAACCGAAAAACAAAAGCCCAATCAAATATTGTTTGAACTCAGAATGCCCATCTTGCAGACATAACCCTGCAGTGACGTAACTCGGATAGCAGGGAAAACAGGGTTTTGGGCTTTTTGCTGCGTGCAAACTCCAGTGTCTCTTCCAGATGTTAACTGCAAAGGCCTTTTCAGGTTTTTTTTCTTTATTTCTTTCACTGAGAATTTGAAGTAAGGGTTAAATCCTGCAAGTCTGGCTGCCTAGAGAAGCTATTAAAAAAAACCCCAAACATGAACAAGGGTCTACTCATCCATGAAGTCACTTCCTGTGTTTTCTTTTCTTGGTGGTGGAGGAGGAAAGTCAGGGGATTTGGGGAGGGGGGGGGGCTGTAGATTTAGGGGGAGGAGAACTGCAGACAGTTCCAAAGAGGTTTGCCAGATGAAGTGTGCTGACCGACCTTGCTCTGCAAAACTAAAATCTGCACTCAACGATAAACCGCAATCCAGTTCAGGTCTGGCTTTTCTAAAAGGGTGGGGTTTTTGTTCCAGGCTGCAACTGGGAAACGCTCTCCAGATTTGAGATGAAGCAGAATCCAGTCCCAAAATGCTTCTTTCCTGAATCGGTGGCTGGGACAGGTTGGAGATGAGACAGGGTGGATCTGAGGGGGAGGAGGGGGGCAAGAGAGCTGAGCTGCAAAGCCTACAAATCAAAGCAGTTCAGAGATTCAAACTTAAGTCTGTAGAGATTCTCAGTCATCCAGGTCATAGGTGATTTTTCAAGAGGCAACTGGACTATCTTGTTTTTTTTATTGAAGATGTTTTGCTTCTCATCTAAGAAGCTTCTTCGGCTCTGACTGGATGGTGGGGAATGGAAGGATTTATATTCCCTGAACGGATTTCCAGAGGAATTGCAGACTACAGGAACCATTAGCATTACTCAGGTGAACCCTGAGGACCCAGACAAATCTCCAAGTGCTTCAACAGCTCTGTAAAAGGAAGCAAATGACCAGCTCTCTGCAAGGAATATTCCCCACCATCCTGTCGGAGCTGAAGAAGCTTCTTGGATGAGAAGCGAAAGAAGTCTTCAAAAAACCCCAAGAAAATCCAGTTGCCTCCTGAAAAAAAACACCTTTAGGACAATTCAGATATTATGCTTTGACTGCCCCTTCCTGGTCACCTGGAGGTTGGCATCCTAAATCTGCTAGCCCTGAGAGACCTAGAAATAAATTCTACCACTTTTTCCATTTTTAAGAGATCGTCAGTCTCAAGGAAGAGATGTGTTCAGTGGCTGTAGAGATGAACAGGTGCTAATAGGCATCTTAATGCCCGGTATATGCTTTGAAGCAGTTTTTCAATCTTGACAAACAGAAGAGGGTTGGACTTCAACTCCCAGAATTCCCCCATTAGTATGGAGAGTTGAGGTCCACATGCATGCAGGCTGGAGAGCTCTGGGAATTGAAGTCCACCCATCTTAAAGTTGCCAAGTGGCATCCTGCTTAGTACATCCAGCATTGTATTAGATGTTAAATAAGTTAATTAACCTTAATAAGGTTAATTAATAAGGTTGATTAGCCTTAACTAAATACTCTGCCTTCTATAGCTGGCTTATGCAATACACCCGTGATGGCGGCTTATAGCTGGCTTATACAATTCGCCCGTGATGGCGAATCTATGGCACGGGTGCCACAGGTGGCACGCGGAGCCATATCGGTGGGCACGCGAGCTCAGCCCTGACACACATGCGTGTGCCAGCCAGCTGATTTTCGGGCCTTCTGGGCCCACCAGAAGTTAGGAAATACACTGTTTCCGGCTTCCAGAGGGCCTCTGGGGGAGGTGGGGAAGGCTGTTTTTGCCCTCCCCAGGCTCCTAGAAAGGCTCTGGAGCCTGGGGAGAGCAAAAAACAGGCATACCAGGGCCACTGGGCCATCACGTGCCAAAAGCAGGGGGGGGAACACGGGGGGGTGGGGCGCATAGAATTATGGATGCGGGCACGCGTGCGTGTGACCCCACCATGCTCCCCCTGCTTTTGGCACATGATGGCAAAAAGGTTAGCCATCACTGCAATAGGCCATAATCGTTTACTAATTAACCTTTAAAGTTAAGGTTTGGATAGACGTTTTAAAAATCATAAATAAAAAGATGTTGGTTTAGCTTGGTCACTGAACCCCTTGATTTGTAAACCAGAGTTCGTGGCTTAAAGTACTCTCTAAATCTGGACAGTTTTGCACTTGTGTCAGAAGTACCGAAGCGCTGCCGGTTGAAATGATTAGCCGGTGACATCACCGTTCCCTGAGGATGCCCAGAAGGGAGCGGGGTTCCTTTCATGTCCATGGCAGGAGTTGGGGCTCAACTCTGTCCCATGGCAGTTTTCAGGTCTTGAATGCGGGCTTGCTAACCTCCTGCCCAGCATTCTAACCACTTCAGCCACTGTGCTCCTATCTGGACAGTTATAGTTTACCCAGTAAACCATAGTTAAGCAAACTGGTTTAGCACGTAAGTAGGTAACTTTTAAACCATAGTGAAGCAAACATAGTTAGCACAAAGGTAGGTAAGTTTTATTCCTCCAGATGTTGTTGAATTACAACTCCCGGAATTCATAGGAAACGTGGCTAGAGGTGTGGGGATGCTAAGAGGAGTAATTCAGCAATATCTGGAGCAGTGTGGATGTTAAAGATGTATGGATTTCAACTTCCAGAATTCCCCAGCCAGAAGTTTACATATCTTGTCGCAGTGGAGAAGCACACTGATCTGGAGGAATTCAGATGACTCTGAATCATGCCAGTCAGCATGCCAGCTGAGGAATTTTGGGAGTTGAAGTCTGTATATCTTAAAAGTTGCGAAGGTTGAGAAACATGGGCCTAGTGCAGGGGTCAGCAACCTGCAGCTCTGGAGCCGCATGTGGCTCTTTCACCCCTTTGCTGCGGCTCCCTGTCACTCAAAATATGTGTCACAACCATCAATGTGCGACACCCACCGACACACGATTGATTGAGCTTTTCAACCCCCGGTAGGCCAAGCATGGATAAATCCAAGAAAAGAAAAGTTTCAGAAGAAAACAAACGTTTAATTCAACTACATATAGTTTTGTGGCCGCTCAAGAAATAGTCAGGCACGGGAAGGGTTTTGTGACTCCCAGTGTTTTCTTTTCTGTGGGAAACGGGTCCAAATGGCTCTTTGAGTGTTTAAGGTTACAGACCCCTGGCCTAGTGGTTGAGAATAGTCGCCTAACATCTACCTTTGTCTTGAATGATTAATTGGGTCTCCTCTCTTCCCCTCCATCCACAGGAGGACTGTGGGGGAGAGAAAAATAGATGGAAGCAAGTGGGACCTCTCCGGAAATTCAACCCAAAGAGACAGAAGCACCCCCAAGGATTCCAGATGACTCAGAAAGACAGCGGGAGAGGAAAATGGCTGCAGCCGAAAAACAGAGGAATCTATCCATCGCTAGCGAAGATGCCAGCCAGGTGATCCCAGCCGAGTCGCAAACAGCGGGGGAGAGGAGACAGAATGAATGCCACACGTGCGGGAAAAGCTTTTGTTCCAAATCCCGCCTCAAAGTCCACCAGAGGATCCACACAGAGAGACGGCCCTATCAATGCCGGGAGTGCGGCAAGGGCTTCCGGCAGAGCGGCCATCTATCCCAGCACCAAAGGATGCACACTGGAGAGAGGCGCTACAAATGTTTGGAGTGTGGGAAAAGTTTTAGCCAGAGCACCTATTTCATCTTGCACAAGATCACCCACACGGGAGAAAAACCTTTCACTTGTCCGGAGTGCGGGAAGAGTTTCAGCCACAGCCGGAGGCTGACTATACATCGCGCCATCCACACGGGGGAGAGGCCGTACCAATGTCCGGAGTGCGGGCAGAGTTTCAGCCAAAGCACCCACTTGACTTCCCACCAGAGGATTCACACCGGAGAGAAACCATATCGGTGCACCGAGTGTGGGAAGTGCTTCAATCAAAGCACTCATTTGACTCTACACCGGCGGATCCACACGGGAGAAAAACCCTACCGGTGTCTCGAATGCGGGAAGTGTTTCAGCCAGAGCCCGCACTTAACTTTACACCAGAGAATCCACACCGAGGAGAAGATCTATAAGTGCTCCGAGTGTGGGAAGGGATTCCATCGGAGCGATCACCTGATCTCGCATCAGAGGAGTCACACAGGAGAGAAACCGTACCGCTGCTCTGAATGCGGGAAGAGTTTCAGCCGAAGTTCGATCCTGCATAAACATCAGAGAATCCACAAAGCTGGAGAAACATCGCTCTGAATTTTTCTCAGCGCTGAACTCGATGGGCAGAACTTTTGAGGGTCTCTGGTCTTTGAGGGTTTTGAAGATTGCTTGGCAGCTTATGGTCTGGTGCCTAGCTAACCTTTAGGCCAGGGGTCTCCAAACATGGCAACTTTAAGACTTATGGACTTCAACTCCCAGAATTCCTCAGCCTGCCATGGGAATTCTGGGAATTGAAATCCACAAGTCTTAAAGGTGCTTTTCCCCCCCCAGAGGCAACTGGACTTTCTTGTTTTTCTTTGACGAGAAGACCTTTCGCTTCTCATCCAAGAACCTTCCAAGAAGCTCTGACTGGATGGTGGGGAATGGAAGGGTTTATATTTCTTGCAGACAGCCAGTCATTTGCATTCTTTTAGCGAGTCATTAAGGCCACCTGGAAATTTATCTGTGTTGTCGAAGTCCTCTGAATGGAGCAAATGGGTGTGGGGCCTTCTTGGAACTGCTGAAAAGTCTGTTGTAGACTGGAGATAGATAATGTTGTATCCCACCCACTCTGTTTAGAGAGGGCTGTTCAATTTTGACACAGATGGCTTCTTTGACCCCTCTTTCAAAAAAGCGGCCCTCTCTGACCAAAATGTGGACTTTACTGTCTTCAAAAGAGTGGCCTTTGTCTTGTAAATGCATACGGACCGCTGAATCTAGTCCTGATGCCATTCAGAACTGAAGAAGCTTTTTGGGTGAGAGGTGAAACTTCTTCAAAAGAAAAACCAAAGAGTCTGGAAAAAGCAAGCAACCATGGGACAACCATGTCCCTTTGGGACAACCATGAGCTGGAGGACTGGGAATTTCCACAGACACAAATCTTAAAGTTGCCAAGTTTGTAGGCCTCTGCTTTAGTCAGTAGATGAAACTTGGGGGTGTTGTGGAAATGCTACTTCATAATAAGCATACTCGAAATATGATGACTGTGCATAAATTGCAGCAAAATATGACTTAAATGTGGAAATAAGGTGAGGAATAGAAATTGTAATAAAGCAGTTTGGAGAAATTCCCATGTTTTCTCCTTGGTTACCAATTGGCGGCATCATCTCCAGTTATCAATCTACCAAATTTTCCTAAAATAAAACGGGTCTTATATTAATTTTTGCTCCAAAAGATGCATTAGAGCTTATTTTCCACTTAGGTCTTATTTGGAGGAGAAATATAGTAAATGCATCCATCTGGCTGATGATCTTAACGGGGTTATTTTTGGGGGTAGGGCTTATATTACAAGCATCCTGAAAAATTTTCCGATACACCGGTTAGGTCTTATATTCGGGGAAACACTACTTTTTGAACTTGCCCACTGTAAGATATATGGACTTCAACTCCCAGAATTCCCCAGGCTGGCAAGGAAATTCCGGGAGTTGAAGTCTAAACATCTTTTGCCAAGTTAGACTATATCAGTGATGGCGAACCTTTTTGCCATCATGTGCCAAAAGTGGGGGGAGTGCTGGGGGGGTTCGCACGTATGTGTCCACACCCATAATTCTATGTGCCCCGCCCCTGCGCATGTGTGTGACCTCCCCCTGCGCTTCCCCTATTTTTGGCACGTGATGGCCCGGTGGGCGTTTTTCGCCCTCCCCAGGCTCCAGAGCCTTTCTAGGAACCTGGGGAGGCTGAAAACAGCCTTCCCCACTCCCCCAGGGGCCCTCTGGAGGCTGGAAGAGGCCTGTTTGCCGACTTCCGGTGGGCCCAGGCCTGAAAAACAGCTGGCTGGTGCGCGCATGTGCGCTGATCTTGCGGGCCCACCGATATGGCTCTGCGTGCCACCTGTGGCACGCATGCCATAGATTCGCCATCACGAGTCTATATCAACTGCATCATGTGGACTGTTTAGGGAACTTACTAGTTTAGGAAGCAACCCAAACTGGAATGAATACTGAAAAGAACCATGTGTTGGGAGAGGAGACTGTGAATTCTAGTCCCACCTTAGGCATGAAAGCCAGCTGGGTTCCAAGTAACACCCCCAACAAAAGAAGACTCAGAGGCTAGAAGTTCCTCAAAGTTCCATTTTATTAGAGATGTCATATTGGCATCTGGGAAAACCCGAATCTGAAAGCTTCCAGGTTTTATCCAACCATCTTGCAGGGCAAGATGTCCTTGACTCTCAAAGAAAAGAATGTTATGGCTAGGTATCTCTGCAACTCAATGCAATCCCCCCTCCCAGTGTCCCACAGCACTAAGTGTGGCAGCCCTGAAGATCCAAAGAAAAAGGGCTGACAGTGACTTTGGGCCAATCACCAGGAGACTGTGAGTTCTAGACCCGCCTTAGGCATGGAAGTTGGCTGGGTGACTTTGGGTCAATCACGAGATTGTAGTCCCATCCCAGGGATCAAAGACTGACTTTCAGCCACTCCCTCTCTTTCAGTCTAACCCCCCTCAAGGATGTTGTGGAAAAAATAGGAGGGAGGAGTATTAGGTATGTCCATTGCCTTATTTATAAATAATAACAAAGGCAGGATATTAATAAATAAAATAAATTGTATTTTCTGGAGTAATATGATATGCAAACAACTTTAGGATTTAGGGTTTATTTAGGGTCCAGTCTTATTTAATTTCTGAGATATGCATATAAATGTGTACACTTGGTGGCATGGACATTGCATATTGATAATGTTGCAAAGATTACGGATGGCAAACAATGCATTCAAAATCTGCAGATTGGGTTTAGGACTGGACTACAGACAAAAGGTGAAGTCGTCTCAAATGGAACGATTCATATGTCCTGAAAAAATAGGATAAAAAAGTGAATCTGGATGACGAGGAAGACACCAAGGCTAAGATGGATGACAAGGCAGAAGAATTTTGGCATGTTAAGAGATCATTTTATTATTTTTTTATTAACGCTCAAAAATAACGAAGAAAAACCAAGAGCCCAAGTGAGAGGCGAAACAAAGCATATTCACATTGAAAGCAAAGCCAGAAAGCTGGGGAGAAGGAAACACCCACCCCCCCAAATAAGAGCATTACAAAAATGTAAAAAGGGTGGGCGGGAAGGATTATTTGGATACCGGAGCAATATTCCAGAGCAGGAGACAAGACCAAGGAGAACTCTCTGTTTCTAACAATGTACAATTCATACAGGTAGGTCTTGCTTATAGTCAGAAAGGTGGCTTTACATAAACCCCAATACGGTATTTTTCAACCTTGGCAACTTTTAAAGTGGGTGGACTTCAACTCCCAGAATTCCCCGTGGCTGGTTGGGGAATTATGGGAATTGAAGCCCACTCACTTTCAAATTGCCAAGGTTGAGAAGCACTGCCCTCATATGGGAACACAACGGATGTAGGCAGTGCTCCTGGGGCAGAATGCCAGCCCCCCAGGGTTTAAATATTCAGTGTAAATTTCACAATTTCTGAAAGCATGGAAAAGTCCTTATGATAACATGCCCTTTTTAAAAGTACCCAAACTAACGGAAGAAGCCTGGGAGGAAGGCATTGCTTGTACCTATATTAAATTTTATAAAAAACCAGAAAAAATAATTTTCTACTGCTGAAGACAGCATCAGATTATAGGAGCCTATATAAGCACCACATACAGGGTGATATTTGACATCAGGGGTCAGCAATCTTTCCAGATTCCACAACTCCGAAGAGTGCTTACAAAATAATTATTAAAAAAAAGAAAGAAAGAAAGAAAAGAAAGGATCCCCAATCTCACAAAACATTAAGTAATCGTCTATGGCCGTCTAAAATCTTATGTGATGTCTCGCAAGAATGAGGAAATTTCATGAGATGTAACAGGCTTGCAAATCAGCTCTTGCAGACATTTAAAAAATTTTTTATAACCATGGTTATTTTCACGGTTATACTAGAAGGGGTAAACCCGACATCCTTCCAGCACTGATGGTGTTAACTAGTTGGGTGATGAAAGTCTCCAAGAAAACCATCAAGCTCATAGAGCACCAAGGAGCTCACATTTTCAGATGCATCTTTATGTATGAGTGGTGAAAAGCCATCACTGACTTTCTCTATTAGAGTCGTCGTGACAAGAGTGGTTAGAAAGCTATAAAGCAAACTAACTCTGCCCACTGCCCGCAGTTCGAGTTTTACCTGACTCAAGTCTTCCATCCTTCTGAGGTCGGTTAAATGAAGACCCAGATGGTTGGGGGGGCAATATGCTGAGTCTATAAACCGCTTAGAAAGGGCTGTAAAGCAGTATATAAGTCTAAGTGCTATTGCCAGTGCTGTATTAACCCAGCCTGGATACTCCGTTGTTTTCAACTCAATTCTATTCATAATTAATCCTAACTCTAATGACAGCTAGCCCTAAGCCACAATTTGGACAAACCAAGATTGGGGATGGTCACTTGGACAAGTATATATGGCTTAAATTGCAAGTGAAACAATTTGGCAAGGTATAATTTCTGTGACAGAACCAGACACGCACCCCCCGTCATGCGTGCGTCAACATGTTGAATAAAAATGCAAAAGAATGATCTGTGCAGTGAATTTCTTGGAAGGAAATAAGCATGGATTGGCAGGCTGGGGAATTCTGGGAATTGAAGTCAACAAGTCTTAAAAGTTTGGAGATTTCTGATCTAAAGGAACCTCTGTCCTACAGTCATCTTTTTTTTTTATTAATGATTTCACTTCACAAGGAATCCCAGCTGCCTTCTTGAGGCAAAATTCCTCACGAAAGTCATGAGTTTTGCCTCGTGTGAGGAAAAAATTCTTTCGTGGAAACTTTTTCCCCCCCCTTCTACAGAACTTCAGGACACTTAAACTGGTTTATAACTGGACTCAACCAGGGATGGTCAACGCAAAGCTGACGTCTTATAAAGCACCTCCCCCTTTTCTTTTGCTGAGCAAGGTGGCAATTATTAAAGCTTTACCCAGAACCATTTGAGAGGAAAAAATATGGATCCCCTGAAGTTGTTTACTGTTTATCTATGTACAATCTACCTACCTGGAGTAAACTTTTAGTTTAGTTTAGTTTAGTTTAGTTTAGTTTAGTTTAGTTTAGTTTAGTGAAGGAGAGGGAAAGGGAGAAGAGAGGGAGGGAGAGGGAGAGGGAGAGAGAGAGAGAGAGAGTGGGAGAGGGAGGGAGGGAGGGGGGAGAGAGAGAGAGGGAGAGGGAGGGAGGGAGAGACGGAGAGAGAGAGAGAGAGAGAGAGAGAGAGAGAGAGAGAGGGGGTTACAGGCTGGGTTTAGGTATGAAGTGCGAAGTGGTTAATGGATGGCTTACATTACTGTAGGACAGTGGTTTTCTTTAAAACTTTGGCAACTTTTAAGATGGGTGGATTAGGGTTAGAGTTAGGATAGCTGAGGAATTCTGGGACTTGAAGTCCACCCATCTTAAAGTTGTCAAAGTTGAAATACATTGCTGTAGGACAAACGTGAGGAAAAATGCTGCCTAAATAGGTTTATTTATGGAACAGGTTCACTGCGAATAGTACAAGAGGTAGCCTTGTACTAGCCCCCTGAGCTACTAGCTTTCCACTTCCAGGGAGTTAAGTGCAAAATTGTTAAAAATTTCATTTTTTCCCTCTCTGGCAACAGAGCCACACCTTCTTGGTGTATCTAGAACGGCTTTCTTGAAAAAGATTTGTGTTCGGACGTGTGTTTTCCTGCAATCTCCCTTTACTGGGGGGTGCCTGTCTGGAAAGCTGCCTCTCATTCCAGCCATCTTGCAACTGGGTGTTCCCACGTTAATTGGGATGTCCTACCAAATCACCCTCATTTCATGGAAAGGGAGAGAAAAGGCTCGTACTTCTATCTAGCTATCAATTAAATAATAATAAAAAAACCTAGTCAGCTGAGCTTGTTATCTAAAGCAAATGTGAAGAGAGACAGGAATTGAATTAATTGCTCAAGGTCCAATGTGACCAAGCCAGTTTTCCTCCATTAATGTCTCCTCCTGTATTTTTTTATGCTGTGCCACTATTTTTTGACACAAGGCAAACAACAGCTCTGCGCTCAGGCAGGCTGACTCAAGCCCGATTCGAAGCCCGGCCCGGTTCCACGTGTTTCACATGCATCCACTAGGATTTAGTGAGGTAAAGTTCTTTACAGTTCAAATCCATTGAAAAGTTGAGCACAATTCATTAAAAAAAACCCTTTTGTGAAACCGAAGTCTCTTCGGATAGACAGCGAGGGGCCCCGTGGATCAAAAACAAGAGCCTCAAAGACACGTCCCAGACCCAAATCTCCAGTTGATCAGGAACTGCATTTTAGGCCCTGGGTAGCAAAGGACGATAAAACTTCAGGCATTCTCTTTCATTTTTGTATCCACCTGATTCTGGTCCTCTCTGCATTTCCAGTTCCCCTCCAAAGGGTCTAAAATGGACCTGGTTTGGCAACAGGACCCCAAACTGCGATGGCCATCACATCTGCGGGGAAGGCATTCGGCTGCCCACAGTCACGGCCCGTCGCCAAAAGTGGTCCTCCGTCAGCTGCAGCACAGTCCCTTTTGCAGGGTCCGCTCCGTCCGAAGAAGAAGCTGACTTTATGACCGGCAAAAAAGCAGAACACCCAAGGCCGAGGTGGCCTCACCAATTCATATCTTAGCGCCGTCGCTTTGTCCTGCTTCTTCGGCCATTTCCAGATCGGCCTCTTCCGATGCCTGCGACAGATCCGAAATCAGGCTCAGGTTCACGCACTCAGGACACTTCTCCGGGGACTCCGCGGCTGAAGAGAAAATCTTCCCGCAGTCGGCACAGATGAAGGAGTTCAGATCCAAGTGACCGCGCTGATGCCGGAGGAGGGCTGCCTTGGCTTTGAAGCAGCTGCCGCACTCGGGACAGACATAGGGCTTCTCGCCGGTGTGGGTCCGCTCGTGGGCAATGAGCTGCGAGCTCTCCCGGAAGCCTTTGCCGCAGCCCAGGCACAGGTAAGGCCGCTCGCCGGTGTGGGAGCGCTCGTGCGCCACCAGGCTGGAGCGCTGGATGAAGCCCTTCCCGCACTGGGGGCAGACGAAGGGCTTCTCTCCGGTATGGGTCCGCTCGTGTTTGCTGAGGCTGGAGCGGACACTGAAGCTCTTGGCGCAGTAGAGGCACTGGTAGGGCTTCTCGCCGGTGTGGGTCCGCTCGTGGGCAATGAGCTCCGAGCTCCAGTTGAAACCCTTGCCGCACTCCAGGCACTTGTGGGGCTTCTCGCCCGTGTGAGTCCGGATGTGGGCCATGAGGTGGGAGTTTTGGCTGAAGCTCTTCCCGCACTCGGAGCAGGTGTAGGGCTTCTCCCCCGTGTGGATGCTCTGGTGGCGGATGAGGTCGGCGCTCAGGCTGAAGCCCTTGCCGCACTCCAGGCACTTGTAGGGCTTCTCCCCCCGGTGGCTCTTCTCGTGGAGGACCAGGGTGGCCTTTTGGCTGAAGCTCTTCCCACACTCCAGGCAGGAGTAGGGCTTCTCGCCCGTGTGGCTTCGCTCGTGGATGATGAGGCTGGACCGCTGGTTGTAGCTCTTCTCGCACAGCAGGCACTTGTAGGGTTTCTCCCCCGTGTGGGTCCGTTCGTGCAGCTGCAGGTGGGAGCTCTGGCTGAAGCGCTTGTCGCAGTGCGAGCACTTGAAGGGCTTCTCCCCCGTGTGGGTCCGGCCGTGCGTGTTGAGGGTGGAGCGTTTGCCAAAGCTCTTCCCGCACTCGTTGCACTTGTAGGGCTTCTCTGCCGTGTGGGTCTGCTCGTGCAGCTGCAGGTGGGAGCTCTGGCCGAAGCCCTTGTCGCAGTGCAAGCACTTGAAGGGCTTCTCCCCCGTGTGGGTCCGGCCGTGTGTGTTGAGGGTGGCAAGTTTGCCAAAGCTCTTCCCGCAGTCGTTGCACTTGTAGAGTTTGTCTTCCGGCACTGCCTTCTCCTGAGACCGAAACTCCACCATGCTGGAGCTCAGGCCCGACCCAAACGTTTTGGAGAGCTCCTGGCCTTTCCTCTGGAGGAAACTCTGCTGGACTGCAAACTCGCTGAAGTCAAAGAAGCCCCCGCCGAACGGGATCGAAATTGGAGCTCTGGCTTCCAGCAGACAATCCACCGTCCTCGAGGGGCTGTCCAGGGCTCCCAACTGGCCCCCAATGCTGGGGGAAAAACTGACTTCGTCTCCGCCCCACATCATCCTGTTCAGTTGCAGCCGCTCTGAGCCCCCAGGCAAACAATCCCGTTCCTTATTTTGGTTCCTCCATCCGGCTGCAGAAAAACAAGAGGAGGGAGAAGTCAAAAAGTTCCCGACCAAGTCAAGGAAACGGGGAGACATCAGTTAAAGAAACTTGGCCGGCTGGGGAATTCTGGGAATTGAAGTCTTCACCCCTTAGAACTGCCAAGGTTGAGAAACACTATAAGAGCCTGGTTTAGCTCTGCAGACTAAGCACTGTAATTAACATCCAGCTGTCTGCAATTACACCAGTTTGAATTTCTCCAGGCTCAAGGTTGACCCAGCCTTCCATCCTTTCTAAGGTAGGTAAATTGAGGACCCAGTTTGTGGGGGCAATAAGCTGACTTTGTATAAAATATACAAAAGTAAGAAGGCCATTGCTTAACACATTGTAAGCCGCCCTGAGTCTTCGGAGAAGGGCGGCATATAAATCAAATTAAAAAAAAACAAAACAAAACCACTTAATCAGGTGTGGCAGAAGAGAGCCAATTTGATTTTTTTGTTAAAGGCACAGGGCTAGAAATCAGAAGATTGCGAGTTCTAGTCTTGGGTTAGCTGATTTGAATGACTTTGGGCCAGTTCCTCCCTCTCAGTCTTAGGAAGAAGGAGGCCGGGGCAAAACGTTGTCAAAAATGTTGCCAAGAACACTGCAGGGACTTGGGCAGATAGTTGTCAAGATTCAAGACTGACTGAAAGGCAGGAAAACGCAAAGCAAAACAGAACAGAACAGAATAGAAAACCTGACTGGGCCAAGGGAAAGATTAAGAGCCCACTGGAAGCCAAAACATCAATAGAGCCTCCTGGGACCATATGATGCCCCCACAAACTCTGAACAAAAGGAGACTTGACCTTTGAGCCGCAGGATCATTTCTTGGAACACGGCGCTGTTCTGACACAAATTGCCGTATCTCTGCTTGATCTCCTCTAGCCTCCCAGCCAGCGGCTCGTCTTCTTCTCTGAGGAACCCAACGAGAGAAAGGAGAAAAGGAATTAACACGATCGACTCCGGAACAAAGACATGATCACAAAATGCAAATTTAAATGATTTGAGTTCATAAAGACATCTCGCTGTTCTCTGACCTTGACGTTTCATTACCCAACTCAGTAACAGCCTCAGTGTGAGGGAAGGTGGGGCTTGCTGCCTTTTATATGCAATGGCATGCCCTGCCATTTTGGGTAGGGGCGTACATGTACGACCGCAATTGAGCCCAAAATTTCTGTTGCTAAGCAAGACAGTTGTTGAGTGAGTTTCCTCCCCATTTTAGGATCTTTCTTTCTTGCCACAGTTGTTAAGTCAAACACTGCAGTTAAGTTAGTAACCCGTTTTTTTTTTTTTAATTTGATTTATACGCCGCCCTTCTCCGGAGACTCAGGGCGGCTTACAATGCATTAAGCAATAGCCTTCATACTTTTGTATATTTATACAAAGTCAGCTTATTGCCCCCAACAAACTGGGTCCTCAATTGACCCACCTTAGAAAGGATAGAAGGCTGAGTCGACCTTGAGCCTGGTGAGTTTCGAACTGGTGTAATTGCAGGCAGCTGGTTCTAAAATGCTGCCTTTGTAGGAGGCATTACCCCCCTACACTACTCAGGCTCTGTTGTTGTTAAGTGAGTCTGGTTTCTCTATTGACGTTGCTTGTCCGAAGGTTGCAAAAGGGGAGCATGTGATTCTGGCATATTGCAACTGTCCTAAATAGTAGTCAGTTGCCAAGAGTTCGAATTTTGAACATGCGATCACGGGGGATGCTGCTGCGACAGCCAAAAACGTGAAAAAAGTAACTTTTTTCAGTGCTGTTGCAACTGCAAACGGTCACTAAATGAATGGTTGTAAGTTGAGGAGTTATCTTTAGTTTCTTTCTTCCTTCCTCTGGCAAGAAGGAAAGTGTTGAGGGTAAAATGTCCCTCTGCACAGTAGGCAACAGACCGGACAGCAAAGAGATAACGTTGCTGGTTAAACACACAGATACTCACAGACTCTGAACGGTGAAAAAAATAAACAGTCTTAAATCTTAGTAGAAAAACAAAAACTTGGTTTTTTGAAACAATGATAAGACACCTTCGAATAGTTACTCTCCTACACAAAACACAGTTTGCTTACAGTTCTCTTCAGTCACACACAGTCCCTCTTCAGGAAATCAATCATCAAAAACAGGAGCACGAGCTCCCGGGCTTCCTTTCTATTTTTATTTATTTTATTCATTTATTTTATTTTATTTTATTTATATACCGCCCTTCTCCAACAGGACTCAGGGCGGTGAACAGCCACGGTAAAACACAACATATAAAATTTAAAAACAATTTAAAAGACATTAAATAATTTTGGCCATCGATTTAAAACAACCCAGTTAAAACCAATTACAAATTAAAACCGCAAGAATGGGATCAAGCCAGCCCGGCTAGATGAAATAGATGTGTTTTCAGGGCCCGACGAAAAGTCCGGAGGTCTGGTATCGTGCATATCTCTGGGGGTAGGTCGTTCCAGAGGGCAGGTGCCGCCACAGAGAAGGCTCTCCCCCTGGGGGTCACCAGCCGACATTGTCTGGCCGACGACTCCATGAGGAGGCCCTCTCCGTGCGAGCGAACTGGCCGGTGGGAGGCTATTGGTGGCAGAAGGGGATCTCGTAGATACCCCGGCCCTTTTATGGCTGCCTGCTAATAGTACAGCCAATCCTTCTTCTTATATCATTTAAAGTCATAAACATAGTTTTTTCTATATATTACCTACCCAACCGTGGGATGAATATCCAACAGAAACGACACCCCATCCAAAACTGGCAAGGAAAACTACTACATATAAACAGGCAGCAAAACACACACTTCCCCACACAGTTTTTTTTAAAATTTTTAATTTTTAATTTGATTTATATGCCGCCCTTCTCCGGAGACTCAGGGCAGCTTACAGTGCGTTAAGCAATAGTCTTCATACTTCTGTATATTTATACAAAGTCAGCTTATTGCCCCCACAAACTGGGTCCTCAATTTACCCACCTTAGAAAGGATGGAAGGCTGAGTCGTCCTTGAGCCTGGCTAGGTTTGAACTCGCAGAAATTGCAGGCAGCTGGATCTTAATTGCTGCCTTTAGTAGGAGGCATTAGCCCCCTACTCTACTCAGGCTCTTAATAGCTATTAATAAGAGCTATTAATAGCTCTTAATAGCAGTCAATAGACTGCTCCCCCAGTCTATTGAAGCCCCATCAAGCCTGGAAGGTCAAACCACTGTATATAAAAGAGGGAGCAAACCCCCCCCCCACTCCTTCGCACCGATGGTGTGATAATAAAATCAGATAATAAAACGTCCGCAAGCATACATCCAAACTCAAGAGAGCACCAAGGGCTCTACAGTTGAACCCAGAACTACAGATATTCTCCTCTATTTCAAGGAAGGAGTGAGAAGAAACTTGAAAGGGCAGGAGAAAAAGACAGCATCTCTAAACCATGGGCCCTGAGAACTGGACTGCTGATCCAGACTTTAATTACTCGTGCTTTTTCTACTTGCAATAAATACATCTTATGAACCCGAACGTTTAACTCATCACTGCGAGATCCCAAGTACAAGTCTGAGTTCCTATAGTAGATTTATTTTTGAGCCTTGGGTGAAACTGTAGAACAGGCAAAACTGGAGGGGAGGAGGGAGTAAAACGTGCCATAAGCTTAGAATCGTTAAGTTGCCGTAAGCAGTTCAGGTCCAGCCCCCCCCCCCCCAAATTCTGTTGACTTTTACCTAGTACAGATTCAAATTTGAACTTTAGTTGGCTAGATCTTTGTGTATAGACTTGAGCAGTATTTCTGAACTGCAATTTAACTTATGGCCCCTATCCTTTGTACCTGACAGAAACCCCGGCAGAGATGCCGTGAACAAAGGCAATTTTAAAAAACTCCAATTCTTACCTGCTCTCAATACTTCCAGACTCCTAGGGGAAAAGAGAAACGTAATTATACAGACAGAAAAATCTACTTAGCTTTGGACTACTTAGATGGACTAAATCTAGTCCAGCAAAACTAATGGCTAGTGGAATTATTTCACTGGCACAGAATATCGCAGCAGTAGCAATTTCTTTACTTTTGAGTTCTAATGTGAATTAAAGTTAATTTCTTTTATGCCTTTTTTTTTGCTTTAAAATTTGAACGAAACCAGTAGCAATAAAATATCATATAAGCCTGTACAAAAATATTCCTCTTGTCCAATTTTTCTATAACCTGGCTGGCAGGCGGCATTCAGTATACCTAGTGCCATATATATATATATTTGTGCTCATAAAACAAAAAATGAGAAAGCAAAGAATTTGGTTCAATTCCCCCTGGCCTATGTGGAACAACATTGAAGAAAACACCTAGTTTAGTCTGAATTCAAGGTAAAATTCCAGAAATCAGAGGGTTTTATTTTTTTAAAAAAAAAATCTGAATCATGTTGAGATCTAATGGTGTTCTGTGCACAAGATGGACAGGCAGCTTCAATACCATAAAGACATACCACTATCTCCTCACTGCTGTTCTCTTCCTTGTCCTCTTCCTCTTCCTCCTCACCTTCTTTCACTTGATTCAGGTCAATCATGTCTGAATCAGGCTGCACCTTCCATTAAATAAAACTGTATTAATAGAAACCCATGAGGACTTTCTCCGTTTCCGGTTTTCCATCCCCCAAATGAAAAAAAGCCACCGGTTTCTGCTTAAAGACATCCAGGAAACATTTTACACCCCAAAGAAATCAATGGATTTCAGGAAAGGAAGAACTCGAGCTAGGCAAAGAAATAAAAACCTTGAACAGGTTTTGACCAGAGCATCTTGGTTTCAATAGCAATAGCACCTACACGTTATATACCCCGTTATGGTATTTTTACAGCCCTCTCTAAGCGGTTTTACAGAGTCAGCCTATTGCCCCCAACAATCTGGTTCTCATTTTACCCACCTCGGAAGGATGGGAGGCTGAGTCAATCTTGAACCTTGGTGAGATTCAAACTGCCAAATTGTAAGCAGCCAGCAGTCAGCAGAATAGCCTGCAGTACTGCACTCTGACCACTGCGCCCCCCACGGCTTCAAGAAGAACTCTTTCAGACTTCCTTATTCAACTTCTATTCTACTTGCTTTTAGTAGGAATGGAACAGGGGAGGGAGACAGGAAGGGAGGAAGGTAGAAGAGAGAAAGAAGAAAGGAAAGGGGAATGGAAGGGAGGGGGGGAAGGAGGGAGGAAAAAGAAGAAAGGAAAAGGAAAGGAAGGAAGGAAGGAAGGAAAGAGGGAAGGAAGATGGTAGAAGAGAGAAGAAAGGAAAAGGAAGGGAGGGAGGGATGGAAGGAAGATGGTAGAAGAGAGAAGAAAGGAAATAGGAAAGGGAGGGAGGGAGGGAGGGGAAGAAAGAAGAAAGGGGAAAAGGAAGGGGAAGGGGAAGGGAGGAAGGAAGGAAGGAAGATAGAAAAAGAAGAAAGGAAATGGGAAAGGGAGGGAGGGAAGGAGGGGAAGAAAGAAAGGAAAGGGGAAGGGGAAGAGAGAAGGAAGAAAGGAAAGGGGAAATGGAAGGGGGAAAGGAAGGAAGAAGGAAATCTAAGGATATCATGTTTTATGAGAAAGGGGAGATGCAAATGTGACATTTTACGAAAATCTGATGCTAGAGTCTCTTTTCTAGGATGCTAGAAGCTCCCCGGGGAGCATCATCAGAGCCGGTCCCTTCCTCTCAATCCCAGAGCCAGGGTGGGGCTGTAGAGAAGGGGCAGGACATGGAGTCCAGATCCTGGTTCTCTCTCAAGTCCCAAAACTCATTGACTAGTCCCTCTTGCTTAGCCCAACCCACCTCACAGGAATATTACGCACTCGAGTTCCTGAATGGCAGGCAGAACATAAGTAAATAAAAAAATAGCCTCCATTTTGCTCCAATTAATACAATTGCAGTTTGAAATGAACATAAAATCTGCCTGCCAACCTAGGGAGAAATTATTCTAAAATACCTCCTTGTGGCTTCTGTCCTCCTCCTTTTCCGTCACCAAGGCCTTAGCGCTCTCTCCCTGATCCATTTTAATCCCCTGCAGCTCCTTATAAGAAAACAGATGGACGAAATAGGGGGAAAGAGACGGTTAACATCTGAAAAGCAGCACGGATATTTTGAGACGGCAAGATTTCAACAAACAACAGGCCCGTAATGTACTGGTTCCATTGTAGAATTCCAGCATTGAAAAACCAGAATAGCTTTGGGTGGTGAGATGGCCGGTGTATAATTTAATAATAGAAGTAAATATTTTAGCAATGGTGGAGGAAGTGTGTGAGATGGTGAGCACATTGGGGGGAGTGTGTTAGAAGCTTCTCTCCCAAATTACAGCCCAGATGGAATGAAAGCTGGGGAAGAAGAATTGCAAACAGCTCCAAGAGACCATCTTGATGAACTCACTAGAAATAAGGTTGGGATATTCCTCTAGAAACAAGGCTGGGTTCTAGATTTCCCCCCAAGTGAGCACCAAGGACCCCATCCTGGAATCAAGTCTACTTCCAATTTCAACTTTCCACAACCAACTACCGTATTTTTCAGACTATAAGTCGCACTTTTTTGTCTTCCAAAAGGGAATGAAAATGTCTGTGCATCTTATAGACCGAATATTGCTGAAGCCCCGCCCACCCGCTGACCCTTTTTTTTTGGCCTCCACACACCCCATTTTTGGGTTTTCTGGGGGCCTATTATCAGGGCTTTTTGGGGGCCAATTTTTGAGGCTTTTTTCAGCCAGTTTTTGAGGCTTTTTTCGGCCTGTTTTCAAGGCTTTTTTTGGGACAATTGTTTCAGAAAAAACAGTCTGAAAAAGGCCTCATAAATGGGCCACAAAAGCCTTGAAAACGGGCCAAAAAAAGGCTAGAAAACAAGCAGAAAAACGCCTTGAAAATGGGCCTAAAAAGGCTGGAAAAGGCTCAAAAACAGGCCCGAAAATGGGGCGCGTAGAGGCCAAAAACTTTTTTTGTTGATTTCCTCTAAATTTAGGTGCATCTTATAGTCTCAAAAAAATTGGTATATAGTATTTGACATCTGACTTGGAAACTTTAAAAGGAATTTAACAGAATAACAGGGTTGGGAGAGACCTTTATATACAAAGGGTTTTTTTATTTTTATAATCAAACATACAAACAATACATAATCAATCATTGAGTGTATCATCTAGTACATCTTTCATGTCTTAACATCATTTCATTTATTATAACATTTCCCCCAGATTTGTTACTCTCTATTAATACATTTACCTATCTTTTTATTTTATTAAAAATCATGGAACAATTTTATCCCCACCCACCCTTCAACGCCCCCCCAACCTCCCCCCCCGACTTCCCAGAGCAAAAACAGGATATAACTTTTGAGAAACATAGGCTAAAATATACTAATTTATTACAAGATTCAAAACTCCCTCCCAATCTTTAATTCCTCTTTTAAAGTTCATCAACCTTCCTTTTATAAATTCTCTTATCACATTTTTTTTTAAATTTGATTTTATGCCGCCCTTCTCCGGAGACTCAGGGCGGCTTACAATGCGTTAAGCAATAGCCTTCATACTTTTGTATATTTTTTATACAAAGTCAGCTTATTGCCCCCACAAACTGGGTCCTCAATTTACCCGCCTTAGAAAGGATGGAAGGCTGAGTTGACCTTGAGCCTGGTGAGTTTCGAACTGGTGTAATTGCAGACAGCTGGATGATTAAATGCTGCCTTAGTAGGAGGCATTAGCCTCCTACGCCACTCAGGCTCTGACATTTATTACTAAAATCGGGAGGGACCTTTGAAGTCTTCTAGTCCAACTACCGGCACAAGCAGGAAATCCTGTATCATTTCAGACAAGTGGCTGTCCAGCCTCTTCTTAAAATCCTTCAGTGATGGGGCACCCACAACTTCCTGAGGCAAGTCATTCCACTGGTTAATTGTTCTCACTGTCAGGAAATTTCTCCTCAATTCTACATCCGGTTCTCTCCTTGATGATTTTCCATCCTTTGTTTCTTGTCCTGCCTTCAGGCACTTTGGAAAGGATCATTACCCTTTCTTCTTTGGGGCAGCCCCTCACATACTGGAACACTGCTATCATGTCACCCCTAATCCTTCTTTTCATGAAACTAGACATTTCTCTCTTCATTGGTAGTGAGTTCATTAAGGTGGCGTCTCTTGGAACAATTCAAAATGCTTGTTCCCAGATTTCTTGCAAGGTGTTGTTTATGAAATAATGTCAGCCCTGCAAGGTAGATCAGACTAAAAAACCAGCGCTGGGGAATTCTGGGAGTTTAATCTTTAAGACATCTTAAAGTTGTCAACTTTGAAATTATTGAGTCTGTCATCTGCACCTCTGTAACTGTCTGGTTTGGTTCTGCAACCCAACAAGACGGACACAGACTTCAGAGGATAATTAGATGCAGAAAAAACAATTGCTACCAACCTGCCTTCCACTGAGGACTTGTATATTGCATGAGTCAAAAAGAGGACTGTGAAAATATCTACAGACACCTCGCATCCTGGACATAAACTGTTTCAACTCCTACCCTCAAAACGACGTTAAAGAGCATTGCACACCAGAACAACTAGACACAAAGACAGTTTTTTCCCGAATGCCATCACTCTGCTAAACAAATAATTTCCTCAACACTGTCAAACTATTCACTAAGGCTGCATTACTATTAGTATTAGTCTTCGCTTAGTTCCTATCACCCATCTCCTCCCACTTATGACTGCATGACTGTAATTTTGTTGCTTGTACATTTACGATTTATATTGTTTCCTAGTGTGATTTGATTGCTTATTTGTACCCTACGAATTTAGGGCATTTTCATTCAACTGACCAGACTAGCAAGATTCTCAGCATTGTTACGTTTAGTCAGTAAAAGGACATTTTGCGAGAATAGCGGAGAGAAAATCAGTATAGAGCAGGGGTGTCAAACTCTATTTCATTGAGGGCCGCATTAGGGTTGTGTTTGACCCGGAGGGGGGGGGGCGGGCATGGCTGGGAGGGGGAGCATCACCAGCTCTACATCACTCACGTCAGGGGCACCTGTGGTGGCTGGGGGGCTCCTTCCTTTTCTTCTTTTTCCTTCCCTCTTCATTCTCCTTTGTTCTCCTCTTTCCTTCTTTTTCCTTCCTTGCTCTCTTCCCATCTTTCCTTCTTTTTCTTTCCTCTTTCCCTTTCTCCTTTCCTGTCCCTTCTTGGCTGCTCAAATGCAAAGAGCTAAAAATTTCTCCTTTTGTTTTGTTTTCCTTTTAGTTTGCTTTGCTAGCCCTCTGCCAGCGAAAATGGACCCTGGGGGCCCATGTGCACCCTCCAGGCCCCGTTTTCGGCCGCTATGCCCTCCTGCAGCCCTCTGCCAGTGAAAGTGGGCTCCCTGGGCTCGGTTTTCGCTGACAGAGGGCTGCAGGCCGTTGTGGCTGAAAACAGAGCCAAGGGGCTGCTTGCAGTCTTCCTGGGCTCCGTTTTTGCTGGCACAGGCACCACCAGCCGGTCCTTCACTGTTTTCAGGGCACCCCACTGGGCCAGATCTAAGCACCCCACTGGCCAGATCCGGCCTACGGGCTTTGAGTTTAACACCCCTGCTGTAGAGTAAATGAAAAAAAAAAAGCACCCAGTAATTATTTTTCTGCAAGGGGACGGGAGCTTCAACATCAGACATCTTTACTTAGTTTTGTATCATGCTTTTCCAGCTTCATCCATGGAGCTGTTCCATCACTGGCATGTGCCAAGGAATTTGAAAAATGCAGCTGAAGCCTCCAGAAGCAGGTTTAGGATAACTCAGCATGGCCAATTCGCTGGAGACAACTTGCTGTGGGACAAGGGTTACACTAATATCAAAGAAATGGTGGAACAGAATCACTGAAGTTCGGGACAGAATGAAATGGGAGCGACAAAAATTCAAATAATTTTTAAATTATTTCTGAACACTTAAATTGAATTGTTAAAATTGTCCCATGGTGAGTTGGCCACAGCGTGTTGGCTGTACCAAATCGTCCCATTCTGTCCAGGGGTCCCTAAGAGAATTCGTTTGAATGTTATCTCTGGAACTTTTGCACTCATCACTTCCAGTGCAGAATTAGGGTGTGTGTGTGCAGAAAAGAAATAGGAATGTGATTCCTACCTGTAAATCATCCTTGGTCGATGTGGACTCCTCATTTTTGTTATCTTCTGTTATCTTTTTCTCGCTGTCTTTCACCTCCTTCTGTCTTTGTTTCTTAAGGTTTACAAGACTGTCCTAAAGAAAGAAGAAATAAA
Source organism: Masticophis lateralis (assembly GCA_030761175.1). Taxonomy (NCBI): domain Eukaryota; kingdom Metazoa; phylum Chordata; class Lepidosauria; order Squamata; family Colubridae; genus Masticophis; species Masticophis lateralis. The sequence goes on from JAUDYJ010000002.1 coordinate 15,699,385, forward strand.
TCCCAGAAGGATTGCAAGAAATATTCCGGGTTTTGTAAGCTTTGCGTTGTAAGTTTTGCATTTAGCTCCAAGCAGTGGTTCTTTTATTTTTCTTCTTCTAACACTTCTATCTATGATTTATTTTAGGTTCTTTCCCCTTTTCAAGTTTCTTGTATTGAGTGAAGGATGCCCCTTTGAATTTTGTTTTCCCAACCGACATCTGTAACTTGATTGATCTAATAAATAACATACACACTTCTGTTCAGCTGAATAAAACCAAATAGTAAACACAACCATTGCTGGCATTGTGGACACTTAAAATATGGTTGGTTTGTTTGGAACTGGCTTCATGCAAGCTGCAAATCCAGCCATTAGGCCACATAAACCATGGTTTATGGCTTTGTGCACTCAAGGCATTGTGATTTGTTCAGTAAAACTCATTTGAGCATGTGATCACCCAATCAATTCCAATTTCCAGCAATTCTTCAAGATCTCTGGCCTAAGTGGCCAGTTTTCCCATTAAGGTGACATCTCACTGGGATCAAAGATTGTCTTCAGGCATTGCTGATCTGTGCCTCTTTTCCAAAATGAGTGGATACAAAAGATTAGAAGATTATCCTACCACAATTTAGCCTTTTGCTCGCCCCAAGATTGGAGGCAGAGAAGAATTTGGGACGTAAGAAGCTGCACTGGGCTTTAAAGCTGCGTGGGAGGGAGGCCATGCATTACTTGCCATTTAAAATGAGCAGCTCAAAGAAAAACACTATTTGTTGGTGCAAGGCTCATTCTAGAGACATTTTGGTATGACAGGAGCCTCACACTGCTGAAGTTTTCATCCAAGACCCTTGTCATGCACTTCTTCACCAAGATGCGAATTTTCTGAGCTGGGGAAGTTTTTTTAAAAAAGGCACAGATTCTTTAAGACAGTATTTCCCAATCTTGGAAACTTTAAGATGCGTGGATTTCAACTCCCAGAATTCTGGCTGGCTGGAGAATTCTGGAAGTTGAAATCCACATGTCTTAAAGTTACCAAAGTTGAGAAACACTGTTTAAGAAGCAGACAATAGATTTATAGAGTGCTGGACCAAACCATCTTTGCCCACTTCAGATCAGATCAACACACCTCTCTTGTTTTTCATCAATTCTTCTTCTGTATAAATCATACTGCCAATTTCTGTGATCTTTTAATGCCTCAGGGATCTTGTCTGCAATATCTCAGGCTGCCATTAGGGGGCAGCAAAGAGTCAGAGACAGCTGCCACCTAGTGCTCTCTTATGTCTCTGCAGCCCAGATCTGGTGCCCTAATTTAGATGGAAAATTTAGTGTCTGAATTCTCTAATCATCTGCAAGCAAAGCTGGTCATTTTTGCCCCAGATCTACTGTCACATCACAAGTTAACAGTCTCAAAGTAACACTCTTTTCCCTCCACTGATCAGGACCCCTCTTTCTTCTTCCCAAATTCTTACTTGCATTTTGTCCTCCACAGTCTTGTCGATTCCAACATTCATGGTAAAACTGTTTCGATCTTCCGCAAAAAACGAGGCGACTGGAAAAGAAAGGAAGGGAGAGAGAGAAAAAAGCAGTCAGGAGAGATGTTTGAAAGGATGAATATAAAAAGGGAAAGAAAGAAAAAAAGAAGAACGCGGTAAAAGCAATTGTCTCACTATGACAAAGGAAATGACTGACAGGATATTTGCAACGTAACACATAACACAATACTACATAGTAATATAATATAGTAATATATTCTAAAAATAGAATATATAATATGTCATATAATGTCATATAATATTCTAATGTAATATGTTCAAATGCAATATAAATATATGTAATATAATAAATATAATATAATATAATATAATATAATATAATATAATATAATATAATATAATATAATATAATATAATATAATATAATATAAATCGCATTGTAAACCGCCCTGAGTCTCCGGAGAAGGGCGGCATATAAATCAAATTTTAAATATAAATAAATAAATAGTATAGTATAGTATAGTATAGTATAGTATAGTATAGTATAGTATAGTATAGTATAGTATAGTATAGTATAGTATAATATAATATAATATAATATAATATAATATAATATAATATAATATAATATAATATAATATATCGCATTGTAAACCGCCCTGAGTCTCCGGAGAAGGGCGGCATATAAATCAAATTTTAAATATAAATAAATAAATAAATATGGTGCGCCTCTGGGCTTTTCCATCCAGTTAACCACACCATCAGCAAAGGCCGATATGTGGCACTTCGGCTTGCCATTCTGAGAGGGGGGAAAAAAGAGCGCCTCTGAGCATACGCAGAGTGCTATTCTTCCTTTAAAGAGCGGGCAGCCCAGTTCCTCGCCCAGTTATCTATCAGAAGGGGAGGAAAAAGAAGAAAAGGAAAGAAAAGGAGCATGAAAAAATTAAGCTATATAGGATTTTTTCTCCCCCACCTCCAGTGTTGGGAGAAGGAAACAAAAAAAGCGTCTTGCAAAGATGGGCAAAGTATTCCCGCCCCTCCTGCGGTGCCCAAACACCCACGATGAAACAAACGCCCGTCTCTCTTCCTCCCAAGTCGATAATGGAGACCGAAACGGGGAGAAGAAGAAGAAGAAAAAAGGGCCGTCCCAGCAACGGAGGGCGATGCAAGAAAGAGCGAAGACGAGATCCCTTCCGAGCATGTGCAAAGCGCACTTCCTTCCCGCAATATCACGCGCGGCGCCCCTTCCTTTCTTTCAAGACTGTGATGGAGAAGTGGGGGGGAGAAAGAGAGGCGGCCGCGATTCGGACGATGTGGGAGGTGGGGGGGGGGGCGGTGGAAAAACGGCCTCTGAGCATGTGCAAAGTCCCTCTTGCGCTCTTCACCTCCGGGCGTGGTTTTCCAGCAGGCCGGCAAGAAGGCCTTTCCCTTTCAAGAAAGGCGGACGCGAGGGACGGCGGGACGAGGAGAAGCGGGGAGGGAAAGCGAGGGGAAAGGTCGTCCCTCCAGGCAGCCGCTCGGCCCGGCCCTCGCCATTCCTTCGGGGCGGAACGTTTAACATTGAAAACTTGAGACCGGTCGGACGCTTCTTTGGCTTGAACTACAACCCTGGGAGTTGTAGTTCGCCGACGCCGGGAGGGCTCCTCAGGCGGGCTGTCTTTCGGGGCCCTTCGCGGACTGCATTTCCCAGGATCCCGCGCGAGCGAAAGTGGCTCGCGGCTGACAATACTCCCCCCCCCCCCAGCCCCACTCCCCGGGCGAGCGCGAGCGCCTGCTGCAGAGAGCCGGGATTTGCTTGCAAAGCAAAAGGCGAGTTTTCTTCGCTGTAGATCCGGGACGCCCGATCCCCGGGTGGAGAGGTGGCCGGCTGGACACCGAATTAAGATCGCGCCGTTCAAACTTGCCGCGAGGTCTAGGCAGCATATTAAAAAGCAGAGACATCCCCCTGCCAACCAAAGTGCCTATAGTTAAGGCTATGGTTTTCCCAGTTGCAATGTATGGCTGTGAAAGTTAAACCATAAGAAAGGCTGAGCGCCAAAGAATTGAAGCCTTTGAACTCTGGTGCTGGAGAAGACTCCTTGCGAGTCCTTTGGACTGCAAGGCCATCAAACCGGTCAGTCCTAGAGGAGATCAACCCTGAATGCTCTTTAGAAGGCCAGACCAGGGGTGAAATGCTCCCAGTTTGGACCGGTCGCCCGATCCGGTAGCGATGGAGGGGGGGGGGGGGGGGGGTTCGGAGAACTGGCAGCAAAAATCCCTGATCCTCCCCATGCCCAGCTGAGGCTTTTTTTTTTACTTTTAAAAGCATTTTTTCTACAACCTCTTCAAAAAAATGCTTTTAAAAGTAAAAAAAAAAAGTCTCTGATGATTGCGTGGCTCAGCTGGGATCATCAAAGGCTTTTAAAAGAAAAAAACCATTTTTTTCTTTTAAATGCCTCTGACCATCCAAGCTGAGTTGCCTGATCGGCAGAGGCATTTAAAAGGAAAAAAGTCTGCCGATCAGGCAACTCAGTTGGGATCGTCAGAGCCTTTTGAAAGCATTTTTTTACAACCTCTTCGCTGAAGAGGTTGTAGAAAAAATGGTTTTAAAAGTTAAAAAAAAAAAATTGGCCACGCCCATGCAGTCACGTTACCCCCCACCACCACCAAGCCACGCCCACAGAACCGGTAGTAACAAATTTTAGATTTCACCCCTGGGCCAGATCCTGAAGATGAAACTCAAATACTTTGGCCACCTAATGAGAAGGAAGAGCCCAATGCTGGGAAAGATTGAGGGCAAAAGAAGAAGGGGACGACAGAGAATGAGGTGGCTGGATGGAGTCACTGAAGCAGCAGGTGTGAGCTTAAATGGACACCAGAGGATAGTAGAGGACAGGAAGGCCTGGAGGAATGTTGTCAATGGGGTTGTGATGTGTCTGACATGACTTTGCAACTAACAACAACAAAAGGAACCCAGGACTTTGCAGCGTGCACTCACCGTTCGCAGGGATGCAGGATAGTTAGTCCTCGACTTGCAGCAGTTCGTTTAGTGACCGTTTGGCAGTTGCAAGGGCACTGAAAAAAAAGGGACTTGGGACCGGTTTGTTTTCACACTTAACGACCGTTGCGGCATCCCCGGGATCACATAATCAAAAGTCAACTGGGTTCACATTTATGACGGTTGCAGTGTCCCGGGATGACGTGATCCGCTTTTGCGACCTTCTGACGAGCAAAGTCAATGAGGAAGCCAGATTCACTTAACGATGATGTTACTAGTTTAACAAATGCTACGATTCGCTTAGCAAGTGTGGCAAGAGAAGTTGTAAAGTGGGGGGCAAAACTCGCTTAAGAAATGTTGTGTTTAGCAACAGAAATTTTGGGCTCAGTTGTGGTTGTAAGTAGAGGTCATAACTATCTGTACTCTCTTCTATAGATAATCCTCAATTTACAACCACAATTGGGAGCAAAGGGGACGTAATTTGAGGAGCACCTTCTGCCTTCGGAATAAGCAAGGCTGCTTTCTCATCCCAGCAAGGAGTTGCAACAATTGGTCTCCATTCCCCAGGGCCCTCTGATGGTCAGTAGAAGCGGGTCAGGAGAGAAGCTCACAGAGGGAAGGGTTAACAAAGCAAATTCTCCCCTCCTTCCTTGCAATGTTGGGCCCTGTGTCTGCTAGGTCTATGGAACAGGTAGAGGTTCAACAGGTGTGATCACCCCAACACGTGAGAAGTGACTTCTTTGGTTTCCTAGTAAAATAGGAAACTTTCAATGTCAACTTACTGTGTTTTATTATATTGTGCATTATATTGTAAACTGCCCAATTCATTCTAGGATACAGTCAGTTATTATATACATATAGAGTCAGTGCGTTTGTCTAGAAGGTGCCACAGAAGGTTACTTTTCTTACATAATATTATCAAGGCTCTATTCTGTACAGGATCTCATGGTGGTCTTCCATCCTAGTACTAACAATGTCCAAGGCACAAGTGATCTGCCACTGACGTTCTCTTTGACTTCCCAACATAGCCTACCCTACACAGTGTCCCTAGGTGATCTATTCAAGTATTGTAACTAGGGTTGATGATATATAGCTTTTCAAGAGCAGCCGAGGCTGCTATGAAAAATAAAGTACCGTATTTTCCGGCGTATAAGATGACTGGGCATATAAGACGACCCTCCTCGGAGCCATTTAAGGCTCATCAGAGCCTTATGGGCTGGTCTACCTGGTTACAGGAGAATGAGACCCGGCGTATAAGACGACCCCCGACTTTTGAGAAGATTTTTGTGTGTTAGAAAGTAGTCTTATACGCAGGAAAATACAGTAAGTGCCACCAGTTTTAGTGCAATTTATTCCTAAGTAAGCAGTGTTAAGATTGCAGCCTGATGATAATGAAGCAATTAATACCTGGACAATTTCAGTCATTAGATAAATAGCTGGAATACTGGACTAGAGTCATTAGCCCTAAAGTCCTGAGCAGGAAGCATAGAATAATAACAATAATTGCCCTTCATCCACCCAGCAATGTTGACAGACTCTACTTACCAAGGGAAATAGGTAGGCGTGGAATATTGCAAGTTCACCAGACGGTTGAAGGGGGGGGAAAAGGGAATTAGAAGAATATCTGAAGGACAGATGTACAAAACAGAGGTTGAGACTTTGGGAAAAAATGCAAAGAAGAGCAGCTAAGATGATTCAAGGCCTGGAGACTAAAACATATGAAGAAGAGTTTGCAGGTTTTGGGGTATGGCCAGTCTAGAGAAAAGAAGGACGGGAGGGTGACAGGATAACAGTATTCTAGTATTTTGAGGGGCTGCCAAAAAGAAGAGGTGGGGGTCAACCTATTCTCTAAAGCCCCAAAAAGCAGGACAAGAAACAATGGATGGAAACTAATGAAGGAGAGAAGCAATCTGGAATTAAGGAGAAACTTCCTAATAGTGGGAACAATTAACCAGTGGAACAGCTTGCCTCCCAGAAGTTGTAAGGGCTTCATCACTGGAGGTTTTTAAGAAAAGACTGGGCAGCCAGCAATCTGAAATGGTATGTGTCTCCTGTTTGAGCAAGGGTTGGACTAGAAGATCTCCAAGGTCCCTTCCAACTCTATTCTAATTGGTTGATTGATTGACAGTGAAGAAGATGCACTGAAGCTATACCAGGAAGGCTTACTGAGTACTGCAGAGACCAAACTGGCCTACAAGGAAGACCAAAAGAACAGAAAGGAGGCATGGGAAGAGAAAAGTGCATTAAAAGGGCCTGGTGGCTCAGCAGACTAAAATCATTGTGATTAACACCAGCTGTCTGCAATTACTGTAAGTTCAAATCTCACCAGGCTCAAGGTTGACTCAGTCTTCCATCTAAGGTAGGTAAAATGAGGACCCAGTTTGTGGGGGCAATAAGCTGACTTTGTATAAATATACAGAAGTATGAAGGCTATTGCTTAACGCATTGTAAGCCGCCCTGAGTCTCCGGAGAAGGGCGGCATATAAATCAAATTTAAAAAAAAAGATAAAACAGACATTATTATGGTCTAGCAATAGCCAAGAGCAGGAAAGTTATGGAAAGAGACAGAGGGACTAATTCTAGCTGCACAAGACCAAGCCTTTGGAACAAATGCATACAAAACCAGCATTGAGAAGATGGCAATGGATAGCAAATGCCGTCTCTGCGAAGGAGTTGAAGAAGCAATGGACTAACTAGCCAGGTGCTGCAAGAAGATTGCGCATAACGACCACAAACCACGATATGACGAAGTAGCAACAATGGTACATCAGTACCATTGGCCTGCAAAGCAAGAACCGGTGGGACCACAAAATAAAGAAACAGGAAATGAAGCAGCTCTGGGATTTCAGAATTCCTACAGAGAAGCCCCTGCCACCTTAACAACTGTTGATTAGAACCACAAAGAAGTCTGGATAGTGGGCATGGTGGTATCTGGTGGCAGCAGAATAGAAGGGGAAGAACTGGGAGCGGGTGGGGGGGGGGAAATAGCAAAATGCAAAGACCTGTAAATAGAAGTAGAACGACTGTGGCAAAGGAAAGCAAAAATAGTATCCACGGTAATTAGTAGGATGGTAGAGAAAATTCACGGTTGGATGGAGAGAGTGAGATCTTGAAAAAGAGTGGAGATGTTGAAAGTGCAAAAGGCAGCATGGATGGATGTGCTGAGAACAGGACACTTTTGGAAGGACTGAAAGACAGGAAGAGGAGAAAGTGAGCGAAGGATGCTGGAGTCGACTAGATTGAAGTGGTGTAGGGTTTCCTGCCTAAGCAGGGGGTTGGACTGGAAGACCTCCAAGGTCCCTTCCAACTCTGTTATTCTCTTCTCTTCCTACTCCTACTTCTACTCCTACTCCTACTCCTACTCTACTCTATTCTATTCCTACTCTACTCTACTCTACTCCTATTCTCTTCTCTTCTCTTCTCTTCCTTTTCTTTTCTTTTCTCTTCTATTCCATTCCATTCTATTCCTATTCCTATTTCTATTCTATTCTTACTCTACTCTACTCTACTCCTCTTCTCTTCCATTCCATTCTATTCCTATTTTATTCTATTCCTACTCTACTCTACTCTACTCTATTCCTACTCTATTCTACTCTACTCCTATTCTCTTCTCTTCTCTTCCTTTTCTCTTCTCTTCTATTCCATTCCATTCCATTCCTATTTTATTCTATTCCTACTCTACTCTACTCTACTCTACTCTATTCCTACTCTACTCTACTCCTATTCTCTTCTCTTCTCTTCTCTTCTATTCCATTCCATTCTATTCCTGTTCTATTCTATTCCTACTCTACTCTACTCTACTCTACTCTACTCTACTCCTATCCTGTCCTGTCCTGTCCTGTCCTGTCCTGTCCTGTCCTGTCCTGTCCTGTCCTGTCCTGTCCTATCCTATCCTATCCTATCCTATCCTATCCTATCCTATCCTATCCTATCCTATCCTCTTCTCTTCTTGTATTCCATTCCATTCCTATTCCTATTCTATTCTTACTCTACTCTACTCTACTCTACTCTACTCCTATTCTATTCCATTCCATTCCATTCCATCCTATTCCTATTCCTATTCCTATTCCTACTCCTACTCCTATTCCTATTCTCTTCTCTTCTCTTCTCTCTTCTCCTCTCTATTCTGTTTCTCCTCATTTTCCTCTTACCTTTGATATTTTTGCTTATTCTCACATACTCTTCGATTCAGAACCAGAAACAAAGGGACCTTGGAGGTCTTCTAGTCCAGCCCCCTGCTCAAGCAGAAGACCGTATACCATTTCAGACCAGTCAGTCACACGTCACTTTTTTCAGTGCCGTCATAACTTTGAATGATTGCTAAACAAATGGCCATAATTTGAGGACTCCGTGTAGTGGAATTTAAAGAATGGCTAGCTATTATTGAAATCTTTTCTGCACCACAAGGGGAAGGATTTTTTCCTCGGGAGGGGAGAATATGGGAACTACAGATAATCCTCAATTTACAACCTTTCTAAAGTTATTACGACGCTGGAAAAAGGGACTTAATGCCCATTTTTCACGCTTATGCCTGTGGTAGCATCCCCATGGTCACATGATCCAAATTCAAACACTTGGCAACTGACTCATATTTATGACCGTTGCTGAGTCCCGGGGTCATATGATCCACGAGGGAAGCCAGATTCACTCAGCTAACTTAACTAAGCGTTAACCAAGTTAAAAATAAATAAGTGAATCACTGCAGTTGTGATTTTATTTATTAAATTTATTTGCCACCCATCTTTTAACAAAACAACCAGGTGGCTTAACCCTTAACAACCACAAGAAAAGTCATAAAACAGGGCAAAACTCACTTAACGACTGTCTTGCTTAGCAACAGCAATTTGAGGAATTCGATAGCGGTCGTAAGCTCCCCCTCCCCGCATTCGCTTCCAAGCTTCACAAAACATTACTGAAGTTTCTCCCTGGGTGAATTTGGTGATGCTGCCACAGCGTCTCTCTCGGTCCAAAATCTTCCCCACCGATTAAACACTGATAAGGTTTCTCTCCCGTGTGGATCCTTCGATGCTTCAGCAACGTCTCTCTTTGACTGAAACTTTTTGGGCAAGCGGGACAGGCGTACGGTTTCTCCCCAGTGTGGACCCTCTCATGTCGAATCAGCTTGGCTTTCTCGCTGAAGCTTTTCCCACACTGCAAACACCCGTACGGCCTTTCCCCCGTGTGGGTCTTCTGGTGCGCTGTGAGGTTACGTTTCCTCCGGAATTCCTTCCGACATAAAGGACACTCGTAAACTTTGTCTCCGTCTCGCCTCGCGGGATGCTGGCTTGGCTGAATCCACTCGCGGAAGCGTCTCCCGAACCCGGTGGGTGCGCCTGGCCTCTCCTGCGCAAAGAAGCCTTTTTCGCAACCGGGACAGCTAAAAGAGGTCTCCTCCTTTGCGTAGACATTATGCCGCTCCGTTGGCTTGATGTCAGTGTGAGTGATACGACGCTGAGGGTAGAATTGTTCCCCACATTCGGGACATTGCTCACTTATGTGGGTCAGATACTGGTTAAGGGTCTGGCCATTTTCCCAAAGCCACCTCCTTGGCAGCGTTGTCCCCTCTGTGTTTTCTAAATGGGCGTCTCCTTTCTGGAGAAGGGGCTTCACAAATCCTTCCTCACAGGAGCTTTCTGTTTGGTGGTCTCCCTCCAGTTCAGGGCTGCCCAGCTGGAGCGTTTCTTCCTTGATCTCGGTTGCAGTGAGTTGATCTGAGAGAACAGGGAAGAAAATGAAAGCAAGCAGAGAAGGAAAGCAGAGAAAATTAACACCAGCTGCCTGTAATTTCTGTGAGTTCAATCCTAGCCAGGCTCAGGGTCGACTCAGCCTTCCATCCTTTCTAAGGTGGGTAAATTGAGGACCCAGTTTGTGGGGGCAATAAGCTGACTTTGTATAAATATATACAAAAGTATGAAGGCTATTGCTTAATGCACTGTAAACTGCCCTGAGTCTCCGGAGAAGGGCGGCATATAAATCAAATTAAAAAAAAAAAATACAGCTAGGCCTCGGCTGAATTAACACAGGTGGTCCTCGATTTACGATCACAATTGGGCCCCTAATTTCTGCCGCTACGCGAGAATTGTTACATGAATTTTGCCCCGTTTTATGACCTTTCTTGCCACAGTTGTTAAGTGAATCATTGCTATTAAGTCTGTAACCCAGTTGTTAAGTGAATCCAGCCTCCCCACTGACTTCCAATGTGTTTTTTCAAGAGGCAACTAGACTTTCTGGTTTTTTTTTCTTTGAAGACATTTTGCTTCTCATCCAAGAAGCTTCTTCAGCTCCATTGAAGTTGTTGTTGAGGCCAGTTGGAGGTTTATCTGTGCCCTCAGGTTCACCTGAGTTGTGCAAATGGGTGTGGAGCCTTTTTGGGACTGGGTTGTAGACTGGAGAGAGATGATGTCGTCTCCCTCCCCCTCTGTGACCCTGAAGACACAGATAAACCTCCAACTGGCCTCAACGATTCTCTAAAGAGTATGGAAATGACCAGCTGTCTGCAAGGAGTATAAATCCTTCCATTCCCCCTCATCCAGTCAGAGCTGAAGGAGCTTCTGGGATGAGAAGTGAAACGTCTTCAAAGAAAAACAAATAAGCTCTTGAAAAAGAACCTTTGGGACAAATGGTTATAAGTTGAGGACTACCCATATACGAAAATTAGGGAAACTATAGAGAATAAAGAAGACAACCTTGATAGAGATAGGCAGCGAGAGAAAAACATACCTTAAGTCCAAAACAACCAGAAATATGCACAAAGAATTTAAGAGAGACAGGTCCCTAATGCATATGAGTATAAGAAGGAGGAGCAGTATTGTATAATTGGGCTTAAAAGATTACAACCACAACTGAGGTAAAAATTTCCATTGCTAAGCAAGGCAGCGAGTATGACCTTTTTTTTTTGCTATAGACTCCAGAGAAGAGCAACAAAGATGGATCAGGAGACTGGAGGCTAAGACATTCAAAGAACGATTGCAGGCATTAAGGATGTCTAGTTTAATGAAAAGAAGGACTAGGAGTGACATGATAGCAGTGTCCCAATAGTTCAGGGGTTGCCACAGCAACCACAGGGATTGCCACAGGACAAAACTCAATGGATGGAAACCAATCAAGGAGAGAAGCAACCTAGAACTTAAGGAGAAACTTCCTGAAAGTAAGAGCAATTAATCAGTGGAACAACTTGTCTCCAGAAGTTGTGAATGCTCCAACACTGGAAGTTTTTAAGAAGAGACTGGACAATCTCTGAAATGGTATAGGGCTGTGATGGTGAATCTATGGCAGGCGTACCAGAGTTGGCACACAGAGCCCTCTGTGCTGGCACGCGAGGCGTCGCCCAGCTCAGCTCCACTGCGCGTATGTGCGTGCGCCATCTGTCAGCTGATTTTCGGGATGCCCAGGGGGCGAGGTGCATGCGGGAGATGTGCACGCATGTGCAGGGGGCGGGGTCATGTTTGAGAGGTAGGGGGGAACATGGGGGTGTGTGCAGCACATGCATTTTGGAAGTGTGGAAGTGTGGAAATGGGCCGTTTCGGCCTCTGGAGGGCCTCTGGGGACTGAGGGAGGCCATTTTCAGCCTCCCGGACGCTCGAGGAAAGCCTCCAGAGCCTGGGGAAGATGAAAAACTGGCCCCCTGGAAGTGCAGAAACCGGGCCATTTCCGACCTCTGGAAGGCCTTCGGAGACTGTGGGAGGCTGTTTTCACCCTCCTGGAGGCTCGAGGAAAGCCTCCGGAGCCTGGGGAGGGCGAACCCCCCCTACTCCCTGCCATGGTCCAGGTTGGTAAACAATTTTAATCCCATCCCTTGTGCGCATGCGTGTGGGGCTTGCAAGCGCATGCGTGTGGTGTCACAGAGGGGTCACGCACGCATGCGCAGGGGCATTTATTTATTTATTTATTTATTTTATTAAATTTATATACCGCCCTTCTCCTTGCGGACTCAGGGCGGTGAACAGCCAAAAATAAAAAACAAATCTTACAAAAGTTAAAAAAATTATTAAAAGTAACTAAATATAAATTTGGCCCATTTGTTAAAAAACGATTCAATTAAAATCCATAACAAAACTCTAAAAAGGTTTTCCCGTGGGATTCAGGCCAGGCCGGCTAGCGGAAAAAAGTGCGTTTTTAAGGCCCGACGAAAAGTCCGGAGGTCGGAGATCCTTCGCAACTCTGGAGGAAGATCGTTCCAGAGGGTGGGAGCTACCACAGAGAAGGTTCTCCCCCTGGGGGTCGCCAGCCGACATTGTCTGGCTGACGGCACCCTAAGGAGGCCCTCTCTGTGGGAGCGAACTGGCCGGTGGGAGGCAATTGGTGGCAGAAGGCGGTCCCGTAAGTACCCAGGTCCTAAGCATTGCCTGTTGCGTGCTGGCATGCGGGTGCACTGTCGCGAGCGCGCACTTTTAGCACCCAAACAAAAAAAAAGTTAGCCATCACTGGTATAGGGTTTCCTGCCTAAATTGCGGGTTGGAGCTGAAGATCTCCAAGGTCCATTCCAACTCTGTTATTGGGTTTTTTAAATTTATTGGGCCAAAATTATTTAATTCTTTTATTAATATTTTAAATTTTGTATTGGAGTGCTTTTTATTCTTGGCTGTACACCGCCTTATGTCCACTAGGAGAAGGGCGGTATATAAATTTAATAAATAATAATAATAATAATAATTTTGATTTTGGCTTCCCCCATTAATGTCAGAAACCTTCTGAGAAGGTCACAAATTGCGAATGTATTACCCCAGATCCATTTTTTTTTTAAATTTATATGCCTCCCTTCTCCGAAGACTCAGGGTGGCTTACAATGCGTGAAGCAATAGCCTTCATACTTTTGTATATTTATACAAAGTCAGCTTATTGCCCCCCCAAACTGGGTCCTCAATTTACCTGCCTTAGAAAGGATGGAAGGCTGAGTCAACCTTGAGCCTGGTGAGATTCGAACATGGAGTAACTGCAGACAGCTGGATGTTAATTAGGGTGCTTAGTCTGCAGAGCTATCCAGGCTCTTCAGCTGGCATGTACATTGTAAATGTACATGCCAGTTGCCAAATGCCTACATTTTGATTACGTGGCCATGGGGATCCTGCAACAGTACAGGTAGTCCTTGACTTACAACCACAACAGAGCCCAATATTAATGTTGCTAAGTGAGACATTTGTTAAGTGAGTTTTGTCCCATTTTACGACTTTTCCTTCCACTGTTAAGTGAATCACTGCAATTGTAAAAGTCGGTAACTCCATTGTTAAGCAAATTGGGCTTCTCCATTGACTCTGCTTGTCAGAAAGTCGCAAAAGCTGATCGCATGACTCTGGAATACTGCAATGGTCATAAATATGAACCAGTTGCCAAGCATAAGGAGCCTTGGTGGAGCAGCGGACTAAACTGCTGTTAAAATAGCACTTAGCTGCCAGCTAAGGGAATCACTACAGTTGTTGAATTAGTCACCCGGTTGTTAAGTGAATTTGGCTTCCCCATTGACTTTGCTTGTCAGAAGGTCGCAAAAAAGGGGATCACTTGACTTCGGGACCCTTGGCAACCGTCATAAGTCAGTTGCCAAGCATCTGAATTTTGATCACGTGACCACGGGAATGCTGCAGTGTGAAAAATAAGTGTGAGTGTGAAAAATGGTTGTAAGTCACTTCTTTCAGTGCTGTTTTCTAATTTCGAATAGTCACTAAGCGAACTGTTGTCTGGGTTTTTTTGTTTTTTTTTAATTTGATTTATATGCCGCCCTTCTCCGGAGACTCAGGGCGGCTTACAGTGCGTTAAGCAATAGCCTTCATACTTTTGTATATTTATAAAAAGTCAGCTTATCGCCCCCAACAAACTGGGTCCTCAATTTACCCACCTTAGAAAGGATGGAAGGCTGAGTCGACCTTGAGCCTGGCTAGAATTGAACCCGCAGTAATTGCAGGCAGCTGGTTCTTAAATGCTGCCTTTGTAGGAGGCATTGCCCCTCTACGCTACTCAGCTGTTGAGGATTACTTGTACTAGGCCCAAGACCAAACCTTGAGGTAAATCCCTGCATGCTTCCCTCGACATACTGTAGATCAGAGGTCTTCAAACTTGGCAGCTTTAAGACTTGTGGACTTCAACTCCCAGAATTCTCCAGCCAGCATAGCTTAAAGCTGCCAAGTTTGAAGACCTCTGCTGTAGATTTAATTCCATATATTCAGCCATAAACAATTTCAGTCCATGCCTCTACTCTAGGCACGGTAAAAACACATTTCAGCTTTTGCCGACTAATTTTTACCCAAATCCCGAGAATAATAATTTGGGCTGGCACAAAATTAAGTATGGAATCTGTTACCTCTTGCAATATAGCTACAAAGGCAGATCTACCATTGAGGGATCAGAGATGCACAAAAATTCCCTCAATGGCAACCAATTAATTATCCCATTTTACAGATCACAAAGACTGAGGTTGAGAGGGAAGAGAGTCACACAACTTCAAGCTGTTGCCGGGATTCTGTTAAAAATCAACTTTGCTTCTTGAATTGTCTGAAACGTTTAACCGTCTATGTGAACAGACCAAATATTGCCCAGAGATCTATTTCTAGTTCCTGATCACCTTCGGCCTATCTTTTTTCCTATTCTATGAACTGCTATAATATCTGGCGATCTGGTATTTAAAGCAGAGGGGAAGAAATGAATCCGTAGATCTTTCTTCCCTCCCCCGTACATGATCAGTGGATCATGTACGGGGGAGGGTGGAACTGATATTATCCCCAAATTCTTTGGGTCTTCTAAGCAGGGGTGGGCTTCAAAAATTTTAGCAAGGGATTCTCTCCCTGGTTGCTGGGTGGGTGTGGCCATGGTGGGCGTGGCCCAGTCAGCCTCCTGCACCACGGGGGGGGGGGGTTGCCCTCCCTGGGCTCCGGAGGCTTTTCTTGAGCCTCTGGGAGGGCAAAAATGTTCTCCCCAGGCTCTGGAGGCTGGAAACGGGCCCGTTTCTGGCTTTCCTGAACCTCAGGTAGGCCCGTTTTAAACCCCTGCGAACCCCCAGCAGTCCACCCCTGCTTCTAAGACGCCTTTCCTTACTTGTTTCTCCAAATATATTGGATCTGGAACTCCCAGAATTCCCTACCAATGTTGCCTGAGGATTTTGGGAACTAGAGTCCTTGGAGATGCCGGATTGTAGAAAACTACTGCCCCCCAAAAAGAAAACAAAAATCGCCCCTTGCTTCTACCTTCAAACGTTGCTAAGTAAATTATTTTACTCCAACTCTAGTAGGAAAGGATGCAATATGGAGTTTTTTTTAAAAAAAATAAACACAGGAACAAACCTATTAAGAGCCGAGGTGGCGCAGTGGTTAGGCTACTTCAGGTGACTGCTAGCTGCAGTTTGGCAGTTCAGATCTCACTGGCTCAAGGTGGACTCAGCCTCCCGTCCTTCTGAGGTGGGTAAAATGAGGACCCAGATTGTTGGGGGCAATAGGCTGACTCCGTAAACTGCTTAGAGAGGGCTGTAAAAGCACTATGAAGCGGTATATAAGTCTAAGTGCTATTGCTATTTTTTTCCCCCTCTTTTCTTCCAGGTAATAACGGAAAGGGGTTCTTGACTTACCCAAGGATGTTTCCTGTTCACGACCGTCTTGCAGGATCTGTTTGTAAAAAGCTTTCGGGGCTGGGTCCGGTGAGGAGCATTCTCCCTCAGTGAAATGCACAGCCAGTTCAAAATCCACCGATCCCTGAACGAAGAAGAAGCTCAAATTGTGACTTCTATTTTATTTATTTATTTGCCACCCCCCACCCCGTACTATTTTTACAACTGACTTAAGGCATATCTGACACACCTCCTTTTTTCCTCTTATTTTCCCTACAACAACCCTTGGAGGTGGGTTGGGCTTCAGAGAAAGTGACTGGCCCAAGGTCACTTAGCTGGCTTTCATGGCTAAAAGGCAGGACTTGAACTCATGGGCCTCCTGCTTCCTAGCCTGGTGTCTTAATCACTAGGCCAATGATGGCGAACATGTGCCACAGGTGGCATGCGGAGCCATATCTGTGGGCACTTGAGTGTTGCCCTAGCTTAGCCCCAGTGCGCATGCGTGCGCCAGCCAACTGATTTTCAGGCCTTCTGGTCCCACCGGAAGTCGGGAAACGGGACGTTTCCAGCCTCCAGAGGGCCTCCGGGGGATAGGGAAGGCCGTTTTCGCCCTCCCCAGGCTCCAAGAAAGCTTCTGGAACCTGGGAGGGCGAAAAACAGGCCTACCTGGCCCACCATGCCATTGCGTGCCAAAAGCAGGGAAAACACGGGGGTGGTGGTGGTTGAGCACACATGTGCGGGGTGTGTGTGTATTGAATTGTGGGTTTGGGCACGCACACGTGCAACCCCCCCGCTCTTGGCACGCGACAGTAAAAAGGTTAGCCATGACTGCACTAGGCCAAACTGGCTGTCTGAATTCAGCCATTAAACACTGAACCCCATTAAGGACTGCAAGTTGACCTCCAGAAACAGTTGGCTTTTGCTGGTTCATCTGGCAATCCAGAAGGTAGGAAGCCTCCCAGTAGAAAAACAGGGCAGAAGGACCAGCACACAAAGTGTGCACTTCCTGAAGAATTCTAGAGTTGGAAATGACCTCAAAGGTCATCTAGTCCAACCCCTGCTCAATGCAGGATCTTCTAAATCTTTTGGACCGGCAGATATCTGGCTTCTGTTGAAAACGCTCTAGTACTTAATTGAGCCTGTAATCCTTCTCTATACAGCTAGTCCTCAACTTACAATCACTTGTTTAGTGACCATTCAAAGTTACACAGTCACTGAAAACAGTGACTTACGACAAGTCTTTGCACTTATGACTGTGGCAGCATCTTTGCAGTCATATAATCAACCATATACAGTATTGTAGTAACATTCGGAAAACAAATATAATAAGCATTGTTACTCCTTTACTGGACTATATTAAAATACCTGAGAGCCAATGTCAGTTAATCTATTTTTATAATACAGTCCTCAATTTATGAAAGGTTGCTTAGCAACCATTCAAAGTTATGATGCACCACAAAATAGTTAGGACCTGATTTCGAAGTTATGGTGGCAGCCCCACCCCCACGTGATCGCAGTTTGGGAATTTGGTCATCAGGCTGCATTTACAGTTGTTTCCAATGCCTCATGGTAATCCGACTACAATTTACAATGTTTTTGCCAGCAATCGGCATTTATTTCCAGTTTCTGGCAAAAAACACCCATCGCAATTAATAGATTCAATTAATGACCGTGGCATTCACTTCATGACTGCGGTGTTCGCTTTACGACCGCTGCATTGGCTTAACCACCATTGCAAAAAGGTCATAAAATTATCAGGGGCAGTCACAGTATGACCCACTTAATGACTGTCATGATTTAAAATCTTAATGAATAGAATGGAAATAGGAATAGGAATAGGAATAGGAATAGGAACAGGAACAGGAACAGGAACAGGAACAGAGAATAGAATAGAATAGAATAGGATAGGATAGGATAGGATAGGATAGGATAGGATAGGATAGGATAGGATAGGATAGGATAGGATAGGATAGGATAGGATAGGATAGGATAGGATAGGATAGGATAGAATAGAATAGAATTTTTTTATTGGCCAAGTGTGATTGGACACACAAGGAATTGGTGCATATGCCCTCAGTGTACTTAAGGAGAATAAAGTACATTCATCAAGAATAAAAAGACACAACATTTAGTGATAGTCATAGGATACTAATAAGCAATCAAATCATACTAGGAAACAATAAAAACAATATAAGTTGTAAAGATACAAGCAACATGGATATAGCCATAAGTGGGAAGAGACAGGTACTAGTAAGGATGAGAAGAAGAATAGTAATACTGTCTTAGTAGTTAATTTCACAGTCTTGTCGGAATTAGTTATTTAGCAGAGTGATGGCATTCAGGAAAAATGTTCTTGTGTCTAGTTATTCTGGTGTGCAGTGCTCTATAGTATTGTTTTGAGGGTAAAAGTTGAAACAATTTATGTCCAGGGTGTGAGGGGTCTGTAGATATTTTCTCAGCCCTTTTTTTGACTCATGCAGTATACAGGTCCTCTTTGGAAGGCGGGTTGGTAGCCATAGTTTTTTCTGCAGTTCTAATTATCCATTGAAGTCTGTGTTTGTCTTGTTTGGTTGCAGAGCCAAACCAGACAGTTATGGAGGTGCAGATGACAGACTCAATAATTCCTCTGTAGAACTGGATCAGCAGTTCTTTGGGCAGTTTGAACTTTCTGAGTTGGCACAGAAAGAACATTCTTTGTTGTGCTTTTTTGATGATGTTTTTGATGTTAGGCGTCCATTTTAAGTCTCAAGATATGATAGAACCTAGAAACTTGAAGGACTCTATTGTTGATACTGTGTTGTCTGGTATTGTAAGAGGTGGTAGCATAGGAGGGTTTCTCCTAAAATCTACCACCATTTCTACGGTTTTGAGTGTATTTAGTTCAAGATTGTTCCGGTTGCACAAGGCGAGTTGTTCAACCTCCCGTCTGTATGCAGATTCATCGTTGTCTCGAATGAGACCAATCACTGTTGTTAATGTTAATGTTGTTAATGGTAGGTTAAATGACAGTTGTAAATCGAGGACTATCTATCCAAGATTGTTGCTCTTTCAAAAAGCTGGTCACAAGGCCTCCCCCTCCCGCCAGATGTTTACGAACCTCATTTGGTCCTGTTTCAACGAAGTCTTGTCCCTCAGGTGGAGGAAAAGATACTGGATGGCTACAAGGGCTATTTTCATCATCTGTAGAAGACAAGATTGATTTCTTAAACTTTTCTATGAAATATGCCCAAAAGGGCTGACTGCAATGAAATCATTTTCATTACAACTGTGCAGGTAGTTCTCGACTTATAACTAATTGCTTAACAACCAAAGTTATGAACTACTTGGAACAAGAGAGTTATAATCTGGTTCGGAAGCTCCAATGGCCGCCCGCCTCCCTGACTCCTATAATCACAACCGCCTTTCAGGTGCCTGACAAACACAGCCATTTGTAGAATCTTGCAGTCAAAAGACCACTTTTTACAACGGTTTTGCCAAAAACTGCAGCTTACTTCCAGTTTTCAGAAAAAAAGCACTCCATAGCAAACAATGGCTTTGCTTAATAATTGCCAGTGAGCCTGCTGGCTACAGAAACTTCTGGAAGCTGAAGTCCGCCCCGTCTTGAAGTTGCACAATTTGAAAAATTCTGAGATAAATGTTTAAAAAGTATCATGGTCCTTGCCCATTCTAACACGGGCATTATTGTCAATTTGCCAAATTCTGTTTTAGTCCCTACACTGCAGCAAGTTTTGAAATCTGGCTTGTTTTGTTTGTCAAGGACAGCACATAGTTTTCTGCTGGGAATGGATTGTGTGTTGCAATTATGAACCATAATAAAAATATCAGTCAGTGCTAAACTCAGGGTTCCAAGTAACACCACCAACCAATGAAGACTTCAAGGCCAACAGTTCCTCAAAGAAAAGATGGCCTCCAGGACTGACACTATAATGTAGTCCTTACACACAAATCCACTCATGAGCTCCCATGTTCATTCTCTGGAGAACATGAAATGAGCACTTTAAACAAAATACCCAAACAATTCCATCTAGTCATCTGACTCCTGAGACCAAAAGTGCTTTTCCAAGAGGCAACTAGGACTTTCTTGTTTTTCTTTGAAGACTTATTCAGAGAAAAACGAGAAAGTCCAGTTGCCTCTTGAAAAAGCACTTTTGGGACAATCATGACTTGGATGACTGAGAATCTCCATAGACCCTCATACCTAAGAGTTTCAAAGGGTAGGATTTGGCACACTAAACGTTTTCCTTCCATCAGGCATCAAGTCAACCGTGTTAAATCCACAAACCTGGATGTGTGGATCTCTGATCCCTAAAAATATGCTCTTCATTCTCCACAAACAGCGCTTCCTCTACAGGATTGCGTGCATCTCCAATCCTGTCTTTGGAAGGTACCGGCACCTGAAACAGACCAGAAAAATCCCAGTGAGTTTTGAAAACTGTATAACAAAAACTATATTTTCACCCAGGTTTTTGCATGTTCTGCACTGGCTTAAAATGCTTTATTTTCACTGCCTTGGAAATCTCACAATAGGCATTCACAGAGAATGCTCTAGTCACCATTTTTAAACTCCCAATAATTCTGCGTGGTCTGTTTCACTGAGGAAAAAAAAAATATCAGGAAAAGGTTACCTGGCACTTTTCATGCTCAAGTGAGGATTTGAACTCGGATCTTATAATTCTTATCTAACAGAGTTGCTCTGTGAGATGGGCGGTCTCCAAAATTAATTTAAATAAGAATAGACAGCTAGTCCTCAATTTACGACCCCAACGGAGCCAAAAATTTCTGTTGGCAAGCGAGACCATTGTTAAGGGAGTTTTGCCCCATTTTACGACCTTTCTTGCCACAGTGGTTAAGTGAATCACCGTAGCTGTCAATTTATTAACATGGTTGTTAAGTGAATCTGGCTTCCCTATTGACTTTGTCAGAAGGTTGGAATCACAAAAAGGAGAATCACGTGATCCCGGGACACTGCGACCGTCATAAATATCAGCATAAATGCTAAGTCCCAGAATTTTGATCATGTGACCATGGGGATAACAGTCATAAGTGTGAAAAATGGTCATTGTAACTTCGAATGGTGAACAGAACAGAACAGAACAGAACAGAACAGAACAGAACAGAACAGGAATAGAAGAAGAAAGGGACCTTGGAGGCCCACACCCATAATTCAATGCCCCCCGCGCCCCACACCCCACCCACCGCGTATGCGCAAGCAAGCCCACCATGCTCTCCCCATTTTTGGTACGCAATGGCAAAAAAGTTACTGGTGGGCCCAGAAGGCCTGTTTTTCGCCCTCCCAAGGCTCCAGAGGTTTTCTTGGAGCCTGGGGAGGGCGAAAACAGCCTCCCCCCCCCCAGAGGCCCTCAGGAGGAAACGGCTCGTTTCCCAACTTCCAGTGTGCCCGGAAGGCCCGAAAATCAGCTGGCCGGCGTGCCCATGCACGCTGGACCAGAGCTAGAGCAACGCTCGTGCGCCCACAGATATGGCTCCGCGTGCCACCTGTGGCACTTGTGCCATAGGTTTGCCATTACGGCCCTATACCATTTCAGATGAGTGACTGCCCAGTCTCTTCTTAAAAACTTCCAGTGTTGGAGCATTCACAACTTCTGGTGGCAAGTTGTTCCACTGATTAATTGTTCTAACTGTCAGGAAATTTCTCCTGAGTTCTAAGTTGCTTCTCTCCTTGATTAGTTTCCACCCATTGCTTCTTGTCCTGCCTTCAGTGTTTTGGAGAGTAAATTGACTCCTTCTTTGGGGCAACTCCTGAGATTGGAACACTGCTATCATGTCACCCCTGGTCCTTCTTTTCATTAAACTAGACATACCCAATTCCAGCAACCGTTCTTTATATGTTTTAGTCTCCAGTCCCCTAATCATCTTCGTTGCTCTTCTCTGCACTCTTTCTAGAGTCTCCACATCTTTTTTACATCGTGGCAACCAAAACTGGATGCAGTATTCCAAGTGTGGCCTTACCAAGGCATTATAAAGTGGTATTAACACTTCACGTGATCTTGATTCTATCCCTCTGTTAATGCAGCCTAGAACTGTGTTGGCTTTTTGGACAGCTAAAGTAAATGAATTGTTGTTAAGATGGGGGCTTTAACAGCTGTAATAGCTTTTCTTTAGTAACATCCCTTCCATGACTCTCCCAGCCTCCCGGTCATCTCCCACGGAGCTTTTTAAAGCAGGAATATAATAGAAATGTAACATACAAGGTTGACTCAGCCTTCCAGCCTTCTGAGGTCGGTAAAATGAGGAGTCAGATTTTTGTTAGAGGCAAGATGCTGATTCTGTACACCACTTAGAGGGCTGTAAAGCACTGAGAAGCAGCATATAAGTCTAAGGACTATTGCTATAAGGGTTTTATAAAAGATGGATGAACTCACCCTTCTCCCATACCTCCAAACCTCACCTGCCGTTTCCCTGTCTCTGCCTCCTGTCGGCTCATCAGGAAATCCTCCCTCAGGTCTGTAGTCTGGACCCAATTCTCTGGGTCACATTCCCGGACCCAGCTCTGGATCTCTGGGGGCAGGATGGCCAGGAACTGCTCCAGGATCAGCAGCTCCAGGATCTGCTCCTTGGTGTGTCTCTCTGGCTTCAGCCACTGGTGGCAAAGGTCCCGGAGACGCCTGTAAACTCTCTGCGGGTCTTCAATCCCCTGGTAACGGAACCGGCGAAAATGCTGGCGCTGGGCCTCCATTTTGAAGGCTGCCCATCGCAAGATGGCAGCCTTGACTTTCCCATAATCCTCTTGATCTCTGCTTTCTAGGCCGTTAAAGGCCTCTCTGGCTGATCCGGTCAGTGCCGGCAAAAGCCGGGCCATCCATTCAGCTTTAGGCCACTGGCAAGCTTCAGCCACTTGCTCGAAGGAAATCAGAAACGCCTTGGCATCGTCCCAGGGGTCAGAATCCCTCTGCCCCCCAACTGAATGAGGGAGACGCCTTGCCTTTAAGGATTCCTGTCCCTGGCCTTCCCAATCCTTGGCTTGTCCTCCTTCAGGATCCGGTTTGATCTGTTTCGATGCTAGGCAGCCTGGAAACTCTCCAGGAACAAAAGTCTCATCAGGGCCCTTCTCCAAATTCAGATCAACCAGTGGGTCTAATTGTTTCATCTTTGCATCCGGCCCACAGCCTCCCTTTTCATATGTCTTCCCTTCCTTGCTTAGAAATCTTTATTTATTTAAAGGATTTATTTATTTAGAGAATTTATATGGCTACCTGCTCACTTTCAGTGACTCTAGTGAATCTAGGCGGCTTACAAATGATTTTTTAAAAATCCAATATAAAAAAAGTAAAACAATATAACCTCACCCCCCAACAACCCCCACTCCACCGGTGACAACAAGCAGTCAAAACAATTTTTGCTCTAGGTTCAAACTATTCTGCAACCCAGCAAGAGAATCCGATTGTTTGCTAAGTCAGCTGAAGTGACTGATTTGAGGAAGGAAGATGCTCTTTCACTGATGATGCATTCCATGCAGTACATAGGACAAACTGCAGCACGTTCCAGAAATCTCCCAAACAGATTTCACATCTAGTCATGAAGGTATCCTGCAAAGAAAAGAGAAGGATTATTTTTCTCCTTTGGTGGACTCCAGGTCCCATTATCCCCTGCTACTATAAATAAATGCTTAAAGATAACGGGGGGAGGAAGTATCACTGTACGACACTTGGAGGATCCCATGTTCCTTTCTCCTGGTACAGGTAGTTCTTACTTAATGATCATTCGGACCGACAACTCCATCACTTAACGTAGTAGTTAAGCGAACCATCATGTGACTGTGACAGGCTTATGACTTCACTTCTACACCATTTCAACACGGTCAGCTTTCAAGGAAAATACATTTCTGAATCTCTCCCCTGAATTTTAAAGAGGTTTTCCAGTGAAGGCAGTACATTAGAAGCTCTATCATCACTGAAGGCACTGAGGAAATTATCTCTCAAACAATCGGCCACAGGTTGCCTAGCAAATAAATGAACGCCGGAGCACACTGAAATAAATAAATCAAAACAAGAGCCTTGTTTAAGTGGTGCGAAAGTGCGAAAGTTTAAGTTTAAGTGGTGCGAAAGTGACACCAACTGCCTGCAATTACTGCAAGTTCGAATCTCACCAGGCTCAAGGTTGACTCAGCCTTCCATCCTTTCAAGGTAGGTAAAATGAGGACCCAGATTGTGGGGGCAATAAACTGACTTTGTATAAAAAAGAACACCGCTTAGGGGGATCCGAAAGCCCTACTAAGCAGGTATATACAAAAGTATGAAGGCTGTTCCGCTAGGCCGGGCTATCAATGTAAATGATTTTAAACTGGGCGTTTTAAATTCCGGGTTTTAATTTGAGCCAAGATATTTAATAATTTTAATTATTTTTAATTGTTGTCTTTTTTGTGTTTTTAATGTGCTGTACACCACCCTGAGTCCTTCGGGAGAAGAGCGGTATAGAAATAAAAGTATTATTATTATTATTATTATTATTATTATTATTATTATTATTATTATTATTATTATTATTTAATCTGTAGTGAGATTCACAGCCTTTGAGGCTGGGTAATAGCTCAGCAGCTCGAGTCCTAACCAAGGACCTAGGAACTGTTAAGGTATCGTTGGAGGATGTAAGCTGTTACGAGTAAGGTGTTTTTTTGCAGAGTCAAAATGTTCAAGTCCCGTAAATTTAGAATTTCTAAATAGCGAGGTAGCCCTTTGGGTATTGCTCCAAGGGCTCCAATTACAATCGGGACAACACACGATTTCTTTTTCCACAGTTGCTCAACTTCAATTTGCAAGTCCCGGTACTTTGTGATTTTTTTCTTGCTGCTTGTCTTCAATCCGTGCATCACCAGGTATTGCAATGTCAATGAACCATACTTTTTTCTTTTCAACTACTGTTGTTGTTGTTGTTATTTGCAATGTCAATGAACCATACTTTTTTCTTTTCAACTACTGTTGTTGTTGTTGTTATTTGCAATGTCAATGAACCATACTTTTTTCTTTTCAACTACTGTTGTTGTTGTCGTTGTTGTTGTTATTATTATTATTATTATTATTATTATTATATTATTATTATTATTATTATTATTATATTATTATTATTATTATTGCTTAATGCATTGTAAGCCACCCTGAGTTTCCGGAGAAGGGCGGCATATAAATTAAATTAAAATAAATAAAATAAAAATATAAAACAATACCCACCACATTATTCAAAAATAAATCAGATATTTAAAATATGGCAAGCATCAAAACGGCAACAGTGTGTTGGTCACATCAAAATCAGAATTGGAATTATTAGAATTAATTAGAGCTGGAAGGGACCTTGGAGGTCTTCTGAAGGAAGTTTTTCCTTCATTCCAGGTTGCTTCTCTCCTTGATTAGTTTCCATCCATGGTTTCTTCTACTTTCAGGTGCTAGGGAGAATAAGTTGACCTCCTCTTCTTTGTGGCAGCCCCTCAAATATTGGAATACTGCTATCATGTTCCCCCCACTAGTCCTTATTTTCTCTCTAGATTAGCCATGCCCAAATCCTGCAAACGTTCATCATTCAGTTATCCTAGATGGCCTTCAAAATACGCAGAGGGTAAAAATCTTTTAATACCTGTTTCACCATCGGGTGATGATGAAAGCCTCCTTGGATAGAAGAAGTCTACCTGACCCGCAGCAGGACCAGGGGAAGGATCTAGCAGCTCCTCTGCCCTTTGGAGACCCCTAAAAAAAAAAAAACCACCAGCAGCGGGTTAAGCTTTTGCTTTTTGCAGGACGCCACTCAGCCGTTCCCCAATCTCTTGCTCTCGAGCGGCGCTCCCCCAACCCACGGCTCCCGGGAATCCCCGAGGAGGACCGACCCCCCGAAAAAAGCCGCTTTCCCTCCGAGATCAGGATGAGCAGGAAATAGCTTGGCGGGCCGATCGAAGAACGGGACTCTGTGGTTTTAACTCGTTCCTACCGCCCTGTAGCTTGCAAAACAGCGGGGAACCACGGCGGAGCGTTCAGCCTTACTGACTTCTTAGTGTGTTTAGAAGAATGGAATGGAATAATAGAGTAGAATAGTTGGAAACCCTATAGTACCATTCCAGACAAGTGACTGCCCAGTTTTTTCTTCAAAGCCTCCAATGATGAAGCACCCACAACTGCTGAAGGCAAGCCATTCCACAGGTTAGGTTAGTTTAGGTTAGTTTAGGTTAAGTTAGATTAGTTTAGGTTAGCTTAGCTTAGCTTAGGTTAGGAGAGTAGAGTAGAGTAGAGTAGAACAGAACAGAACAGAACAGAACAGAACAGAACAGAACAGAACAGAACAGAACAGAACAGAATTGTTATGGAATGAAGGGACCAAACAACATTCCTGGGTCAGCCAGAGACAGTTTATTTCCGGAGATTCAAAGCCAGATTTGTACCTGAAACTTTGAACAAAGAAAACAGCTTTGATAGACAGTTTATATCTGTTTCCAAGACAAAGGATTCGGTGAGATCATGCATTTTCCATACATGGTTAACATGAGCTCATCCTTGGGTAATAAGTGGCTCTTTGTAACATACATGTCTTTGTGTCTTTGTGTCTTTGACAGTGATGCCCCTCAAATGTTTTCCATATGGCTTGTCCTTCCTTGATAGCTAGCTGAGCTAGGCCTCATCAGAAGATATATTTACCAATAATGGGTTTTAGCTGATTTTTAATATAATCTCCAAGCCCTTTTCTTCCTTATAATAATGTGAATAGAGAGTGTCCTTTAACTGACCCTTTCTCCCTTATAATAAAAGTGAATAAAGAGTGTCTTTTAGGGTTCATGTAACTGGCTCTGTATGATTCCTACTTTATTCACTTTTATTCCCATTTACCTTATTCCCATTATTATTTTATTCACTTTTATTCACTTTAGAATAACAGAGTTGCAAGGGACCTTGGAGGCAGGGGTGAAATCTACTTACCTTCCTTACCGGTTCGGAAGCGCACGTGCCGTGCGAGTGTCCTTGCTTTGCTTGTGTGCGTGTGTGCATCACATGCGCGCACAGACCTTCCGTGCATGCGCTAAACATTCAGCGCATACACAGAAGGTAAACACATAACTTCCAGGCTTCGCTCCATCATCGCTACCAGATCGCCAAACCACCGGCCAAGATCGCTACTGGATCAGGCGATCCGGTCCGATCCGGGAGCATTTCATCCCTGCTTGGAGGTCTTCCAGTCCAACCCGCTGCTCAGACCGGAATCCCTATACCGTTTCAGACAAATGCTTGCCTAATCTCGTTTTAAAAACTTCCAGA
Source organism: Masticophis lateralis (assembly GCA_030761175.1). Taxonomy (NCBI): domain Eukaryota; kingdom Metazoa; phylum Chordata; class Lepidosauria; order Squamata; family Colubridae; genus Masticophis; species Masticophis lateralis. Next base: position 15,726,607 of record JAUDYJ010000002.1, read on the forward strand.
TTTTATTGATCTGGATTAATTTTAGTGGGTTTTAAATTGGTTTTAACAGGGTTTTAATAAGGGGTTTTAATAACGTCCAAATAGCTTTAACTTATTTTAGTCATTTTAATTTTTGTGTGGATTGTTTTAATATGGCTGTGAACCGCCCTGAGTCCCTCGGGAGAAGGGCGGTATAGAAATGCAATCAACTCAACTCAACTCAGTGTTGAGAGCATTCACAGTTTCTGTTTGCTTCCATCCTCCTCCTCCAGGCCTTCTTCATTAACTTCAGTCTGCTCCTCTATTATCAGAAAAACCTGGCTGCTTAATTTCTGTCCGCCTATCTGTCTGGATTGGCCCGAAGGGTATGGGAGGGGGGGAAGCTGTAAGTTAAACATGTTGTTTAAAAATGGATGGGGGCAACCCACATTGTACTCCTACACACACACACACACACACACACACATACACATGAATCTCCCTCCAGAAAACCCTTGGTTTTTTTTTATGACTTGGCACTGTCCATCCCTACCAGTGGCACTCAGTCTCAAAAAATCCTAACGATACCCATTGGATAGCTAAAGTGGTCCAGCCCAGCTACTGGGTGAGATCATCTGGAGATTCTACCTTCATTCTAAGTCTAAGAAGATTCCCATTTCTTTTCCACCTTGGCACTGAAGCGAGAGAAAGGTCTGGATAAGCGACTGGAAGGATTTATGAACTGGATGAGGGCCAAAAACTGATCCTGCTCAAGGAATCCTTAATTCTCCATCAGAATAGAGCTGGAAGGGACCTTGGACATCTTCTAATCCAACCCCCTATAGCAGAAGTCCCTATACCATTTCAGATAGGTGGCTGTCCAGTTTTTTCTTCAAAACCTCTAATGATGGAGCACTCACAACTTCTGAAGGCAAAGCTATTCCACTGGTTTATTGTCCTCACTAAAGGGAAGTTTCCCCTTAATTCCAGGTTGCTTCTCTCCTCGATTACTTTCCATCCATGGTTTCTTGTCTTGTCTTCTGGTGCTTTGGAAAATAGGTTGACCCCCTTCTTCTTTGTGAATTGAGTGACATGATTGCAGTCTTCCAATATCTGAGGGGTTGCCACAAAGAAGAGGGAGTCAAGCTATTCTCCAAAGTACCAGAAGGCAAGACAAGAAGCAATGAATGGAAACTAACCGAGGAGAGAAGCAACCTAGAACTAAGGGGAAATTTCCTGACAGTTAGAACTATTGATCAGTGGAACAACTTGTTTCCAGAAGTTGTGGGTGCTCTAACACTGGATGTTTTTAAGAAGAGATTGGACAACATTGGTCTGAAATGGTATATCTCTTGCCTGAGCAGGGGGTTGGACTAGAGGACCTCCAAGGTCCTTTTCAACTCTCTTATTCTGTTACTGTAAAGGTTCTTCATCCTTGGATGAGGACACATCTTGACCTGAATTGTCACGAATTGGGAGGAATAGATGGACGGTTTTAGAGTGGGAATGGGGTCAAGGAGCCTCTGGGAGAGCAAGTGGCTTCTTTCCCCACCTTTATACAACCTACTCTATCATCTCAAAAAATAATTTGGAATCATGCCACCTTAATTTATCAGGGTGGTCAGGAGTGCTGGCATTACAGATTACAGGGGTAAATAAATCCACACAAAATACCTTTCTCTCTATGCAACCAAAGGGATATTAAAATAGGGCAATGAAATTGACATCAGTCTTTGGCTAAAATCCAGTTGCCTGGTTTATGATTCAGTGCGTTGCATAAACCTTGAATAGGTGGCTTATGGCTCACAGTGTTGTTCAAGCTAAGGCCGTGAATCATGATTCAGTAAACACAGGTCAGCATGTTTCTGCAAACAATCCTAGTTATCATTCTCCCTATAGCCTTTTCCCATGTTTTTTAAAGACGTTCTGGGTGCAGAAGATCACAAATATAATTCTTATTGCTACAAGGTTTGAAAAGACCACCACTGCAATATGCTGGCTAACCAGTAGGGGGAAGCAAAGGACCACCATTGTTACAAGCTCTGCTACCATCTTGTGGTTCTCCCAAGTATTGCTGCCAATGCAGAGATGCATAAAACTGAAGATGGGTAATAAAACATCTGCAAGAAAACAAGCTCAGAGAGCACCAAGGGGACCCCTCATTTCAACCCTAAGCTACAAGTATTCTCTTTTATTGGTAATACAAAAGACCCTTCTTAAAAGGAAGAGCTAAACATAAAAAAAGGCCGAGACACAGACCAGTAACCTCAGGCCGCGGCAGTTAAACATAAATCTGTTTTCTCCAAGTTCACTTTACAAGGACTGAATTAAAAAGAGAGTTTTTAAAAATTTCTTCTCCTGCTGCAAGCAGACTGTTCCAGCAATGCAATAAATAATTTACATTTTGATTTCTGAGTATGACACAAAGGGGAACATCAACGTGTCAAATTTCCTGTATTTTTATATCTTTATTCCAAACTGTTGAACATATGAAAATATAGAAATCCGCAAATCCTATTGCCTTTGTACTGGTCACTTCAGGGATGCTATTCAGCAGGTTCTGACAGATTCTGGAGAACCGGTAGTGGAAATTTTGAGTAGTTCAGAGAACCGGCAAATACTACCTCTGGCTGGCTCAAGACTGGGGTGGGAATGGAGATTTTGCAGTATCCTTCTCCTGCCATGCCCACCAAGCCATGCCCACAGAACCGGTAGTAAAAAAATTTGAATTCCACCACTGGTGTCACTCCTCCTTATGAATCTCCATTTTCAATTGCGAAGCAGGGTTACCAATCCCCTTCTCTCTCTCCCACCAGGAATTTTTCCCACCCTTGGGGCATTTGATATTCCTGCCCTTCAACAACCTCTCTCCTGGAAAATTTTCTCATAGCAAGGACTGTCACACTGTCAGGATGCATCCTCTCGTGTTTCTTCAGACTTTTTTGCGCACTGAAACATTTCTCACACTGGCAACATTTGTACAGTTTCTCCCCGGTGTGAATCCTCTGGTGGCGTTTCAGGTCTCCGGTGAGAACAAAGCATTTCCCACACTGGGAACAATGATGGGGTTTCTCTCCCGTATGAGTCTTTTGGTGGCTCTTCAAATGTTCGGTCCGACCGAAGCTTTTCCCTCACTCGACGCATTTGTACGGTTTCTCTCCGGTGTGGATTCTCTGGTGTTTCTTTAGATCTCCCCCCTGGCTTAAACATTTCCCACACTGGAAACATTGGTAGGGTTTCTCTCCAGCGTGAATCCTCTGATGAATCTTCAAACATTTACTCCATCAGAAACTCTTCCCGCACTCCTTAAAAATGTGTGAAGTTTTGCTCCATTTTAAAACTTTTCTTGCCACAGTTGTTAATTGAATCTGGCATCGCCCCATTGACTTTGCTTGTCAGAAGTTTGCAAAAGGGGGTCACATGACCCTGGGAAACAGCAACGGTCATAAATACGAAGCAGTTGCCAAGCATCTGAATTTTGATCACATGATCGTGGTGATGCCGTAAAGGTTGTAACTGAAAAATGATCAAGGCACATTTTTCAGGGCTGTTACAACTTTGAACGGTCACTAAATGAACCATTGTAAATTGAGGATTACAGGTAGTCCTCAATGTACAACCATAATTGACCCAAAACTTACGTTGCTAAGTAAGAAATTTGTTAAATGAGTTTTGCCCCATTTTAAAACTTTCCTTGCCACATTTGTTAAGCGAATCACTGCAGTTGTTAAATTAATAATATGGTTGTTAAGTGAATCAGCTTTCCCTGTTGACTTGGCTTGTCAAAATGTCACAAAAAGGTGATCACATGACCCTGGGACACTGCACGTCATGTCATAAATGTGAGTCAATTGTCAAGTGTCTGAATGTAAATCATGTGACCAGGGGATGCTGCCACAGTCGTTAACTGTGAAAAATGGTCATTTTTTCATTGCCGTTGTAACCTTGAACGGTCACTAAGCAAACTTGTAAGTTGAGGACTACCTGTTCCTGTACTGTTCTATATGACGGCCTAAAACCAAGCTGAGAAGCCTGAACTACAGTTTTCTATCCTCCCTAAACTTCCAGCATCAGCTTCCCTGCAGGCCAGGGGTCTCCATTTTGGTAACTTTAATACTTATGGACTTCAACTCCCAGAATTCCTCAGCCAGCTTTTGCCAAGGTTGGAGACCCCTGCTACAGACTATCAAGGAGAAGAGCGGTCATGCAGGAAACGACCGCTAGGGGCAATCGAGCGCTAGAGAACTAAGCGGAAGGGAAAGGACCAATGAAAAAGCAGAGTTGGACCTTCCGGAAATGCCTCTCACTTCCTGTTGTTTGCCTGAGCGGCTACTTTCTAGCCGGGAAGGAAATCGCCAAGTCAAGTCAGGATTCCCGGCCGTTCTCTCCTGTGGGCGTTGCTGAGCAACCGAGAAGAGGGAACGGTAGCGGCCTGGACTTCCGCCGGCCTTCTGGTTACTTCCGGTACGATTGATGGCGGGGTTTGAAGGGGGGAGTGTAGGATGACGACTCCCCTGTCGCCCTGGCTCCCTGCATGGAGTACCTGGCTAGGTAGCTCAGGTGCTTAGACAGTGGCTGAACTTGTTGATCAGAAAGGTCGGCAGTTCGGCGGTTCGAATCCCTAGTATAGGTCTCCTGCGTGAGCGGGTGGGTTAGACTAGATGACCTCTAAGGTCCCTTCCAACTCTGTTAATATAACTCTGAAGGCGCCGGGCCTTTCCTTGGAGACTGAAGGGGCCTCTTGACAGGCTTGAGGGCCGCGCTGGGCGGGTCTGATTCAGCTGAGGTGGGATGGAGCCGGAGGTGTTTTTCCCCGTCTCGTTTAGTGACGGTTCAAAGGGACAAAATGGCCGAAAAAAGTGGCTCGTGACAATTTTTCACACTTAACGACCGTTGTTAGAAAGAGGCGCCTTTCCTTATGCGGGGCGTGCCACTCAGGGCTTTAAGGGAAATGATGAGGAGAGCCTGAGGTCTCCTGGTCCTCCTCCTTTCCTTCTCTATGCAATGCAGGAACTCCTCGACTTACAACAGATTTGTTTAGTGACCGTTCAACGTTACAACGGCATTGGAAAAAAAAGTGACTCGTGACCGTTTTTCACACTTGGGACCTTGATCACGTGATCAAAATTCAGCCGCTCGGCAACTGACTCATATTTATGATGGTTGCGGTGCCCTGGAGTCATTTGCGACCTTCTGGCCGGCAAAATCAATGGAGAAGCCAGAGTCGCGTAAAAACAGCTTTTACAACTTTTACGGCCACAATTGAGCCCCAGATTTCTGTGAGACATTTGTTAAGAGAGTTTTGCCCTCATTTTACAACCTTTCTTGCCACAGCCATTAAGTGAATCATTGCAATTGTTAAGTTAGTAGCATGTTGGTGAAGTGAACCTTGACTTTGCTTCTCAAAAGGTCTCAAAAGATGATCACATGATCCTGGGACGCTGCAACAGTCATAAGTATGAATCGGTTGACAAACATCTGAATTTTGATCACGTGACCGTGGGCGAGGCTACAATGGTCGTACGAGTGAAAAATGGTCACAAGTCACTTTTTTCAGTGATGATGTAACTTTGAACGGTCACTAAATGAACTGTTGTAAATCGAGGACTGCCTGAACTAACTTATCAAGTTGCCCTGTCGGAATCCTGCGTCCATAATGCTGCAATGGCACCTCATCCATTTTTAAATACATGAGATACAAAAAAATGAAAGAGTAATGGGAATAAAATGGGTACATGTGATAGGACTGGCTGTTAAAAGGATTTAGTGATGACTTCATTGCTGTGGATTAAATTGTATCATATTTTCTTTTATATTTTGGAGAACACAACTAACTTCCTTTAAGCTTCTATTTTCATTTGTGGGAAGATTTTGACCAGAATCTTCCATGGTTAAGAGTGATTCTTTTAAAAAAAATTTTCCTTGGGATATGCATCATGCAATAAAACATAATTATTTCCTGATTGGAAAAATGAAAAAAAAAAATCAAATAAACACGAACAATTTTTTTAAAATTTCACAATCTAATAGATAGCTTACTAATTGGTACTGCGATCAAAAATACCTGCTGCATTTTATCATTGTACTTATCAATTCCGTCAGATATCTATTTGAAATACGATGTATTGAAAGACAAACCATTGCTGAGGAAGCAATGAATGAGCCAAGACCTGCTGGGACAGATCGGGAACTGGGAGGAACAGAAAAAAACACTAGTGGAATTCACCGCCAACATAAGGCAGAGCAGCTGAGATGGGGAGCGTCACAACATTGCCGAAGGGAGACATGTCACGGGATGCATGAACGCTGGGAAGCCCAGCTCCAGCAGTTCCTGAAATCTTTGCAGCCCATTTTAGCAGGACGCTCTGGGACGTCTGAGGCTTCTCCCTGGGAGGACGCTAAGGAGTTTCTGGTCTCCTTCGAGCAAGTGGCCAAAGCTTGCCGATGGCCTCGGGACCAGTGGGCGGCCCATCTCCTACCGGCCCTGAGCGGAGAAGCGGAAGAGGCCTTCCGAGGTCTGGAAGCCAGAGACCAAGAAAACTATGAGAAAGTGAAGGCCGCCATCTTACGGGGGGAAGCCCTGAGAACGGAGAGGCAGCGGCAGCACTTTCGGCAATTCTGCTGCCAAGTGATAGAGGATCCCCGGAGGATCCACAGCCAACTCCAGGAGCTTTGCCGCCAGTGGCTGAAGCCGGAGAGACGCACCAAGGAGCAGATCCTGGAGCTGCTGATCCTGGAGCAGTTCCTGGCCAGCCTCCCACCGGAGCTCCGGAGTTGGATCCAAGCCAGGAGGCCGGAGTCGTGTTCCCAGGCGGTGGCCCTGGTGGAGGACTTCTTGATGAGTCAACGGGAGGCCAAATCCAGGACATCTCAGGTGGGTTTTACGATCCAGATCCTCAAGTTTCTAACAGGTTGAACCACCTCCGGTTATTAATTGAAACCTGAGAGCAACTGAATAATTTGAGATGTTATTTTTTTTAAAGATTATTCTAAATAAGAATATGTCTGGAATGTTTCTCTTCGTACTCTCATCGGTATGGCGATGATTAGTTACAAGCCTGCTCAATTCCATAATATTTTGAATAATGTTGTATGTAAACAATTCATTTCAAGAATGCTTCAGTTACCCTAGGACAGTGATGGCTAACCTTTTTACCATCGCGTGCCAAAAGTGGGGGGAGTATGGGGGGGTCGTTTGCTTGCGTGCCCACACCCATAATTCAATGCGCCCCACCCCTGCGCATGTGTGCACATCCACCCACCCCACTTTTAGCATGTGATGGCCCGGTGGGCCCGGCAGGCCTGTTTTTCACCCTCCCTAGACTCCAGAGGTTTTCTTGGAGCCTGGGGAGGGCGAACATAGCCTTCCCCACTCTCCCGGAGGCCGGAAACAGCCCATTTCCCAACTTCCGGTGGGACTGAAAGGCCCAAAAATCAGCTGGGCGACACACACATGAATGCTGGAGTTGAGCAACAGCAACGCTCGCGTGCCCACTGATATGGCTCCGTGTGCCACCTGTGGCACCCATCGCCATCACGGCCCTAGGAGGAAAAAAATACAGGGGTTCCTCGACTTACATCACTTCGCTTAGTGACTGTTCAAAGTTACAACCGTGTTACCAAGCGGCTTAACAACTGCAGTGATTCACAACTAATGTGGCAAGAAAAGTCGTAGAATGGGGCAAAATTCACAGCAAATTTATCACTTAGCGACATAAATTTGGGGCTCAATTCTGCTCGTAACACACACATACACATGTACACACACAAACACACACACACTTTCTTTTACTATTTTTTGTGTGCCAAAGGCATCGAAGCTTAAATGTTCCCAGGGCTATGCAATGCAGTTCAAGGTTGCCTTTTTTTGAATACGGAACAGAGATTGTGGGCAGAAATGGTCAGGGGTAGCTTTCGTCATTTATATAACCACAATTTGTGAACAAGCCAAAATTAGTCACGTATCATCCTAAGGCCCTGACTTTTCAACTATGGAGGCTGAATTCCTACAGCACAGGTAGTCCTCGATTTACAGCCAAAATGGGGAGCAGAACATCCATTGCTAAGCAGTGCGGTCGTTATGTGACTTGCACACCATTTTATGGCCATCTTTGCCACTGCCATTAAGTGACATATGGTCGATAAATGAATCTGGCTTCTCCCATTGACTTTCCTAGCCAGAACACCCCCCCCCCTATGGAAAAGTTGCAAACAGCAATCACATGACCCTGGGACCATCCCAAATACGCGGTGGTTGCGAAGCGCCCAGATTTTGATCACATGACCAATAGAACTGCAACGGTTGTAGGTGTAAGGACCAATCGGAGGTCACTGTTTATGACACTGTTGTAGTTTTGAGCAGTCATTAAACGAGTGCTCGTAAATTGAGGACTACCTGTAAACCAGTGAGCCAGAGTAGCTGTGGTGTCTTCCCTGGGACGATTCCCCAGATACTTATCTTAAAAGATTTCGGCTGGGGGGTGGATGAACCGGTTTTTCAGGAGATGAGTTAATTGATGGCTCTGAGCAGCCCTCTGGAAGGGATTTGCCTGAGGCTCCAGCTAGGGAAAGCATGCAGTTGCAGACTTCAATCAATCAATCAATCAATCAGACTAGAGCTGGAAGGGACCTTGGAGGTCTTCTAGCCCAGCCCCCTCCTCAAGCACTAGATCCTATACCCGTGATGGCGAATGGATGGCACATGGAGCTACATTGGTGGACATGCGAGCTCAGCTCCAGCTGATTTTCAGGCCTTCTGGGCCCACTAGAAGTCAGCAAACAGGCCGTTTCTGGCCTCCGGGGGGGGGGAATGGGGAAGACCATTTTTGCCCTCCCCAGGCTCCTAGAAAGGCTCTGGAGCCCGGAGAGGGCAAAAAACGGGCCTACTGGACCCACCGTGCCAAAAGCGGGGGAAGCACGGAGGGGTCACACACACATGCACGGGGGGGGTGAGGCACATAGAATTATGGGTGTGGGCACACGCGTGTGCGACCCACCCCTCCCGCACTCCCCCCCGCTTTTGGCACACGATGGCAGAAAAGTTAGCCATCACTGTCCTATACCATTTCAGACAAGAGACGGTCCAGTCTCATCTTAAAAAATCTCCAGCGATGAAGCACCCACAACTTCTGAAGACAAAGCTGTTCCATTGGTTAATTGCCTTCACTGTTAGGACGTTTCTCCTTCATTCCAGGTTGCTTCCCTCCTTGATTAATTTAATTACATTGTAATTTAATCAGCCCCTTGATTAAACTTCATTAGTTTAATGACCCCATGACTGTCAGGGGGGAGGAGGGGGTGGAACTGCCTTCTACACCTGATCCGAGAACACGTAGGGCAGGAAAAAAGGCAGGAGCAGAGAAAGTCATCCAGACCACTCTTCTTGATAAGGGCTGTGCCAGAAGCTGGCCATTTAGCACTGCAGACGGAGGGAGGTGTTGCTGGAAACAACGTGTTTGTTCCCTAGCTGTGTGTTTTCCGATTGTCGTGATTCCTGACAGGCTTTGGATTGACACCGTGCCTTGACTTGATTGTCTTGGAAACTCTGGAGTTTTGTTTTTTTTTAAATTTGATTTATATGCTGCCCTTCTCCAAAGACTCAATGCAATAAGCAATAGCCTTCATACTTATTTGTATTTTCTTGACTGGTTGTAGATTTAAATTTGCCTGGTGGATTTATTCTGTTTGAGGAACTTTCAAGAGCTTTGAAGGACTCTCTTGCCACTCCTCTGGAGGCTAACGTTGGTCTGCTCGTGGCTGGACTTAATTGGGACAGTTCTGGGTTTTTTTGTGAAGGGCGTTGCTGGGGAGTATTAATACATTCACTACAGCACAGTTGTGTGTGTGAGTGAGCAGGGCAGCACAGCAGCTAATAATCACATATTGAATTGGCAAAATTCAGCTGAGGATGTTTGTAAGCTACCCAGGGTTATGGTGCATAAGGTGGACTACTATAGAAGACTTTTAAATAAATAAAATGGGGTGTTAATACAGTAATAATTGGACTACTGCACTTTGTCCCAAATATATCCTGGCGCTGGTAAAAAGGACTTGGCAATCTTATCCTTATAATTACCTAATTGACTTTTAAAGAGCCTGTTTTTTTTTTAAAAAAAAGCTGCTGTGATCTCCTTTTTTGCTGAAAAACCAGAAACCATGTGACCTTCTGAACTTCTCTCTCCCATTGTACCATTCGGTTTCCTGTTCCAAAGGTGCTTTTTCGGGAGGCAAGTGGATTTTCGGGTTTTACTTTGAAGATGTTTCGCTTCCCATCCGAGAAGCTTCTTCAGCTCTGACTGGCTGGTGGGGAATGGAAGGGTTGATAACTCCTTGCAGAGAGCTGGTCGTTTGCATCCTTTTTAGAGCATCTGCTGAGGCCACTTGGAGGTGTGTCAGTGTCCTCAGAGTCACTGAGTAGTGCAAATGGGTGTGGAGCCTCCATACTGAAAGGACTGTTCCAAAGCTGTGATTTGTGAAGGATGTTTTCCGTCCTAGGTTTCTTCACTGTTGAAGACAGGCCCAGGCTGTTGGGGATGAGTTTGTGTTGTTTGCATCTCAAACTGAAGCGCAAATGGTTTTTTTTTTTTTTAAATTAGATTTATATGCCGCCCTTCTCCGGAGACTCGGGGCGGCTTACAATGAGTTAAGCAATAGCCTTCATACTTTTGTATATTTTATACAAAGTCAGCTTATTGCTCCCACAATCTGGGTCCTCAATTTACCTACCTTAGAAAGGATGGAAGGCTGAGTCAGCCTTGAGCCTGATGAGATTGGAACTTACAGTAATTGCAGACAGCTGGAGTCAATCACAGTGCTTTTAGTCTGCTGAGCTATCCAGGCTCCCTGGAAATGGTTCCTGTAGTCTGCAATTTTTCTCTGGAAATCCTTACTCCAGCTCCATTTGAGTGCCACCAAGTGGCCTCAACCACTCTCTAAAAGGATGCAAACGACCAGGAATATAAATTCTTCCATTCCCCACCATCCAGTTAGCGCTGAAGAAGCTCTTCTTGGATGAGAAGCAAAACGTCCTCAAAAGAAAAGCCAGAAAGTCCAGTTGCCTCTTGGAAAAAAGCATCTTTGGGACAGCCCTGGCCTGGGATGACTAAGAATCTCCATGGACATTCTGTTTCCTGTTTTCAGGGTCCATTAAAAGAAGAGCCGGTGGACTTCTTGGTAGCCGAGAACGAGCCCCTGAATGTCGCAAAGGGAGCAGTCTGGGATGAACCTGAGCCAGATGTGGATGCCAAATTGCTGGGTCAGAAATCAGAAGCTCTTAACTTTTCTTCTACTTTTCCTTTTGTGAGTTTTTAATGGGTGAGCCAATTTGGGGGGTGAGGGGAGGAGGAGCCAGGGGCAAAATTCCTTCAACCTCTTCAGCCCTTGTGGAGGAGATAATTTGGGAAATGTTAGTCGATAGTCGAGGATCAGAAAAGTTGCACCAGCTGAGTTCTAGAAGAACTGAGTGCCCCCCTATGTTCTATCCTCGCATCCGGTCAGACCTGTAAAACTTGGGCAATGAGGTATGTACCGTATTTTTCAGACTATAAGACACACTTTTTTGTCTGAATATTGCCAAAGCCCCGCCCCCCACTGCCAGCCATTTTTTGGGCTTCTCATGCCCTGTTTCCAGGCCTCTTTTTTTGGCCCATTTTGAGGGCTTTTTCGGCCCCATTTTCAGGGCTTTTTTCAGCCTGTTTTTGAGGCATTTGCGGCCTGTTTTTGAGATGTTTTTCACCCCATATTTTAGGCATTTTTCGGCGCTTTTTTCGGCCTGTTTTTGAGGCTTTTTTTGGTCCTATTTTTTTGGAAAAAACAGGCCAAACCCCCCCCAAAAATGGGCCAAAAAAGCCTCAAAAATGGCTGAAAAAAGCCCCAAAACACCCTTGTAAACGGCCTCCAAAAAGCCTCAAAAAATGGGCCAAAAAAAGACTGGAAAAGAGCCAAAAAAAAGGCCTGAAAAAAGAGAAGCCAAAAACTTTTTTTTGTTATTTTCCTCTTATAAATTTAGGTACGTCTTATAGTCTGAAAAATACTGTATGTATTTATCAATCAATTTTTTTAACCTCCCATCTCCTTCATGAGGGGCTTTCTGTGAAACTTAACAATAGCCAATTCTGTATCTAAGCATATCTTCAAGATCAGAATCTTTCTCAATATTTAATTCTTAGCTGGCCCGGTTCATCTTTCTGAAGGATTTTTTTTCAGAGCAATAATCCATGCAAGATCATTGCTGCAAAGAGTGAAGGATCTAAGTTGATAATCTTTGGTATACAGGTGGTCCTCGACTTAACGACGACAATTGAGCCCAAAATTTCCATTGCTAAGCAAGACAGTTGCTAAGTGAGCTCTGCCCCATTCTACGATCTTCCTTGCCACTATTGTTAAAGGAATCACTGCAGTCGTTACGTTAGTAGCACCGTTGTTAAGTGAATCAGGCTTCCCTGTTGACTTTGCTTGTCAGAAGGTCACAAACTGGAATCACATGACCCCAGGATGCTGCAAAGGTCATAAATATGAACCGGTTGCCAAGAATTTTGATCACGTGACCCTGGGGATGCTGCAACGGTGGTGTGAAAACCGGTCGTAAGTCACTTTTTCCAGTGCTGTTGTAACTTTGAACAGTCACTAAATGAATAGTTGTAAAGTTGAGGATTACCTGTTTACTAATGGTACAGGCTAACTGCCCACTGCCATGAGTTCAATCCTAATCAACTCAAGGTTGACTCAGTTTTCCATCCTTCCGAGGTCGGTAAAATGATGACCCATATCATTGGGGGCAATAGGCTGATTCTGTAAACCACTTAGAGAGGGCTGTAAAGCACTGTGAAGCGGTATATAAGTCTAAATGCTATTGCTACCTCACTACAAAGGGGGTTAATTGGTTAGCTGCCTGATCAGAAAAGGCTAATTAAGAGTAGAGTGAGGGAAGGAGGAGAGAAGAGAGAAAAGGAGAGAAAGGGATAGAAGAGAGGGAAAAGGAGAAGAACAAAAGGGAAGGGAAAGAAGAGTAGGAGAGCGAGCTAGAAAGGGAGGAAGAAGAGAGGAGTGGGGGAAGGGGAGGGGAAGTAGAAGGGGAGGAATGGAGGAATGAAGAAAGTAGAAAGGGACAGAAGAAGGAAGAGGAGGGAAGAAGAAGAGGAAATGTTGTAGTAGAACAAAGAGGAGAAATTGGTAAAAGAGCAGCCCCGAACAGATGAAAATTAAAGGATAAGATGAATAATCAGTGATTAATGATGGATAAGAAACTGTACACTTAAATATGTTTATGACAAATAAAAATAAAAAATTTATCCAAAAAAAAGGAACAAGAAAAACTAACTGACAAATGATGGTAAACTTGCAAGTTTCATTTTTCTTATCATATACACGTATATATCAGAACTGGACTGTGTTGTTTCTCTGTGTCATATAATATATGTGGGTATGCACATAGTTTTGTATTTATTATTTATTTTGTCATGTTTATGTGGTGTATATAGGAGGTGGTGACCCTTTGAGAGCTGTAGGCAATGAAATTTCATTCTAATTTTTGCAGAGTAGTGTACATTCAAAGTGACAATAAAATTATATTTTATATAAGTCGAAATAAGTCATGTTAATAAAAAATCCTCCTTCAAAAGGGGTCTGTTAGCCCTGAAAGGTAGTCCAGATAAGAAGCAGGTAACCATGAGTGGCAGCTCTGTCTTTATCGTAGGGTTACGTTAACAAAATCTTGCAAAAAGAAAAATATTTCTTCCCTCCTTTCCTTTTGCTACTAGGGAGGGTAGTTTCTGAAATGTTTCTCACCCCCCCCCTTCTCCTTCTGTGGGCCGAGATAATCTTTTACCCATGGCTCTGCAGTTTTTTCTTTTTTCTCCCAAGGCCATTCACACATACAGGCCAAAATTGGGGAAAACCTTTTGGGAAAAGTGTATTTTCTAAAACTAGCTAATAACACCACTTTTTTTTTCTTTTTTTTGCAGTAGTACCATAAAATTATATATCAGTGGAAAGGTAATTTAATCAAGAATGTAATGCAATAACCTTTATGAAAGATTTGCTATTAGAATAGCAATTATAAAAAAGAAAAGTGAAAGGATATATACAAAAATGATCATCATAGAAAAAACGATATACAAAAATTATCACCTTGTCAGTTAATACTTACTTAGGTAATTTTTAGCATGAATTACGGCCTTTGCAACGTTTTCCCATGGGGTGAGCCAAGTCTTTTAGTTCTGCAGCTGTTATAATGTGAAACCAAGGTTGAATAATTGCTTCTATTAACTGGGTTTGATGGCTGGGTCGCTTCTGACTAACAAGTTTCATTAGTCCATTCTATAGATTTTCTATTGGGTTAAAATCTGGGCTATTCCCAGGCCCAGGAATATGATTATCTTGAAACTCCAAAAAAAAAAGTGGTGTTATTAGCCATCAAACCTCAAAATACACTTTTCCCAAAAAGTTTCCACAATTTTGGCCACTACTGTACCTTTATGATTCCTCCTGAATCGTGAGCTACTAGAAGCTCTTCAGCAGAAATATCTTCTCCTGTTATTGATTTAGAAGCTCCTTCTCCTTAGAATTTCCCCCCATCCTCTTTTATAACATTTAAAGAAAATAAACAAATAAAAGACTTCCTATTTTGAAATTCCCTATTAAAAAAATCTCTTTTTCTGTTCTGCCTAGTCAATGGATTCAAACCTCCAGGTGTCTCTCTCATGTTAACTCCTCGTAAAGAAGTGAGCCAGGCTGATGGGAAAGAGGTATGTGCTGTGTTTATGGTGTACAGACAGTCCTTGACTTACGACCACATTTGAATCCGAAATTACTGTCTCTAAGTGAGACAGTTGTTTAATGAGTTTTGTCCCATTTTACAACATTTTTGCCGCTATTGATGAGAAACAATTGCAGTTGTTAAGTTTGTAACATGGTTAGTAAGTTAGTAATATGGTTGTTAAGTGAATCTGGCTCCCCCCATTGACTTTGCTTGTCAGAGTGTCGCAAAAGGAGATCACGTGACCCAGGGACAGCAGCCATCATAAATATGAGGTGTAAAAAATAGTCACAAGTCACTTTTTTCAGTGCCTTGTAACATCAAACTGTCCCTAAAAGAACTGTTGCTAAGTCAAGGTCTAGCAATAGCACTTAAACTTATATACCGCTTCACAGTGCTTTCACAGCCCTCTCTAAGCGGTTTACAGAGTCAGCCTATTGCCCCCAACAATGTGGCTCCTCGTTTTACCCACCTCGGAAGGATGGAAGGCTGAGTCAACCTTGAGCCTGGTGGGATTCGAACTGCCGGTTGCCGGCAGTCAGCAGAAGTAGCCTGCAGTACTACACTCTAACCACTGGACCACCGCGGCTCATATATATAGACTGCCTACCATGTTGCCCCGAAAATAAGACCCTGTCTTGTATTTTTTTGAACCCTGAAATAAGCACTTGGCCTTATTGCCGTGCGCTCAAAAGCCTGATTGGGCTTATTATCAGGAGATGTCTTATTTGGGGGGAAATAGGACAATTGTTTGTAGTCATCAAGGCAATTGTCTAGAGTAGGGGGTGTCAAAGGTGCTTAGATTTGGCCTGCGGGAGCATCCTGGAAACAGCAAAGGACCGGCCCTCAGTGGGTCTGCCAGCAAAAACAGAGCTTGGGAGCCCGGGCCACCACAGGCGCCCCCAACATGAGTGACATTGAGTTGGCCATGCCCACCCTGGCCATGCCATCCCGGGTCCCCCAAGGTCAAACACAACCCTGATGCAGCCCTCAGTGAAATCGAGTTTGACACCCCTGGTCCAGAGGGAAACAACATGTTCTGAGGAAGCCTGAAATTTTTGCCTTAACGCCATTTTTTTCAGCGGAATCGTAACAGGATGGTTAGTTTTGATAGATCCACCATTGGCCTCAGGGAAGCCTGCGCGTTGTTGCTGACAGTCAAAATGCAAAGTATTAAAGGGTTTGCCGTCTCTCTTGGTGTTTGCAGGACTCCAGGGATTTCAAGGAAACTGGAAGGTCTCTGCAAATTGTCAAGCAGGGCCTGGCCCAACCAGGCCTTCAACAGACGATGCTCTGGCAAGTCCTGCAGGAGGCCGATGACACCACAAACAGAGATAATTTGGGTAAGACAGTCTTCTTCTTGGATGCAGTGCCTCCACCAACACCACAGGTATTCCTCGATTTACAACAGTTCATTGTCAAAGTTCCGAGTAACGCATCCATTGAAAGCAGAACTCCGAGGCAGGTATTCCTCCAACAACATGTTTATTGGATACATCATATCAACGTATAAAAGATACAACGTATCTTTTATTTTATGCACACTGAGAGCCATATGCACCAAGACAAATTCCTTGTGTGTCCAATCACGCTTAGCCAATAAAAAATCTATTCTATTCTATATTGGCACAGCCAGTGAAAATTAACTCTAAAAGTCCCCCCTGGGTTTTTGCCTAATTAAAAGAACACTTGGTTCCCTCTCCAGATATCACCGGTCACATGGTCCAGTGTAAGTCGCTGGCAGGCTGCTTGGTCACTCCTCTCTTCCTCCAACTGCCACCTGTTAGGATGACCTTGGTTCCCACAAGAAAACTTTTTTGTTTTGACTGTTAGCCAGTTTATCTACTTCCCCGTCCCTTTCCCCTTTCACATTTAGTGGCAATTATGAGGCAGCGATAAGATGGCTTCAGCCAGGTTTGCTTTAGAGTTGACATTCATGTAGCGACCGTTCAAAGTTACAACGGCATGGAGAAAAGCGACTTACGACTGTTTTTCACACTTAACAACCGTTGCAATCTGCCCGTGATCATGATCAAATTTCAGATGCTTGGCAACTGGTTTCTATTTATGACAGTTGCAGTGTCCTGGGGTGATGGGATCCCCTTTTCTGACCTTCTGACAAGCAAAGTCGATGGGGAAGCCAGGGTCACTTTTAACTAATTAACTATGCAAATGTGACTAATTTATTTATTTATTTATTTATTTATTTATGTGATTTATATGCCGCCATTCTCCCCGAGGACTCAGGGCGGCTTACAAAATCAGTCATAATACAAATCACAATAAACACATTAAAATGCATTAAAATCCATAAAATCATTCTAAAAGCTATATAACCCCACAATTGTAATATTCTTTAAACAGCCATGTCTTTAATCCCCGGCGAAAGGAGGTCGGGGGCCGCCCTGAGGTCGGTGGGAAGACTATTCCAGAGGGTCGGAGCTCCGACAGAGAAAGCCCTTCCCCTGGGGGCCGCCAGCCGACATTGTTTGGCTGACGGCACCCGGAGGAGGCCCACTCTATGGGAGCGCACTGGACGGTGGGAGGAAGGCAGGAGGTGGTCCTGTAAGTACCCCAGGCCTAAGCCATGTAGAGCTTTATAGGTTAAAACCAGCACCTTGAAACGAACCCGGAGAACAACCGGTAGCCAGTGCAGTCCGCGCAGGAGAGGTGTAACATGGGAGTAACGAGAAGCCCCCATAACTACCCATGCGGCCGCATTCTGGACTAACTGGAGTCTCCGGATATATCCCAAGGGCAGCCCCATGTAGAGGGCATTACAGTAATCCAACTGAGAAATAACCAGGGCATGGGTGACCGTGGTGAGGGCATCTCGGTCCAAAAAAGGGCAACTTTGAACAACTGCAGTGAATCACTTTACAAATGTGGCAAGAAAAGTCATAACATGGGGCCAAAATTCACTTAGCCAATTTCTCACTTAGCAACATAAATTTTGGGCTCAATTGCGGTCGTACGTTGAGGACTACCTGTACTGCTTGTTTGAGTTTTGTTTTTGTTTTTCTGTAAGTGTTGATGAATAAATTGAAACCTCGGCACCATATTTGTCCTTTAGCACAGCGTTCCCCAAGCTTAGCAGACGGGGGGGAGGGGGGATGGTCCTCCACGAGTGGTGCGTCCGTGTGCGCAGCTTCATTTGCACAAGCAGTGGGCATGGACACTTGTGCAAGTGAAGCTGCGCGTGCGCACGTTTTCACTCCCATCCCCACTCCGCTTTTGCAGCCCTCTTCCAAACAGGCTGCGGCCTAATTCTGTACTGCGGCCCAGGAGTTGGGGACCCCCTGGCTTTAGCAGCATGATTAACATGCCTCTTTGTTTCCCCAGGGAATGAAATGGGAAATTACATCAAAGTCGAGATTTCTCAGGATGGAGAAACTGAAAGAGAAGATGCTGGCAGGATGGAGCCACAGACCAGCTACAACCACGTGCCTGTAAAAGGCAAGAGGCTGGGAGGAAGATCCGAGCCACAGGGAGGAGCAGGAAAGGGATGTAATCAGCTGGCAGAAGTTCATCGGAAGAGATATCAGAGAACTCCCCTTCCACATTCCTTTCCTAGGGAGGGCAGTCATGGGATCCCAAAACCCCCCTCCCTAAAGAGACCCCGCACCAGTCCGGAGCACAGCGTGGTGTGGAATCACTTTGAGTTGGATTCAGAGGACCCCTGTTACGGCATCTGCACTCACTGCAAGAGACGGATCAGCCGAGGCAAGAACTCAAAACGTTTTTCAACGTCGGGGCTGCTGAAACATCTGCAGCGGCATCACGCTAACTTTGTCCCGGCTGTCATTACCACACCACGAACTGCGTTGCCGACTAGCAGAAAGGCGAAGGGACCTGTCCTGCCGCAGTGTTGGACGAAGAAGAAGTCAGCCGGGAAAAGGCAGGCCGGTCCAAAGCCTTCGGAAGTGACCCGTGCTGTTGATCAGATGGTGGCTTTGGATGACCAGCCTTTCCGCATGGTGGAGGATGCTGGTTTCCAGCACCTCCTGAAGTTGCTTGCCCCCAAATATAAAATCCCATCCTGTGCCACCTTCAGCAGACAGATCGTGCCCTCCCTGTATCAGGCCTGCAGGGAGGAGGCCTTGGGGATGCTTCAAACCCCAGGACCCCCTGCCAGTGTGAACCTGAGCTCTGAGAAATGAATTTGAGCCGATTTTCTTCCTTCCTTTGATATACAGTTGCTCCTGTGAGCACCTGTAGGGGACCAGTGTTGGTTGGTGGTAGGGTAAACAATTTTAATTCACGATTTTAATTCACTGATTAAATCCATCACACCCCCAAAATTGAAGTAATAGGCAAACGTGCCAGCAAAATGTACAAAAGCACTGGAAAATGTGAAATAAATTATGCCTTGTATAGGTTAGACCCGTGATGGCGAACCTACGGCATGGGTGCCACAGGTGGCACACAGAGCTGTATCAGTGGGTGCGCGAGCGTTGCTGTAGCTCAGCTCCAGTGCGCCAGCCAGCTGATTTTTGGGCTTTTCGGTCCCACCAGAAGTTGGGAAATGGGCTGTTTCCAGTCTCTGGAAGGCTGTTTTTGCCCTCCCCAGGCTCCTAGAAAGCCTCTGGAGCCTGGGGAGGGTGAAAAATGGGCCTACCGGGCCCACTGTGCCATCATGTACTAAAAGCGGGGGGCGCGCATGCGCAGGGTGGGGCGCATTGAATTATGGTGTGGGCACACGGCGTGCGCTCCCCCCGCTTTTGGCATGCAACAGCAAAACGGTTAGCCATCACTGGGTTAGACCATAAAAAATGAATCAATTGCAGTTTCAGGACAGAAGAGTATTATTAATAAAAGAGTCGTGGTGGCACAGTGGCTGGAATGCAGTATTGCAGGCAAACTCTGCCCACTGCCAGGAGTTCGATCCTGTCTGACTCAAGGTGGACTCAGCCTTCTGTCCTTCCGAGGTTGGCAAAATGAGGCCCCAGATTGTTGGAGGCGATAGGCTGACTCCTTAGAGTGGGTTGTAAAAGCACTGTGAAGCAGTATATAAGTCTAACTGCTATTGTTATTGCTAATATGAATTAGTCAGTGGCAAACATAGAAGAAGCTTACAAATCCTTAACTTTTTCCCATTGTTTAACTTCAGCATTCTGGGCAAACGGGTAACAAATCCCATTTGCCACTCCAATGGATAGTGCAAGATTCTTACCTCCTGTTTAGCAGAAGGGGGGAAAAAAGCTGGCATACGTATTAGAGATTCCTACATAACAGTTCAGAGGTAGAAAGGTTTAGCAAATATGGAAAACAGCAAAGCTACAGAAGATGCTCGGTGGCTTTGAAATGAGTACCACCCCATATAGTCAGCTACGACTAGCAGAGTAAAATCTGCAAAGGAGTTCTTTACTTACTAGATGAAAAAGTTAATTTCTTGATCTCCCTTCTTAATTACTGCCTCCTTCTCTTGCCCTGAGATTTCTTCCTAGGAAGCAAACAGTCACGTCCTTTGATCCCCCTCCTCTTCTTGGCTGAGAAGGAAGTGACCTCTCAGCCCCTCAAGAGTTGACATTCAAGCCTTAACCAGAACTTGGAAGTGGCAAGAATGAAAATTGAGATAGTAAAGATGAATATAATCCTGAAGTGTAAGATTGCACTAATTAAAAACATAACACAGGATGCTGGTTGAACGGATTGACTAGTAAAATGAATGCTCATTCCTAAAGATATAAAACAAAACATTTATACATCTCTATTTACCCACTATCGAGATAAAAATTTTGGAACAGTTTGGTAAAGAAAGTCCAAGTAACAACTGCCTACTTAAACACAAACTGCTTAAAATTGTTTCTCAACTTTTGTCTTTTTTTTCACACTCCACACTGTTTCGTAAAGATAAGGATAGGTTAGCTAAACTCTCCTGTTTTCTTTTTCAGTGCTTGTTTTAGTTTAATCCCTCCTCCTAAACTTTGATTTATGGGTTCAAACAGCTCTTAATCCTTCCTGGAATCTGATTGTGAGATTGATGGGTAAGCACATCTTAACCTTCAGCAATGATCTCTCTTGTGGTCTGCATCTTTAAGATGAAAGGGGAGGGGGGGGGGAACCAACCTCAAATCCTTAAAGCAGGAGTTTGGTTCTGGCTTCAACAACCCTTGATTCTTGTATCTTTGTTTTATTTAAATTTGCTTAGATTTTCCTAACATAAAACAACTTGTAATTGCACACTTGCCAACCTGTTCAAACATGAAGCAAGTACAGTATGTACTGGTATGAAAGTCATCAATATCTCAGAATTCGACTTACAGGATTTTAAGAGGTGTATAAATAAATCAAGGCATAATACAAATTTGCCAATGTCCCTGCATAGTAGAAGAAAAAACAGTGCAATGCTGTAAATTAAGATAGGGAAAAAGGCAATTAAACAGCAGAGGTGGCCCACATTGGTTATGGTGTCCTAGGACTAGGTAACATGACTATAGATAGGAAAAACATTGGAAAATATTGTTTATACACACACAGTTGACCCGAAGACAGCTGGCTGATGGGCGGTACGCACGCATGCGCAGCAGAGCTGAAATGGGGTGATGGCTCTGCATGCCACCTCTGGCACGTGCCTAAATCAGAAGGGCTTTGCAGATTCTGATTCATGGATCACTCCAGTTTCATAGCTTGCCATTTTACTCTGGTTATATTCCCACATATTTTAATTCAGATAAAGACTCTGGATTTGCATAAACATTCAATGGCATTTGTCTGTGGAGATTCTCAGTCATCCAGGTCATGCTTGCCCGAAGGGTGCTGTTTTCAAGAGGCAACTGAATTTTCTTGTTATTCTTTGAAGATGTTTCTCTTCCCATCCAAGAAGCTTCTTCAGCTCTGGCTGGCTGGTGGGGAGTGGAAGGATTTATATTCCTTGCGGACAACTGGTCCTTTTAGAGCAGGGTGTGGGAGACGATATTCTAAGGGGTGCGAAAACGGGGGTTTAGAAGTTTCAAAATTATAGTGTTTACGCATAATTATAGGCATATAATTATTTACTTTTGTAAGGTGCTAGAATATTTCAGAAGCATTCTAGGGGTGCAGGGTATAAAGGTTGGAAACCCCTGTTTTAGAGTCATTGAGGCCACCTGGAGACACTCAAATAGTGCAGCAGTATGAGTGGATTTACAGAGAATAATTGCAGACTACAGGAACCATTTGCACTTCAGTTTGGGATGCAGACAACACATTCATCCTACACCTGCGTTCAACAGTGAAGGTACACAGGGCGGAAACCTCTTGCAAAAGCACAGCTCCACAACACTACTTCTAGCAGTTCCAAAGAAGCTCCACATCCATTTGCACTAAGGTGACTGCGAGGACACAGACAAACCTCCAAGTAGCCTCAATGACTCTTTATAAAAAGAATGCAAATGATCAGCTGTCTGCAAGGCATAGAAATAAATCCAGTTTGGTTGGATCCGAAGCTGTGCAAAGAGAGTTCATAGTAACTGGACTTATGGACACAACTGAGCCGAAATTTTTGTATTGCTAAGCGAGACAGTTATTGAGAGTTTTGCCCTTTTATGGCCATTCTTATTAAGTGAACCACTGCAGTTGTTAGTCACACGGTTATTAAGCAAATCTGGTTTCTCCATTGACTTTGCTTGTCAGGTCGCAAAAGGAGATCACATGAAGCTGGGACACTGCAATCATCGTAAATAGAGGAGTATTGCCAAGCCATTGTCTGAATTGATTGATTGATTGATTGATTGGTTCAATTTATATGCTGCCCTTCTCCAGAGATTCAGGGCGGCTTACAATGCGTTAAGCAATTTTTGACCATGTGACCATGGGGATGCTGCGACAGTTATGTGAAGTCGGCCAAGTCCCTTTTTTCAGTGCTGCCGTAACTTTGATCGGTCACTAATGAAACTTTGTTGTAAGTCAAGGACTACCTGTAGAGCGCAGATAGGAACTTTGATCTGCCAAGTTGAGGCAGGTAAACCGGATTAAAACATCAAGGCCGATAACAGTTACAGTAATAGATTTTTAACAGAATAATAGAATAACAGAGTTGACCTTGTAGGGAGGTCCTACAAGGTCCTTGAAAGGGACCTTGTAGGTCATCTACTCTAACCCTACTCCATCGCCCAAGCAGGAGACCCTACACCATTTCTGACAGAGGGCAGTCCAGTCTCTTCTTGAAAGCCTCCAGTGATGAAGCTCCCACCACTTCTGAAGGCAACTTGGTTGATTGCTCTCCCTGTCAGAAAATTTCTTAGTTCTAAGGTTGAATCTCTCCTTGTTCAGTTTCCATCCATTATTCCTTGTCTGGCCTTCAGGTGCTTTGGGGAAGAGCTTATCCCCCTCCCCTCTGTGGCAGCCCCTCAAATATTGGAAGGCTGCTATCATGTCTGCCCTGGTCCTTCTCTTCACTAGACCAGCCATGCCCGGTTCCTGCAACCGTCCATCGCATGATTTAGCCTCCAGCCCTCCTTGGGCCGAAAGACGCAAGCAGGTCAGGCCCGGCTGAAAGCGGCCGCCGCACAAAGCTGGCTCTTTGAACCCTGCGATTTCCGCGTGGCCTCCCATCCCTCCGCGTGGCCTCCCCGGCTGCTCCTCGGCAAGGGCGGAGCTGCCACGAAGGCGGCGGCGGCGGCCGCGCGAGGCCTCCTCCTCCTCCTCCTCCTCCTCCCTCGACGCCGCTCCGCCCCTCCGGCCCCCGCAGGGACGAGAGAGGCGGAGGAGGAGGCCGCGGGAAAGCCGCCACGCACGGCTAGAAGAAGAAGAAGAAGAAGGAGAAGCAGCGGCGGCAAAGGCCTCTTTCCCTCCGCGGCCTCGAGGCGTTTCCGGTACGGGGGTCGCGCGGCAGGAGCGTCACGTGACCGCGCGCGAGGTTGGCGGGCGGGGAGGTGGGCCATGGCCGTTGGTCGGCCTCGCGCGGGGAGGGGGGGGGAGGAGGGGGAGGGGGGGAGGAGGAAGGGTGGAGGTAGCGGCGGGACCCTTTCGCCTCGCTTCTCCTCAGGGTGACTAAAGGCCTGGCGGGAAGCCGAACGGGAAGTCCCTTGGAGAAGGGCCCCTTCCAGTCCCTGGGCGGAGGGGGCTTCCCCGAAGTCCCGGCGCAGCTGTCACTGTGTGGGGGGGTGGGGAGAGAGAGCAGCGATGCCCGCCTTCGCTCCGGTTCTCGGGGCAGAGGCGAGCGGGTGGGTGATGATGATGTCCCGACCCGCCTACGGGGCTTTAGCTGGCGGCCTCTCCCTGACGCTCCCAGGCCTTGAGCTGCTGCTCCATGCAGTCCTCGGCTTACGACCGTTCATTTACTGACCCTTCCAAAGCTAGCAGTGAAAAAAGGGACCTATGAGTCCTCGGTTTACGACCGTTCATTTACTGACCTCTCCAAGTTAACATTGAAAAAAGAGACTTAGGAGCTGCTGCTACATGCAGTTTTCGGTTTAGGGCCATTCATTTACTGACCCTTCGAAAGCTAGCATTGAAAAAAAGGGACCTATGAGCTGCTGCTTTATGCAGTCCTCGGCTTACGACCGTTCACTTACTGACCTCTCCAAGTTAACATTGAAAAAAGAGACTTAGGAGCTGCTGCTACATGCAGTTTTCGGTTTAGGACCATTCATTTACTGACCCTTCCAAGCTAGTGTTGAAAAAAGAGACTTAGGAGCTGCTGCTGCATGCAGTCCTTGGCTTAGGACCGTTCATTTACTGACCCTTCGAAAGCTAGCATTGAAAAAAAGGGACCTATGACTGCTGCTACATGCAGTCCTTGTCTTACAATCGTTCATTTAGTGTCCCTTCCAAATTTACATTGAAAAAAGAGACTTATGAGCTGCTCCATGCCGTCCTCGGCTTACGACGAGCAATGGGGAAGCCAGATTCACTTAACAACCAGGTTACTAACTTAACAACTGTGGTGATTCACTTAATGGGGACAAGGAAAGTGGAAAATGGGCTAAAATTCACGGTTTGCAATGTCCCGGACGTCATGTGATCCCCTTGTGCATCCTTTTGACGAGCAAAATCAAGGAGAAACCCAGATTTGCTTAACAAACACGTTACTCATTTAACAACTGCAGAGAATCCCTTAAAAACGGAGGCAAGAGAAGTCGTAAAAATGAGGCAAAATTCGCTTAGCAAAGGTCTTATTAGCAACAGGAATGTTGGGCTCGATTGTTGTCATAAGTCAAGGACTACTTATAGTGCCTGAACTGCCTCAGGACAGGGAGCTGTTCCTCAGGCAGCTGTTTTCCTTTGGGGTGGCCAGTCTGGTCCTGCCTGGCAAGGGGCTGTATGAGTCCTCACAGGAATCAATATCCAGGTTGGCCGGTGAAAAAAGCCTCTGAGGGGATGGATCAACCTGTGACTGAATGAAATTGAATGTTGTTTCTGCATTTTCTGTGCCTGGAATTCCTGGGGTGAGATGGGCACAGATTTGGCCACTGAAATAAGCAAATAAATAAAAGCATCAGTAAATACAGGTAGTCCTCAACTTACAACAATTCATTTAGTGACCATTTGAAGTTACAACGGCACTGGAAAAAGTGACCTATGACCATTTTTCACACTTAACGACCAATGCAGCATCCCCCACGGTCATGTGATTTATGTTCAGATACTTGACAACATGTTCATGACGGTGTTGATCATGCGATCAACTTTTTGCAACCTTCCGACTTAAGCAAAATCAATAGGGAAAAAGATTCACTTAACAACTGTGTTACTAATTTAGCAACCACTGTGATTCACTTAATAAATGTGGCGGGCAAAGTTATAAATGGGGCAAAATGGACTTAACAAATTTCTCACTTAGCAACATAAATTTTGGGCTCAGTTGTCATAAGGTGAGGACTACCTGTATATTTGTTCTTTACTTTTGCAGAGATGGTTTGATTGAAGACTCCTGCCTCAGTTGTGCAAAGATTCGACCCAGATCTTTTTCAGTCAAGGGTGAGTCTTAACAGCCTCCCTTTTTTTGGACCCATATAGAGACCCACAAAAAAAGCCATTGAATGGTATGATTGAAAAGCTTTTTTTAAACCTATTTTTAAAAGAATTCCCTTTTTCTGCCTTCGCATTTTTTAAAAAAGGTTGTAATATCTGAATAGAAAATGTCACGAATATTTCCTGTTACTGTTGAAAACCATTTTTGGGCCTTTTACATATAATGTGATGTGAAAGTCTTAATTCTGCATTTGGAAGGGTACGATCAGCTGGGAAAACAATGAATGAGCCAAGAGCTGCTGGGACAGATCGGGAGCCAAAAGGAACAGAAAAAAACACTAGTGGAATTCACCGCCAACATAAGAAAGAGCGCCTGGGATGGGGAGCGTCACAACATTGCCGAAGGGAGTCATGTCACGGGATGCATGAACGCTGGGAAGCCCAGCTCCAGCAGTTCCTGAAATCTCTGCAGCCCATTTTAGCAGGACGGGGAAGCTCTGGGACGTCTGAGGCTTCTCCCTGGGAGGATGCTAAGGAGTTTCTGGTCTCCTTTGAGCAAGTGGCCAAAGCTTGCCGATGGCCTCGGGACCAGTGGGCGGCCCATCTCCTGCCGGCCCTCAGCGGAGAAGCGGAAGAGGCCTTCCGAGGTCTGGAAGCCAGAGACCAGGAAAACTATGAGAAAGTGAAGGCCGCCATCTTACGGGGGGAAGCCCTGAGAACGGAGAGGCAGCGGCAGCACTTTCGGCAATTCTGCTGCCAAGTGGTAGAGGATCCCCGGAGGATCCACAGCCAACTCCAGGAGCTTTGCCGCCAGTGGCTGAAGCCGGAGAGACGCACCAAGGAGCAGATCCTGGAACTGCTGATCCTGGAGCAGTTCCTGGCCAGCCTCCCACCGGAGCTCCGGAGTTGGATCCAAGCCAGGAGGCCGGAGTCGTGTTCCCAGGCGGTGGCCCTGGTGGAGGACTTCTTGATGAGTCAACGGGAGGCCAAATCCAGGACATCTCAGGTGGGTTTTACTATCCAGATCCTCAAGTTTATTTATTTAGCCAGTGTGATGTAGTGATTAAGCCGCTGGCGTAGAAACCAAGAGACTCCTGCCTTAGGCACAAAAGCCAGCTGGATGATTTTCGGGCCAGTTACTGTCTCACCCCAACCCACTTCACAGCAATATTTTTGTGGAGAGAATAGGAGGAAGGAATTGTATGTAAATTTGCCACCTTGACTTTGATTGTAAAGTAACAAAGGTGGGATAAAAATCAAATCAAATATTTATTTATTTTATTTATTTATTGAATTTCTATACCACCCTTCTCCCAAAGGACTCAGGGCGGTGAACAGATTAAGATTTCATATACATATAAATTAGCAGTAGTAAATTGTCTTTTTATATTTAAACTGATAATTGTTACAAAGAACTGATCACTTATTGGAATGCTTTGCACCTTTAATTTCTGCCCAAGGTTTAGAACTGGTAGGGGTTGGATGCTCCATTTTTCAGCAGTAAAGGATTGACATTTGATGAGACTTCACAAATGCGTTTCCCTTGTAGCTGGGTCAGCCCTATGCAACAGCATTCTTTGTCTGGTCCAGAGAGTCCTGATCCTGCTGAGCCTTGGCAAAACTTTAACATGTAGTTCTTTTAGCATGTCTTGGAGTAAGAGGCAGTGATTTGTTTCATTTAAATGATTCATATGGCTCCCCATCTAGCAGCAATGACTTCAGGCTGTGTACAAGGATTAAAACCAACCACAAGAAAAATCAGCAATCCACATGTCTGAGGTCAAAGAAATCATTCCAATTATAGGGGAAAAAACCCAAAAACAATTAACCAGCAGAGTTTGCTCCACGGCCCCAACACCAGAGGCGGGTGGGAACAGCCTGGTCCTTCAAGCCTACTAGCAGGGCCATCTGAACAGTGTTTCTCAACCTTGGCAGCTTTAAGACGTGTGGGCTTCAACTCCCAGAAATGCTGCCAAGGCCAGCTGGGGAAGTCTGGGAGTTGAAGTCCACCTGACTTAAAGCTGCCAAGTTAGGAAAAAAACTACTCTAGAGAGATGCTGTTTCACAAAGCAGACAGTGCTTCAGTGAAGGGATGTCATTCCTTCAGTTCTATATTAGTCTTTTCAGTTTTTTTATACTGAGATAAAGATGCTATCTTTTTCCAAATAGGTTGATTGTATAGGTAGTCCTCGGCTTACGACCAAAATTGAGCCCAACATTTCTATTGCTAAGTGAGACAGTTGTTAAATTGTCCCATTTTACAACCTTTCTTGCCATGATGGTTAAGTAGATACTGCATTCAGTTTTGGTTGCCACGATGTAAAAAAAAGATGTTGAGACTCTAGAAAGAGTGCGGAGAAGAGCAACAAAGATGATTAGGGGATTGAAGGCTAAAACATGAAGAATGGTTGCAGGAAAAGGGTATGTTTAGTTTAATGAAAAGAAGGATTAGGGGTGACATGATAACAGTCTTCCAATATCTCAAGGGCTGCCTTGAGAAGAAGAGGGAGTCAAGCTATTCTCCAAAGCTCCTGAAGACAGGACATGAAGCAATGGGTGGAAACTAATCAAGGAGAGAAGCAACTTAGAACTAAGGAGAAATTTCCTGACAGTTACAACAATTAATCAGTGGAAAACCTTGCCACCAGAAGTTGGGAATGCTCCAACACTGGAAGTTTTGAAGATGATGTTGGATAACCATTTGTCTGAAGTAGTGTAGGGTTTCCTGCCTAAGCAAGGGGGTTGGACTAGAAGACCTCCAAGGTCCCTTCCAACTCTGTTATTCTAAAAGACTTCTAAAAATATCGTTGCAATTGTTAAATTGGGAACCCAGTTGTTCAGTAGATCCGCTTCCCCATTGACTTTGCTTGTCAGAATGGGGCCAAAAGAGATCACATGATCCCGGGACACTGCACTCATCAGAAATATGAATCAGTTGCCAAGCACCCAAATTTTAATCATATGACTGTGAGGATGCTGTAATAGTCGTCAGTGTGAAAAACAGTCACAAGTCACTTTTTCAGTGCTGTTGTAACTTCAAACAGTCACTAAACGAGCTATTGTAAGTTGAGGACTAGCTGTATTGTTCTTTGATTTTTCTTTCCTGTATTTTTTAATTTTTTGCTACTTTTTAAAAATCCTAACCTACAAACACCTGAAATTACTGTGCCATTTGATGCATCAGACAAACTGATAATGAAGTAAAAATATCATGTTCTTTTACACGTTTCCCCAATTTGCAAGGAAAAGAGCCAGCTAATGCCATGTCTTCCCAAGGCAGCCTATAACGATGACCTTTACTAAAAATATTTTTAGCAGCCATTTTTAAACTGTAAGTCTTCAATCATTTTCTCTCTAGACGTTTTCAGTGTAACAAACGCTTTGAAAGAATGTTTTGACTTAACCTCTGCAGTGTAGGTTAAGGCCGTCCCTTTGAATTTTGAGCAAAGCTGGTGGGTCCAAATGGTTAAGTGTAGTTTTTGTCAGTTGTGCAACTGGTTTGTTGAACAGGTCTAATTCACTGGTTCCAAACAACCTGATACGATTATAATCTTCCAAAGCAAAGTGGCTGAGATCTTTTACCTTAAACCACATTTTTAGTTATTACCGGTACTATGTATAACTCCAGGCCAAGGGCAATATTTTTTGTTTATTTATTAAATTTATATGCAGAGATGGGGAGTGTGCTGCAGATCACAGGAAACATTTCTAAGAAATGTATAAATGCCGGGGTTGGCCTCTCTACTGGGTTTCGCTAACTGATTTTGGAAGAACCTCAAGAAAACAAAGAACTGCTGGGAGCTTTTGGTAGAAAAATCAGAAAAAAATTACCTGCCAAGCCTCTTCCTCTCATTTTGAGATTATATTTCCCTGCTGCAGGGGCGTTTAAAGGAAAAATCTGTGGATTTCCTACCGGTAGTTGCAGAGAAAGAGCCTCTGAATGCCACAAAGGGACCAATCTACGGTGAAACTGATCCAAATGTGGAGGCCAATTTGCTGGGTAAGAATTCATGGAATATTTAAATTTTCTTCTACGTTTCCTTCTGTGGGGTTTGCTTGGCTTGGCTTGGCTTGGCTTGGCATGCATTAGCCTTGTGGAGGAGATAATTTGGGAAACGTAGCTTGATAGTCAAGGATCAGGAAAGCTATAACTGAGTTCTGGAAGAACTATATGCTATTCTTGCATCTGTGTAAAACTTTGGTTCTTGGTATATCTTAATCACAGCCATCTTTGTATCTCTGTGAAGGAGATGGTTGGTTTCTAAATTTGATGAATACAGGTAGTCCTCAATTTACAACAGTTCGTTTAGTGACCGTTCGAAGTTACAACGGCCCTGAAAAAAGTGACTTACGACCACTTTTCACGCTTATGACCGTTGCAGCATCCCCATGGTCACGTAATTCATATTTGGATGCTTGACAACTGACTCACATTTATGAATGTTTGCAATGTCCCAAAGTCATGCGATCCTGTTTTGCGACAAGAAAACTCAGTAGGGAAACCAGATTCACTTAACAACCGTGTTACTAATTTAACAATTGCAGTGATTCACTTAACAAATTTCGCACTCAACAACATAAATTTTGGGCTCAATTGTGCTCATAAGCTGAGGACTACCTGTAAATAGAAAGCATGCCTTTATTATCCGAATCTTTGTGATCATAATCTTTCTCAACAGAGCCCAGCAAAGACTATTAACAAAACGCCTCCTTAGAAATAGGAGAGACAAAATTTCCTATTTTGAAATCCCATACTGAAATCTTTTATGTTCTTTGTAGGCAGTGGACCGAAATACCCAAGTCTCTCTCCTTTGCCATTTCCTCCTGAAGGAGAAGAAGTGGGCCAGACTGGTGGGAAAGAGGTATGGGTCATGTTATGTTTAGGGTGTACATGGATGGCTCATCTGGGCTACTGGTTAAAGAGAAGCAATATGTAAGATCCAATCTGGGTCCATCACCGAGACCAGAGGTTTATTCTGAGCTTTCGGACTCGTGTTGGAGCCCATACTCTGGGAACTCCTCTCTACTGGAATATGTTTTTTTGGGCCAGGGATCTCCAACCTTGGCAACTTTAAGACTTGTGGACTTCAACTCCCAGAATTCCTCAGCCAGCAAAGTCCACAAGTCTTAAAGTTGTCAAGGTTGGAGCCCCTGCTTTGGATTATTTTATGAGTTGTATTTATGTGGTGCCTTCCTATTGGTTGATTGGTGTGTTGATGGCTGGCAATTGGCTGTTGTTTCCTTATACTGCCAGGCCCTAGGCTCCTGAATATTTGATAAATTTGGTGGTAAATCAGCACTCCTGTTGACTGACAAGGGGCCATTTCCCAGGCGTCCATCATTTCCCTGGCTGCTTTTGTACCTGCTCGGCCAACAATCTTAGTAGCTGCGAAATTGAATGCACTTTCCTTGTTCATTGCAATGTGAGGCTACTAATGAAGTTGGGTCTCCTTGTCTGACGGCTCCCTTGTGTTCTTGCAATCTAGTGGTTAATTTCCTCCCCTATTGTCTTATATAGTCAGAGTGAAGTCCATGCAGGAATCCGGTAGATTACATTATAAGTGTCTCCCACCTCTTTGAAATCTTTGATCTTTGAAATGCCTGATTTGTCCTATCTGGTAGCCTCTGGGCAGTGTGCGATGCCCACATTGCGAGGCAATGTGCTTTAAGAAAACCTGCAGTTTTGCTTTAACACCGTTTCTTCTAGAGAATCTGATAGGAGTTGTTAATTTTGTTTGGTGTTCCGTGGACCCAGGTCTGGGCTTCAAAAATTTTAGCAAGGGGTTCTCTGCCTGGTTGCTGGGTCGGCATGGTCTGGTCAGCCCCTGCACCATGGCGGGGGAGGCGTTTTTGCCCTCCCCAAGCTCAAGAGGCTTTTTTCGAGCCTCCAGGAGGGCGAAAACGGCCTCCCCAGGCTCCAGGGCCCTCTGGAGGCTGGAAACGGGCCTGTTTCCAGCCTTCCTGAACTTTCGGTAAGCCCGTTTTACGCCCTCCCCAAGCCTCAGAGCATGCCCTGCACTTATCTGCATCCAAAACGGGCCGCCTGGGGACTCCGGGTAGGGGAGGGGCGGAGTGGGGCAAGCCACTCCGAACTGCACAGAATCTTAGCTAGAGGTTCTCCCGAACCCTTGCGAACCCCCAGAAGCCCACCCCTGAGTGGATCTCAAGGAAAAGTAAACTATTCCCACAAAATTTACTGAAGGAGTATCAAGGTCTCTTTCTCTTTGCAGGGATCCAAGGATCTCAAGGAACCTGGAGGGTCTTTGCAGATTGTGAAGCAGAACGTTACCCAGCCAGGCCAGCAGACTATGCTGTGGCACGTCCTGCAGGAGGACGATGATGCAAATACGGACATTTTGGGTGAGGAAATTGTCTTCTTGGCTCCAGAAACACGAGTTCATCCAAACTGCTATGTTTAGAATGGATAGAGTTAATAGAAAATTGGGTTTTATTTTCTAGTAAAAGCAAAGGCCCTGATGTTGTCATTGCTAGTTGTGAAGTCATGTCTGCCCCATCGTGACCCCATGGACAATTGATGAGACCCTGATGAGACCAAACTAATCTCTTATAGAAGGGGGGGGGTCAAACTCAGGGCCGGATCTGGGCCAAGGGTACCGGCCTGGAAACAGCAAAGGACCGGCCTGCGATGCCTCTGCCAGCAAAAATGAAGCTTGGTGGGCCGCAGGCAGCCCTCCCGGGCTCAGTTTTCATCCATGACGGCTTCCTGCAGCTCTCTGCCAGCAAAAATGGAGCTCTGTGCACCCCCACAAGCTCTGTTTTCACTGGCTGAGGCCTAGCAAAACAAAAGGAGAAATGTTTCCCTTTTTCATTTGAGCATGCAAGAAGGGACAGGAAAGGAGAAAGGGAAAGAAGAAAGACAAAGAAAAAGAAGGGAAGTGATCTGTCCCCCCCCCCCTCAGAGACCCACAAAAACACAGCCAGTTGAGGGTTAAGAAGCACTTGGCACACTCCACAGTTCTTATCTCAAACTTGGCACCGATATACACACCATCTGCCAAGGGCTTTATTTGTTCACACAAAAAGGAAATCACCTACGTAGCTTTGCCAAAATCCGTTCTTTTAGTTCCCAAGACTACTAGATTGCGTTGTTGTTCGTCACAGAAATCATGAACCACCCTCCTGTCTTATATAGGCTCTGGGTGTGGTCCAGTGACTCATTGATCCTGTGACTCCAGTCCAGTGACTCAGGTCTATTCCCTCATGCGTCTCCGCAACTGCTGTAAGCGTTTATCTCGCCTTCTTTGGCGTGCGTCCAGGAATGACGTCTCTCCCTCACTCTCATCTGAGACACCTGTTTCCCCACTACTTGGCTCTCTTTCAGCTGGCACCTGAGACGGTGCCGGGGGGGGGGGGGGCTGGGAGATCTGGCTGGCTCCTCTTCCTCCTGCTCAGAACTTCCTTCCTCCAATGGGATAGGCTCAGAGGACGGGGCCACAACAGGAAGATGGGAAGAGAGCAAGGAAGGAAAAATAAGGAAAAAGCGGAAGGAAGAAGAAAGAATGAAGAGGGAAGGAAAAAGAAGAAAGGGAAGGGAAAGAAGGAAGAAACATTGAGAGGTGTCAGTTGGTCTTCACAACTCAAAATAAATGCCCCCCCTTCCCAGTCCATTAAAACACAGATGGGAGAAAAAGATGCCAGACGGCTCGAATCTTGCAGGTTGCCATTGTTGGTTTTCTTCCTTCATACGAATTGCCTTTCTAATGTTTGTATTGCTACCTTATCAAGAAAGTGAATTTTGCCTGCCTCCATCCTTATTCCATTACAGGTCAGGATGAAACCTGACACATAAGTGGATTGCCATTCTATCCCAATTTTTCTGTATGATTTACATATTTCTCTGCTGTTTAGCTTGGTAAAACTCTTCACAGCTTAAAAGAAGATAAAATGTGATCAGAGTAACTTTCACTCACTCTTAGAATAGAATAGAATAGAATGGAATGGAATGGAATGGAATGGAATGGAATGGAATGGAATGGAATGGAATGGAATGGAATGGAATAGAATAGAATAGAATAGAATAGAATAGAATAGAATAGAACAGAACAGAACAGAACAGAACAGAACAGAACAGAACAGAACAGAACAGAACAGAATTTTTTATTGGCCAAACGTGATTGGACGTACAAGGAATTTGTCTTTGGTGCATATGCTCTCAGTGTACATAAAAGAAAAGATACGTTCGTCAAGAATCCTAAGATACAACACTTAATGATAGTCATAGGGTACAAATAAGCAATCAGGAAACAATATCAATATAAATCGTAAGGATACAAGCAACATACCTTCTTATCAAAAAGTTGGTGTTGGAAAAATAAGAGGCAGGAACATTAGTATGCCACCTTCAGTTGTACAAAATAAAGCAGATTATAAATCTAGTGGTGTAATAAATAAGTTTTAAAAAGGTACCAATTGGGAGAATAATCAAATGAGTTGGTGCCTAAATTTTGAAGCCCCATTCAAATAACCCTGCCTTGATCACCTTATGGAAAGATAATAGGAAAGCTATGGGATATATAGATAGTCCTCAACTTTTATGACCCCAATTGAGCCCAAAATTTCTGTTGTTAAGTGAGAAATGAGTTTTGCCCCATTTTACGACCTTTCTTGCCTCTGCTGTTAAGTGAATCACTGCAGTTAGTAATGTAGCTGTTAAGTGAATCTGGTTTCCCCATTGACTTTGCTTGTCAGAAAGTCACAAAAAGGAGATCACATGACCCCAGGACACTGCAACGGTCATAAATATGAACAAGTCACCAAGAGTCAGAATTTTGATCAGATGATCATGGGGCTGTTGTAATGGTCGTAACTGGGAAAAACGGTCATACGTCACTTTTTTCAGTTTCGTCGTAACTTTGAACGGTCACTAAATAAACTGTTGTAAGTTGAGTTCTACCTGTACCTCCAAAAGAGGCATGTGGTGGATGTGAGAGAGAACGTCTACCTTGGCGTCCATGTCTCCTTCACTTATTATTATGGTGTGATTTTTGTGCTTTGAGGAACAGCGTCCAGTTGAGAGAGTGGCGCTGCCTCCTCCAGATTTTCAGAATGTTTCTGGAGGACATAGGGGTTCAGGAAATGTAGCTTTTGGTGCTCAAATCTTCGTATAGTAATAGAGAAGGTTGGACATTCCCTCATGCATATGATAGGAAAGCTCAGTTCTTGTAGGAAAAGGAGTGGCAGAATGCTGGGTGGAGTCAAAAGAGGAATCAGCCTAGACTCTGTACGTAGCCACAAGTGACTAAATCCAACCCCTCTTAAATTCCGTTGACCCTATCCAACCCCAGGATGGTGCTTATTGTCAGTTGAGAAGATTCCTATGCATAGGCATGATTAGTAATAAGTCGGTGTAATCAGAATTACTGGCTCTTTACCGTGGTGAAATGCTACTGATTCGCCTGAACCGGTAGTAAAAAAAAATGCTACTGTTTCCAGTGAACAGGTATTTCCAATGCTAAGCTGTTCTGCGCAATTTATATTCTTTAGAAAGCAGGAAATCCTACTTTCTAGTGAATCTAAATCGCGCAGCACAACTGTTCTCCCCCCCCCCCCCCCGTGCTGTCCTACTTACCTTTGCAGACTCAGAAAAGGCTTCTTAATCTTCATTTTTCAGTGCTGCGCGGTAGCGCCTGCGGTGCCCATGCGTGCGAAGCGCATGCTTGGCGCGGACCATGCATGCACGCACGAAGTGAACCAGTAGCAGACTTCAAAGCACTTCACCCCTGCCCTTCACACCTGACAGTTCTCTTATTATTGATGGCTCGGAGCTTCTCCTTGAATCCTTTAGAGCAGTGATGGCTTAACTTTTTGCCATCGCGTGCCAGGAGGGGGGCGGGCAGGGGAGGTTCATGCACATGTGCGCCCACACTCATAATTCTCCCCTGCCCCCACTCCCCACGCAATGGCCTGGAAGGCCCATTTTTCTTTCTCACCTGGCTCCAGTTCTCTAGGAGTCTCTGGAGACTGGGTGTTGTGGCTCCGTTGCCTGAGCCTGCGTCATCAGCAGGGGAGGACTCTGAGAGTGAGGGAGAGGAGTTGGCAAGGCCTCCTTCTCCAGGACTCTCCTCTCTGGCAATGCCTCCGGAGGACACCGAAGGGCAGGAGATAGGCCCAGAGCCAAGCTCGTCCCCGCAGCCACAGGAGGACATTGACGAGGGGAGTGAGTTTTGGTTGGATCCTCACCAGCGTCGGAGAGACAGGAGAGCCCAGCAGAGGAAAAGGCGTGGTCGTGATTAGCTGGTGGACCACGCCTCCCAGACTATATAAGAGAGGGATTGCAGACGTATCTTTGTGACGAACAAAACAAAGATTCATGGATCCCGGTTTTGAATCGGGCCTGCGTCTCAGCTTTGGTGGTGTATATGTGACTGACCTATTAATAAAGACGTTGGCAAGCAGCTGCGGATTGCTGCCGACCTTTGTTATCAGCTTGCTTGGTTGCCTGCCAGTTCATTAGACTCTGATTGTCTGAGGGGAGGTTATTTCTGGGCACGGGGCCAGGACACTGGGGACAGCAAAAAACATCACTTCCAGTCCAACCGGAAGTTGGGAAATGGGCAGTTTCGGGCCTCTGGAGGGCATCCAAGGGGGTGGGGAAGGCTGTTTTTGCCCTCTCCAGATGCATAGAGAGGATCTGGAGCCAGGTGAGAAAGAAAAACGGCCCCCCACTCCCAGGCCCTCCCGAGGCAGGAAACAGCCTGTTTCCCTACTTCTGGTAGGCCCAAAAGGCCCGAAAATCAGCCAGCCAGCACATGGAGCTGAGCTGGCGTGCCCACTGATACGGCTACGCGTGCCGCCTGTGTCATGTGTGCCATAGGTTCACCATCACGGCTACAGAGAGATTATTGTGCATAGTCAATGGACGTCTGGATCCGAAGGCTCCACTGTGTCTCCTGTCCAAGAATGGCTGCTCCTTCACCCACTATTTTTTCCTAACTCCAGTGTTGAGGAACTCGAAGGGCGAGAGCCATCGCCCTTTGCAGTTTCTTCCACAAATAGATATGGACTTGATCCAAAGGGTGTCTGGATTTCCATTGTCCTCTCCCCGGGGCTCAACCAGCTGGCTCCTGTCATCCGGTAGAGCATTTGGTCTGGCCAAGAGCTGGTCCATGGAGGTTTGGTGGGAACCTCAGCATCATTTGCCAAATGCCTTCAGATGTTATGTTCTTGACTGAGGAGCTGAGGGGGAGTGTTGGCAGAGACGCTGAATAGTCCTCGGCGGCCCAGAGGATCATCCAGTTTTCTTCCCAGGGTGGATTCCTCTGTCCTCGTTTGGAAAGGCCATATTGTTCTTGGCGCAAAGGAAGCGATTGCAGGAGAGCCATATGTCTCTCAGATCGAGCTGTTTTTGCCTTGGTACATCAAGTAATCGTCACTGGTGCCAGGTTCCTCTTTCTCGGAGGGAGACATGGCAGGGAGCTGCGGAGGCATTTCAGAGCTCTTTCCCTGCCTCAAAACCAAGGAGAATTGAGCCATTTAATGGAGAAAATAAAAAAAAATCCAGATGTCTTCCTACAAAGTGCTGTATTCCTAATCTGGGTTAAGGAAGGTCTCGGGAAGAGACAAGGAAATTTTCCTGAGACATTTGAAGAAATTTGGTTGCCACAATGTAAAAAAGATGCTGAGACTCTAGAACACTGATGGCTAACCTTTTTGCCGTCACGTGCCAAAAATGGGGGGAGTGCGGAAAAGTTACCCACGTGTGTGCCCACATCCATAATTCAATGTGCCCTGCCCCCTGTGCATGTGCGTGCGCCCCCAGCCCCCACTTTTAGCACGTGCTGGCACAGTGGGCCCGGTAGTCCTGTTTTTCACCCTCCCCAGGCTCCAGAGGCTTTCTAGGAGCCTGGGGAGGGTGAAAATGGCCTTCCCCACCTCCCTGGAGGCCCTCCGGAGGCCAGAAACAGCCCATTTTCCAACTTCCGGTGGGACCGAAAGACCCAAAAATCAGCTGGCTGGCACACAGATACGTGCTGGAGCTAAGCTACGGCAACGCTCGTGTGCCCACTGATATGGTTCCGTGTGCCACCTGTGGCACCCATGCCATAGGTTCACCATCACGGCTCTAGAAAGGGTATAGGATGAGGGGACTGGAGGCTAAAACATATAAAGAAAAGTTGCTGGAATTGGGGATATCTAGTTTAATGAAAAGAAGGACCAGGGGGAGACAGAATAGCAGTGCTCCAATATCTCAGGGGCGGCCACGAAGAAGAAGGGAGTCAAGCTATTCTCCAAAGCACCTGCAGGCTAGACAAGGAATAATGGATGGAAACTGATCAAGGAGAGAAGCAGCTTAGAACTAAGGAGAAATTTCCTGACAGTTAGAACAATGAATCAGTGGAACAACTTATCTCCTCCAAGAAGTTGTGAATGCTCCAACACTGGAAGTTTTTAAGAAGAGATTGGACAACAATTTGTCTGAAATGGTACCAGATTTCCTGCCTGAGCAGGGGGTTGGACTAGAAGACCTCCAAGGTCCCTTCCAACTCTTTCTATTCTATACTGAACAGACAGCGCAGTTTCTTTTTCCTTCCTCTCTTCCTCCATCGTTCTTTTCACCTTCTGTTCTTTTTCTTTAGTTTCTAGTCTGGCCCACTCCAAACAATTTGATATAGTTTTTTCAAAATGAAAGAAATAAAGAAGCGCAGTGAGAGCCAGTTTGATGTAGCCGTGAAATCATCAGGTTAGCAACCAGGTGACTGTGAGTTCTAGTCCCGCCTTAGGCACGAAGCCAGCTGGGTGACCCAGGCCAGTCATTCTCGCTGAGCCCTATGAAGGAGGAGCCAATGGCAAACCACTTTTGAAATCTTGCCAAGAAAACTTCAAGGACTTATCCAGGCAGCCACCAAAAGTCAACACTGATTCAAAGACACATACACATCCTCACCCACAGAACCCCACAGATTCATACAAACGACACCCAATCCCGTCCCTCACCAGCTCAAGGTGCCCATCCAGCAAAAAGTGCTAACTTCACTATTTGCTTGTTTTCCGGTATTGTCCTTTCTTTTCCTCAGATGCGAGTGAAACTCTGCAACTCACATGTAATTTCAAGAAACATCTTACTCAGTTTCTAAAAAACAAAACAAAACCCAGTTCATTAACTGACCACAGCAAAATAAAAATAGAGTGCTTGGAGGCCTACAGTTTTTAAAACTTAGTTTGCATAAAAGACTTGAAATTATGAGAGAGAGAGAGAGATGGACAGGGCAGGGCAGGGCAGGGAGAGAAATCACCTAGAACAGCTGCCCCCAACCTTTTGGGCACCAGGGACCAGTTCCATGGAGAGAGGTTTTTCCATGGACTGGATGGGGCAGGGTTTCATGTGCTGCCTGCATCCTGTATCCTGTTTGCACAGCCTGGTTTCTGGCATGCTGCAGCCCTGTTCCGATCCACAAATGAGTTGGGGATCCCTGACCTAGAAGGGTTATGTTCTGACCTAGGCTTCCTTAAAAAGCATGAAGCAGAGTCTTGGTCCTGGCAAAACCCCTTTTATTTACACAACTGTGAATTCCTTTCATTCACAGTCAGCAAGGCTTGGCAAACAGTCTTTCAGAGGAATATTTATCAACACAAACCTTATCTTGCTTGGAAAGCTGCCAGATAACTAGTTTCCAAATGCAGGGCAAGGCAAAATTTGCCATAGAGTCTCTTATAGTCACGAACAGAACTTTCCACTCTTGAAACGAACGAACGGTTTCCGGCAAAAGCCCACTCCCCATTCGTTCCTCTTTTGTTTCCTATGGGAGGGGCCAATCACCTCCAAGGTGTGGCTTTACTCCCAAGTCGACCCTGCTTTCTTAGTTGTTCTTATCTTCTGGCAGCTCTGTGCATGCGCACACTGGGAACAGGCTCCAGCTGTTCCTCTGCCTCGCTACTGTCTAACTCCCTCTCTGCCTCTGACGCAGAGCCCTCATCCGAGCCTTCCCTAGCCCAAGTTCCTCCCCAACCTCCTCACTGTCCAACTCTGCTGCCAGCTCTGCTCGCCACAACCGGTTAATAGGTTTATGTCCGTGGAGATTCTCCAAGTCATGGTTGTCCCAAAGGTGCTTTTTTTTCAAGAGGCAACTGGACTTGCATGAGAAATGAAATGTCTTGAAAGAAAAACAAGAACGTCCAGTTGCCTCTTGCAAAAAGCACCTTTGGGTTAATAGGTTTGTTACTTCCTGTGAAAAATGATTACCTCTTTTCTTTCCTTAGGGGACGAAATGGGAAATTACATCAAGGTGGAGATTCCTCAGTGTGGAGAAGTTGAATCAGAGGATAACTCCAGGATGGGGCCACAGATCGGCTACGACCAGGTGCCCATCAAACATGAGAGGCTGGAAGGACGATCTGAATCACGAGAGTCCCAGGATGGATCGCCCGTCGGGGCAGGAAAGGACTCTTTTGAGTTGGGAGAAGTTCATTGGAAGAGATACCAGCGAATGTCCCTTCCGAATTCCTCCCACTTTCCTAGAGAGGTTGGTCATGAGATCCCGGAAGTCTTCCCAAGCCACCCACCTCCCACAAAGAAGCCCCGGAGCGGTCCTGAGCACAGCGTGGTGTGGGACCACTTTGAGTTGGATTCGGAGGACCCCTGCTATGGCATTTGCACGCACTGCAAGAGACGGGTTAGCCGAGGCAAGAACTCAAAACATTTTTCAACATCTGGGTTGCTGAAACATCTGCAGAGGCATCATGGCAACATTGTTCTAGCTGCCATCGCCACGACGCAAGCCATGTTGCCGACTAGCAGTAAGTCGAACGGACCTGTTCTGATGCCAAGTGCTTTGCCCCAGTGCTGGACGAAGCAGAAGTCACCCGGTAAAAGGCAGCCTGGTCCAAAGCCATCGGAAGTGACCCGTGCTATTGCCCAGATGATGGCTCTGGACGACCAGCCCTTCAGCATGGTGGAAGAGGCAGGTTTCCAGCACCTGCTGAAGTTGCTTGCCCCCAACTATAAAATCCCATCTGGTACCACCTTCAGCCGGCAGATCATGCCCTCCCTGTATCAGGCCTGCAGGGAGGAGGCCTTGGGGATGCTTCAAACCCCAGGACCCCCTGCCAGTGTGAACTTAAGCTCTGATGAATGAATTAGAGCCAATTTTCTTCCTTCTTTGATATACGGTTGGTCCTGTGAGCATCTGTAAGGGGCCAATGCTGATCGGTGGTAGCATAACCCATTTTAATTCACTGATTAAATCCATCCTACCCAGAAAACCGAAATAATTGACATGCATGTCAGCAAAACTTAAAAAAACCCCAATGAAAACACAATGTGAGATCAACCATACAAAAAAGGTTAAACCGTTAGAAATGAATCTGTTACAGTGCCAGAAATGAAGTCATGTTGACCAACCGGTGGCAAACACAGTAGAAGCATACCAAATCCTAACCATCTCCTGCTGCCCATATTCTGGGCCAGTGGAGGCAACAAATCCCATCTGATACTCCAATGGACAGATCAAGAGTCTTCTATTCAGTTGAGGCAAAAGTTGCCATCTGTTTTAAGAAACTTCCTTACGGCAAAGTTCAAAAGCGTAAAGAAAAATTGAGAATATTGGGGAAATAGTGAGTGCCGAATTTAACACCTAATTCAGACGTCTCCAATTTCTCAGGCACCTTCTAGCATCTTCTGAGACGCCTTTCTTATATATCTTCAGTCAGAAACAATTGTCCAAATTAAATTACTCATCAGACTGAAATGCCAAATCATTTCTTTGATTTCCATTCTCCTTCATTGTCTTCTCTCATTGAGATTTCCAGACAGTATTCAGAACTGGGTGTCATAAATGTAGTTATTGCATTTTGTCATCTTCAAGATAACTTCATGCATTCCCCTGTGTTTGGCTTTCAAGCCTCACCTAAAACTTGGGAAGGTCTTAAGAATTAAAATGGAACATGAAAATAATTCTGAAGCATAATGTTTTACTAAAAACAAGATAACCCTTCAGACTGGGTAAATGGATTGGCTGTAGCAAAGTAAATATCTTTTTAAGTGTTACAAACATTTTAAAATTGAAAGTTTATGTTTCTCATTAAACGGGGGTTCCAAAGTGTTAACATTCAGAAAAATTAAGTGAAGAAAATCAGAATCTTATAACTTGTTTGAAGCTTAGTAGATTTAATCTAAAACAATTGGAAATCTTTTCCTAACTTTCTCTAATTATCCTTTTTATTAGAAAAATATTCTTAGAACATCTGCATTTTCTCATACACGAACCAGCTAATTTTCACACCTTTTAATTAAGTTACTTATTTTAATTTTTCTGTACAATACTTATGATTTAAGCTTTAGGAAGTCCTTAATTAAATCTCTACATTTCAGATTTTAGCATGGATTCTATTTTAACTCTTCATCTTTTGAGGTGGAAAAGAGAAATTCTTTAATGAATCCTTAATGTAAGAGTTCTGGCTATAATAGGCTTGTTCCTCTTATATTTAAAATATATATATTTATATCTGTTAAGAGATTTATAATATAAAATAGAACTTGTAACTATTTACAATTACAATTTACAGATTTGCCAACCTTTGCAGAAAACAATACAAATGTATGAAATTAACAATACAAATAAGCATAAGTCCTTACACTTGCATAAAAAGAATTATAATTTAATTCTTTAAGTTAAAATATAAAAAAACACCACAATTTAACACACTATGATTTTATGAGCCAAATATAAAGAAGAAATTGGGAACCTGTAATGGCTTAGGTTTCTTTGAAAAGTGTAAATGAAACAATATTGCTAATGGGAATTTTTTTGGACAGTTTTAAGTGGATTGCTGTAAATCTTTGTTTCTGAAACTTAGCAATTTGAAGATGTGTGGACTTCAACTCCCAGAATTCCCCAAACAGCACTGCTGTCTGGGGAATTCTGGGAGATGAAATTGATACATCTTAAAGTTGCCTGAGAAACAGTGGTGTAAAAGTTAAGTTGTGATAGCTTTATACTATTACTATTACAATAGTACAAACAGCTTTACACTTTATCCCAAGAACCAACCTCCATGTTGCTCAGAAAGAGTTCCCTACGAAGTCAACGCAGGAATACTTCAAGCTCTCCTTCTGAAATTTTGCTTGGAAAGTTGGTGGACTATGTACCAGTGCATCTCATATTTCTGTATTAAATAAAGTATAGTACTATGTACTGGAGTAAAAGGCCGTTGGTGTCAGTCCTTAGTTTGTTAATTCATGCTGTGTGTGGGATTTTCCCAAATCTTTTCTCACTGGGCAAGATTCCTCATGGAATCCCAACGCTTTGCAGTCTCTGCACCTCCAGCTGCTTCCATTTGGAGATCCCTCCATTAAGACTGATAATACAAATAATGCTGGGGTTCACTGCATTTTTTGATCTTTCTTCCCTGAGGTGAAAAAAAAAATCACTCCTTGGTTTTCAGTTTGCTGTGTGTTCAGGGCCACCGTGTAAGTAAGCGTGAATTCTTTTGTCTTTCACACCCAGAAGACAAAAGAAATGTACAATGAAGCCACCCAGAGTCCCCTTGTAAGAGAAATGGGTGGCATAAAAAAATAA
The DNA here is from genome assembly GCA_030761175.1 of Masticophis lateralis. NCBI lineage: Eukaryota > Metazoa > Chordata > Lepidosauria > Squamata > Colubridae > Masticophis > Masticophis lateralis. The sequence goes on from JAUDYJ010000002.1 coordinate 15,769,750, forward strand.
TAAATAGATGTAAATAGAAATGAAAATTTTTGTATCTATAAAAACTTAATAAAGTATATTTTAAAATAATAATAATAATAATAAATAACAAAAAGTGAAGGCATTTTCATGACGAAATGTCAACTCGGCCACCCTTCACAATGCGTAAGTTGTCAGAATGCCTGTACAAGTAGTTCTCAACTTATGATCACAAAGGCAAATATACTTATCCCAGGATGATGATGTGAGGTCAAATTTTGGTCAATCACTGGGACCAGAGATTTATTCTTCTGAGCTTTTGGACTCACGCTGGAGCCGATCTTCAAGGAATTTCTCTCTCTCTAGGAAGGCACCACATAAACACAACTCATAGAACAGCCCAAAGCACATATTTCAGTACCGAGAAATTCCTTGAAGATCGGCTCCAGCGTGAGTCCATAAGCTCAGAAGAATAAATCTCTGGTCCCAGTGATTGACCAAAATTTGATCTTGAAAGCTTTTTTTGTACCGACTGAACGTACACCGTTCTTTAACTCTTCCCAGTTCAAAAATGTCAAACTCAAGGCCCGGGGGCCAGATCCAGCCTGCGGGGTACATAGATCTGGCCCATGGGGCCAGCCTGGGAACAGCGAAGGGCCCGCCCATATTGCTTCTGCCAGTGAAAACAGAGCTTGGGAGGGCCACATGCGGCAGAGCACTCGGGCTACCACAGGTGCCCCCCCCCCGACACAAGTGATGTTGAGCTGGCCACGCCCCCCCTGCCCCACCCCCTTGGAGGTCAAACACAACCCTGATGCAGCCCTCAATGAAACTGAGTTTGACACTCCTGGGCTAATAGGAAAGTACAGAATCAAGATGAATAAACATAATGTATATGTTTAAAACAAATCTTCAGGAGACCAAGCAAAAAAATAGACAAAGTTGGAGAAAAAGTTGGTTTTTCATTTTTAAGTCTGAAAAGTGAATGCGGAATGAGACTCGGGTACTAAGACCTCACCTATTCTGGAGCAGTGTTCCTCAACCTTGGCAGCTGGAAGATGTGTGGACTTCAGCTCCCAGAATTCCTCAGCTAGCAGCATAGTCTATGCATCTTAAAAGTAACAGATTGAGAAAAGCTGCTCTTGAAAATACCATTCAAAGAGGGAGGATCAACGTTCAACTGGCCCTGAAACAGGAAGAGGTCCCGGCATTCCCGGGATGGAGCTCAGAGAAGAATTCTGGGAAGAGGATTATCTTATCAAGTAGTTGGGTGTGGTCTACTTCGTCAAATGCCATTCCAGCATGGCGTTGCCTCTGTTCCGTTTCAACTAGATTACTTGAGAAACCCAAAATTCATTAGCAACAGGGTTATGTCAGTAAATCATGGTTCGGCTCACAAGGTTGTATTGTGTGAACAAAACAACCTTAAAAATCACAGCCTTAAATCACCTCAAAGGTTTTTTTCTAATTTCTTAGGAGGCTAAGGCATAGTCAAGGCAATGCTTAGATAACATGAAACATCTTTTTGGTGTCCAGTCTCACTTCTTAGCTAGTCTTCTGGGATATCTTGTTGTAGCTCTGTGGAAACAAAGATTCAGACCCAACTTTTGGCAAACTCAGATCCTCACACAAGAGATAAGTCCTTGTTGACTCGCCAAGTTCTTGCAACACCCATTTTTGTTAATTGTGTAGCACAAAACGTTCTGATCTCTTTCAGTTTTTGAACAGGGATTGGCTATTTCCGTGTTTTCAAATTATGGAAAATCATCATTATTCTGCTCGGCTGAGATGCTGCCCAGCTCCTTCACTCTGAGCTTCAGCTCTGAAGAAAGATTTAGATCAGAACGTTTTGTGCTACTCAGCGCACAAAATGGGTGTTGCAATGACTTGGCACCCGTTTCACAACCTTGGAACTTAAAAAAAAGTGTGGACTTCAATTCCCAGAATTCCCCAGCCAGCATGGTTGTTGAAGATTGGGTATTCTGGGAGCTGAAGTCCACACATCCTCAAGGTGCCAGGGTTGAGAAACTCTTAATTTAGACCAGCGGTCTTCAAACTTGGCCGCTTTAAGACTTGTGGACTTCAACTCCCAGCATAGCTGGCTGGAGAATTCTGGGAGTTGAAGTCCACAAGTCTTAAAGCGGCCAAGTTTGGGGACCCCTGATTTAGACAGACTGGAACAATTCAGAGCCCAGTAACACGGATTACGGAAAAACTGGAAACAAATTCCCATCAGGACTCAGAGTGGTGAGATGGCTTATATATTACAGGTTGTGTTTCCAGGTTTCCAGGTCAATTTGAAAAATGTTCAGTCACTTTTTCCCCGTGCTGTTGTAACTTCGCACGGTCGCTATGCAATGTTGTAAATCGAGGACTACCTGTATAGTTCCAGACAAGTGGCTATCCAATCTCTTCTTAAAAACCCGCCAGTGATGGAGCACCCACAATGTCTAGAGCAGTGGTACCCACACTAGGTGGGGCCCACACCCCCAAAAATTTGATTTTTAATGGGGGCAATTGGAACCTTGCTGAAACCAAATTAACGGCCTTTTAGGCTTCCTCCATGTGAGTAGGAATCACTTTTTGAATAGTAAGAAATATATGTCGTAGGGGGGAACGGATCAGGATTTTTAAGATGCTTAGGTGGGGCATGGCCAAAAGAAGGTTGGGAAATACTGTTCTAGAGGCAAGTCGTTCCATTAGTTAACTCTTCTTATTGTCAGGAAATTTCTCCTAATTTGTAGATTGGATTCTCCCCTTGATTAGTTTCCATCCGTTGCTTCTTGTCCTGCCTTCAGGGGTTCTGGGGAATGGCTTGACTCCCTCTTCTTTGTGGCAGCCCCTGAGATACTAGAACAATGCTATCATATCACCCCTAGCCCAGAGGTGGGTTTCAGCAGGTTCTAACCAGTTCTGGAGAACCGGTATTAGAAATTTTGAATAGTTCAGAGAACCGGTAGTAAAAATTCTGATGGCCCCACCACCCCCATCTATTCTCTGCCTCCCAAGTCCCAGCTGATTAGGAGGAAATGGGGATTTTACAGTATCCTTCTCCTGGAGTGGGCTATCCTTCCTCTGGAGTGGGGAGGGAATGGAGATTTTGCAGTATCCTTCCCCTGGAGTGGGCTATCCTTCCTCTGGAGTGGGGAGGGAATGGAGATTTTGCAGTATCCTTCCCCTGGAGTGGGCTATCCTTCTCTGGAGTGGGGAGGGAATGGAGATTTTACAGTCTCTTTCCTCTAGAGTGGGGAGGGAATGGAGATTTTGCAGTATCCTTCCCCTGGAGTCGGGTGGGAATGGAGATTTTGCAGTAACCTTCCCCTGGAGTCGGGTGGGAATGGAGATTTTACAGTATCCTTCCCCTGGAGTGGGCAGGGAATGGAGATTTTACAGTATCTTTGCTCTGGAGTGGGGAGGGAATGGAGATTTTACAGTATCCTTACTCTGGAGTGGGGAAGGAATGGAGATTTTACAGTATCCTTCCCCTGAAGTGGGGTGGAAATGGAGATTTTACAGTAACCTTTCCCTGGAGTGGGGTGGAAATGGAGATTTTACAGTATCCTTCCTCTGGAATGGGGTGGAAATGGAGATTCTACAGTATCCTTCCTCTGGAGTGGGAAGGGAATGGAGATTTTGCAGTAACCTTCCCCTGGAGTGGAGTGGGTGGGAATGGAGATTTTACAGTATCCTTCCCCTGCCCCGCCCACCAAGCCCCGCCCACCGAACCTGTAGTAAAAAAAAAAATTTGAAACCCTCCACTGCCCTAATCCTTCTTTTTATTAGATTAGACTAGACAGACCCAATTCTTGCACACCCTTCTTTACATCTAAAGGACACGGAAGGTTTGCTCCACCCACTGAACACGGATTAACTCCCGAGTGCAACGCGCGGCGCCAGCAACCTGCGGGATCGCCCGAGCCAAACCCGATCTCATCCGGCCGCTTTTCCTCGGCTCCTTCACTTCGCAACGGGCCGGCGCGGAGGGCCGGCGGCGCCCAGGAGGGGGCGAGCCAGACCCCGGCAGAAAAAGCCTCGGCGGGTCCGCCCCGGAACCCGAGGAAAACAAGGGCGAAGCGATCCGCCCGAGAGGAGCCGAGCAGCGGATTCCTCCCGCAGCCCTTCCCCTTGCAGACGATCGTCCTCCCCGCCCAGCCCTAAACCGCCACCCGGCAGTCCGGAGGGCCAAGCCGGCTTCTCCATCGCTCGGTTGTTGGCTGCGGCTGGAGAAGGAGGCGCTTCCCGGAGCCCTCTTGACCCGGGGCCACTGCTGGGCACCAGATAGGTGCGTTCCAGTCCCCTGCCAGTTTCGGATTGGAGACTTGGGGCGGGTTTGCCCATAAGCCACGGCCGAGGTCCGATCGCCTATGGGGATGATGGGTTCGGGAGTGGTTGGAGCCTCTCTGATCTCTTCTCCCAATATGGGAGATGGGGGGGGGGGGGGAGGGGGGCGTTTACAGTTCTGCCCAGGTTGTCCGGGCTGAGAGTGGAGGTTGGGTCCTTCTGTTGAAAATCTAAGCAGGACCAAGGTGGGTTTGGACTTGGATGGGAGGCCTGAGTTATATGCTGGGAAGTTTTGAGAGACCTCCTGGAAGAAATAAAAGGACAGATGGTTCATTTCCGTGCAATTATAGATTTCTTTGGATTTTTTGGAAATGGACAAACTAACATTTGAAATGAAGGATAAGGTAGACTCAAAATGTTATACAGCGTGGAATAGGTGGTATGATTGGATAGCTCGTAGGAATGAGAGTAAATGTAAAATTTTGTACCATAATAATAATTAACAAATATACACTGTTAATAAGATAATGGATGTGTGACCAGTCACTTTTTCTTTTTATGTATTGTCGTTTGTATTAATCTTGTATATATGTGGAATAGTATTTCACTTTTATATGTTTAATAGTTTTATATGTTTAAAAGTTTTGTTTTTAAAACCAAAAAAAAAAAAAGACAGATAGTCCTTGACTTACAACAGTTCGTTTAGTGACCGGTTCCAAAGTTACAACAAAAATGACTTACGACCGTTTTCCATAGGTATGACTTTTGCAGCCTCCCCATGATCATTTGATCAAAATTCAGATGCACAGCAATTCGTATTTATGAACCAGCTGAGTGTCAAGTTTCTTAAGGGATCTTCAGTGATCGAGTAGGGATCAGAACCTGGATCTCTGTGGTGCCTGTCTAACACTGTCACCCCTAAAACTACAGATGGCCCTCCACTTCCAACTGTTCACTTAGTGACCATCCGAAGTCACAACAGCACTGAAAAACGTGACTTGTGACCGTTTTTCACTCTTATGACCATTTCAGGCATCCCTGTGGTCATGTGATGTACATTCAGACGTTTGACAACTGACTCTTGTTTATGACGGTTGCAGTGTCCCAGGGACATGTGATCCCCTTTTACGACCTGGTGACAAGCCAAGTCGAGGGGGAAACCAGATTCACTTAACAACCGTGTGGCTCATTTAACAACTGCAGTGATTCACTTAACAAACGTGGCAATAAAAGTCGCAAAAACGGGGGGTGGGTGGGGCAAAACTCACTTCGCAAATTTCTCACTTAGCTACATAAATTTTGGGCTCAATTGCTGTCGTAAAACGAGGACTACCTATACCAGTGATGGCTTTTTGTTGTCATGTTCAAAAAGCGGGGAGAACACGGGGCAGTCGTGAGTGTGCGTGCCCACACCTATTCATTGCACCCCACCCCCCATGCATGTGTGACACCCCCCTGCACTCCCTTCACTTTTGGCATGCAATGGCACGGTAGGCCTGTTTTTCAACCTCCCCAGGCTCCAGAGGCTTTCTAGGAGCCTGGGGAGGGCAAAAACAGCCTCCCCCACCCCCTTGGAGGACTCCAGAGGCCGGAAACAGCCTGTTTCCTGACTTCCAGTGACCGAAAATCAGCTGGCTGGTGCGTGCATGCACGCTGGAGCTGAGTTAGGGCAACGCTTGCGTGCCCACCAATATGGCTCCACGTGCCACCTGTGGTACGCGTGCCATAGGTTCACCATCATGGATCTATACAATGACTACTTGGGTTGAGAGACTAAATCCCACAAAATTGCACATGGACAACTGTGCATATTCTATTTTTCCTTAGGTCTGCCCTGAAGTCTTCTGTCGGCAATGAAAGCAATGAAGGAGGGCGTTTTGGTAGAGCCCAGACTGGAAGTGGGACCAGAAGGATCTGGAAAAGCCACCACCCCTCTTACATCGGGATGGGGAGCATCATGCGAGAACAAAGAGGAATCTTGCAAAACGAGACAACAGTGCTGGGAGGCCCAGTGGCAGAAGTTCCTCAGGACGCTCCATCCAGGAAGAGGTGGAAACCCCTTGATGATGTCAGAGGCTTCCCCCTGGGAAGACCCCAAGGCCTTCCTGGCCTCCTTCGAACAGGTGGCCACAGCCTGCCGGTGGCCCAGAGGAGAATGGACGGCCTGTCTCCGGCCAGCTCTGAGCGGAGGAGTGGAAGAGGCGTTCCGGACCCTGGACGCCAAAGACCAAGAGGATTATGGGAAGGTCAAGGCGGCCATCTTGCGAGGGGAAGCCCTGAGGACGGAGATGCAACGCCAGCATTTTCGGCAGTTCTGCTGCCAGGAGGTGGGAGACCCCAGGAGGCTTTACGGCCAGCTCCACCAGCTGTGTCTCCAGTGGTTGAGGCCGGAGAAACGCACCAAGGAGCAGATCCTGGAGCTGCTGATCTTGGAGCAGTTCCTAGCCAGCCTCCCACCTGACCTCCGGAGCTGGATCCAAGCCAGGAGGCCGGACACGTGTCCCCAGGCGGTGGCCCTGGTGGAGGACTTCCTTCGGAGCCAGGAACAGACCAGATCAGGATCATGGCAGGTGAAATTTTAAGAATTAATTTGGGGGGTTTCTATTAAGGAATGTTGTGGAAGTGGCTACTGTATAGTCATGCCCCATTTTCAGTTGTCAGCTTACTGCATTTATGCTATATACAGGTAGTCCTCGGCTTACAACAGTTCATTTAGTGACCGTTCAAAGTTACAATAGCACGGAAAAAAGTGACTTATTTTTCACACTTACGACTGTTGCTGTGTTCCTACTTCCTTCCCTGCGGGAGGAAAAGTCAGATGTAGCTTCTCCTGGTGTGAGAATCGGCCTTTTTACTTTTCCCTCCGTTGGCCGTATCTAGGAGTTATGAAGCACAGTGCAAAAACCCCATATTACTGAGAGTTGTAATATTTTTCGGAGTGTTTCTGAATCTTGGCAATTTTAAGTTCCCAGAATTCCCCAGCCAGCAATGCTTGGATTGGGGTAGGTAGGCTATTAATCAGTGTTTCTCAGCAGCTCTTAGAGGGGCGGACTTCAACTCCCAGAATGCCCCTCTTAGAGCTGCTGAGAGACACTGATTTATAGCCTATCCCAATCCAAGCAGACTTTTCAAAATGCCTGCAAAAAAACCACTCTTTATACCTTCAGGATGACATGGTTGGATCACACGGGGGCCACCCCGCCAGAGTTATATAACTTAATTGTTATTGGGCTCGTGTAATAGAGAACGGCTGAGATTTTTTATTTTTTGTGTGTATAAAATCAGTCCTTTCACTCTGAATTACAGCATCCTCATTTTTTTTCAGGGTTCCTTAAAGGAAGAGCGGATGGATTTCTTACACACGGAGGAAAAACCTCTGGAAGCTATGAAGACAGAAAATGGTGAGATAGAGAAGGGTAACATTCTCCTGAAACAGCCTTTCCTTTCCTTTCCTTTCCTTTCCTTTCCTTTCCTTTCCTTTCCTTTCCTTTCCTTTCCTTTCCTTTCCTTTCCTTTCCTTTCCTTTCCTTTCCTTTCCTTTCCTTCCCTTCCCTTCCCTTCCCTTCCCTTCCCTTCCCTTCCCTTCCCTTCCCTTTCCTTCTTTCCTTTCCTTTCCTTTCTTTCCTTTCCTTTCCTTTCCTTTCCTTTCCTTTCCTTTCCTTTCCTTTCCTTTCCTTTCCTTTCCTTTCCTTTCCTTTCCTTTCCTTTCCTCTCCTCTCCTCTCCTCTCCTCTCCTCTCCTCTCCTCTCCTCCCCCCCTTTTTTTTTTGTCTTTTTGCATTTGTGACATATTTAGGCTGGTGGAATCAAATGATTTGGGTCAGCTTGCTAGAAAAAAAGCATTTGGAGTAAATGCAGTTTAGCCTGCAGGGCCTCAGAATGGATGCCTCAATTCTGTCCTTCCGCTTGCTCTGTCTTTGTTAGAAGCTTGACAGCTTTAAAATATGTGGACTTCAACTCCCAGAGTTCTGCAGACAGTAATAAGTTTATACTTCTCAAAGTTGCCAAGTTGTAAATCAAGAGCTTGGTGCAGGTCCCGGGATCTCATTCTTATTGGAATCTACCCTGCTTCTCAGGAAAATGCTAAATGAGGAAATGCCCAATGAGGATTTGCCTTTTGGCAAATGTCCCCTTGTACAAGCAACTCTAAAAATTACTGTATTTTCCTGCGTATAAGACTACTTTCTAACACACAAAAATCTTCTCAAAAGTCGGGGGTCGTCTTATACGCCGGGTCTCATTCTCCTGTAACCAGGCAGACCAGCCCATAAGGCTCTGACGAGCCTTAAATGGCTCTGAGGAGGGTCGTCTTATATGCCCAGTCGTCTTATACGCCGGAAAATACGGTAAGCCATTGCACCCTTCTCTTCTGCCACTGCAAATCAGAAGGGATGGACCTTGTCTCTCCCCCCCTCACCCCTCCCTCCTCTTGTCTCTCCCCCCCATCCCCCACCCCACATCATGGGGATTCAGTTCTCAAATCTTCTCCATTCATAGACCTAAGAGAGGCAGTATTATTTATTTATTTATGTAGTTTGTCAAACATGTACAAGATAACCGGTATAAGTATAAACATGGACATGAACAGAGGAAATGAGTACAAATAAATGGGGACAGTAGGACAGGGACAGTAGGCACGATGGGGCGCTTATGCACGCCCCCTTTACGGACCTCTTAGGAATGGGGAGAGGTCCACGGTAGACAGTTTAAGACAATGGAGTTGAGTAGAGCATTCCAGGCATTGACCCCTCTGTTCCTGAAGTCGTATTTTCTGCAATCGAGTTCGAAGCGGTTTACCTTGCGTTTGTGCCGATTGTTTGCCCGTGTATTATTGAGGTTGAAGCTGAAGTAGTCGTTGACAGGTATGACGTTGTAGCAGACAATTTTGTGTACTACACTTAGGTCAGACCGTAGGCGGTGTAGTTCCAAGCCCAAAATTTCCAGCCTGGTGCCATAAGGGATTCTACTGTGAGCAGAGGAGTGGAGGACTCTTCCCATGAAATAGCTCTGGACCCGTTCAATTGTATTAATGCCCGATAATACATATTATAAAATATAATAATTTTGTATTCCAGGCAGATATTCCAGGCAGAAGAGCTGTATTCTGCTGAGACACAAATGATCGTTTAGAGATCTACTGGATCCTTTGAAATGAAAGCTCAAATTTCAGAGCGATTAATCTGCGTGTGTAAGCCGTCCCCCTAACTAAATGTTGCAGGAAGCAACTTGGATCTGTGTTAATGGCTTGGAGAAGGAAATTTCCTTACAGCGAGAACATGGCTTAGGGCCGGGGTATCTGCGAGACTGCCTTCTGCCGCCAATAGCCTCCCACCGGCCAGTGTGCTTGCACAGAGAGGGCCTCCTCAGGGTGCCGTCGGCCAGACAATGTCGGCTGGTGACCCCCAGGGGGAGAGCCTTCTCTGTGGCGGCACCTGCCCCCTGGAACGACCTACCCCCAGAGATAACACACGATACCGGACCTCCGGACTTTTCATCAGGCCCTTAAAACTCACCTATTTCATCTAGCCGGGTTGGCCTGATCCTATCCTTTTGGTTTTAAATTGAAATTGATTTTAATTGGGTTATTTTAAATTGGGAGCCGAAATTATTTAATACCTTTTCAACTGTTTTAAATTTCGTATACTATGTTTTATCCTGGCTCTTCACTGCCCTGAGTCCTGTCGGAGAAGGGACTCAGTATAAAAATCAAAATAAATAAATAAATAAATAAATAAATAAATAAATAATAAATAAATAAATAAATAAATAAATAAACTAGTGGAAGGGCTTGCCTTCAGAAGTTGTGGGTGCTCTGTCACTGGAGGCTTTCACGAAGAGACTGGACAGCCACTTGTTTATTTTATTTTATTTTATTTTATTATTTTATTTTATTTTATTTATTTTATTTTATTTATTTTATTTTATTTTATTATTTTATTTTATATTATTTTATTTTTATTTTATTTTATTTTATTTTATATTTTATTATATTTTATTTTATTTTATTTTATTATTTTATTTTTATTTTATTTTATTATTTTATTTATTTTATTATTTTATTTTATTTTATATTTTATTTTATTTTATTATATTTTATATTTTATTTTTTTATTTTTATTTTATTATTTTATTTTATTTTATTTTAATTTAATTTAATTTAATTTAATTTAATTTAATTTAATTTTATTTTATTTTATTTTATTTTATTTTATTTTATTTTATTTTATTATTTTATTTTATTTTATTATTTTATTTCTATACCGCCCTTCTCCCGAAGGACTCAGGGCGGTGCACAGCCACATTAAAACAACTGAAACATACAAAATTTAAAAGACAGTTAAAACAAATTAAATCCCTTGGCTCACAAATTAAAACCCAAACATTTAAAAACACCCAGTCTGAATTCTTCTCAAGCTAGTCCAGCTTGTTGAAAAAGTAGGGTCTTGTTTGGAATGGTCAGGGATCTTTTGCTTGAGCAGGGAGTTGGACTAGATCAGTGGTCACCAACTGGTGGTCTGTGGACCACTGGTGGTCCGTTAAGAAAATGTTGGTGGTCCGCAGAAAAATATTGCACTAAATCAGGGGCCCGCAAACTACGGCCCCTGGGCCAGATACGTGCAATGAATGTTTGTGAGGGTCGGAGGGGGGCAGAAATTCCAACTCGGGTCTGCTTCAGCTTCCTGGTATGGGGCTTTGGGTGAAGGCTGGAGGGAAGCACCGCTGGTGGCAAAGAGCCCGAGGGCCTTGTTCCAGTGGGACTGCATCATGGCCTGGAACTGGCTGACCATCTCAGCCCGCTGAGCCTCCAGGCACCGGTACCTGGTCTTGCACTCCCACAGGTCTTCCCTCTGCTTGGAAAGTCTATGCTCCTAGTCCTCAGTGAGGTGCTTCTGCTGAGCCCGCTTCTCAGCCAGATCCAATTTGAACTGTTTTGCCAACTCTTTCTCATGGCGGCTGCTTAGCTCCAACAACTACTTCCTGTTGGGGCCCTAAGGAGCCCAAGCAGGCAGGCAAAGAGTGGTTGGGAGAGGAGGGGCGAATAGAGGCCAGCGAGACGCCCCTCAATGTGAGTGACATAAAGTTGGCCACACCCACCCAGTCACATGACCACCTAGCCATGACCACCCAGCTGGTCATTAGGCAGATCATATTAATGGTCCACGGGATTTAAAATGATGAAGTTAGTGGTCCCTGAGGTCCGAAAGGTTGGTGACTCTTGGACTAGATGACCTCCAAGATCCCTTCCAACTCTGTTACGCTATTATTCCTCAATCCTTTCTTCTTCTCTTTGCAGACCATGAAGCAGGGACTGAGCCAGCCCTCCCAACAGACCAGGAGCAGGGTGGAAACCTAGATTTTTTGGGTAAGGAAGGTTTTTCAAGTCCTATGTATAAAGATCAGCCAATGTGATTGGCCACCTGCAGAATAAGAAAAGCTGATTTTCAGAGTTCACATCCACCATGCTCATCTCTGGCAAAGCAAGATGTTTGAGTTTGAATCCAGTTTGAATCCATTCCTAGCAACTGAAATAGCAATAGCACTGACTAGCCCTTAAACTTATATAACCACTTCACAGTGCGTTACAGCCCCTTCGAAGCGGTTTACAGAGTCGGTGTCAGCTTCATTTCCCAGTGATCCGCTAGCTCCAGCTTCCAGCTTCACCGGCTCGGTCAAATGTGTGGCAGTCGGCCTATTGCTCCCAACAGTCTGGGTCCTCATTTTACCCACCTCGGAAGGACAGAAGGCTGAGTCAACTTTGAGCCGGTCAGCTTCGAACTGCTGGCAGTGGGCAGAGTCAGCTGCAATACTGCATTCTAACCGCTGCACCACCCGGAAATACGGAACAAATGCTGAGCAAACATTAAGAAAGAAACTACATCAACCATAGGTCAGAATGCTGATTTCCAATTACTCGTGACGTTACCCCTTCCTTACTCCTCCCTTCAACCTCTTCTTATAGTCAGGTTGAAGCTGCCCCTCCTGACCCTGAAGGGCCCACGAAAATCAGTCTTTATTGTAATACAGGAAGTCCTCGACGTGCAACCACAATCGGGATCAGAATTTCTGTTTCGAAGCAAGGCGGTTGTTAAGCGAGTCATGCCGGATTTTACAATAGGTTTTTTTGCCACTGTTGGAAAGCGAATTACTGCAGCTGTTAGGTGAATGATACGTTTGTTAAATGAACTTGGCTTCCCTGTTGACTTTGCTTGGCAGCTGGGAAGGTTGCAAATGGTGACGGCGTGACCCAAGGATGCTACAACCCTTGTAAACACAAGTTGCCAAGCATCCTAATTTTGATTGTGTGGACTGTGAGATGGTGGTGATGTGAGGACAGTTGTAAGTCGCTTTGTTTAGTGACTTTGTAACTTTAAATGGTCACCAAGAGAACAGTTGTAAACTGAGGGCTGCCCAAAATACATCTTTGGAATACCATGGTAAGGTTTCTAGCTTTTATTATCTGGATTTTTATTCTTTGCAGCATTCTCTGGGTGCTTTACAAGGTAGAAGCATTATTTCCATATTGCCCCCAACAATCTGGGTCCTCGTTTTACAGACCTCGAAAGGATGCGGAAGGCCAAGTTAACCTTGCACCCCGTTAGGATTGACTGAGGACCCTTTCTCTCCCCCCCCCCCCCCACTGTAACATCCCTGTAGTCGTGCGATCAAAATTTGGAAGCTTGGCAACTGACTTGTATTTATGACAGTTGAAGGATCTCATGGTCATGTGATTACCTTTGGCAACCTTCTGATAAGCAAACTCTATGGGGGAGGCAGATTCACTTAACAATTGTGTTACTGACTTAACGACGGCAGTCAGGGGTGGGCTCCTGGGGGTTCGGCAGAGTTCGGGCGATCCTCTAGCCAAGGATCGCCAGGGTTCAGCGAACCCCCAAATCAGGGGTGGGTTCTACTTACCTTTACTACTGGTTCGCAACGGGGCCACGCGCTTCTGCGCAAACACAGAAGCATTTTCATGACGTCAGGGTCAGTGGGCGGGGCCTCCCACCGGTTTTACTACCGGTTTTATAGAACCGGTGCGAACCAGGGGCAACTTACCATTGGCCCAAATGCCACCCCTAGCTGGCCATGCCCATCCCACCCTGTCCCTCTCCTCCCAAGAGTCTCCATGTGGACCGTTCATCATTTCAGGTAAGTGCAGGAGCTGTGCAGAGAGTTTGGGAGGGCAAAAAGTTTCCGGAAGTCTGACAACGGACCTGTTTCTGGCCTCTGGACCCCAGGGGGAGCTGTTTTTGCCCTCCTGGAGGCGCAAAGAAAGCCTCCGGAGCCTGGGGAGGGTGAAAAATGCCCCATTCCCCACTGTGATGTAGGCGTCCGACTAGGCCACCATCCAGCAACAGGGCAGCAAACTTGTTAAAGGATCTGAAGCCCACCCCTGACTGCAGTGATTCACTTAACAACTGCGACAAGGAAGGTCGTTAAATGGGGCAAAACTAACTTAGCCAATGTTTCACTCAGCAACAGAACTGTTGGGCTCAATTAGGGACGTAGGCTGAGGTCTACCTATCCTGCACTTTAACCGTTGTGCTACCCGAACTCATGACATGGATGTTGTAAGAGAAACCATACACTGAAAGAAAAGGTAAAGGAATGAGGACTGGTTAAAATGCCTCTTTCTTTCTCTGCAGATGATGTAAGAGAGTGTGAGGTTAACGAAGAGAATTCATCTTATGGACAAAATGCCTTGGAAGAAAAATACAGAATAACTCCACAGATAAGCTATAGGAATAAGGAAGAGATCACAGAAATGCAGGGGGAAGGAGCCGAGTCTGAAAACCAGGAGAGAACAGAAAGGGAGGAGAGAAAGAATGAATGTATAGAATCCCTTATCCAAAATACCAGTAAGTCCAGTAAGGAAGAAATGCCCGTGTTCTCCAAATACGGTAGAAGGTACCGCTATAGAGTAGAACGTGACGTGATCCATTCCAGTGAGGATTATGAAGAACGTCCCAATTCAGAAGAGAACCTCCAGCCTAATTCCTCAACTAGACTGCTGGAGAAAGCCAAAATAAGTGAGAAAATGCACTCATTCTTTGAACGTGGGAAAGAAAGTTATTCTCAGAATGAAGAACCTTGCCAGTCTTCTGAATATGAGGAAAATGTGACTCGTGCAGACTCGCTGAGGAGAATTCCAACGTGTCCGACAGAAAATAGACAGTACGAATGCTCTCAGTGTGGGAAACGCTTAAGTACAAGGAGAAATCTGAAATTACACCAGAGAAGTCACACTGGAGAAAAGCCGTACAAATGTTTTCAGTGCGGGAAGTGCTTCAGCCAGGCCGGATGTCTGAAGACCCACCAAAGATTTCATTCTGGAGAAAAACCTTACAAATGTTCTCAGTGCGGAAAATATTTCAGGCAGGCGGGATACCTGAAGACCCACCAAAGATTTCACACCGGAGAGAAACCTTACAAATGTTCTCACTGCGATAAATACTTCAGTCAGTCAGGATATCTGAAGACCCACCAAAGATTTCACACCGGAGAGAAACCCTACAAATGTTCACAGTGCGGGAAGTGCTTCAGCACGGGAATTAACTTGAAGAGGCATCAGATGATTCACACTGGAGAGAAACCCTACGAATGTTCACAGTGTGGGAAGTGTTTTAGGCAAGCAGGAAATCTGAAGAGCCATCAAAGAACTCATAGCGGAGAGAGACCTTATCAATGTTCTTAGTATGAGAGGTAACTCAATTGACAACATAGTCTATTATAATCCTTTCCACACTGATTTGCACTATTCAGGTGACCCTGAGGGCTCAGATAAACCTCCAAGAGCCATCAATAACTCTCAGAAAGACCACTAATGACCAGATGACTGCAAGGAATATAAATCCTTCCATCTTCCACCATTCGGTCAGAACTGGAGAAGCTTCTTGGATGAGAAGCAAAATGTCTTCAAGGAAAAATTTGCCTTTTGAAAAAGCACTTTTGGGACAACAATGAGCTGGATGACTGAGAATCTCCACAGACAAACTCAATTGACATGTATAATTAAGAAAATGAGAAACTTCATAGTGAATATATGGAAATATCTGGAAGTAATCTGAACTAGAGAACAATTATCAGAGATTCCATATAAAATTTGACGAATACTGTCTACTTACAGTAATTTGAAATTAAAAGAACGTTGTCAGTATTGTATACATTCCTACATCAATCAGGCAGGGTTTCTTCAAAGCTTAAAAAAAAAAGTTTGGGAAAGTGATTCAGGATTTAAACTTGATCGTTTGCTTCGGAAATTTCCTAGCACAGAAGTCCTTTTTAATTCAGGAGTTTAAATTTAATTGATTCAGAAAATTATTGCTTATTAAGATACATTTTCTAGAATTTAGACAGCCTTGGAAATGTTAAATTTTTAAAATGTTAATACCACTTTATAATGCCTTGGTATGGCCACACTTGGAATACTGCATCCAGTTTTGGTTGCCACGATGTAAAAAAGACGTGGAGACTCTAGAAAGAGTGCAGAGAAGAGCAACAAAGATGATTAAGGGACTCGAGGATAAAACATGAAGAATGCTTGCTGGAACTTGGTATGTCTAGTTTAATGAAAAGAAGGAGTAGGGCAGATATGATAGCAGTGTTCCAATATCTCAGGGGCTGCCACAAAGAAGAGGGAGTCAAGCTATTCTCCAAAGCACTGAGGGCAGGACAAGAAACAATGGGTGGAAACTAATCGAGGAGAGAAGCAACTTAGAACTAAGGAGAAATTTCCTGACAGTGAGAACAATTAATCAGTGGAAAAACTTGCCTCCAGAAGTTGTAAATGCTCCAACACTGGAAGTTTTTAAAAAGATGTTGGATAACCATTTGTCAAAAGTGGTGTAGCGTTTCCTGCCTAGGCAAGGGGTTGGACTAGAAGACCTCCAAGGTCCCTTCCAACTCTGTTATTCTAAATGGAGGGGGGGGGGAAATTCAACAGTTTTCTGTAATTAATCCAACTATTTGGTCTTTATTTTATTTTCCCTAACTTAAACATTGGTGCAAAGTGTCTGTTATTGTTAGATATGTTATCACAAGTTTGGAAATCAAAGGCTTTAAGTATTAAAGGGTGATGGATGGAATTGGCAATATTTAGGAGGGTGGGAAATTGCCACAACTGAATGAATGCAACAGTAAAGAGTTTTGAAGATCTCTATATCTGTTTATTCAGAATTTTTAGCTATATTAACATTTTTTTCTAATAAGCAAAAAACCTTTGCATATAAAAATATCTTTTGGCTAAAAATATTGATTGTGAGTGTTTAAAATTTTTGTATTTATATTTGATCCTTTAGATATTCAGAAATAGATGTTTTTATATTTTAAAAAGGTATCCATTTATCTGTTAAGTATTAGCTTTGGTTTTCAGTTGCATTTATTTTTTATCTTTTAGTCAATTCAGTGCCTCTGTGTGTGTGTGTATTTTAATTTTTGTTAGTTGTTTCAATAATAAAAAAAAGGCAGAAAGAATTATTCCAAAGAGAACAAGTTTCAAATGTGCAGAAATAAATCCCCATATCACCCCACTCCATCCTGAATTGATCCTAAAGACATTATGAATCTCCCCAGGAAAGGAATTCTTTTGTTCATTAAAATGTCATACTGGGGAACCTTCCAATGAATACAGATAGTCCTCAAGTTACAACTGTTCATTTATTGACTGAAGATAAGACAGACTCAGAAAAAAGTGACTTATGTAACCTGTTCTTGCACTTTTTTTTTTATTTGATTAATATGCCGCCCTTCTCCGGAGACTCAGGGCGGCTTACAATGCGTTAAGCAATAGCCTTCATACTTTTGTATATTTTACACAAAGTCAGCTTATTGCCCCCCACAAACTGGGTCCTCAATTTACCTACCTTAGAAAGGATGGAAGGCTGAGTCAACCTTGAGCCTGGTGAGATTCGAACTTACAGTAATTGCAGACAGCTGGAGTTAATCAAAATGCACAATGCATTAGTCTGCTGAGCTATCCAGGCTCTCTTTGGATTATCGCACCACCCTTACAGTGACACATGCAACTAAGACACTTGGCAACCTGCCCATATTTACAACTGGTTGCAGGGTGCTGTGTTCATATGATATAAGAAGAATGGAATGGAATGGAATGGATTGGATTGGAATAGAATGGAATGGAATGGAATGGAATGGAATGGAATGGAATGGATTGGATTGGATTGGAATGGAATGGAATGGAATGGAATGGAATGGAATGGAATGGAATGGAATAGAATAGAATAGAATAGAATAGAATAGAATAGAATAGAATAGAATAGAATAGAATAGAATAGAATAGAATAGAATAGGAACAGGAACAGGAACAGGAACAGGAACAGGAACAGGAACAGGAAGGGACCTTGGAGGTCTTCCTGTCCAGCCCCCTGCTCAAGTAGGAGATCCTATACTCCATGATGGCGAACCTATGGCACTTGTGCCACAGGTGGCAAGCAGAGCCCTCTCTGCAGGTACACGAGCCATTGCTCCAGCTCCGCCCCACCGTGCATGCGTGCGTGCTTCCTGCCAGCCAGCTGGTTTTCGGGTCTCTGCTGCACATGTGCTGGGGAGGGAGCACAGACCAGATAGAGAAGAGCAACTGTCCAATACACTTTGCTTGGTTACATGATATGGTTGAGAGGCACTTTTGCTGCCGTGGCCAATTTAAGATGTAGTAGTGGCTACCAGCTCAGCTGGCTTCAGAAAGTTGTTAGGCTAATTTCTGGAAATCCTGAAGATCAGTGGCTCTTAGCCTTGATGGCAGCGGGGCTGCCTTTGAAGGCCATCTCCTGGGAGATGAATGGTCTCTCTTGAGCAGTTGGTGGGCTGCTGTGAAAACAAACTGCTGGACCATGTAGGCCAGGGGTCCAATCCAGCAGGGCATGGCTTATGTTCTTGAGGTGTCTGTGGGGAAATGAGACGGATCAAAGCAACGTATTAGCCATTAGCAAGAAATGGCTTGCTAATTCTGGCAAAACTGGCAAAACTGAGGGAGTGGACAAGAACATCCAGCGTGGAGCTTCATATGGTAAACTAAAGTACCCCTGATAGATAACAGGGATGTGACGCCGTATTCTGTGGGAAAGGTTCTTACCATGACAGAATAAGTTGGAACAATGACTTTCCAACCAGCTGAAGCTACTTTTCGAGCTGTAAACTTCCCGTAGTCATTTGGTTGAGATGAGAAATTAAATCAATCAGTTAATCCATCAAAGTGGCTGCTGAAGACACTATGGATTAACAGTGTGAATTCAACTAAGTCTCCCAGTCCCAATGCCTAAGAAAATAGCCAAGTCTTCAAAAGGTGAGCAAAATTAGGTCTGTCCTAACCTTGGGTGGCAAATATCTATGGAGATTCTCAGTCATCCAGGCTTTTCAAGAGGCAACTGGACTTCTTTGTTTTTCTTTGAAACCGTTTCACTTCTCATCCAAGAAGCTTCTACAGCTCTGACTGGATGGTGGGGAACGGAAGGATTCAGACAGCTGGTCATTTGTTTCCTTTTTATTTTATATTTTTAAAAAAATAATATTTATTAAATTTCCAAAGATCAAAATACACAGTACAAAAAGAAAGATAACATACACAAAATTGTAAGAAAAAAACACACACAACAAAAAATATAAGCAACCAAAAACAAACATATCAAAATTTCAATACTAATAGCAACTTTTCTGCATCGGTATCTCTAGTCTATTTAACCTCTTTAGACAAATTCTACTTCTAAATATCTGTATCTTAAGGGATGTTTTTGTTACGAGATCGAATTGTATATAGAAGTCAAGATAATTTAGATAAAGATGTAAGTTTATCTTTATCTAAGTTATCTTGACTTCTATATACAATTCGATCTCGTAACAAAAACATCCCTTAAGTTTTATGTTTGCTCTCCAACCAGGAATACCATTTATTCCATATTAAATAGCATCCCAACTACAGAAAAGGCCCATTTCCTGGGTCCCACTGACAAATTGAGACCCAGACTATGGCCCTCCCACCCCACTTAATGGACAGGTAGAATCAGCGCGAGTAGGACAATCCTTCAAATACCTGGTACTATGCTACAGTATGTAAGGTTTCATAGACAATAACCAGCACTTTCAATTCCACTTGAAACTTGTATTTAACTGCTCATTAATGGTTTTTGATTCAATGGGAGTTTTTTGGGGGATGTAACAAAGATTCAGTCCTGCAGTCTATAATTTTCTATTTTTTTAAAATTAATGACTTTTGATGAAGAAAAGCATTTCAAAAGAAGACTTTTGAAATGCTCATCAAATTTGCAGATGACATAAAACAGTTGGAAGGTGTCTTAAGGTAGAAGTAAAAATTCAGAGCACTTACAGTAAGTTAAAGAAATGAGCTGGAAATAATAGAACAAAATGTACAATTTATCAGTTTGGTTCCTAAGCAAGTTATCAGCCTATTCCCTAAGAAAGTTTAATCAAGAAACAGAAATGGGCACATGAAAGAACGGGGAATATCTGGTTTGCTAATATTACTTCTGAAAAATATCTCAGAATAACGCTGACTGTAAATAAGTCAACAATGTAGGATGGCTACACAATAGGAAAATGTAACTTTAGGCTCCATCAACAGAAGCAGAGTTTCTAAATTATGGGAAGTAATTGTTGCACTTTATTTCATTTGGCTCAAACCACAGATGAAGTGCTACAACTTAAGAAGGATTCAACAAAAGAGGAAGCCTCTCTCTTCTTCTACACATTTTCTTAAATTACTGAGTAGAGAAGCTATTTTGAAATATTTCTAGGGCGGAGGTGAGAGGCAACTGGCAGTTTTGTACACAAATGATGCTGTTCTGCAGGGATGCTATCTGATAGTAGCCATACTCACGGTTACTAGTAACAAATGCATTTATCATTTGTATGTAACTAAATCAACAGTTAAATATAATGACTTAATATCTTTACTGATACCTTTTTTAGTTTTTTGTCTGGCCCAGAGTCCACTGGAAATGGGTGGAAAATATATCTGAATGAATGAGCCAATGAATAAAATACATTGGATAGATATAAGATAGATAGATAGATAGATAGATAGATAGATAGATAGATAGATAGATAGATAGATAGATAGAGATAGATAGATAGATAGATAGATAGATAGATAGATAGATAGACAGACAGACAGACAGATGATAGATAGATAGATATAGATGGAGGGAGGGAGGGAGGGACGGAGGGAGGGGAGTGGGTGGATGGATGAAGGAAAAGGAGAAAGGAGAGAGGAAAGGAGGAAAAATGAGAGGAGGGAGGGAGGAAGGAATGGAAAGAAAGGGGAGAGGAAGAAGGAAGGAAATGGAGAAAGGAAAGGAGGAAACGGAGGGAGAGAGGGAAGCAGGAAAGAAGGAAGGAAATGGAGAAAGGAAACGAGGAAAAGGAGGGAGAGAAAGAAAAGAAGGAAGGAAATGGAGAAAGGAAAGGAGGAAAAGGAGGGAGAGAAAGAAAAGAAGGAAGGAAATGGAGAAAGGAAACGAGGAAAAGGAGGGAGAGGAAGGAAATGGAGAAAGGAAAGGAGGAAAAGGAGGGAGAGAAAGAAAAGAAGGAAGGAAATGGAGAAAGGAAAGGAGGAAAAGGAAGAAGGAAAGAAGGAAGGAAATGGAGAAAGGAGAGGAGGAAAAGGAGGGAGAGAGGGAGGCAGGAAAGAAGGAAGGAAATGGAGAAAGGAAAGGAGGAAAAGGAGGGAGAGGCAGGAAATGGAGAAAGGAAAGGAGGAAAAGGAGGGAGGAAGGAAAGAAGGAAGGAAATGGAGAAAGGAGAGGAGGAAAAGGAGGAAGAGGCAGGAAAGAAGGAAGGAAATGGAGAAAGGAGAGGAGGAAAAGGAGGAAGGAAAGAAGGAAGGAAATGGAGAGAGGAAAGGAGGAAAAGAAAGAAAGAAAGAAAGAAAGAAAGAAAGAAAGAAAGAAAGAAAGAAAGAAAGAAAGAAAACCTTTCGATTTGCACTTGAGGCTTGTCTCCGGGAGACCCTCCATGAAGCCCCTCAGAAGCCGAAGGGAGCCCAGCGGGGCGGGGGAGCGTCGGGAAAACCTGCTTCCTTCCGAGCTCAAAGCGCTGCCCGGCGCGCCTCCCTTCAGCCTCGACTCGCCGGCCGGGCCGGGCTCCCCTCCGCGCTCCTCCTCCGCTCCGTCCCGCCGGCCAGGAGAGGGCGGCCGCGGATCGCCTCCTGGCTGCCGCCGCCGCCGCCGTCGCCATTGAAGCGCTGAGGGAGCGGAGCCGCCGGGCCTGGCGCCCTGGAGAGAGCCGGCGACCTCCGTCCCGCCGCCCCGACCGGGAGGGAGGCGGCTGCCGCGCGAGTCCAACAGTCCCCCCCGCCCCCAGCCGCTCCTTTCCCCGCAGACCAGCCGGGGAGCCTCCTCCGCGCCCGCCGGCCTCCCCTCCGACGCTTCCGGTACGGTCGGTGGGCTCCCCGGGGCCGCTCGAAACCCGACGGGGCTGCTCGGGTTCATCCATCGCCGGTCCTACGGCTGCCTCACCCGGGCGCTGCGGCGGACGGGAGCGGCGCACGGAGGAGCCCGGCCGAGACTGGCAGTGGCCAAACTTTTACGCCCAGTTGCTGCGTTGTTGACTTCTCTGCGTTCTTCCGTTTTGTGTGTGGCCCCAAAGTCCACGGGAGTTTTGGCTGGCCAAAGACCTGAATGGCTGAGCCAATAAATAAATAATGCATTGAACAGTAAGATGATGATGATGATGATGATAGAGAGAGAGAGAGAGATGATGAAGATAGATACCCGTAGATAGGTAGGGGGAAAGAGAGAGAGGGAGAGAGAGAGAAAGAGAGAGAGAGGGATGGACGGACAGACAGATGATGAAGATAGATACCAGTAAGTAGGTAGGTACGTAGGTAGGTAGAAAGATAGAGAGACGGATGGATGGACGGACAGATGATGAAGATCAGTAGGTAGAAAGAGAGAGACAGACAAACAGACAGACAGACAGACAGATGATGAAGATAGATACCTGTAAGTAAGTAGGTAGGTAGGTAGGTAGAAAGAGAGAGAGAGAGAGAGACGGATGGACGGACGGACAGATGATGAAGATAGATACCAGTAGGTGGGTAGGTAGGTAGAAAGAGAGAGAGAGACAAACAGACATGATGAAGATAGATAACAGTAAATAGGTAGGTGGGTAGGTAGGTAAGTAAGTAGAAAGAGAGACAGACAGACAGACAAACAGACAGAGAGATGATGAAGATAGATACCCCTAAGTAGGTAGATAGGTAGGTAAGTAGGTAGAAAGAGAGACAGACAGACAGACAGACAGACAGACAGAGAGATGATGAAGATAGATACCAGGAAGTAGGTAGGAGGTAGAGAGAGAGAGAGAGAGAGATGAGGAAAGGTAGGAAAGGAGGAAGGAAGAAAGGAAAGGGAGAGGAAAGAAAGAAAAAGGAGGGAACGAAGGAAGAGAAAGAAAGAAAAAAGGGAGGGAGGGAGGGAAGGAAGGAAGGAAAGAAAGAAAGGAGTTTGATGAACGTGCTGCAAACTTTTCGGCCAACCATGGTTTGCAGACTGCGATGGCAAAGCCAAAGCCAGATGGTGTTGCATCTTAGTTGTTTGAAGTGAGCTATAATGGAACCAAACCATCATGGGTTGTGTATAGCAAGTATTGTGGGCCCAACTGGCAAAAGAAAGGTCAGGACTGTATAGATTGGAAACATACAGAAGAGGCCTTCATCCTGCAATGGATAGACAGTGGTTAAGATGATGATGATGATGTTGATGATGATGATGATGATATAGGTTAGTATAAAGTATGGTGTGTCTCTGGCCACTGTGGCCATATAAACCAGATTTTGTGGCTTAGTATCAGCCATGTATAAATCATGATTTAACATGGTTTGCTATACAAATAGTCCTCAACCTACGACCACCATCGAGCCCAAAATTAAGTGAGACGTGATAAGTGAGTTTTTGCCCCATTTTACGACTTTTCCTGCCACCGTTGTTAAGTGAATCATTGCAGTTGTTAAGTTAGTATCACGGATGTTAAGTGAATCTGGCTTCCCCAATGATTTTGCTTGTCAGAAGGTCACAAAAGGGGATTGCATGACCCCGGGACACCGCTACCGTCATAAATATGAGTCACTTGCCACGCATCCGAATTTTGATCATTGCAGGATGGTTAATGGTGATAAGTATGAAAAGCGGTCATAAGTCCCTTTTCTCAGTGCGGATGTAACTTTGCACCATCCCTAAACGAATGAACTACCGTTCGTGCCATCAGATTTGCAAACAAGGTTGTCCTCAATTTATAACAGTTTGTTTAGTGACTGTTGCAGCATCCCCATGGTCACATGATTAAAATTGTAAAATGGGGGCAAAACTCACTTAACAATCAGCTTGTCTAGCAATGGAAACTTTGAGCTCGATTGTGATCGAAAGTCGAGAACGACCTCTAGGGAGTGGTGGTATTGAGACGGTTCTATCCGGTTCGGGCGAATCAGTCGTGGCGGCTACAGGAGGCTCTGCCTACCCGCCCGGATGTCATCATGTCCTGTTTTTGACACTCTGCGCATGCGTGGAAGGCCCTGCGCATGCGCAGAGATGGGCGTGCTCACATTTGTGAACAGGTAGCAAAGGTAAGTGAATGCCACTCCTGCCTCTAGGCCAGTGATGGTGAACCTTTCCAGCACCGAGTGCCCAAACTGGAACGCACGTGCACTGGACCACTGGAAACCCAAAGAATAGCTGACTGGCGTACACATGCCTGTTTTCTGGCCATTTTTCTGGCTGTTTTCAGACTGTTTTCAGTGTTTTCAGACCGGTTTCAGGCCGGTTTTGGGCCATTTCAGGCCATTTTTCGGGCCTGAAAAAAATGGCCCTGAAAATGGCCCAACAAAGGCCTTTTTTTGGCCGTTTTCAGGCCATTTTCCAGTGCTCCGGCGCCTGCGAATATCAGCTGGCCAGCGCGTGCCCACAGAAGAGCAGCTGGCAATGGTGCGCGTGCCCACAGAGAGGGCTCTGCGTGCCACCTTTGGCAAGTGCCACAGGAGCCTTGGTGGAGCAGCGGACTAAAGTGCTGTTAAAGTAGCACTTAGCTGCCAGCTGCCTGCAATTACTGCGAGTTCAAATCTCACCAGGCTCAAGGTTGACTCAGCCTTCCATCCTTCCGAGGTAGCTAAAATGAGGACCCGGATTGTGGGGGTAATAAGCTGACTTTGTATAAAAAAGAACACCGCTTAGGGGGGGCCAAAAGCCCTACTAAGCAGGTATATACAAAAGTATGAAGGCTATTGCTTAACGCATTGTAAGCCACCCTGAGTCTCCAGAGAAGGGCGGCATATAGATTGAACCAATAAACAATAAAGTGTGCCATAGGTTCACCTTTCACGGCTCTAGGCCTAGCTAGATCTCCGGCACCATTCGGAAGATCAAAAGTGAACCCATCTGCCTACCATCTTGTTTTCCAGAAGACCTGTGGCTAAATCTCAGTTGGCCAGGATTGACCAAAGAAGAAAAGAGATGAAACAAGGAAGGCAAAGAACCGCCACATCCCATCACGAAGGACCAGAAGATGTCGAAAACTTGAGCTGTGCTGTTCGGTTGGAATATATGACAGACGGTTTACAAGGGGCTGGATCTCAAGAGGGCCAAAGGGAGACTTGCAAGACGATGCAACAGCGCTGGGAAACCCAGTGGCAAGAGTTCCTCAGGACACTTCAACCCAGTCAACCCGGGGCAGGAAATCTTAATACCTCAGAGGCCTCCCCCTGGGAAGACCCCAAGGCCTTCTTGGCCTCCTTTGAGCAGGTGGGCCAAGCCTGTCGTTGGCCCAGAGGAGAGTGGGTGGCCCGTCTCCTTCCCGCTTTGAGCGGAGAAGCTGAGGAGGCTTTCCAGAGCTTGGAACCCAGAGACCGGGAAGACTACGCCAAAGTGAAGGCCGCCATCTTGAGAGAGGAAGCCATCAAGACGGAGGCGCAACGCCAATACTTCAGGCAGTTTTGCTGCCGGGAGGTGGAAGATCCCCGAAGGATCCATACCCAACTCCAGGAGCTTTGCCACCAGTGGTTGAGGCCGGAGAGACGCACCAAAGAGCAGATTCTGGAGCTGCTGATCCTGGAGCAGTTCCTGGCCAGCCTCCCATCGGATCTTCAGAGCTGGATCCGAGCTGGAGGACCGGACACGTGTTCCCAGGCGGTGGCTCTGGTGGAGGACTTCCTGTTGAACCAGCAGGAGGACGAAACCAGGAAATGGCAGGTCAGTTTTCATTTCTGGAGTTGTTTTTTACGGCGCGGAGTTGGATTCAGAATCCGTCCTCGACTTATGACTGCAACTGAGCCCAAATTTTCCATTGCTAAACAAATGTTCCATTGCTCCACAAACACATCGGTACAGTAACTGAGTCGTGTGCAGCCTTTTTCGACATGGTTGCTAAGTGAATCATTACAGTTATTAAGAGAAGCTTGCAGCTGTTAAGCCGATCCAGCTTCTCCCATGGACTTTTCTTGTCAGAAGCTCCCTAGGAACAGTGCAAATGGCGGTCACTTGAACCCAGGGGGCTGTAACCATTGTAAAAACATGCCAATTGCCCGGCACTCGAAGTTTGCTCACGTGATTGGGGAATGTTGCAATGGTCATAAGTGTGAGAACTTGTCATTAGTCATTTTTTTTCTGTGCCGCTGTAAGGTTGAATGCTCCTTAAACAAATGACTGTAAGTCAAGGATTACTTGTACACACACACACACACACACACACACACACATATATATTTATTTGTAGGTCTTTGGTTATTCGGGTCTTCTCCCGCATAGAATTGGAAGTATCTTGGCGACGTTTCGACGAAGTCTCATTCGTCATCTTCAGGCTGGTGTTCTCGGCTTCGTGCTTCCAGGAGCTCCTGGAAACAGGAAGCCGAGAACACCAGCCTGAAGATGACGAATGAGACTTCGTCGAAACGTCGCCAAGATACTTCCAATTCTACGCGGGAGAAGACCCAAATAACAAAGACCTACATACAAACACCCGCGAAAACCTCAGAAAAGATATATTTATTTATTTATTTATTTATTTATTTATTTATTTATTTATTTATTTATTTATTTATTTATTTAGCTTATATGCTGCCCTCTCTCTGACGAGGACTCAGGGCGGCTCACAGAAATAAAACAGGTAAATAAATCAATATTTAAATGTTAAAACTATTAAAATTCCCCTTAAAAAAACCCTTCAGTCCCATCTGGCCTAGCGAAATAACCATGTCTTAAGGTCACGGCGGAAGGAGCGCAGGTCAGAGGCCATCCAGAGCTCCAGGGGGAGTTGATTCCATAAAGTAGGTGTGCCCACAGAGAGCCCGTTCTCTAGGAGTCGCCAGTCAACACTGCCTGGCCGATGGCACTCCAAGAAGGCTCTCCCTATGGGAACGCACTGGGTGATGGGGAGCTGTCGCTGGCCGCAGATGGTCCGTCAGGTACCCCGGATCTAAGCCATGTAGGGCTTTATAGGTGATAACCAGCACCTTGAATCTCACTCGGAGGGCAACCGGTAGCCAATGCAGGTCGCGCAGGAGGGGTGTAACATGAAAATGTCGGGACACTCCCATCACAACGTAGCTCACCAAAAGGTGCTTTTTCAATAGGCAACTGGACTTCCTTTGTTTTGCGCGAAGACATTTGAAACCATGGTTTGAGAGAGGGCTCAAAGTGGCCATCTGGAGCCGTGGTGGCGCAGTGATTAGAGTGCAGTACTGCAGGCTTCTGCCGGCTGCCTGCACAATTTGGCAGTTCGAATCTCACCAGGTTCAAGGTTGACTCAGCCTTCCATCCTTCCAAGGTCGGTAAAGTAAGGACCCACGTTGTTGGGGGCAATAGGCCGACTCTAAACCACTTAGAGAGGTTTAGGGCTGTAAAGGACTGCAAAGTGATATACAAGTCTAAGTGCTATTCAGGGGTGGGATTCAGCTGGTTCAGACCGGTTTGGGCGAACGGATGCTAATTTTACATCTGGTTCACTGAACTGGTAGTTGCAAGGACTGGCTGTCCCCCCCCCCGCCCCCCGGAGTCTCCAAGCAGCCCATTTTATATGCCAGGTTAGTGCAGCATCCGGGCGAAGGCTCTGGGAAGGTCTACCTATGATGTCTACCTAAGAGTCTGGGAAAGTCTACCTAAGAGCCTGGTTTAGCTCTGCAGACTAAAGCACCATAATTAACATCCAGCTGTCTGCAATTACACCAGTTCACATCTCACCAGGCTCAAGGTTGACTCAGCCTTCCATCTTTTCTAAGGTAGGTAAATTGAGGACCCAGTGTGTGGGGGCAATAAGCTGACTGTATAAATATACAAACGTATGAAGGCTATTGCTTAATGCATTGTGAGCCGCCCTGAGTCTTCGGAGAAGGGCGGCATATAAATCAAATTTAAAATAAAAATAAAAATAAATAAATGTCAATTACAGGCCTCTCTCATCTTTTTAAGTGGGAGAACTTGCACAATTGGTGGCTGACTCAATACTTTTTTGCCCCACTGTACAACACTTAGTGAGAGTCGTAGGATACTAATTAAGCAATCAACATAACTCGTACTTGGAAACTAAATAAAACAATATAAATCGTAAAGATACAAGCAACAAAGTTACAGTCGTAAATAGAAAAGGAGACAGGTAATAGGAAAGATGAGAATAGCAATAGTAATACTGCCTTACTAAATGGTTTTGACAGTGTTGTGGGAATAAGTTGTTTAGCAGTGATGGCATGGGGGAAAAAGTGTCCTTGTGTCTAGTTGTTGATTTATTTACTATTTATTATAAATAATTGTTTATTTTATAATTTATTTATAATTATATTATAATTATAAATAAATTATATATTTTATAAATGGTTGTTTATTTATTATTTATTAATTCAATTTGTATGCCGCCTCTTTCCGAAGACTCAGGGCAAAGACTTGTTCTGACACGCAGTGCCCTATAGCAGGGGTCTCTAACCTTGGCCATTTTAAGCCTGGGGGACCAACTCCCAGAAATCCCCAGCCAGCAGCTGGCTAAGGAATTCTGGGAGTTGAAGTCCGCCAGGCTTAAAGTTGTCAAGGTTGGAGACCCCTGCCCTATAGCGTTGTTTTGAGGGTAGAAGTTGAAACTGTTTATGTTTATGTCCAGGATGCAAGGGGTCTGTAGATATTTTCCCAGCCCTCTTTTTGACTCTGCAAGTGGCAATCCCATAACTGTGGGGATGGTGCAACGGCCAGAAGTTTGAGGACCAGTCATAGGTTCCATAGATTCGTTCAGCTCTGTCACAACTTCAAAGCGTCATTGAGCAAGTGGTCATTAACCGAGGACTATTTGCAAAATTAACTTGTTCAAAACAGCCTAAATCTCGTCACATTCCCAAAATCTCAACAGATTTCAGGGACACTCAAACCTGGTGAGATTTGATGATATTTATTTATTTATTTATTTGTCAGATTTAAATGCCGCCCTTCTCCCGTAAGACTCGGGGCGGCTCACAACAATAAAACAACCCGACAATAGATAAAATTAAATAATATTGAAAACCAATTTAAAATCCCCAAATCCCCAAGTTAAAATCCACGGCAGATCAGGGAAGTTGCTGAAAGAGTCATGACTTTAGGTTGGCGCGGAAGGTGCAGATGTCGGGGGCCATCCGGAGCCCGGTGGGTAACCCATTCCAGAGGGTCGGTGCGACCACAGAGAACGCCCTCATCCTGGGGACCGCCAGCCAACACTGTCTGGCTGAGGGGACCCAGAGGAGGGCAACCGTATGTGAGCGCACTGGGCAATGGGAGGCCGGTAGAAGGTGATCCTGCAAATATTTATTTTATTGTTTATTATTTATTGGTTCGATTTATATGCCGCCCTTCTCCAGAGACTCAGGGCGGCTTACAATGCGTTAAGCAATAGCCTTCATACTTTCGTATATACCTGCTTAGTAGGGCTTTCGGCCCGCCCTAAGCGGTGTTCTTTTTTCTACAAAGTCAGCTTATTGCCCCCACAATCCGGGTCCTCATTTTACCTACCTCAAAAGGATGGAAGGCTGAGTCAATCTTGAGCATGGTGAGATTCGAACTTGCAGTAATTGCAGGTAGCTATTTAACAGCACTTTAGTCTGCTGTGCCACCAAGGCTGTTATAATACCCCAGGCCCATGCCATGAAGGGCTTTATAGGTGAGTACCAGCACCTTGAAGCGGATCCGGAGGACCACCGACAACCAGTGCAGCTCACGCAATAGTGGTGTTATATGGGAGTAGCGGGACGCACCCATAACTACTTGCGCAGCCGCATTCTGGACCAGTTGGAGCCTCTGGGTGCACCCCAAGAGCAGCCCCATGTAGAGGGCATTGCAGTAATCCAACCGAGAGATAATGATAGCATGAGTGACCGTACGGAGGGCGTCCCTGTCTAGAAAAGGGTGTAAATGGCGCACAAGGTGAACCTGTACAAATGCCCCCCTTGTCATGGCCGTTAGATGGTCCACTAAAGACAGCCGTGAATCAAGGAGGACGCCAAGATTACGAACGCTTTCCGAGGGAGCAAGACACTCCCCTCCCATCAATAGTGATGGGGGAGCTAAATCATGGGATGCCGGTATCCACAGCCACTCTGTCTTGGAGGAGTTGAGCCTGAGCCTGTTGGAGATAGTTGGAGATCAGCCATTTTTTTTAAAAAAAAAGTGTGAATAATGTTGGGGTTCCATGAACAGCCGCAGGAGTTGTGCAAAAGCCAAGTTGCAGGGCGCGTTTGCTAGAGCAGCGGACCTTAACTTTTGGGGCGCCAGGTACTGGTTCTGTGGAGAGAGGTTTTTCCGCGGACCAGAGGGGGGTGATTTCACATATTGCTGCATCCCGCGGATGGGACTTTCGCTTGTTTCCCCAGCCCTGTTTCTGGCATGCCGTGGCCTGGTGCCTGTCCGTGGACCGGGTGTTGGGGACCCCTGTGCTAGGGGACCCACAGATCCTGGTCATTCCTGGCTTTTCTAACGGACCTCGATAGTTTTCAATAAAGTAGTGATTTCATTAAAATAGGGGTGTCAAACTCAAAGTCAGGTGGCCAGATCCAGCCCACAGAATGCTTAGATGGGGAACTCATCAAATTTGCAGATGACGCCAAGCTAGCAGAAATAGCCAACACTCCAGAAGATAGGCTCAAGATACGGAAGGATCTTGACAGACTTGAACATGGGGCGCTATCTTAACAAAATGAATGTCAGAGTTCCAGAAAATCCCCTAACTCCAAGTAAAACTCTGAAGCAAGCCTCTTTCAAAGTTCTATTTATTCTATTTATTATTATTAAATTATATAAAATTATTTATTATTATTAAATTATATTAAATTAAATAGAAATTATTCTATTTAGGTCAGCTGGCACATCTGGGAAAACCCGAATCTGAGAGGTCCGGCTTTTCCCTCAGTAAATCAAACCCCCCCCCCAAACCATCCCCTCACTCCTCAGTCGATCACATGCTCCAATCAACCACCGTCCCATCTCGAGACATCCCTCCGATCACTCCTTCTCCAGATGCTGGATCGGCCTGACCTTGACCGACAGGAAGAATGTTATTATGTCTACCGACAACCCCTCTACTAAATCCCCCCTCCCATTTTCCCACATATGAGAAGGCGACAACATGGAAGCTTCCGGCCTAATATGGCTTCCAAAGCTGACAATGAAATGCAATGGTGAAAAAAGTAAGGTTCTACATTTAGGCAAGAAAAACAAAATGCACAGGTACAGTGTAGGTGGTACCTCGCTCAATAGTAGTAACTGTGAGAGGGATCTTGGAGTCCTAGTGGACAACCATTGAAATATGATCCAGCAGTGTGTAGCAGCTGCCAAAAAAGCCAACACATCCTAGGCTGCATAAACAGAGGGACAGAATCAAGATCACTTGAAGTGTTAATACCACTTTATAAGGCCTTGGTAAGGTCACACTTGGAATACTGCATTCAATTTTGGTCGCCACAATGTAAAAAAGATGTTGAGACTCTAGAAAGAGTGCAGAGAAGAGCAACAAAGATGAGTAGGGGACTGGAGGCTAAAACATACGAAGAACGATTGCAGGAAGTGGGTATGTCTAGTTTAATGAAAAAAAGGACCAGGGGAGACATGATAGCAGTGTTCCAATATCTCAGGGGTTGCCATAAAGAAATGGGAGTCAAGCTATTCTTCAAAGCACCTGAGGGCAGGAGAAGAAGCAATGGGTGGAAACTAATCAAAGAGAAGCAACCTAGAACTAAGGAGAAATTTCCTAGCAGTTAAAACAATTAATCAGTGGGACAACTTGCCTCCAGAAGTTGTGAATGCTCCAACACTGGAAGTTTTTAAGATGATGTTGGATAACCATTTGTCTGTAGTGTTGTAGGGTTTCCTGCCTAAACGGGATTGGACTAGAACAGGAGTCAGCAACCTGCAGCTCTGGAGCCGCATGTGGCTCTTTCACTCCTGCTGCGGCTCACTGTCACTCAAAATATGCATCACAACTGCCAATGTGTGACACCTGCCAGCACACAATTTATTGAGCTTTTCAACCTCCGGTAGGCCAAGCATAGATAAATCCAAGAAAAGAAAAGCTTCAGAAGAAAATAGACCGTTTAATTCAACGACATACGTTAGTTTTGTGGCTGCTCAAGAAGTCCGGCACGGGACGGATTTTGTGGCTCCCTGTGTTTTCTTTTCTGTGGGAAATGGGTCCAAATGGCTCTTTTATAGGGTTTAAGGTTGCAGACCCCTGGACTAGAAGACGTCCAAGGTCCCTTCCAACTCTGTTATTCTATTCTATCTGGCCCACAGGATCACCCTGGAGACAGCGAAGGATCGGTTTGCGGTCCCTCTGCCTGTGGAAACGGAGCTCGGGAGGGCTACACAGGGCCCTCCCAAGCTCTGTTTTTGTTGGCAGAGGGATGCAGGAGGCCATCACAGTTGAAAACGGAGCTCGGGAGCCTGTTTTCTCTGACAGAGCGTTCAGGCCACCACAGGCACCCCTGACAGGAGTGACGTTGAGCTGGCCACACCCACCCTGGCCACACCCATTCTGCCCCCCCCCCCCCAGGTCAAGCACAACCTTGATGTGGCCCTCAATGAAATTGAGTGTAGGAGTCTGCATTTGTGCAGGAATTTTCCTATCTTGGATGGCAAACCTCAGATAAGGAAAATTCCTTGCATCTAGGCAGGATTTGGCATTAGTAAATAAGACCCTAAGTCTGTAAACAGGAGGAAAGGAAATGCAATATATGTGTATTAGACTTTAATTACAGCTAACATTGTAAGTGCTTAAGCAAAGCAGTAATGATTAACTAAAGATCCTAGTTACCTGGAATATTCTGTGAGCCAATGATATGCTGCCAAGTACGCTGTAACTTGAAAGTAACGAACTATATAATGTCACTATGTAAGACAATAAAATCACCACATACATCCTCAACCTTTGTGTGTGTGTGGTCACTCTACAATCGAGTTTGACACCCCTGCCTTAAAAGGTTGGGAGCCAAGAAATTTAGGGTTCAGTGCTGCAGAAACCTCAAATCCGTTGTCTTTTCCTTCTTCTTTTTTTAATGTGGGGTTTTTTTTCTTTTTGTTGCTTGTTTCTCCGGATCGCTGCAGGAGGTGTGCCTGGGTTCTCTGGAAGTGGAGGAGGAGGAGGAGAATCTGGACCCTGGAAATGGGCCGATCTACAAAGAAGGCGAGCTAAACAGCCTTCAAACTGGGGAGACCAGTTTGCTAGGTAAAGATCCCTAAGTAGAGGTCTGCGGACGAGTGTTTCTCAACCTCGGCAGCTTGAAGATGGGTGGACTTCAACTCCCAGAATTCCCCAGACAGAAATGCTCAGGGGCTGGGGGACATATAGAGATGGCCAGTTGCGTACAGGTTGCGTGCAGCTCAAGTAGTAGTGCTGCCTATCTAATCAACCAAGAAATGAATAGAATATCTGATTTTGCTTTCTAAAATCCCCTCCCACCCTTTACAGACAGTGGAATTAAATGCCCAAGTCATGCTAGTTCGTTGCTTTCTCTGGAAGGACCAGAAAGGAGTGAAGCTGAACAAAATGAGGTAGGTGATATTTTTCTGCCTGCCTGCCTTTATCTCTTTCTCTCTGTTTCATTTATCAATCCCTTTCTCTCTCTATCTCTACCTATCTGTCTATATTTATCTAACATCTATCTCTTTGCTTATCTCTCTCTGTAAGCTATCTATCAATCTATCTCACTATCTATCTCTTTATCTGTTTATCTCTATCAATCTTTTTGTTTATCTCTGTGTATCTCTCAAGCTTTATATCTGTCTATATTTGTCTATCATCTATCAATCTCTTTCTATCATCTATCTCTCTATCTCTCTCTCTATCTGCCTATCTATCTGTCCATCCATCCATCATAACTTTATTTCTGTCTATATTTGTCTGTCATCTATCAGTCTCTTTCTATCATCTATCTATCTGTCCGTCCATTCATTCATCCATTCATCCATCCATCCATAACTATATATCTCTATCTGTCTATATTTGTCTATCATCTATCAGTCTCTTTCTATCATCTATCTATCTATCTATCTATCTATCTATCTATCTATCTATCTATCTATTTATCTATCTATCTATCTGCCTATCTGTCCATCCATCCATCGTAACTTTATCTCTGTCTATATTTGTCTATCATCTATCAGTCTCTATCATCTATCTGTCTATCTATCTATCCATCCATCCATCATAATTATCTAACTTTCTATATTTGTCTATCATCTATCAATCTTTTTCTATCATCTGTCTATCTATCCATCCATCCATCCATCATAACTTTATCTATCTCTATCTGTATATTTGTCTATCATCTATCAGTCTCTTTCTCTGTCTCTCTTTCTTATTTATACATCTCTGTTTCTCTTTCTCTCGTCAAATTTATTGACCACCTATTTTACCGCAGGATAACTTTGAGGGGCTTCCATATTTTGTTACATTACTTGCTTAATGACCACATCATTCACTTAAGAACTGTGATGATTTGCTTAACAACTGTGGCAAAAAAGATAAAAAATGACACGACTCATTTAACAACCACTTTGCTTAGCAATGGAAATGCTGGCCTCCATTGCAGCCGTAAGTCAAGGACTTCCTGTAGTCCTTTCACAACATAAGAGCCGTGGTGGTGCAGTGGTCAGATTGCAGTACTGCAGCCTACTTAAAGTGACTGCTGGCTGCCAGCAGTTTGGCAGTTCAATTCCTGACCGGCTCAAAGTTGATTCAGCCTTCCATCCTTCCAAGGTCAGTATAATGAGGACCCAAATCATTGGGGAAAATATGCTGACTCTGTAAACCGCTTAGAGAGGGCTGTAAATCACTGTGAAGCAGTGATCAGTCTCTCCTGATTGACCTGGTCCTGCTTCAGGACATTTCTGATCTATGACGATGGACCTATGCCATGCCCCCCATTCTCTTGTCTGCTATTTGTTGGATGCTCCCTAGGTCTTCGCTTCTTGCCCTGCGAGATTCCCCCCTCTCGCGGGTTTGGCCCTCTACGTT
The DNA here is from genome assembly GCA_030761175.1 of Masticophis lateralis. NCBI lineage: Eukaryota > Metazoa > Chordata > Lepidosauria > Squamata > Colubridae > Masticophis > Masticophis lateralis. The sequence goes on from JAUDYJ010000002.1 coordinate 15,804,465, forward strand.
ATCGAGGGCCTACCTTAATGACGGGTTTTGGGACCCCGAGAGGTGGCATGTAAAAAAACGGGGATTGAGGGGTTTTTTAAGGACTTTTTAAACTGGTGTTTTAGGGGGTTCTGGGGTGGGGGAGGGTGCGGGTTTGGGGGAAAACTTAGGGGGGAAAGGGACAGGCCAGGTAGTCTCGGATGCCATTTGGGGTCTAGTTTCTGGAGGTAAGAGAGCTCTTACTGAGCCCTCGGCTGAGGGTCATGTGATAAATACGCTATGTGGGAGGGGCAGATATGGCGAGAGCAGGGGACCATATCGTGTGGTGGGGGCACGCACTCGCTGCCTTCGAGCGATTGCTTGCCCCGGTCCCCAGAGCTATTCCTGTTCCCCGGGTTGTCTAGAGTCTCAGGACCCGGGGCTCCGGCTGCTGTTATGCAATGCGAGGTCCGTTGTAAATAAAGCCCCTCTCATATGTGACCTTCTTCAAGAGGGGGGTGCGGACCTGGCTGGTATCACCGAGACCTGGTTGGGCCACGAGGGGGGGGTTCCCCTCGTGGAGATGTGCCCACCGGGTTTCCTTGCATTCCACCAGCCGAGAAGCCCAGGGCAGGGGTGGGGGAGTAGCGGTCATTATTAAGGAAGGTCTGGGTCCGAGGGAGGCCACTGTACCTCAGATAGCCGGGTGTGAGTCCACCTTTGTGAGATGGGGTCCTGGTGGGCAGATGGGTCTGTTAGTCACGTACCTGGCTCCCTGCCACGTGGCAACGACCCTGCCCGAGCTTCTCAATGTTATAGCCGAGGTGGCGGTTGATACTCCCAAGCTTATAGTTATGGGGGATTTCAACCTGCCATCTATCGGTGAAACATCTGAGATGGCTCGGGAGTTCATGGCTTCCATGACGGCCATGGACCTGACCCAGGTAATTCAGGGCCCGACTCACATTGGTGGACACACCCTGGACTTAGTTTTTGTCTCTGGTCAGTGGTTGAGTGGTCATGATATTGGGGATATAGGTGTGGAACCCTTGTCATGGACTGACCACTCGCTCCTTCGACTCGACTTTCTGACTGCTGCACCCCACCGCAGGGAGGCGGAACCAACTAGGTGGTTCCGCCCCAGGCGCCTGATGGATCCTGATAGGTTCCAGACGGAGCTTGGGCCATTTCCTGAGACACTGACACGCGACTCGGCTGAGGACCTGGTGGCTGCTTGGGATAGGGCAGCCGGTGGGGCCTTGGACCGAGTCGCGCCTTTGCGGCCTCTGACCCGGCGCCGAACTCACTTATCTCCTTGGTTTACCGAGGAGCTGAGGGAGATGAAGCGCCGGAAAAGACGCCTAGAGAGCGGTTGGAGGGCCAGTCGCTCTGAATCTGACTTGACACTAGTAAGAGCTCATATTAAGACTTACTTAGTGGCAATAAAAGCGGCGAAATCTAATTATTTCGCCGCTCTTATCGCATCATCAGATAATCGCCCAGCCGCCCTGTTTAGGGTGACCCGCTCCCTCCTTCATCTGGGAGCGCGGGAGGATCCCTTGCAGGGACGTGCTGAGGATTTTGTTCAATATCTGGATGATAAAATAACTCAGATTCGGGATGAGCTGGCCACTGACTGGGTTAGTTCAGGCGAGGTGACTGAGCCCAGTCTTGAGAGTGTTATCTGGGCTGAGTTCGATCCTGTGGCTCCCGAGGACGTGGACAGGATCCTGGGAAGACTGAACGCCACCACATGTTATTGGACCCGTGTCCCTCCTGGTTGGTGCTGGCCTCCCGGGAGGTTACACGAGGCTGGCTCCAGGAGATTATAAATGCTTTTTTGAGTGAGGGTGTCCTACCAGCCGCTTTGAAGGAGGCGGTGGTGAGGCCCCTCCTCAAGAAGCCCTCCCTGGACCCAGCTGTTTTGGCAAATTATCGTCCTGTCTCCAACCTTCCCTTCCTAGCGAAGGTTGTTGAGAGTGTGGTGGCGTGGCAGCTCCCCCAGTACCTGGATGAAGCTGTCTATTTAGACCAGCTCCAGTCCGGCTTCAGGTCTGGTTACAGCACCGAAACGGCATTGGTCGCGTTGGTGGATGATCTCTGGAGGGCCCGGGGTAGGGGGTACTCCTCTATCCTGGTGCTGTTAGACCTCTCAGCGGCTTTTGATACCATCGACCATGGTATCATGTTGCGCCGGTTGGAGGGATTGGGGGTGGGGGGCACCGTTCTGCGGTGGTTCTCCTCCTACCTCTCCGACCGGTCGCAATCGGTGTTGACAGGGGGGCAGCGGTCGACCCCGAGGCACCTAGTGTGTGGGGTGCCACAAGGGTCGGTCCTCTCGCCCCTTCTGTTCAACATTTATGTAAAGCCGCTGGGTGAGATCATCCGTGGTTTTGGGGTGGAATTCCATCAGTACGCTGATGACACTCAGCTGTACATCTCCACCCCAGACCACCCCAACGATGCCGTGGAAGTGATGTCCCAGTGCCTTGAAGCTGTGCGGGTCTGGATGGGGAGAAACAGGCTTCGACTCAACCCCTCCAAGACCGAGTGGCTCTGGCTGCCGGCGTCCCGATATAGCCAACTGACTCCATCGTTGGTTATTGGGGGCGAATCATTGGCCCCCACGGAAAGGGTGCGCAACTTGGGCGTCCTCCTGGACCCACGGCTGTCTTTAGAGGAGCATACGACAGCTGTGGCCAGGGGAGCTTTTTATCAGGTTCGCCTGATACGCCAGTTGCGGCCCTTTCTAGATCGGGACTCCCTACGCACAGTCACTCAGGCGCTCGTCACGTCTCGCCTGGACTACTGTAATGCTCTCTACATGGGGCTCCCCTTGGGATGCATCCGGAGGCTTCAGCTGGTACAGAATGCGGCCGTGCGGGGGATTATGGGAGCGACAGGGCGCTCCCATGTGACACCTCTCCTGCGTGAGCTGCATTGGTTGCCGGTTGACTTCCGGGTGCGTTTCAAGGTGTTGGTAATCACCTTTAAAGCGCTCCATGGCTTAGGACCAGGGTACTTACGGGACCGCCTTCTGCCACCTATGGCCTCCCACCGGCCGGTTCGCTCCCACAGAGAGGGCCTCCTCAGGGTGCCGTCAGCCAGACAGTGCCGGCTGGCGACCCCCAGGGGGAGAGCGTTCTCTGTGGTAGCTCCCACCCTCTGGAACGATCTCCCTCCAGATCTGAGGACAATCACTGACCTCCGGACTTTTCGTCGGGCTCTGAAGACTTATCTCTTCCAACTTGCCGGACTTGCCTGATCCCTCCTATTTTTTAAACTATTTTTTAAACTTTTTAGAGTTTTAGAGTTTTATTTGGTTTTACATTTCAGCCTAAATTTATATTGGTTTTAGTACGTTTTAACTTTTTTGTATTTGTATTGGTTTTAAATTGGCTGTTCACCGCCCTGAGTCCGGAAGGAGAAGGGCGGTATAGAAATTTAATAAATAAATAAATAAATAAATAAATATAAGTCTAATCGCTATTGCTATTGCTATCCCATTTTGATGGCTCACTCATATACCTTCCCCATTCTCAAGGTTAGCATGACATCCCTTCATCGATTTCATCAAGTTAAGTGATGGCTGTATTCTTGTTTGTAGGGATCAATGAGCCTCCAAGAGACAGGAGCTCCTCTGCAGACAATGGAGCAGGGTCTCATCCAGCCGGGTCAACGGACCATATTTTGGCAAGTCCTGCAGGAGGAGAACGGCAACACGGATTGTTTCAGTAGGTGCTTGTGAGCGCACTGAACGTCAACACAAGTGGCTGCGTTCTTGCAACCAGGGAACACACATGTGCTGTTCTGACCTAGGCTTCCTTAGAAAGTATAACACGCAATCTTAGCCCGACAAAACCTCTTTTATTTATACGACTGTAAATTACTTCCATTTACAGTCCGCAAGGCTTGATAAACAGTCTTTCAGAGGAAGGTTATCAACACCCACCTATCTCACGTGGAACGCTGCCAGAGAGTTAATTTCCAGACGCAGGACAAGGCCAAACTTGGCACAGAGTCACAAACAGAATTTTCAAATCTTGAATCGGCCAGATGAACTAATTGCTTCCTGCAAAAGCTTACGTCCCGTTTGCTCTTCTTTTATATCTTATGGGAAAAGCCAATCCTCTCCAATCCTTACTCCCAAGTCAACCCTGTTTTCTTAATTGTTCTTGTTGTCTGGCAGCTCTGTGCATGCACACACTGACAACAGGCTCCCGCTGTTCTTCTGCCTCCCTTCTGTCAGATTCTGGAGGCTGCACATAAATATCAGATGGCCTTGGCCCCCTCTCTGCCTCCGATGCAGAGCCCTCATCCGAGCTTTCCCCAGCCCCCAGGACTGGCCCATGTTCCTCCCCAACCTCCTCACTGTCCGACTCTGAGCGATGGAACTCACAAAAGTGATCAAAACGGAAGACTTAAAAATATCCCTTTTTTTTGTTCCTTCAGGTGTCAAGAACAGAAACTGGATCAAAATGGAAACTTCTTTATATGGCGGAAACGATCCAGAGGAGACCTCCAGGACAACGGCCCAGATCAACACAGGGAATGTGTCAATGGAGGATGACATGCAGAAGGAAGGATGTGAGTCAAACAGCGGGTAGGGAGGGGAACTTCTACACATTCAGGATAAATCCAGAAAACCTTCAGAAAAACTTGCAGCTGTTTGTTTACTTACAACAGACCCTCAATAGAATAGAGTAATTATAATTATAATCAGAATCAGAATTAGAATTTCTTGACCCAAAGGTGCTTTTCAAAAGACAACTGGACTTTCATGTTGTTTTTTAACCTTGAAAACATTTTCAAACATTTTCGAAGAAAAATAAAACCAAGAAAGTCCAGATGCCTTTGGGAAAAAGCACTTTTAGGATAGTGGTGGAATTTAAAATTTTTTACTACCGGTTCTGCGGGCATGGCTTGGTGGGTGTGGTGTGGCTTGGTGGGCGTGGCAGGGGAAGGATACTGCAAAATCCCCATTCCCACCCCACTCCTGGGGAAGGTTACTGCAAAATCCCCATTCCCACCCCACTCCAGGGAGAAAGATATTGCAAAATCCCCATTCCCACCCCACTCCAGGGAGAAAGATATTGCGAAATCTCCATTCCCACCCTGCTCTGGGGCCAGCCAGAGGTGGTATTTGCCGGTTCTCCAAACTGCTCAAAATTTCCGCTACCAGTTCGTCAGAACCTGTCAGAAACCTGCTGGATTTCACCTCTGCTTTGGGACAACCATGACCTGGACGGTTGAGAATCTCTATTGACATTCTTTTCTTCTTTCTTCAGGTGACAGCCGAGGTTGGATCAAGATGGAAAATTCTCAGCGGGCAGAGTTTGTGCTGGAAGACACACCCAGGACTTCAGCAGACAAGGCCCAGTGGACGTTTCCTGCCCCCTCTAATATTCACGGACTGAGGTGGGAATTCCAAGTGGATAAGACGTCAACAAAGGGGAAGAATGAATGGTGTGGCCTCTCAGATGATCTTACAACAGCCGCCGAGAAGAACCCCACCGCGCAGGCAGAAGGGGGAAAGGGCCTGCTGCCGAAGCAGGGACGAAAATGCTGTTACAAATCAGGATTTGTGGAACTGCAAGGGAAACCCTGCCCACATCCCTCTTTGGAGGAAACGATCCAGCAGGAATGTTACTTGGATAAACATCATTCAGCTGAGCAAGAAGCTGAACCCTTGGGGGTGAGGAAAGACTTCCACCTGGGAGCTGATTTGACGGGGCACCCGAAAAGTCACCCGGAGGAGGAACCTCGCGAATGCCCGAAGGATGAGAAAGACGGTAAAAACCGGAAGGCTGTAAAGAGAGATCAAGGCATTCAGACGGAAGGGAAGCGGTATCGGTGTGCCCAGTGTGGGAAATCCTTCCGACACAGACAGACGTTGACCAAACACCAGAAGATCCACACGGGCGAGAAGCTGCACGAATGCCTGGCTTGCGGGAAGAGCTTCACGTCGCGGGAACCTCTGCTGAGACATCAGCGGATTCACACGGGAGAGAAACCCTATGAATGTCCTCAGTGCGGGAAATGTTTTCGGCAGAGAGTCCACTTAATGGGTCATCAAAAAACTCACACAGGAGAAAAACCCTTCAAGTGTCCCGAATGTGGGAGAAATTTCTCTCGGAGGGATAAATTGACCAGGCACCAGAGCATCCACCGAGGCCAGCGGTCTTACGCGCTTACCGAACATGGGAAGAGTTTTGATCCCGTCATCCTCAGCCAGCCTTTCCCACGTTGGACGTTGGGATCGAGCCCCCTCTGAAGGATGAGGGAGGGCGGAAGGAAAGGAGAATAATAAAAGCCATTTTAATTCTGTAAATTACAACAGAGCCTTTCTCCCATCTCTGCGGTAGGAGGGATGGGGTTAAGGAAAAGCTCGTGCAAGAAAGGGAGAAGCACAAAAATGAAATGTTGCAAAAATCAAATCCAAAAGCACACACAGGCAGACTAATGCGGCAAGATTCATTAACTTCTTTATATACACAATAATACATGAAGCAAATGTACAATACCAACAGCAGATTCACAGGCAGAGGAGAGATAGTTTTCAGTTTCAGCAACCGACTAGTTTCATTTTCAATTCTCAGCACAGACTCAGAAGCTGCAGACTAAGACACACCCTGGCTCCCGTCTATCTCAGCTCTCAATTGGCTGACTTAGCTGCTATGCCTATTCATTGGCTGACCTTGTTACTATGTCTCTGCCAGTTCATGAATAATCTGACATGAAAAGGGTTTGACGGGGCCGAGGGCACGCTCTTTTCAAAAGGCATGCCAGAATTGAAGACATGGGTGAAGGCAGAATTTAGCAAAAATCAAAAGGGGGAAGTAAAAACAAAGCGTACCCTTGGAAAATGAATAATTTCAACCAGATGGTTGCAGTGGTGGGATTTGAATAACAACTGGTTTTCTGGATGGGTAGGGGTAGCTGGTTGGTCATGTGACTCGGTAAGATCACACCCAGTCCCACCTCCTGGCCACTCGCCTCAAAGGCCGAGGTAGGATTCAGCCGGTTGGGGCTAATCCCACCACTGGCTGCCCCGCCCCCACCCGTTTTTCGGCCTGTTTTTTGAAAAAAGACGGCAGAAAAAGGGTCTGGAAAACAGGCCGAAAAACAAGCAGGGGCAGGGCCAGCAGTGGTGGGATTTGCCAGTTCGCTAAACTGCACAGAATCTTAACTACAGGTTCGCCCGAATCGGCAGCAGCCCACCTCTGGATGGTTGGTAAACCCTTGTCTGCTAAGTGATGCTTCTGAAAGTCAACCAGCGAAAAGATTATTTTATCCAGTTTCTTAACTTTGACAACTTTAAGATACATGGGCTTCAGTTCCCAGATTCTGGGAGTTGAAGTCCACATATTTTAAAGTTGCCAAACTTGAGCAATACCGCTCCAATCCTTTGATAAAATGAGCCAATTTAATCCTTTGTGTTATACTATTTTCCTGGTTGCAATAGGATAGAAGTGCTTTGCTTTGTATTGCCTGGATGGGAAATGGGGTTTGACTTCGCAGCCTGGCTTAAGAACTCTAGGATTTCCTTTTGACTTTCCCATGCAAATGCTCACCACGATTGACCGAGAGGGGAGAATTCTTCAAAGAAATAAAAGGGACACAAACACTCCTAGCAAGATTTTGGTTTTTAATCTGTCTTTTAAGGTAGTGTTTTTTTAAAACTGGTATCTATGGAGACGGATGGACTCCGATTCCCAGAATTCTCCAGCCAACCATGCTCTAAGGCACGGGCCCCAATCTGTGAGGTCCACTCGTGGGCCGCGAGGAGTTTGCAAGTGGGCTGGCGCTCCATTCGTGTGACCAGCACACGCGTGCACGCCGCTCACGCAAATGGAGCTGCCTGTGCACACACTCGCTGGCCACTTGCGTGAACCATCCCCTTCCCCACCATCCCCCTGGTCCACAAAGCCAGAAACATAGGAGGACTTTGCTGCGCTAAGGCAATGGGGGAAAAGGTTCATTGGTTTGGGCAACTGAATTTCACCAGGAAAAAAGAAATTGGTCATAAGTCAAGGACTAAGTGTATATCATTATTCTTGAAAAGTCTGGTGCTCCTTTGAGTGTCTTTTATGCCATTAGTTTTTTATGTGACAGACATGCTCTTGTGAGCTAAAGAGCCTCTTCCTTCCTTCCTTTTCTTTCTCATTTTTTTTCTCTTTCCCTCTATTTCTTTCTCTCTTCTCTCCATTTCTTTTTCTTTCTCTCTCCCTCTTTCCTTCCTTCCCCCTCTCCTCCCTCCCTCCCTTTCTCTTTTTTCTTCCTTTCCTTTCCTTCCCTTCCCTTCCCTTCCCTTCCCTTCCCTTCCCTTCCCTTCCCTTTCCTTTCCTTTCCTTTCCTTTCCTTTCCTTTCCTTTCCTATCAAGAATATTTTATTCTATATCCTATTTCCATGTCAACTCAAATACTTTGACCACCTAATGAGAAGGAAGGAATCACTGGAGAAGAGCCCACTGCTGGGAAAGATTGAGTGCAAAAGAAGAAGGGGACGACAGAGAATGAGGTGGCAGGATGGAGTCAGTGAAGCAGTCAGTCTGAGCTTCAATGGACTCCGTGGGACAGTAGAAGACAGGAAGGCCTGGAGGAACGTTGTCCATGGGTCGGCACGACTTCACAATTAACCAAAACAACAATCTCAGTTTCACAATGAGAATCCAGAGATGGAAGTAGTATAAGTAAATTCCACCAAGATGTTGACAATGTAGGAGTCCCTCTTTCACAGGAGAAGGCCTCCTTATCTTTGTGTGGCAGATCTTGGGAGATGGTTGGGGAGTGAGAGAGATGACCAGCACATAACAAACCAAAACATGATCTCATTCTTCAAAGGCAGGGAGGAGAACCTAGGGAACGGATTCTCTCCAATCTCTTGAGCCTTCAGGGACACAGTTCGAAAACAAAAACAGATCCAGCAGGCCAACTTAAGAACTCAAAAAGTCAAAATAAGATGCCTCACCAAGGTGACAGCAGCAGCTTGAGGCTTTCTCATGCTTTCTCATCTAGAGTAGGTTCCTTGACCTGAGCTGCTTTTAAAATGCATGGATTTCAATCTCTAGAATTTGTCTGTGGAGTCTCAGTCATCCAGGTCATGGTTATCCCAAAGGCGCTTTTTCAAAAGGCAACTGGACTTTCTTTGGCTTCCCAATGAAGAAGCTTCTACCAATCAACCAGAAGAGAGCTGGAAGGGACCTTGGAAGGTCTTCTAGTCCAACCCCTTGCTCAACCCCTTGCCTTATAAAATTGGAGACAATTGTGTGTTCAGTGTGTTCTAGAATTTTTTTTTAAAAAGTCCAGTTTGGATAAAAAGCACCCTTGGGACAACCATGACACGCACAACTGAAAATCTTCATAGAAGTTCAACTCCTGATCAATTTCTCCCACTTTTATTTTGAAAAAAGCTCCAACTTTCACTCTTTCACCAATTGAACTCGCCCAAGGCCAGCTTTCCCTGGGCTTGTCTGGGTGTGCAAAACCAGCCCTGACACATTGCAGGAACCAACAGGTGTGCAAAAGTCCAGCAGGTGAACGGGACCAAGCCAGACCCCCGAAAGTTCTCTTTTTAAGTTGTGGGTGCTGCTCCATCACTGGAAGCCTTTAAGAAGAAATTTGACAACCAAGGGGTTGGACTAGAAGACCTCCAAGGTCCCTTCCAACTCTTGTGATTCTAATTCTAATTCTCCTTTTGACAAACTCACGGAAAATCCATCCTTCCATCCATTTACGCATGCATCCATCCATCTATACATCCATCCATGCATCCATCCATCCATTTATGCATGCATGCATGCAATTATACATTCATCCATGCATCCATCTATGGATGGATGAAAGAGCCTTGGTGGCACAGCAGACTAAAGTGTTGTTAAGTAGCACCAGCTGCCTGCAATTACTGCAAGTTCAAATCTCACCAGGCTCAAGGTTGACTCAGCCTTCCATCCTCTTGAGGTAGGTAAAATGAGGACCCGGTTTATGGGGGCAATAAGCTGACTTTGTATAAAAAAGAACACCGCTTGGGGGGGGGGGGGGCGAAAGCCCTAAGCAGGTATATACAAAAGTATGAAGGCTATTGCTTAACACATTGTAAGCCGCCCTGAGTCTTCAGAGAAGGGCAGCATATAAATCGAACCAAATAAATAAATAAATAAATAAATATGCGTGCATCCATTTACATTCATCCATGCATCCATTTATGCATGCATGCATCCATGCATGCATGCATCCATCTGTGCATCCATCCATCCATTTACGCATGCATCCATCCATCTATACATTCATCCATGCATCCATCTATGCGCATGCAAGCTCGCACCGCAAACCCGCGTTCACAAAACCTGGCGTGCCCTCTCCGCGCATTCATGGCAATGGTGTGTGTGTTTATGTGCGTGTCTGTGTGTGTGTGTTGTACAAACCTGGGTCAATCCCCCACCTATGCACCCATCCCATCTGGCCAAGCAGGGGCCCGGGTCCTGCAATCCGGCGACGGGGGCCAGTTTCCTAGGACAACCCCCTCCCCATGCTAGAAAGCGAGTCCGGGCGGGCGGGAGCGCAGGGCGCGGAGGAGGGTCAGCCAAGCGCAAAGCCGGCTCCGAGATTCCCTGGCTCGGGGCGTCGTGCGAACTGGGGGGCCTTTGTCGAGGCGGAGCCAAACGCCGATCCGCCGGCAGGGGGCGGTGGGGCCAGGAGCCTCGCCTGCTCTGCGGCTCCGCCATTAATCCAGCGCCCGGCCGGCGGGATCGAAGTGGAGAGAAAAGGCGCGGCGCCGTCGGATCCCTCCCCAAAATCCCGCAATCCGGGGACGGGCTCCTTTTTCCCGGCTCTGCTACAAGGGCGGGACGGCCGGGTGCAAGCGGCCCGAACAGCAGCCCGCTTGCGCCGGGATTGCAGGTACGCGCCGGGTCCCTTCGCGGACGGGAGGGCTGGACGCCGCCTGGCCCCGGCCTGCTGAGCTGGCCCCGGGAACCGGAGGAGGGCCCCTGCCGCCTCCGACGCGCCCTGGCCGGCGCTCTAATCCGCCTGGAGCCCGGCGGGCGCCGGGAGTAGAAGATCCCGGGACGCCGCAGCCGTCTGGCGATCTCCTTGCGCCCCGGAGGATCCGCTTTGCGCTGCGCCCGCTTTGCGAAGGTCCATCGCGGGACAAAAGGGCGGCGAGGTGGAGGGTGGGGTGGGGAGCTTTGTTGTCCGCCATTCCGTCTTTGCTTTCCGCTGGGCCGGGGTTGCCGGGCTGGGGAACCGGCAACAGGAGGAGGAGGAGTGGTTAACGCTGAGAAAGGAGACCACGAGGAAATGCCCCACGCTGCGGATAATCGGAAAAAAGCGTCCCAGAAGAAGGCAGTGGCGAATCTCTTCCTTTTTAAAAAAATTTAAACTTAGATGTCCCAGGAGTGTATGGGAGGCCTAGGTTGAAATCAGGAATCTCCCACTCCGTTAAGTGGGAAGGGACCTCGGAGGTCTTCTAGTCTGACCCTCTGGTTGAGCCGGAAATCCCATACCAGAACAGAATAAGAGAGTTGGAAGGGATCTTGGAAGTCTTCTAATCCAACTAACACCCTCCTCCTGCCCCCTCAAGCAGGAGACCTTACACCCTTTCAGACAAATGGTTGTCCACTCTCTTCTGTAAAAACCTCCAGTTGAGGGAGCACCCACAACTTCTGGAGTCCAATTCTTTTCACAGATTAATTGTTCGGGAAATGTCTCATTAGTCCTTTCCTTGATTTTAGTTTCCATCCCTTGCTTCTTGTCTTGCCTGCAGGTGCTTTGAAGACTAGATTGACCTCTTCTTCCTCTTAGATATTGGAACATTGTTATCATGTCTCCTCTAGTTCTTCTCTTCATTAGACTAGACATACCCGATTGCTGCCCAAAAAGAAAACATTCTTTATATGTTTTAGCCTCCAGACCCCTAATCATCTTCGTTGCTCTTCTCTGCACTCTTTCCAGAATCTCAGCATCTTTTTTATATCGTGGAGACCAAAACTGGATGCAGTATTTCAAGTGAGGTCTTCCCAAAGTTTTATAAAGTGGTACTTACACTTCACGTGATCGTGATTCTATCCATCTGTTAATGTAGCCTAGGACTGTGTTGGCTTTTTTGGCAACAGCTGCACACGGCTGGCTCATATTTAAGTAATTGTCCACTAGGACTCCCAAGATCCCTCTCACAGTTACTACTTTACCTTACCACCTTATTCTATACCTAATGGAATTAGAGAGACTTATTTAAAATAATCATTTATTCATTTAAAAGCTTTGTATGGCCACTCATCGAAAAGCACAGTTCTGAGCTCAATCTCTTTTCTCCTATCTCTCTTATCTCTTGGAAATACAGTTTGAACCTAGTCTTAATTAACTAGGGCAGTGATGGCTAACCTTTTTGTCATCGCGTGCCGGAAGTGGGGGGCTGAGGGGAGTCGCACGCCTACCTGCCAACACCCATAATTCTATCCGTCCCACCCCCGCGCATGCGTACGCAACCTCCCGTTCCTGGCACATGATGGCCCAATAGGGCCGTTTTTATCTGTCACTTGTCTCCAGAGCCTTTCTAGGAGTCTGGGGAGGACGGAAACAGCCTTTCCCACCCACCCGGAAGTCCTCCAGAGGACAGAAATGGCCTGTTTGTCAACTTCCGGTGGGACTGGAAGGCCTGTTGTTTGCTGTCCCCAGCCTCCAGAGCCTCTCTAGGAGTCTGGGGAGGGCGAAAATGGCCTTCCCCACCCCCCACCCCCCCGGTGGCCCTCTGGAGGCCAAAAACAGCCCATTTGCCAACTTCCTAGAGAGGCTCTGGCGGCTGGGGACAGCAAAAAACGAGCCTTCCCCACCTGCCACCCCTCCTCCGAGGCCCTCCGGAGACAGGAAACAGCCTGCTTCGCACCAGAGCTGAACTCGTGTGCCCACTGATATGGCTACGCGTGCCACCCGTGGCACCTGTGCCATAGTTTCGCCATCACCGAACTAGGGCAAGTGATGGAGAACCTTTTCAGCACCGAGTGCCGAAAAGGAAGCGTGCACAACCGCACGCTCCAAGGCCAGCTGATCGTCGCGTGCATATGTGTGCCAAAAACCTGGAAGAGGAATGGGCGATGCCATGCATGCCAGGCGACATAGCTCCGTGTGCCACTTCGGGCATGCGTGCCATAGGTTCGCCATCACGAAAGTAGGGTGTGTTTAATAACGTGTTGAACAACGAGAATGATCTTCCGCTGTAATAATCTGAACTATGATTTGAAAGCCATAAAGGATAAGTTTATGTAGCATGCTAAGGCAAAGTCCTGTGATTACGGCTGTCTTAGCCTTTTTTTCCCCTTCTTCTCAAAAGCTTCCCCTAAGTTTTGTAACTGCATGGTTGAGTTGCTGTCATACACAACTTTTGTTAGATAGCGTTTGTTAAAGTGTTAAAATTTGGCCTCCATCAACTACTTCTTTGATTGTCCTTCATTATCTGGGTGTTTTGAAAGTAAGAAGAAATCCGTGGAGATAATCTTTGTCACGTTTGAAATACTATATTTTCCTGCGTATAAGACTACTTTCTAACACAAAAAAATCTCCTCAAAAGTCGGGGGTCGTCTTATACACCGGGTCTCATTCTCCTGTAACCAGGCAGACCAGCCCATAAGGCTCTAATGAGCCTTAAATGGCTCTAAGGAGGGTCGTCTTATACGCCCAGTCGTCTTATACGCCAGAAAATACAGTAGTTAAATTGACCCCAAAAATTGATGCCTATAAAAACAGGGGAAATGTATCTTGAAATGTGCGTAACTGAGAACAAAATTTATTACAACTTGGTCCAATTTTTAAATAAAAGGAAAGCAGGAATTGATTCCCCATTGACATAAGAGGGGAGAGGCAGAAAAATTACTCTGGTCCTTTAATATTTCTGGGGCATCAAGTGTCCTATTTCAGGAGTGTCAAACTCAAGGCCTATGGGGTGGCCAGCGGGGTGCCTAGATCTGGCCTGCGGGGCCGGCCTGGAAACAGCAAAAGACCGGCCCGCAGTAACTCTGCCAGCGATAACGGAGCACACGCCCCCTCAAGTTCCGTTTTTGCTGGCAGAGGGCTGCAGGAGTCTGTCCAAGCCAAAAACAGGGCGCGGGAGGGCTGCATGTGCCTCTCCCAAGCTCCATTTTCTCTGGCAGAGGATTATCAAAAACAAAACAAATGTTTCTCTTTTTGCATTTGAGCATGCAAGAATGGACAGGAAAGGAGAAAGGGAAAGAGGAAAGAAAAAGAAAAAGAAGGAAAGATGGGAAGAGAGCCAAGGAAGGAAAAATAAGGGAAGAGAGGAAGGAAGAAGAAAGGAGAAGGAAGAGGGAAGGAAGAAGAAGGAGGAGGCAGGGAAGGAAGGAAGGAAGGAAGGAAGGAAGGAAGGAAGGAAGGAAGGAAGGAAGGAAGGAAGGAGACTATAATGAGAGTGAGAGAGGGATTCAGGGAAGTCCTGCCTTAGCACTTGGCCACTACAGATGACCCCAATATGAATCCAATGTCACACCCGCCATGGCCATGCTCATCCTTGGCCACACCATGCCCTTGGCCCTCCAAGGTCAAACACAACACTGATGCGACCCTCAATGAAATCAGATAGCTCAACCGGCTGAATAGCCTGTTATTAACATCCAGCTGTCTGCAATTACACCATTCGAGGCTCAAGGTTGACTCAGCCTTCCATCCTTTCTAAGGTAGGTAAATTGAGGACCCAGTTTGTGGGGGCAATAAGCTGACTTTGTATAAAAAATATACAAAAGTATGAAGGCTATTGCTTATTGCTTAACGCCTTGTAAGCCGCCCTGAGTCTCCGGAGAAGGGCGGCATATAAATCTAATTTAAAAAAAAATGAAGTCGAGTTTGACACCCCTGCCCTATTCCATTTATTTATTATTTTATTTATTATTACATTTATATGCTGCCCACTTTGCTACAGAGCCAGGAGACTTTGGCCTTCTGAAACTGTAGGTACACCTGGAGGATAATTGTACATTTGACTTAACAGCTGGTCGCTTAGCAACCGTTCAAGCATTCAACAGACTCCCCAAAAGTTAGTGATAACCCAGTTGTAAAGTTCCGATGGATGCTTGCCCCCACCCCTGTGGTCATGTGACTACATTCCCCCACCCTGTGGTCATGTGACTACACCCCTGTGGACTACGCCCGCTCCCACCCCTGTGGTCATGTGACTACAGTTCCTGGCCCACATTTACAACCATTTGCTACCGGTATGTCGTGCAGGTCTTTTCCGCGTTGTAGTTGTTTGTTGATAAAAAATAAATAAATAATAGCCTGGAGTTTTATGGCATTTGTAATCTGGCGTGCAATGTGCATCTGCATAATTCATCTGCGTCCCCTCCTTTCAGAAGAACAGAGCAGAGCAGAGCAAAATGGAACGGAACGGAACGGAATTTGAATAAATAAATAAATAAACGGAACCGAATGGAACCGAACCGAACCGAACAGAATAAAATTCTAAAAACTTCTACCTTTTAATAAAATTTCTTAGTCGGAAGAGGAACCAGACTCCTTCCGAGATTCCCCTGACATTCAACATTAACATAACTGCATTCTAAGAAAAGTTAACCCTTTTTCAATCTTTTTAATTTTTTTTTTTTTTTAATTTTTAAAGTGCCCCAGCCCTCTGGGTTGTGTGTGGGTCTGTGTGCAGTTTTGCTAAAAAGAATTATTATAACAGAATAACAAGAGTTGGAAGGGACTTCGGAGATCTTCTAGACCAAACCCGTTTTCAAACAGAAAACCCTATGCCAGTGATGGCTAATCTTTTTGCCGTAGCATGCCAAAAGTGGGGGGAGCACGGGGGATGGGTTGCATGCACATGTACCCACACTCATAATTCAATGCCCCCCTTCGCCCCATCCCCCACGCATGCAAGCATGACACCCCCGCATATGCGTGCAATCCCCCCCCCGCACCCCGTTTTGGGCCTAGCAGGCCTCCCTGAAGCCTCCAGAGGCTGGAAACAGCCCGTTTCCAGACTTCTGGTAGGCCCATTTTTCACCCTCCCCAGGCTCCAGTGGCTTTCTTGGAGCCTGGGGAGGGTGAAAACGCTCTCTTCCCCCCCTCTAGAGACCCTCCAGAGACCGAAAATGCCCTCCCAGAGTCTCTGTGCGAGCCCTGTACTTTCCTGACATCCAAAACAGGCCATGTGGAGATTCCTGAGAGGGTAGGGGCTGCTGGCCGGGCACGCACATGGACGCTGGAGCTGAGCTAAGGCAACGGCTTTCGTGCCTGCAGATATGGCTCCACGTGGCACACATGCCATAGATTCGCCATCACGGCTCTATACTATTCCAGACAAATGGTTATCCAGTCTTCTTAAAAACTTCCAGAGTTGGAGCAGCCACAACTTCTGGAGGCAACTAGTCCCACGGATTAATTGTTAGGAAATGTCTTGGCTGGTTCTCTCCATGGAGATGGTCCCCAAAGTCTCCTTTCTTCGTCTCCTTTTTTTGGCGTATCTCACACTTTTTCTTCTGTTTGGTTTGTGTTTGTTTAGGAGCTTCCTCTGCAAACCAAGAGCGGTCAACATTTTCACAACGGCTTCACAGAATCTTCTGTAACCTGGAAGCTAACAAGCTCCCGGCTTGGGATTCCCCTCTGCCAGTCCAGAGGAGAAAATGTGACTTGGGTTTCAAACCAGAATTTAAAAGAAGTGGGGAAAAGCTTCCCCTCCAGTGAGCTTTATCGGGGCCGGGGTTTTTTATGAAGTGTTCCAGTTCCAAATTGGTGGTTTGACAATTCGGGGAGGCATGGAGCCCAAATCTAGAAGTCCAGAAGGGGAACGTGTAAGGAAATCCTGCAGTGATGATTTCTCCAAATGCACAGAGATGGAGCAATTAGGATGGAAGCTTTCGCAAGAAATCAAACGGGAATCTTTCCGAGGGTTGCAGCAACCCTGGAAAACTCAATGGCAGGACTTCCTGAAGACCTTGCCGTCTCCCCACATGGGATGGGAGGAGGACTCTGAGAAGCTGGCCAGCGCCCCTTGGGATGACCCCAAGGCCTTCCTGATCTCCTTTGAGCAGGTGGCCCAAGCCTGCCAATGGCCCACGGGCGAGTGGGTGCCTCGACTCCTGCCAGCCCTGAGCGGGGAAGCGAAGCGGGCCTTCAGTGGCTTAGAAGCAAGGGACAAGGAGGATTATGGGAAAGTGAAGGCGGCCATCTTGAGAGGAGAAGCCATCAGGATCGAGGTGCAACGGCAGCACTTCCGGCAGTTCCGCTTCCAGGAAATCGAAGACCCGCGTAGGGTTTACGGACAACTGCAGAGGCTTTGCCGCCAGTGGCTGAAGCCGGAGAGACGCACCAAAGAGCAGATCCTGGAGCTGCTGATCCTGGAGCAGTTCCTGGCCAGCCTCCCACCGGAACTCCAGAGCTGGATCCGAGCAGGAGGGTTGGACACATGTTCCCAGGCGGTGGCCCTGATAGAGAATTTCCTGCTGAACCGGCAAGAGGTTAAGGTAGGAAAGTGGCAGGTCAGTAATATTGGATAGGCAACTTAAGCTTTGTACAGGTTGTCTGTCAGCATTCCGAGTAATGCATCTACCAAAATCAGAACTCTGAGGCAGGTAGATTCCTCAAAGAACATGTTTATTGGATACATCATATCATCACAGCTGGTGAAAACCAACTCTGAAAGGTTCCCTGTGTTTGTAGCATAGTTAAAGAAGCAATTCTTTCCCTCCCCAAGTGCCACAAGTCACATTGTTCAATTAAGGCTTTTGATGGGCTCCTTAGTCATTCCTCTCCTCCTCCAACTGTCACCTGTTGGGATGACCTTGGTTCCCATCGGAAAGCTTACTGTTAGACTACTAGTCAGTCTATCTACTTCCTTTCCCCCTCTCCCCTCAGAGTTTGTGGCAACTATGAGGCAGCAAAAGATGGCTTCAGCCAGGTTCGCTTCAGAGTTGACATTGTGCTTGCTTAATGATGGTAATTAGGACCCGAATTTCCATCTGTAAGCGATGCGGTCGCTTAGTGACAGCAATCCCACCTTTGCCGTTGTTGAGTGAAAATAACAGATTGCTAAATGAGGACCTTACCTGACAGGCTGAAAACTTCCTGCTGGCTTCCCGTAAAGTCATTGGGGAAGCCAGCTGGAAATTGCAACTCGCAGGCAGCTTGCAGGCAGACCAGATGGTGGATAGATACTACAGAGTGAGGTGGGGTGTGGTATGTTCTGTATCAAAGGTGTGCAAGCTAGGGAGGGGGCGTTGCGGATACAAATGTGTGCGACGGAATGTTCTGCAACAGGGCTCGTCGGGAGAAAAGGCAACGGGTGCAACTTGAAAGCTTTTCTGGTGGCTTCCGCATTGATTTTGCTCGTGGGAAGGTAACAGGGAAGGTTGGAAATGATGATCATATGACCGCAGGTCAAACATTTTAAGTGTGAGCCGGTTGCCAATAGCAATAGCATTTAGACATATATACCGCTTTACAGCCAGCGGTGAAATCCGGCTGGATCTAGCTGGCTCGTGCGAACTGGTAGCGCTGGTGGCAGGAGGCTCCGCCCACCTGCCGGGATGTGCATACGTCCTGTTTTTGACGCTCTGTGGCATGCGCAGAAGAGGCGCACGCTCCTACGCGCTCCTGTTCCCGAACCAGTAGCAAAAGTAAGTGGATTTCACCGCTGTTTAGAGCCCTCTCTAAGCGGTTTACAGAGTCAGCCTATTGCCCCCAACAACCTGGGTCCTCATTTTACCGACCTCGGAAGGATGAAAGGCTGAGTCAACCTTGAGCCTGGTGAGATTCGAACTACCAAATTGCAGGCAGCCGGCAGGCAGAAGAAATAGCCTGCGGTGCTGCACTCTAACCACTGAGCCACCGCGGCTCTGGATTGTGATCATGTGACAAAGGGTCACGTGCGGCAGCTGGGATTTTGAAGGACAGGTTATGCAACGTGTTTCATTCATTGCATCTTCGAGCAGTCGCTGAACGAGCGGTCGTTAACCGAGGACCACTTGTAGAGAAGACGTCGATGCTCAGTCAGTTGGCAGAACTTTTCATCCTTCAGCTTCTTTGCCCTGGTCCGATCCAAAACTGGATTCTCCTCTCTCATTCAGGAGCCGTCGCAGGAGGCCGTCGCCAAGAGTTCCCTGGGTGAAGAGAGGGTCACCTTGGATGTTGATGAGGAAGAGATCTATAAAGACATTAAACAGAACAATAACGGAGTGATCCATTTGTTGGGTAAGGAAATGCCAAGGATGACAGTGGGTTCTTCCGTAATGGGGGTGGGCAGGGTCAAAAAAAGAACAGTGGCCATCTTCAGATCACACTGAAGGGGGAAAAAATGAGCGCATCCCTTGAAATTATTAAAGAGAGTTGGAAGTATTGTAAATACAATACAATGCTAAGGGAAACATTTGTTAAGTGAATTTTATGACTTTTCTTGCCACAATGGTTCAGGGAATCACTGCGGTTGCTAAGTGAGTAACATAGTTGTTAAGGGAAGCTGGTTTCCACACAGGCTTGGTTTGTCAGACGGTTGCAAAAGGGGATCACCAGACTTTATATATTTATCTATATCTCTATCTCTGTCTGTCTGTCTGTCTGTCTGTCTATCTATCTATCTATCTTTAGCCAGGTTCTTCCTACGTAAACCAAGATTTTTATGCAGCCCTAGTTCAGTGAAATCACAATCCACCAGTTTCTAGGCTCTGCTGCCCATTGGGAGACTAAGATAGATCTATTTCGAGCTTATAAGCCCTCATCAGTTAGCCACACCCTCATCTCATGTATCCTCCCTGTAAAGATACAGTATTTGTTTTCTTTCCTTTTCGTAGGCTTTATGCGTACTTCTCTTTAGCCAGGTTCTTCCTACATAAACCAAGATTTTTATTTATATATATATATTCTGTCTTTTAAAGGTAATGGAAGCAAAGACTGTGGCGATTCCAGCTCCTTGCTTCCTCCCGAGGGAGAGGAAACTGATCAAGTTTCTCCTAGTAAGGTATGGGAAATTTCTGATGAACAAATGCAAAAGAGAGAGAAAAGAAAAGAAAAGAAAAGAAAAGAAAAGAAAAGAAAAGAGTCCTTTGGAAAAAATTGGGCTGAAGGATGGGGCTGTCTAAAGCAGGGGTCTCCAACTTTGGCAACTTTAAGCCTGGAGGACTTCAATTCCCAGAATGCCCCAGCCAGCTTTGCAATCTTAAAAGTGTATAACGTTGTCCTGTGCTTTTTAATGCTGAGTATGTGTTTGTATGTGCAAAGAGAACAGGCAAATGTTGTTCTATCCTTTCTTTCCTCCCTTCCTTCCACTTTCTCCTTCCTTCCTTCTTCCCTCCCTTCCTCCCTTCTTTCCACCTTCCCTCCCTTCCTCCTCCCTCCTTCCCTCCCTCCCTTTCTCCTTCCTTCCTCTCTCCTTCCCTCCCTTTCTCCTTCCTTTCTCCCTCCTTCCCTCCCTCCCTTTCTTCCCTCCTCCTTCCCTCCCTTCCTTTCTCCTTCCTTTCTCCCTCCTTCCCTCCCTCCCTTTCTTCCCTCCTCCTTCCCTCCCTTCCTTTCTTCCTCCCTTCCTTCCCTCTGTCCCTCTCTCCCTTCCTTTCTCCTTCCTTCACTTCCTCCTTTCCCTCCATCCCGTCCCTCCCTCCCTCCATTCTGTCCTTCCTCCCTCCCTCCTTTTCTCCTTCCTTCCTCCATTCCTTCCACCTTCCCTCCCTCCCTCCTTCCTCCGTCTCTTTCTTCCCTCCCTCCATCCCTCCCTCCATTCCGTCCTTCCTTCCTTCCTCCCTTCCTTCCTTCCCTCCATCCCTCGCTTTCTCCTTCTTTCACTTCCTCCTCCCTTCCTTCCTTCTGTCCCATCCCTCCCTCCCTCCATTCTGTCCTTCCTCCCTCCCTCCCTCTCTCCTTCCTTCCTCCTTCCCTTCCTTCCACCCTCCCTCCTTTCCTCCTTCCTTCCTCCCTCCCTTCCTTCCCTCCATCCCTTCCTTCCCTCCCTCCATTCTGTCCTTCCTTACTTCTTCTTCCTTTCCTCCGTATGTCCATTCGTCCCTCCATTCCTTCCTCTCTCCCTCCCTCCCATTCATCCATCCATCCATCTCCCCTTTCTGCATCCAGGACCCTCTTATCTTTGTCGCATGTTATTCTGCAGAAATTATCAACCATGGAACGATCTGTATACTTAGGCCCCTCTGCCAGTGACGTTTCCCCTTTTTCTAGGAGCTCATGAACTTGAAAGACGCTGGTGTTTCGCTGAACGTGGTTGAGCCCACCCCGATCCAGTCGGGCCAGCAGACCATGTTCTGGCAAGTCATGCAGGAGGAGGACGGGGATGCAGAGTCTTTGGGTAAGGGTCCTGGAAGTGGAAGGGTCCCTAGACGACCTCAAGTCCAACCCCCTTCTTGGTGCAGGAACTACTGGAGCATCTCCGACCGATGGCCCTTCAACTTTGGTTCAAGGACTTTTACCTCACGGGTGTCAAACTCGATTTCATTGAGGGCCGCATCCGGGTTATGTTTGACTTCGGGGCTGGGATGGGCGTGGCCAGCTTGACGTCACTTGTGTTGGGGGCACCCGTGGCCCAAGCGCTCTGCCAGAGAAAACGGCCCAAGCCAGAGCTCTGCCAGAGAAAACGGGCTCCCGAGCTCCCTTTCGGGCTGCGATGGCCTCCTGCAACCCTCTGGCAGCAAAAACGGAGCTCCTCCATTTTCTCTGGCAGAGGCACTGCCGGCCAGTCCTTTGCTGTTTCCATGGCAACCCCGCAGGCCACGTAAGCACCCCATGGGTCGGGTCTGGCCCACTGGCCTTGAGTTTGACACCTCTCCTCTACCTAATCAGCTAGAAAACGTGTGTCTATTCCAGGGGTGTCAAATTGGATTTCTTCGAGGGCCGGATCAGCACTGTAGTTCTCCTCTGTAGGCCAGCTTTCCTACGCCCCTTTTTCAACCTGGACGGCCTCTGCCAACCAAAACGCCCTCCCCCCCCCCCATGCCCCATTTTGGCTGCTAGAGGCACTATGGGCAGGTCCTTTGCTACAGTATTTCTAGGCCAGATTTAAGCTTTGAGTTTGACACCCCTGGTCTACTCAGACAGAAATAATCTGTCTATCATGGTTGATCGCAAAGTCAGACAGATGTTTTAGACTGATCTGGCATTTATGTCCATTTACTGAGTCCTTCCTGTATTGGTGTTTAGAGGGCACAACCAGCAATCTGGCAACAAGCAAGCATCCAAAGGTTGAAAATACTTACAAATAAGGTTTCGGTAATCCTTAGGTTACAGCCATTCACTTACTGACCATTTGAAGTTATGAAGACTTCCCCCAAATGATGCTTAACCCTTGGTTCTAATGGTTGCCTCTTCTGGCGATCACAGAATGCATTTTGGGCATTCGGCAACCGGCTCACGTTTGTGGCCATTTGCACCGATGCATCTCTGTATTTTATGCTATTTTTTTTGCCAGAAACTGGCGTTTACTTCCAATTTCTGACAAAAACCGACCCATATAGAACAAAGGAGTCACCTCATGACTGCAGCGTTCGCTTTACGACCGCTTTACAATTTGCTTAATGACCACTGCAAGGAAAGGTCTAAAATTGGGTCAGTTACGTGAGGACCAGCATTCTGATTGTTAGGATTGTAATTGCCAGGTACATTTATGGTCGTAAGTCAAGGACTATCTATAGCCAAGTCATAAGTCAAGGACTACCTACAGCAGGGGCGTCAAGCTCAAGGCCGGATCCGGCTTGCGGGGTGCTTAGATCTGGCCCATGGGGCCACCCTGGAACACAAAGGACCGGCCTGTGGTGCCCGTGGTCTGGCCAGCTCGACATCACTCATGTTGGGAGCACCTGTAGTGGCCCGAGGCTCCATTTTTTCTGGCACAGCGCTCAGGCCACCACAGGTGCTCCCGACATGAGTGATGTCGAGCTGGCCACACCCACCCCGCTGCCCCAAGATCAAACACAACACTGATGCGACCTTCAATGAAATCGAGTTTGACACCCCTGATCTACAGTTAACTGGCTAGTTTAGTTGCTCATTGAAGCGATATGTGACCCAACTGAAATGAATGATGGGCCTGGGAAGCTTAAGAATTCACCTGAATTTGTACCCCCAATGTTGTGGCCCATCAGCGGCCTGTACAGTTAGTAGCTGATTCCAACAGCGAGGAGGCTGGTGTGGTGCTGTGCCAGCAGCCTGTGCAGCTGACGCTCGCTTCGGACAGTTAGGAGGCTGGAGAAGATGTGGTGCCAGAGGCGGAGATTCAGCCAGGGCCTTCAGAACCTCTAGAAGCTCCCATAAGTGAAGACGAAGAAGAGGAGGAGCCTCTTCTCAATGCACGGGCGCGCAGAGCTGCCAAAAGGCAGGAGTAAGGCTTGGGGCTAATTGGCCACTCCCTTAGCCTATTTAAGGAAGGATGATGACTGAGGCAATTTGCAGGGAACAGTTTCATTCATATTCCTTCACGTCTTGATTCCAGAAACATTTGAATCGGCTCTTGTTTCTCTCGTCAGTTTTCTTGCAAATTGTTTCTGGGCATCCTTGCAACCACAGTAAGATTACAATTATCTGAAATACTGCGGCCTCAGAATTGAGTTGTTATTCTTTGGATTCTTGTCGGCTGTTAGTGAAGTTAAATTAACAGCCCTTGTTCAGAAAAGACTGATTTAAACTGTACTTGTGTTCGAACAACTACTAAGAAAGCTCATTAGTAGTCCTTAATTAGTAAACTAAGGTTTGTACGGACTTTGTGTGTGCTGCGTTCTTTGGGGTCCGTAGCTGGGGCAGAACACCCAAATAATTCTCTGTCTCCCTTTCTCTTGAATCCTAAGAGGGACTCTTGGTGCCCAAACCAGACCTGACTTCCAATCCAGAAGAAGGAGAAGAAGAGCCAAGTTATATCCAGTTTCCTGTCGAAAGCGAGAGAATTCCAAATCATGAAACAGGTAAGGGAAAGAGTGTGTGTCTTGTATTCTTGCCAGAAAGACTGTCTGGCAAAAATAATTTCCGACTTCCCTTGAGTGAGATGGAATGAGTTTGGAGAGCTTGCTAATTCCCCTCAACCAGCTTTATTTTTCTGTAAGTTTATTTCAAGTATTTTAAGGCATTGTTTCACAAAAGAAAGGATCCCAGAGCAATGGGCCTACAGCCAGTTAAACTCCACAGGTAGTCCTTGAATTACGACCACGATTGAGGCCAACGTTTATGTTGCTAAGCGAGACATTTGTTAAAGGAGGTTTGCCCTGTTTTACAGACTTCCTTACCGCGATTGTTAAGTTCATCACTGCAGTTGTTAACTTAGTAAATGAATCTGGCTTGCCCAATGATTTTGCTTGTCAAAGGGTCGCAAAAGAGGATCACATGGCCCTGGTACACTGCAACCGTCGTAAATATGAGCCAGTTGCCAAGTGGCTGGATTTTAATCACGTGACCATGGGCATGCCACACCGGTCATAAGTGTAAAAAATGATCAGAAGTCCCATTTTTTCAGTGCCATTTTAACTTCCAAATGGTCACTCAATGAACTGTTTTCTATCAGTTTATTGAAAATATTTACCGTATTTTTTGGAATATAAGACACTCTGGAGTATAAGACGCACATACCTTTTTGGTGAGGAAAAAGAAAGCTCCCTCTGCCTCTGCCTAATTTTGCGACATTACAGCCAACAGCCTGCTTTACTTTCATTTTCGTTTTCAGCATAGCTTGATTGGCACAGGGAAAAAAATATCTGCTCCAGCAATTTACCTCTTTGCAGCAAGCAGCAGAGCCCTGCACAAAACAGCTGAGAACAAATCAGCTGAGAGTTGGGAGGCCGATCCAATCAACTTGTGCTAATTAGGCTGTGCTGAAGCTGAAAGGAGCTGTTTTTTTCTTGCTGTTTGCTTGCAAGGAGGTAACTGCTGCGAGGCAGAGGCCAAAGGGTGGGGGCCAGTGGGTGGGCGGGGCTACATTCGGTGTATAAGACGCACCTAAATTTTCACCCCCTTTTAGCGGGGGAAAGTGAGTCTTATACTCCAAAAAATACGGTATATAACATAGTGAATGGTCACTAACCAAACAGTTGTAAGTTGAGAACTTTTTTTTTTTTAAAGGTTATGGTGCAAAAGTCACATCGCGGGAAGAAAACAGGAAGAAATTTGCGATTAATTTGTCTTTGAATTTCAGACAGCTTTGGAAAACTTTGTAGCCTGTGTTGTTGAGGTGGCATTGTTTGCAAACAAAAGGACGCACAACATCTAGCCCTCTGTCAATAGGAAAAGAAGGATATAGATACGGATCTGTTATGGTGAAATTATACATAGCATAACTCTGCCTGTATGAGTTGAATGTCCATTTTGGCAAGATCTTGGGACGTTGGCTCTTGATAAAGAGCAACTGTTAGGCCAAAAAAAATATCTTTAGATCTGCAGAGAGAGAGAGAGAGAGAGAGAGAGAGAGAGAGCAAACATGAGTTCCACAACGTAACAACATAGCCTGTGCTTTATTGTGACGATCCTATCCCCCATTACAATAAAAACAATAATTAACGTGTCATTGTTGAATCCCATTTCTCAATTGTGTGCTCTGGTTTAAGGCACATTTCCCTTAACAGTTGTTGTTCTGAGCACCTGTTGCTTCATTAATCAAATGTATACGGCTGCCTGTCTAATCACGGGAACCCTGAGGTAAAAAACGAACATCCCAGGTTGGCGTTGAACCAATCAAAAAGAAAAATAAATACCGCACCCTCTTGCTCGGTTGGCGTCCGTTTTTCCGCGCCTATCTTCTGTGACCATTTGGCCTTTCAGTTTGCCCACCTGCCTTAGCTGTGCCATGTCCCTGCTGACTTTTCACCCCTGCCGTCCAGCGTTTAATATTAACCCCCACCCAGTGGCGGGTTGCTACTGGTTTGGGCGGACCGATAGTAGGGGCAGCGGGAGGCTCCGCTCACCCGCCCAGACGTCATCAAAAACTCTCTGCGCGTGTACAGATGCAGGCGCACGCCCGCAAAGCAAGCGCGCACACTCGCGTGCTCTCAATAGCGAACCCGTAGCACCGGGATTTGAAACCCACTACTGCCCCCCCCCCCAAAAAGACTTCTACCTGCCACGCCAGAGTGAAACATGGCCTCGTTTTCTGTTCGTGTTCACCATTTTTCTCGACTTAGGACCCAAGGACTCTTCGCTTTCGGAGGCTGCGCCCAGACCGTCAGGAGGCGCCCGGTTCTCCCGGAACATCTCTTGCCCCCTCCGGGATTTCACGGGCTCCCACTGGAAGCATCCCCGCTGGACAGACGACGAAATCCAAGCTTTTATTGAGATCTGGGGGGACACATCTGTACAGCGAGCCCTCTTCTCAAACTACCGGACGGTCTCTCAGTTTGAGTGGATCTCATGCCAGATGAAGGCCCGAGGTTACGACCGGAATTGGCTCCAGTGCCGGGAAAAAGCCAAACATCTCCGGAAAAGCTACAAGGATTGCCTCGGAGGGCACAGCCACTGGGGATCTGGGAGGAGAGCGTGGCCTTTTTTCAACCAGCTGAATCAATTCCTGCGGGTTGAGCAGGAGCTGGTGGTTCCGCGGGAGATCGGGCGTAAGGAGGTCCAGCATCACCTCGTGGACCGCCGGCGCAAAAGAGTGAAGAACGCGGCCGATCCGGTGGCCAAAACTGCCCAGGTTCAAGTGGAGGTAGAAGCCCATGAGCTGCAGTCAAAGAAGCAGTCAAAGCATCCCCCTCGCTTGTCCAATGGGACATCCCGCTCAGGTTAGTGTTCTTTCAGTGCTTTATCCATCCTTTTCCATTCGCTCATTGGCTCTCCTGTGTATGCAAGGCAATCTTTTTATTTAGAATAGGATGGGATGGGACAGGAGTGTAGGGTAGGGTAGGGTAGAGTAGAACAGAACAGAACAGAACAGAATTCTTTATTGGCCAAGTGTGATTAGACACACTAGGAATGTGTCTCTGGTGCATAAGCTCTCAGTGTACATACAACAATAGTAGTAGATCATTATCATAGTCATAGTCATTTACACAAAACCTATGGAAAAGTAACTTCAGTTTATGCACACACACACACATACCCCATGCATTCACCTGTACGTGCCTACCCCTTCCTTTAGGGTACAGCTATTTGTGCCATTATAGATATCCTTCAGTTTAAGACCATCAAGCCCGACATTTCTGTTGCTCAGTGAGACAGTCGCTAAGTGAGTTTTGTCCCACTTTATGATCTTTTTATTGCCACAGCTGTTAAGGGAATGGTTAACTTAGTGACACGGTTGTTCAGCAAATCTGGCTTCGCCATTAATTTTGCTTACTAGAAGATCACAATGACCCTGGGACACTGCAGCTGTCACAAATATGAATCAGTTGTCAGGCATCCAAATGTCAATCGTGACTGGGGGGGATACTGCGATGGTCATAAATATGAAAAACGGTAGAAAGTACCGTTGTAACCTTGAAAGGTCACTAATTGAGCTGTTGAATGTTGATAATTACCTGCTGTTGTAAACAGCAACTTGCCATAACTGAAGATTTTTGCGTGTGACCCTTGTCACAAAAAAAACCCCCCACTTCTGTTCTACATATTTGATTTGTTCAATTTTTATCCCACCTTTCGTCTAGAAGTGTACAGATAGTGCTCAAATTTACGACCGGTCACTCAAAGTTACGGCAGACCTCCCAGGGAATATTTATGGCCCGGTTCCAGAGATCCAGTGGTCACTTCCTGTCACAGGATCCCATTTTGGGCATTCAGCAAGCAGGCCGTGTTTATCCCATTTGCACCATTCTGCCACTCATGTGACAATGTTTTAGGACATTTTCGCCAAAAACTGGCATTTTTTCTTTTTATTGTTACAAAAATTTCCCATAATGAACAATGATTCCCTTAAGGACTACGGCATTTGCTTAACGACTGTGCCATTCGCTTGACAGCCATCTTAGAAAAGGTTGTAAAATCAGGTCAGTCACATTGGTGACCTGTTTTATGGCCGTCATGACTTATGACCGTAATGGGTAGGCTTCCATTACAGCCGTAAGTCGAGGAATACCTGTAATGCATGATAGGTAGATAGGGTCAAGGAGGGGGGGGTGATTGGAGGTTCTCCAGGGAGCCTGATTCAAAGATGGGGAGGGGAGGAGAAGAAGTTGGGCCTTCCATTTCTAAATCCATGCCTTTTCCTACTCCTCCACACTGTTCTGGGCCTGAGAGTGGAGGGGATTGGCTCAGAGCCCTCCAGGGAAAAAGATTTCTTTTTTTAAAATTAGTTTATAATATATAATACAAAAGTAAAGGTAAAGGTTCCCTTTGCGCATATCTGCTAGTTGTTCCCGACTCTAGGGGGCGGTGCTCATCTCCATTTCAAAGCCAAAGAGCCATCGCTATCTGAAGATGTCTCCATGGTCATGCGGCGGGCATGACTAAATGCCAAATGTGCACGGAACTCTCTTACCTTCCCACCAAAGGTGGTCCCTATTTTTCTACTCGCATTTTTTCCGTGCTTTCGAACTGCTAGGTTGGCAGAAGGTGGGACAAGTAACGGGAGCTTACCCCGTTAGGCGGCACTAGGGATTCAGACCGCTGAACTGCCGACCTTTCGATCGACAAGCTCAGCGTCCTAGCCACTGAACCACCGCATCCCTTACATTACAAAAGTACAAAAGAAAATAGTAGGATAGAAGGAGAGGAAAAAGGGGGAAGGGAACAGTGTGGGACAAGGGGAAAAAAGAAAGAAAAGGGGTTGACTTCCAACTCCCTTTGGTGCAGTAGAATAACACCAAACCTCAACTTTTTACTTTTACATAATAATATAAACTAGCCATTTCTATAACAACACACCTATTAATCAGTAAAACCCCAATTCTACAATCTCTTCGGCCGAAAAAATGCTTTTAAAAGTAAAAAAAAAAAAATAGCCTCTGATGATCGCGCGGTTTAGCTGGGATCGTCAAAGGCTTTTAAAAGCATTTTTTTCCTACAACTTCTGAAGAGGTTGTAGAAAAAACGCTTTCAAAAGGCTCTGGCAATCCCAGCTGAGCCGCACGATCATCAGAGGCTTTTTTTCTTTTAAATGCCTCTGACAATCAGGCAACTCAGCTTGGATCGGCAGAGGCATTTAAAAGAAAAAAAGCCTTTGCTGATCAGGCAACTCAGCTGGGATCGTCAGAGCCTTTTGAAAGCATTTTTTCTACAACTTCTTTCCATCCGTTGCTTCTTGTCCTGCCCTCATGGGCTTTGGAGAATAGCTTGACTCCCTCTTCTTTGTGGCAACAGTTAAAACAATCAGTGGAACAACTTGTCTCCAGAAGTTGTGAATTCTCCAACATTGGAAGTTTGTAAAAAAAAGAGATTGGACAACCATTTGTCTGAAATGGTATAGAGCAAGGGTGTCAAACTCGATTTCATTAAGGGCCATATCAGGATTGTGTTTGATCTGGGGAGGGGGGCAGGAGGGGGCCTGGCCACGGGGGATGTGGCCAGCTTGACATCACTCATGTTTGGTGGGCCGGTGGCAGCCCAAGCGCTCTTCCAGCAAAAATGGGCTCCCTATCTCCTGCAACCCTCTGCCAGTGAAAAGAGAGTTCAGGAGGGCCATTCTGTTTTCGCTGGCAGAGGTACTGTAGACTGGTCCAGGGCACCCCTGCAGGCCAG
Source organism: Masticophis lateralis (assembly GCA_030761175.1). Taxonomy (NCBI): domain Eukaryota; kingdom Metazoa; phylum Chordata; class Lepidosauria; order Squamata; family Colubridae; genus Masticophis; species Masticophis lateralis. The sequence goes on from JAUDYJ010000002.1 coordinate 15,834,006, forward strand.
ATCTAAGCACCCTGCGGGCCGGATGTGGCCTGCGAGCCTTGAGTTTGACACCCCCCTGGTATCCTGCTTGAGGAGGGGGTTGGACTAGAAGACCTCCAAGGTCCCTTCCAACGGAATAACATTCTGTAGGATTACCTGTGTAGGTGTCAGGTTTCGAAGGCGTTTTGAATAAATTGCATTTCAGACAAAGTCTTTGAAAAAAACCCTCTAATTTATTAAGCACGCACGTTCTATCTCCTAGACTCATTGCAGCCAGGTCTGGCTTCCTCAGGCAAACCCTCCTTTTCCTTTCCCCACTTCTCTATACTCATTGGCCACCTTCCCCGTCACTCTGCCCCTAATCTACTGCTCCCCTCAAAGGCATTTCCCCCCTCCCATCCCATCTCCTAGGTCATATTCTCTCCAGTGAAAATAAGTAGGCGAAGGGTCAATTGTCTCTTTCCAGATGGCTCCGCTGCTTCTTCTTATGTCAGCATTGGAGTAAGTGCAGCGTGAAATGCTGACAGTAGGTTTATCATCCTATTTAAAGTATGCCCTTCCTGTAAATGAAATATGTAGACGAGAATATTTGTAGCTCAGAGTTGAATTGTGGGGTCCTTGGTCCTCTCTGAGCTTGGTGGTTTTCTTGTAGATGTTTCATACCAAACTAGATAACGTCATCATTGCACTGATGATGTTACCTTGTTTGGTAATGAAACGTCTAAAGAAAACCACCAGGCTCAGAAATAGTGTCCGTTTTCCAGGCTGGTTATCTTAGGCGCTTTCACTTCTTTCCACAATATTGTTGCCACACATTCCTTTTTAAAAATCCAGACAAAGGAAGCCGCTGCATTCATGCACCTAGTTGTGTATTTTTCCCTTGAAAGGCCAGGAAAAGGGCCGATGCTTGTACACACAAATATGAGTCTCTGCTGAGCTCCACACTCACGCCTTTAAGACGCCGGTGTTTCTCTCTTCCTTCCTCACAGGAAGCCAGAAGCCACCGCTGACCAACGCTGAACGGATGAAAAATATTCGCAAGTCCTGGCAGGAAAGGAGAGCGGACGTCGGTCAAGCCAGAGGTGGAATTGGGGACTCTGCAACCGGAAGCCCTTTCATGGACCCAGCCATACCGGGGTCCCACAAGGCTGACCGGGCACCCTCGAGTGAAATCGAGAAGGCATGGGAAGAGTGCGAAAGGAAAGCGGTGGAGAAGCTGGAAGGCTACTTACGCGAGAAAGGCTGGAAACTACAAACCGGGCACTCGAGCCGGACTGGAATTCTCCAGGATGTCTTGTCCATCGTTTGCAAGGGCCGAACGGCTCCGTCTGTGCCCGTTCTTACTTCCCCTGCCCAAGAGCCCCCCTTTGCTTCCCGAGCGCCCCCCCGTTCTGAAACATCGACAGAGTCCCAAGTCTCAGCAGAGCCGTGCAAAAATTCAGAGGCCTCTTCGGCTTCTCCTCCTCCTCCTCCTCCTCTTCCTTCCTCTTCTCAGGGCAGCTTGTCGGACAGAAGCATTCGCCTGAAAAGGAAGCGTTCTCTGCCGGCACGGTTTCAGTGCTGACCTCATTTTATTCCCTTTTCGGGTTCGTGCGTTAGCTGGTTAGTTGGATCACACCCTCCTCAGGGTTTGGGCTTGGGTGTTTTGCCCTTTCTTCCCTCTGTCTTTACAATCGTAGAATCGAAGGAGGTGTGTTAGATGCTGGCTCCTCCACGACAAAATAAATCCGAAATAAAACTTCATTGCCTGTTTGGTGAGCCGCAGTAGTGCGGTGGATAGAATGCAGTACTGCAGGCTCATTCTGCCGACTGCCAGCAGTTCAATTCCAGGTTGACTCAGCCTTCCATCCTTCCAAGGTCGGTGAAATGAGGACGCAGATTGTTGGGGGTAGTAGGCTGACTCTGTAAACCTCTTAGAGAGGGCTGTAAGAGCACTGTGAAGTGGTATACAAGTCTTAGTGCTGTGGCTATCTTGGCCATTTGTGTAGGGTTGATGAGATTTGGACTGCTATGATCCTTAGTGGCGCAGCGGTTAGAATGCAGCATTGCAGGCTAACTCTGCCCACTGCCAGGGGTTCGATCCTCACCGGCACGTGGTTGAGTCAGCCTTCCATTCTTCCGAGGTCGGTAAAATGAGGACCCAGATGGTTGGAGGGGGATATGCTGACTCTCTAAACTGCTTAGAGATTGCTGTAAAACACTGAAGCGATATATAAGTCTTAAGTGCTATTGCTGTTGGGGACAGTAAGAGTTTGGGGTGTCAGTAATTTCCTGACATAACAGCTTTCCTGGAATCCATGCAGGGTATCGGGATCAGCTCTGCAGTTCTGTTAATTTTTTTTTTCTTTTTTAAGTTTACTGAATTTTTATGCCATCAAACTCCCAGTGAGTCGGGGTGATTTAATTTGGCTGTTTTTTTTTTTTTTAAGTAACAGCCAGTATAAGGAGCCACAATTGGTTTAATTTGTCTGCTATAATGGCAGTTACAACCGACAAATAAATTTGCTTTCTTGATAACGGGGTAAATCAAGTTAATATCTTGAAAACTGGTAACTCCGAGTAGTCTTCAAATGACAGCCATTCGTTTACCAACTGTTTGGAGTTAAAATGGCCCTGAAATGGGGATTTATAACTGGTAAACGTATGATCTTTGCAGCGTCTCCACAGTCACGTGATCAAACTTGGCCACTGTCATGGGATCACATGATTGCCATTTATGGACAGGGTCAAATTTGTTTAATTCTTTTTAAATTGATTTTAATTTTTGTATGATTCATTGTTTTATCATGGCTGTGCACTCCCCTGAGTCCTTCGGAAGAAGGGCGGTATAAAAATCTAATCAAACTCAAACTCAAACTCAAACCTTATGACTTTCCCAGCCAGCTTATGACAAGCCCAAGTCAATGTGATTCATTTAACCACTGCATGGTTCACTTAACAACCTCAGTGATTCAATGAACAGCCGTAAAAATGGTAAAAAAGAATCAGACACAACTCAATTCAATGCCTTGCTTAAGCAATGGAAATTCTGGCCTCAATTTGTGGTCATAAGTTGAGGACTATCCGGAGAAGTGTGTTCTCAGTTTTGAATGTTTTTCCTCAAAAAATTTTTTTTGAAATGAATTACCATATTTTTTGGACTATAAGATGCACTTTTTTGTCTCTCAAAAGGGGGTGAAAATGTCTGTGCATCTTTTTTTTTTAATTGAAAAAGTTTTATACAATTTTATCCCCATTTCCCCCCACCAATCCTCCATCCCCTCCCCCCCCCCCAGGCTTCCATTACTAACAAAACATCAATCTTATATATCCGTCAATATTAAACAAAAAATATAGGTGAGATCCAGGTAAAATATCACGTCTGTGCGTCTTATAGACCAAATATTGCAGGCCGTTTTTTTGCCTCTGCACACCCTGTTTTGGGGGCTTTTTACAGCCTCTTTTTGAGGCTTTTTAAGGCCTGTTTTTTCCTTGAAAACTGATTGAAAAAAGCCTCAAAAGGGGGCCGAAAAAAGCTTCGAAAATGGGCTGAAAAAGTCCCCAAAAGGGGCCGAAAATAGCCTCAAAAACAGGCCGGAAAAAGGCCTGAAAGAAAGGAGGCCAAAAACTTTTTTTTGTTATGCTCCTCTTCTAAATTTAGGTGCGTCTTATAGTCTGAAAAATATGGTACTAGCTTCTAAATATGTCAGGAGTCAGCCATTTTTTTCCCCTGTAAAGAGCCAGATGCTGCCCCTCCTCTGTTTCCACAGGCACATCTGGCAGATGCACCAGCCGAGGAACACAGCAGCTGTCGGATGGTGCCATCTCCCCAGCGATGATCATGTGCCCCACCTTCATGCTTAACGACCATTGCCATATCTCCATGGTTTACATTCAGATGCTTGGCAACTGACTCATATTTATGACGGTTGCAGTGTCCTGGGGTCATGCGATCCCCTTTTGCGACCTGACTAGCAAAGTCAATGGGGAAGCTGGATTCACTTCACAACTGTGTGACTAGTTTAACAACTGCAGTGATTCACTTAGCAAACGTGGCAAGAAAAGTCATCAAATGGGGCAAAGCTCACTTAACATATTTCTCACTTAGCAACATGAATTCTGGGCTCGATTGGGGTCATAAATTGAGGACTCCCTGTATTTAGGACACTTAAGCATCCTGAGGTAACCTGACCTACCTGGCCAACTTCCAACAAGCCAAATAAATGGGGAAGGCAAAAAAGGTTGTAAAATTGGGCATGACTCACTTAACGACCGCATCACTTAGCAATGGAATTCTTATCCTGATTGGGGTCAAAAGTAGAGGACTTCCTGTGAAAAAGATCTTTTCCGCAGGGCCTTTCTGGATAAAAATCATGGAGTTTGGTAGGCTGGCGACAGCCCTTTAATTTTTTTCTTCGTAGGCAAGTGACTCATATTTATGACTGTTGTGATGTGCCATGGACACTTGATCCCTTTTTACGACCTTTTGAGGAGCAAAATCAACAGGGAAGCTGGATTCACTTAACAACCGTATTACTGATTTGTCAACTCTGATGATTCACTTAACAACTGTGAAAAGAACGGTTGTAAAACGGGAAAAGCTTAACCAATGTCTCACTTAACAACAGAAATTTTGGGCTTGCTTGTGGTCATAAATCGAGGACTTCCTGTACCTTGAACGCTTGGCAGCTTGAAGATGTGTGGACTTCAAATCCCAGAATTCCTCAGCTGGCATGAATAAAACATGTGGGGATCTCTCCAGTACCGTGTTTCTTAATACAAGTAAAACAGTTGTTAAGTGAATCTGGCTAGTAAAACAGTTGTTAAGTGAACCTGGCTTCCTTCCCCAATTGATTTTGCTCATCAAAAGGTCGCAAAAGGGGATCACATGACCTTGGGACCGAGCAACAGTCGTAAGTGTGAACCAGTTGCCAAGCATCTGAATTTTGATCACATGATCGTGGGGATGCTACAAAGGTCGTAACTGAAGAATGGTCATAAGTCACTTTTTTCAGTGTTGTAACTTTGAACAGTCACTAAGTGAACACTTGTGAGTAAGTCGAGGACTGCCTGTATCTTCTAGCAGTGTCTTTCACCGTCAGCCATTCAGTCGTGTCTGAACCCGCGGCCACTCTAGGCTGAACCATAGAGCGGCGGAGGTTCGGACATGACCGCATGGTTGACTATGACGAAAGACACTGCTAGAAGATATTAACTAACATGGTGTTGGAAGTATCTCCCACATGTTATAGGCCACTGTGAGAGACCAGAAACTCAGCCCAGGTGGCTAGTAATCTGAGAAAAAGTGTTTTCAGGGACTTGAAACTCCACTTTTAACAAACTAGCAATCCTAGGTTTCATTAACCAAGGGATGGAACCAAGATCGCGTGAAGTACTAGTATCGCTTGTCTGTGGAGAGTCTCCATCATCCAGGTCATGGTTGTCGCAAAGGTGCTTTTTCAAGAGGCAACTGGACTTTCTTCGAAGGAATTTTGCTTCTCATCCAGTCAGAACTGAAGAAGCTTCTTGGATGAGAAGCGAAACGTCTTAAAACAAAAAACAAAGTCCAGTTGCCTCTTGAAAAAGCACCTTTGGGACTATAGTACCGCTTTATAAAGCCTTAGTAAGGCCACATCTGGAATGCTGTATCCAGTTTTGGTCACCATATTATAAAAAAGATGTTGAGACTCTAGAAAGAGTGTAGAGAAGAGCAACAAAGATGATTAGGGGATTGAAGGCTAAAACATATGAAGAATGGTTGCAGGAACTGAGTATGTCTAGTTTAATGAAAAGAAGGACTAGGGGAACACATAGTAGTGTTCCAATATCTCGGGCTGCCACAAAGAAGAGGGAGTCAAGCTATTCTCCAAAGCACTGAGGGCAGGACAAGAAACAATGGGTGGAAACTAATCGAGGAGAGAAGCAACTTAGAACTAAGGAGAAATTTCCTGACAGTGAGAACAATTAAATCAGTGGAACGGCTTGCCTTCAGAAATCGTGGATCCTCCATCACTGGAGGTTTTTTGGAAGAGATTGGCCAGCTACTTGTCTGGAATGGTATAGGGCCGTGATGGCGAACCTATGGCACGCGTGCAACAGGTGGCACCCAGAGCCATATCAGTGGGCACACGAGCGTTGCCCTACCTCAGCTCCGGCACGCATGTGCACGCCAGCCAGCTGATTATCGGGCCTTCCGGGCCCACTGGAAGTCGGGAAACAGGCTGTCTCTGGCCTCTGGAGGGCCTCCAGGGGAGGGAAGCCCCATTTTTTCACTCTCCTGAGGCTCCAGAGGTTTTCCAGGCCCCATCGGAAATCAGCAAACAGACTGTTTCAAGCCTCCAGAGGGCCTCCGGGGAGGTGAGGAAGGCCGTTTTCGCCCTCCCTAGGCTCCAAGAAAGCCCCTGGAGCCTGGGGAGGGGCAAAAAATGAGCCTACTGTGCCCACCGTACCATCGCGTGCCAAAATCGGGGGGAGCTCGGTAGGGTCACATGGGCATGCACAGGGGGGTGGGGTGCATTGAATTATGTGTGTCGGCACGCACACGCGTGACCCCCCCCACACACTTGGCACGCGACAGCAAAAAGGTTAGCCATCACTGGTATAGGGTCTCCTTGCTTGATCGGGGGTTGGACTAGAAGACCTCGATGGTCCCTTCCAACTCTTGTTATTCTGTTATTTTCTAAGGTTCTGTATTCACTCTGAGACGAACATTAAAGAGATTGTGTTGAAATCTGTGTTTGCCTTACTTTCTTGAGCTTGCTCAGCGGAGCTGAATTTTCTATAAAAACAATTACGTTTGTGCTAATATATTATCCTTGGTCTTAAGATGTGTTCTGAATTTTAATTTTGAACTTGTCCTGCTCTTGTTATGAAGTGTATTCAGTGTCTTCAACCTTAAGAGCGTGTGGGCCGACTGCCCCCCATGAGAAAGATTAAAATAGACAAAACAACGCAGCATAAAAATACAAGCATTGCAAATTTTTTTTTATTGTCGCAAAGTTGTACACATTGGTTATACGTAGGTTGCAGTTGTTTGTTCTCCTCCTGAGGAGATCTACCTACAGATTTTGCCAAAAGATATAAATCGGCACTGCATTAAAAGTACAGGGAATCCTCAATTTACATCAGTTCATTTAGTGACCGTTCAAAGTTATAACGGTTCTGAAAAAAGTAGCTTACCACAGTTTTTCACACTTATGACCGTTACAGCATGGCCACGTGAACAAAATTCAGATGCTTGACTGAGTGATGGCTGCAGCGTCCCCTTTTGCGACCTACTGACAATGATTCACTTAACAACCGTTTTGCTCATTTAACAACTGCAGTGATTTGCTGAACAACTGGTTTAAAAGGTCGTAAAATGGGGCAAAATGTCTCCCTTACCAACAGAAACGTTGAACTCAATTGTGGTTCTAAGTCGAGGACTACCTGTTCAAGGGGAGCCCATGACTTGGTTGTACAGGTAGTCCTCGATTTAACAAAATGTTTCATTTAGCAACGGAAATTTTGGGTTCAACTTTGGTCGTAGGTGGAGGACTACCTGCATTTTGTAAATTTTGCTCCATGGACTCTACCTGGGGCTGCCCTTGAAGAGTGTATGGAAAGTTCAACTCGTACGTAACACAGCAGTGCCGGCGGTGTTACGTGTATCTCTAGAAGGGCACATTTTGCACCGTGGTGGTGCAGTGGTTAGAATGCAGTATTGCAGGCTACGTCTGCCGACTGCCAGGGGTTCGATTCTCACCAGCTCAAGATTGACTGAACCTTCCATCCTTCTGAGGTCAGTAAAATGAGGACCCAGATTGTTAGAAGGCAATATGCTGATTCTGTAAACTACTCAGAGTGGTAAAGCATGATTTGAGCGGTATAAAAGTCTTAAGCGCTATTGCTAGAATTCTGCAACAAGCCATAAAAGTGAGTCAGTTGCCAAGCACCTGAAATGCGGTCGCGCTTGTGAGGATATGTGCAGCTGTCGGAAGGAACCGGGTCTTAAGTAACTTTAGGGGAGGCGGGGGGGGGGAGGGAATCCATCATAACGGTTAGCAATAGCAATACAGGGAGTCCTCAATTTACGACCACAATGGAGCCTAAAATTTATGTTGCTAAGTGAGAAATTGGTAAGAAAAAAAGAATTGGTAATTGAGTTTTGCCCCATTTCACGACTTTGCTTGCCACATTTGAGGACCCAGTTTGTTGGGGGCAATATGCTAACTGTAAACTGCTTACAGAAGGCTGTAAAAGCACTGTGAAGCGGTATATAAGTCTAATAGCTATTGCTATATCTTAAGTGAATCAGAGTTAGTAACCCGGTTATTAAGTGAATCTGGTTTCCTCATTGACTTTGCTTGTCAGAAAATCACAAAGGGGGAATCCCAAGACCCCCCGGGTCACTGCACCCGTCATAAATACGAGCCAGTTGTCAAGCATCTGAATGTAAATCATGTGACTGGGGGTGTGTGAGTGGGGGCACTGCAACAGTCATAAGTGTGAAAAATAGTCATAAGTCACTATTTTCAGTGCTGTTATAACTTCAGTCATTAAACGAACTGTTGTAAGTCAAGGACTACCAGTAGTATTTCGATTTATATACCACTCTACAACACTCTGAGTAGTTTACAATGTCAGCCTATTGCTTCCTACAATCTGGATCTCAGAAAGACGGAAGGCTGAGTCAACCTTGAATCGGTCAGGATTGAACTGGCAGCGAGCTGAATCAGCCCTGAAATACTACATTCTAACCACTGCGCCACCAGGGTTCCTTAACAACGATGGCTAAGCGACTGGTCATTAAGTGAGGATTATCTGTACTTTGTATTTTTCCACAATGTGAGATGTAACCAAACATTTCCTTGGCTCATGTCCTACGTACCTCCGGCACCACTGAGGAGAACCGATTCCCTCGGTAATAACTTTTAATTCCTGCGTTCTGAATCCCCGAATGTATCACGTAACCAGATGGCGGGGGCAGGAAGACGGATGTTTAGTAACCACATGGAAAAAGGAAGTGGGAAGTTAGGACAGCCATTTAAAAAAAAAAGGTTGTAGGAAAGAAATGACCTGATTCAGACCAAAGTTCCTCTCTTGTTTCCCTTCAGGTGACGAAAAGAGGCCTTGGATGCAACTGAAGAGCTCCCAAATGGAAGGAGAGACGGAGATGCTGACCGAATTCTCACAGTGGAACATTCCTGCAACGACAACCGTTCACGAACAAAGTTGCGAGACCCACGTGGAACAGGGGAAGGTGCCCTTAGACGCAGAGCCCGGAGAAGCTTTAGAAAACTTTATCGCCCTCTGTAGTGAAACCTCTGAACTGCAGTCTATGGCAGACGAACCTTTGGTTTCAGACTATTGTAGGAAATACCACTACAAACCAGGGTTTGCGATGACCTACCCCGGTGAGGAGGACCCCACCGAATGTCCAACGTGGGCGGAAAACTGCCAACAAAAACCGTGTCCGAGAATTCAACCAGGGGAAAAATCTTTCGGATGTCCCGAATGTGGGAAATGCTTCCGGCAGAAAGAACATTTAATGCACCATCAGCAACTGCACGGGGTCGAGATCCCTCACGGGTACCCCGATATTGGGAAAATATTCCAACAAAGAGAACATTTGTTGAGAGGTCTCCGGGCGGGGAAGAGGCTTTATGAATGTCCCGAGTGCGGGAAAAACTTTCCTACCCGGGAAACTTTGATAAGACATGTGAGAATCCACACGGGAGAGAGACCCTTCGAATGCCCTCAGTGCGGCCAGTTCTTCAGACAGCGGGCTCATTTGATACGCCATCAACGGATCCACACGGGAGAAAGGCCCTACGCGTGTCCCGAGTGTGGGAGAAGCTTCTCTCGGCGCGACAGCTTGATCGACCATCAAAGGAAGCACGTCCACGAGAAACCTTATCAGTGTCCAGAGTGCGGGAAAAGCTTTTGCCACAAAGGGGCTCTGCTGAAGCACCAGCGCGTCCACGTGACGACAATTGTCATCTGAAAACCTCCGCCCCCTGTAAACAAAAACTCAATTGCAATGGTTGTGTTTGTGCTTTGTTCTGATTAAACAAATGTTACCTAGACAACAGGAGTCTCTGAGGCATTGTCTTAAGAAAACGAAGGATTTTTTTTTAGCATTGTACTTAACTATTTTTCAGACTATAAGACACACCAAGATTTCAAAGAGGAAAACAAGAAAAAAAAATGGTTTTTGGCCTCCACCTGTCTGGTTTTTGCCCAGTAGCACTCTGCAGGCCTCCCAAACTCTCTGCAGGTCCCATTTTTGCATATAACCGGCCCGTTTTTGCTCTCCCCAGCCCCCAGCACTCTGAAGGCCTCCCAAACCCTCTGCGTGTCCCATTTTTGCGAAAAAGACCTGTTTTTGGCAAAAATGGGACACACAGGGTGGGGTTTCAGGAGGCCAAAAATGGCTGTATTCGATCTCTAAAACGCACCAATATTTCTACTCTCTTTTGGAAGTGGGGGGGGAATGTGTCTTATACTCTGAAAAGTACAATAAGTTTTGATTGCTTAGGGAAGTTGGGCAGTGTGTAAGTAATGCAGGCTAGAAGATTTTTCCTTTGAATTTGCTGGTGATCCAGCAAGAGTTGTCCCATGGTTTAGGACAACCATGACTTGGATGACAGAATCTCCATAGACCAGGGGTGTCAAAACTGAAGGCCCGCGGGCCACATTTGGCCCATGGGGCCACCCTGGAAACAGTGAAGGACTGGCTTGCAGTGCCTCTCCCAGCAAAAATAGAGCTCAGGAGGGCCGTACACGGCCCTCCCTAGCTGTTTTTACTAGCAGAAGGTTGCAGCCGAAAACGGAGCTTGGGAGCCCGTTTTCCCTGGCAGAGCACTTGGGCCACTACAGGCGCAATGTCAAGTGACATTGAGCTGGCCAGGCCCACCCCAGGGGGAAACACAACTCTGATGCGGCCCTCGATGAAGTTTGATCACCCCTGCTGTAGACCTTCAGCAAGGATTATCATCTCTCAGTGGACTTAAGTAGGAGCTAAGCAGCCATCTGCTGCGGAGGCTTTAATCCGATTCTTACTCTGGATAGCCGGTTGGACTCTCGGCCTTAAAGGATCCTTTTCAATCCTCGGATTCTATTTTTTTAAAAAATAATCTTCACGATTCCTGGGTGCATTACAAGATTCACTTCCTAGGTAAGGACCAAACGTCCCTACCTAACAGGACTCTGTCAGATGATCCTGAACATTTGAATGTAGTCGGGGGGGGGGGGGGGGGGCTTCAAAATTTTTAGCAAGGGGTTCTGCCTGGTTGCTGGGTGGGCGTGGCCTAGTCAGCCTCCTGCACCATGGGGGAGGGGGGAAGACACGTTTTTGCCCTCCCTGGGCTCTGGAGGCTTTCCTTAAGCCTCCAGGAGGGTGAGAACAGCCTCCCCAAGCTCCGGGGGCCCTCTGGTGGCTGGAAACTGGCCCATTACCAGCCTTCCTGAACTTCTGGTAGGCCCATTTTTTGCACGCGCACACACACACACGAGCCTGTGTGTGCACCCTGCACTTACCTGCATCCAAAACAGGCCGTGTGGAGACTTCTGGGAGGGGTGGGATTTGGGGGTTCTCCAAACAGCACAGAATTTTAGCTAGAGGTTCTCCCAAACCCCCGCAAACCCCCAGCAGCCTACCCCTGAAAGTAGTCAATTCCTCCACTTACATAGATTTCAGACAAAAGTCTGAATCCCCCACTGTAAAAATTAGCTGGGGTGGAGATGGAGAAAACTACCTAGTATTTGCTTCTGAGAAAAAAGGAAGTTTAGTGATGTGTTAAAATGAAGTCAACTGAGGGGGTCACTGACTTACATGAATCAGGTCCCCCACCCCCCCCCCCCCCCCCCCCGCCTTAGGCTAGGAAATTATTTTATTTATTAAATTTGTTTGCTGTCCATTTCACCAGGAAATACTGAGTTGTCAGGTAAGACTGTTTGCAGAGGTTTTCCCCCCACCCCTCCAGGTTTATTAAATTTAACTGCCACCCAGCTGACTCAAAATTGGTTTAAAATGTTTGCAACCCATTTGAAGCTTTTCTTAACCAGCCTAGTGTTGCTCATAAAGGAAAAGATTCTTGAGCTTTCAAAGTTGTAAAAAAAAATTTATTGTTGAGTGCACCAAGCTTTCTCAAAATCTGTCACAATTTATACAAGCAAACGGGATTGTGACTCCTACTACTTTGTAATTTTTTTCCCCCTGTTGTCATTCAAATCTAATACCTTTCCAACCTTTTTTTTTTAAAGGAATGCATAAACTAGTAATCTCACCCAGTAGCTCCCATTAAACCAGTCTTCCAACCTTGGCAAATTTTAAGATGGGAGAACTTCAACTCCCAGAATTCCCCAGCCGGCTGTTATGCTTGCTGTGGGATTCTGGGAGTTGAAGTCCACAGGTTTTAAATTTGTCAAGGTTGGGAGACTGTATTAAAGCGACTGAGAATTACCTGGATTAGGAGGGGTTTGACTATCTTCCCAGGATCACAAAAAAACAAAGTTTATTCAAACTATTCAGTCACGTATCTTCCTGCTGTCCCTGAATATGTCTAACTTCGGCCATCAGGCGAAAAGTAGAACCTCCATGTAGAGGCAGGATACCCGTGCATATTAGCAGCTTCAGGGATAGTAGAAACCGATTTATAGGCCTCATGGCTTGTTGGATGGGTTTCCTGGCATCAGTCAGTTGTAAGAAATAGACTGCTGGACTACGCAAGGCGCTGGTCCACATTCCCCCAGATTTTTCCCCTCTTAAATCTTCCTCTATTACAGACTTTTTCACCCCTTCCCCAGCCTAAATTACAACCCTGAGATTTCCTGACAGTCTCTCTTCCATGTACTAACCAGATCCAACTCGGCTTAAGTGTTTCACGATCTGCTTGTTACATTAAACACATTAGAAACCAAACAAAGTTTTTTTTAAAAAATGAGGAAGGCTCTTGATTCTTGTATTACAGTGAGGATAGTTTAAGAAAATTGAAGGGGGTGGGGGCAGAAAGATGTCGGGGAGAGCTAACACAGAAAAAGTGTGCGGAGTTGCAAATCCGAGTTAAACATCCAGTGGAGTAGTCAGGGCTTTTAGTGGCAGCCCTTCTAAATCCCCATCCTACTCCATCTTGTGCCTTTTGCAATTTCTTTGCTCCTGACAGAGGGCTGCCTGGTTGCAGCTGAAACCTTCCCAGCAAGAAGCTGCACTTTTTAAGAAAGTCTAACTTCAGTGCCCCAAAGTATTTTTGTAAAAAAAGTTTCCCCTAATATTTTGCCCCAAACTGGTTCTCTGGATTCCTTGACTCTTTTTCCCTTGCCAACTCAACCCACCCAGTTCTTTTGACTGTTTCTTGACTATGTCCAGGCCATGAGCTGAGCCAATGGCAGCAGCCTGGCTGGTTTGCTTGCTCCGATTCAGGCTTTAAGTTACTTGGGAAAAGTCATTAAACTTTCTGTGTGGGAGAAGAGCATGTGCACCTGCTAAAAATGACCGCCGTCCTTGGCAGAAACAACTCAGTGGAGATTAAAATAAAGCTGAAGGAAAAAGTTGGAAGTCCTGTTTCTCTTCAGGTGAGGTTGTTGTACGTAGAAAGGGCTGAAGGCCTTTGCTGAGGCTGCAGTAGACTTGAAATAGTCTTACATCCATAATCCTCCAATGTCCCACTCAATTCCATACTAGAGGAAGCCTGTGAAAGATTTTATTTGGAGTGTATTTACCAAGAAGTGTTTTTTTTTTAAATAGTGAGACATGCCCACTTAGTAACACACCTCAGGGCAAGCCTGTCTTAATCTTAACTAGGCTTCAGGTTATATAAAAATGTCAGGATAGAGAGAACCAATCTGAAAAATTAAGTTTTGGCTCAATAGTTAATGTACAATGTCCATTTCGCCATTCCTTGTGTGGAGATACGAACAATACAATTCCTTCATTTCCAAGTTTCTTACTTTTGGGGCTTTTTTTAACCAAAGTTAAAAGTATTTAACAGTGTATATTTTAGATAGCTTTCCCATCCATACTTGGCATGGAATCGTGTGGCATCACTTTAACAGGGAACCTAAGATACAAAACATGAAAAGTCTATTGTGACACAAATGGATTTCTTTAAAAGAAACACCTAGTTGCCTTTTTAAAAAAATACTAAACAATTAGCGTAATTCGCTGCTCGTCAGATGACACTTTGCCTCTACCCAAACCCTTGAAAATGACACTCCTTCCAAGCCTTCTCTTGAAGCGGCTCTGAAGTCAAAGCGAGTTTTGAGAATTCTGCTGTGAGGCTCAGAAAAATCAAGACTTCTTGTGGGACGACGTGAATTCTCTTCCCATGAAGGAGTTGTAGGATGAGAGGGTTATGCAACACAGAAGGGGACGAAAACCTTGGGAAAAAATGGATGCAGTATCTCAAATATTCTTATGCTATTATTGGTTGACAGCTGAGAACGGACAGACACCCCCCCCCACCACCCTACAATATCTCCGGAGAACATTTCTGAACTGCTCAAAAGGACTTCAACACCCAAGACTGGTTGGGGGGGGGGGGGGGCGGATCTGTAAGAAGACAGTAGAGTCAGCAACTCGCCCCCCCCTTCCAGCCCCCAAAGACAGGTTATTGTTACTGGGTGTTTGATCTGCAGAAATCAAGCAGCGGCAAATGTCTTGTTCGATGGTTGCTGATCGCTGCGGATCAAACCGTGCTGGCAGGAAGATTGACAAGTCGGCCTTCTCAGGTGCCCGAATGGAGAGGTTCGTCGGGAAAGAGGTCCCATGTGGTTTTGAAGTGCCGTCTGTCTTCTTTCATGAGCGATGTATACTGTGCAAGCACGTGCGTTAAATCAAACTGGGAACAGAGAGAGAGAAAGAGGAAAATGGAGGCGAGAGAAAGAGAAAGAAAGAGAGAAAGAAAGAGAAAGAGGAGAGAGAGAGAGAGAAGGGAATAAAGCAGCAAAATCAGATAGTCTTCGACTTACAACAGTTCATTTATTGACCGTTCAAGTTACAACGGCACTGAAAAAAGTGACTTAGGACCACTTTTCTCACTTACAACTTACGTGATTTCCACACAAATGCTTGACAACTGGTTCATATTTAGGATGCTCGCAGTGTCCGAAGGGCATGTCATCACCTTTGGCAACTTTCTGACAAAGCCAAGTCAATGGGGAAGCCAGATTCCCATTACAGCCGTGTTACTAATTTAACAACTGCAAATGATTCACTTAACAAA
Source organism: Masticophis lateralis (assembly GCA_030761175.1). Taxonomy (NCBI): domain Eukaryota; kingdom Metazoa; phylum Chordata; class Lepidosauria; order Squamata; family Colubridae; genus Masticophis; species Masticophis lateralis. The sequence continues at coordinate 15,849,167 of JAUDYJ010000002.1, forward strand.
AGGCGGGAAGAAAAGTCGTAAAATGGGGCAAAATGCATAACACATTTCTCCCACTTAGCAACATAAATTCTGGGCTTGATTGTGGCCGTAAGTCGAGGACTTCCTGTACACCTTTTGAGCGCCCAGATTAGGTGCGTCCTGCGTAGGTGTACCAATGTTCCAGGCCTTGAACTCCCAAACTTAGCTTACTTCTGAGAGAACTGAAATACGTGAAATATTAGGGCCACATTGCCTTAATTCGGAAGACTCTAAATAAACATAAAACTGAAGCCAGAAGTTTTTAATAGAAATTGAAATTTATCATATAGGTCAGTGATGGCAAAATGGAAGCACTATTTGGAAAGACTGATAGCAATAACCCCATTGCCTTATACAGGTAGGCCTAGACTGACGACTACAATTGAGCCCAAAATTTCTGTTGTTTGGCCCCGTTGCAGCATCCCCACGATCAAAATTCAGATGTTTGGCAACTGACTCAGATTTATGACGGTTGCAGTGTCCCGGGGTCATGCGATCCCCTTTTGCAACCTCCCGACAAGTAAAATTCACCTCACAACCGTGCTAACTGAGCCGCAGCGATTTGCTTAACAATTGTGGTGAGAAAAGTCATAAAAGTGGGGCGAGCTCACTTAACAACTACCTCGCTTAGCTGTAGGAATGTTGTGCTCAATTGTGGCCGTAAGTTGAGGGCTATCTGCGTTGTTTGTTTCTATTTGTATTTTATAATGAAGTTCAATTAAACAGTGTTAGGAAATGAATATTACCTACTTTGTTGGGTTGGTAATATATAAACCATCGTAGTTTTAAGACTGCTGTATGGCATCATACTGTGTCCTGATTGGTTAGCTCTGTAGCCAATCTCCTTAAGAGGGAGCTAGAAACACGGTTTGTTTCTCTTTGCTGTTCTTGCTCTCTGATATCTCTGTATGCTACTGTTTGCAAATCCAGATGAACTGTTTACTGTGAATGACTACGACAACTGGTAAGAAGACTTTGTTACTGGATTATCCCTGGACTGTCATTTTGCTATCTCCTGCTTTATATGTGTATGACGTGGACTGTTTATTGGACTGTGCCTTATTATTTCCTGAAAGTAAACACAACTCAGTGTATCTGTGTGTTGACTATGCTTATTTGTATCTACTCTCAATTGCTTTCGTGTGCACACCCTTGCTATTCACGGGTTACTCTGCGAATTCCTTAAAAACACTTTTGGAAAAACAGCAGTGACTTCTGTAATGCGCTCCTCTCACAAATTTATCTTTTTATCACACACGGAACATTCAAGCACAGGCTGGAAACCTTAAATTTTTAAATATCCCCTCAGGGTCATTGTTCTGAAAATCTTTTGTACCCTCAGCGCAACGGATTCATCCCTTGGGACAACTTGCCACAGCCAACTCGCTGAGGGATAATGTAACAACTCTATGTAATTATTTAAACTCAAGTTTAGCCATTCACATTTCGTTTTGTCCCTCCTTTTGCATCATTTCTTTTTTTTTATCATTAACATTTTTATTGAGTTATAAAGTAATATAAAATACAAAATAAATAGGAAAGCAGTTGGGTGGGAAAGGGAAGGGAGAAGTGAGGAAAGACAAGAAAATTTTTTTGGAGTATGATTCATACTTTAATACAATTTTTTTTGAAAATGAAGATAAAAATGAAACTAGAACTTTTCCTTTTGGGTGTCATGGAAAAAGAACTGGAGGAAGAATTCAGAACTTTGTTCTTGTATATATTGACAGCAGCAAGACTCTCGTATGCCCAAACATGGAAAGACATTTCGATTTCTACTGTGGACTAATGGTTGCAGAAGATGATGGAGTTGGCTGAAATGGCAAAACTGACCACTTGGATTAAAGAAAAGACCGTAAGTACTTTTGTTTCCACATGGAAACCGCTTCTGAACTTCATGCTTGACGTGAAGAAGAATGAAACATGACTTTGGGTTTTACCAATTAGACCTTTATAGAAATGGCTTGTTCATATTATGAAAAAGCAAAAAGCTATGGTTTGATGTTAACACCTTATTCTACTGTAACAGAAAGAGACAGAAGTCGATATTTCTTTTTCTTACCTTTCCTCACTTCTCCTTCCCCTTTCCCTCCCCACTGCTTTCCTATTTACTTTGTATTTTGTGTTTTACATTACTTTATAACATTTGCGTCTTTTCTTTAATGATTCTATTCCACTATTTCTTTGATATTAGGGTAACTCTTGTTCTGCGGTAAGTTGTCCTGTGGTGAGATGGCCATGGCGAGTTGTCCTGCAGTGAGTTGGCCATGGCAAGTTGGCTGTGGCGAATTGTCATAGACCCCCTCCCCTCCCCTCCCCCATGGGAGTGATCTGGCCAAAACTTACTCTTCTCTTCGGAAATCATTTCCGACATTCGTTGCATCTGTGAGGTTTTGCTTCAGTGTCCAGGTTCTGGTGATCGGTAAGCTGACCATCGTAGGTGAAGCTCTTCCCACACACAGTACATTCCTGATGCAGCTCCTCTGCTGAGACTTTTGGATCCGGTGCTCGTTTTTCCTGGCTGTCCTCTTTTCCTCTATTTTTGGAATAGGCAAATTTTTCCAGCCGGGCCCGGAGTGATAGTTCTGGAGCAAATTTCTCCTCCGTTTCCTTCTCTTCGATGTTCTCCTTCACGCTTTCTTCTATTTTCTGCTGTTTCTCGGCTGCCTTTTTCCTTTGCTGACGCTTGTAATTGCGCCAATGTTTACGCAACGCCGCTATGTTTGATGCGGTTGAGGCTGCAGATCGACCTCCTATTTTCTTCAGATGGACTTGAGTGGTTTTCTTTGGTTCCTCATAATCTGCTGAGACAAAAGTAACAGCCTAAATGTGAGACTGCCAGGGGAGAAAGGGGTGTCTTGCAACTTTAAGGGGTAGGAACTTCAATTCCCAGAATTCCCCAGTCGGCGTGCCTGAGAAACACTGGCCTAATGGAACTTTCTATTAATAGCAATAGCACTTTAAGACTTCTGCTTCGTTGTACTTTACACAGTTACGGTTTACAGAGTCAGCATATTGTCCCCTAACAATCTGGCTCATTTTACTAACCTTGGAAGGACGGAAGGCTGAGTCAACCTTGAGCTGGTGAGGATCGAACCCCTGGCAGTCGGCAGAGTTAACTTGCAATACTGCATTATAACCGCTGTGCCACTACAGCTCATAGCAGTCCTAATCTGACCATTCCTATACAAATGGCCAAGATAGCAATAGACATATATACCGCTTCAGTGCTTCACAACCCTCTCTAAGCGGTTTGCAGAGTCAGCATATTGCCCCCCCAACAATCTGGGTCCTCATTTTGCCGACCTCAGAAGGATGGCAGACTGAGTCAACCTTGAGAAGGTAAGACTCGAACTGCTGGCAGTGGGCAGAATTAGCCTGCAATATTGCATTCTAACCACCGCGCCACTGAAATACAGAGAAGAAAGCATAACATTTCCAAAAAAATGTTACTTGTAGGGTTGTAACATCTGAAAAGGGGTGTTTTAAATTTCTATTAAACTTTCAGAAATTATACTATACAGTTCAATATGAAGCTTATTGAGCATTAAGGTTATTAAGAAGCTTATTAGCCCTGTGTGATTCTAAGTCCATTCTTCATCTCCACCTGTATTTTACTTCTGTATTTTATGCAGAATATCTATCTATCTGGTCACTTAATGACTTGATGGCATATACAGGAAGTCCTTGACTTACAACCACAATTTGGGCCAGAGTTGTTAAGTGACTCATGTCCAATTTTACACCATTTGTCACGATTGATCCATTACTTCATTTTCACAAAACCAAATAAGTAAAGTCAAATGCCTGTTCTAAACATCTATTGTTATTCATCTATCCAATCTCTACAGCTGCCCAACTCAACCCAGTGACTCCTTACAAGTTAGTTGTATACAGCCGTTAGTATCATTTTAAATCTGAATTTCCAATTTAAAACAATGTGATTATTTTAGGGAGCTTTTTTTAAAAAAAAACAAAAAGAAAACGACAGGCAGTCCTTGACTTACGACCACAATTTCTATTGCTCAGCGAAACATCTGCTAAGTGAATTTTGCCCCTGTTTTATGACTTTTCTTATAGTTGCTAAGTTAGTAATATGGATGTTAAGTCGGATGTTAAGATGAGGAATGTGGCTTTCCCACTGATTTTGTCAGGTCGTAAAAGGGGATCACAGGATCTTGGGACACAGCAACAGTCATTAAAATAGGAGTCAGTTGCTGAGCGTCTGAATTTTGATCACATGACCAAGGGGCTACTGCAACGGTCATTAAGAGAAACAGTCATAAGTCACTTTTTTCAGTGCTGTTGTAACTTCAATCACTAAATGAACTGTTGTAAGTCAAGGACTACCTGGATTCAGTTATGTGTTTCTTTTTTTAAGCTACAGGTAGTCCTGGATTTACGACCGCAATGGAGCCCAAAATTTATATCGCTTAAGCGAGGGATTCGTTAAGTGACTTTTGTCCCACTTTACAACCATTCTCACCTCGGTTGTTTATCAGTGCAGTTGCTAAGTTAGTAAGAGGGTTGCTCAGGGAATCTGGCTTTCCCCATGGACTTGGCTTGTCAGAAGGTCGCCAAAAAACCCTCAAAACCCTGCAACCGTCATAAATACAAGTCAGTTGCCAAGCCCCTGGATTCTGATCATGTGACCATGGGGATGCCGCAATGGTTGTAAGCAGTGGTGGGATTCAAATTTTTTTACTACCGGTTCTGTGGGTGTGGCTTGGTGAGCGTGGCAGGGGAAGGATACTGCAAAATCTCCATTCCCACCTCACTCCAGGAAAAGGATACTGCAAAACCTCCATTCCCACCCCACTCCAGGGGAAGGATACTGCAAAACCTCCATTCCCACCCCACTCCAGGGGAAGGATACTGCAAAACCTCCATTCCCACCCCAATCCAGGGGAAGGATACTACAAAATCTCCATTCCCACCCCACTCCAGGGGAAGGATACTGCAAAATCTCCATTCCCACCCCACTCCAAGGGAAGAATACTGCAAATTCTCCATTCCCACCCCACTCCAGGAAAAGGATACTGCAAAACCTCCATTCCCACCCCACTCCAGGGGAAGGATACTGCAAAATCTCCATTCCCACCCCACTCCAAGGGAAGAATACTGCAAATTCTCCATTCCCACCCCACTCCAGGGTAAGGATACTGCAAAATCTCCATTCCCACCTCACTCCAAGGGAAGGATACTGCAAAATCTCCATTTCCTCCCGATCAGCTGAAACTCGGGAGTCAGAGAATGGATGGGGGCGGGCCCAATCAGAGGTGGTATTTACCGGTTCTCCAAATTACTCAAAATTTCCGCTACCAGTTCTCCAGAACCTGCTGAATACCACCTCTGGTTGTAAGTGTGAAAAATGGTCGGAAGTCACTTATTTCGGTGCTGTTGTTAACTTCGAATGGTTACTAGAATGAACTGTTGTAAGTCGAGGGCTACCTGTAGTCTGTCAACCTGATTATATATGTGAGAGAGAACTACGGCTTATACTTAAATCAACAAAGGGTTTAAAATCAGGCACCCACTTCTGTTTATCTCTTTATCCCGCGTGAAAGAGGGCCTTCGGATCTTAAAGCCTTCTTTGTTAAGGCTGTGGATTCGCTTGTGCCTGGAAAGATTCGAGCTCCTCTTGAATTCCTTCCCACACTCGTCACATAAGTAAGACTTCTCGCTTTCTCCCACGTGGGCTCTCATATGTAAGAGGTGAGTGGACAATTTATAGGTTTTGTGTCCGCATTTGGAACAGGTGTATTTCTTCTCTCCTTGGGGGGCTTTTAGCCTTTTCATGGGTTTCCTCCCCGGCTTGTGTGTTTTCAGATGAACTTTGAGGAAGGAAGGTTGGACGAAGATTTTCTCGCAATCCGGGCACTTGTAAGGCTTCCCATTCGGGTGAACGTTTTTATGCCGCACAAGATCGGATAGGAAATAGGTACGATGCCCGCAATCCAAACACACGTGTTTCTTCTCAAGACCGTCGTACCGGGTTTTTTTCATGTTGTTTTTGCAAGGAACTGCTTTGCCTTTTCCATTCTTTTCCCTGGAACGGAACTGTGCTGTGGTCCGTTCCGTTCTGGAACGGAAGGGAAGCGAGACCTTCAACTTGGAAGAAACGGCAGCTGGGGAGCGTTTTGATGACCTCTTTGGACAATTCTGCAAGCCCGCTTCTTGCCGCGGAGGCTTCTTCGCTAAGAAGTTAATCAACTCCTCATCATCTGTGGGGGAGAAAGAGAAATGATTCAGATCATGGGAAATACTGTATTTTCCTGCGTATAAGACTACTTTCTAACACACAAAAATCTTCTCAAAAGTCGGGGGTCGTCTTATACGCCGGGTCTCAATCTCCTGTAACCAGGCAGACCAGCCCATAAGGCTCTGACGAGCCTTAAATGGCTCTGAGGAGGGTCTTCTTATACGCCCAGTCGTCTTATACGCCGGAAAATACGGTAGTTGGACAAAAGACAAAACCAAGCCCTGCTCCTACTTTGATCATTCGTTAAGTAGCAGTCAGGGATTTTCAAGTTCGTCTCTGCAACCAAAATAACATCAACAAGGAAAGAAATGTATTTTCTTACGCTGTGGTCAGATGCAGAGTTTGTCTTTTACTCCATCGCCCTCGAACTCAAAACCCTTCCCCTTACTTCACTGTGCAGGCTGGGTTCTAAACTAAAGTTTCTGGTTTTTCTTCTGAAATTTCTAAGAAGGGAGTGAAGTTTTGCCGGATAGCAACTGCATTAAATGGCTCTGGGACAGATTCTAATGTTGAATTTCCATTGCACACTGCATCTTTATGTGGATGGACACTTCCCACCAATCGCACAGGTCACAACCACACCAAGGTATGGAACTCAGTCTAGCCACACATAAACCAAGTGGAGGATGGGTGGCAACTATGGCCCCTTTACGACCTGTGGACTTCAACTCCCAGAATTCCTGGGCCAGTCGTAAAAGGGCCATTATTCCAAAGGTGCTTTTTCAATAGGCAACTGGACTGTCTGATTTGTTCGTTGAAGATGTTTTGCTTCTCATTCAAGAAGTTTCTTCAGCTCTGACTGGATGGTGGGGAACGGAAGGATTTATACTCTTGCAGGCAGCTGGTCGTTTGCATTCTTTTAAAGAGTCACTGATGCCGCTTGGAGATTTGTCAGTGTCCCCAAAGTCTCCCAAGTAGTGCAAATAGGTGTGTAGCTTCCTTGGAATTGCTAGAAAGGATTGTCTTGTTGATTGGAGATAGAGGATGTTGTATCCCTCTCCCTCTGTGACCCTGAAGACACAGAGAAACCTCCAAATGGCCTCAACGACTCGCTAAAAGAATGCAAACGGCCAGCTCTCTGCAAGGAATATAAAGCCTTCCATTCCCCACCGTGTAGTTCCCTACTATAGAGCCTGGGTAGCTCAGCAGACTAAAAGCATTGTGATTAACTCCAGCTGTCTGCAATTACTGTAAGTTCGAATCTCACCAGGCTCAAGGTTGACTCAGCCTTCCATCCTTTCTAAGGTAGGTAAATTGAGGACCCAGTTTGTGGGGGCAATAAGCTGACTTTGTATAAATATACAAAAGTATGAAGGCTATTGCTTAACGCATTGTAAGCCTCCCTGAGTCTCCGGAGAAGGGCGGCATATAAATCTAATTAAAAACAAAACAAAACCATCCAGTCAGAGCTGAAGAAGCTTCTTGAATGAGAAGCGAAACGTCTTCAACAAACAAATCAGACAGTCCAGTTGCCTCTTGAAAAAGCATCTTTGGGACAACCACGATCTGGATAACTGAGAATCTTTACAGACAGAAGAGCCATTAGTTGTCCACCCATGCCCTATGGCAGTGATGGTTAACCTTTTCGTCGTCGTGTGCCAAAAGCAATGCATGCATGACCCCCACACACACAAACACTACCCCATCCCATTTTGAGTCTAGGAGGCCTCCCTGTAGTTTCCTGGGACCAAAAACAGGCCACAGGGGGCACCCCCTACATACATGCGCGTGACCCCCATGCATGCACAGGTCTGAAAATCAGCTGGCCAGCAGGGTGGAGCTGAGCTGGGCGACAGCTCACGTGCCCGCAGAGAGGGCTCTGCGTGCCAGCTGCGGCACACGTGCCATAGGTTCACCATCACGACCCTATGGCTTCTCTTTAATGTTCCCGGAGAAAAGACGCTTTAGCCAGTAACTGTTGGGGATAAGATGCTGACTCTCTAAACCACTTGGAGAGAGCTGTAAAAACACTGTGAAGCGGTATACGAATCTAAGAGCCTTGGTGGTGCAGGGGACTAAAGTGCTGTTAAAGAAGCACTTAGCTGCCAGCTGCCTGCAATTACTGCGAATTCGAATCTCACCAGGGTCAAGGTTGACTCAGCCTTCCACACTTCCGAGGTAGGTAAAACGAGGATCCAGATTGTGGGGGCCATAAGCTGAGTTTGTATAAAAATGAACACCGCTTGTGGGGGGGCCAAAAGCCCTACTAAGCAGGTATATACAAAAGTATGAAGGCTATTGCTTAACGCATTGTAAGCCACCCGGAATCTCCAGAGAAGGGAGGCATATGAATTGAATCAATCAATCCATCAGTAAATAAGGGCTACTGCTATTTCTCTATTACATTTAATAAAGACTGCCAATTTCTACCTACCACTAAGCGTCACGTCGCATTCGGCAACAACAACGTTGGGCACCGGCGTTTGCTGATCGCCTACATGGGTCTGCGGATGTTTCATGAGGGTTGAGGACCATCCCAAGGCGTTCCCACAGTCCAAGTATCTGTAAGGTTTTTCCTTGTTATGGACCCTGAAATGCTTCAGAATGTCCGCTAATTTTTCAGCTTGGTAGCCACATTTTGTGCAGGCGTGCATTTTCCTGTTCTGGGGTTCGGAGGCCTCATTCGCAGTTTGTCCTTCCTCCTGATAGACCGTCGGAGAAAATTGATCATCAGCTTCGTCTTCCAATTTGATATTTTGCTGCAGAGGACACGTACTTCTCAACTCTTCCTCCCCTAGAAGGACAATTAACAATTTAAGATATGCCATGCTGTGAATCTTATCAAGTCTGGCTAATAATGGCTGATCGGCTGATTGGCTGGTTCAAATCACAGTGAATGTTAGCGCAATGAAGTGAATGCCATAACAAACCTGGGAATGAATCAACTTGAAAGCAATTTTTACCAAATGTCTTCCAAAATCAGAAAGAGCAAAAATTCTTTCATTGGAATCATAGCTGGGAGAGAGCGCTTGGGAACTGTTCTAATTTATTAACGACACACATTATCTGCAATTCAGAATAAGGTCCATCCAACAATTAGAAAGCCAGGGAAGATAAAATGACCTTTTGATCAAAAGAAGGAAAAAGGAAAAGGACTTGGCCTTCATTCACCTGCTTTTCGGGAAAAAAAGATTAAAAAAATAATTCAGTAGGGCAATATCAATCGAATGTGGGGGGTGGTTTTTTTGAAAATATAAAAGTAATTATGCATTTCTCTATCTGCCAATATCTATTGTTAAAAACGTTAATTTCATTTCAAAGATCTAGATCAGGGGTCTGCAAACCTTAAACACTCAAAGAGACATTTGGAACCGTTGCCCACAGATAAGAAAACACCGCAAGCCTATAAATTTAACAACCGGTGTGACTGGGTGGGTGTAGCCAACTCGTCACTCATCCCCACCCAGTCACATGACACCCCCAGCCACGCTTACCCAGCTGGTCATTGCCTGCCCGCCTGGCCCCACCTCACCTCTTCCTTCCCAGCCAGCTCTTGCCACACCCGGCCTCAGGTGTGTTGTTCACCTCTCTCTCTCTCTCTCTCTCTCTCTCTCTCTCTCTCTCTCTCTCTCTCCCTGCCCCCCACACTCAGAAAATAAGCCTACAGGAACTTCGGCTCCTTCTCTGTCTCTGGAAAGATACAAAAATAAACCTTGCGTTGCAAAAAGAGTGACTGTTAGGCTGTTACATCACAGCGCCACGAGACTGCCACCTTAGATTGCTGTACGCACTTCAGAGAAGCATCATGGCAAGCAGCAGCACACTCAAACAGGCACGTAGACGCATCCTGCAACTTGGTCCAAAAGTGGCCAGAAAATATAGTCCTTGGGTGCCCCCGAAGACTCTTGGCAGGCGAAGTATGGGATGACACATCCACCCACCCCGAATCACCAAGGCAGCGTCTGCTGAATCCTTGCAAAACTGGGCAAAGGCAGAAAGAGGGAGCAGACGGAGCTGAATCTGTCTGTCTGTCTGTCTGTCTGTCTCTTTCTCTCTCACTGCCCGAGAGACTGAAGCAGGGAATGGCGGGTGGCTACTTCCGGCCTTTGTTGGTGCTGGACGTGCGACCTGCTCTCGACCCTGAGACTCTGGCCTGCGCCATGGCCAACGATGCTGCTGTTCCCAGGGTTGAATGGGGCAGGGTCACATTGTGACTCCACGTCGTCATGGGCTCCAGGAGGGGGAGGGGACCCCATCTCCGCCATTGTGAAGCACGCTAAATTTCATTGTGCTGCATAAGGTGCTGCGAGAGCAGCGGGCGGACCATGGAGGTGGCAACAGCAGCAGCGTTGGCTGCTTCTCTCCGCAGCAGAGGGATGAAAGGAGGGAACCGCAGCAAAGAGTTAAAAGAGCCACATGCGGCTCCAGAGCAGCGGGTTGCTGACTCCTGGTCTAGATCATAGTCACAAAGCCCTAAAACCCAACACTGCCAGAGGTAATTTATAATTTATTGCTGAGAGGAAGTAAGTACAAGATGAACAATGCGGCTATATAAAGACTGATGGGTTTTCTCAGCACATAACCAACATTTTACTGGTAACCATTAAATAATAAAAAAGAGGACTGTTGGCAAAAGATCCTGAAGAGTTCTCGCTATACAGTATATTGGTGTGGAATGGCAAGAAAATTGCTCAGGGTAGAAAATGCCATATTATGTATAACGGCCAACGTAATAAAAGACAGACAGAGAGAGAGAGAGAAAAGAGAATGATTCATTATTAGCCAAGTCATCACACCTACCTCGACAGGTAATCTTCTCCTCTGCAAAAATGGAATCAGAAATGGGCCTCGTTTTACGACATGCAATGTCTTTCTCATGTCGATAAAGATGAGATGGCCTGCTGAAGGCTTTCCCACAATCAGAGTAATTGTAGGACCTCTCCCCTGTACAGATGGTCCTGCGTTTAATGGTTTTGGAAAGCTGGGTAGTTCTACGATGACAATCATCGGGGCCCTTGGATTTCCCTTTCTGAGGGCTCGGAAGTTTCTTCAGCATCACCTTTAAGGTTTTCAGCCCAGATATTTGAGAGCGCTCCACTCCTCGGGACTTCCTCGGACGCAGCCTGGAAACAGGGTTAGCATCGCTGACAGCAATCAGCGAAACTGTGGAGAGCTCTCCCAGCAATTCCAGCGGGGATTTTTGCTCCTGCGTAGAATTGCTTTGGCCCTGATTAGATTCACTGGCACCTATGGGAACAAATAGATTGGTGTACAACCACCTCATTAGCAATTGGAGATGGGAGGGGGAAAGGGGGTAGAGGTGGTGGAGGAGGAGGAGAAACAACTTCCGGAAAAGAAATGGAGAGCAGAGTGGAGAAGGGTGGCAGAATAAAGAACCAGGGAGTAGACCAGCTATTTGTAATTCCTCTCCAGACAAGAAGAGACCTTGAGATCGCCCACAACTGCTCTGTACAGCTATACTGCATGAGGAGGTGGTAAGACTAGTGGTCACTAGTAGGATTAAAGCAATGAGTGATGAGAGGTTCCCATCTTTGTCCAAACCATGGTCGGTGCCTTTAAGAGGAGACTGGGTTTGAATACGTCCTCTTCTAATCATTTTCAGAAATTTCTTGTTCGCTGCTTTTTGGATAGTATAGGTAAAGGTTCCCCTCGCACATATGTGCTAGTAGTTCCCAACTCTAGGGGGCGGTGCTCATCTCCGTTTCAAAGTCGAAGAGCCAGCCCTGTCCGAAGACATCTCCGTGGTCATGTGACCGGCATGACTCAATGCCAAAGGCGCACGGAACGCTGTTACCTTCCCACCAAAGGTGGTCCCTGTTTTTCTACTTGCATTTTTTACGTGCTTTCGAACTGCTAGGTTGGCAGAAGCTGGGACAATCACGGGAGCTCACCCCATTACGCGGTACTAGGGATTCGAACCGCTGAACTAATGACCTTTCAATCGACAAGCTCATCATCTTAAGCCACTGAGTCACTGCGTCCGTTTTGGATAGTAGGAACCTTCAAAATGGCTAGATTTACTACACTGGGTGAGATTCCTTCAATCCTTAGCAAAAGCAGTTTTAAATACAAATATAAGAACTTAATACTTAATACTTTGGGGGGGGGGGATAAACAGCCATAGGGTGATTCGAACTTTGGATTTGGAAAGTTACAAACCGACTAAGGATCTAGATGGATTTGAAATAAGATTCTGAAACCAAATAAATGGGAAACAGCTGTTGCCTTGAATACTTTTTTTAAAAGAATGACAAAATGGCATTTTAAAAATCAGACACTAGACGGAATCAGAAGGAACTACCGTATTTTTCGGAGTATAAGACGCAACTTAGTTTTTGGGGAGGAAAATAGGAAAAAAAAATCTGCCTACCAGGTATTGACCTGGCTAGCATCCTTAGTGTGGTCAGCTTCAGCACATTAATTCGCTGGTTTTGAGTGCGCACATGCGCTACGCTTGCACACGCCAGGTTGGGGATAAAAAACAGCTTCTAAAGCACAACTGATCGTCGGAGAGAGAAACAATGAGAAGAGCAGGCGAAGCATGGAAGATCACTTCACTCGCTAGCGCCTTGTTAGAGCTGAAAAAAAAGCTTCGGAAAAAGCTACATTTGGAGTATAAGACGCACCCAAATTTTCAGCCTCAGTGGGGTGGGGGGAAGTGCATCTTATACTCTGAAAAATACAGTGAATAGTACAATTAAAGAAGAAAATCCCTTAAAATTTGACTTACTAATACAGAATGGAACAATACTTTTAATGCTCGACATAACGAAGGATATTTGTGAACAAGGGGCCCAGGTTTCTTGAGAGATTCATTTTAAGGGTCTGCTTCTATAGAGTGTATTTAAAGGAGGTTATGGAAGAGGAAGATGATTTAGCCTACAAGATTAAAGTCACCGTTCCGATCAATGAACTCAGAGAAGTCAGGACACTTAGATTAAGTTCAGAAAGTCCTTTTTTGAGTACATGGTATTGGCAATTAAGAAATGTGAAGCTAGCTCTAAATAGTTTCCCCACTTAGGGATAGTAAAAAGAATAGGATTCTTCCCTCTCCTGTCTCTTTTAGGTCACATGGGCCAATTAGATCAGCCACAGGTTCCCACTCAGCTCCGACAGATGTCCATTGACATGGTCTTGGTTCCCACCGACTGTCAGATGTTTTGACTAGCAGCTGAGGGACTACATTCCTAAATTCCCCCTTCCCCCCAACCAAGAAACGAAAAAGAATTAAGCATGAGAAAGCAAGGCTTCAGCTGAAGTCGTTTTCTAGGTTGACAATTAAGACTGACCTGAAAGTGGACTTTAAAATAATAGGCTGCAGGAATGATGTGGATACACAAATGAAACTGGCTGAAGTGTAAACAAAGCAAAATAATTTGACCTGGATAACTTTTTTTGCAGGACATTGTATTTACAAAAGAGATATTTGGAAAAAGTTTGTGAGAAAAGACAAGCAAAAATGAGGGGGTGGGGGAGAATCAAGGTCTAGGACATTATTTGAGGGGAGGTAAGTGTCAAGATTATTAAAAATAAAGGGAAGGGAAATAAAAAGTTCAAGGTTATTAAAAGGAAGGAATATACAATTGTTTTATTTAATCAAGGTTAAAATAGATATGTTGTTACTTCCAGTAACCCTTAGTGGACTTTGGCTGACCCAAGACTTTAAAAATGAAGCTTTAAAGATTTCTTTTTTTAAAAAAATAGATGAGATGAGTTACGGGAAGAAGAGAACACTTATTCTAGTTTAAGAGAAGGTGATGAATTACTAAAACTGTTTATACCTGTGCTACCCCAAGAAAAGGAATAATAATAAAAAAAAACCCGAATGAATGGAGACAAATCTAAAGCCAAGTCATCTGGTAACATTAACTGAACAAGTCATGCTGGCTAGGGAATTCCAGGAGTTGAAATCCACCCATCTTAAAATTGTTGAGGTTGAGAAATCGTGATCTGATGGCTTGTAATCTCCATCCTCCTTATTCTTTATCCCCAGGAAAGCAGACAGACAGACAGACAGACAGACAGACAGACGGAATCTCTAATTTGGAGTGGCCTTTGCTGCTTTGCATGAAGAACCTTCCTGGTCAATCTTCAGCATCTCCAAATTGTGTTGGAAGACATGTGAATTAAAACTTGGGGGGAAAAAATTGCAAGGCATTGTTGACATGCCTGAAGTAAGAGGCTCAAAGGTGTTTTTTTTTTTTTCCCAGGAGGCAACTGGAGTTTCTGGGTTTTTTTCTTTTGAAGGCATTTCGCTTCTCACCCAAGAAACTTCTTTGGCTCTGACTGGATGGTGGGGAATGGAAGGATTTATACTCCTTGCAGAGAGCTGGTCGTTTGCATTCTTTTAAAGAATCGTTGAGGGCACTTGGAGGTTTCTCTGCGTCCTCAGGGTCACCTGAGTGATGCAAATAGCTGGGGAGCCTCCTTGGAACTGCTGAAAAGACTGTGAGATAGATGTGAACCCTGAGGACACAGATAAACCTCCAGGTGGCCTCAATGACTCTCTAAAAGAATGCAGAATTGACCCGAGCGGTCCTTGATGATCTCTGAGCTTGGTTATTTTCTTGCAGGCGTTTCATTAGCAAGCTACTAGCATCATTATTTAACATTAGCCACTAATTCTACTCTAGTATGCTGCCAGAAGCGAAAGATTTGATGACAGAAGGAAGGAAGGAAGGAAGGAAGGAAGGAAGGAAGGAAGGAAGGGCATGAGTTTCAGCAATGAGTTTTGGGACAGAGGGAGGGAGGGAGCAATTTCCAAACAAGCATGCTCAAAGCTGAAATGCAAAATATCAGGACCATCCAACAGAGCAGTAGCCTGGCTATGGACCTCAACTTCCAGGATTCCCCAGACAGCACATCACAAGGGAAACTACTGCTGGAGAAAACCATCTCTTTGTGAATTTGAGAGGTGCAAGTCCGCGAGTCTTAAAAGTTGCCAAAGCTGGGAAACCGGCATAAAGGAACTAAGCAGTGGTCTCAAGAAAGCTTTTTTTAGTTTGTTATGTTTTCTGGCAGTTCAACATTATTGCTCAGTTCTAATATTCTATCAACTCTTTGCTTTACACTCCGCGTAGATTTCAGAGGGCATGTATTTTCATCAGAATATTTAAATACAGGTAGTCCTTGATTTACAACACTTCATTTAGTGACCGTTCAAAGTTACAGCAGCACTGAAAAAAGTGACTTATGACTAGTTTTCACAGTTGTGACCTTTGTAGCATCCCCACGATCTTGTGATCAAAATTCAGATGCTTGGCCACTGGTTCGTACATACGACGGTTGCGGTGTCTCAGCATATGACGGTTGCTGTGTGATCAACGAATAACCGGGTGACTAACTTATCCAACTGCAGTGAGTCATTTAACCACTGTGGCAAGAAAGGCCACAAAATGGAGCAAAACTCGCTTAAAAACAAGCAATGGCACTTAAGACTTATAAACCGCTTCACAGGGCTTTACTTTAAGCGGTTTACAGAGTCAGCATGTTGCTCCCCCCAACAATCGGGGTCCTCATTTTACCGACTTCGGAAAGACGGAAGGCTGAGTCAACCCTGAGCCGGTCACGATCGAACTACCAAATTGCTGGCAGCCGGCAGGCAGCAGAAGTAGCCTGCAGTACTGCATTCTAACCACTGCGCCCCCATGGCTCTTATGTCTCACTTAACAAGACATTTTGGGCTCAATCATGGTCATAAGTTGAGGACCGCCTACAAAATGCACCAATCCAAGCGTCACAGACTCACCTCTGCGCTTTAACTGTCGCGAGGAAAACCTCTTGTTGGTATGGAGTCTCCGGTGCCGACACATGTTGGATTGCCACTTGAACAACTTGCCACACTCGGGACATTGGTAAGATCTCTCATCTGTGTGGACTTTCATGTGTTCGGCGAGTCCTGAATGGCTACTTTTAACGATGCCGCATGTAAAGCAGGTGTATTCCCCTTTCATTTGGAAGCTGGAGTTTTTCATCCCGGCTCTTCTCATGCGTCTGTTGGTATCACCCAGCGGAAGGTGAATCTTCTGGTGATTCTCAAAATATGTCTTGCCTCGGTATGTTTTCCCACATTCAAGACACTCAAACACCTCTTTTGCTGCATGCCTTTTCATGTGTCTTAGCAGATCCGAGTAATAGTAACTTTTGTGTCCGCACTCAAGACAGGTGTGCTTCTTCTCCAGTGGGTAATATTTGTTTTTTTTCTTAAAGGCTTTTCTCCGACGTCGGATGTATTTCTTCTTCTGCACTTCTTCCTGTTGCCTTGCACCCAGCAGTTTCTTGGGATCAAGTGGGGAAGACTCCGGACTCAAGGAAGTGGCACCCGAGGATTCTTCTTCTTGCAGGGTCTCAAAGTCATCTTCTGTCTCTGAAATGGCCTGCTGAAAAGTCTCTATTTTGATCTCCCCTATGATTCTTCCACCTGGTGCCGAAGGGCAGGAGAAAACGTGAGAAGTCACTTTTCTACGCCAGGGACTGTACAATGCGAGTTTGTTTCAGCCGAATAGTGAGGTGAAATGATGTCAGGCAAACTTTGGCCACAAATTCATTCACACGTGTAGGACAGATGGGGAAGGACTGAAGCGTACAAGAACACAAGCGAGTGGTTAGATGAGGAGACCCGAACTCATTCAGTGGTGGGATTCAAATAAATTAACAACCGGTTCTCTGCCCGAATGACCAGCTGGATGGTTACGTGACTGGGTGGGCGTGGCCAACTCGACATCATTCATGTCGAGGGGCACTTCAGCTCACCCGGCCTCTTGTGACTGTAGGGATGTGGCAACGGTCGTAAGTGTGAAAAATGGTCATAAGCCACTTTTTTCAGTGCCATTGTACTTTGAATGGTCACTAAATGAACTGTTGTAAATCAAGGATTACCTGTACAAAAATACAAAAGCTTCTTTGCTTGCAAAAAGCTGCCCTAAATACCAGATGAGAAATGGAGGAATACACACTGAAGATCAATGACAGTCACAGCCATCACGGAAACCTAAACCATTCTGTCTGAACACCTTCCTTTTGATCAGCAATACCTGCAATCCGGAGTTACAAATCAGGCAGGGTGCCAGAGCACCTTGAGGAATTAAAATAGTTAAAATGCAACAATAACTATCAGCAGCCAACTCTTGCTCATAAAGTGAAACCCTTTAGCAGTGAGGTCATTTAAGCTCTCCAGAAAGTGGCTGGGTACACTTGGGCTACAAAATGCCAAGTAAAGAGACAAATTAATAAAGTATATAGGGGGTCCCAGGTTTCACGTCTTGGCCCTCCCAAGCTTGTCAGGATCAAAATAAAGTTAGTACATTCCACAGATATCTAAACAAACTTCAAGGCTGGTGCCATATTACTAAGCCTTATTATCATGAGAAGAAACTAAAACGAATTGGAGGCTCCACATCCCTATCTCCTTTTAAAAAAAATCTTATTATCAATGAGCAATCATGTGCCTTGGCCACTCCAAAACAATGAGACTCCTGTCCCAAATATGCTTTTTCAAGAGGCAACTGGAGTTTCTGGAAACCAAGAAAGTCCAGTTGCCTCATGAAAAAAGCATCTTTGGGACAACCATGACCTGGTTGACTGAAGAATCCCCACAGACAAGAGACTCCTGTGCTCAGTGAACTGACAAAGCACCCTTTCCCACCCAGGAGAAACAATCCTTAGATCCATTTGCACCCCTTAAAGATACCAGCTGGTCTCACTCATCTCACAAGATATCCTAAGGAAATCATCCAGATTTAAGGAAAGATCACATGCCCCCAGAAAGGCAATAAAAAAATCAGAGTGCCAAGCTTGCATCCTGCCTCTTGGAAGTACACCTCAACAGGAAATGCCAGGAACAATTAAAGCAGTGTAAAAAGCTTTTAAAAAAGTCAAGCCGCTAATAAAAATATCAGCCAAGGAAAATTAACTCCAGAGAAGCTGGCTAGTCTGGGCGTACTCCCAAGAACCGTTAACTGCTGTTACAATGTAACAAGGCTTAACCCAGAGGCAGTTTTGGAAACTGTTTAAAGATAAACCAGATTAAGCTAGAAAGAATACAGAGAGGCACACCAGAATGTCTCCTTCCTGGCTTCCTGACAAGATTAACCCTTAAAGTGGGAAAAACAAAAGACTGTCGGAAGATTTCTTCCAACAGCCGGTTCGCTGGACTACTCAGAAAGTTAACAAACGGTTCTCCTGAACCGGTGCGAACTGGCTGAATCCCACCACTGAAGTCATTGGTAGCCTCACGTGGCAATGAGCAAGGACATACATTCCATTTTGCAGCTACTAAGAAGGTTGGACGAGCTGGCACAAAAACAGCCAGGGAACTGATTGATGCCTGGGAAACAGGGAACCTTGTCAGTCAATTGAGTGCTGATTTACCATACGTTTCTCAAGTACCATATTTTTTGGACTATAAGACACACCAGACTATAAGACACACCTTAATTTTTGGGAGGAAAACAAGAAAACAATTCTGCTTCTACCTGCCAGCATCAGAATCAGCGGTGTCCTCACTTCCACTCGGATTCTGATAACGAGTAGCACAGATCTTTTTATCTGTTTAAAACAAACCCTATCAGTCTACGTGCATTTAACTGGAGTGGGTGGGATGGGGGATGATTTTCATGGGGGCAGAAGAGGGACTTGGCACCAAAGGCTCCACTCTCGAGACGCCCCCGTCTTCGTACCTATAGCCATAGGCGTTGAAAGCCTGGCTTTCTTTCTTTCTTTTTTTAATTTGATTTATATGCCGCCCTTCTCCGGAGACTCAAGGCAGCTTACAATGCGTTAAGCAATAGCCTTCACACTTTTATATATTTTATACAAAGTCAGTTTATTACCCCCACAAAGTGGGTCCTCATTTCATCTACCTTAGAAAGGATGGAAGGCTGAGTCAACCTTGAGCCTGGTGAGATTTGAACTTACAGTAATTGCAGACAGCTGATGTTAATCACAATGCTTTTAGTCTGCTGAGCCACCAGGCCCTAGTGGCAGCAAGGCCCCACAGAGACACAGCACTTCAGTCCTCCTGGACACTACCATCTCATAAACACGGTGCCGGGCTTCCCGGAAAGCCCCCTGCACCTTTGCTGCCTCAGTCAGAGGCTGATTCTGGAAGTGGCCCGGGGAAGTGCAGAGATCGGGAATTGGTTGATGAGAAACGGGCGCTGTGCAGGGGGCGTAAGGCAAGGCGCTGCCACCCGAAAACACTGTTACCACGATCCCGGCTATCTGGAGATCTCAGCTCCAAAAACAGGGCGTGCGGAGGCAAAAAAAGTGCATCGCGTTTTCGGGCGGTTCCATGTAGTTTCAATGGGGCAATGGAAATGATCTGTTTCGGGTGGTCAAAAGGCCAAGCGGCTGTGGGGAGCTGAGACATTTCTCCTTCACTGCACCCCCCCCCAGCTGCTCAGTGCAATTCACTTTAAGAGAGCAAGGGGGAGGGGACCAACCTTGACTGCGAATGGAGCCCCTCTGGGCATGAAGACTGTTTGGGAGAAGGTGGCTGAGGAGGGAGGTGTGCAGGCGGAAGGGAAGGCGCAAGGACGGGAGGGAGGGGGGGAACTGCAGGAAAAGCAGCCCTTCTCCCCTTCTTCCAGCAAAAGGAGTGTGTGTCTTCTCAACGTGCCCAGAGTTTTCTTCTTCCCCTTTAACCACTGAGAGCACTGAGTCCTCCCAGGGTCTGCCTGGAAGCAGCTCCAGCAGTTCTGATGGATGCCATCACAACTTGTGCGAGGACTGGAGCTCCCCACTCCCTACAGCAGCAGACTTATCCTTAACCTCCCAAGATTTCTGCCACCATGGCCGTTGCGCAGCATAGGGTGAGAGTGGTCTGTGTAGATCACCTGCAGGCTTCGGGTGTGCTGAGTGGGCTTGCATCATCAAGGAACTGGTGGCTTGCTGGGCGCTGCGCAGGAAGTGTAAGGCAAGGTGCTGCCACCCGAAAACACTGTTACCGTGATCTCCGCTGCCTTGAACCACCCAAAAACCCAATGCTCTTTTTTTGCCTCCACACACCCCCTTTTTGGAGTGGAGATCTCCAGGCAGCGGAGATCGCGGCAACAGTGTTTACGGGTGGCAGCGCCTTGCCTTACGCCCCCTGCGCAGCCCCCACTTCACCAACCAAGTCCCGACTTCCGTGCTTCCCCGGGCTGCTTCCGGAATCAGGCTCCAACCGTGGTAGCAAAGATGCAGGGGGCTTTCAGGGAAGCCCGGCACCGTGTTTACAAGATGGCAGCATCTAGGAGGACTGAAGTGCTGCGTCTCTATGGGGCCTTGCTGCGAGGAAGCCAGGCTTTCAACATCTACGACTACAGGTAGGAAGACAGGGGCGTCTTGAGAGTGGAGCCTTTGGGGCCAAGTCCCTCTTGTCTCATAGTCTAAAAAATATGGTACTATCCGCTTGGCAGCACAAGGAAACAACAGCCAATGATTCAATAGCTGGCCATCAACACACCAATCAACAACTAAAAAGCCCCACACAACCAGGCACCATATAAATACTACACAGAGAAGAGCCCCACTGGAGAGACGTTCCCTGTGGATAGGCTCAGAAAGCTTAGAAGACTAAACCTCTGGTCCCAAAAACCGACCCAAATTGAATCCTGCCATTCATTCACAGCCTTAATATTCCCAGGGATGTATCTTGAATTTATACATTGTTTTCATTTTTAAATTTGCATCACTGTTTAACTTGCATAACATACACACTTACCAAACAGGGCGTCAGGAATTTGGTCCCCGTGTTCAGGCCTTTCCTGGAAGGTGGCTTGTGGTTGATCAGTTTGGGAGTCGACTTCGGGTGTAGGAACCAGGAGTCCCTCTTGGGTGGAAAAACAGGCAAAGGAGGAGAAAGAGAACAAACAGATAGGGAGTCAGGATAACTGAGAATAATTCTACTCCCATCTTGAAAGGAAGTAACATTTTAAGACTCCTAGCCTAAAAGACTCCAGTGTTTGGGAAAGACCAAGGCAGATAAAAGTAAAGGTAAAAGTTCCCATCGCACATATGTGCTAGTTGTTCCCAACTCCAGGGGGCGGTGCTCATCTCCGTTTCAAAGCCAAAGAGCCAGCGCTGTCCGAAGACATCTCTGTGGTCATGTGGCCGGCATGATTAAACACCAAAGACGCACGCACGGAACGCTGTTACTTTCCCACCAAAGATGGTCCCTATTTTTTCTACTTGCATTTTTTACGTGCTTTCGAACTGCTAGGTTGGCAGAAGCTGGGACAAGTAACGGGAGCT
This sequence comes from Masticophis lateralis, assembly GCA_030761175.1. NCBI lineage: Eukaryota > Metazoa > Chordata > Lepidosauria > Squamata > Colubridae > Masticophis > Masticophis lateralis. Next base: position 15,870,642 of record JAUDYJ010000002.1, read on the forward strand.
CACCCTGTTACGCGACACTAGTGATTCGAACCGCTGAACTGCCGACCTTTCGATCGACAAGCTCAGCATCTTAGCCACTGAGTCACCGCGCCCCTGTCTAAGGTAGATAGGGCTCCTTTAAGTCTATGGAATACTAGATAACTGATTCTGGAATTAATGACAACAACAGGATTTGGTAGACGCACCAATCATTGTTAAAAACAACACACGTAGTCCTTGACTTACAACGGTTCATTTAGTGACCGTTCAAAGTTACAACAGCACTGAAAGAAGTGACATGACCATTTTCCAGAGTTATGAACTTTGCAGCATCCGCATGACTATGTGATCAAAATTCAGACGCTTGGCAACTGATTCATATTTACGACTTGCTGTGTCCTGAGGTTATGTGATCCCCTTTTGCAATCTCCTGACAAGCAAAGTCAATGGGGAAGCCAGATTCACTTAACAAACGAGTTAATAACTTATCAACAGCAGTGATTCACTTAACAACTGTGGCTAGCAAGGTCGTAAAATGGGGCAAGACACACTTCACAAATGTCTCCCTTAACAACAGAAGTTTTGGGCTCAATTGTGGTCGTTAAGGACTACCTGTACTGTCAAGATGCTTTGAAATGGAATGCCCCAAATTCCAAGTTGGCACTAGTTTATCAGAGCCTTCAACATACAGAAACGGCATATAGGTAATCCTTGATTTATGACCATAATAGAACCAGACTATCACGGTCATAAATCCTAGGTTGTAAAACCAGGGCCAGAATGGAATGGGACAACTTGCCACGACCAATTCAGCACAGGACAACTCACTGTGGGACACTTCAATAATTCAATTTAATGATTAAAAATAATTTTAAAATAATTTTTAATTTCTGTCATTCACATTTCATTTTGTCCCTCCTTTGGCACCCTTTCTTTAATGATTCTATTCTACCATTTCTTCGATATTAGTGTAACTCTTGTCCCGTGTCAAGTTGGCCACAGCGAATATGGTTTAATACACTGTTTCTCAACCAGTGAGTTTAAGAGGAGTGGGCCCAGTGGTGAAATCCAAATTTTTTTTACTGCCGGTTCTGTGGGCGTGGCGTGTCTTGGTAGGCGTGGCAGGGGAAGGATACTGCAAAATCCCCATTCCCTCCCCACTCCTGGGGGAAGGATATTGCAAAAGCTCCATTCCCACCCCACTCTGGGGCCAGTCAGAAGTGATATTTGCCGGTTCTCTGAACTACTCAAAATTTCTGCTACGGGTCTCCAGAACCTGTCAGAACCTGCTGGATTTCACCCCTGGGGGGGCTTCAACTCCCAGAATTCCCCAATCATGCTTGCTGGGGAATTCTGGGATTTGAAGTCCACACTTTTTAAATTTACTGAGGTAACTTGCGTAACAAGGCCCCCCTGACCCCCTTCTCAATGCATCTAGCCATGTGTGAACTCTTGGAAAGCGAACGTGGGCCTGTGTGTAACAAGATGAAAGAGACTTACCCAAAGCACTGGAGCTGCTGCCACTCCGATGCATGACTTCCCAGTGTAAGGGCTTCTGATCAAGACCCAACTCCTCCTTCACACGTACAGGCTCCTGAAAGAGGGAGGAACGCCAGGTTGAGTTCTCTCAAGCTTTTCTTAAAAGACACCTTTAGCACAGGAATTTGTCTTCTGACTAACATGGAATTGACAATTAGAGAGCAATTTCAATTTCATCCAGAAGCAGAGTCAGTATGTAATACTAATAACAGAATAACAGAGTTGGGAGGGATCTGCTAGTCCAACCCTCTGCACCCTATACCAGTGATGGCAAACCTTTTAGAGACTGCGTGCCCAAACTGCAACCCAAAAACCACTTATTTATCACAAAGTGCCAACACGCAATTTAACCTGGATAATGTTTTACTACTAAAAGAATGATAAGCAATGCAAAGTTCAGAGTTCTAAGAGAAACGTGATAAATGCACTTTTATGCCTCTTCATTTTTTTTCAGCTTTTGAAATATTACGTTTAGCAACAATATCATTTCACTTTCCCCCCTCTCTTTCTCTCTTCCTCCCCCACTCTCTTTCTCTTTCTCTCTCTTTCCACCCCTCCCTCCCTCCCTCCCTCCCTCCCTCCCTCCCTCTCTCTCTCTCTCTCTCTCTCTCTCTCTCTCTGCCTGCTGTGGGATAAACACAATGTAGCTGGCCTGGGGCAACGGTGCACGTGCCCATAGAGAGGACTCTGAATGCCACCTCTGGCACTCGTGCCATAGATTTGCCACCACTGCCCTATACCATTTCAGACAAATGGTTATTTAGTCTCTTCTTAAAAACTTCCAGTGTTGGAGCATTTACAACTTCTGGAAGCAAGTCGTTCCACAGATTAATTGTTCTGTCAGGAAAGTTCTAGGTTGCTTCCCTCCATGATTAGTTTCCATCAGTTGATTCTTGTCCTGCCTTCACGGGTTTTGGAGAATAGCTTGACTCCCTCTTCTTTGTGGCATTCCCTGAGATATTGAAACGCTGCTATCATGTCATCCCTAGTCCTTCTTTTCATTAAAATAGACATACTGAATTCCTGCAACCGTTCTTCGTATGTTTTAGCCTCCAGTCCCCTAATCTTCTGTCGATGCTCTGCTCTGCACTCTTTCTAGGGACTCGACATCTTTTTTACATCATGGCGACCAAAACTGGGTGTAATATTCCAAGTGTGGCCTTACCAAGGCATTACAAAGCAATACAAACACTTCATGTGATCTTGATTCTATCCCCGTTTATGCAGCCTAGAACTGTGTTGGCCTTTTTGACAGCTGCTGCACACAACTGGCTCATATTCAAAAGGTTGTCCACTAAGACTCCAAGATCCCTCTCACAATCACCACTATTGAGCAAGGTACCACTTATACTATACCTATATAGGTTTTTCTTTTCTAAATGTAGAACCTTACTTTTTTCACCACTGAATTTCATTTTGTAAGAACTTCTAGAACAGAGATGTCAAAGAGCCTGGATAGCTCAGCAGACTAACGTATTGTGATTAACTCCAGCTGTCTGCAATTACTGTAAGTTTGAATCTCACCAGGCTCAAGGCTGACTAAGCCTTCTATCCTTTCTAAGGTAGGTAAATTGAGGATCTAGTTTGTGGGGGCAATAAGATGACTTTGTATAAAATATACGAAAGTATGAAGGCTATTGCTTAACGCATTGTAAGCTGCCCTGAGTCTCTGAGAAGGGCGACATATAAATCAATTAAAAAAAAAAATCTTATGTCGTGGCATTGTCACATGACATATTGGGACTTTCCTTCGCTAAACCGGGCATGGGCGTGGTAAGTACACATCCAGCCTGCGAGTTTAACAGCCCTGTTCTAGAATCAGTTTAACATGGCTTTATATTTTTAGAGATCAACTTGGCTGCCAGATTGTTTAGCAAATAAACTTTATGCTCTAGTAAGCTTTAGCAGAACGTGCCAAGTGATTTTGAAGATAATTTTCTTCCAGAGAAAGACACAGCTGGCATATCGACCAAAATGGACAAATGATGCTTTTGGTCACTGTTTCAATGTGGGAGACAAAAGAAATCTGACTTCAGAAGCTTCTTCAAACTTGGTACCTGTTGTGGCCCCGTCCTCTGAGCCTATCCCATTGGAGGAAGGAAGCTCTGAGCAGGAGGAAGAGGAGCCAGCCAGATCTCCCAGCCCCCCCCCCCCCTCTGGCACCGTCTCAGGTGCCAGCTGAAAGGGAGCCAAGTAGTGGGGAAACAGGTGTCTCAGATGAGAGTGAGGGAGAGACGTCATTCCTGGACGCACGCCAAAGAAGGCGAGAGAAAAGATTACTGCAGCTGCGGCGACGTATGAGGAAATAGACCTGAGTCACTGGATTGGAGTCACAGGATCAATGAGTCACTGGACCACACCCAGAGCCTATATAAGACAGGACGGTGGGTCATGATGTTTGTGACGAACAAACAAAACAAACATAGCAACCTCGTAGTCTTGGAAGCTAGATGAATGGCAAAGCTACGTAGGTGATTTCGTTTTGTGTAAACTAATAAAGTCCTTGGCAGACGGTGTGCATATCGCTGCCAAGTTTGAGATAAGAACTGTGGAGTGTGCCAAGTGATTCTTAACCCTCGACTGGCTGTGTTTTTGTGGGTCTCTGAAGGGGGGGACAGATCATCTTGTTCGTCACCCAAAACTCCATCGTTAACCCACGATGGACCAACAGCTGCAGCAGCAGGTACAGCAGATGCTGGAGGCCAATCAACTTTTGCAACAGCAAGTAGCACAGCTAACTGCACAACTTGCTTTGGGAAATGCTCCTGTAGGAGCTCCACCTGCTCCCCTTCCCCGTCCAAGATGCCCAGTGAACATGCCAGATAAGTTTTCTGGACAGCAGGAAATGTTCCCGGCCTTCTTGGGACAGTGCCAGCTGTACATGGCAATGCGGCCGGAGGATTTTCCGGATGACCGGGTTCGGGTGGCCTTTATTATCAGCTCCCTCTCTGGCACTGCCGCCCGATGGGCCACGCCCCTGTTGCTGCAAGACAGCCCCTTGCTTCTGGACTATCAGGGCTTTTTGCAACACCTGCGCACCATGTTTGAGGACCCCCTCCAAGTGCAGACAGCAGCGAGGCGCATCAAGGACCTCCGCCAAGGCAAGCGCCCCCTGCAGGACTATATTGCGGAGTTCCGATTGCTAGGCCAGGATTCGGCCTGGAATGAGGCGGCGCTGATGGATGCCTTTCAGGACGGCCTCTGCGATGAGATGCAGGACGAGCTGGTTCAGGTGGAGGCGCCACAGACCCTGGACGCGCTGGTGACCCACTGCCTGCGCATCGACGCCCGCCTACAATGGCGACGGCCCCGTAGGGCTCTTCCGGAACCGACAGCGCCGGCACCCCCGCGTTTCGTACCGACAGCGCCCCGGACCGTACCGCGTTTGGTGGCGACGGCTGAGGAGCCCATGGAGCTCGAAGCAGCCAGACCTCAACTGACGGCCCAGGAGCGGATGCGGAGACGCCAAGGGGGGTTGTGCCTCTATTGCGGCGAGGCTGGACATTTCGCCGCCTCGTGTCCCCGGAAGCGGAGTGGATCGCTCAAGCCTGTTCCGGAGCCTCGGCGTGACCAGCCGGGAAACGGGTCAGGCCTGGCTTAGGGAAACTCTGGGTCAGGCAGGTGATCATGCCCCGCCGGAGGCGGCGGCTGTGGACTGTGAGCCCCCTCGGCACCTGATTTTGAACACCCGGGTGTTGTTGGCTAACCGGTCGGAGGGGCTCCAGGCGCACGCACTGGTGGACTCGGGGGCCACCACGAACTTTATGGACCAGGCCTTTGTGGCCCATTACAAGGTTCCCTTGGTTCCAGTGGACCCTCTGTTGAGGGTCGAAACTATTGATGGGCGGGAACTTGTGGCGGGGCCCATCAACTTCGCTACTCAGCCCTTGCGCCTTGCCATTGGGAACCATGAGGAGGCGATCCAGTTTTATGTGACGGCGGACCTGCACTTCCCCTTGGTCCTGGGGATGGCCTGGCTTTGGGCGCACGACCCTCAGGTGGCGTGGTCGAGAAATGCCATCTCATTCCCAAGCCTGCAGTGTGTCGACCACCTTCGCCACACCTGTGCCGGCCAGGACGTCTCTGCCCCGAACGTCTCCTTGCCTCCAGAGCTGACATCCTTCGCCGACGTGTTCAGCGAGAAGGAGGCGGATCGCTTGCCCCCGCACCGACCCTACGACTGCGCGGTGGACTTGATGCCCAACGCGCCCCTGCCCTCGGGACGCCTGTACTCCATGTCGGAGCCCGAGCTGGCCGCCTTACGTGACTTTCTGGACAAGAACCTGGCCCGTGGGTTCATCCGGCTTTCGACCTCCCCGCTCTCGGCCCCAGTCCTCTTCGTGAAAAAGAAGACGGGGGACTTGCGCCTGTGTTGCGACTACCGGCGCTTGAATGCCATCACGGTACGGAATCGCTATCCCCTGCCGCTGATCCCGGAGCTTGCGGGAGGCCTCGATTTTCACCAAGCTCGACCTCCGGGGAGCCTACAACCTGGTGCGGATGCGAGAGGGGGACGAGTGGAAGACGGCATTTGGCACCCGATACGGACACTTTGAATATACCGTCATGCCGTTCAGGTTGACCAACGCCCCCGCGGTCTTCCAGCACTTGATGAACGACATGTTCCGGGACATGCTGGATCGGTTCGTGGTGATCTACCTGGATGATATTTTGATCTATTCCCGGACCCCGGAAAGTCACCTCCAGCATGTCTGCCAGGTCCTGCAGCGCCTGCGGGAGCACCACCTCTATGCGAAGTTGGAGAAATGTTACTTCTTCCAGACTTCCATAGAGTTCCTCGGGCACATCATCATCCCCGAGGGCATCGTGATGGACCCACACAAGGTGGCGGCCTTGCGCAGTTGGGAACCCCCGCGTCGGGTGAAGGACATCCAGCGTCTGTTGGGATTCGCCAACTACTACCGGACCTTCATCCCGGGCTTTGCCACCCTGACCGTGCCGTTGACCCAGCTCCTTCGGAAGAAGGTCCCGTTCCAGTGGGGGCCCCCGCAGCAGCAGGCCTTCGAGGTTCTCAAGCAGGCCTTTGTCACGGAGCCGGTCCTGAGGCACCCCGATCCACACTGTCCGTTCGTGGTTGAGACAGACGCGTCCAACGTGGCGATTGGAGCGGTGCTGCTACAGGCTCCGGTGGATGGCGGCACTTTTTCCCTGCGCTTACTACTCCCGGAAACTCACTCCTTCCGAGCGCAACTACACCATCTGGGAAAAGGAGTTGCTGGCTATCAAGGCCGCGTTCGAGGCTTGGCGACATCACCTCGAGGGGGCCCGACACCAGGTGGAGGTGCGGACGGACCATCGGAACCTGGAGCACCTCACCACGGCCAGGAATTTGAACCAGCGACAGATCCGGTGGTCGTTGTTTTTCGCCCGGTTCAACTTCCACGTCACATACCTTCCGAGCCACCTCAACCAGAGGGCGGACGCGCTATCCCGTAAGCCGGAATACTTTTGCCCCAAGGACTCCCTTTTCCCTCGGACGGTGCTGCCAGCGGACTCCTTGGCCGCGATCCAGGAACCGGTGGACCTGCGGACTCAGGTGCTGGAAGCGCAGCGACGGGACGACTGGTCGCAGCAGTGGAGAGCGGACGTCGGCCCCGTGTCCCCATGGACCATGGAGGAGGGCTTGCTCAGGCACCGGGGTCGGCTGTACGTGCCCACAAGTCCGCTCCGAGCCGTCGTCATGAACCAGTGCCATGACAACCCCGTGGCGGGGCACTTCGGCTTCTTTAAGACCTTGAACCTAGTGACGCGGACTTTTTGGTGGCCTTGGGTACGGCACGACGTGCACGCCTACGTGACGTCCTGTGTGCCGTGCCGACAGGCCAAAGCCGCGTCCGGCCCCCCTCCTGGACTCCTCCAGCCGCTGCCGACACCGGAGAGACCATGGGGAGCCATCTCCATGGACTTCCTGACTGACCTGCCCGTCCGCTACGTTCACGACCGTCCTCGTGGTGGTGGATGCGCTCACGAAGATGGCACATTTCATCCCGTGCCACGGCCTGCCCTCGGCTCGTACCACGGCTCGCCTGTTCCTGCAACACATCTTCCGCCTCCACGGCCTGCCGGACCGGGTGGTTTCGGACCGCGGGGCCCAGTTCACGGCCCGCTTCTGGAAAAGCCTGATGGCTGCGCTGGAGGTGCAGGTGTGCCTGTTGTCGTCGCACCATCCGGAGACTGACGGGGGCACGGAGAAGGTCATTGGCATACTGGAGCAGTACCTCCACTGTTTTGTCAACCAGCAGCAGGACAACTGGGCCGAGTACCTTCCCCTGGCGGAGTTCGCTTTTAACAACTCCCAACATACCTCCACCCAGATGACACCGTTCCATGCCAACGTCGGGTACCATCCACGGTTTTTACCGTTGACCATCATGGACTCCCCTGTTCCTGAGACCCGGGACTTCCTCTCGGAGCTGCAGGCGGTGCAGCAACTGGTGCGGCGGCAGCTGATCCGGGCAAAAGAGGACTATAAACAGTTCGCCGATCGCGCCCGCCGGGCGACGCCACCGCTGGAAGTTGGAGATCGGGTGTGGCTGTCCACGAAACACCTCCCCACGGACCAGCCGGTGAGGAAACTGGCCCACCGCTTTATCGGTCCCTTCCCCATCGAGGCGGTCATCAACCCGGTGGCCTATCGGTTGACTCTACCCCGCTCCATGCGGCTCCACCCCGTTTTTCATCGGTCCCTCCTGGTCCCTGAGACTCCCGCTAGCCTTCTCCGCTGCCCGCCGCCGCCTGCCCCCCCAGCCGCAGCCGACGAGGACGACGCCTCGACGTATGAGGTGGACAGTATTCGGGACTCCCGTTGGCTGAAGGGGCGCTTCCAATACCTCATCGCTTGGAAAGGGTACGGGGCCGAGGATTTCACCTGGGTGGACGCGTCTGCCGTTCAGGCCCCTGACCTGGTGCGGGCTTTCCACGAACAGTTCCCATCCCGACCCCATTCCGACCGTCAGACCCGGGGGAAGGGCCCTGCGGTGGGGGATAGTGTTGTGGCCCCGTCCTCTGAGCCTATCCCATTGGAGGAAGGAAGCTCTGAGCAGGAGGAAGAGGAGCCAGCCAGATCTCCCAGCCCCCCCCCTCTGGCACCGTCTCAGGTGCCAGCTGAAAGAGAGCCAAGTAGTGGGGAAACAGGTGTCTCAGATGAGAGTGAGGGAGAGACGTCATTCCTGGACGCACGCCAAAGAAGGCGAGAGAAAAGATTACTGCAGCTGCGGCGACGTATGAGGAAATAGACCTGAGTCACTGGATTGGAGTCACAGGATCAATGAGTCACTGGACCACACCCAGAGCCTATATAAGACAGGACGGTGGGTCATGATGTTTGTGACGAACAAACAAAACAAACATAGCAACCTCGTAGTCTTGGAAGCTAGATGAACGGCAAAGCTACGTAGGTGATTTCGTTTTGTGTAAACTAATAAAGTCCTTGGCAGACGGTGTGCATATCGCTGCCAAGTTTGAGATAAGAACTGTGGAGTGTGCCAAGTGATTCTTAACCCTCGACTGGCTGTGTTTTTGTGGGTCTCTGAAGGGGGGGACAGATCAGTACCCACTTCATTTGGAAGACCTAATCCCTTTCTGCAATGGTGATTCATCATCGCGAGAACCTCCATTTTGTCTGATCTTGTTTTAAGGTAGAAGTGGGGAACGATGGCCCCTTTAGGACTTGCGGTCTTCAACTCCCAGAATTCCTGAGCCAACATGGGAGATGATGAGCCCTTTAGGACTTGTGGCCTTTAACTCCCAGAATTCCTGAGCCATCCACTGGAAGTTGAAGTCCACAAGTCGTAAAAAGGCCATCATTCTCCAACTCTGTTTTAAGACTAGTTTAGGTTCCCTTCTTGTCATTATCAACATTATTAATAATTGTCATTAATTAGGAAATCCATAAATCACACCTTCATTTTTTTTCCATTTTCAGTCAAAAGTCCATCTTTTTTTTCAGGCAGTTGGTAAAATCCATACTGAGTCAACATACCTCAGTGGTTCCAGTCTCAGCCATTTCCAGTCCAGCTGATGATGGGTGGGCTAAGACCGAGTTCCTTGTGGGTGTCATTTCACTGGCTGTGAAACAGAAGAAGAGAAGTTGAGAAAGGGATTCAGGATTTAGCTTTTGCTGCCCTCTTAGAACGTCAATACATTAAACACTTGGGCTCATCGGTGCTATCTTCATTGGCATATAATTTTTATTAGAAATTCTAACGTAGGTAAAAGATAAACATCATAAGGGAAAAATTAAGTAGAAAAAAAGGACGGAAAAGTGCAAAGAACAGTAAAAAATGATATCCAGGTAGTCCTTGGCTTACAACAGTTCATTTAGTGACCGTTCAAAGTCACAACAGTGCTGAAAAAAGTAACTTTTGACCATTTTTCACACGTATGACCGTTGCAGCATCCCCAGTGTCTCAGGATCAAAAGTCAGATGCTTGACAACTGACTCATATTTATGACGGCTGCAATGTCCAGGAGTCTTTTGCGACCTTCTGCCCAGCAAAGTCAATGGGGAAGCCAAATTCACTTAACAACCATGTTACTAACTTAACAACTTCAGTGATTTACTTAACAACTAAATGCCAGAAACGTTGTAAAATGGGACAAAACTCACTTAACCAATGTTCCATTTAGCAACATAAATTTTTGTGGTCGTAACTCGACTACCTGCGGTGATTTCCGATCTTTTTTATATCAGTTAAAACCTTCCTCCCTCATTACATTTTATTTATTAAATTTATTCGCCCATTATTTCGCCGTGGGATTGCTCTAGGTTAATGATGGCTAACCTTTTCCGGACCGAGTACCCAAAGCACATGCATGCCCGAACCTCCAATATGCAATGTGCGGCTCCTGCGCATGTGCCCCGCCTCCTGTACATGCAGCCCCTACATGCGCCCCTGCCCCTATGTTGTAAATCAGAGGTCCAGGCTTTTGCTCTGTTCCAAGATGTCTCTCTTGCTCTCACAGAGAGCTTTATTTTTTATACAGTTTTACACAGGCAGATAAAAGGCAGGCAAGCAACAGTGTTCTAATTGGACAAATTATTCACCCCCCTCTCAAGATGCCATCCTCTGAAGGTGAAATGAGATAATTCAGATCAGAGCCAAAATGAGGTAAGAAGGCAAGATTCACAGAACACGAGCTAAGGCAGTGTGCTGCTCTTAGCAGGCATTACGAACTTTGACCTACCTCTACATCCCTGCGCATGCTGATCCCCGCACCTGACGCGCCCGCACGCATGCACAAGCCCTTCCCATGCAAGCACAGCGGAGACCTACGACTGGCAGCTGGCTGGCAGGAGATGCGCGCACATGTATGGCAGAGCTGATGGCTCGCATGCCCAGAGAGAGGGTGCCGCGTGCCACTTGTGGCACGTGTGCCATAGGTTCACCGTCACGGCTCTAGGTTCTTCTTCTATCAATACTTTTTAATTAACAAATGGATTTACTCGTCAGGGTTATTTTCTTTTCAGTCAGTTGGTGTGGACGTATTTTATGCACAACCGGTTTGTGGTCTGGGCATAAATCCACCAACAGGCACACCCACTAGGAAAACAAGCAACCCAAATGGATAAACGAAGCTACTGACTTTTATGTCCAGGTAGCCCTCGACTTACGACAGTTCGCTCAGCGACCATTCAACGTTACGACGGCACTGAAAAAAGTGACTTATGACCGTTTTTCGGAGTTACGGCCTTTTGCAGCATTCCCCACGATCAAGTGATCAAAATTCAGATGCTGGGCAACTGTTTCATACTTAGGGACCGTTGCAGTGTCCTGGGGTCATGTGATCCCCTTTTGCGACCTTCTGACAAGCAAAATCAATGGGAAAACCAGGTTTCACTTAACAACAGTGTTACTCATTTAACAACCACGGTGATTCACTAAACCAGCCTAGCGAGAATGGTTGTAAAATGGGGTGGGGGGAGAAAGCGCACTTAACAAACATCTCGCTTAGCAACAGAAATTTTGGGACCAATTGTGGTCGTAAGTCGAGGACTGCCTGTAATTCCTTCCCCGAACAACCAATTTCCCCCCTCCCCCTTTCAAACTGACCTCCAGGGTTGTAGTGCTGCCTCCCCTCCGGGTCCAGGGAACTAACTGAGACCTCTGGCAAAGGAGCCTAAAAAGGACAAAGAACGAGCTGTAAATAACGTCCCCGCTGCATTTTCTGCTTTATCAGCAATGGTCAGCAATGAAAACATTACATTGATTGATTACTGTATTTTTCAGAGTATAAGACACACCTACCTTTTTTGGTGAGGAAAAGAAGAAAAAGAAATCTCCCCCTGCCTCTGAGCAATTTTGCCTCGTTGCAGCAAACAGCCAACAGCCTGCTCTACTTTTATTTTCAGCATAGCTTGATTAGCACAAAAATCTGCTCCAGCAATTTACCTCTTTGCAGCAAGCAGCAGAGCCCTGCACAAAACAGCTGAGAGCAAATCAGCTGAGTGTTGGGAGGCGATCCAATCAATTTGTGCTAATTAGGCTGTACTGAAGCTGAAAGGAGCTGTTTTTTTTCTTACTGTTTGCTTGCAAGGATGTAACTGCTGCGAGGCAGAGGCCAAAGGGTGGGGACCAGTGGGCTACATTTGATGTAAAGACACACCTAAAATTTCATCCCCTTTTAGGGGGGGAAAGGTGCATCTTACACTCCGAAAAATACAGTAATATGGACCAGGTGCATGCAATTCTTCACTTGCTAATTGAATTCATCTTTTTCCCAGGTTCACACGTTACAGGTGCTAAGCAAGGTTAAAGCTAACAAGACTAAATTCACTGGGCAAACACAACCAGCCAAGTCTCCTTAACTCATAAACCTGGATGGGGGTGAAGGTTCGTTCTCTGTGTTTATGGGTTGGTTTCCAAATATTTCATTATCAGGCCAGGTAACATCTTCAGCCGAGTTTCGGCAGGGGTGAAATGTAAAACTGGTTACTACTGGTTCTGCGGCCATGGCTTGGTGGTGGTGTGGTTAATGTGACTGGATGGGCGTGGCAAACTTTTTTTTTTAAGTTTTAAAAGTATTTTTCTACAACCTCTTCAGCCAAAGAGGTTGCAGAAAAAAATGCTTTTAAAAGCCTCTGACGATCTCTGCTGAGCTGCGCGATTATCAGAGGCTTTTTTTTTTTTACTTTTAAAAGCATTTTTTCGGCCGAAGAGGTTGTAGAAAAAATGCTTTTAAAAGTAGAAGAAAAAGCCTCTGATGATCGCGCGGCTGAGCTGGGTATGGGAGGGGGGGCAGAGATTCCGCCGCCATCGCTACCGGATCGGGTGATTCTGTCCGAACCAGGAGCATTTCACCTTTGAGTTTAGGGCAGTGATGGCTAACCTTTTTGCCATCACATGCCAAAAGCAAAGCAAGTACAGGAAGGTCGTGTGCGCAGGTGCCCACACTCATAATTCTATGCGCCCCGCCCTCCTGCACATACATGCACGACTCCTCCCCCGCTTCCCCTGCTTTTGGCATGCGATGGCACGGTGGGCTCATTTTTCGCTCTCCCCAGGCTCCAGACCCTTTCTAGGAGCCTAGGGTGGGTGAAAACGACCTTCCCCACCCCCCAGAGGCCCTCCGGAGGCCGGAAACGGCCCATTTGCCAACTTCTGGTGGGACTGGAAGGCCTGTTTTTTGCTCTCCATAGGCTCCAGAGCCTTTCTAGGAGCCTGGGGAGGGTGAAAATGGCCTTCCCCACCCCACAAGGCCCTCTAGAGGCTGGAAACAGCCTGTTTCCCTACTTCTGGTGGGCCCAGAAGGCCCGAAAATGAAGCTGAGCTCACGTGCCCACCAATATGGCTCCACGTGCCACCTGTAGTACCTGTGCCATAGGTTCACCATCACAGGTTTAGAGGATGTCAGTGTTGGTCGTCTTCTGTTTATAAGGGCTTCATGGAGTCAGTAGGTCTTGTGATGGGAGGGTCATGTCACGTATAGGTCTAGTGATGTGAGGGGTCAAGTGTGAGTCACATCAAATGAGGATCTTGTGAGGGGTGAGGGGACAGTTGTGGGTCTAGTGAGGGTCACGTTAGGTGAGGGTCTTGTGAAGAGTCTTGTGAGGGGTCAAGTGAGGGTCTTTTGAGGAAGCCTTTTATAAGCAGAAGAACACCAACAATGACAATCTTGGAGAATGAATCTCTACCCTCATCCTGCACCTGAGCTACAGATAGTCACCAGTATAGCATAATTATTCTGGTTCCAGGATATCCTGAGGACTGGCTGCCTCATAAATTTGGCTATCTAGGATTTAATCAGCAGAAGAGCCTTCTCCAACTTGGAGAGCCCTCCAGATGTGTCCTCTTCCTCTTCTCACCTTCTGTACAGGCTGGATGGGAAACAGAAGCGTCTACAAGCAGGGATCTCCAACTGTGGCAACTTTATGACTGGTGGACCTCAAACTTCCAGAATTCCTCAGCAACACGATTGGCTGAGGAATTCTGGGAGTTGAAATCCACCAGTTGTAACGTTGCAAGGGCTGAGGACCCCTGATCTAGAGGGACTCTTCCTTCTCTCTGCAAAGAGCAACGGAGGGCACTCAGGTCCCAAATGTCCATTCCTTACCTGCCAATCGCAGGTCCTGGGTGCGTGACGATGACCCATCAGAAATTCTTCTGCCAACGCTACCATCTCGACGCAGTCCTTCGGCCCGCATTCCCGCACCCAGTTCTGGGCTTCGGCGGGCAGCATTCCCAGAAGCTGTTCTTGGATGATCATCTCTAGGATCTGCTCCTTGGTGTGACTCTCAGGTTTCAACCACTGGCGGCAAAGATCCTGGAGTTGGCTGTACACCCTGCGGGGTCCTTCCAGCTCCTGGTAGCAGCACTGCCGGAAATGCTGGCGTTTCATTTCCATACGGAAAGCATCCGCTCGCAGGATGGCAGCCTTCACCTTTGCGTAGTCGTTCCTATCCCGGGCATCCAGTCTCAAGAAGGATTGCTCCATTCCTACCCGCAAGGCTGGCAGCAGCTGGCGCACCCATTCTTCTCGGGGCCACTGGCAAGCTTCGGCCACTTGTTCGAAGGCCATCAGAAACGCCCGAGTGTCATCCCAGGGCGCCATATCTGTTAACTGGAGGTTTCCCCACCCCGTGTTGGCGGGTTGCAGCGTGTTCAGAAATTCCTGCCACTGGGCTTCCCACTGCTGGGGTAAAGCTGGTTCTGGCTGTTGGTTTGACTGCCTTGGCACCCCTTTAAAATACATCACCTGGACAATACGCGGGACTTTTCCTGGGCCTTCCAAACCCTTTTCCATGGTTTTGTGCCTTGCCCTGAAATGGAGAGGCGGGCCTGGCAGCTCCTGTGCCGGGTTTGGCGTCTTTCGAAGTTTTCAGTGTTTTTGGTTCTTTCTTCCAAAGAACCCCATAAAGGGGAAAGGAAGTGTGGAGGACCTTCTGGAAGACAAATAAGAAAGACGGCCTGTTAGGATGAGAGAGCAAGAGGGAGAGAGCAAGGGGAGGAGGGGAGGGAAAGAGAAGGAGGGAGGGAAAGAGAGCAAGAGAGGGGGGGTGGGAGAGAGAGAGTGGAAGAGAAAGAAAGAGGGAGGGAGGGAAGGAGAGAGAGAGAGAGAGAGAGGGAAAGGGGGGAGAGAAAGAGAGGAAAGAAGGAGAGAATGGAAGGGAAGGAGAGCAAGAGGGGGGAGGGAGGGGAGAGAGAGGGAGGGGAGAGAGCGGGGAAGGACAGAGGAAAGAAGGAGAGAGGGAGGGGAGGGAAAGAGGGGGTAAGGAGAGAAAGAGAGAGTGAGAGAAAGGAATACAGAGGGAGAGAGATAAAAAGATTTCTAAAAAGAATTTTTTAAAGCTTGAGAAAAGAAAATTTTCTATCATGCCTGTGTAACTTGACTCCTGTTCCGCACCATCCAATCAGAGCTGAAGAAGCTTCTTGGATGAGAAGCGAAACGTTTTCAAAGAAAAAAACAAGGAAGTCCAGTTGCCTCTTTTTTGGGGGAGGGGGGGATGTTTCGCAGCAGATACATCTTTGAAACTGGGTCTGCTATCTGTCTACCTTTTCCAACATGTTCTCTTTTTTTGAAAGAAGAAATAAAATGAATTAAAGGGCTGGATCTAACCACAGGGCTGGATGCTCCCAATTACCCCCAACAACCTTCCCTCACTAACATTGGCTTTACACTGTGTTGTGTGTCTTTCTCTAGCGCCTTGAGAATGTTTGTTTGATTCGCGTTTATTTCACCAAGTCTGCAAAAATTTGAATTTCTGCAGCTCAGAACTGGTAGCTTCCCTACTCTGATGCTTCCTCCCAATAATCTCAGTGCCAGAAACACATGTAAATTTCCAGCTTTTTTTCAAAAAAAGGGGGGGATTTTTTTTGCAATCCCTTTGCAATCAAAGGGATTGCAACGGTCATTAAACCAGGGTGACGGTTGTTAAGCGAACCCATTCATCTGAAGGGGATTCTTTTTGCTGGATTTTAAGATTTTAACTGTAGGATGTATGGCATTCAATAACACTGTAAAATGTGCACAACAGCTTGTAAGAAGATTTTCTATTTTTAAGAACAGAAGGCAAAATTTCTAAGCTACAAAATTTCTCCCTTTCTTTTCTCCTTTTGCCAGACCGCAAGTAAAAGTAGCCCTCAACTTATAACAGTTTGTTTAGTGATCGTTCAAACTTACAATTTAGGACCTTTTTCCGCACTTACGACTATGACAGCATTCCCATGGCCACGTGATTTATCCTATTTTTCACTCCGTAAGACGCACTTTTTTTTCCCTCCTAAAAGTGGGTGGAAATGCCTGTGTGTCTTATGGACTGAATATGGGTGAATGGCAGCGGCAGCAAACAGAGGCAGCGATCCCTGCAAATGGAGGCAGCAGACACGGAGGAGGCAGACTGTTTGCTGTTTGCTACAAGGACGCTACCCAGATGAATACCAGATGGACGCTGGGAGGCAGAGGCAGATTTTTTTTTCTTGTTTTCCTTCTCTAAACCTTAGGTGCGTCTTATGGAGCAAAAAATATGGTACATTCAGATACGTGGAGACTGACTTGCATGTGTGACAATGGCAGTGTTCCAAGGTCATACGATCCCCTTTTGCAACTCTTCCAACAAGCGAAGTCAATGGAGAAGCCAGTGTTCTGCCCTGGCTACAGATGCCAAAGAACGCAGCACACACAAAGTCTGAACAAAACTTAATTTACTAAAATAACTCAGTCTTTTTCAAACAAAGGCTGTCAATAAACTTTCTTAACAGCCTACAAGAAATCAAAGATAAAGTAATCACAATCTTACTATGGTTGGCAGAAAGCACAGAAGCAATTCGCAAAGAATCCAGACACGAAGCAGAGTGAACTAAAGTTGTTCCCTACAAATTGCTTCAGTCGGTGTTCCTCCTTAAATAGGCTAAGGGAGTGGCCAATTAGCCCCAAGCCTTACTCTCGAGGAGACCTCCTCCTGAGGAGCCATCCTGCCTTTTGGCAGCTCTGCACACCTGTGCATCGAGAAGAGGCTCCTCCTCTACTTCCTTTTCACTTAAAGGAGCTTTTGGAAGTTCTGAAGGCCCTGGCTGAATCCCTGCCTCTGGCACATCTTCTCCAGCCTCCTCATTGTCTGACTCGAGTGCCAGCTGCCCAGGCTGCTGGCGCAGCACCACACCAGCCTCCTCGCCAGAATCAGCTACAATCTGCACAGGCCGCTGACGGGCCACAACAGCCAGATTCACTTAACGACCAGGTTACTGACTTAAGCAACTGCAGCGATTCACTTAACAACCGTGGCAAGAAAGGTCTTAGAAAGGAGCAAAACCCACTTCGCAAACATCTCACTTAGCAACAGAAATGTTGGGGTTAATTGTGGTCATAAGCCGAGGACTACCTGTATTTTCAGTTTTTTGGCAGTGAGATTCGTTAAACACAGGCCTATCGTTTCATATATGAATATTTTAATACAGGGCATCCCCGGGTCTGTCAAAATGACGAGCAACCACTATGTTGTGCAAACAAGCAGATTCGTAATGACGATCATTGTATGAAGAGGCAACCATCCATATCCAACGGCCATTTTTGGAGTGCTTACAATGAGCTCTGCAGACACTAATAGCCGACAGGCCAAAAAAAAAGCTTTCAACCCCCGTAAGAGATGTATTAGAAATAAATACTGACTCAACAGGGTTTCTCTTAGACATTACGAATGATGAGATGTCAAGTTATTTTTTTTTTAAATATGCTTAAGGAAAGAATTTGACTAATCCCTAAAAATATCCAAGCACTGAATATTTGCGGATGCAAGGTTTATGCCTGTCACCTATGGCAGATACCGAGTTTTGTTACAGCAAACAACGCTAGTGGTGTGATTCTCAAGTGTAAAAGAAACACTTCTTATATAGCAGCATTTATAATTTAATGCTAATTCATGGCATTGGCATCTTTCAGTCTCAGGAGATTATGGTATCGTGCTCTGGAAAGAGGTCCTAAAACAGCATCTGGTGTTACTAAAAAGGCCAATTCAAGAGTGGCAATCCCTTCCACACTGAGGGCAGATACATTCTGTCCCTTGCCCAGTCCCCAGATTTCGCTGGTTCCGGGACTGCCTCTTTGCCTCGGCCTGCCGAACAAGTGTCTCTTCGAATTGGAGAAGGCCATGCTGCGTCTTTAGCTTCCAAGCTGAACAATTGGAGATCAAAGTTTCTCAGTTGTTAATGTCTATTCCCAGAGCCTTTAGGTCCCTCTTGCAGATATCCTTATATCGCAGCTGTGGTCTCCCTCTGAGGCGCTTTCCCTGCACTAATTCTCCATGCAGGAGATCTTTCAGAATTATTGCTAATTAGACCCCCAAAAAACGAGTAGTCCTCGACTTATGACCAGAATTGTAACAGTTTGTAACAGATTAACAGAGTTGGAAGGGATCTTGTAGGTCAAGTGTGTCAAACTCAAGGCCCACAGGCCAGATCTAGCCCAGAGAGTGCTAAAGGTCCCTTCCAAGCCTCTGAATTTTGATCACATGACCATTGGGATGCTGCAAAGGTCGGAACTGTGGAAAACAGTCATATGTCACTTTTTTCAGGGCCGTAACTTTGAATGGTCACCAAATGAACTGTTTAAAGTCGAGGACTACCCATAAAAGAACCACTGTGACAAAAGAAGGCAAAAATACTACTAGCAGTAGTAGGCAAACACCTTGGGTGCAATCCCAAAACACCTGGGATTGATCTTGATGTGAAGTTGAATAACTTCACCTTCATAAGCATTGACAAAATCCAGACCAGTCAATTTCAAAAGGCAGCTTTATTTGGAAGAGCTTACATCTTGTGAAGATGTTAAGTACCCAAAGGTTCTCTTTCAAGGGGCAACTGGACTTTCTGGTTTTACTTTGAAGACGTTTTGCTTCTCACCCAAGAAGCTTCTTCGGCTCTGACTGAATAGTGGGGATGAACACCCTCAAATGGTGAGGGAGTTATGAATGGATTTCCAGATAAGTAGACTGCAGAACCTCTCAGCAGTTCCAAAAAGGCTCCACACCCATTTGCACTACTCGGGTGACCCTGAGGACACAGACAAACCTCCAAGTGGCTTCAAGGACCCTCTAAAAGGATACAAATTGCCAGCTGTCTGCAAGGAGTATAAAAACTTCCATTCCCCACCATCAAGTCAGAGCGGAAGAAGTTTCTTGGATGAGAAGCGAAACATCTTCAAAGAAAAACAAGAAAGCCCAGTTGCCTCTTGAAAAAGCACATAGAATAGAATAGAATAGAATAGAATAGAATAGAATAGAATAGAATAGAATAGAATAGAATAGAATAGAATAGAATAGAATAGAACAGAACAGAACAGAATATTTTATTGGCCAAGTGTGATTGGACACACAAGGAATTTGTCTTGATGCATACTCTCTCACTGTACATAAAATAAAAGATACGTTCATCAAAAATCATAAAGTAAAAGCACATTTACCTTATGAAAAAGCACATTTGGGACAAACATGACCTAGATGACTGAGAATCTTCATAGACTTTTAGCTGTACACTTTGGGATGAGCACACTTCGAACGGTGTGGGAGTGTGAACAGATTTCCAGAAAAAAATTGCAGACTAAAGGAATTATTTCCACTACGCAGGTAACCCTGAGAACACAGATAAACCTCCAAGTGCCTCAACTCAAGGACCTTCTAAAAGGCTGAAAATCACCAGCTGTCTCCAAAGAGTATAAAAACTTCCATTCCCCACCACCCAGTCAGAGCTGAAAAAGCTTCTTTTGGATGAGAAGCAAAGCATCTTCAAAGAAAAAGTCCAGTTGCCTCTTGAAAAAAAACACCTTTGGGACAACCATGACCTGGATGACTGAATCTCTACAGACTCTTATGGAGGTACTTTTAACACCATCAAACATCAGCATCAACCTATCTCAAGACCTATCTCAATAGCTATCTCAAAAATGGCAACTCCAGGCTAAACATCTGGCTGACTGGGCAATGAACAATATGCTGCTTTGTCTAAATCCACGCCTATTTCATTCACAAGCAGTTCGACAGAGGGTGAAAACAACTCTGAGCCTGGCTTTACAGTTCAATGTAGACATTTGTTCAAAAGTTTGAAACTCTCTCCCTATATAAATATAAGTCAAAACTCAGCCTTAAAACATCCTCAAGGAAAAAACAAAAGTCCAGTTGCCTTTTGAAAGCAGTGCCTTTGGGATAAATTGGATAAATAAAATACAACTATCTTTCACGTTCGTATAAAATAAATCAACAATGCAGTCAGCCTTGACCAATTGGCTGGTCCAACCAATTCCTCAATGGGAGTTTATAAAGATTTTTAATAATTCACTTTTAAACTTTTTGCTCTTTCCTGTTTTTAAAAACTATCAAGGACCCCTCCAAAACGGCTTTGGTTTGTACGGATTACCTTGTCCAATATTTACCATATTAAAAAAATTAAAACTGATGCATTCAACCGTCACTATGCTTGTCAGATAGGATTTTAATACTGTAATATATTTCAACATAAATCGATTTTATGGGACCCAGAGAGGGGACTTCCAGGAATCTTAAGCTTTGAGAAATACAGCAAGTCCTTGACTTACAACAATTGAGCCCAAAATTTCTGTTGCTAATGGACCCATTTGTTAAAGTGAGTTTTGCTCCATCGTATGAGTGCTTTCTTGCCACCGTTGTTAAGTGAATCACTGCAGTCGTTAAATCAAGTTGCACGCTTGTTAAACGAATGTAGCTTCCCCACTGACTTCTGCTTGTCAGGAGGCGGCGAAAGGGGATCACACGACCCCGGGAATACCGCCACCGTCATAAATGTGAATCAGTTGGCAAGGATTTGAATTTGGAGCACATGACCATGGGAATGCCATAACGGTCGTTAAGTGTGAAAACCGCTCGTGCCTTTTTTTCAGTGCCGTTGTGACTTGGATCGTCACTAAATGAATTGAGTAGAGGATTACTTGTACTAAATCGAGGACTACCTATACACGGGACATAAATCCCCATTTTCTTCAGGCGGTCCTCAACTTACACCACTTCGCTTAGTGACCGTTCCAAGTGACAACGGCCCTGAAAAAAAGCGAGTTATGAACGTTTTTCACACTCTTAACGACCCTTTCTGTTTTTCCGCCATTTTCCATAAGGATGCTTGACCACCGACTCCGATTTACGACCGTTTTGCAGGGTCACGTGATCCCCTTTGCCGACCTTCCGTGAAGCGAAAGTCCGGGTTGAGGGTTGAAACCCGATTCATTTAACCCACCGGGTTGCCAATTTTAACCACCGCAGTGATTCGCTGAACAAGCACAGCGAGAAAAGTGGTCCAACGGGGGCAAAATTTCCCTCAGCCGACGTCTCGCTTAAGCCGCGGAACGGTTGGGGGCTGGCCGTTGGTCGTAAGTCGAGGACCCGCCCTGCTGTGGAGAAATACAAAGCCGCATATGTTCTGCCACCCAAAGCCGCCTCTAATGAATGTTTAAATCATCTGGCCCAAGGCAGAAACCAGCAAGAAAACCAAGCCGGGCGGGTGGGGGAAGAAATGAATCCCCTTCCGAAGGGAAAGATGGAAGCTCAGCCTCCCTCTAAGGAAACGAGGCGGCCTAAAGGGAAAAAAAAAGCACGTTTTGGCGCCCCCCTTCAAAATGGCTGGAAAGACGCCTTTTTCCCGGCCGAGAGAAAGGATGTCCAGGCCTCGGGGGGAAACGGCGGCGGCGGAGGCGAACACCAAACTAATAATGCTTACTAGTAAAAAAGGCACAGGCGCGACTCTTCCAAGGGCGGGAAAGACCCCGCCGGGAGTGGGGGGGGGGGCGGGGGGGCGGGGAGGAAGATGGATACCTTTCCGGCCTTGCCGCCCCCGCAAAGACCGGGGTGGTGGTTAAAAGCCCGTTCTCACCTTAGGTTTCCTTCAAGGTTGCACCCAACGGCGGCGACGGCAAAGAGGAAAGCGCTCCCCGGGCTGGTCGGCCCACGGAGCCGCGGAACCCAGTCGCCTCTCTTCTTGCAATGGGCACATCCAATTCAGCAGGCGACGTCCATAGGGCGCGCACCGGCCTTTCTCTCTCCTCTCGCTCTGTGACGCGTCACTTCCTTTCGCCCCGAGCATGCCGGGAACTGTAGTTTTGTCAGCGCTCGGCTACGGGAAGGCGGAAGGGACGAAAAAAAGAGAGGAAAAGCGGCGAGTGGCTGAACGGGAGCTTTCGCCGGCAAGATGCGACGTGGGGTGGGACCGCTGAAATGACAGCGGTCATAATAGGGATTGATGGACTTAGACTCAGAATAACGTTATTGTCGCTTTGCAGGTTACACTATAATCGGCATACATTAAAATGACATCTCGTTGCGTACAGCTCTCAAACGGTCTCCAGTGTCCATCTCCAATATACACTACACATGAACATGACTAAACAAATAAATAAATAAAGATTATGCATATACCCACATATATGACACGGACTGTGGGATAGTATTTCAAGCTCAGCCGCTTGGAAGATATGGGGACTTCAACTCCCAGAATTCCCCAGCTATGCTGGCTAGGGAATTCTGGGAGTTGAAGTCCACACATCGTCCACACGCAGAAACATTGGTATGGCAAGAGTTTATTGCAACAGTAGAGATAATGATGCTATCCATACAGTGATACTTAACACTAAGAATACATATACCCTCTTTCCCCCAAAATAAGACATCCCCTGATAATAAACCCAATTGGGCTTTTGAGTGCATGGCAATAATGTTGTAGAAAATGAAAGACTGGAAAACATTCCTGGGTCAGACAGATGCATTTATTTGCACAAAGGTTAGTGCAGTTTTTGGTTCTCGCAAATCTGAACAAAGAAGAGCTCTGATTTCACTGTTTTTATGTTTTCAAAATAAGGAGTTCTATGAGCCCTTCCGGCTTCCATATATGGTTACATTATAAATACATCATACTTACATTACACTTTACTAATTACTAAACCATTACATACTAGTTACACTTTACTAATTACACTTTACTAATTACTAAACCATTACATACTAGTTAATGAAAGTATTTTGGCTACACAATTTTACTACTCCATCATTTTACTAATTATTAAGTCATTACAACTTTCCTTAAGTACTATAACGTTCAAATACAGAAATTTATGGCTATTCCTTAAACAATAAGTAACTTTTCTGTTTCCTATGCATGTCCTTTCAGATGTTCCCCTGTAGCTGTATTTCCGTAGTATTGATTCTATCAAGAAGGTATATACAATCAGTATGTTTGACACAGTGTCATAGGTCAAGTAATTAAGAGGAACTTTATGAGGTAGTTACTTAGCTTCTTCTCCTTATCAGAGTCAGTTATCCACAGGAACACTATTCTCAGCTTTCCTGAGGGCTGACAGCTTAGGTCCCATTAGAAGATATATTACCAATGATGGGGTTCAGCTGCCTCTAACAAGCAGGTTATTCTCTTGAAATAATGTGAATAGAGAAGGTCTTTCAGAGTTCATGTATCCGATTTTATGTATCTGACTTTATATGATTCCTATTTTATTCACATTATTTCTTATTTGCTATAATTCCTACTTTATTCACTTCAATAAGGCCAAGCGCTTATTTCAGGGTTCAAAAAATATAAGACAGGGTCTTATTTTGGGGGAAACACGGTAGTATAGGACAATATATTGTAAATTATTATAATATATTAAAATATTGCAAGTATAATAATAAAAATACATATATTGGACAATATATAAATCTAGTATATAAATCTTCATGGGAGCTGGAGCACCAGAAAACAGCCTGAAAACGGCCAGAAAAACAGCCAAAACTGGCCCAAAAAACAGGCCGTTTTTCTTTGAAGACGTTTCGCTTCTCATCCAAGAAGCTTTGAAGCTGAAGAAGCTTCTTGGATGAGGAGCGAAACATCTTCAAAGAAAAAGAAGAAAGTCCAGTTGCCACTTGAAAAAGCACCTTCTGCCAAAGATTTGTAACATGAAGTAGATCAAGGTATGTTAGCCTTGGCAACTTTAAAATGGGTGGACTTCAACTCTCAGAATTTTCTCAGTGAGCATGGAATTCTGGGAGCTGAAGTCTCTACATCTTAACTTTCTCAACTGCAATAACATTAAGCTGTGTGGCTCTCCTTCCACTGGCTTTCCCGCCGCAATTTTCGGACTCAGGAGAGTCCGGGAGGACCTCTGCTTGCTTCCAGAGGTAAGAGCTCCTCTTTTCATGGGCTTTGCTCAATGACTTCTCAGCTGGTTGCCCAAGTTCAATTTCCTCATTCACTTCTCCATTCCATTTTCACACACTCTCTCCTTTCCCTAACACAGGGGTCGGCAACCTTAAACACTCAAAGAGTCACAAAGGTCCTAACCGGAAGCCCCCCATTCAATTCTGGAACCGACCATAAATCCCATTCCTCCACCATAGAGTCTCCTTCTAGCAAGGCATCCTTTTTCCTCTACCTGCTCTAACCAAAAGCCCTATCAAACTGTGTAGCTGACCGGAGACTGACCCCTGCCCTAACAGAAGGTCCTGAGCTCTGGCAAATCCCCCAATGCTCTGGAGACTGTTGGAAGAACAGATCTTTCTGCGGTTAGGAAAGGCACAGAGGGAGCAGAATCCAGCTGTGATTGACAGAAGGGTCCTCTCACTCACACACACAGGCACACAAACATTTCCCTCACTTTTCTGGGCTTGAAAGTTAAAATTTAGAGGTACTCACCTTCTTTCCAAGCAGCTTTTGAGCTTAAAACTCAAAACCGCTTTAAAACCCTTGTTCCAAATAACCAAGGTCCAGGAAAGTCACCCACAGACTCAGTGGGTCTGCTGCTGGCAAGGGAGGCTTACCCAGGCCAGGTCCATTGGTCAGGTTAGCTTGGAGTCCCATCTGGGGTGCCAAATTGTTCGAAGAATTATCCATTTGGTTCAGTTCCAAGCCAGGAAAAAGACACTGGAAACATGGAGGCGGATTGGAAAGGTGGTTTAATGGTGAAGCAGAACCATGAAGCACATAGTCCAGGTGCAGCTCACCACATGGAGTTGAAAGAGAGGGGTATTAATACCTTCTCTTGGGCTTTGCACTTGAACTTCCTGTTCCTGTGCAAGAACATGTATTCTATTGGCTGTTGTAGGGGTCATAGCTAAATTTGTAGGTTGTCTGAGTCCCGGGTTTGAAATTTGCTGAGTGATGCAATGTCCCCAGTGATTGTGCAATGTGGTGAGCTCTGCTGCTAGATAGGTTCATCCTATTATGTCCTGGAGGGTCATGTCTTAATCCCATCACCCTGAACTGGAGGTCTTTTGTCTTGTAGATAGGCTGGCCCAGTCTTTCTTAATGGGGATCAAAAATCTGCTGGGGGCAGGGAGCTGCTCTCTGTCTTTAAAACATGTTTCTTCTTTTATCATCCAGGGAAATATAATATTCTGCCTTTTTAGTATTTCTCAAAATATTTCAAACTTCTAGGAGAGGGGCGGGTGCTAACTTTCTACACCATGGTTAATGGATTTACAAATAGCCAGAAGGACAAAATCAGATCTTAAGGAGGAACATGAAAAGAAACCCTTAGCAAATTTAAAATACTAACACAAAAACCAACATCACCTATAAGAGCATGTATTTATATATTTACCTTTACTTAGATATGATGGAGAGACAAAACAAATTAAAAACTGTATGATAAAATGGATGCAAAATTTTAAAAACAGCACATCCGTGGGAAGAATTAGTAGACTAAGTGTGTATGATTCACAACAAGTCACAGCTTAAAGGAAAATCAGTACAAAATGTTTTACAGATGGTATACTCTATCAATAATATCTAAGATATCAATAGATGTTAGAAGTGCCATGAAAACAGAACAAATATCATGGACATTTAGAAACGAAATGAAACGAAACGAAAAAAACGAAACAAGTTACTGGAAAGGCATACCTACTGTACTGCAACGCAGAAAATTTTGGAGTTATCTAAATTTAAACTTTTAAGGTTTTTTTTTTAATTAGAAAAAATAAACAAGAAATAGCACTATTTAATGGAAGACACGCTTACAGCAGTGAGAATAAATATGGTAGTGGAATTCTGGGAGTTGAAGTCCTCGTATCTGAAAGTCGCCAGTTGCGAGAAACCTCACTCCCTAAGACTTCCGGGCCATCTGCCATATCCTTCTAGGTGGATTTTTTAAAGTCGGTTGAGGGTGTTTCTTGGCCCGAAGGACTCTCAAAGCTTTCTAATGGCCGTTCATGAAGTTTCAGGTGTCTTCTCATGGCATTTCTCCAGTGGAAATTCTTCCCACAAATAGGGCGTTGGTGGAGTTCCTTCCCCCAGTGAATCTTCTGATGTTTCTTCAGCCTGACAGCCAAAGCAAAGCTCTTCCTGCATTGGGAGCACTCGTTCAATCCCATCTTGCTATGGCAGGCCCAAAGATGTTTCAACAAGGAGTTTCCCATGAAAAAGCTTTGTCCGCATTCAGAGCAGGTGAAGGCTTTCTTGCTACCGTGTAGACAGTTATGTTCCAGAAACCTATCTTTCTGACTAAAGGTCTTCCCACATACTGAAGGCAATTGTACGGCTTCTCCCCAGTGGGAACTCTCTGGTGCCTCAAGAAGTGGCATTCATACCAGAAGATTTTCCCACATATCTGACATTGGTAAGAAACTGGCCCTGGAAAAGAGAGTTCGATCAGTGGCTAAATTGTGACCGGAGATGACTCGACCTCCCAGGGTTGGAAGACGAAACATCTGGGGGAGCTTGGTAGGACATCTAGCTTTTTTATGGGGTGGGGGCAAGAGTGAGGGTGGGGGTGGGGTAAGAGGCAAGAGGCCCACTCTCTTGCTTCTGTACCTCATCCTGAAAAGAATAATTGACCTGGAATACTTTTGGTGAACTCACTTTTCATTTCAAGACTGCCTTTCCTTGCTGAGCTGCTCATCAACTCACTGCCTACAAGACAAAGCAAGATAAGATCCTAACGTTTAAACGCAAGCAGAGGTGGGTTTCAGCAGGTTCTGACCAGTTCTGTAACGGAAATTTTGAGTAGTTCAGAGAACTGGTAGTAAAAATGCTGACTGGCTCCGCCCCCATCTATCCTCTGCTTCCTGAGTCCCAGCTGATCGGGAGGAAATGGAGATTTTGCAGTAAACTTCCCCTGGAGTGGGGTGGAAATGGAGATTTTACAGTATCCTTCCCATGCCATGCCCACCAAGCCACGCCCACCAAGCTATGCCATATCCACCAAGCCACACCCACAGAACCAGTAGTAAAAAATTTTGAAACCCACCACTGAACACAAGCCTTCTGTCAGGTTTCGAGGTCGTCTTCAAATAAATTGCATCTCAAACAAAGTCTTTTATAAAACAAACTTCCGCTTTTATTAAGCACGGCACTTTGAACACCGACTCATAGCAGCCAACAATGCCGCTCTGACCCAATACCCCTCCTCTTCCTTCCCTCACTCCTCTGCATTCATTGGCCATCTTCCCAATCACTCACCCCTAATCTACTGCTCCAATTCAAAAGAATTTCCCCCCTCCCATCCATCTCCTAGGGGACATTATCTCCAAAGAAAATAAGTAGCTGAAAGGCAACTGTCCTGTCCCAGATGCCTCCGCCTTCTCCTTCTTACGGCAGCACTAGGATAAATGCATCTTGACGTGCTGACACCTACTCAATCTGCCATGGAGAAAAGTGTCACTTAATCACAAATGTTGGTCCATCTCATCCACTACGAACTAGAATGCTTGTTCTGACCTAGGCTTCCTGATATAGTAAAAAGCACACAATTAGTCCCCACGCTTTTTTTTTATTTTAATGGCTGTGAATTCCTTTCATTCACAGCATGTGCTGAATCATCAAGGGTTTATCAATAGTCCAACAGAAGTCTGCCAAAGTCCTTCGGATAAGACTGGTAAACACCCGCCTTTATCTTCTTTGACATGCTGCCAAAGACCTAATTGGCAATTATCTTGGCAAGGCCACACAGAAACACAGTCAAAAATGGAGCTTCAAAGTACAAACCAACACCATGCACAATGTTGCTTCCTGCAAAGGCCCACATGCCATTGCTCTTCCTTTATGTCTTATGGGAGGAGCCAATCTTCTCCAAGCAGAGGTGAAATGCTCCTGGTTTGGACCGGATTGCCCGATCCAGTAGTGATGGAGACGGGTGGTTCGGACAACCGGTAGCAAAAATCCCTGTCCCCCCCCCTCTCCGCCCATTGCCCAATTGAACCGTGCAATCATCAGAGGCTTTTTTTTAATTTTTAAAAGCATTTTTTCTACAACCTCTTTGGCCGAAAAAATGCTTTTAAAAGTAAAAAAAAAAAAAAAAACCTCTGATGATCGCACGGCTCAGCTGGGATCATCAGAGGCTTTTAAAAGCATTTTTTCTACAACCTCTTCAGCCAAAGAGGTTATAGAAAAAATGTTTTTAAAGGGGAAAAAAGCCTCTGCTGATCAGGCAAGACAGCTGGGATCGTCAGAGGCTTTAAAAGCATTTTTCAGCCGAAGAGGTTGTAGAAAAAATGGTTTTAAAAGTTAAAAAAAAAAAGTTGTCCACACCCACTCAGTCATATTAACCCCCACACCAAGCCACACCCACAGAACCGGTAACAAATTTTACATTTCACCACTGTCTCCAACCCTTACTCCTGAGTCATCCCTTTTGTTTTAACTGTTCTTGCCTTCTGGGATCAAGTCTGGAGAAGGCTCATACGAGGGCTCTGTGTATGCGCACACTAGGAACAGGCTCTCCCTGTTCCTCTGCCTCTCTGATGTTAGACTCTAGAGGCTCCAGAGTCCGCACATCACTCCCAGATGGCCCTGGCCCCATCTCTACCTCCGACGCAGAGCCCTCGTCCAAGTCTTCCTCAGTCTCCAGGACTGGCCCATGTTCCTCCCCAGCCTCCTCACTATCCGACTCTGCTGCCAGCTGCGCAGGTTGCTGGCGGACCACAACAATGCTTACTTGGGCAAACTTGAGGGCACAAACAGGCAAATAGAGTTTTAGTGGTATACAGGTGGTCCTTGACTTACAACAGTTCGTTTAGCGACCAAGTTACATCACTGCAAAAAAGGGACATTTTTCACACTTATGACCATGGCAGCATCCCCATGGTCACATGATTTACATTCGGACGTTTGACAACTGGTTCATATTTATGGCAGTTGCAATGTCGCAGGGTCTGACAAGCGAAGTCGATGGGGAAAACCAGGTTCACTTAACAATCGTGTTACTAATTTAACAAGTGCAGTGATTCACTTAACAAATGTGGCAAGAAAAGTCGTAAAATGGGGGCCATTGACAAATGGCCAAAATGACAAATGTCTCGCTTAGCAACATATATTTTGGGCTCAATTGCGGTCGTAAATCGAGGACTACCCATGTAGATAAATAAGTAAATAACTCTTTATTTTAACGACTTTTGTTAAAAAGAAAAAGGAAGGTCCTTTGCGTCCTCTTTTTAAATGCTGCAATTCGTTTTACATTTCTGTCCTCGTTTCCCCCCACTTTGAAAAAGCACAACCAGATGCAAAAGCTAATGGCTACGTGAACTGGATTGATTTTAAATTTGGGATTAAATTATTGCAGCCGAAAGCACTGGAAGCAGAGGTGGGTTTCAAATTTTTTTTACTACCGGTTCTGTGGGTGTGGTTTGGTGGGCGTGGCTTGGTGGGCGTGGCAGGGGAAGGATACTGTAAAATCTCCATTCCCTCCCCAATCCAGGGGAAGGTTACTGCAAAATCCCCATTTCCTCCCGATCAGCTGGGACTCAGGAGGCAGAGGTGGTATTTACCGGTTCTCTGAACTACTCAAAATTTCCGCTATCAGTTTTCCAGAACTGGTCAGAACCTGCTGAAACCCACCTCTGACTGGAAGGTACATTTACTCCTTCCAAAAAATTCAGGCATTCAGCACCTGAACAAGAGACTTTGTCAATGGGAAGGATACAGAAAAGGGTAAAGAGCAGTGGTAAAATTCAATTTTTTTTCACTACCAGTTATGTGGGTGTGGCAGGGGAAGGATACTGCAAAATCCCCATTCCCACCCCACTCCTGGGGGAAGGCTATTGCAAAATCCCCATTCCCACCCCACTCTGGGGCCAGCCAGAGGTGGTATTTACCGGTTCTCCAAACTACTCAAAATTTACGCTGCCGGTTCTCCAGAACCTGTCAGAACCTGCTGGATTTCACTCCTGGTACAGAGAATTTCAGATCTCTAACCTGGAATTGTTTCTTTGACCTTACAGTTCTCGACGAACTGGGTTGCTTCTTCTTGCTCCGGCTCCTGAGTGGAGGTGATGCCTGGTTCAGGAAGGACAAGCCCATTTTGGAAACGTAGGAAAAGAACAGAAAAAAATATTATGTTTTTTGTTCTCCTTGTGGAATTTATTGCTCTTCCTGAATTCTTTCCCTCTTTCCCTTTTGATGGGACTATGATTTCTAAGAGTGACTAACAGTCAATTTGGATAGTGAGATGGACAGCATATAAATATAATAAATAAATAAGATTTCGTTTTTTTAAAAAAAAATATTGCCCCCAATCATTTCTTCCTTTCCTTTATGCAAGTGATGGCAATGCTAATTTAATTCAACCTTGGATAGGGAACAACTCAATCCAATCTATGATGATCACTCTAAATCAGGGTGAAATCCAACAGGTTGTGGAGAACCGGTAGCGGAAATTTTGAGTAGTTTGGAGAACCGGCAAATACCGCCTCTGGCTGGTCCCAGGGTGGGGTGGGTATGGGGATTTTGCAGTATCCTTCCCCTGCCACACCCACCAAGCCACGTCTACCAAGCCACACCATGCCCACCAAACCACGCCCACAGAACCGGTAGTAAAAAAATTTGAATTTCACCACTGCTCTAAATCTAATCACAATTGAATGATATTGTTGTTGTGAAGATAAAACTGAGGGGTTTTGTGTGTGAACAGCTGGATTTACCTAGAGGAAGAGATGAAAAATATATTACAGGCACAAACTCCATCAATATCAAGGGTGTCAAACTCAAAGCCCGAGGGCGAAATCCAGCCTGTGGGGTGTTTAGATCTGGCCCACAGGGCCACCCTGGAAACAATGAAGGACTGGCCTATGCAGTGCCTCTGCCAGCTAAAATGGAGGCCCTCCCGAGCTCCATTTTCACTGGCAGAGGATTGCAGGAGGCTGTTGCAGGCGAAAACGGAGCTCGAGAATCTCTTTTCTCTGGCAGACCGCTTGGGCCGCCAGAGGCGCCCCTGACACGGGTGACATTGAGCTAACCACGCCCATTCTGGCCACGCCCCCCTGACCCTGAGGTCAAGCACAACCCTGACGCGGACCTCAATGAAATCGAGTGTCAGGTGTGCCTCCGTTCAAAACTCAAGAAACTCCATGTTTGTAGAGAAAGATACTTTTACTAAGTATGAATTGAATGCAACAAAAAGAAAGCAAAGTCTGAGGCAATAGACGAGAAAATTACATATTGAAAGCATCCCCCAAATCCCTCCCCCCAAGGACCCAAGTTGAATGTCCAATCCACATCTCCCCAAGATGTCATGTGGGATGCTTCTTCAGATGGTCCCATCTATCTGATATGCCGGAACGGTTGACCTTGGCTGCTATCAACACTCCCTGCAGCTATTACGAGGACAGTGAGAATTTTCCTCCCTTTCACAAGACATCTCCACCAGCTCACTTCCTCCCTCCCAAATCCCTAAATTACCTCCCCCCTCCCGTTACTATGGCAGCTGAAAGCAAGCAAGCATCATAGAGGCTGACATTGAGTTTGACGCTCCTGATCAATATAATGGAGGATCTAGCTCCCAATGATACTTTATGAGGAGGTTCTACTACTGAAATCCATCATGATGTCAGCTACCTACCCGTAGCCTTGATAATTTCCTTCCTTAATTTCCCAGTGCATGGTGGTTTTAGTAGGAATTATCGTGGCCTGTTCAAGCTTTTCAGAAAACAAAACAAAACATCAAAGTCATAGATTTCATAGAGCCATAAACAGGAAAGCATTTTCCCCAAAGACCTCATTGTTCTAGAAAATATTTTAATGTTATATATAACAACTTATTTCTTATGTAGGTTCAGTAAACTTAGATGCGCCTCCCTACCAGATGTCCAAATCGGATGAAAATAATATTTTGATTAATGCACCCATCTGTTGTATGGAATTTTGATTATTGAGCCCATCTCTTGTATGATACATGCAGCAAGAGCCAATTAGGTCTAGTGGTGAAGGCACCAAACTAGAAACCAGGATATTGCGATTTCTAATCCTGCCTTAAAGCATGAAAGCCAGCTGGGTGACTTTGGGCCAGCCCAACTCAGCTCATAGGGTTGGTTTTATGAAGAAAATAGGAGGTGAAAAAAGTATTAGACATGTTTGCCTCCTTACATTAGTTAAAATGGAAGGAAGGAAGGAAGGAAGGAAGGAAGGAAGGAAGGAAGGAAGGAAGGAAGGAAGGGAGTTTGGTTTAGTACTTAAGGCACTGGGCCTGTGAGTTCAAGTCCCACCTTAACCATGAAAACAGCTGGGTGACTTTGGGCCAATCACTCTCTCTCACCCCAACGTACCTCACAGGTTTGCTGTTGTAGGGAAAATAGCAGGAGGAAGGAGTATTAGATATGTTCTCTGCCTTGAGTTACTTATAAAGTGATAAAGATAAAGGTTTCCCCCATTCCAGTTGTGTCTGAGGACAATTCTATTGTCATGTGGCCAGCATGATAGTGCACGGAATGCTGGCCAACCAAAGTGGTACCTATTTATCTACTTGTGCTAGCCCAACACTGTGCAGGACGTTTGGCATTTGCCAGGGAACACCAAGATTGGCAACTTCGCCACTGGCGCCCTGTGCTCTTCACAGATGAAAGCAGATTCACACTGAGCACATGTGACAGACGTGACAGGGCCTGGAGATGCTGTGGAGAACATTCTGCTGCCTGCAACATCCTCCAGCATGACTGGTTTGGCAGTGGGTCAGTAATGGTGTGGGGTGGCATTTCTTTGGGGAGGCCGCACAGCCCTCCATGTGCTCGCCAGAGATAGCCTGACTGCCATTGGGTACCGAGATGAGATCCTCAGACCCCTTGTGAGACCATATGCTGCTGCGGTTGGCCCTGGGTTCCTCCTAATGCACGACAGTGCTAGACCTCATGTGGCTGGAGTGTGTCAGCAGTTCCTGCAAGACGAAGGCATTGATGCTATGGACTGGCCTGCCCGTTCCCCAGACCTGAATACAATTGAGCACATCTGGGACATCATGTCTCGCTCCATTCACCAACGCCACATTGCACCACAGACCGTCCAGGAGTTGGGGGATGCTTTAGTCCAGGTGTGGGATGAGATCCCTCAGGAGACCATCCGCCACCTCATCAGGAGCATGCCCAGGCATTGTAGTGTTATGGAAGAAAGGATATAAGAGACATCCCATAAGGTCAGATAGAGTCAGGTTTATTGCGCAATAGGTACAGAAGGTATGAGTACCGTATTTTCCGGCATATAAGACGACTGGGCGTATAAGACGACCCCTGACTTTTCCTGTAAAAATATAGGGTTTGGGCTATACTTGCTGTATAAGACGACCCCTCTTCCAACGCACACCAAATAAAAATTAAAAAACATCAACTGGCTCACCCACAATGTAAAAGCAGCTGTGCTAGACCCAAAATGGCCCCTGCAACAAACAGGAACCTCACACAGCCACAAAAAGCCCAAAAACGCAACTTTCATACTTTACACACACAAAATTCCACATATAGCTTTGTGAGATTTTGTGCGTTTGTGTAGTTAGTGAAACTCTACAGAAACACACTAAATCTCAGAAAGCTGCACACATTTTATTATTTTATTATATTATTTTTATTTTTATTTTTATTTTTATTTTTATTTTTATTATTTTTATATGAAATTTAATTTAAAACTTCCTAGCCTAAAACTTAGACCTAGCCTTTAAATGGCTAGGTCTGAAAAAGAACAACTAAAAAACCCCCCAATTAACTATTTTTTTTAAAGCTCCCAAAGGGGAAAAAACTTACCCAATAGAACAGGGGTCCCCAACCTTGGCAACTTTAAGACTTGTAGACTTCAACTCCCAGAATTCCTCAGCCAGCTTTGCTTTGCTGGCTGAGTAATTCTGGGAGTTGAAGTCCACAACTCCCTGCCTGCTTGATTGCAGGCAGGGAGATTTAGTTGCTTACTGATGCAATGGATTGCAGGCAAGGCAAGGCAAGGCAAGGGTTGCGGCTAGCAGCTAAGGTAAGCAAGCTGGAGGGGGGGGATTTTTGCTAGGTATCAATTAGCAGGCAAAAATTAGCAGCTGGGGTGGTCAGCGTTGTATAAAAGTAAAGTTTTTCCCTTTTAAACGGGGCTTGGCCACACAAGCTCTGGCGATCAGGCAACTCAGCTGGGATGGCCAGCCTTGTGTAAAAGGAAAGTTTTTCCCTTTTACACTGGGCTTGCTGTAACTCAGCTGATTAGCGGCAACTCAGCAGGAAATTCAGCTTGGCTCCTTAGAGCCATTTAAGGCTCGTCAAAGCCTTTCGGACTGGTCTGCCTGGTTACAGGAGACTGACACCCGGCGTATAAGACGACCCCCGACTTTTGAGAAGATTTTTGTGTGTTAGAAAGTCGTCTTAAACGCCGGAAAATACGGTACCTAAAAATCTGAACAATTTGATAATTCTGAGACCACAGTTTTTATACTGTTTCAAACAAAGGATTCTGCTAACACAGCAACTTTCCATATATAGTTAACATACATCCGTTATATTTAATTGACATTTCCTTATTACTAAAGTTTTACATCATCCCTGCCAAACAATCATAATTCTTCTGTAAATTGCTGAAGTACAAATTATTCTTTTGATACGGTATTTTCCGGCGTTTAAGACGACTTTCTAACACACAAAAATCTTCTCAAAAGTCGGGGGTCGTCTTATACGCCGGGTGTCAGTCTCCTGTAACCAGGCAGACCAGTCCGAAAGGCTTTGACGAGCCTTAAATGGCTCTAAGGAGCCAAGCTGAATTGCCTGCTGAGTTGCCGCTAATCAGCTGAGTCACAGGCAAGCCCCATGTAAAAGGGAAAAACTTTCCTTTTACACAAGGCTGGCCATCCCTGCTGAGTTGCCTGATCGCCAGAGCTTGGATGGCCAAGCCCCGTTTAAAAGGGAAAAACTTTCCTTTTATACAACGCTGACCACCCCAGCTGCTAATTTTTGCCTGCTAATTGATACGTATCAAAAATCCCCCCCCCCTCCAGCTTGCTTACCTTAGCTGCTAGCCGCAACCCTTGCCTTGCCTTGCCTGCAATCCATTGCATCAGTAAGCAACTAAATCTCCCTGCCTGCAATCAAGCAGGCAGGGAGTTGTGGATTTCAACTCCCAGAATTACTCAGCCAGCAAAGCAAAGCTGGCTGAGGAATTCTGGGAGTTGAAGTCTACAAGTCTTAAAGTTGCCAAGGTTGGAGACCCTTATTCTATTGGGTAAGTTTTTTCCCCTTTGGGAGCTTTAAAAAAATAGTTAATTGGGGGGTTTTTTAGTTGTTC
The DNA here is from genome assembly GCA_030761175.1 of Masticophis lateralis. Taxonomy (NCBI): domain Eukaryota; kingdom Metazoa; phylum Chordata; class Lepidosauria; order Squamata; family Colubridae; genus Masticophis; species Masticophis lateralis. The sequence goes on from JAUDYJ010000002.1 coordinate 15,906,125, forward strand.
TTTTTCAGACCTAGCCATTTAAAGGCTAGGTCTAAGTTTTAGGCTAGGAAGTTTTAAATTTAACTTTCATATAAAAATAATAAAAATAAAAATAAATAAAAATAATAAAATAAAATAAAATAAAATAAAAATAATAAAATAAAATAAAATAAAATAATAAAATTTGTGCAGCTTTCTGAGATTTAGTGTGTTTCTGTAGAGTTTCACTCTAACTACACAAACGCACAAAATCTCACAAAGCTATATGTGGAATTTTGTGTGTGTAAAGTGTGAAAGTTGTTTTTTTGGGCTTTTTGTGGCTGTGTGAGGTTCCTGCTTGTTGCAGGGGCCATTTTAGGTCTAGCACAGCTGCTTTTACATTGTGGGTGAGCCAGTTGATGTTTTTTAATTTTTATTTGGTGTGCGTTGGAAGAGGGGTCGTCTTATACAGCAAATATAGCCCAAACCGTATATTTTTACAGGAAAAGTCAGGGGTCGTCTTATACGCCCAGTCGTCTTATACGCCGGAAAATACGGTATATTACTTCCAGTCCAGATGGTTATTCTTGGCCTAATCACCTTTAACTATATGTCATCAGGATGCTCCTTTTCTTCTGACAAGTTAGGGGCCTCTCAGAGTATCAAAGGATTTTATGCTGAGCTTGTACTAACCGGATGCATATCCTGCTTTCAGAATATAGTTGCTTTTAGAATATAGTGAATAGAAAGTTATCCAGTGGTCATCTAGCAGATCCCACTTTACTAGGGAGGTCATTCAGGCACGTGGAGGCCACACACACTACTGAACCTCATTTTGATTTGTTTTAAGGACATTACATCAAAGTTGGATCAGCCTGTAGTGTTTTTTTTTTCCACTTTAATTTTGAGTGTAACTCCAAATCCAGACCTTCATGGGTTGATAAATTTGATTTCCATTGATAATTGTTATGTGATTTTGTTGTCAGCACATTCAACTATGGAATGAACAAAGTATTTACTACGAATATTTCATTCATTCAGATCTAGGATGTCTTATTTTTGTGTTCCCTTTATTTTTTTTTGAGCAGTGTAGTTTGCCGTGAAAGCGACTGCCTGAGGGCTCCTGGATTGGGCTGAAAGGCAAAAAGGGAGCCGTATGCTCCTTCTCATATTTGGGTAGACCAGGTTGCTTCGAACCTTGGCCACTTTAAGACTTGTGGACTTCAACTCCCAGAATTCCTCTGCCTGCAAAGCTGGCTGAGGAATTCTGGGAGTTGAAGTCCATAAGTCTTAAAGTGGCCAAGATTTGAGAGACCCCCTGTTATATAATATAATCACCTTTAAAGGTTAAACCCACTGAGCGTGGATTCCTAGAGAGTCACCGGCATTTGAGCGGAACCGGCGGAATCGAAAGAAGGTGGCGGCTTCTGCCTCTTCCGGCTTTTCCTGGGGGGGCGTGGCCAAGCTGCCTGGCAGGGAGGAAGGTGAGCCGAGCCAAAACAAAGGGAAAGGTGGAGCCCGCGGGAGGGAAAGAGAGAGAAGCCGGAGGGGAGAAGCGGCTGGGAAGAGCAAGCGTGGGGGAGCCGTGCCCGGGTCAGAGAGCGAGAGAGAGAGCCTAAGCTCGACACCCATTAGCCATGGGGGTGATGGGAGTTGTAGTCCCCCTAGGTTTGGAGGCTCCCAGATCGTTTTAGGGCTTAGCCACTTTGCTGGACGAATTGCAGCTGGGAAGCGCAGAGGTTTGCAGGACGCTCTGCGGAACAGGGAGGCTCAAACACCTTTGCTGAAGGTGACCCGGGCAAAGAGGATCGTGGGGAACGGTTCGTCTGGTTCGGAAGCATCTTTGAGATGTTGATTTGAACCGGCGATCTTCCTCCTCCAAACTAGAAAAACAGGTTTTTTCCCCCCAAAAGGGTAAGGAACTTGGGACAGCTGAGAGTGGCTGGGTTCACAATAGAATAAGAATAAGAATGAGTAGAGTAGAATTAGAATTAGAATTAGAATAGGGTTAGAGTAGGATTAGAGAAGAATTAGAGTAGGAGTAGAATTAGAGTAGGAGTAGAGTAGGACTAGAGTAGAAGTAGAAGTAGAAGTAGAATAGAATAGAATAGAATAGAATAGAATAGAATAGAATAGAATAGAATAGAATAGAATAGAATAATACAATACAGTAGAGTAGAGTAGAGTAGAAATAGAATAGAAATAGAAAAAGGAGTAGAGTAGAATACAGTAGAATAGAATAGAATAGAATAGAATAGAATAGAATAGAATAGAATAGAATAGAATAGAATAGAATAGAATAGAATAGAATAGAATAGAATAATAGAGTAGAGTAGAAATAGAATAGAAATAAAATAGAAATTAGAATAGAATAGAATAGAATAGAATAGAATAGAATAGAATAGAATAATAGAGTAGAGTAGAAATAGAATAGAAATAGAAATTAGAATAGAATAGTAGAGTAGAGTAGAAATAGAATAGAATAGAATAGAATAGAATAGAATAGAATAGAATAGAATAGAATAGAATAGAATAGAATAGAATAGAATAGAATGCCCTCTAGTCCAACCCCCTGTTCAGGCAGGAAACTCTATACCATTTCAGACAAATAGTTGTCCAATCTCATCTTAAAAATTTGCATTGTTGGAGCCTTCACAACTTCTGGAAGCAAGCCGTTCCACTGATTAATTGTTCTAACTGTCAGGAAATTTCTCCTTGGTTCCAAGTTGCTTCTCTCCTTGACTCGTTTCCATCCATTGCTTCTTGTCCTGCCCTCAGGGGCTTTGGAAAATAGCTTCACTACCTCTTCTTTGTGCCAATCCCTGAGAGATTGGAATGCTGCTGTCATGCCATCCTTAATTATTCTTCTCATTAACAAGACATACCCAATTCCGGCAATTTGTCATGCCTCACCATAATATCCTTGGTATGTTTTGCTGTAACTTACTCTGTGTTTGTGATTTGGTCTACATCAGCTTTGTGAGGTAGTCCAGATAAGAAGCACACCCAGATGGATTAATTCTATTTTACAGGTAGTCCTCGATTTACAACAATCCGTTTAGTGACCAAATTTACAACGGCACTGAAAAAAGTGACTAATGACCGTTTTTCACACTTATGACTGTTGCAGCATCCCCATGGTCATGTGATCAAAATTCGGACGCTTGGCAACTGACTCATATTTATGACGGTTGCAATGTCCCAGGGTCATGGGACCCCCTTTTGCAACCTTCTGACAAGCAAATTCAAAGGGGAAGCCAGATCCACTAAACAACTGTGTTACTACCCTCACAACTGCTGTGATTCACCTAATGACAGTGGCAAGAAAGGTCGTAAAGTGGGACAAAACTCACTTAACAACGGTCTCACTTAGAAATGGGGGCCTCAATTGTGGTTGTAAGTTGAAGACTAACTGTTTTGTGAGGTTACATTAACAGAACCTTGCAAGACCGAAAGTATTTCTCCCCTCCTCATTTTTTCCTCTCTGGAAAACTGAAATCCTTCCCATGTGTTCCTCCAATTTGAGGCCTGAGCTGCCTCTTATGGGACCATTGCCCAGGCAGTGAGTATTTCTTCAGTTCTCCCAAGGCCATTCCCACATACCATTACAGTCCATGACTTGACATATGTGAACTCAGTCTGATTCATTCCACCCATCATCCTATTTTTATATTTATATATATATGTATAAGATTTATATGCTGCCCTTCTCCGGAGACTCAGGGTGTACAATGCGTTAAGCAATAGCCTTCATACTTTTGTATATTTTATATAAAGTCAGCTTATTGCCCCACAAACTGGGTCCTCAATTTACCTACCTCAGAAAGGATGGAAGGCTGAGTCGACCTTGAGCTTGGTGAGATTCAATCTTACAGTAATTGCAGACAGCTGAATGTTAATAACAGGCTTTAGTCTGCTGAGCTATTCATATTTATTCCCCCTTTTAAAATATTTGTTTTATGTATATGTTTTCAGTGGCAAACATATCTAATCCTTCTGCTTCCTTGTTTTCACAACAGCCTGCGAAATGGGTTAGGCTGAGAGAGAATGACTGGCCCAAAGTCACCCAGTGGCTTTCATGCTTGAGGTGGGACTAAATTCACTGCCTCCTGGTCTTCTGGCCTCAACAACTGCACCAAACTGGTTCTATTATATCCATTAAACTATCCTGTCTCAGAATAGAATAGAATTCTTTATTGGCCAAGTGTGATTGGACACACAAGGAATTTGTCTTTGGTGCATATGCTCTCACTGTACAGAATAAGACAAGATACGTTCATCAAGAATCATAAGATACAACACTTAATGATAGTCATAAGGTACAAATAATCAAGAAACAATATCAATATAAATCGTAAGGATACAGCTACAGTCAGGCAGTCATAAGTGGGAGGAGTTGGGTGATAGGAACAATGAGAAGACCAATAGCAATAGTAATGCAGCCTCAGTAAATAGTTTGACAGTGTTCTGGGAATTATTTATTTAGCAGAGTGATGGCGTTCGGGAAAAAACTGTCCTTGTGTTTTCTTGTTTTGGTGTGCAGAGTCCTATAGCATTGTTTTAAGGGTAGAAGTTGAAATTGTTTATGTCCAGGATGCAAGGGGTCTATAAATATTTTCACAGCCCTCTTTTTGATTCGTGCAGTATACAGGTCCTCAATGGAAGGCAGGTTGGTAGAAATTGTTTTTTATGCAGTTCTAATTATCCTCTGAAGTCTGTGTTTGTCTCGTTGGGTTGCAGAACCAAACCAGACAGTTATAGAGGTGCAGATGACAGACTCAATAATTCCTCTGTAGAACTGAATCAGCAGCTCCTTGGGCAGTTTGAGCTACCTGAATTGGCGCAGAAAGAACATTCTTTGTTGAGGTTTTTTGACGATGTTTTTGATGTTAGGTGTCCATTTTAGGTCTTGAGATATGATAAAACCTAGAAATTTGAAGGTCTCTACTGTTGATAATGTGTTGTCTAGTATTATAAGAGGTGGTAGTATGGAGGGTTAGATTCTGAATCTAGGCCTTGTCTTCATAAATTCAATAAACTGGAAGAGAGGAGTTTTGCAGAAGACGGGTGATTCAAAAATGTGAAAAATAAATAAAATACAGGATGTCGGTATTGATTATCCCATGATTGCTCGTTTCAGAAACACTGAACCCAAGAGAAAAAAAAATGAAACTCAGCTGAAATGTAGCCTTTCTTAACCTTCTATGTTCAGATATTTGAGGAACCCCAACTTCCAGAATTCCCAGACAATATGGTGGATGAAATAAGGTTGTGCTTCCATGAATCGCAGCTAACCGTCCTTCTTGCAATTTGTTGGATTATAACTCCCCATTATTCCAACAGTACCGTTATTCCTGATGTTGCCTTTTGGTGAGGTTGACAGGCACTGTTGTCAGCAAAGTTGGGGGCAAAGTTTAGGGTGATGCTTCTCTATTTTTGCCTCACATTGATTAGAAATGTTGCCTCTCGTTGATTAGGAAGCCACGTGTGGAATACGGTCTTCCCAAAGAAGATGAGAACAGGCTGGATGAAAAACTGGTGACCTCTTTCCAAAAATTTTTTCATGAAGATGTTCCGATGTCCAGGATGAGTCAGAAGGAAGATCTGCAGAAGTTGCAGGCCAGCGCCCTTCTTTTTGACTCCGTTAGAGTTAAAAAGGAAGAGGAAGCCATCCCTTTCGACCAGGCAAAAGATAATGGAGGTGAGAAAAATTCCATAGATGATCTTAAGTTAGACAAGCAAGTAATTCTCTTTCGTTGTCTGTCTGTCTGTGTGTGTTTATTCATTTAATTTATATGGCCATCCATCTGAAATACATGACTTTGGGTGGCCTTATATTTCTGGAAATGATTCCCTGACTGGTAATAAAAATAACCACATCATCATCATGCAACGAAGTGTTTGATGTTACACCTAACATCAAAAATATCGTCAAAAAACCTCAACAAAGAACATTCTTTCTGCGCCAATTCAAGAAGCTCAAGCTGCCCAAGGAGCTGCTCATTCAGTTCTACAGAAGATTAGACCAAGGGAATGCAGAGAAGAGCAACTAGGATGATTAAAGGCCTGGAAACTAAAAACGTGTGAACAACAGTTGCAGGAACTGGGTAGGGCTAATCTAGAGAAAAGAAGGACTAGGGTTGACATGATAACAGTGTCCCAGTGTTTGAGGGGCTGCCACAAAGAAGAGGGGGGTCAGCCTATTTTCCAAAGCACCCAAAGGCAGGACAAGAGCCATGGTGGCACAGTGGACTAAAGTGCTGTTAAATAGCACTTAGCTGCCAGCTGCCTGCAATTACTGCGAGTTCAAATCTCACCAGGCTCAAGGTTGACTCAGCCTTCCATCCTTCCGAGGTAGGTAAAATGAGGACCCGGATTGTGGGAGCAATAAACTGACTTTGTATAAAAAAGAACACCACCACTACTAAGCAGGTATATACAAAAGTATGAAGGCTATTGCTTAACGCATTGTAAGCCGCCCTGAGTCTCCGGAGAAGGACGGCATATAAATTGAACCAATAAATAAATAAAATAAGAAGTAATGGATGGAAACTAATCGAGCGAAGCAACCAAGAACTAAGGGGAAACTTCCTAACAGTGAAGACAATTAACCAGTGGAACAGTTTTGCCTTCAGAAGTTGTGGGTGCTTCATCACTGGAGGATTTTAATAAGAGACTGGACAGCCACCTGTCTGAAATGGTATGGGGCTGTGATGGTGAACCTATGGCCCGCGTGCCACAGGTGGCATGCAGAGCCATATTGGTGGGCACGCGAGCGTTGCCCAAGCTCGGCTCCAGCATGCATGTGTTCATTGACCAGCTGATTTTTGGGCCTTCTGGGCCACTGAAAGTTGGCAAACGGGCTGTTTCTGGCCTCTGGAGGGCCTCCGGTGGGGTGGGGAAGGCTGTTTTCGTCCTCCTCGGGCTCCTAGAAAACCTCTGGTGCCTGGGGAGGGCAAAAAACGGGCCTACCGTGCCCACCAGGCTGTCACATACCAAAAGTGTGGGAGGGGAGCATGGGGGGAATCGCACGTACATGCATGGGGGGCCAGGGCGCTTAGAATTATGGGTGTGGCATGTGTGCGCGTGACTACCCCCCAGCTTTTGGCACGCAATGGCAAAAAGGTTAGCCATTACTGGTATAGAGTCTCCTGCTTGAGCAGTGGGTTGGACCTCCAAGGTCCCTTAAACTCTATTCTGATTGATTAATGGATCGATTGACTGACTGACTGACTGACTGACTGACTGAATAAATATGGCAGATAGGGTGTACTTAGATTTCTGGACCGCATTTGATGAAGTTGGCCGTAACCATTTCCTTGATAAAATGGAACCGTTTGGGATGGTGAATCGAACTGCCAGAGGCATTTGCAGCTGGTTGAGCAACCACATCCATTGTCTGGTTCTTCGTAATGCTAAGACATCTTTGTCAACATAGATGTGGAGTACAGGTAGTCCTCGACCTACCACCGCAATTGCTAAGCAAGACAATTGTTGTGAGTTTTGCCATGTTTTACCATCTTTTTTGACACAATTGTTAAGTGAACCACGGCAGCTGTTAAGTGAATCCCACGGTCGTTAACTGAATCCAACTTCCCCATTGACTTTGCTTGTCAGAGGCCAGCTGGGAAGGTTACAAACTGTGATCACGTGGCCCCAGGACAGGGCAGCCGTCATAAATACGTGCGAGTTGCCAAGGGCCCAAATTTTGATCACGTGCCCATGGGGACGCTGCAGTGGTCGTAAGAGTGAAAAAAAGGTCATAAGTCATTCCAGTCCCAATTGCTGTTGTAAATTGAGGACTACCTGTATTTTTTTTTTAAAAAAATCTCTGCTTATTCTTTCAGGCAGAAGTTACGTGTCTGAGGTAAAAGATGAGGACCATCTGTGGAAACCTGAGGAAGAGAAAGGAGCAGCCGAAGAGAATCTGTGCAGCAATATTGTGTGCAGAGAGCCTGTGAAAGATGTCCAAGAACTGTGGAGGCATCATGAGAAAACTCTGGAAAGAAAGATTAACTGCATTTCTTCCTGGGGCAATGAAATTCCTGGCCAGGAGGGACTCCGTGAACGTGAGGAGGAGAAGAGTTCGCTCTGCAGCGCAGTTCAAGACGAGCAGGCTGTCTACCAGTGCTTGTACTGTAAAAAGTCCTTCAACGCTCACTTTAAATTGATTAGGCACCACAGGATCCACACTGGGGAGAAACCGTACAAGTGTTTGGATTGCGGCAAGAGCTTTGACCAAAAAGGCAACCTGATCGCCCACGCGAGAATCCACACCGGGGAAAAACCGTTCGTGTGCCCCGATTGTGGGAAAAACTTCAGCCACAAAGGAAGCCTTGTTTTGCACGTGAGAACCCATACGGGAGAGAAACCGTACAAATGCCCGGACTGTGGGAAAAGATTCAGTCGATCTGGGTCTCTGAGAGAACACGAGAAAACCCACACGGGGGAAAGACCGTATGCTTGCTTGGATTGCGGGAGGAGTTTCCGAAAGAACTCTGAGCTGGCCACGCATTACCGGTTTCACACGGGCGAGAAGCCGTATAAATGTTCAGGCTGTGAGAAATCTTTCAGCACGAGCTCTAACCTCATTGCCCATCAAAGGACTCACACGGGAGAGAAACCGTACAAATGTTGTGACTGTGGGAAAAGGTTCAGCCAGGCCGGAAACCTGAAAGAACACGAGAGGACTCACACCGGAGAGAAGCCGTATAAGTGTCCAGACTGTGGCAAAAGCTTCCGGCAAATCTCTTACTTTATGAAGCATCACCAGACTCACCTTCCAGAAGGGAAAATGCCAATGGAGGAGAAACCCTATAAATGCTCGGACTGCGGGAAAGGTTTCGGAGAGAAAGCGAGCCTTGGGAGACACGAAAGAATCCACACCGGAGAGAAACCGTTTAAATGCTCCGATTGTGGGAAAAGCTTCTGCCTCAAATCGAACCTGGTTGTCCACGTGAGAATCCACACGGGAGAGAAACCGTACAAATGTTCTGAGTGTGGGAAGAGCTTCAACCAGACGTCAAGTCTTCATAATCACGAGCGAACCCACAAGGGCGAGGAACCTTATAAATGTTTAGAATGTGGGAAAAGCTTCAACAGGCCGTCGCAGCTGAAGACGCACGAGAGAATCCACACCGGAGAGAAACCCTTTAAGTGCTCAGAATGTGGGAAAGGCTTTGTTTACAGTCATCACCTCGTTAGACACCAGAGGAATCACACGGAAGAGAAGCCTTACATATGCTCCCAATGTGGAAAGGGGTTTAGCCACAAATCCACCCTTATTAGACATCAGGGAATCCATAAAGAAGGGAAAAAATAGATACGTTTTTCGGCTTTGCCTCCAGCGCATGTGTGAAAACTCACGCAGAAGTTTATGTACAACCATAAAGAGATCCAGGATAGCAGTAGCACTTAGACTTATATACCGCTTCACAGTGCTTTACAGCCCTCTCTAAGCGGTTTACAGAATCAGCCTATTGCCCCCAACAATCTGGGTCCACGTTTTACCCATCTCGGAAGAATGAAAGGCCGAGTCAATCTTGAGCTGGTCAGGATCGAACTGCTGGGAGCCGGCAGTCAGCAGAAGTGGCCTGCAGTACTGCATTCTAACCACTGTGCCACCACGACTTCCGGAATATGGGAGTCAAATTTTCTGCATTGACCAGAGAACTGAACTGGACAGATGTTTTGTGAGATCCGGGAGGACTCTTCATAATGTTCTTCATCATGGTCAGTGATTGGTCTTTGGAGAGCTTGAAAGAACCACCTCAAGTCTCCTATGTCCAACATTTATGCTTAGCCTCTCCAAGGTGCTTATCAAAAGGCAACTGGACTTTCTTGCTTTTTTTCCCCCTTGAAAACATTTCACTTCACATCCAAGAAGCTTCTTCAGTTCTGACTGAATGGTGGAGAACGGGAGGATTTATATTCTTTGCGGTCATCTGGTCTCTAGGACTTTGACGGTTGGTCATTAGTAGCACCTTTGAGAAAACCGTGGCTTGGATGATCGAGACTCTCCATAGACATTCAGGCTCAGGATATCTGCACATGCAATTCAGGTAGCGCCAGGCACGTGAAGAAGGAAGAAGCTAAGCTTGGGAGAAGATGACTGAAGAAGTAGAGGAATCTCCTTGGAGGGGAGATATCCAGGGGTTGGAAAATCTCACCCCCAAAATAGCTGAATGAGAACTAAGCATATTTGGTGATTATTGGAGATACTAGTGGGAGGGTATAGAAAACCGAGTATAGAGAGAGAATAAAATGAAGGACAACACTAATCAGCATGACTGTTTTCAGGTCCCTCATGTTTTGGTTTTTATTTCAAGTCTTGTTTCTTGAATTTCTCTTCACCGATATGCTTACGTATTCTCTGTTTCTTAGCTCTGTTCAGAAAATGTGTGAAGGAAATGAAACCACTGTTCTAACACTGTATTTGATGGTGGATGATGGCTTTCCCCATCCTTGGAGCTGCTCCTGATGGCTCAGCCATGGCTGAGAATTATTTTGTTGTTGTTAGTTGCGAAGTCGTGCCTGATCCATCGCGATCCCATGGACAATGTTCCTCCAGGCCTTCCTGTCCTCTACCATCCTCTGGAGTCTATTTAAGCTCACGCCGACTGCTTCAGTGACTCCGTCCAGCCACCTCGTTCTCTGTCGTCCCCTTCTTCTTTTGCCCTCAATCTTTCCCAGCATTAGGCTCTTCTCCAGTGAGTCCTCCCTTCCAGTGGTGGGATTCAAATTTTTTTACTACCGGTTCTGTGGGTGTGGCTTGGTGGGCATGGCATGGCTTGGTGGGCGTGGCTTGGTGGGTGTGGCAGGGAAAGGATCCTGTAAAATCTCCATTCCCTCCAGTAACCTTCCAGGGGAAGCTTACTGCAAAATCCACATTTCCTCCTGATCAGCTGGGATTTGGGAGGCAGAGAATAGATGGGGGCGGGGTCAGTGCCCCAGGTTCGCACCGGTTCTATAGCACTGGTAGTAAAACCGGCGGGAGGCTCCACCCACTGACCCTGACATCATTAAAATGCTTTTGCACACGTGCGTGTGGCCCCGTTGCGAACCGGTAGTAAAGGTAAGTAGAACCCTCCCCTGGGCGGGGCCAGTCAGAGGTGGTATTTACCGGTTCTCCAAACTACTTAAAATTTCCGCTACCAGTTCTCCAGAACTGGTCAGAACCTGCTGAAACCCACCTCTGCTTCTTTCTCATTAGGTGGCCAAAGTATTTGAGTTTCATCTTCAGGATCTGGCCTTCTAAAGAGCTGTCAGGGTTGATCTCCTCTAGGACTGTCCCGTTTGATCACCTTGCAGTCCAAGGGACTCGCAGGAAAATCCTCACCTTTAGAAGGTGCCAAGATTGAGGAAGGCTGGTCTGTAGTTCATTCAGAAGGTCCAGTAGAGCGAACAGAACAAAACAGCTCTTTAAAGAGAAGAAGTTGCAATAACGGAAGTCTTCTAGGGTAGAGGTAATCCTCGACTTACGATCACAAATGAGCCCAAAATTTTGGTTGCTAAGCAGGACAGTTACTAAGTGAGTTTTGCCCCATTTGATGACCTTTCTTGTGGAGTGAATCATTGCGGTTGTTAAATTAGTTATTAAGTGAATCTGGCTTCCCCGTTGACTTTGCTTGTGACAAGGTTGTAAAAGTTGATCGTGTGACCCCGGGACACTGCAACCGTCATAAATATGAATCAGGCGCCAAGCATCTGAATTTTGAAGACCTGACTATGGGGATGCTGCAAAGGTCATATGTGTGAAAAATGGTCATAAGTCACTTTTTCAGTGCTGTTGTAACTTCTAATGGTCACTAAACGAACGGTTGTAAGTCGAGGATTACTTGCAGTGTGGTGCATTCTGACATAGGGCAGCTTTTCAGGAGACTGGACAATGTCTTAATTATTTTGGTGTCGTTTTTCCACAATTGGCTTATTTGTGTGGTATGCCTAGGCTTTTGGAGGTCTATATCGGGGTGAAATCCAGCAGGTTCTGACAAGATCTGGAGAACCGGCAGTGGAAATTTTGAGTAGTTCGGAGAACCAGCAAATACCACCTCTGGCTGGTCCCAGGGAGTGGGAATGGGGATTTTGCAGTATCCTTCCCCTGCCACACCCACCAAGCCATGCCCACCAAGCCACATCACGCCCACCAAGCCACACCCACAGAACCGGTAGTAAAAAAAATTGGATTTCACCATTAGTCTATATCTATGTGCTTCTATGCGATCATCTTTTGTGCATGCTTAACGTGTGGGCGGGCGTGCACATGCTTCTCTGCATGTGCATAGTTGTGTGTTGTGTGTGTTAGCATTTTCCTGAGTGCATATTAAAATAAAATAAAGATTATGGTGATAGCCTCTGGGTAATCCAGAAGGCGGTCAAAATGGATAGCCAAACTTGTGCTTCGTATATAAGAATACAGACAATCCTCGATTTATGACCACAAGTGAGCCGAAAATGTCTGTTGCTAAGCAAGACAACTTACCTGTAATCCTGATTTCACGGTCTTTCCTGTCACCTTTAAGTGAATCACTGCAGTTGTTAAGTTAGTAACACGGTTGTTAAGTAAATCTGGCCTCCTCATTAACTTGGCTTGTCAGAAGGTGTTCTGCCCCAGCTACGGACCCCAAAGAACACAGCACACACAAAGTCTGTACAAAACTTAAATTTATTCAAATAGCTCAGTCTTTATCAACCAAAGGCTGTTAATAAACTGTCTTAACAGCCTACAAGAATTCTGAGATAAGGTAATCACAGTCTTACTAGAGTTGACAGAAAGCCCAGAAGCAATTTTGCAGAAAATCCAGACGCGAAGGAGAGTGATCTAAAGTTGTTCCCCACAACTTGTTGCAATTGGTGTTCCTCCTTAAATAGGCTAAGGGAGTGGCCAATTAGCCCCAAGCCTTACTCGAGGAGACCTCCTCCTGAGGAGCCACTCCTGTCTTTTGGCAGCTCTGCGCGCCTGTGCATTGAGAAGAGGCTCCTCCTCTTCGTCCTCTTCACTTAAGGGAGCTTCTGGAGGTTTTGAAGGCCCTGGCTGAATCCCCGCCTCTGGCACCACATCTTCTCCAGCCTCTTCATTGTCTTGAGTCAAGTAGCACACCAGCCTCCTCGTCAGGAGCCTCCTCGTCAGAATCAGCTACAATCTGCACAGGCCGCTGACGGGTCACAACAGAAGGTTGCAAAAAAAGGACACTGCAAACATCATAAATTCGAACCAGTTGCCGAGTGCCTGAATTTTGATCATGTAACCACTTGGACATTGCAATGGTTGTAAGTGGGAAAAATGGTCATAAGTCACTTTTTTTCAGTGCCACGGTAACTATGACCGGTCACTCAATGAAAGATTGCAAGACAAGGACTCGCCTGTACTTTAAACCATGTGAAGAATGCAGAGTTAGGTTGAAACAAGATCATTTTCAACAATATGCTGGTGATACAAAGAATTGGTCCTGGGCCTGAGTGATTGATTACCGTATTTTTCAGACTATAAGACGCACCTGAGTATAAGACACACCAAGATTTTGAAGAGGTAAACAAGAAAAATTTTCTGCCCTCCCCGGCCCCCAAGAGCACTCTGCAGGCCTCCCAAACCCTCTGCACATCCTGTTTTTGCGAAAAACGGGCCTGATTTTCGTGAAAATGGGACACACAGGATGCATTTCGGGAAGCCAAAAATGGCTGTATTTGATGTATAAGACGCACCAACATTTCCACCTTCTTTTAGGGGGGGAAGTTTAGTTTAGTTAGTTAGTTTAGTTTATTAGATTTATATACCGCCCTTCTGACGGACTCAGGGCGGTGAACAGCCAAACATTAAAACATTAAAATACAAGCAATAAAAGTTAAAAATAATCTAAAAACGTAATTAAATCAAATTTTGGCTTCCCCAAATTTAAAATCCCTCCTAAAATTCACCCATTAAAATCTACGTTAAGCCAGCCCGGCTTGCTGGAATAGAAAAGTCTTTAATGCCTTGCGGAAAGTGCGGAGGTCTGGGATTAATTGAATCCCCGGGGGTAACTCGTTCCAGAGGGCGGGGGCCCCCACAGAGAAGGCTCTCCCCCTGGGGGTTGCCAGTCGACATTGCCTGACCGACGGCACCCTGAGGAGGCCCTCTCTATGAGAGCGTATTGGCCGGTGGGAGGTTATCGGTGGCAGAAAATGGTCTCGTAAGTACCCAGGCCCTAAGCCATGGAGCGCTTTAAAGATGAGAACCAAGACCTTGAAGCGCACCCGGAAGACCACTGGGAGCCAGTGCAGCTCGCGCAGGAGAGGTGTCACATGGGAGCGCCAAGTCGCCCCCATAATTACCCGCGCGGCCGCATTCTGGACCAGTTGGAGCCTCTGGGTGGTCCTCAAGAGGAGCCCCATGTAGAGAGCATTACAGTAGTCCAGGCGAGAAGTGACCAGGGCATGAGTGACTCTGCATAAGGAGTCCCGATCCAGAAAGGATGCAAGTATGTCTTATACTACTACATACTGAAAAGTATGTATCAATAGATCAGCGTGTCTCTTAATGACTACATAGCAGGGGTGAAATGTAAAATTTGTTACTACCGGTTCTGTGGGCGTGGCTTTGTAGTGGGGGTAATGTGATGGTGGGCATGGCCAACTTTTTTTTTTATTTTTATTTTTCAAAGCATTTTTTTCCAATGCTTTGAAAAGCCTCTGCCTATCAGGCAACTCAGCTGGGATCGTCAGAGACTTTTCAAAGCATTTTTTTTTTTACCACCTCTTTAGCCAAGAGGTTGCAGAACAAAATGCTTTGAAAAGCCTTTGACGGTCCCAGCTGAGCCGAGGGATCATCAGAGGCTTTTTAAAAAAAAACTTTTAAAAGCATTTTTTCATCGGAAGAGGTAGAAAAAATGCTTTTAAAAGTAAAAAAAAAAAGCCTCTGATGATCGTGTGGCTCAGCTGGGCATGGGGGGAGGGGGCGCAGGGATTTTTGCTACCGGTTTTCTGAACCATCCTGCCGCCATCGCTACTGGATCGGGTGATCCGGTCCGAACCAGGAGCATTTCACCCCTGCTACATAGTTTAAGATTTTCTCCAAGTCACTCTGTCCCCAAACTGGCCTTCCAACAGTGCACCCATTACTGTGGTACTAAGCCCATCCCTTGCTACTGATCATGATCTTCTTCTCCCTTGCTACTGATCATGATCTACTTCTTTCTCCTTCCACCTTGTCAGCATTCTGGGCTTCTTAAGGGAACTGGGCCTATTCATGATGTATCTCGAGTAGAGTAAATTGAGCCTGGTCAATTAGGCCTTGGGTGAAAAGTCTGGCCAATGTATTTTAGATCACAAAGCAGGTTTGCACCGTTCAGTTAAGACGTTTCCCAGTGTCCATCTCTGGTTAGATACCATTTTTTTCCCTCCAAAAAATACCTCTCAACCTGAGGAGACAACAATCCGATCAAAATAAAATTAATTTTTGCCATAGATACGGTGGTCAACTACCCAGGATGGATCTGTACATGGCTACATCCTTGTGAAGTTAAAATTGGATATTTGGAGCCTGGTGGAGCAGTGGACTAAAGCGCTGTTAAATAGCACTTAGCTGCCAGCTGCCTGCAATTACTGCAAGTTCAAATCTCACCAGGCTCAAGGTTGACTCAGCCTTCCATCCTTCCGAGGTAGGTAAAATGAGGACCCGGATTGTGGGGGCAATAAGCTGACTTTGTACAAAAAAAACACCGCTTGGGGCGGGGGGGCGAAAGCCCTACTAAGCAGGTATATACAAAAGTATGAAGGCTATTGCTTAATGCATTGTAAGCCGACCTGAGTCTCTGGAGAAGGGCGGCATATAAATCGAACCAATAAATAAATAAATAAATAACTATTTCCCAAAGGTGCTTTTTTTTCAAGAGGCAACGGGAGTTTCTTGGGGGTTTTTTTGATGACATTTCGCTTCTCATCCAAGAAGCTTCTTCAGTTCAGTTCAATTCATCCCTGGAGGTTTTAAAGAAGCAATTGGATAGTCACTTGTCTGAAATGGTATAGGGTCGTTATGGCGAACCTATGGCATGCGTGCGACAGGTGGCACGCGGAGCCATGTCGCCTGGCATGCCAGCTCAGCTAGGGCACGCATGCACACGCTGGTCAGATAATTTTTGGGCCTTCTGGGCCCACCAGAAGTAGGGAGACAGGCTGTTTCCCGCCTCGAGAGGGCCTGGGGGTGGGGTGGGGTGGGGTGGGGAAGGCTGTTTTCGCCCTCCCCAGATGCATAGAGAGGATCTGGAGCCAAGTGAGACAGAAAAACAGGCCTACCAGGAAATCACATGCCAGGAGCAGGGCGGGGTGCATAGAATTATGGATGTGGGCACGCTTGTGCGCGAACCTCCCCGACCCACCCCTTCCTGGCACGTGATGGCAAAAAGGTTAGCCATCACTGGTATAGGGTCTCCTTCTTGAGCAAGGGTGGACTATAAGACCTTCAAAGTCCCTTTCAGCTGTATTCTGATTCTCTGATTTTCTAATATCTCAAACATCGGATTGGGCTGAGGCAGAAGCCCAGTAAATTTCAATGTTGATGCCAAGGCGAGTGTCTATTTTGGGGCACCAGAACTTCTGCGGATAGATTTTTAAATGGTTTTCTTTTTTGCAAGTCATTTATTTAAATAAATAAATGAATCCTTCATTTATTTAAATAAATAAATGAATCCTTCACTTTCTTACAGTCATTCCCTTTCCTCAGAATTTTCCTGGTCTTCCCTGCATTTTCTCATCTTGCCTTCGTTTGTTGGCGTTCCTGGTCTTTTGTACAATGGGAAAGGTGGGGTGATAAGAACAGACAGAAAGTTGTGAGTTTACTGGTAATTTTGTGTTGCCTCCTGCCAATCTTTGAAGATAATGCAACAAAAGTTGGTGTTCCTTTTCTGTGCAAGCAGTTAATTGTGGAGGACACTAAAAAGGGATAAACTGGAAAAATGGGATGGCGAAGCTGTCGCCTTCCAGAACATTGGACAACAATTCTCATTGTCCCATACCACAACCCCACATACACATACTGAGATCAGAGGACAGGACTGAAGGAGCCCAGCAAGACACCGGGTTGCCTAAACTTGTTGAAATAGAGATCCCTACTCTTTTTTCTTTCCCACAGAATCTAGTAGGACAGCAGGCTAAGATTAAACCCAACCTATGGAGGATTTTTCTCACTTTGGCCACTTTGACATGTGGGGACTTCAACTCCCAGAATTCTGGAGCCAGCAACTTCAGGAGGGGCTCGTTTTTTTCCACACACGTAATAGCAGACTGGCTGGGGAAGTCTGGGAGTTGAAGTCCCCACATTTGACAGTTATCAAGGGTGAGAAACGTTGATTTAGATGGCTGCTAAATAATCCTAATTGCTTGCTTACAAGTCTTCAGGTACCCTGCAAGGTTGGAGGCAAACTATCCAGATGATCTACTTTCTGGGACTCTTGAGTTTGGTCTACCACTTCCTCCACTTTTGCCCATTCAGACCCCCAGAGTTTTGGGTTTGAATAGATAAGGACCATCCATTGGAACAAAAGGGGTTTTACCAACCAGTCAAATCAAATCAGGTTAAACAATTTCCTCCAGTCTTAGAACCTCTGGAGATGTTGCATTTTCACACTTAATATCCCCAGTGAGCCTGTTTCTATTGGGGAAACACAAGTTAGAGATAGATAGATAGATAGATAGATAGATAGATAGATAGATAGATAGATAGATAGATAGATAGATAGATGATAGATAGATAAATGATAGATAGATAGATAGATGATAGATAGATAGATAGATAGATAGATAGATAGATGATAGATAGATAGATAGATAGATAGATTTTATTTATTTATTTAAATTTCTATACCGCCCTTCTCCCGAAGGACTCAGGGCGGTGCACAGCCACAGTAAAATAACGTAGCATACAAAATTTAAAAACAATTTAAAACAAATTAGATACTTTGGCCCTACGGATTAAAAAACCCCAAAATTTAAAAACACCCAGACCATATTCTTATCAAGCTAGTCCAGCCTGTTGGAAAAATAGGGTCTTAAGGACACAGTGGAAGATACGCAGGTCGGGGATCATACATATCCCC
The DNA here is from genome assembly GCA_030761175.1 of Masticophis lateralis. Classification (NCBI taxonomy): domain Eukaryota; kingdom Metazoa; phylum Chordata; class Lepidosauria; order Squamata; family Colubridae; genus Masticophis; species Masticophis lateralis. The sequence goes on from JAUDYJ010000002.1 coordinate 15,924,151, forward strand.
AGGGGCAGTTCATTCCAGAGGGTGGGTGCCCCCACAGAGAAGGCTCTCCCCCTGGGGGTCGCCAGTCAACATTGCTTGGCCGACGGCACCCTGAGGAGCCCCTCTCTGTGGGAGCGTTGGTCGGTGGGAGGCCATCGGTGGGAGGCCATGGCAGAAGGCGGTCTCGTAAATATCTGGATCCTAACCATGGAGCGCTTTAAAGGTGGTAACCAACACCTTGAATCGCACCCGGAAGACCACCAGGAGCCGGTGCAACTCGCGCAGGAGAGGTGTCACATGGGTGCATCGGGTCGCTCCCATAATCACCCGCGCGGCCGCATTCTGGACCAGTTGGAGCCTCGGAGTGCTCTTCAAGGGGAGCCCCATGTAGAGAGGATTTGAAGCACAGCTGATGGACTTCAAAACATTTATTTATTTAGTTGGTTTTGTTCTTTTCACTGTCGTAAATGACAACAGCAAATGCTACATCTTTGTTTTTCCAGACCCAAATGGAGAGAAGGTGAAGCCAATGGCGTGTCTCGAATACTCTGGGGCTCATAAAGCAATAGATATAAAGGCACCCAGAAGGCACCCAATTCTTCTTCTTGGGTCTTTGGGTGGCTGTTTTCTGCCTCTGGTTTTCTCATCAGGGAAAGGAGCACTGGGACTGATGGTGGAGGGCAAAGAAAAGAGGAAAAAAAAGAGGCAAGGAAAGGGAAAGGGAGAAGAAAGAAAAGGAAAAAGAAGAGAAGGGAAAAGAGGCAAGGAAAGAGAAAGACAACTGAAAGGAAAAAGAAGAGGAAGGAAGGAAAGGAAAAAAAGAAGAGAAAAAGGGAAAGGGAAGAAAAGGAAAAAGAAGAGAAGAGAAAAAAAGAAAAGAGGAAGGGAAAGGAAAGGAAAGGAAAAGGAAAGGAGAATAGTAATTAAAATGAAATATAAAACACATTTTAAAAATATAAAATAAAATATAAAAATAAAATAATAAAATAAAAATAATAAATAAAAAAAATAAAATAAAAATAAAATAAATAAAAACAAAAACAACAAAAACTTCAAGGGCTGTTTCTGCCCGGTTTCGAACCGGGGACCTTTCGCGTGTGAGGCGAACGTGATAACCACTACACTACAGAAACGCCGGTGCGAGTGCTGCCCTCCTTTCGGGCTTCCCATTCCTGCGTCTGCGCGTTGATACAGTCACCGTGGTAGCTGAGTTCAGCCTGGGACTTTTGAGCATTGGACTCGGGGTTCCAATGCTGGAACGGAAAACCTTCACGTGCTTTGGAAAATAGATTGAACCCCCTCCCCCTTCTTCTTTGGGGCAGTCCCTCAAATATTGGAACGCCGCTATCATGTCACCTCTAGTCCTTTGCGTTAAACTAGACATACTCAAATCTGAATGTTTCTGTCCCTTAACAGAATAACAGAGTTGGAGGGGTACCTTAGAGGTCTTCTAGTCCACCCCTCTACTCAGGCAGGAGACCCTATCATTTCAGACAGGTGGCTGCCCAGTCTCTTCTTAAAAGCCTCCAACGATGGAGCACCCACAACTTCTGAAAGCAAAGCTGTTCCACTGCTTAATTGTCCTCACTGTTAGGAAGCTTCTCCTTCATTCCAGGTTGCTTCTCTCCTTGATTAGTTTCCATCCATTGTTTCTTGACTTGCCTTGCTTTGGTAAATAGCCCCCTCCTCTTTGTGGCAGTCCCTCAAATATTGGATTACTGCTATCATGTCCCCCCCTAGTCCTTCTTTTCTCTAGACTGGCCATACCTAGTTCCTGCAACCCTTCTTATATTTTTGTCTCCAGGCCCTGTAACGTATGCCGTTTAGTGTACATTTAAAGTGACAAGGAAGTTTTTATTTTATTCTAGATAAAACAGAAGTTTTTAGAGGGTTTGGAATTCATCTAGCTAGACCCTTTGCCATCACTGGCTGAATGGTGGAGAGCTTCTGTGGCGGTATTGTAGGCTTCGTGCTTTTAGTTTTTTCTTTTTATCTTTGCATTTTTATTTTCTATTGGCCTTCTGTTGTATCTGGAAGCTGCAGAGACTTTCCTAAACTGCCAGCAGAGTAAAAATCTAACGAATAAATAAACTCACCCAATAAACACCAGCAAGAGAAATTAGAATGTAAATTTAGACATGTCACTGAGAATTGCATTACTGTTGCTGGTGGAAAACGGGATATAAATGAAGCAAAAAAAAAAAAAAAGGAATTGATTGTAAATTTGATAATGGCAGCTAGATGGCTAAATAATGGGGATGAAATTGGGATATTCAGAGAAATGAGTGGTATAATGAAATTTGGAGCATGGCAACAAATGATAAATTAACAACAGAAATTAAATTTTAAAAAGGGATGATCAAAGCAAACAATTATAATGAAATATGGGGGGATTTTATAAAATCAGTGTTGGCGGAAGGCAAAGGGAATAAACCTACTCAAGAATATATGGTATGTTGTTTTGGAGGGGATAAGGGCACAATTGGGATATATTGTATATCTTTTAGTTGTTATAGACCCGTGATGGCGAACCTATGGCACGGGTACCACAGGTGGTACGCGGAGCCATATTGATGGGCACGTGTTGCCCTAGCTCAGCTCCAGCGCACACTAGACAACTGATTTTCAGGCCTTCTGGTCCCACTGGAAGTCGGGAAACTGGCTGTTCCTGTCCTCCGGAGGGATGGGGAAGGCTGTTTTTGCCCTCTCCAGGCTCCTAGAAAGCCTCTGGAGCCTGGGGAGGTGGAAAAACGGGCCTACCGGACCCACCGTGCCATCACGTGCCAAAAACACAGAGAAGTGTGTGGGGGGGTCATGTGCGCATGCGAGGGAGGGCGGGGCGCATTGAATTATGGATGTGGGCACCCGTACCCGCAACCCCCCCGCTTTTGGCCCGCGACGGCAAAAAGGTGAGTCATCACTGTTATTGACCGGTGTGATGGCTAATGCAACCCTCCCACACACCCCTGCGCATGCACCCCCCCCCCAACCTAGGTCTCCCTGCAACCTCCTCGGCCCAAAAATGGGCTGTGGGGGTGGGGAGGGCGTGTGCCACACCACCCGTCCTCCCCACCCCCCCCCGCATACAACCCGCTTCCCAGCGCATGCACGTGAGCGCTCACTCCCCCCATTTTAGGCCTAGTAGGCCTCCCTGAAGCCTCCTCAGCCCAAAAATGGGCTATGGGGGTGTGCGCCTGTGTTTTCCTGCCCCCGTGCATGTGACCTCTGCCCCCCCGCGCACGCATGCGTGTCTCCCGCATGCGCAGTGGAAGTGAGCTGGGTGACGGCTTGCATGCCCAGAGAGAGGGCTCTACGTGCCAGCTGTGGCATGCAATGCCATAGGTTCACCATCACTGTTATAGACGAAGAAATATAAGGGGGGAAAATGGTCTCCGGGTTGTGGAGGTGCACTGTAATATTTGAGGTTTTTTTCCTTTTTCTTTTTTTGTTGTATTTAGATGTATATGTAATATGTAAAAAATAAAAAAAAAACAATTAAAAAATACCAACAAGGAGAAAAAATCCAACGATGGTTTTAATTTCCAAAGCCAGCACCTTGAAATGCTGTGGCATGACCTTAAGAGAGCGATTCACACCAGACATCCCAAGAATATTGCTACACTGAAACAGTTTTGTGAAGAGGAGTGGTCCAAAATTACTCCAGATTGTTGTGCAGGTCTGATCTGCAACTACAGGAAACATTTGGTTGAGGTTATTGCTGCCAAAGGAGAGTCAACCAATTATTAAGACCAAAGATTCCTATACTTTTTCCTCCCTGCACTGTGAATGTGTACATGTTATGTTCAATTAAACCATGGCAACATCTAATGTTTGTGTAGTATTATTTTAAGCAGACTGTGTTTTTCTATTGTTGTGACTTAGATGAAGTTCAGAGCACATTTTATGGCCAATTCATGCAAAACTCCACGTAATCCCAAGGGGTTCACATACTTTTTCTTGCAACTATATGAATGTGTCCACATTAAAAGGACACAAACACACACCCAATAGGGGAAGGACTGTTTTACAACTAATACAGGTCGTCTTTGACCTACAACCGCAATAGGAACGGGAAAATCCACAGTTAAAGAGGTGCTGTTGCTAAGCCAAACATGGTTTAAGCAACGAATATTTATTGTTGTGAGCCGCCCTGAGTCCTCGGAGATAGGGTGGCATATCAATTGCATAAATAAATAAAATAAATAAATAGATAGCTGTGAGTCAATGACTACTCTAAGGCAGAGTCCCGCAACCAGGTGTCAATCCGCAGCCCATTCGGAACTGGGCCGCACAAGCAGTGAGCGAGCACATGTGCGCAAAGCTGTACGCACGCACACAAAACTATCCCACTCCCACTCCCCAGTCCACATTGCTGGAAATATTGGTGACCACTGCTCTAAGGCAGGGGTCTCCATTCCTGGCCACTTTAAGAGTTGTGAATTTGCTCGAAATATAAAAAAGATAGGGAACAAGATGGCATTAATTTGAACCAGCATGATTTGGACATCATCTTAGGAAAAGAGGATAAAATGTTATCAAGGATATACAAACTTTTAATAGACCACTGGATAGGGGACGAAATAGTTAAAGATTCAATGATTGCCTGGGGGAGAAATATCAGTTATTCAATTGACATGGCAAAATGGGAAGAAATCTGGCTTAAACGTACGAAATTTCTGTGGGCAACCTCCTATAAAGAAAATGTGTACAAGATGCTGTATAGATGGCATCTCCCTCCTGCTTGTCTCTCCAAAATGTATTCAAACCTCTCCCCAAATTGTTGGAAGTGTGGGGAGATTGGCACCTACTTCCATGTGTGGTGGACTTGTTCCAGGACGACCGAATTCTGGAAAATCATACAGTCATGGATCTTGGAAATTACAGGATATAATCTAATTCTGAAACCAGAGTATTATTTACTGAATATTAGGCCAGACAATTTAGGCATAAATATATGGTGTTTGTGTGTATTTATCACCACATCAGCAAGAATATGCTTCGCCCAACATTGGAAGGGGAAAGACTCGATTTTGGAGAAAATCATGGACTATGCGGAAGCCGACAGACTGACTAAAGCATTGAGAGATCAAAAGGATTCCGTATATTTCCAATGTTGGGACAAATGGTACGCTTGGTTGAATAACAAATTCCCAAAAGGTCAAGTATAACCAGGATTATGTTCAATGTATGTTAAATCTGATTGAAGTTTAAATATTGTATAAAGTGTAAATATCATGTAAAGTTCCTGTCGCAATCATTTTCTGATTATTTATTCTGTTGTATTGATTTAAATAAATAATAAAAAAAGAGTTGTGGACTTCAACTCCCAGAATTCCTCAGCCAGCTTTGCTGGCTGAGGAATTCTGGGAGTTGAAGTCCACAACTCTTAAAGCAGCCAAGGTTGGAGACCTCTGCTCTGAGGCATATTGAGGTATTTGTTGTGGTGTGAAGACCCCACAAAAGATATTCTCTGGTGCCCAACAGAGCATCTTTGACACATATGAGGTGCCACGCGCTCTAATTGTTATTGTAATGAAAGGATGCTGTATTTAGCTGAGAAAAATGCAAGGAAATACACACACCTTTGAATCTACTGCCTCGGATCAAGGCACAAACTCATTTATTTACCAACAAACATCTAACTGGCCTCATAACAGGGACCCCCATACTTACAAGATGCTACCACAGAAACACAGTACAATTAAAAAAAACGTAGTGAGCGTGACGCCTGTAACAAAATGGCTATAGGTTACAATGATTAATTCAAGCTACAGTATACAGGTAAGGCCTTGACGTACGACCGCAACTGAGCTCAACCTTTCTGTTGCTAAGTGAGACAGTTATTAAGTGGCTTTAGCCCTGTTTTACCACCTTTCCTGCCACGGCTGTTAAGTGAATCGGGTTTCCCTGTTGACTTTTCTTGTCAGAAGGTTGCAAAAGAGGACATATTTTTTGCAACATGAGTCAGCTGCCAAGATTCCAAATGTAAATCATAAGGATACTGCAATGGTCGTAAGTGTGAAAAATGGCCATAAGTCTCTTTTTTTTCCCAGTGTTGTTGTAACTTTGAACGGTCACTAAACGAATGGTTGTAAGTCGAGGAATGCCTGAACACACCCTTGAATCTACTGCCTCGGGTCAAGGTATAAATTCATTTAATTACCAACAAGCAACCAATAACATAACGAGGATCCCATCGTGCTACTAGAGAAATACAGTACACCACAGTTATAACAAAATAAGTATAAGGTACTATAATTAATTCAAGCTACAGTATATTCCGATTCACCACAGGGAATAGCCACATCCAAGAGCAGCTGTCCCACTGAAAGCTAGATTTAAAAATGACCTTTTAATAAATCGCCAACCCTGAGCAGTGAATCCATTAGTTTTGCTTCATGTCAGGCAACTTCAGATCTAATATGCAGGCTCTGGAATATTAAATTTAAAAAAGCTTGAATCCAAGCAATAGAATAGGATAACAAGAGTTGGAAGGAACCTTGGAGGTCTTCTAGTCCAACCCCCTGCTTAGGAAAGAAACCCTATACCCGTGATGGCGAACCTATGGCATGGGTGCCACAGGTGGCACGCAGAGCCATATCGGTGAGCTCAGCTCCGGCATGCATGCGTGCATCATCCAGCTGATTTTTGGGCCTTCTGGGCCCACCAGAACTCAGGAAACACACTTTTTCCGGCCTCCGGAGGGCCTCTGGGGCATGTGGGGAGCCCTCCCCAGGCTCCTAGAAAGGCTGTGGAGTCTTGGGAGAGCAAAAAACGGGCCTACCGTGCCATCACATACCAAAAGCGGGGGGAGCACAAGGGGGTGAGGCACATAGAATTATGGATGTGGGCACACGTGTGTGACCCCACCACGCTTCCCCCGCTTTTGGCACACGATGGCAAAAAGGTTAGCCATCACTGCCCTATACCATTTCAGACAAATGGTTATCCAATCTCTTCTTAAAAACTTCCAGTGTTGGAGCATTCACAACTTCTGGAGGCAGGTTGTTCCACTGATTCATTGTTCTAACTGTCAAGAAATTTCTCCTTAGTTCTAAGTTGCTTCTCTCCTTGATTAATTTCCACCTATTGCTTTTTGTTCTACCCTCAGGTGCTTTGGAGAATAGCTTGACTCCCTCTTCTTTGTGGCAGCCCCTGAAATATTGGACCGCTGCTACTTCTCTCCTTTATTAGTTTCCACCCTGGTGTCATTTAGAATTAGCTAAATTAATCTTAACCTTTCTAATGTCTCCTCTATTACAATTCATACAAAAAAAAGGCCACTAGAATTATTTCTTAAATTATTGCAATTTCTGAAGATCTAAATGTTCCTTCTTCTATAAAACAGGTCTGCTTGAAAAATCTAGCAACAGAGTGCATGTACAGTATTAGTATTTTCAGAAAAGACACAGCTATAAAGCTGTAAAGTTTGTTAGTCTCCTTCAAAGCTGAGCGGAAGAGAGATTTCTATCCGCTCAGGGCCAGACTGGAGAATTGCTCTCTATTGCAGTAAATTAAGGTTTGGATTGAGATGAATAGCAATAGCACTTACCGCTTTACAGTGCCCTCTAAGCAGTTTACAGAGTCAGCCTATTGCCTCCAACAATTTGGGTCCTCGTTTTACCCACCTCGGAAGGATGGAAGGCTGAGTCAGCCTTGAGCCTGGTGAGATTTGAACTGCCAAATTGCAGGCAGCCGGCACTCAGCAGAACTATCCCGCAGTACCGCACTCTAACCACTGTGCCACAGTGGCTCGATATGATACATTCACATATTGTGCTACTCCATGGTTGTCCCGGAGATGCTTTTTCAAGAGGCAACTGGACTATTCTTCTTTGAAGACGTTTCGCTTCTAAGAAGCTTCTTGGCTGAGAGGTGAAACATCTTCAAATAAAAAACAAGGCAGTCCAGTTGCCGCTTGAAAAAAGCAACTTTGGGACAACCGTGACCTGGATGATTGAGAATCTCCACAGACATACTCCTTGGTTGAACCATGGTATGATGAACAAGCCACAATTCATGGGATTCACCCAACACAGGAAATGAGACCCAAGTGGCTGGGTTCCCATATCACTTCAAGTCAAACTGAAGGAAAGAACTTTTGAAGTTGAATCAAAGCCAATTATGGCTCAGTGTAAAGGTGACCGTTTGGTCACCTTTACGCTGAGCCATAATTGGCTTTGATTCAACTTTGTGCCAATGTCACAAGAGACTCCGGAGGTCCATGCAGGGCCCAAATGTTGAAAGCAGCATTAGAAGTGCAACAGAAGCTTTCATACACGCTTGCGATGTCACAACGTATGTACAAAAGCCGTCCAACTTGCACTGTGTCAGCGTGATGCTGTTTTCATTGTCGGCCCCCTCTTCCCAACCCTCCTGTAGCTGTGCCCCTCAATCTTTCAAACACCAGGGACTGGTTCAAAGGAGGGTGGTTTTCCTGTAGAAAACCGGTGTGTGTGTGTGTGTGTGTGCAGTTGTGTGTACTGCCTGGATCCCACATGTGTGCGGATGAGGTTTAACTTGCTTGCGTGGCCCGGATTCTGGTGGGCTGCAGACTGGTACCGCTCTGCAGCTTGGGGACTGGGGACCCCCTGTCCTACAGAAATCTCTGCTCCCACCTCCCCTCAGGATTGCAGGTTGCCCAGGGCGGATATATCCTATTGCCGTGATGGCGTGTGTGCCACAGGTGGCATGTGAAGCCAAATCGGTGGGCATGCAAGCTCAGCTCCAGTGCGCATGCACACGCTGGCCAGCTGATTTTCGGGCCTTCCGGTCACACCGGAAGTCGGCAAACGGGCTGTTTCTGGCCTCCGGATCTGGGGAGGCCGTTTTTGCCCTCCCCAGGCTCCTAGAAAGTCTCTGGTGCCTGGAGAGAGCAAAAAAACAGGCCTACCAGGCCCACTGTGCCAAAAGTGTGGGGGGGAGGGTCGTGAGCGCATGCGCGGGGTGGGCGGGGCACACAGAATTATGGGTGTGGGCACGCACGTGCGCGACCCCCCCACACTCCCCCCACTTTTGGCACGCGATGGCAAAAAGGTTAGCCATCACTGTCCTATTGTATATCATTGACAGCAACCTGCATTATAGGCAGGCCTCAATTTAACCCCGATCATAACTCTGTCGGGAATTAATTTGTTCATTATAGTTTCAGCTGGCGAGAATAGAACCCGCATGCTGAGAAAAAGGGGAAAAAAATGCTCACATGATCACAGGAAAAAAAGTGTAAACAAAATTCACCATGGAAATTAGGCCCTAACGCTTAACCCTAACCCTAACCCTGAGGACTGAGCACCCTCGATAGCCAGAGTTGCAGGAAATTTGGAAATGTACTTTGGGCAGATGTGGTTTCGGGCACAGGACAGGCAACCTGACGCTTCCCAGATGTTTGGGGAAACCCTCCCCATCTGCTACTACCTCAACTTATCTCTGGTCAGTGGCAAACATGTATGGGGGATGAAGCTAAAAACATCCAGAGGATATTTGGTTGTCCTCCTATGGATCCGAAACTTCACACTCACTGACCTTCCTTCCTTCCTTCCTTCTTTCCTTTCCCTCCCTCCCTCCCTTCCTCCCTCCCTCCCACCCTGATCCTAGTCGATCACCCAATGGCTCAATGTTTGGGAGATAATTTGTGCGTAAAAATCAACCCAAGATCCTTCCAAACAGATTGGAACAGAGACATCTAACCTATCCCCCGCAAACTCATGTCCACGATTTAGATCCTACAAAGCTGGTAGGAGATTCGTGGTGGGGGAAAAATGGCAGAAGGACACCTGTTCCTGGGCTTTTTCCAGCATGCATCTCTGAGGCAGGGAAGAAGCACCATTTTTGATCCAGGAAATGCCCCAGGAGAGAAGAACGGTTAACCCTTCCCTTCCTCTACCATGGCTTTTCCAGATGTTACTTGAAGTCTCGCCACCGTTCCTCTCAAGTTTCCCCAAATTAACTGGGAAATCCTGTCCAAGATATTCCCAGGTTAGACCTGATGTTCTTCTTTCCTCTTCTTTTTTTCCAGAAGGGGTTAAGCAGCCGCTTTTCCAAGTCTTCCCACAGTTCTCAGTCTTGACCTCCAGCTTGGTCTTTGAGAGGGCGAAGCACTGAGAGGAGGTGAAGCGTTGAGAGGAGGTGAAGCGCTGAGAGGAGGCGAATCGCTGAGAGGAGGTGAAGCGTTGAGAGGAAATGTTGACGGGGAAGCCTTAAGAGGAAGCGAAGGCTCCGCGCTTTTCTTCTCGTGTCTTTTCTCGTGTTTCACGCGGGTGGAGTTGCGTTTGAAGCTTTTGCCGCAGCTGTGGCAACAGAAGGGTTTCTCTCCCGTGTGTGACCTCTGGTGCGAGATCAGGTGGGCCTTTTGAACGAAGCTGGCTTTGCAACGCGAGCATTTGAAGGGCCTGTCCTTCGTGTGGGTTCTCTTGTGCACGATGAGGTGGGTCCTCTGGCAGAAACTCTTCGGGCAGTGGGAGCACTTGTACGGCTTGTCCCCCGTGTGGGTTCTTTCGTGCTTGACGAGGGACGAGTACAAGCCAAAGCTCTTGCCGCAGTCGAAACATTTGTGGGATTTCTCTCCCGTGTGAGATTTCTGGTGCCTCCGAAGGTCGGGCATCCGGGTGTAACTTTTCCCGCAACTCGTACACTTGAAAGGCTTGATCCCTCTGTGGGTCCGTTGGTGGGAATAGAAATGGGAGCTCCGATGGAAAGTTTTCCCGCAGTCGGAGCAGCTGAACAGTTTCTCCTTTTTGTGGGCTTTCTTGTGTTTGGTAAGATGGGCGCGCTGGCTGAAGACCTTCCCGCAGTCCGAGCACTGGTAAGGTGTGGTCCTTTGGTGCATCTGCTTATGTTTCAGGAGGAGGAGACTGTCATTAAATTCCTTCCCACATTTGGGGCATGGTTTTGGTTTCCTTCCTTTGCCGGTTCCTGGCTGAAGGACGACTTTGCTGGTGTTTTGATGGTCAGCGGGAGAAAGAACGGATTTCTCTTCTCTGGTCTTTTGTCCAGCTTCCCTCTGTCTTTCAGATTTGCGTTGAGGATTTGTTGTGGGCTCCTCTGTGCAAAGCCCCATGTCTTTTCTCAAGGCACCTTGAGCTACAATTTCCTTAACATTTGCTGGATGGGGATTATTTTCCTTCTCTTTCTCCATCTTCTCCTTCTCCATCTTCTCCTTTTCCATCTCTTTCTCCTTTTCTGACTTCTCCTTCTCCTTCTCCATCTCCCCTTTTTCTTTTTCTGACTTCTCCTTCTCCATCTCTTCCTCTGACTTCTTCTCTTTCTCTTTCTCTTTTTCAGACTTTTCCTTCCCTTTCTCCTTCTCCATCTCCTTCTCTTTTTCCTTCTTCTCTTTCTCCTTTTCTTTCTCTAACTTCTCCTTCTCCTTGCTCTTCTCTTGCTGCTGGGATGCTACCATAAAAAATAGAGAGACAACTCAGTGAATAAGAAGCAATGGATGGAAACTAATCAAGGAGAGAAGGAACCTAGAACTTAGGAGACATTTCCTAACCGCGAGAACAATAAACCAGTGGAATTGGCTCGCCTTCAGAAGTTGTGGGTGCTCCATCAATGGAAGCTTTTAAGAAAAAACTGGACAGCCACTTGTCTGAAATGGTGGAGTCTCCAGCTTGAGCAGGAGGTTGGACTTGAAGACCTCCAAACTCCCTTTCAACTCTTGTTATTCTGTTCCGTTCCATTTTGGATGTCTTTTCTTGTCAGCCCAATATGTTTCGCTGCTTATCCGAGTAGCTTCTTCAGATAAGCAGCTTCTTCTTGGATAAGTAGTGAAACATTTCAAACCAACAAAAAGTTCAATTGCTATGACTCAATTTCCAGACAACTGTACCTAGATAACTGAGAATCTTCACTGACACTTTGAATCGGAAACATGTGATTTAAAGTTTGAAACACCCTACTTCCCATGCAAAATTATCTCATTTTGGAAAGATTTTCAGCTTGAAACACTCCCTAAAATGATTAATCTACAAAAATTTAGACACAACACTGAAAGCTACAATCTCTGGTATTTTTACATTATTTCATTTGTTTATTTGATTAGCATCCTGCCTTTCGGCTCTGTTATCCCTTTTTTAGGCAGCTTAATTTGCATTCTGATAAAGGTCCAGCAAATTCCACTATGAAAACTATTTTAGTGACTCCAACAATATTTCATTTATTTTCATGCAAAATATATTTGCAGTTTCCGATATTATGGAGGAAATTTATGCGGTTACTAAGAGTTGACAACAGTTTGATGGCATGTAATCAATCAATCAATCAATCGCTTCAAATAATAAAAATTATTATTTTTATTTAAAATTTTATCCAGTCTGCTGAGCCTGGATAGCTCAGCAGACTAAAAGCATTGTGATTAACACCAGCTGTCTGCAATTACTGTAAATTCGAATCTCACCGGGCTCAAGGTTGACTCAGCCTTCCATCCTTTCTAAGGTGGGTCAATTGAGGACCCAGTTTGTGGGGGCAATAAGCTGACTTTGTATAAATATACAAAAGTATGAAGGCTATTGCTTAATGCATTATAAGCCGCCCTGAGTCTCCGGAGAAGGGCAGTATATAAATCTAATTTAAAAAAAAAATGTTCAGAGCAATTTTTAGGGGGAAAAAAATCATGGCAAGATTTCCATTGAAATAATGTGCAGATTTACGACTGTTCCTTCTCAAGTAGGAAATGGAAAATTGGAAAACATAATGTGGCTGAGGGTTTATAATGTGACTTTTGGGGTGAGTCAGATTTAAAAGCTCATTGACAAGGAACAGTCTGTGCTTGCTGGGCCAGATGGACATTGAACAGATAGTCCTTGAGTTATGACCAAAATCGGGACCAGACTTTCCATTGCTAAGCAAGATGGTTGTTAAATTAGTTGTGCCCAATCCTGCATTTCTATTTAGAGAAATCTCTCCTGGGACTGGCCAGAAACGTGAGAGCGTTTGGGGAAATTTGGAGCAATAAAGGGATGGTTTGAATTGCCAGCTGTTTGTATTATCTCTGTGCTGTGCCCCAGATCACCACAATGACCCATACTTCATTTTTCCTACCTGTAATGCTGGCATCTTGATTGCCCCCTTTCTCAGAAAGTTGAGAGCGTAGACCCAAAACGGCTTCATCTTCTTCCTCCATCCAGGAGTTTGGTCCCAAACCGGTGAGAGAGAGAACTAGTACAAAAATAAAACCCAAGAAAATAAAATCTAGGGTGTTTTATTTAACCATCCTTCTCTATGTCTCGGCACAAAATGAACAACAGCAATGCAACAGCAACGTAAGTGTAGAATAAAAATAGTATTAAATGACTCTGTCAGCTGCTACCATGCGGGGACAGTCTGCCACGACCTCTGGGGAGGGTGAATGGGAGGGGAAATGCTTGGGGTGTGTGGAAAGTAACTGATGTATCTCCCCGAGATGCTACTTCAAGGACACCCGGCTGTGAGAAGAAGGCAGCTGCATATCAACCTACGCTTAAAGTGACAGTTCTGAAAGAATCTTGCTTGAACCTGATTGGTCATGGGGAAGTCAGCCATGAGAGACCGTTAAGGGGGGAAAAGTTGAATTTAGGGATTTTGGTGAGCGATTCTCAATTATGGCTATGGATGACTTCAATACACTTCTAATAAAGCTAAGCCTTTCTCAGCAAATGGAGCCAAGCATCATTTCTATTTAGAGGTTTAGGTGGTGGCAGGTCTGACAGTTTTAATTGAGGCAACTGTTCACGGATTAGCTTTCTGATGGGATACAAATTGCACAAAAGGGTAAAAGAAACGCTTCTGTACTATTTTTGGGGGCAGGAAAACAATTCATGAACAAGGAGCTTTTTTTTATAATATATCAATATTTTATTGTAGGCACCCCTGTAGTAACGCCGCCTGGAAAGGGGGATGTCAGGCTCGAAATACCAGGGCCACACGTTAAATTCTGATTAAATTGAATTAAATTAAATCCTGCTATGCACAGAAATCTAGTTTAGACTTAGAGCAGGGATGGCTAATCTTTTTGCCGTCGCGTGCCAAAAGTGGGTGGAGAGCGGGAGGATTGTGCGTGTGCATGCCCACGCCCATAATTCAATGCCCACCCCTGCCGCGCACGTGCTCCCACCGCTTTTGGCATGCGATGGCACAGTGGGCCCATTTTTCACTCTCCCCAGGCTCCAGAAGCTTTCTAGGAGCCTGAGGAGGGCAAAAACGGCCTTTCTCAAGACCCCCCGGAGACCGGAAACAGCAAACTTCCCAACTTCCGGTGGGCCCGGAAGGCCTAAAAATCATCCGGCTGGCAGGCACATGTGTGCTGGAGCTGAACTAGGGCAATGCTCATGTGCCCTCAGATATGGCTCCGTGTGCCACCTGTGGCACCCGTGCCATAAGTCTGCCATCACAGAATTAGAGCATTTGCGGCAGCTTAGAGATTCTAGGCTGATTCCTCATTTGACTCTCTCCTGCTCTTTCTTTTCCTACAGGGGAACAATCTAAGTCAATTAAAAAGTTCTGGGCAGAAACAAGGCTTCTTCACTCCCCCAAATTCTTGAATTTTAAGAGTAGCAGGTTCTCTCGCCAAACAGGACGGCCCTCAGCTCATTCAGAAAGAGGTGAGGCCTCCTTGTAAATCCGAGGAATGGCTGAAAAAAAAATGGCTATGTTTACCCTAAAGAAGAGACGGCTAAGGAGAGACATGACAGCAGCCTTGCGATTCTTGAAGGGAAGAAGGTTGGGGTTAATTCTCCACAGAGCCCAAGGACAAGGCAGGCCCTGGTTAAAGGGTTGGATTAGAACAGCGGTCACCAACTGGTGGTCTGTGAGAAAATTTTGGAGGCCCGCGGAAAAATGATTTGCATTTTTTTTAATATTGCACTAAATCAGGGCTCCTCAAACTATAGCCCTCTAGGCTGGATATGTGCAATGAATGTTTCTGTTACTGCAGAGAGTCTCCCCATTTGGGGTCTTTTTGTGTGGGTTGGAGGGGAGCAGAAATTCCGACTTGGGGTCTGCTTCAGCCTCCTGGTACAGAGCTTTGGGCGAAGGCTGGAGGGAAGTGCCGCTGGTGGCAAAGACGGGAGAGTTAAGGTTAAGGTTTATTAAATTTCTATACCACCCTTCTCCTGAAGGACTCAGGGTGGTGTACAACCATCATAAAACAATGTAAAAATACAAAATTTAAAAAACAATTTAAAACAGATTAAATATTTCGGCCGTTAGATTAAAACCCCACAAATTTAAAACACCCCATCCCAATTTCCTGTTAAGCCAGTCCAGCCTGTTGAAATAGTAGGGTCGGGAATCATACGTATCCCGGGGGGCAATTCATTCCAGAGGGTGGGTGCCCCCACAGAGAAAGCTCTCCCCCTGGGGGTCGCCAGTCTACATTGTTTAACTGACAGCACGCTGAGGAGTCCCTCTCTGTGGGATCGTATTGGTCGGTGGGAGGCTATCGGTCCCGTAGATATCTGGGTCCTAAGCCATGGAGTGCTTTAAAGATGGTCACTAACACCTTGGACTGCACCCGGAAGACCACTGGGAGCCAGTGCAGCTCGCGCAGGAGAGGTGTCACGTTGGTGCGTCGGGTCGCACCCATAATCACCCGCGTGGCCGCATTCTGGACCAGTTGGAACCTCCGAGTGTTCTCCAAGGGGAGCCCCATGTAGAGAGTGTTACAGTAGTTCAGACGGGACCGCATCATGGCCTGGAACTGGCTGACCATCTCAGCCCACTGAGCCTCCAGATGCCAGTACCTGGCCTTGCACTCCCGCAAGTCTTCCCTCTGCTTGGAAAGCCTATGCTCGTAGTCCTCAGTGAGGTGCTTTTGCTGAGCCTTCTTCTCGGTCAGATCCAATTTGAACTGAGCTAGCTGTTTTGCGAACTCTTTCCCGCGATGGCTGCTTAGCTCCAACAACTGCTTCCTGTTGGGGCCCTAAAGAGGCGGGCAGGCGAGGCGTGGCTGAGATGGGAGGGGTGAGCAGAGGCTGACGAGGCACCCCTCGACGTGAGTGACATTGAGTTGGCCATGCTCACTCAGTCACATGACCACCTAGCCCAGGGATGGCTAACCTTTTTGCCATTGCGTGCCAAAAGTGGGGGGAGCGCAGGGGGGTTGTGCATGTGTGTGCCCACGCCCATAATTCTATGTGGCCCGCCTGTGCATGTGTGACCCCCCCCGCGCTTCCCGCGCTTTTGGCATGTGATGGCACAGCGGGCCCGGTAGGCCAGTTTTTCACCCTCCCCAGGCTCCAGAGCCTTTCTAGGAGCCTGGGGAGGGCGAAAATCGCCTTCCCCACCCCTCTGGAGGCCCTCTGGAGGCTGGAAATGGCCTGTTTGCTGACTTCCAGTGGGCCCAGAAGGCCTGAAAATCAGCTGGCTGGTGCATGGGCATGAGCTCGCATGCCCACCAATATGGCTCCATGTGCCACCTGTGGCACGCGTGCCATAGGTTCACCATCACGGACCTAGCCACTCCCACCCAGCTGGTCATTAGGCAGATCATATGAGTGGTCTGCGGGATTTAAAATTATGAATTTAGTGGTCCTTGAGGTCCAAAAGGTTGGTGACCCCTGGACTAGAAGTCCTTCAAAGTCTCTTGCAAATGAAGAGGATTCTAGGACTCAGCCAAGCAATTTCCAGGACATTCCATCATCCCCAGCCGATAATCAGATGGCTGCGAAAAGAGCTGCAACCCAACATATCTGGACGGTTCCAGTAGAAGAAAGAAAACCTAGAGATTCTTACCGAGAGAAGTCACATTTTCATAATTCTCCTGCATCACTTCCTTGTACAAGACTCTCTGACTGGGGCCCAAGAGAGACCATTCTCCCTTGGAGAAGCAGACAGAGATCTCCTCGAAGGAAACGGGCTAGAAGGAAGCAACCAGAAGCTCATTCAACGGGGGAAAAAAATTAGCCAAATATACAAGTCATTCAAACAAAAGAAGCACCTGTTCTATGCAAAATCCATGGGGAAACCTTGGGGATTCACTTAACAACCGTGTGACAATAAAACGAAGGAGGAGTGGACTTTAGAAGGAATAGATCAGACTAGTCCTTGCTTATCAATGGAGACCAAGTGGCCAGTTTTAAGTTTCTGTGTGTTATCATAAAAGAGGACCTCACCTGAGGCACTCACATTGCAGCACTGGTCAAAAGGGTCCAGCAGAGATTATACTACCTGAGACTTCTCAGGAAACAACAGCTGAATGAAAAACTGCTGGTAGCCTTCTACCGCTGCACCATAGAGAGTATTTTAACATACTGCACCTGTGTATGGTTTGCCAATTGCACAGTGACAGATAGGACAGAGCTCCAGAGGGTTAACGTCATTACCCGGAGGATCATTGGTTGCCCTCTCCCCTCTTTGGAAGAGCTTTATAGTTCCCGTTGATTTAAGAAAGTTCAAAACATTCTTAGAGATCCATCTCATCCTGGGCACCCTTTTTTTTGAACTATTACCATCTGGCAGACGGTACAGGATAATAAAAACAAGGCAAATAGAAGGCAAATGAAAAACAGCTTCTATCCCAGGGCAGTTATATATTGAATTCTACTGTACAGTGCAATATTAATGCAATATCAGGGGGTTTCAATTCAATTGCCTAAATGCGAAGGATCTGTATTTTTGTTTTATTTTTTTAGGTATAATCTACATTGAAGATGGCATTTAATTTTGTTGTACGAGGTGCAATGACAATGAAGTAAACTAACTTAACGACTGCAGTGATTGCCTTAACAACTGTAGCAAGGAAGGTCATAAAATGGAGCAAAACTGACTTAACGACTGTCTTGTTTAGCAACAGAAATTTTGGGCTCAATTGTGGTCATAAGCGAAGGACTACCTGCATTGGGCTCTTCCAAAACTTATGACTAGAATCTGCAAGATCCCTCCTTGGGAGGGGGAGCAGTTAAAGCTAAACTGTGAGCCAGTGAAATATAGGTTAGGAGTGGAGGAAAGCATCCCTGGAAAACAGCTGATTAAGCTGTGAACCAGCCAAAAATAAACCTAGGAGGAGAGGAGGAGACATACTGGGGAGCAGTTAAAGCTAAACTGTGAGCCAGTGAAATATAGGTTAGGAGTGGAGGGAAGCATCCCTGGAAAACAACTGATTAAGCTGTGAACCAGCCAAAAATAAACCTAGGAGGAGAGGAGGAGACATACTGGGGAGCAGTTAAAGCTAAACTGTGAGCCAGCGAAATATAGGTTAGGAGTGGAGGGAAGCATCCCTGGAAAACAGCTGAAAAACTGTTATCCAGCTAAAAATAATACTAGGAGGAGTGAAGGAGAAAATGTTGGAGGCAGTTTAACTGTGATCCAGCCAATAAACAAGGTTAGGAGTTGGAGGAAAGCATTTCTGGAAACCAGCTAACTAAGCTGCAATCCAGCTAAAAATAAACCTAGGAGGAATAAAGGAGATACTTTTGAAGAATGGATATTGGCTTTAAAAAATCTTTTAGAGAGGAATGAAATATTTTATATTGGTTATTAGATGGGTTTTAAAAGAAACATTGATTTGATTTGGGTCTCTGAAGTACAGAAAATACATGAAATATTATTTAAAATGATAAACGAATACTATAAAGTGCTGTTTGGATTTGAAGTTTAAGAATTAGGGTGACTACATAGTAAAGACGTAAATGTTAGAATAAGATATTAGATTGGATGATAAAAATTGGGTTTAGATTTGTTTTTGTTGTTGTTTCTTTTTCTTTTGTTATTCTTATTATTTTTTGGTTTGCTTTAAGATGCTAATTGATGAAATTATGAATTTATACTTATGTTATACTGGGCCAAACTCTTGCTCCAAAAAGATGTTGTTTTATGTTTTAAAAATATATAAAAAAATTTTCAAAAAAAACCCCAACACACCAAAATCTGCAAGATCCCTCCTTGTTTTTCTTTTCACAACTAAGAACTATAAAACAATTGTATTTCTTTTAAAAGATACCATTCTTTTCCATAACAAAATACTGCTAAACTATTGACGGTTATTATCTGGCCTCCAAAATCAGTACTATTATTGATCCTTCTTGGGGAGGGAGAATTTTTTTCCGTGGGAGGTAATTCTTCTAGAAAAGGATTTCTTAAAGCCTTTTTTCCTCTCAGGACCCTTCCTTACTTTTAAAAATTGTGGAGAACTCCAAAAGAGCTTTTGTTTGGAGGGGTATTGCATTGTATTAAAAATTAAAATTGGCACATTCACTGCCACTACTGCTTTTTGAGATTACTTGATGGTCTTATTAATACACACACACACACACACACACACACACACACACACACACATTAGCACAGGTGGGCAAATACAGGGAGTCCTCGAGTTATGACCACAATTGAGCCCAAAATTTATATTGCTAAGCAAAACATTTTACGACTTTTGTTCCCACAGCTCTTAAGTGAATCGCTTCAGTATTTAAGTCAGGGGTGGGAAACTGTGGCCCTTTAACAACCTGTGGACTTCAACTCCCAGAATTCCTGAGACAGCTTGGCTGTCTCAGGAATTCTGGGAGTTGAAGTCCACAGGTTGTCAAAGGGCCACAGTTGCTCACCCCTAATTTAAGTTAGTCAGACAATTGTTAAGTAAATCTGGCTGCTCCATTGACTTTGCTTGTCAGAAGGTCGTAAAATCTGATCACGTGACCCCTCCCGGGACACTGCAACCGTCATAAGTATGAATCAGTTGCCAAGCATCCAAATTCTGATCATGTGACCACTCGGATTCGGCAACCATGGTTGTAAGTGTGAAAAACGGGTGTGAATCACTTTTTTCAGTGCCGTTTTAATTTCGAACGGTCACTAAATGAACTGCCGCAAGTCGAAGACTACCTGTAGTTTTAACTTTGCAGAACCCCGAGAGAGAGTCCACCACTCTAAAAGTTCTGCCGGCCACCCCAATATTCATTCCTCCCAATCACTGGCTCCTCCCCTTTCTTACCTGGAATGCCCCTCACCTGAGTCTGCTGGGTCAAAGCCAGCCCCCCTCCAGTCCTTCTGCAGGATTGGAGAAAGCGAAAGTACCCTGTGGATTTTTCTTGGGCTCCTGAGGAAAAAGCCAGAAAATATTCTTCAGAAATTCATTCCATTTATCAGTTCACTCTGCACTCATCCATCCAAATGTCAACTCGCAAAGCATCCCTGGCCTTCTCTCTAGGCACAGTGGATGGGAAAACAGCGAAGCAGCACGACAGCCGAAAACAAAAGCACATTTCAGACATCTCTCTCTCAAGGCTGTCTCCCAGGGTTACCCACAGGGCAGGAGGGGAGTGATCTCTACAACCCATAAAATTGCTCCGTTGGCGAATTTAACTGCTGACGCACCCTGGGGGCAGGGGGACAAACAGGGTCAAGTCTCAGCTGTAAAATATTCAGCTTGGAAGCCATATTAGGCCGGAAGCTCCAATGCTGCCATCTTCTCATGTGTGGGAAAGTAGGAGGGGGGATTTAGGAGAGAGGGTTAGTAGACATAATAGCATTCTTCCTGTCGGTCAAGGTCAGGGCGATCCAGCATCTGGAGAAGGAGTGGTCAGGGGGCTGGATCGGGATGGAACGGATGTTGATTGGAGCATGTGACCGACTGGGATGGTTTTGGGAGCTTTGACTTACTGAAGGAAAGCCCGGGCTTTTCAGATTCGGGTTTCCCCAGATGTGCCAGTTTGCCTATTCTAGTAAAGAGAACTTTGGAAAATGCTTGCTTCCGCGTCTTTATTGGGAGTTGGGTTTTTTTCTGGAACGCTGACCTGTGGGGTCAGAGTTGGCTTCAGTTGAAACATGCCAATATGAAGCGCCTAATAAATAATTAGATTTCTTCTGAAGCTTGGTTCGAGGCTCATGATTTAATTGGGCATCTGTTGGAACCTTGACTCCAGGAGCATCCCATTGCAACACAGGGATAGAAAAGACAATTTTTTTTAAAAAAAAAAAAGTCAGATACTCTCAAAAAATTGGGGGGGGGGGCACGAAGAATTAACAACCACAAAAAACCCAATCCAGCCTTGAACATTTTTGGGTGGAGGGGGAAGAAGGATTTTTTTGGAACTCTCCGCCTGGCATTTTTGCTTTCTGACCACGACAAAGGGCCTGGTGGCTCAGCAGACTAAAGCATTGTGATTAACATCAGCTGCCTGCAATTACTGTAAGTTCGAATCTCACCAGGCTCAAGGTTGACTCAGCCTTCCATCCTTTCTAAGGTGGGTAAATTGAGGACCCAGTTTGTGGGGGCAATAAGCTGACTTTGTATAAAATATACAAAAGTATGAAGGCTATTGCTTAACGCATTGTAAGCTGCCCTGAGTCTCCGGAGAAGGGCGGCATATAAATCAAATTTAAAAAAAGAAAAGAAAAGAAATAAATATATGTTTTTTTAAAAAGTAGGTTCATAACTGTTTTACCTGGTAAAACATATTCATCTGCCTCTTCCTCCAATTCCAGCTTCAGCAATTCTGAAAGAGGAGAAAGATGAGAAGAGAGGGTCAAGCTATTCTCCAAAGCCCCTGAAGGCAGGACAAGAAGCAACGGATGGAAATGACAGTATTTTTCGGAGCATAAGACACACCTTAGTTTTTGGGGAGGAAAATAAGAAAAAAGGTGATTGGCAGGTGAATCGGCCTCCCGGAATACCCCCAATCAGCTGTTCCCAGGGGTGAATTTTAGCAACAGGTTCCTTGGTTGTGAGCTCTGTGCCTTGCTTTTTTTTCTGCCTCTGAAACATCTGAAACAGTTTCAGAAAAAAGCCACTGAAGCTCTGTTTGGAGGCTTCTTTTCTGAAGCTTCGTTTCTGATGTTTTTTTCAGCCTCTGAAACCTCCATTTGAGAAACTGGGTGGGGCTACATTCGGAGTATAAGACGCACCCAGATTTTCACCCTCTTTTTTTGGGGGGGAAAGGTGCGTCTTATACTCCGAAAAATACGGCAATCAAGGAGAGAAGCAACCTAGAACTTGAGAAATTTCCTGACAGTGAGAACAATTAATCAGTGGGACAACTTGCCTCTATCCTGCTTCCCCTAAAATAAGATATCTGCTGATAATAAGCCGAATTGGGCTTTTGAGCACATGTGCTAAAATAAGCCCCCCCCCCCCTCAAAATATATAAACGCATGTGCAGCCAGTCCCCACCATTTCTTCTGGTTAGGGTTAGGGAGACAGAGGTAGAAATCTGGTAAGATGGCAATCTTGCTCCACACGCCCCAAAGTAATAAGACATCTCCGAAAATAAGGCCGAGCACTTATTTTGGGGTTCAAAAAATATAAGACAGGGTCTTATTTTTGGGGAAACATGGTAGAAGTTGTGGGTGCTCCAACACCGGAGATTTTTAAGAAGAGATTGAACAACTATTTGTCTCAAGTGGTATATGGAGTTTCCTGCCTAAGCAGGGGGTTGGACTAGAAGACCTCCAAGGTCCAGTCTATTCTATTCTATTCTATTCTATTCTATTCTATTCTATTCTATTCTATTCTATTCTATTCTATTCTATTCTATTCTATTCTAATTTCTATTCTATTCCTATTCTATTCTATTCCTCATCTCTTCATCTGAACTCACCTTTAAATGTGCATAAAACTTCTTTCAGTTCAATCCTCTTTCTCGAAAAACGGTAGAACCTGTACTCCATCTCTTCGAAATCTCTCTCACATTTAGAAAGCGTTCCAGTCTTCCTGCTGATAAGAGGTGGAAAATATGAGCCTTTTAGGGTTGAAGCAATGGTCTTTATCTGATTTCCATCTAGCACTGATTCCCTAGTTGTCATTTCTTGTCTATTTTGATTCTCTAATGAACTCAAATCCTGCCTATACTGGATTCATCTCACAATAACATTCCATATGCAGGCATGAATAAGAGCCTTGGTGGCGCAGCAGACTAAAGTGCTGTTATGTAGCACCAGCTGCCTGCAATTACTGCAAGTTCGAATCTCACCAGGTTGGTTGTAATTACTGCAAGTTCGAATCTCACCAGGAAGGTTGACTCAGCCTTCCATCCTTTCAAGGTAGGTAAAATGAGGACCCAGATTGTGGGGGCAATAAGCTGATTTTGTATAAAAAAGAACATCGCTTAGGGGGAGCCGACCATTGCAGCATCCCCATGGTCTCGTGTTCAAACTTCAGATACTTGGCAACTGACTCACATTTATGACCATTGTATCCCAGGGTCACGTGATCCCAAGTGCAGTGGTTCACTTAACAACTGTGACAAGAAAGGTTGTAAAAAGGGGCAGATTCAATTCACTGTCTCGCTTAGCGACAGAAATTTTCGGCTCAAATTTTGGGTCATAAGGTCGAGGACGGGCTGCATATGGGTCATTATGTTTCTTTAATCCTACTTAGAAGTATGAAAATCAATACTTCTAATACTGATTGTAGGAATTATTCTCACAATCGTATGCTCCTACTTTCCCTCAGGTGACTCCAATTTGTTCCTATGACAAAAATGGCTGCCCATTCAGAGCAAAGACTGGTGTTCTGCCCCAGCTCTGGATTCCCAAGGATCGTGACACACATCAATGGTCCTTATCAAAGTTATAACATACCAAGAATAAACAAAGTCCGGCAAAGGTTGGCCACCAGCCCAGAAAACAAGATACGATAAGACATTCACTCTTCAAAAATGCACTGTAATAATTACACGTTGTTTCCAGCAAGAAATTACTAACTGCGTGCGACTTAAATAGGTTAAGGGAGTGGCCAATTATCCTCAAACCCTAGTCTCGAGGAGACCTCCTCCTCCTGAGTAGCCACTCCTGCCTTTTGGCAGCCCTGCGTGCTCGAGCATTGAGGAGAGGCTCCTCCACTTCGCTCTCTCCACTTGAAGGAGCCTCTGGAGGTTCTGAAGGGCCAGGCTGAGTCTCTGCCTCTGGCACCACATCCTCTTCAGCCTCCTCGCTGTCTGACGTGAGCACTGGCTGCACAGGCTGCTGGCGCAACCCCATATCAGCCTCCTCGTCGTCGGGATCAGCCACGATCCGCGCAGGCTGCTGGTGGGCCACAACACTTGGACAGAATTTGATACTGAATATTTTTTCAGCCTGGGAGCTTTCCTTCTTACCTCCTTTTTATTGCTTTTTGAAATTTACATGCTTGCCTATCCTAATAGTGCGGTGGCCTGGAGGTGGGGCTCACGCCTCACAATCAGGAGGCTGTGAGTTCGATCCTAGGTAGAGGCAGATATTCCTTCCTCTGGGGGGCAAACTGAGAATATATTTGCTGAAAAAAATCTCCGCATTGGCAACAGGAAGGGCAACTGGCCAGTAAATACTCAGACTTCACCCCACAAGGAATTATGGAGTGGTTAAAAGATGAGGATAAGCTGCTTTCCTATCCTGGTTGCTAACGATGAAAAACAAGAAAAAGGCAATTAAAAGCAGACGAATAAAATCAATGCAAATTACCCGACAAAAGAATTAAGGAATCATTCCGAGGTCCACCTAATGAATAAAACATACTGAAACAATTGTATAAACATACCCCTTGGTTGGTTTTCTGAGACTCTGCAGCAAAAAAAGAAAGGAAGGAAGAAAACAGAAAGAAATATGTATCAGGCATGATAAGTCTTTTGGGAATAATTCAGATTCTTTTCTTCTGTAACCATTTCCCCATAAAAAAATGACTAAACAACATTAATCATTTTCTTAAGTAAAAGTGAAAACTTGATACACACTTAGAAATGGTTTTAATTAAAGCGACCACAGAGCTATGATTAATTATTGCTTAACGCATTGTAAGCCGCCCTGAGTCTCCGGACAACGGCAGCATATAAATTGAACCAATAAATAAATAAATAAATGAAGAATTAATCCAGTAATTCCTGACAATGCTCCACTCAACTTGTTTTGATTAGTAGACATATATAGGTAGTCCTCGACTTACGACTACGATAGAGCCTTACGACCTTTCTTGCCACAGTTCTTCACTGAATCACTGCAGTTGTTAAGTGAGTAACGACACCGTTGTTAAGTGGATCTGGCTTCCCCATTGACTTTGCATGTCAGAAGGTCACAAAGGGGGATCACATGACCCTGGGACACTGCAATCGTCGTAAATATGAGTCAGTTGCCAAGCATCCGAATTTTACTCATGTGACCATGGGTATGCTGCAATAGTTGTAAGTGTGAAAAACAGTCATAAGTCCTTTTTCCTGTGCCGTTGTAACTTTGAACGGTCACTAAATGAACTGGTGTAAGTGGACGACTGTCTGTCAGCTTGACTCTACTTTAGGTCTTTGAAGTGAGACAAAGGGGGCTAAATGCACGGTCACTCATGCCCTCGTCACTTCTCGCCTGGACTACTGTAATGCTCTCTACATGGGGCTCCCCTTGAGGACCACCCGGAGGCTCCAACTGGTCCAGAATGTGGCCGCGCGAGTGATTATGGGGGCGACTTGGCGCTCCCATGTGAAACCTCTCCTGCGCGAGCTGCACTGGCTCCCAGTGGTCTTCCGGGTGCGCTTCAAAGTACTGGTTCTCATCTTTAAAGCGCTCCATGGCTTAGGGCCTGGGTATTTAAAAGACCACCTTCTGCCACTGATAACCTCCCACTGGCCAATACGCTCTCGCAGAGAGGGTCTCCTCAGGGTGCCGTCGGTCGGGCAATATCGACTGGCGACCCCCAGGGAGAGAGCCTTCTATGTGGAGGCACCCGCCCTCTGGAACGAGCTACTCCCAGGGATACGACTGATCCCGGACCTCCGTTCTTTCCGTAAGGCCCTGAAGACTTTTCTATTTCAGCAAGCCGGGCTGGCTTAAAAAGATTTTAATGGGTTAATTTTAGTGAGGGGTTTTAAATTTGGGGGAAGCCAAAATTGATTTAATTATGTTTTAAATAATTTTAACTTTCATACTGCATGTATTTTAATTTTTGGCTGTTCACCGCCCTGAGTCCGTCAGGAGAAGGGCAGTATATAAATTTAATAAACAAAATGAAATGCTGTCTCTTAAGGATTATTTTGAAGGAGCCATTTTTGTAAGTAGGCCAGAGGTCCTTGACATACAACCCTTCATTTAGTGGCTATTTGAAGTTACAACAGCACTGAAGAGTGACTTATGACCGTTTTTCACACTTATGACCATTGCAGTATCATGGTCCCATAATCAAACTTTGGACACCTTGCAACTAGTTCATATTTATGACGGTTGCGGTATCCTGGGGTCGTGCAATCCCCTTTTGCGACCATCTGACAAGCACAAAGTCAACAGGGAAGCCGCACTCACGTGACAACCGCGTGACATAACTTTTAAGAACTGGAGGGATTCACTCAACAACTGTGGCAGGAAAGGTCGCAAAACAGGGCAAAACTCACTTAACAACTGTCTCGCTTAGCAACAGAAATTTGGGGCTCAACTGTGGTCGTAAGTCGAGGACTGCCTGTATACGTTGAGAAGTAGCCGGTGGATCTTTTTGAGTTGAAATCAAGGAGGCCCAAAATCATATTTCATTTTGGGAAGCGGGGTTTTAATTTCCCACCTTTGACAGAGGCTCCTTTTCTCCTTTCGCCCAGCCGGCTCCGTCCTGGCCATTTCTTGAAAGGTATTCATCTCGCCTCACGATGATTTCCTTCTCCAGCTCTTCCAACTGCCTTAACAAGAGCTCTTCTTGATCTCGGAGAAATCTTTGCAGCTCTTTCCATTCCCAGACAATAGTCTCCCGCTCCGATTCCGTCTTTCTCTGCAAGGTCACAACGGAAGAACACTACGTTACTCTATTCTCATCTAGGCTTCTTAGGCCAAGGAAGGGAGGGTCTGTTGTGGTCTGCCAACAGCCTGTGGAGCTAGCAGTGGAGTTGGATAGTGAGGAGGCTGGGGAGGATCATGGGCCAGTCCTGGAGTCTGGGGAAGGCCCAGATGAGGGCTCTGCGTTGGAGGCAGAGATGGGGCCAGGGCCATCGGGGGGGGGGGATGTGCGGACTCCGGAGCCTCCAGAGTCGTACAGCAGAGAGGCAGAGGAACGGGAGGAGCCTGTTCCTAGTGCGCACGTGTGCAGAGCTACCAGAAGGCAAAAGCAGCTAAAGCAAAAAGGACGACTCAGGAGTAAGGCCTGGAGATGACTGGCCCCTCCCATAAGGCTTAAAAGAGCAGCAAAGGTTCTTGGGATCTTTGTAGGAAAGCAACATTGCTAAATCTGTTTTCCAGTCAGCGTCTCTTGTTTCTGAACTTTGTAGGGCTTTGCCAAGAAAGCCCTTTGGCAGGGTGCCAAAGAAGATAAAGGTTTGTGATAAGCCCGAAGGATTTATTTTAGAATTAATGTGGACTAAACTGCGAATGAAGTAATTCTCAGCTGTTATAATAAAATAGTTTTGTTTGAGAATAATTGTGCCTAGTAATGACTAAGTGAGCCTAGGTCACAACAGGGTCTTAGCTGAGGGTCTTAGCTCACCTTAGCGAAGGTGAGCTCTAGTATAAAGGAAAAAAAGAAAAATGTTCAAAGGGGGGGGGGAAGTGACTGTGAGAGGAATCTTGGGAGTCCTAACACACGCTGAATTCAGTCCTAAAAAAAGGTGGCATGGAACCAGTAGGATTGCCTGTGTTTTACACGATTGCAGGCAGCTGCTAAATTTATGACTTTACAGGTTTCCAAAAAATTTTCTGGATTACATTCTGAAATGCTGAAGCCCTCTACCATATCTTGGAAGAAGGGCCAAATGATACAGGTAGTCCTTGACTTACAACCCTTTGTTTAATGACTGTTCAAAAAAATATTTTTGTAAACGAAGACCACAGCCCCATCCAACAAAGACAGAAGAAACAGGCTTTCCGTCTTTGTAACAAATCAACAGGCAGACGGCTTGATGTACAATTTAAGGGAAACCAACTCAACTGTAACATTATTGCATCTTAAATATCTTGGATCACTCTGGACAGGACACTTTGCTATTAAAAAAAACACTTGAAGACCTCTGCCAAACTGAGAAGCAGAAATAACATCCTGCACAAACGATGCCGCATTAGCTGGGGATCGACAACAGACACACGGCGGGTGTCTGCACTTAAGCTGGTTTACCCTCAGCAGAGTATTGTGTCCCAGTGTGGCTTAATAGCCTGTAACAAGTAAAACTGACACACAATTGTATGAATCAATGCACATTGTTAGTGGGACAATTTGATCTACTCCCCCATACTAGTTGCCTGTTCTGAGGCATATATATTCGACTAGCTGGACACCCGTGCTTCGCTACGAAACTATGTGCTCGGGCTTGATATATTGACACTAGCAGCCTGAAACTTAATGCAGAATGTGTAACTCCATAGCATCAGAGTGTGTTACTATAATGCAACTGGCAGTTGGAACAGAGGGGGAGGGGGAGTAGAATGACCCAGCCTGCAGCATCCATTGGTATTCATCTGACTAGCATCCTGTCAGTGTGTGAGAGAGTTGAGGGGTGTTTGGAAACTCAAACAGTATTTGCTGAGTGAGCAAGGAGGAGACAGGAAGGAGGCTGGGGGTGGCTTAGTTCAACTGTTCTGTAGTAAAGCTGCTTGCTGCTGTGAAAGTAAAACTGAAAGTGAAACTCCTCTCCTCTGCTTGCGTTTTGTATTTGGAACAGATTTCTTTTGAGGTGGGGAGGAGGAGTACAACTCCTTAGCATCAGAGCGTGTTAAAAATAATATAGGAAATACTAATGTTCTGATGGTCATTTCGAAACATCCTTTCTTAGTGAACACCTAGAAGCCAAGAGGAACATATGTGACAAATTTCAAGTCTGTAGGCTTTACAGTTCTGGAGATTTCGTGATTAATGCGTGATTGGTTTTTGCTTTTATATATATAGATAGAAAATTGCCGCCCATCCCTCATCCCAATGTTGGTGCTTTCTCTGTATCTTGGAAAAACCACCTGGATTTGACCAGCCCCTTGTGGTATGGACAACACTAAATCATACTGGCATTTCCAGACCCCATCTTTTGAATACAGCTCCTGCAGGATCTCCAACATGGTTTTTGTCCACCTCGTAGCAAATTTGGGATGAGTAGCCATTTCTAAGGGCAGCCTTGAAACGAGAAGGTTGTAAAAAATTCAGAGAAGAGAAGTTCAAAATCCACAATGCTACAGTATATCTTACCAGCAAATCCTCACTTTTCCTTAGGTAAGGGAGTTTCATTTCTCTGCTCTTTTTCACATTCTCTCGCAGCACTTGAGTATCTAGGATGAAGCACAAAAAAAGGTTAAAGAACTTTTGCACGGTTCAATTGAATTCTCTTCTTAAAAGAACTATTTTAAAAGGAAACCCTGAATCGTAGCTTCTGAAAAATTAAATATGAAGCCGGAGAACCTCTCTTCCAGGATTTTTAATCCGTATGTATATAGAAGATACTAAAATATTCAGGTTTTGCTCATTCATGTGGATAATACCCGCAACTCAACAAGCCAACCTGAGTTTGAAAACTGTTTTCTGATTGAAGGTAACACGCAACGTGTTCCAACCATCTGTGTTTGTTTTGTCATGTCCCTGTAACAGAATAAGAGTTGGAGGAGGACCTTGTCCCCTGCTCAGGTAGGAAACCCTTACACCATTGCAGACAAATGGTTATCCAATATCTGGCATGCTCCCATCCTCAGGGTGCCATCGGCCAAACAATGTCGACTGGCGACCCCCAGGGGAAGAGCCTTTTCTGTGGGGGCTCCTGCCCTATGGAATGAATTGCCCCCGGACATACAAAGGATCCCTGACCTCCATGCCTTCCATCGTGCTCTGAAGACCCTACTATTCCAGCAAGCCAGTCTGATAGGATAAACGATTTTATTGAGTTTTAAAAGGCCAGGGTACTTACGGGACCGCCTTCTGCCACCAATTGCCTCCCACCGGCCGGTTCGCTCCCACAGAGAGGGCCTCCTCAGGGTGCCGTCAGCCAGACAATGCCGGCTGGCGACCCCCAGGGGGAGAGCCTTTTCTGTGGCAGCACCCACCCTCTGGAATGATCTGCCTCCAGAGTTAAGAACAATCTCCGACCTCCCAACTTTCCGGCGGGCTTTAAAAACTCATTTTTTTCAGCTTGCCGGCTTAGCCTGATTCCTGTAAATATTTTATTATTTTAGAGTTTTTTATTATCTTTTAAATGAATTAGTTTTAATTTATGGCCATTTATATTTGTTCTTTTACGAAATTTTAACTTTTGTGTGCTTGTTTTTAATCGGCTGTGTACCGCCCTGAGTCCGTAAGGAGAAGGGCGGTATATAAATCTAAATAAATAAATAAATAAATAAATAAATAAATAAATAAATAAATAAATAAATAAAAGTGGTTTTAAAATGGTTTTAACTGGAAGTTTTAAATTTGGCCAAGGATTGAATTATTTTAATATGTTTTTAAATTTTTGTCTTGTGTATTGTGTTTATCATGGCTGTTCACCACCCTGAGTCCTTCGGGAGAAAGGCGGTATACAAATATAATTAAACTAAACTAAACTAAACTAAACTAAACTAAACTAAACTAAACTAAACTAAACTAAACTAAACTAAACTAAACTAAACTAAACTAAACTCTCCTTAAAAGCTTCCACAGTTAGAGCGCCCACAACTTCTGGAGGCAAGTCGTTGCATTG
Source organism: Masticophis lateralis (assembly GCA_030761175.1). Classification (NCBI taxonomy): domain Eukaryota; kingdom Metazoa; phylum Chordata; class Lepidosauria; order Squamata; family Colubridae; genus Masticophis; species Masticophis lateralis. The sequence goes on from JAUDYJ010000002.1 coordinate 15,954,618, forward strand.
ACCAATTCTAACTTCAAGGAATTTCTCCTCATTTCTAGGTTGCTTCTCTCTTTGATTAGTTTCCATCCATTGTTTCTTGTTCTGCTTTGGGGGAATAGATTAACTCCCTCTTCTTTGTGGCAACCCTTGAGATACTGGAAGACTGCTACCATGTCACCCCCTAATCAGAGGTGGCACTCAGCCAGTTTGTGCGAACTTTTGGCAAAAATTTGGCCAAGGTCGCCGAACCGGTAGTGATGGCTGGCTGGCCATGCCCCCAAACCGGTCCCCCAGTCACCGCTCACTCGCCACGCCTGCCCTATTCGTCGCCATGTTCTTTGCACATGGGCATCCCATTGCCATGCAAGTCCAATGGGATGCCCATGCACAAAGAACATGGTGGCAATGGCAGTAGCTTTTTCCATGATCTCCGGTACTTTTTGGCGGCCTGCCAAAAAGCTGCTGCCTCTTTAAGTGAAACTCTGACCAATCAGTGTGGCAATGAGAGTGGTCAGGTGATTCCTGGGAGGAACTGGAATCAGCTGGATACCTAATGATCGATTGAAATAGGGGCAGCTCATTCCTTCTGCTCCGGTGCCTTGGATAATGCCCTCCCTGGCTACTTTGCTTGAAGAATGGAAAACACAGACAACAGAATGGCAATCTGGCCTCCCTTAAAAAGTGGGTTTAGGATTCTACATTTGGAAGTTTCCCAGGGAATCTCCTGAAGCTCACACCCTGTTTTTTTTCTCTCTCTGCTGGATCACTCCCCCCACCCCCCCAGAGTCACAGTGCTATGAAATACCTATAGATGAGATGACGTTGTGGCGATCAAGAACCGTAAAATGCAAGAGGCGAGGTTGAGATCAAGAGAAGGGGAATAACCACCATCAGAAAAAAAAGAAAAGAAAAAAGAAAGTAAATATATGTGTCTCAGGATACTTTTCCAGGACCCAATCTGAGTCAAGCTATTCTCCAAAGCACCTGAGGGTAGGACAGGAAGCAATGGATGGAAGCTAATCAAGGAGAGAAGCAAATGTATTTATTTATTTATTTATTTATTTATTTATTTATTTATTTAATTAATTAATTAATTTCTATACCGCCTTTCTCCCGCAGGACTCAAGGCGGTGTACAGTCAAGAAAAAATAAAAGATACATAAACATCATAAAATTGATAATTAAAATTATAGCACAGTTTAGCCCAAATAAATAAAACCCAGAATTATATAATATTTTAATCATTCCCAGTTAACATACTTAACCCTGCCTGATTAAACATCAGGGTCCTGAGGGCACAACGGAAAGCACGGAGATTAGAGATGTTTTGTATCTCAGGGGGCAGTTCATTCCAAAGGGTTGGAGCCCTTACAGAGAAGGCCCTCCCCCTGGGAGTCGCCAGTCGACACAATTTGACTGACGGTACCCTGAGTAGTCCCTCCCTGTGAGAACGAACTGGTCGGTGGGAGGCTATTGGTGGCAAGTACCCAGGCCCTAAGCATGGAGCGCTTTAAAGGTGATAACTAACACCTTGAATCGCACCCGGAAGACCACCGGGAGCCAATGCAGCTCACGTAGGAGAGGTGTTACATGGGCGCAACGAGATGCATCCATAATCACCCACGTGGCTACATTCTGGACCAGTTGGAGCCTCCGGGTGCTTTTCAAGGGGAGCTCCATGTAGAGAGCATTGCAGTAGTCCATACGGGAGGTGACTAGGGCATGAGTGAACTTAGAACTAAGGAGAAATTTCCTGACAGTGAGAACAATTAATCAGGGGAAAGACTTGCCTCCAGAAGTTGTAAATGCTCTAACACCAGAGGTTTTTAAAAAGATGTTGGAGTTGGTCACCCAAGGTTTATTCTTCCAAGCTTTTGGACTTGGTTCTAGAGCCCATCATGAGAGAACTTCTGTCTTTCCAGAATATTTACACTGGGATGTTCTGCACTAATCAACAACTAAAATCTTTACACAACTAGGAATTATATAAATACAAATTTTAGTTGATTAGGGTATAAAACAACACGTAGAGCAGTCCAATGCACATATTTTGGAGAGAGTAGCTCTCTGACGATGGGCTCCAGCATGAACCCAAAATCTTGGAAGAATAAACCTTCAGTAACCGATTCAGATTAGATCTTGCAGGAAAAAAAAGAAACCTGATTAGTTTGGCCTTTATCCAGATTTAACAGGGATTCTTCCTGTGTCCTTAAATCACCAAACAGATGAGGTCCTGATTTTTTACTTTTAGATGTTGTCCCAGAAAGCTGGGTTTGCATCTGCTGTGCCACGCCCAATGAAACACACACCGATTGCAAAGAGTTTATTCTGCGCAGAAAAAGGATACAGGGGGGTCAATCCCAATAGGCCTAGCGCCAAAGCCGTTCCTTCAACAATACAGCTTTTATAGTTAATTCTCCATAAGCTCACCTTAAACCAACCCCTTTTAGGGTATCCTGACACCTTATCCATGTTACCCAATGTCAGCCAATATTGCTTAGCCAGCATCAGCAATACAGGTAATCCTTGACGTACCACCACAATCCAGCCCAAAATTTCCATTGCTAAATGAAATTCATTACTTATTGTTAAGTGAGTTTTGTCCCATTTTATAGCTTTCTTGCCCCAGCTGTTAAGTGAATCACTGCAGTTGTGGTGTTAGTAACACGGTTTTAAGTGAACCCGGCTTTCCCATGGCCTTTGCGTGTCAGAAGGTGACTGCGAGACACGGCCAACCGTCATAAATGTGAGTCAGTTGCCAAACATCTGAAATTAGATCACGCGACCCTGGGGATGCTGCAATGGCCACAAGTCATTTTTTTCAGTGCTCTTGTAACTTTTGAATGAACTGTTGTAAGTCGAGGACTAACGATATCTAGCATCGATCAGCACATTTGTCCCAGTAACAATTAGCACATCATACTTACGAAATCACCTTCTGCTACCGATAGCCTCCCACCGGCCAATACGCTCCCACAGAGAGGGACTCCTCAGGGTGCCGTCTGTCAAACAATGTTGACTGGCGACCCCCAGAGGGAGAGCCTTCTCGGTGGGGGCACCTGCCCTCTGGAACGATTTGCCCCCGGAGATATGGATGATCCCTGACCTACGCACCTTTCGCCGCGCCCTCAAGATGTTTTTATTCCAACAAGCCGGGATGCCTAAACACAAACTTTAACTGTCAGTTTATCTTTAAATACACTGGGCCAAATTATTTAATATGTTTTTAAATTGTTTTTAAATTTTGTATATGGGTATGTTTTATTGTTGGCTGTACACCGCCCTGAGTCCTCTGGGAGAAGGGCGGTATAAAAATTGAAACAAACAAACAAACAAACAAATAAATAAATAAAAATACCATATTTAGTAAATTGTCCCCAAATTCCTTTCTTCCCCAGCTATTGCCTTGTCCTATGATATGTTTGGGGTTTTATTTGAACAAGCATCTTTGATCCCTTTGCTTTGGGAACCATTCTTGATCATTTCTGCATGCTAGCAGATTACTAAGTATCAAGGCCTAGCTGCTTCTAAATTTTAACTTCTTCTCCCCTTTATATAAGGTAAAGATAAAGGTTCCCCTCACACGTATGTGCTAGTCATTCCCAACTCTAGAGGTCAGTGCTCATCTCCGTTTCAAAGCCGAAGAGCCAGCGCTGTCCGAAGACGTATGTCTCCGTGGTCATGTGGCCGGCATGACTAAATGCCAAAGGCGCACAGAATGCTGTTATCTTTCCACCAAAGGTGGTCCCTAATTTTTCTACTTGCATTTTTTACGTGCTTTCAAACTGCTAGGTTGGCAGACAAGTAACGGGAGCTCACCCCGTTACGCGGCACTAGGGATTCGAACCGCTGAACTGCCGATCTTTCGATTCGACACTGAGCCACCGCGTCCCCCTTTACATAGCAGGTCTACAAATAATTATAACCTTTACCTTTCCCATCCCTATTTAACAACAACAAAAACCTATCCTATATTAAATAAATAATCCAGGTTAATGGGTTCCTACCTAATACACAAATCAACCCAACATCTAATGATTACATGTACAATTTTTTTTTTTTAAAAAAAAGAACAGTCAATAGGTTAGGCTAAACATATTTATCTTCGAATCCCTCTGTTAACCATCTGTTATTGTATTTAACACGTAGAAAGTCCACAAATGCCTTCCAGTCTCTTATAAAATTGCCTAGTTCTATTGTTTTCTCTTTTTATTTTCAGCATCCAGCTAGGGTGGATTCTATGTAATCTTAAATTTATTCGATACTTGATACTCATTTTTTCCCCTTTTTGGTACACCAATTTTTTTTTCATCGTTAGTGATGGATTTTTTTTTTATGATAAACAAAATAAATATATTTGATGCATTTTAACTTGTTAATATAAAGATATTAGAGGATGGGGTTTTAGTTTTTCCTTCATAAACATTGAAAATATTTAGCAACCACATCTTTCTTTTCCCTCTGTTCCCACGAGATTGCTTTTGTTGCTCCTTTGACTGGATGCCGCCAGATCAGTCTTGTCAATCTTGATGCAAGAATTGCATCAGCAGCTGGAACAGCTGGCAAAGGTTTTCCTCTCCTGGGCTTCTGTTTTTTAAAATAAGTCTTTCCAATAAGTCACACTTCACTATCACTCCAATTGATGGACCCTTTGATTTTATGGCGTCAAAGAGAGTTAAATGATTTCTATAAAGGACTCTAGAAATACTGTTACAGCATAGAAATTGTTACTACTTTGCAACAGGTTCTGTGCTATAATAAAATCAGATCCCTTTATGGAAATCATGTAGCTTTTCCCTCTTTTGATAACTTCTAAATTATAATATCAAATCCACAAAATATTTGCCAGAGAGACGGTTGTTACATTTGCACCCACGTTTTGAGGAAGAAGGGAAAGTGGAGAATGATATTTTTTAAAAAGTGATTTTAGAGGAAAGAAAAAAAAACACCAATTATACAGAGTGGAAATTATGCGTAGCTGTTAGCAGTTTGCAAAACATTGCTTCAGTAGAAGATATTCTTGCACTACTAATCTGATTAATACCCATGGGCTATAGCGTGAATTATCAAAGCTTATTGCATAAACCATAATATAAATCAGCTACATGTGTACAGTTCATTAAATTTAAATGATGGATTAGCACAATATATGAACTGACCTGTAATATAAGACGTCTTGGACTGTGCTATATTTAATAGAAGTACTATTCAATCTCCTTTTTTGTTTGTTTGTTTATTTGTTAGTTGGTAAACCCAATTTAGCCACAAAAATATTTATTTAAAACACAAAGAGGAGCCTTTTCCCTGGCAAGCAATCAACTCTCAGGTTACAACAGGAGCACATGGGGATATCCATTACCAGGAGATAGCCCGCTTATCAGACCAAGAGCCATCTTAAGGACTAGAAACTTCTTTTTTAAAAAGAAAAAGAAAAAGAGAGAGATCATGCTTTGATTTCCGTCTTTCGAATTAAAAAAAAAAAGGAGATCTTTCTAAGAGCCGTGCAGATGCTCAAGCTGCATCAGCTTCAATTTTCTGATCAGGAATCATTTTTGAAATAATGCTGCAACCTGTTTAGAGGGAGCCACAGCACGGGAAAAGAAAAAAAAAGAGGCTTTAAAAAGAAAGCAAAAAGAGAGAGAGAGAACTACCTTTTTCTGTGTCTCTTCCCTCCACGATGGGATGCAGCAGCAGCCGCTGCTCACTTTCACAATGGAAACAGGTAACTGGCCGCAAATACCGGATGCAGCTTGCAAACTCCTTGCAAACCTGGCATGCATCTCAGCAGAGGCACCATAGAGGAGAGGGAGACAGAGAGGACCAAACAATGATATGGGGTTTTTTTTATTCCGCCCCCTGGAGGCCGGAGGGAAAGCTCGACCAATATCCTAAAGGTGCTTTTTTTTTTTTTCCAAAAGACAACTGGACTTTCTTGTTTTACTCTGAAGACGTTTCGCTTCTCATCCAAGAAGCTTCTTCAGATCTGACTGAATGGTGGGGAATGGAGGGATTTATACTCCCTGCAGACAACTGGTCATTTGTGTCAGGGTTAGGTTCTAAATTTTTTGACCACCGGTTCTGTGGGCGTGGCTTCTTTGTGGGTGTGGCTTGGTGGGGGGGGGTAATGTGACTGGTGGGCGTGGTCAACTTTTTTTTTTTTACTTTTAAAAGCATTTTTTCTACAACCTTAAGAGGTTGCAGGAAAAAAATCCTTTTAAAAGCCTCTGATGATCCCAGCTGAGCCCCGGGATCATCAGAGGCTTTTTTTTTAACTTTTAAAAGCATTTTTTCAGCCGAATAGGTTGTAAAAATGCTTTTAAAAGTCTCTGATGATCCCAGCTGAGCCGCGGGATCATCAAAGGCTTTTAAAAAAATTTTAAAAGCATTTTTTCAGCCGAAGAGATTGTAGAAAAAATGCTTTTAAAAGTTAAAAAAAAAGCCTGGGATGAGGTGGGCGGGGTAAGTGAGCGCCAACCGGGCCAGGGACCGGTTCGGGGGCGTGACCAGCCAATGTTATTACCAATGTTATTATCTCCAAGCTACTACAAATTTTTATTACTGGTTCTTGTGATTCGGTGCGAACTGGGAGTAATCAACCACTGATTTGTGTTCTTTTAGGGACTCATTAAGGCCATCTGGGGGTTTTATCTGTACTCTCAGGGTCACCTGAGTGGTACAAATAGGTGTGGAGCCTTCTTGGCACTGTTGAAAGGACTGTGTTGAAATGCAGACTGGAGATAGAGGATTTCTATCCCTCCCCACTCTGTTGAGAACAGGCTTGTTCGATTTTGACATAGATGGCCACTTTGACTCTGCTTTCAAGCCAGCGGTCCTCTCTGTCCAAAATGTGAACTTTGCTGCAGGGGTGAAATCTATTTACCTTCCTTACCGGTTTGGAAGCACACGTGCCCTGCGCGCGTGCAGAGAAAACAAAGGAAGTAATGACACCCGGGTGGGTGGGCGGAGCTTTGCTCCACTATCGCTACTGAATCGCCAAACCACCAGCCAAGATGGCTACCGGACTGGGCGATCCAGTCTGATCCGGGAGCATTTCACACCTGCTTTGCTGTCTTCAAAAGGGTGGCCTGTGTCTTTTAAATGCATAAAGACCTCAATTTCTCATAGATGCTCTAAATAGGTAGTCCTCAACTTACAACAGAAGTGGGTTTCAGCAGGTTCTGACCAGTTCTGGAGAACCGGTAGCGGAAATTTTGAGTAGTTTGGAGAACCAGTAGTAAAAATTCTGACTGGCCCCGCCCTCATCTATTCTCTGCCTCCCAAGTCCCAGCTGATCAGGAGGAAATGGAGATTTTGCAGTAACCTTCCCCTGGAGTGGGGGGGAATGGAGATTTTACAGTATCCTTCCCCTGCCACGCCCACCAAGCAATGCCACGCCCACCAAGCCACACCCACAGAACCAGTAGTAAAAAATTTTGAAACCCACCACTGACTTATGATAATTCATTTAGTGACTGATCAAAGCATGGCACTGAAAAAAGTGTCTTATGACCATTTTTCACATTTACAACCACTGCAACTTCCCCGTGGTCAGGTGATCAAAATTCAGACGCTTGGCAACTGACTCATATTTATGACGGTTGCAGTGTCCCGGGATCACGTGATCAGCTTTTCTGACCTTCTGACCAGCAGAGTCAATGGGGAAAGCAGGATTTACTTAATATACATCTTACAACTTTCACAACTGTAGTGATTCGCTTCACAACTATGGCAAGAAAAGTTGCAAATGGAGCAAAAACGCAGTTAACAACTGTCTCGCTTAACAACGGAAGCGTCGGGCTCCGTTGTGGTCGTGAGTCGAGAGCCACCTGTAGTAGCTTATAGAATATGGCATCTCTATACACAAAGCAATACATCTCAACTTTGATACAGTTAGTCCACAAAGTGCGACAATTAAGCCCAAAATTTCTGTTGCTGAACGAGGTAGTTGCTAAGGGAGTTGTGCCTTATTTTAAGACCCTTTTTTTGCCATAGTTGTTAAGTGAATCACTGCACTTATTACATGAATCATACAGTAGTTCACTGAATCAGGCTTTCCTCATGGACTTTGTTTGTTGGAAGTTGGCTGGGAAGATTACCAACGGTGATCATATGACCCCAGGTTGCAGAAACTGTCATACATATATACAAACTGTTGTCAAGCACTCAAATTTCAGACATGTAACCATGGGGATGCTGCAACAGCCATAAGTGTGAAAACTGACCATAAGTCATTTTTTTTAGTACAGTCGTAACTTTGAATGGCCACTAAACAAGTGGCTGTAAATCGAGAACTATTTGTAATAGCCTTCATACCCTGCTAATCAGTGCTGGGTTTCAACCGGTGTTACCACCGGTTTGCTTCATGCACACGCTTCGCACACGCTTCGCCTACACGCCCAACACACCAAACTTTTTTTTTTTAATTTGATTTATATGCCGCCCTTCTCCAGAGACTCAGGGCGGCTTACAGTGCGTTAAGCAATAGCCTTCATACTTTTGTATATTTATATTTATACAAAGTCAGCTTATTGCCCCCAACAAACTGAGTCCTCAATTTACCCACCTTATAAAGGATGGAAGGCTGAGTCGACCTTGAGCCTGGCTGGGATTGAACTCGCAAGTAATTGCAGCAGCTGGATCTTAAATGCTTCCTTTGTAGGCGGCATTACCCCGCTACGCTACTCAGGCTCTCTGCAAGCACAGTCTATTACGGAACAGCTGAGATGCAGCAATCTGCTCTGCCGCACCTTTCAGCTGGACTAAAAATGACCAAATATAAGGTATGTATACCAGAGGGGCAGGCAGGAGGGCCAACCTAACCGTCAGAGAGAACCAGTTCGCTCCCAGCTCACCATCGTTGCTACTGGATCGCTCAAACCAGGCTGAACCAGTACCATGTTTCCCCGAAAATAAGACCCTGTCGTATATTTTTTTGAACCCTGAAATAAGCAGTTGGCCTTATTGCCATACATTCAAAAGCCCGATTGGGTTTATTATCAGGGGATGTCTTATTTTGGGGCAATAAGAATAGAAACCCACCACTGCCGCTAGTGAACATTCAGGGATCTATAGTCAGTCACTGTTTGGAGGTAGAGTATTGCGGTTCATGTCTCACAGGTTGAAAGTTTATTTACCCTGAAATACACTTATCAGCTCAGCTCCTCATTTCATTGGGTTTCAGCACATGCCTTAGCACAATGCACGATTTACCTTTGTGGGAGTTTTAACCCTCACTGTGGACTTGTGCAAACGGGATTCTGGGATGGATAATATTACACAGAGCAACAGAGCTTTTAACAAATGTCTTTGCCAAACACAAGGCTGCAGATTCTTCATATGAAATGAGAAAGAAAGAAAGAAAGTAAAGAAAAGAAAAGAAAAGAAAAGAAAAGAAAAGAAGGAAGGAAGGAAGGAAGGAAGGAAGGAGGGAAGGAAGGAGAAAGAAATGAAGGAAGAAGGAACGAAGGGAGAGAAGGAATGTGAGAGAAAGAAAGAAAGAAAAGAAAAGAAAAGAAAAGAAAAGAAAGAAAGAAAGAAAGAAAGAAGGAAAGAGAGAGAGAAAGAAATGAAGGAAGAAGGAAGGGAGAGAAGGAATGTGAGAGAAAGAAAGAAAAAGAAAAGAAGGAAGGAAAGGAAGGAAGGAAAGGAAGGAAGGAAAGAAAGAAAGAAAACCTCCCTTAACATTCAATCTTTCCTCTGTTCCACTTCATTTAAACCTCCCCATCCTTTCCAGCTCAAAAAAGATAAGAATTACATTACATCAAGGGAACAAACCTGACAAAAGGATTGAAATTGGCCAGAAGGTGCCAGCCTGTTCAGGGGAACATTCCATTCAAAGTGCCGGAGTTTCCACCCATTAATCAAGAAAAGAACCTTTCCTTTATGAGATAATCACTTCTATTTTATATTCTAATTACACAGGAAGTAAGTGGGAAAACTACACCTGGCCAGAGTGTCTGGCCCTAGAGTGTTGCCTTTTGAAACAACCAGCCAATTACCTTTTCTAAAAATTCTTAAATTTCACGAGCTTTCAAAGAACAAAGGAACTAAACCTAAGGAAATTTGACTCGTTGTCACCATCTCCGATAGCTGATCCGGCACTTTGCCTATACTGTGCTCTCGGAAATAATGTCCTCTTCTGCTTTGAGCAACTGCCTTTATTTGTCATTCCTTCAAACAAACCTGCCTTGGAAACCGATACGATTTTCCTTCCAATCTGATGGCCAGACTGTGAATTGGCCCAGTCAAATGCTGAGTTTGTTTTTTCCCTGGTGCCAAGTACCCAATTATCACACAAGGCGGGAAATTGCAACTTGTTTAGTCTGCACAGCACAAAGAGGTGCGTTCTCGGGATTACATCACCAACTGAGAGCCCCCAATACATAGCATAGTGTTTATACACTTTTGGGAAGCCAAGGCACACGATCATTAACAGCAATAGGCAAGAAGAAATAAAATATTCACAACCCTGATGGAGGATGGTCCTCCCAGAAGGTGGTTCATTACTAAAATACCATGTTTTTCCCAAAATACAATCTACTCAGAAAGTAAGTCCTAGCTTGATTTTTACATGTGCGCCCAATATAAGCCCTACCCCCCAAAATAAGCCCTATTTAAGATCCCGCCCACTCCAAGGTCTTGTGGTCCGCCAGCAGCCTGCAGAGCTGGCCGCAGAGTCAGACAGTGAGGAGGCTGGGGAAGAACATGAGCCAGTCCTGGAGTCTGGGGAAGGCCCAGATGAGGTGCTCTGCGTCAGAGGCAGATATGGGGCCAGGGCCATCTGGGAGTGATGTGCGGACTCCGGAGCCTCCAGAGTCGAACAGCAGAGAGGCAGAGGAACAGGAGGAGCCTGTTCCTAGTGCGCACATGTGCAGAGCTTCCAGAACAGTTAAAACAAAAGGGACAACTCGGGAGTAAGGCTTGGAGATGATTGGCCCCTCCCGCAAGGTTTAAAAGGGGACCAAAGGCACTGTGGGCACTTTGCAGGAAAGCAATGTTGTTAATTCTGTTCCTAGTCAGTATCTCTGCTTGAATCTGGAATCTGTGTGGCTTTGCCAAGTAGGTCTTTGGCAGAGTGTCAAGGCAGATAAAGGTTGGTGATTATCCCGAAGGACCTAATTGAGACTCAGCTGTGAATGAACGTAATTCACAGCTGTTGCAATAAAAAAGGTACTTGGGACTACTCTTGTGTTTTAATGACTCAGGAAGCCTAGGTCACAACACAGGGTTCATGGGTAAAAATTAAGCTATGGCGGTGATATAGTGGCAGTCAGCCCTCAGACACCTCAGACCATTTCTTCTGCAGCTAGCAAGGCTGTCCTGAAGGCCTCTGTAGCCAATAACAGAGCTCTGGATCAATCTGCAGATTGCTAGCTTGATCCACCAGATGAAGACCCAGTTCTTTGCAGCTCACGGTGAGCAGTTGCTTGCTCTCCCAGCAACCTCTGGTGCTATGCAAATACAACCAGCGCCTCCTGATACATACTGCAAATTCCCCCTGGTTGATTGTCTCTGCACACAAGAGGCAGACTCCATACATGTTTTTTCCATCGCAGGTTTGGTATGACGTGACATCAAAATCTTATTTCACCACTTCTGGCTGCAACCACTGGAGATTCGGAGAGTTTCTGTATTGATTTCTGCTTGTTGGTGTTTTATGTCATCTACAATGTTATGAACAGCACAGAATAATAGAGTTGGAAGGGATTCTAATTTGTTACTACCGGTTCTGTGCGCGGGGCTTGGTGGTGGGGGTAATGTGACTGAGTGGGCATGGCCAATTTCTTTTTTTTTTTACTTTTAAAACCATTTTTTACATGTAAAACCATGCAAAAAAATGCTTTCAAAAGGCTCTGACGATCCCAGCTGAGACGCCTGATTGGCAGGCAACTCAGCTGGGATCGTCAGAGCTTGGAACCACAGAGCCACTTAAAAGAAAAAAAAGGCTCTGTTGATTGCGTGGCTCAGCTGGGCATGGGGGGCAGGGGCAGGGATTTTTGGTACCGGTTCTCTGAACTGCCTGCCGCCATCGCTACCTACTCGCCCAAGCCGGTCCGAACAGGGAGCATTTCACCCCTGCCTCAGAGGTCTTCTAGTCCAACCCCCTGCTTAAGCAGGAAACTCCATTTACCATTTCAGACCAATGGTTGTCCAATCTCTTCTTAATAACTTCCAGTGTTGGAGCATTCACAGCTTCTGGAGGCAGGTTGTTCCACTGATTCATTGTTCTCACTGTCAGTAAATTTCTCCTTAGTTCTAAGTTGCTTCTCTCCTTGATTAGTTTCCACCCGTTGCTTCTTCTCCTACTCTCAGGTGCTTTGAAGAACAGTTTGACTCCCTCTTCTTTGTGGCAGCCCCTCAGATATTGGAATACTGCTATCATGTCTCCCCTAGTCCTTCTTTTCATTAAACTAGACATACTCAGTTCCTGCAACCATTCTTCATATGTTTTAGCCTTCAATCCCCTAATCATCTTTGTTGCTCTTCTCTGCACTCTTTCTAGAGTCTCAATGTTGCAAAGTTTTGTTTTAGCAGGAAATGAGATTTAAAATGGATTGTTCTACTGTATAGGTTTATCTCTTTTTCTTTATTTTGACTCTGTCTTTTCCTTTTGTTGCTGTTTTATTTACAGGAGCCTGGAAAGCTCAGCAGACTAAGCATTGTAATTAAAACCCAGCTGTCTGCAATTACTGCTAGTTCGAATCTCCCCAGGCTCAAGGTTGACTCAGCCTTCCATCCTTTCTAAGGTAGGTAAATTGAGGACGCAGTTTGTGGGGGCAATAAGCTGACTTTGTATAAATATACAAAAGTATGAAGGCTATTGCTTAACGCATTGTAAGCCACCCTGAGTCTTCGGAGAAAGGCGGCATATAAATCAAATTTTAAAAAAATGGCTAAAAGTTGTACAAAATAAAATTGAATGTTTCCTTTTTTCCCCTGACTTTGGATAATATCCCTAACCATAAAAACGAATGAGCTGATTGGTAGCTATGGGTGCACTAAAAGAAAGGCAAGACATTAGAGTGATTACAAAATTATTTGATTTTTTAATATATAATAAAAACAGTAATTTTTCAATGAGGGAAATACATAAATCTAGATAGATGATCGGAAATAGCTACTGTGTAACTCTTATTTGGGACCCAACATACTAGGAAAATGTTTCAATGAAAAGGTCACTACTCAACCTGGAGGAAAATCTTATCTGGGTTTTGTTTTAAGGCAGGCTGATACCAAAGCTCACATTTGCACAACTGGAAATTGTCAGTTTTGGAAGACAATTTTGTTTTTGCTTCTAAACTGCCACATATTTTAGCTGGGGAAGTTGGGAGGGAGTTGTTGTTGGAGCGGTAGAAAGTTACTGTATTTTCCTGCGTATAAGACTACTTTCTAACACACAAAAATCTTCTCAAAAGTCGGGGGTCGTCTTATACGCCGGGTCTCATTCTCCTGTAACCAGGCAGACCAGCCCATAAGGCTCTGATGAGCCTTAAATGGCTCTGAGGAGGATTGTCTTATACGCCCAGTCGTCTTATACGCCGGAAAATACGGGTAGTCATAACAACATTCCGTATTCAAGGACTTTTGCCTGCTTCTGATGGAGACTGCCTGAAGATTGTATCCAGTGGAGTGTGAAGAGTTGATTGGATAATGGGATGAACTTGTGGGTGTGGGGCGGGGCTGTGAACTGTCAGCTGGGTGTGGAAAACCTGCAAGCTTTCAGATTCGGGTTTTCCCAGATGTGCCAACATGACATCTCTAATAAATTGGAACATTTGTGTGAATGGTGCACATGTCCTCCACGTGCGAATGGAGCTTTGCGTGGGAGCAGAGGGGGCTTGAGTGGAGGGCATGACGCTCCAAGCGAGCAAAGGGTTCTCGCGCATGAAGCTCCAAGCGAGCAAAGGGTTCTTCCGCATGAAGCTTCAAGCGAGAAAGGGTGCTCGCGCATGAAGCTCCAAGTGAGCAAAGGGTGCTCGCTCATGAAGCTTCAAGAGAACAAAGGGTGCTCGCTCATGAAGCTCCAAGCGAGCAAAGGGTGCTCGCTCATGAAGCTTCAAGCGAACAAAGGGTGCTCGCGCATGAAGCTCCAAGCGAGCAAAGGGTGCTCGCTCATGAAGCTTCAAGAGAACAAAGGGTGCTCGCTCATGAAGCTCCAAGCGAGCAAAGGGTGCTCGCTCATGAAGCTTCAAGCGAACAAAGGGTGCTCGCGCATGAAGCTCCAAGCGAGCAAAGGGTGCTCGCTCATGAAGCTTCAAGCGAACAAAGGGTGCTCGCGCATGAAGCTCCAAGCGAGCAAAGGGTGCTCGCTCATGAAGCTCCAAGCGAGCAAAGGGTGCTCGCGCATGACGCTCCAAGTGAGCAAAGGGTGCTCGCTCATGAAGCTTCAAGAGAACAAAGGGTGCTCGCGCATGAAGCTCCAAGCGAGCAAAGGGTGCTCGCTCATGAAGCTTCAAGAGAACAAAGGGTGCTCGCGCATGAAGCTCCAAGCGAGCAAAGGGTGCTCGCTCATGAAGCTTCAAGCGAACAAAGGGTGCTCGCTCATGAAGCTCCAAGCGAGCAAAGGGTTCTCGCGCATGAAGCTCCAAGCGAACAAAGGGTTCTTCCGCATGAAGCTTCAAGCGAGAAAGGGTGCTCGCGCATGACGCTCCAAGTGAGCAAAGGGTGCTCGCTCATGAAGCTTCAAGAGAACAAAGGGTGCTCGCGCATGAAGCTCCAAGCGAGCAAAGGGTGCTCGCTCATGAAGCTTCAAGAGAACAAAGGGTGCTCGCGCATGAAGCTCCAAGCGAGCAAAGGGTGCTCGCTCATGAAGCTTCAAGCGAACAAAGGGTGCTCGCTCATGAAGCTCCAAGCGAGCAAAGGGTGCTCGCTCATGAAGCTTCAAGAGAACAAAGGGTGCTCGCGCATGAAGCTCCAAGCGAGCAAAGGGTGCTCGCTCATGAAGCTTCAAGCGAACAAAGGGTGCTCGCGCATGAAGCTCCAAGTGAGCAAAGGGTGCTCGCTCATGAAGCTTCAAGAGAACAAAGGGTGCTCGCGCATGACGCTCCAAGTGAGCAAAGGGTGCTCGCTCATGAAGCTTCAAGCGAACAAAGGGTGCTCGCTCATGAAGCTCCAAGCGAGCAAAGGGTGCTCGCTCATGAAGCTTCAAGAGAACAAAGGGTGCTCGCGCATGAAGCTCCAAGCGAGCAAAGGGTGCTCGCTCATGAAGCTTCAAGCGAACAAAGGGTGCTCGCTCATGAAGCTCCAAGCGAGCAAAGGGTGCTCGCTCATGAAGCTTCAAGAGAACAAAGGGTGCTCGCGCATGAAGCTCCAAGCGAGCAAAGGGTACTCGCGCATGACACTCCAAGGGAACAAAGGGTGCTCGCTCATGAAGCTTCAAGAGAACAAAGAGTGCTCGCGCATGAAGCTCCAAGTGAGCAAAGGGTGCTCGCTCATGAAGCTTCAAGCGAACAAAGGGTGCTCGCGCATGACGCTCCAAGGGAACAAAGGGTGCTCGCTCATGAAGCTTCAAGAGAACAAAGGGTGCTCGCGCATGACGCTCCAAGTGAGCAAAGGGTGCTCGCTCATGAAGCTTCAAGAGAACAAAGGGTGCTCGCGCATGAAGCTCCAAGCGAGCAAAGGGTACTCGCGCATGACACTCCAAGGGAACAAAGGGTGCTCGCTCATGAAGCTTCAAGAGAACAAAGGGTGCTCGCGCATGACGCTCCAAGTGAGCAAAGGGTGCTCGCTCATGAAGCTTCAAGAGAACAAAGGGTGCTTAAACACAAAGCTCCACTCACATGAGTGGAGCTTCGTGCACAAGTGAAGGGTGCTTGCACTTGTGTCCAAAACTCGACTCACACAAATGGCAGGCGCTTGCACTTGTGTGCGAAGATCTACTTGTTCAAGCAGAGAGCGCTTGAGCAGAAAGTGCTTGAGCTCGCACGCAAAGCTCCTTTTGCACGAGAAGACACTGGCACGTGAAGCTCCATTCGTACGAGAGGAGCTTCATGCATGAGAAAAAGCACCCTCTTCTCACGCGAGCAGAGCTTTGTGTGTGCGTGCTTGCCCAATTTTCCCCTGGCCCAGTATTGAACAGGCCGCAGCCCTGGGGTTGGGGATCCTTGCACTAAAATGTCTTTTTAAAGGCAGCCACAAATCTCTCCTAGCTTTGCACAAAGCTGCTTTGGGAGCTGCTCCCAGATGTCTCCACATCTGTGTGCAGGTAGTGCAACTTCCATTTACAGAGAAAAAGGATGTTGCTGTGATGACCTGGGACAAGGCACGAAGGTCACCCAGCCAGCTGAGAGTTCAAACTCCCCTTTAATGCTCCAAATTTCCCCTCAAACACTCCCACGTTCTTGGCAAGTCCCAGGACAAAGCGCACACACATACTCGCACATGGCAGCCTCTAGCTGTGCCCAGTCCAGCAAAACAAAGGAACAAGGAAATGAGTCCACGAAACAAGGAACAAACAAGGAGTCCACAAAGTCAGGAAGAAAGCAATGAGTCCACAAGTAAGGAAGAAGCGAGCAATCTTGCAAACTCTAACTTTCTGTACCAGCGCATCAAACTCTAACCATTCAGCATTTGTTCCCGACAAATGCCCCTTCCCCACAGCGTCTCCTTAAATCTCAGTCCCCAGGTGTGCCTTGTGAGGAGGGGCGGGGAGCTCTCCTCCCAAGTCGTCAGTCGGCCTGCGCTGTTCTTGCCTCCTGTCCACTCTCCATGCTTGGGGATCAGGAGGAGGCGGTCTTTGCTCATCGTCTGAGCTCTGTCGCTCCTCACATCCACTGCTTGCTCTCTCTCAGTCATCCTGCCCCCGTTCCTCTCTGCTAACAAGCCGTCCCAATCCTGAGTGGCCCTGGGTTGTCTTGGCCTGCTCCTCCCCACATTCCTCAGAAGCCAATGAAGCTGCCTCCTTAATCTCCGTCAGCTCTAGCGCCAGCTCATCCTCCTCCGCAGATTCAGGCTCCGATGGGGGCATGACAGCTGCACAGTCTTCTAAGGCAGTATATATCAACCGTAGCAACTTTAAGATTTCTGGACATCAACTCTTTTTAGCAATGGCCACGCTGGCTGGGAATTGTCCAGACATCTTAAAGTTGCCATGGTTGAGAAAGAGGGGTTCGGAATTACATTTTCCTAGACATCTCGCTGCAATTCTGAAGGTTCCCTTCGATATGAGGTTTGTGATTTTCCTCTAAAACAAGATTCATCCCCTCGAGGCGCCAGCCCAGCGGCCTGTATCAAAATGTTCTTTTCAGACCTATGTGGGTTTTCTCGTGGGAGCTGAGGCCTGCCTTTTGGCTGAACCGCCTCTCGCAGAGAGCACACTTGTATGGTTTCTCTCCCGTGTGCAGCCTCATGTGGGTCATGAGATTCCCCTTCTGGTTGAAGCCCTTCCCGCACTCGGAGCAAACGAAGGGATTCTCGCCCGTGTGGATCCGCTCGTGGATGAGAAGCCGGGATCTCTCCGGAAAACTTTTCCCGCAGTGAATGCATTGGTAGGGTTTCTCTCCGCTGTGCAGCCTCTCGTGGATGGTCAAATAATGCTTCTGGTTGAAGCTCTTTCCACAGTCCAGGCATCGGTACGGTCTCTCTCCCGTGTGCGCTCGGAGATGCTCCCGTAAGACTGAACTGGATCCAAAGTTTCTTCCACAATAACAGCAGTTAATTGAAGACTCTCCGTTAGGGGTAATCAAATGCTCCTTGAAACTCGAAGCAGAGTTGAAACGTTGATCAGAAGGGGAGCATTTCATGCTTCCTGGACGCATGTAAACGCCCGACTGGGTTATAAGAGCCTGGTTTGACATCAAGCTGTTATCACCCTGTAAAGACAAATACGATTTCCCAGCTGTATCTGTACTTTGACGCGGGAAAAGATCCGAGCTTTGTCCAAAGTTCCCTCTGTGGTCCAATTTGATGTGCTGCACCTGGTCACCCAAGAATTTCTGCTGTTCTGGAGCACGGCCCGGATCATCAGTGAGGAAAATAGTCAGGTCCACCCCCTTCTCAGGACCCATTGCTGGCGCATTCCCCCTTTCGCTCAGACCTTCCAATGTTGCATCGTTCTTACAGTATTGGAAATCCTTGTTTGTTTCCAGAGACACATCCTTGGGATCCGTTTGTTCTTGTCCTTTGGGATGAATGGAGTTCGCCTCTTTCCCCCACATCTGCTCATCACCTGCAGAAAGAAAATGGAGATTCTTATCCAGGATCTAGAAGGCAAAATCACAAAACTGCATATTACTTATTTTGGCTACGTCAGGCAGAGGAATTTACCGGAGAAAGCAATAATGTTTGGAAGAGTTAGCGGTAAAAGGCAACCAGACTGTCAAAAGAACATGGTGACGGGATACCATCAACGCTTACACCAGCCAGAGCATAGAACAACTCAAAGCAGTGGGTATGCAGTGAGAGTCTGCCATGAACTCTGGGGAGGGTGGATGGGAAGGGGACTGCTTGGGGGGAAAGCGAAAGTAACTTCTGTATCTCACCGAGACAATGCTTCAAGGTCACCCAGTTGGGAGAAGAACACAGCTGCATACCAACCTATGCTTGAAGTGAACGTTCCTAAAACATCTTGCTTAAATCTGATTGGTCATGGAGGGGGTCAGCCATGGGAGGCAGTGCTGTTGTAACTTTGAACGGTCACTAAACAGTTGTAAGTCGAGGACTATCTGTACTTTTTAGACTTGCAAGATTCTGCTAACGTAGCCTTACAATAAAGTAGAGCCTGTTTTAAAAGCCACTATGTCCGTGATGGCGAACCAATGGTACGTGTGGCATATGGCATATCGGTGGGCACGTGAGCGTTGTCCAGTGTGCATGTGCGTGCCGGCCATCTGATTTTCAGGCTTTCCTGTCCCACCGGAAGTCGGGAAATGAGTCGTTTCCAGCCTCCAGAGGGCCTCCAGGGGGTGGGGAAGGCGGTTTTCGCCCTCCCCAGGTTCCTAGAATGCCTCTGGAGCTTGCGGAGGGTGAAAAACGGGTCTACCAGGTCCACCGTGCCATCACGTACGAAAAGTGGGGGGAGCACGGGGGTGGGGGTTACCACATGCATGCGCAGGGGTGGGGCTCATTGAATTATGGGTGTGGGCACACATGTGTGTGACACCCCCCCCCCGTGCTCTCCCCACTTTTGGCACGCGATGGCAAAAAGGTTAGCCATCACCGCACTATGTACTCTTCATCTAAAGCAGCTTGCATCTTTCAAAAATATCTTTGGATTTTTAAAAGTTTTGTTTGAAATGAGCCCCACTCCTTTACTTCAGAACCCTGAGGTACATTTTTAAAAACAGACCCAAGTCAACAGGCTTGGCAGTAGATCTTTTAAGAGTAAAGTTATCTTCAAAGCGCTCCATGGCTTAGGACCAGGGTATCTTCGGGACCGCCTTCTGCCACCAGTAGCCTCTCACCGACCAGTCCGTTCCCACAGAGAGGGGCTCCTCAGGGTGCCATCAGCCAAACAGTGTCGACTGGCGGCCCCCAGGGGGAGAGCCTTCTCTGTGGGGGCACCGGCCATCTGGAACGAGCTCCCCCGAGATAAGGACGATACAGGACCTACGTACCTTCCGCCGTGCTTTAAAAACATTCCTATTTCATCAGGCTGGTCTGGCTTAAACCTCCCTTTTATAATGGGTTTTTAAATGTTTTTATATGATTGGTTTTAGATTGGATTTTAAATTTTTCAGCCTAATCATTTAATTTATCTTAACTATTTTTAACTTTTGTATGTTTTGTATTTTATTTGGCTGTTCACCGCCCTGAGTCCCTTCGGGGAGTAGGGCGGTATATAAATTTGATTAAATAAATAAATAAATAAATAAATAAATAAATAAAGTTTAGCATCCCACTGCTGGCGTTTGATGAAGAAGAGTAGGGCGGTATATAAATTTGATTAAATAAATAAATAAATAAATAAATAAATAAATAAATAAATAAATAAATAAAGTTTAGCATCCCACTGCTGGCGTTTGATGAAGAAGACCCTAGTCCAAAATCCTTTGTCTCTTGGCTGCAACGGAAGAAAAGAAACTGGAATGGACTCTTCTAAGAAATAACAGAACCTTACACAGCCATGTTGCTTCCTTGCGCTCGCCTTCCTTGGTGTCTCTGCTGAGCTGGGCAGCCCAGCCATCCAGAGCTTGTCCTGTCTCAGAAGGTTCCACAGCCTTCTCTGTAGGTGGCACCTGAAAGAGCATCCAGGAGAGAATTAATTGAGAAGAGGGCCTGAACGCAGGGAGGAGGCTGATATCCAGAGATCAAGGAGCTTTTTCCATTTAGGATGAATGAAAAGAATAATCAGTCTAGGAATCACCAGTATCTACGGTAGTCCTGGACTTACGACCAGTCGCTTAGCAATCGTTTGAAGTTCCAATGGTCAACCTCCTCTGAAGCCACGTGACTAAACATTTATGGCCGTTTGCAGTGTCCCACTGTTAGTTGGCTGCGTTTTATGATAGTTCTGCTGAAAAGGGGTACATATTTCCAGTTTTGGGCAAATCTACATTGATAATGAATCATTGGTTCATGTAACGACTGCAGTGTTCACTTAGCAACCACTGCAAAAAAAGGTAATAAAATCATGTTAGACTTGTGAGCGCGATGCACAGGCGCCATATGGTCGTAAGTCAAGGACTACTCATGCAGAAAGGGTTTGGTCAAAATTGACAAGATGGCAGACCCCTGGATGTTGAAGTCTTAAAGTTGCCAAAGTTGATACAGGTAATCCTTAATTTATGAACCACAGCTGAGCCCAAATTTATGTTGCTAAGTGAGACATTTGTTCAGTGAGTTTTGGCTCATTTTATGATTTTTCTCGCCACCTTTGTTAAGTGAATCACTGCGGTTGTTAAATGAGTAACCCGGTTGTTAAGTGAATCTGATTTCCCCATTGACTTTTGCTTGTCAAAAGGTCGCAAAAGGAGAATCACATAATCCCAGGACACTGCAACCGTCATAAATGTGAGTCAAGCATCCGAATGCAAATCACGTGACCGTGGGGAAGCTGCAATGGTTGTAAGTGTGGAAAATGATCATCCGTCACTCTTTTCAGGGCCATGGTAACTTTGAATGGTTACTAAGCGAACTGTTGGAAGTCAAGGACCTCCTGTATAAAGAAAGAGACTTTGAACAGAGGGTTGCAACCCCTTTGCCTCTTTTAACATGGCCAACCCACCCACCCCTGCTTCAGGGTCCTTAAATCCTCCCACCTTCGGTTCCAATTTTGCGGCCTCTTTCCGCTTCAACAGGAAGTCCTCAGCCAAGGCCACCGCCTGGGTGCAGCTGCCAGGCTTACGTTTCCTGACCCAAATTTGCATGTCTACCGGGAGGATGCTGAGGAACTGCTCCAGGATTAGCAGTTCCAAAATCTCGTCTTTCGTGCGTCTTTCGACTTTCAGCCACCGGCAACCGAGCTCCCTCAGTTGCTCATAAATGCCTCTCGGCCCTTCCGTGTCCTGGTAGCGGAGCTGCCGGAAGTACTGGCGCTGTCTCTCCCTGGCAGCGGCCTCTTCTTCCAAGATGGCCGCCTTCACCTTCTCATAGTCTGCCCTCCCCTGAACGCGGAGGAGGCTGAAGGCTTGCTCGGCCTCTCCGCTCAGGGCTGGCCGGAGTAAGGTCACCCACTTATCCCGGGGCCATCGGCAAACAGTTGCGACTTGTTCAAAGGAGGTCAGGAAGGTTCTGGCATCGTCCCAGGGAGTGAGCCGATCAGACATCTGAGAAGTTCCCCACTCCAGGTCTGGTGCTTGCAGGGTCCTGAGGAACTCCTGCCACTGGTTCTCCCAGAGATCTTGCAAACCCTCAGTGGGCTCCTGCTTCACATGATGTGGTGGTGCCTCCATCAGAAAAACTTCAGAGCCACTCATCTGTGCAACCAATGGAGCTTTGGGAAAACCCTCCATTCTTTCCCAAGCACTAGGTCCTGTGGCCTCCTGCTCATCCATCGGCGGGAAAACAGGATGCTGTCCTCTTCTTCCAACCGTCTTGTCTTCTAGTCTCTCAACACTTCTTTTGAAGGTGGCACAGATCAGCTGGCTGGGGAATAACGGGAGGTTCTCTAATCAACCTGCATGGGGAAGAAGAGATGTTTTCAATCATGGAGTCTACAGAGTCCTTGCTTACCAACGGCTCATTTTATGACCAGTCCCTGCCATCACATGATCACAATTTGGGCACACAGCATGCATTTATGATAGTTACAATATTCTGTGGTCATGTGATCACTATTTGTAACCTTCCCAATTGGCTTCCGACAAGCCAGTGGGGAAGCCATAGGAAGTCGCTAGTCACCGTTATGTGTCCATCTGCTTAACGACTGCAGGTGATTCACTTAATGGCCACATTTGGAACTGACGTTGTAAGCTGAGTGCGTTCATGTGATGTTTCACTTTATGATAGCATTGCTTAGCAACGGAGTTGCCAGTCCAAATTGCAGGCGGTAAGCGATTTACTAATGGCAAAAAAGCAGGAACATAAATCATGAGTATTATTTCTCAAAGGCTCTGAACTCTTAGTTTGATAGTGAGGCAATGGTAAGGGTTTTTCTTTTCTTTTCTTTGACCAATAAGGCAGTGTTCGCTAGGTGCTAGGTGCCATCTCCTATTGCTCTGTGTGATGAAATAAATGTTTAATGTGATGAATGTGACAAAAAATTCTTACACATGACCTTTATATTGTGATTAATCTATGTTCAGATACCTTAAACATGTATTTGAGAAGACTACCGTGGACAGTCAGGCAAACAAACCGATGCAGCACAGAATTAATCCAGAGTTTTCCCTTAAGACACAAATAACTAAGGTTAAACTACTTTGGACACGTGAAGACTCTCGGTCTCTTGAGAAGACTCAGATGCTAAGAAAAGTGGAAGGAAAGAGAATAAGAGGACAGCTAACAGCAAGAGGGATGGACTTGATTAAAATGGTGATGAGGGCACTATTGGAAGACCTGAAAAAAATCTATTTATCTATCTATCACTCTATCTATCTAGGGATACTCTATTCCCGGAAAATAAGACCCTGTCTTATATTTTTCTAAACCCTGAAATAAGCACTTGGCTTTATTGCCATGTGCTCAAAAGCCCGATTGGGCTTATTATCAGGGGATGTCTTATTTTGGGGGGAACAGGGTAGATACAGTGATCATATGTCCTTTATTATAAAGGATGATTCATTATTTCAGAACGCTATCCCTTAGATTTAATTTTTCCCCCCTGGCTTCGCTCTTGAATTTTCCTCTGCAAAACAAACTTGTGAACACTTTTTTTTTTAAAAAAAAAAATCTTTTAGATTTGCCTCCTGTTCAGAATTGTCCTTTATTTCCCCCCCTCCCCCCCAAGAAAACACAGTCATTTAGGGATAGATCATGATGGTGAAAATCTACCTATGTGTTGCTAGACTTGATGGCACACATCAATCAAAAAAAATAATAATAAAATAAATCCAAATACTATTCTTAAAGTAACCCAAATCAAGAGATTGGCTACCAAGGGCAAATCAATACGTCTGTAAAATGAAAGGCAGTTGTGCTAACACGACCTCCGACCTAAAAGAACCTCCAGATCCAGCTGCAGACTACCATAAAGTTTCTGATGCAAAGAATGCATAACTTTCCTAGATCGCCTGCTCCCACTCCTCCCTGGAATGCTTCTTCCCGGTCCACCCCCAGCAGCCTTTTCTCTCCAGTCGCCTCTGCTTTTCTTTTATAGCCTCTCTTGGACTATTTCTTGTTCTCCTCGAGCCAAAACATCCCCCATTGCCAGCAACTCACTTCTCCCTGCAATGCAATGCAATGCCTCCGCCCTCTAAGCCGGAGGAGACGCTTCCACGGGCGCGGAGCGTCGCCCAAAGCTAAGAAGATTCAGCACTTGTATTCAAAAATGAGATTTCCCACCAGGAAGAGGTGGGGAGAAAGGGCACCGGAAGTGGCTTCACCCCTTCTTCTGACGAAACTTCCGGTACTTTTTCCCTCCTCCAAGCGATGGGAAAGCGAGGATGAGCTTCACCTTTGTCCACTCTAGGAGAGTTCAACTCGATGTATTTAACCCGTTTGGGGCGTCTCTGTGACAATACAGTAGTTGGTGCTTTTTTTAAAAAAAAAATCCTCCTTGCTCTGGGCCCAAATGAAACGGATCTCAAGTAATGAATGAAATCCAGGTTACTCCTCGATTTACAACAGCTCATTTAGTGACCGTTCAAAGTTACGACGGCAGACCCTGAAAAATGGGACTTAGGACCATCTTTCCCCGTTTTGCAACATCCCTAGGATCACGCGATCGAAATTCAGACACTTGGCACCTGGTTCATACTTACGACCGCTGCTGTGTCCCCAGGCGGTCATGTGATCCCCTTGTGCGACCTTCTCACAAGCAAAGTCGGTGGTGGGGAAGCCGGATTCACTGAACAACCGGCTGGCCGATGGATCAACTGCAGCGATTCACTTAGCGGCCGGGGCAAGTGAGGTCGTAAAATGGGACAAAACCCTCTTAACAAATGTTAACACTGAGCAACAGAAATGTTGGGCTCAATTATGTCGTAAACTGAGGACTATGGAAATTCCAAGTAGAGTTAAACTATTATGGAGCGAAAAGGGAGAAGGACATGCCTTTTTCTTCTCTTTATCCACTCCAGCCTAAAATCTCCCCTCCCTTCCTTAGCTTGACTTGGGCTCCTCTCCAGGATCAGCCCTGTGGCTTCTCCCCACGCCCATGGGGGAATCCCTAAGGAGCCAATTGTAAGAAGAGGGGGGGAATTCCCCTGGGAGAGCCTTTGGGGAAATCCCTTCCTCTCTAGGAATCATCTATGGTTCCTTAACCCTTGGAAGGCCAAGCAGCTGGTTTTTAGCTCTGAAGTGTCCTGGACGGCACAAAGTGTGGTATTGTAGAAAGAAATATCCTTCTGAGTTCTGCTCCAAGTGGGGAAAAAGACACTGGAAAAATGGAGACAGCTTGGAAAGGTGGTTTAATGGTGGACAGGATCACATGGCTTGAGTTCCTGAACAGAAAAAGGGCAGATAGAGGGAGTTTTCAGGCTCTCTCTGGCTTTGAACTACCTGGGGCCCAGAAAGAGTATCCTGATTGGTTGTCAGACTCCCAGGGGGTGGGGGTCTTAGCTAGCCTTGCTGGCTGATGTAATCTTCCCAGGTGCCATGTGGTGAGTTTCTGTCCTATATGGGTCCTATTGTGTTGCAGATGATGGTCCATTGACAAAGATTGAGTTTCTGCCTCTGGCCCATTCACAAGGGGTGGGGGCAGGAAGATGGGAGCTGCTTCATCTTTAAAACGTGTTTCTCCATTTCTCATCCAGGGAAACATAATATTCTGCCTTTTTAATATTTCCTAAAATATTTCATTCCTCACGGAAAGAGGTGGGTGCTAACTTCCTACAGTATGACGGTAGTTGTATAACCTTGCTTCATTTTGAACCATGGTGATGTAACTGCACAGCCAACATAGCTACATCTGCTTTGGGGAAGCGTAGATTGGTCTGTCTATGGGGCTCCTCAGTCATCCAGGTCATGGTTGCCGCAAAGGTGCTTTTCCAAAAGGCAGCTGGACTCTCTTGGTTTTTCCTCGAAGACGTTTCGCTTCTCGTCCAAGAAGCTTCTTCAGTTCTGAATGATCATTCTGAATCGTATTGAAGAAGCTTCTTGGACGAGAAGCGAAACGTCTTCAGGCAAAACTAAGGAAGTCCAGTTGCCTTGTGAAAAATCACTTTGGGACATAATTGCAGGCTTGAGTCCCTCACTGTATTGAAGAGAATTAGGGTGGGATGGAGAAGAGCAGCAAGAAGGATTGACCAGCCAGAAGTACATTAACTCAGTTCCTCGAAGTACCACAACCACCCACAATTTTGACTTTGCTCACTACGATCCAGAGAGGAGTTTCAAAAGTTGCAGACTTCAGTGTAAAATTTTTACTTTTGTCAGACCTGCCTCAGCTTGAACCTCTAAGTAAGAACGAGCCTTAACTCCACTTGTTGAGAAAGGTAGAGTTTACTAGAAGTCAAGGGCATTACTGTAATTCAGTTGACTTCTAGTAAACTCTACCTTTTTCAACAAATGGAATTAAGGCTCGTTCTTACTTACTTATTTTTTTAAAAAACAAGTTTTATTGGTTTTTTTTCTCCTCTCCCACATTCACCTACATCTTTTTTTTTTTTTGAACAGTGTTGGCCGTTTCTTATACAATTAATCAAATTCAAATACATTTTATTCAATTACTATTCTTGCCAAAATCGTCTCCCCCCCCCCCCTTTTTAAAAACATCTCAATATTTCTTCAAGAGCCTTGGTGGCACAGCAGATTAAAGTGGTGTTAAGTGACACCAGCTGCCTGCAATTGCTGCGAGTTCGAATCTCACCAGGCTCAAGGTTGATTCAGCCTTCCATCGTTCCGAGGTAGGTAAAATGAGGACCTGGATTGTGGGGGCAATAAGCTGACTGTATAAAAAAGAACACCGCTTTGGGGGGGGGGGCAAAAGCCCTTAAGCAGGTATATACAAAAAGTAAGGCTACTGCTTAACGCATTGTAAGCCACCCTGAGTCTCTGAAGGACGGCATATAAATTGAATCAATCAATCAATCAATTTCTATATTTGCATACATAAACACCATCTTCATTTGTCCCTAAATTCTAACTTTACTGTTTATTCATATTTATTCTCTTTTCATTCTTTATCTTAATATATTTATATTTGTTTGTTTGGCATTGCCTTTCTTCCACTTCATCTTTTTTATTGTACAGCAATCTTTCTCCTCAAACCTACCCTCTCCCTTTTCCCTATCCCTTCCTACTTTCTTTCCCCATCCTCTTCTTCTCCTCTACTTCCCCTTCCCTTCTTCTTCTCCTCCTCTCTTCCCCCGTCTTATCTTCTCTCCTACTCTAATTTCCCTTCCCTTCCTTCCTCTCTACTCTTCCGTCCCTCTCTCTCCTTCTTCCTCCCTTCCACCTCTCTTCTCCTCCTTCATCTCTCTCTCTATTGCTGTATTCATTTTCAATTTAATATTTTCCACTATGGAGTCCAGGCGGCCCCAACGGATCCTTCTCAATTAGAGGTTCAAGCTGAGGCAGGTCTGACAACTTTCTTTTGCAAGGCTTAGGGAAAATATCCCACGTATGGATTTTTTACCTTCAAATTTATTTATTTATTTATTTATTTATTTATTTATTTATTATTTATTTATTTATTTATTTATTTAAATTTATATACCGCCCTTCTCCCCGGGAGGGGGACTCAGGGCGGTGAACAACCAAATTAAAACACATATAATACAAATATTAAAAGAATTCAAAATTAGATTAAATTGATTGGCGTTCCAAAATAAAAGTCTCAAAAATGTCTCCATCAGCCAGCATTCAGCTATTTTTTTTCTCCAAATCCCTTCTTGGATATTTATTTTCTTGGAATCACGTAAAAGGAAAAAAAATCTCAAACATATTTATTATTTAAAATGACAGATGTTCTCCTTCATTCTTTTGGGGAACATCAGGATGGTCTACAACCAACTGTATCACATACAAATACAATAGCAAAGAGCACCATACAAATATATATGTGTGTGTGTGTGTGTGTGTGTGTGTGTGTTAAAACAAGTGACAATTAAATTGACCTTTGATTAAAACTTTTGCTGCATGTCAGAAAGATAAGGAGATGACCAAAAAAGTTCTAAAGAATAGAAGTGAGAGGGAAAGTAATGAAAGATTATGAATGCGGTAAAGAAAAAAAAATGCAATTCTAATGAAAATACCATAAACTACAGTAGTACATGTCAACTATTGTCAAAGTTGTAGATGTGTATACTTGTGTTTACGTGCATATGTGCTTCATATTTACACTGTCTTTCCTTAATTGAAATGTCAATTTTTCTAAAAAATGATTGTAAACATTTTTCAACAGTTTAAATCAGATTTCCAATGAAGGACAATTTGACAGAGATAAATCTGTTCTTTTCCACATTCTTCTAAAGATACACACTGAGGTACTGAGGAATTTGTGCATTACACACACACCCTAAAAAGATCTACTATGTACATTGTCTCAATTCTTCACTTTATGTATTCATAATAGTTTAATTTAAAAAAAACCTGATTGCTTTGTAGATTTCTATAGCAACTTTTTTCAAACGCCTTCCTCCTTTAAAGTTCACTTTCCTGAGGAGAAAAAGTCAGAATATTTTAGTTTTCAGTTTTAAGATGGGTGGACTTCAACTCCCAGAATTCCCCAGACGGCTAGGGAATTCTGAGTTGAAGTCCACACATCTTTGAAGTTGCCGAGGTTAAAAAAGAGGTTTAGGAAGTAGACAAATGAGAATATCACAGGGACGTGGAAAAAATGAAAAGTGAGATCTTTTTCTGGACTTCAAGATAACAGGGTATTTTTAGTCTACATTGAAACTATAGAATCTGCTAACCAAAGCTGTTAATTATCCTTACATGAATGGCAGTTTGTAAAAATGTGGACAAATGAATGAACAACAAGACAATAAAAATTAACAACACCAACATGCAATAAAAATCAACGCTGATATGAGAGATTACCAATTGCTGTGGGATTTTTCCCATGGTTGCATGCTTCCTCCTAACTTTTGCCTGAGAATCAAACTTTAATCTGAACAAATTCCAAACAAATAATTTATATGGGTTTCTCCCCCTTGTAAATTGATTGATGAGCGATTTTTTTTCCTACCAACTTTTATTGACACTCGCCTGTCATTTATAATATCTCTACCTTGTGTGCAGTTTTTTGATGTCTGGTCAGGTTTTTCTTATGACTAAAACTTTTCCCACATTCTAAGCAGGTGTATTTTTCCCCTGTGTGAATGCTCTGATGCTGGAAAAGGTTGGTACGCTGGCTGAAACTCTTTCCGCACTCCGAGCATTTATATGGTTTCTCTCCGGTGTGGATTCTTTGATGTTTGGTGAGGTCTATTTTCTGACTGAAACACTTCCCACATTCTGAGCACCTGTACGGTTTCTCCCCGGTGTGGATTCGGTGGTGCCTCGAGAGGTTTTTCTTATGATTAAAGCTTTTGCCGCATTCCGAACACTTGTACGGTTTCTCCCCGGTGTGGATCCTTTCGTGACAATTGAGGATGAGCTTGTGACCAAAGCTTTTCCCACAGACCAAGCAAGCGCACTCTTTCCCACCTTCATGGAGGAGTTGGTGATTTCGGAGCCCCGTGCTCCGACTAAAAGTTTTCCTGCACTGCAGACACTGGTGCATTTTCGGCTTTTTGAAGATGCGTTGGTGCGCAGTGAGATACGTTGGATTGTCACATTCCAAATAGGGGAACATTTTCTCTTCTGAATGAGTCCTGTAATGCTTCACAAGTAGAATTTTCTGAGTGAAGCTCTTTCCGCATTCTAAACATTTATATGGCTTCCCCTCCGTGTGGGTTCCTTCGTGGTAAGTCAGTGCAGTCCGGTAACTGAAGCTCTTTCCACATGCCAAACATGCGTATGGCTTCTCCCCCGTGTGAATTCTTTGGTGAGTGGTGAGATTCGTCTTCTGACCAAACATCTTCCCGCATTCTAAGCACTTATAAGGCTTCTCGCCCGTGTGTGTCCTCTGATGTTTCGTCAGGCCCGTATTCTGGCTAAAACACTTGCCGCACTCCCGACATTGATAGGGTTTCTCTCCGGTGTGAATTCTCCGATGAGAAATGAGATTGATTTTGTGACTAAAAGTCTTCCCGCATTCCGAGCACTGGTAGGGTTTCTCCCCGGTGTGAATTCTCTGATGGGACGTGAGATTTATCTTCTTCCCAAAGCTCCTGCCGCACTCTAAGCATGCGTACGGTTTCTCGCCAGTGTGAATTCGTTTGTGCTTCGTGAGGCTGGAACTCTGGCTGAAGCGCCTTCCGCACTCGAGGCATACGTAGGGTTTCTCGCCCGTGTGAATTCGTTTGTGCTTGATGAGGCTGGAACTCTGGCTGAAGCATTTTTCGCACTCCAGGCATTTGTAGGGTTTTTCCCCTGTGTGAATTCTTTGATGAGAGGTAAGATTGATTTTATAACCAAAACTTTTTCCGCACTCCAAACACATGTATGGTTTTGTCCCCGTCGGGTTTTCTTTCATTTTATATCGGTCACGTCCTGGAACAAAGAGAAGAAATTTAGAGATTGATTGGATGACCTATTGAGAAGAGATTGAGAAATTTACTGAGCCATTTTACTTATTAGAGTTTTATTCCATCTTTATTACCTTATAAATAACTCAAGGCAGCAAACATACCTAATACTCCTTCCTTCTCCTATTTTCCCCATCACAACAACCCTGGGAGGTGAGTTGGGCTCATTCTTTCTCCTATTTTCCCCATCACAACAATCCTGTGAGGTGAGTTAGGCTCATTCTTTCTCCTATTTCCCCCATCACAACAACCGTGTGAGGTGAGTTGGGCTCATTCTTTCTCCTATTTCCCCCATCACAACAACCGTGTGAGGTGAGTTGGGCTCATTCTTTCTCCTATTTCCCCCATCATAACAATCCTGTGAGGTGAGTTGGGCTCATTCTTTCTCTTATTTTCCCCATCACAATAACCCTGTGAGGTGAGTTGGGCTCATTCTTTCTCCTATTTCCCCCATCACAACAACCGTGTGAGGTGAGTTGAGTTGAGTTGAGTGACTGGCCCAAAGTCATCCAGATGGCTTTCATAGGTAAAGTGGGACTAGAACTCACAGTCTCCAGGTTTCCAAGCCAACACTTTCCATCACTACATCAAACTGACTTTAATTACACATGGCTTTATGTAGGGTTGTCAATGACGTTTGGCCTGGAAACTTCCACTTGATACAGGATGAGGCAACTGGGAACTGAGCAGACCTGTGAGAATACACATATATTACACAAATGCCTGGCTGAGGAATCCTGGGAATTGAAGTCTACTATTTGATCTGATATAATGCACCCTATCTATATACATCTGTTGCCTTACAGGAACTGGTCCTAAAATGCTAACTTTATGATTATCCATCAATGAAGGAAAGAGGGAACCTTACTGAGAGAAGTCACAATTTCAAAATTCTCTTCCATGATTTGCTTATAGAGAGCTTTCTGGTCTGGATCCAACAGAACCCATTCTTCCTCTGTGAAATAAACAGCCAGCTCTTCAATAGTGGCCAGATCCTGATTGGAAAAGAAAAAATAAGCACCATCATAATGCATATAATCACACTAAATGTGCTATTTCTTCTTACTGCGTAAATAATAAATAGCCAATGGCAGAATATATATATAGAATATATAGAATTCTTTATTAGCTAAGTGTGATTGGACACACAAGGAATTTGTCTCCTGTGCATAAGCTCTCACTGTACATACAAGCAATAAGTGATAAATCATCGTAAAAATACATTTATCATAAATCATAGGATACAACACTTTTTAAAAAAAATTTGATTTATATGCCGCCCTTCTCCGGAGACTCAGGGCGGCTTACAATGCATTAAGCAATAGCCTTCATACTTTTGTATATATTTATACAAAGTCAGCTTATTGCCCCCACAAACTGGGTCCTCAATTTACCCACCTTAGAAAGGATGGAAGGCTGAGTCGACCTTGAGCCTGGCTAGGATTGAACTCACAGAATTACAGGCAGCTGGATGTTAATTGCTGCCTTTAGTAGGAGGCATTAGCCCCCTACGCTACTCAGGCTCCTAGTGATAGTTATAGAATATTAAATAAGCAATCAACATAGATCATACTACGATACTAAATAAAACAATATCAATCGTAAGATACAAGCACCAAAGTTATAGTCATAAGAAGATAAGGAGATAGGTAATAGGAAAGGTGAGAAGAAGAATACAGCCTTACTAGATAGTTTGACCGTGTTGTGGGAATTAGTTGTTTAGCAGGGTGATGGCATGGGGGAAAAAAACTGTCCTTGTGTCTAATTGTTTTGTTGTGCAATACCCTATAGCAGTGATGGTGAACCTTTTTGGCACTGAGTGCCAAGAGCGCTGGAAACCTGAAAACCAGCTGGCTGCCCCATGATGCCTGCTTTTTGGCCGTTTTTTTGGCCGTTTTCAAGCCATTTTTGGCCTCAAAACTGCCTGAAAAATGGCCTGAAAATCACCGAAAAATGGCCTGAAAACGGCCTGAAAACGGCTAGAAAAACAGCCTGAAAACAGCCAGAAAAACAGCCTGTTTTTTGGCCATTCATTTTCAGGCCATTTTCTGGCGCTCCGGTGCCCACAAAGACCAGCTGGCCAGTGTGCATGTGTGGGCCAGAAACCAAAAGAGCAGCTGGCAATGGCGCACATGCCCACAGGGAGGGCTCTGCGTGCCACCTCAGGGCCCTATAGCGCCATTTTGAGGGTAGAAGTTGAAACAGTTTATGTCCAGGATGCAATGTAGAGGAAGTTTTCCACTTACAATCATTCTCCCCAACTGGCTTCCGAGAATCAAAGTCAATGGGGGAAAGCTAGATTCACTGAATGACCACGTGCTTCATTTAACAACTGCAGTGATTTGTTTAACGACCGTGACCAAAAAAAAGGTGGTAAACTGGGCACCTTTTGAGTTTGAATCGTCTAAATAAATAATAGAAACAAACAAACAAACAAGTAAACAAATAAAATCCTTCCTTCTACCTGATCTGGGTCAACCACAGTTTCTATTCCACCGCAGAGAAAAACAGAGGGCTCTATACTCTTTGCCAGCATCAATTCGTCCCCTACAAAGAGACAAGATGGTGGAAAGGCTGAAGCATTTGCTCGTCTCAGAAATGCGAAGTTATGGCGCTAAGCGTCCTTACAGAGAAGTAAGTCTCTTGGGTACACTAGGGTTTATTTCTAAGTAAACAATAAATAAATATTTCAAATCCCCGTAGGTATCACAAGAACACTTATCATTTATTTAAACATTAGAAAAACCTCTAAAGATACCCAAAGGTGCTTTTTCAAAACGCAACTGCTTTTCCTTGAAGACATTTCGCTTCTCATCCAAGAAGCTTCTTCATTTCTGACTGGATGGTGGGGAATGGCTGCCTCCTGAAATTCGTTTGATCCCGGACCTCCGCGCTTTCCGAAAGGCCCTTAAGACTTATTTATTCCAACAAGCTGGCCTTGCTTGATTGATTTTAATGGGGTTTTAAAATTTTTGGTATTATTAATCTCTGGGGTTTTAAATTGGGTATTTTAACGGGGTTTGAGACTTTTATTTTGGAACGCCAATCGATTTAATTTAATTTTAAATCCTTTTAATATTTGTATTATATGTGTTTTAATTTGGTTGTTCACCGCCCTGAGTCCCCCTCCCGGGGAGAAGGGCGGTATATAAATTGAAATAAATAAATAAATAAATGGAAGGATTTATACTCCTTGCAGACAGCTGGTCCATCCCCCACCATCCAGTCAGAGCTGAAGAAGCTTCTTGGATGAGAAGCGAAACGTCTTCAAAGAAAAACCAGAAAGTCCAGTTGCCTCTTGAAAAAAAGCACCTCTGGGACAACCATGACCTGGGATGACTTGAGAATCCCATAGACACTCTAAAGATACCGGTCTTAAAAGAGTTAAAAATTAAAACGGTGTTGAAAAGATGTTGGAACCCCGGGTTTTTTTTCCTCCCAAGTCCCCTTCCCTTCAAATCAATTAATTTGATAACAATATTCATCATCTTTAACATAAGAAGGGACGTGGTGGCTCAGTGGCTAAGATGCTGAACTTGTCGATCAAAAGGTCGGCAGTCCAGCGGTTTGAGTCCCTAGTGCCGCGTAACAGGGTGAGCTCCCGTTACTTGTCCCAGCTTCTGCCAACCTAGGAGTTCGAAAGCACGTCGAAAAATAGGGACCACCTTTGGTGGGAAGGGAACAGCGTTCTGTGCGCCTTTGGCGTTGAGTCATGGCGGCCACATGACCATGGAGACGTCTTTGGACAGCGCTGGCTCTTCGGCTTTGAAACGGAGATGAGCACTGCCCCCTAGAGTCGGGAACGAATAGCACATATGTGCGAGGGGAACCTTTACCTTAAGATAAGAGCATTTGAGAATAAGGTAAAACAAGCTTGTTTTTCTAACCCGAAGATCCAGGGAACAAAAAGAGTAGACCAGCATTTCTGGTATGGGCCGGGAAGACCTTGTTGAAATACACAACACTGTCACAAATTCTTACCTCGCAATGTGATTCCTCTGGCATCTTCTTGCAGGTTCCCTGTTTGCAAAGGATTTCCTACTACAGTGTCCAGCAGAACCTCCTCTGTTGCAGGGAAATAGTAATCCATTTTTATAAAGAAGTGATTTATCTGAAATGGCAACAAAGTTCAACGACTTAGAAATGGGAGCTGTCGAGCAAAGGACTACAAAGCACAAGCCGACAAAAAGAGAATGGCCCCTTGCCGTCCATTACAGATAGGGGATATGGTATATCTATCAACCAAGTATTTTAAATTGAAAGTACCCTGTCGTAAACTAGAGCCTAAATACCTAGGGCCCTTCCCGATTACTAAGCTCATAAATCCCGTAACAGTAGCGCTCAAGCTGCCGCCATTACTGGGGAAAGTCCACCCCGTATTTCATATAAGTCTCCTGAAGCTCATTCCCCCTGGCCCAGACCTGCATACCCGTCCTGGCCCAACCACAGAAGACCATTATGAAGTGGAGGAAATCTTAGACTCCAAAATGAAAGTGGGTAAAGTGTGGTACTTGATTCGGTGGAAGGGGTATTCACATGAGGAGGCATCCTGGGTGTCCGCCCCAAACGTAAACGCTAAACGACTAGTCAAACAGTTTCATAAGACGCATCCCCAGAAGCCGCGATAGGCTACTAATCTTGTGGTTTTCCCTTACAGAAGGACTCGTGGTGAAGGAGGAGCCGCCTGTCGAGCCAAGCGACACGCTCGACAACGTTACCTGCACGGGGCGGGGGGTGCACTGGTGATGGAAGCACTAAGGAATAGGCGGCCGTGTGCGGGGTGGGGAAGGCGGGGCGACGGTGTTAGGGCTTCAACACACCGACTGCTGTATTCGCTGACATCCTCGCTGCAGAGATGCTGACACGATGAGAGACTGGGAAAACGCTGAGACGCCGAGCCCAGGATCCAGAAAGACGAGGGAGGGTGTGGCTTTAAATACAGGGCGGGGCGGCACAGTAACGAGCTATTTACTATAAAACAGCTGCACGCCTATGGAATGTAGCGCTAATTTCACATCGTTTAACGAGTGCAGCACGTTCCTGGAGCCAGCCGGAGAATAAACCAGCGTAGCACCGACCTGTGCGCGCGTGTTTCTTGGTGTTGCCGTGCTTAGCCTAGGACTGCTGAGAGGAGCAGGATTGGAAAAAAGAACGAGACAGGCAAATACAGGGAATCCTCCTACTTAACAACCATTCTTTTAATAACTCTTCAAAGTTACAACCAGGGGTGGGTTCTAAATTTTTTTACTACCAGTTCTGTGGGCGTGGCTTATTTTGGCGTGGCTTATTTTGTGGGTGTGGCTTGATGGTCATGTGACAATTATTTAGGATTTAGCAGAGGTATTGGTCTACCAGGCTGTACCGATCTACCCATTTATTTTTGCAGGCACTGGTCTACTCATGTATTTTTGCAGGCACTGGTCTACTCATTTCTTTTCTTTTAACACTGATCAGCTGTAGGGCGGCCCTTAGAAGCCCCGTGGCAAGAGTTTAAAGAGTTTTTTTCTCTCTAGCCATCAACTGGGACTCAGGAGGCAGCAACAGATTGGGGGTGAGGCCAAATAAAAGGTAAGAATAACGCGGGGTGTGGGTGGGGGAGGCGGGGAGGGCAGAACCGGTTCAGTGACATCATATCGTCACACTACTGGCTCGGCGGAACCAGGAGGAACTGCGAGGAATCCATCACTGGTTACAGCGGCACTGAAAAAAAGTGACTTATGACAGTTTCTCATACTCATGATCATTGTAGCATCCATATGATCACGTAATCAAAATTCAGACACTTGGTAACTGACTCAAAGTTATGATGGTTGCAGTGTCCCGGGATCATGTGATCCACGTTTACGACCTTCCGACAAGCAAAGACACGGTGTCAGACCTGGAAGCCATCTTTTCACCTTTGAGCCTTCAGGCCTGCCACAAATTCTACTGTGGGAAAATGGGAGGGGGATTGTATGGAGTGAAGAGGCTATGTAGTCAAAATAACATTCTTTCTAGAAAGTCAAGGCCGTTGTGCCCTGCAGCTGTGCTGAGAAGAATGAGGAAGTGTCAGATATTGCCTGTATGTGATGCACCAGAGACTAGAAGGGTTTAAGTCTTTACAGACATCACATGTGACTATATCAGCCAATGAATTCTCTTATTGGACTCTTACCCAGAGATCCCTTGGATATCTTCACCTCTCTCTCTCTCATCTATCAGCAAGACAACAAGTGAAGTTCTCTATCCTCTCAACTTCTGTGTCATACAGTTTGGGTAAATGCAACAGGACATCCTGTTCATGCATGTATATATTTTGTAAATATTAAAACAACCTTTTTTGAACCTGAAGCTGTATTGACCAAATAACTTCTCATAGAACTGAATGAGCACGACCATCAATATATACATCTGACAAATGGTAGCAGAGGATGGTTATCTTCTGTTCCGGAGGGTACCTGATTGGTTCTTATGGTGGACATATGGGTGAAGGGCAAGGACTTGAACTTTCTTTTGGGTGAGGAAAACCCGGAAGCTCTCAGATTCGAGTTTTCCCAGATGTGCCAATATGACATCTCTAATAAAAAATCAGCTTTGAGGAACCTCAAGCCTTGAGAGTTTGATTTAGTTGGAGTTGCTACTTGGAACCCTGACACAAGATTCACTTCACAACCGTGTTATAACTGAACAATTGCACTGATTCATTTAACAACTGTGGCAAGGAAGGTTGACAAATTGGGCAAAAACTCGCTTTACAACCGAGCTCACTTAATAACTGTCTCACTTAGCAACAGAAATGTTGGGCTCAAAAACTGTAGTCATAAGCCAAGGACTCCCTGTAGTTTTGGGCTTCCCTCTACAGGATGATACGTGGCCCTTTGAAGCCGTCATGGGGCTGGGCTCTTACCTGCTGCTGCTCCTCCAGCTTCTTCTGCTCCATCTGACCCAGGAGGAAGCCTTCAGCCAGGGCCACTGCTTGGGAGCTGTTCTCTGCTCCGCATTCCCTCACCCAGCTGGACACCTCCACCGGCAGGATGGCCAGCAGTTGCTCCAGGATCACCAGATCTAGCATCTGGCTCTTGGTGTGTCTCTCCGGTTGAAGCCACTGACGGGAAAGATGGTGGAGACGACTGCAAATCTCTCTGGGACCTTCCGCCTCCCGGTAGCAGAAGTCCCTGAAACGCTGGCGATGAACCTCTGAGTCCTTCTCCAAAATCTCCCGCACTATTTTTTTCCAACATTCTTCACTGCTCTCGGACAGGGTGGGATTGCGGCCTCCTTTTCCTTCAAAATCAGCTGAGCCTTGTTCCTCCATCTCGTTTTTTTATGCCCCAGGAGAACCTCTAGCAAGCCCGAAGGAACTCTATTTCTTCCCAATTTGGCCTTAACAGGAGTGTAGTGTTAAGGCAGAAAGAAGTCTGCAGACTGACAAGCAACACGCCAAGACTTTTATCTTTGAATAAAAGATAAACTGAAAGGCTTGGGTGCCAAGCCAAAGATGGAAACAGGAGACCCTAAAGCACAGTTCTTTCTAGGAAGTGCATTTGTGTTCAACAACACAATTAACGTCTGTTGTCTGTTCAGGATGTGCCCAAACCACTTTCTCTGCCTGCCATCTCCCTTTGCCTAACCGTAGAGCTTTTTCACTCTCTACCCATCCGGCTTTCTGTTCATCCGTCCATTCTGGAAAGAAACGAGGCAGCTGCTTCAAGAAATCCAAAAAAATATTCTTGCAGACTCACATTAGCAGAATGGAAAAGGAGCAACAACTACGAAGAGCACCCATTTTTATTTATTCGTAATGCTGGAAGCTCACCCCAATTCTCACAAGCTCTCAATGAGCCCCCCCCTCCAAACCCAAAGTGTCAAACCTGCAAGGACAGTCGGTCAGGTGAATAATTATGCTGAAAGAACTGAAAATCTCTTAAAACTACAAAAGGGCTTATTGCTTTCACCATCATTAGAGTTTGAATGGATCTTGGGGGGACTTCTCGTCTTTCTCTCTCTCTCTCTCTGTTTCTCTCTCTCTCTCTCTCTTTCTCTGTGTGTCTCTGTGTATCTCTCTCTCTGTCTCTGTGTCTGTGTCTGTCTGTCTCTCTCTCTCTCTCTGAGTCTCTCTCTCTCTGACTCTGTGTGTGTGTGTGTGTGTGTGTGTGTGTGTGTAAACACAAGAGGTCAGTCAGTGGCCGTTCCAGAAAACAGGAGAATTATTTGATTGTCTTCACTCTGTTTAATCATCATCATCATTATAGTTGGAAGGGACCCCGGAGGTCTTCTAGTCCAACCCCCTCTCAAGCAGGAGACACTACACTATACCATTACCCAGCCCCACAAAAGAACAAAAAGACTCCAGCACCTCTTCACCAGCAATCAGCACCCAGACCAGCATAGATTAATTCCAAGGTTAACTTCAGATCAACTATCAAGTCAGCAATACCCAATCAAGAAACTGCCAAAGAGCCAACAGCAAAGGACCCAACCAAAGAACCTCTAAGATCACCCCCACCAACACAGGCAGGGCAAGCCACCGGCATATAAACTGAGAGCAAACTCCATTCCCTCCTAGCACTGATGATGTTACCCAGTTGGGTAATAAAATCTCTGCAAGAAATCAAGCAAGCTCAGAGAGCACCGAGGACCGCCCCCCCCCCTCATGTCAAACCCTGAGCTACAAATATTCTCCTTTATTAGTAACACTGTACCATTCCAGGCAAATTGTTCAATCAATCAATCAATCAATCAGAATAGAGTCTCCTGCTCAAGCAGGAGACCCTATACCATTTCAGATAGGTGGCTGTTCCAGACTTTTTTTAAAAAACAGCTCTCCAGGGATGAAATTGGTTGTCCAATCTCTTCTTGAAAACCTCCAGTGTTGGAGCAACCACAATGTCTGGTGGCAAGCTGTTCCACTGGTTAATTGTCTTCACAGTTAGGAAGTTTCTCCTTAATCCCAGGTTGCTTCTCTCTTGGATCAGTTTCCATCCATGGCTCCTTCTCCTGCTTTCTGGCATCTCTCCCTAAACATCAGCCCTGCCTCTCGCAGCGCTGCTCCCCTGCAGCTCCCTCCATTGCAAAGGGACACGGCAAGGATGGGAGGTCATCTAGTCCCCAAAAGAGAAATACACCCCCCCCCCCTTACAGGCAGATTCAGGGAGAGAAAAGCCCCTTTGACTGGCAACAGGCCAGCAATTGAATCCTGTAGGAATCCTGTTTCACACTTTTCCTCCACCGACTTCCGTCCTCTCTAGGCAGTGTCTCGTCTGCCTTTAACCCTTTGGAGGGCGGAGCCTCCTCTGCAAACAGAGCGAGGGGGAGAATCGTCCCTTGCACTTTCTTTCAATAAGGCTGGTCCTCGAGTTACGACCACACTGGAGCCTGCCCCCCCAAATTTTATGTTGCTAGATGAAACATACATTTGTCTTGTGGAGAAGCATACATTTATGTTGCCAAGTAAAACGGCGTTGATGTTGTTAAAGTGAGCTTGTCCCGTTTTACGACTTTTCCTGCCACGGCTGTTAAGTGAATCGCAGCATTTGTTAAGTTAGTACCAGAGTGGTGAAGCGACTCTGGCTTAGTCCCCGTTGACTTTGCTTGTGGGAAGGTCGCAAAAGGGGATCACGCCAGGGGTGAAATGTAAAAAGTGTTACTACCGGTTCTGTGGGCGTGGCTTGGTGGCGGGGTATGTGACTGGTTGGGTGTGGCCCTTTTTCTTTTTTTTTAACTTTTCAAAGCATTTTTTCTAATGTTTTGAAAAGCCTCTGCCGATCAGGCAACTCAGCTGGGATCGTCAGAGAGGCTTTTTAAAAAATGTCTCTCTGCTGATCAGGCAACTCAGCTGGGATCGTCAGAGACTTTTCAAAGCATTTTTAAAATCACCTCAAAATCAAATCAAATCAAAAATCAAAATTGATCAAAAACATTTTTAAAATCGCCAAGAGTTTGCAGAAAAAAATGCTTTGAAAAGCCTTGGATGATCCCAGCTAAGCTGCGCAATCATCAGAGGCTTTTTTTTTTACTTTTAAAAGCATTTTTTCGTCAGAAGAGGTTGTAGAAAAAATGCTTTTAAAAGTAAAAGAAACAGCCTCTGATGATCATGCAATTCAGCTGGGCATGGGGGGAGGGGGGCGCAGGGATTTTTGCTACCGGTTCTCCGAACCACCCTCCGCCATCACTACCGGATCCGAACCGGGAGCATTTCACCCCTGGATCACACAATCCCAGAGACACTGCAACCACAGTACATATGAAGCAGTGGCCAAGCATCTGAATTTTGATCACGCGGATTTTTTC
Source organism: Masticophis lateralis (assembly GCA_030761175.1). Classification (NCBI taxonomy): domain Eukaryota; kingdom Metazoa; phylum Chordata; class Lepidosauria; order Squamata; family Colubridae; genus Masticophis; species Masticophis lateralis. The sequence goes on from JAUDYJ010000002.1 coordinate 15,994,982, forward strand.
GCTGCCGTTGCGACTTTGAATGGTCACTAAATGAACTGTTGTGAGTCGAGGATTATCTGTAATGCAATAAGAGTCCCCAATTTTGCTGTTGGGTCATAAATCCTTCCATTTCCTACCATCCAGTCAGAGCTGAAGAAGCTTCTTGGATGAGAAGTGAAACATCTTCAAAAATAAAAGAAAAAGAAAAACCAGAAAGTCCAGTTGCCTCTTGAAAAAGCATCTTTGGGACAACCATGACCTGGATGACTGAGAATCTCCATAGACCTTTTAACCCCATTTTCCTCTTTCTGCAGCTGAACCTAAATCATCATTTAAAAGAAAAAAATATTTCTCCTTCTTATCTCATATAAAGCAACCTTTTCTCTTGCATAATATTCTAACTGGAATTCCCTTAAGTACAATTACATCTGCATTACCAATCCTCAATCTGTTATTAAAATGCTGCGGTAGAATTTGGTCTTTTGTCTTCTTCTTGACAAAATGCACAAGGCACTCCTTGGAACCTGTGAGGTTTATATTTCTCAGTTTGAATCAACAGGAGACACCGTGAACAATAAAACAGGTTTATTCAATTTTTGCAAAAGATGGCCTTCTCTGCTCATGTGGGTAGAGCCACAGAAGAGCAATGATACATATCAAATTTGTTGTTAGTTGTGAAGTCGTGTCCGACCCATCGCAACCCCATGGACAAGCTTTCCTGTCCTCTACCGTCCTCTGGAGTCCATTTAAGCTCACGCCTACTGCTTCAGTTGACTCCATCCAGCCACCTCATTCTCTGTCATCCCATTCTTCTTTTGCCCTCAATCTTTCCCAGCATTAGGCTCTTCTCCAGTGAGACCTTCCTTCTCATTAGGTGGCCAAAGTATTTGAGTTTCATCTTTTGGATCTGGCCTTCTAAAGAGCAGTCAGGGTTGATCTCCTCTAGGACTGACCGGTTTGATCGCCTTGCAGTCCAAGGGACTCGCAGGAGCCTTCTCCAGCACCATAGTTCAAGGGCCTCAATTCTTTGGCGCTCAGCCTTTCTTATGGTCCAACTTTCACAGCCATACATTGCAACTGGGAACACCATAACCTTGACCATACACACTTTTGTTGGCAGGGTGATGTCTCTGCTTTTTAGTATGCTGTCTACGTTTGCCATAACTTTCCTCCCCAGGAGCAAGTGTCTTTTAATTTCTTGGCTGCAGTCCCCATCTGCGGTGATCTTGGAGCCCAGGAAAATAAAATCTGTCACTACCTCCATTTCTTCCCCTTCTATTTGCCAGGAACTGAAAGGGCCAGATGCCATGATCTTAGTTTTCTTAATGTTGAGTTTCAAGCCAACTTTTGCACTCCCCTTCTTCACTCGCATCAAGAGGCTCTTTAGTTCCTCTTCACTTTCTGCCATTAGAATAGAATAGAATAGAATAGAATAGAATAGAATAGAATAGAATAGAATAGAATAGAATAGAATAGAATTTTTTTATTGGCCAAGTGTGACTGGACACACAAAGAATTTCTCTTGGTGCATATGCTCTCAGTGTACATAAAAGAAAAGATACAATAGAGTGGTATCATCTGCATATCTGAGGTTGCTGATATTTCTCCCGGCAATCTTAATTCCAATTTTTGATTCATCTAGCCCTGCCTTTCTCATGAAGTGCTCTGCTCTATAAGTTAAATTAGCAGTGCGACAGTATACAACAACAACAACAACAGTTGCTACATCCTGATCATAACAACACCATCAATTTTTAGCATGACAGTTGCTTTCCTGCCAATGTTAGTAGTATGACCTGGCCTTGAATGTACTAATCAATTTGTAGTCTTGTTATTTCCCTAGAATTCACAGTCTTACACAATCCGATATCTAATGTCTCACATCTGGAGTCTCAGGTTATACAGAGGATAAATATGGCATTACTATTGCTCTTTTCTTTACAGGAATAATTCTCATTTCTCTCAGAACCTTTCTTAATTTTTGCATAATGTGTCTTAATCCTATAACATCGTATCGATCTCTGTATCAATGTCATCTTCCTCCTAATCAAGCAAATAAGGAGACTTAAAATCTTTTCTCCAATATCCTCTCCATGTTCTTCTGGAATTATGCTAAATCTTTTTAGAGCAATCTAATTTTTTTTTTTTGCTCTCAGTTTCAATAATGCCAAATTTATTTGTACCCTATGACTATCATTAAGTGTTGTACCTTATGATTCTTGACGAATGTATCTTTTCTTTTTATGTACACTGAGAGTGTATGCACCAAAGACAAATTCCTTGTATGTCCAGTCACACTTGGCCAATAAAAATTCTATTCTATTCTATTCTATTCTATTCTATTCTATTCTATTCTATTCTATTCTATTCTATTCTATTCTATTCTATTCTATTCTCTAAATCTTTCTTGACCTTTCTACTTATTACTTCTATTTTGCTTTCTAAAACTTCCACTTTGTCAATAATTTGTTTTAATTCTGCAGACCAAAAGAAATCCAAATGATCAAGGCAAGAACAAGATAAATACTGGACCAACAAAGCTTCTTCCAATCCTAAGAAATATCCAAACCAGAAATGATGGACATATCCAGAGAAGGACCATAATACAAGTAGCTCAGAGGTGGATTTCAGTAGGTTCTGAATAGTTCTGGAGAACTGATAGCGAAAATTTTGATAGTTCAGAGAACCGGTAGTAAAAATTCTGACTGGCCCCACCCCTATCTATTCTCTGCCTCTCGAGTCCCAGATAATCAGGAGGAAAAATGGGGATTTTGCAGTAACCTCCCCCTGGATTGGAGAGGGAATGGAGATTTTACAGTATCCTTCCCCTGGAGTGGGGTGCGAATGGAGATTTTAAAGCCGAAGAGCCAGCGCTGTCTGAAGACGTCTCCGTGGTCATGTGGCCGGCATGACTAAACGCCAAAGGCGCATGAAACGCTGTTACCTTCTTACCAAAGGTGGTCCCTATTTTTCTACTTGCATTTTTATGTGCTTTCGAACTGCTAGGTTGGCAGAAGCTGGGACAAGTAATGGGAGCTCACCCCGTTACACAGCACTGAGGATTCAAACCACTGAACTGCTGACTTTTCAGTTGACAAGCTCAGCATCTTAAGCCACTGAGCCACCACGTCCCTTTTTCTCAGCTTAGGAAAAAGAGGGGAAAAAATGTATGGAAATGACATATAAATCTGAACAGTGTTGAAAAAAATTATTTGAAAAGTTTTCTCCCTGACAAAATGATAGAATTCGAAATCTACCAACAAGCTCAATGCTTGGAAACTCCTCCAGTGAGAAAAAAGAAGCAATTTTTCAGCCACAGAAATTCACTTGGCAATTTGCTATCAGGAAATATCTGGGGGGGAAAATCAGAAAATAAGCGTTTGGGCCACTAACACCCTTTTAGAAGGGAAAGAGACAAATCTTGATAGCTGTATATATAGGTAATATGATATTCTATCATGGTTGTCTGGGAAACTGATCAGATACTGCTGGTAATTAGTTGATTGCTCAGGGGTCATGACTCAGAGAGTGCATTCACCTTCTTCCCTGCCCTTTTACAAATGTTGCCCCTGGCCTTGAGACATCTGTCAGTCAGGACCATATATGCCTTGCGTGTTTATTTCATCAATGATGAAACATCAATGATGCTAACAAAATGCCTCTCTCTCTTCTATCCAATTTTATTTCAAAGCAACACAGTGCTAAAAAATTGCAATACCCCTCCCCTCTCTTTTTTTTAAGTTTAAAATTTTATGGGTTTTAAATTTTAATTGCCTATTGGGTTTTTAAATTTATTGGGCCAAAATTATTTAATTCTTTTATTAATATTTTAAATTTTGTATTGGAGTGCTTTTTATTTTTGGCTGTACACCGCCCTGAGTCCACTAGGAGAAGGGCGGTATATAAATTTAATAAATAATAATAATAATAATAATAATAATAATAATAATAATACAAAAAAAACCCCACTCTTTCATCGAAAAATCACGCTATCATTAGCAAGAAGAGCTTTTCCTGGAAATAAAAGCAAGTGGATTAGAAGGCTTGGAGAAATAAGGATCCTTCAAACAACTGAATTCTATCACCAGGGGGATAGAATCGAGATCACGTGAAGTGTTAATAATACCACTTTATAATGCCTTGGTAAGGAAGGCATTATACTGAATGCAGAATGGAATACTGCATTCAGTTTTGGTTGCTACGATGTAAAAAAGATGTGGAGACTCTAGAAAGAGTGCAGAGAAGAGCAACAAGAATGATGAGGGGACTGGAGGCTAAAACATATGAAGAACGGTTGCAGGAACTGGGTATGTCTAGTTTAATGAAAAGAAGGACTGGGGAGACATGATAGAAGTCTTCCAATATCTCAGGAGCTGCCAGAAAGAAGAGGGAGTCAAGCTATTCTCCAAAGCACCTGACGGTAGGAGAAGAAACAATGGGTGGAAACTAATCAAGGAAAGAAGCAACTTAGAACAAAGGAGAAATTTCCTCACAATGAGAACCATTAATCAGTGGAATAATTTGCCTCCAGAAGTTTTGGATGCTCCAACACTGGAAGTTTTTAAGAAGATATTGGATAACCATTTGTCAGAAGTGGTGCCTAGGCAGGAGGTTGGACTAGAAGACCTCCAAGGTCCCTTCCAACTCTGTTGTTCTAATGTGCACAGCTCAACTTATCTTCCACTCTTTGAGAAATGTCAGGTCATAACTACTGTCTTGGGGCCATAACCAAGTAAGGATAGTTACTGCTCAAAGTTAGATATTTCATTAAGTATCCAAGATGGATTATTCAGTGAAATTCATATAGGTATAACATAAAATGCTCAGAAGAACACATGGATATTTATTATATCTGTATGCTGCTCATCTATAAAGGTCTCAGCAGCGGTTGGAAGTCTTCTAGCCCAACTTCCTGCCCAAGCAGGAGATCCAATACCAGGAGTCGGCAACCTTAAAGGCTCAAAGAGCCATTTAGACCAGAGGTGTGTTTCAGCAGTTTCTGACCAATTCTGGAGAATCGGTAACGGAAATTTTGAGTAATTCGGAGAACTGGTAGTAAAAATTCTGACTGGCCTCATCTATTCTCTGCCTCCCTAGTTCCAGCTGATCGGGAGGAAATGGTGATTTTGCAGTAACCTTCCCTGGAGTGGGGTGGGAATGGAGATTTTACAGTATCCTTCCTCTGCCAGGCCCACCAAGCCATGCCACACCCACCAAACCACACCCACAGAACCGGTAATAAAAAATTTTGAGACCCACCACTGATTTGGACCCGTTTCCCCTCAGAAAACACCAAAAAACTCTTTAGACATCTAAAATGAAGATAACACTGCATATATCGTTTTTTACCTTTATGCTACGTGTAAAAAAAACGATAGTGTGTTGCATTTATGAAATCAATGAACTGCTACAGAGAAAACGTTTTTTTTTTAATTTCTGCATGCCACAAAAACATGTTGAACTCTTAAAAAAAATTGATGCTGGGTTGAAGGTTACTTTGAGTTAAAATACTCAATGCCTATTTGAGTCCTCCTCGTATTTATCAAATAAAAAGCCCAACTTAAATTATCCACTACCATTAAATGTTCTGTTTTCTTTTGAAACTTTTCTTTTCTTGGATTTATCCATGGTTGGCCTACCGGGGGTCAAAAAGCTGAATGAATTGCATTTTGGTGGGTGTTGCACTTGTTATGTTCGTAACTGTGCATGGATATCAACTGAGGCTCAACACAACTAGATTTATTGTTAACATCACAAGTAACCAGAATTCTTCAGAAAACACTTACAACAGAGCCCGCTATTTATACATCGGCTGTCAGAAGAAGCTAACCAATAATAAACACTTGTGCTTCCCTCCAAGAGAGCTGTCATTTCCATAGACAATCAGAAACGCCCCCTGGTTGCTGGCAGCAATGGGGCAGAGGACGCTACAGCACATTGGCGGTTGTGACGCATATTTTCAGCAACAGGGAACTGCAGCAAAGGGATGAAAGAGCCACATGCGGCTCCAGAGCCGTGGGTTGCCAACCCCTGCTCTATACCATTTCAGACAGGTGGCTGTTCAGTCTTTTCTTAAAATCATTTGAGGTTTTTAAGAAGAGACTGGACAGCCACTTGTCTGAAATGTCGGGTCTCTTTGTTGAAAGGGGTTTGGACTAGAAGACCTCTCCCCTTCAGAAATGTCATGAAAGCCCTCAATAAAATTAAACTTGGTGGCGCTGATCTGTCCCCCCCCTTCAGAGACCCACAAAAACACAGCCAGCCGAGGGTTAAGAATCACTTGGCACACTCCGCAGTTCTTATCTCAACCTTGGCAGCGATATGCACACCGTCTGCCAAGGACTTTATTGGTTTACACAAACAAGAAAATCACCTACGTAGCTTTGCCGTTCATCCAGCTTCCAAGACTACGAGGTTGCTCCGTTTGTTTAGCTTTGTTCGTCACGAACTTCGTGACCCACCGTACTGTCTTATATAGATATGTTTCTGGGTGTGGTCCAGTGAGTCATTGATCCTGTGACTCCAATCCAATGACTCAGGATTTCCTCATACGCCGCAGCTGCAGTACCCTTTTCTCTCGCCTTCTTTGGCGTGCGTCCAGGAATGACGTCTCTCCCTCACTCTCATCTGAGACACCTGTTTCCCCACTACTTGGCTCTCTTTCAGCTGGCACCTGAGCCGGTGCCAGAGGGGGAGGGCTGGGAGATCTGGCTGGCTCCTCTTCCTCCTGCTCAGAGCTGCCTTCCTCCAAAGGGATAGGCTCAGAGGACGGGGCCACAACAGGCGCAGCAGACTAAAGCACTGTTATTAACATCAGCTGCCTGCAATTACTGCAAGTTCGAATCTCACCAGGCTCAAGGTTTCACTCAGCCTTCCATCCTTTCTAAGGTAGGTAAAATGAGGACCCAGATTGGGAGGCAATAAGCTGACTTGGTATAAATATACAAAAGTATGAAGGCTATTGCTTAACACATTGTAAGCCGTCCTGAGTCTCCGGAGAAGGGCGGCATATAAATCAAATTTTAAAAAATAATTAAATTAAATTAAATTAAACACACTGAAAACAACAAAAATCTCAGCGTCGTAGGCACTTTATTTTTTTAAAAAAAAACTAAACAAAGTGCCCACTAATATATTCTAACATTCAAAACATAACTTCCTCTTTAGGTTATATAAAAATGATGGATCTTTACTGTTCTCCTGAAACCCAGGAAGGAGGAAGTGGAATTATACCAGGGGTTTTCTTAAGCTATTTTATTTCTGAGTAAAATGCAAATGCCTTGTTCCATTGTACTCCAGAGTTGCATTACTGAAAATATCAGCAAGAACAAGGAAAAGGGATTTCAAACAATTTGTTCACATTTTCCAAACAATACAAAGATAGCATCTAGCCTAACTATATATTTTAAGATTATTTTAAAGTTTCTGGGTTTTTTTATTTGCACCAGTATTTTTACACCACTTTAAAAATAAAGAAGGGTTTCTTTGCGAAATCCACAATGAGAGAAGGGAGGAGGCAAACAGTTTATTACTGTTAATTGATATGCATCAATAGTTTTAATACCAATTTTTTTCCAGAAATCAAAAGACCCTATTCAAAGGGAGGGAAGGAAAATGGAAAAAAGGAGAGGAGACAGAAAAATGAATGAATGAATGAATGAATGGAGGGAGGGAGGGAGGGATTGAGGAAGTTAGTTCCAACATTATTCATATTACATTGGATTATTATTTTGTGGTGTATGGTAGGTAGGTAGGTAGGTAGGTAGGTAGACTTCTTTTAATATTCCTTGTGGTGCAACCTTGTGGTGCAACCAGAACAACCTTGTTGTGCAACCTTGTGGTGCAACCAGAACAATTTGAACCTAATACACTCAAAACCGTAGAATTGGCGGTGGATTTTAGGGAAAAACCCTCTTATACTATCACCTCTTACAATACTAGACAAAACAGTAGTGTCCTTCAAGATTCTAGGTTCTCTCATATCCCAAGACTTAAAATGGATAGCTAGCGTCAAAAAGGTCATCGAAAAAGTTCAACAAAGAATGTTCTTTCTGCACCAATTCAGAAAGCTCAAACTGCCCAAAGAGCTGCTAATCCAGTTCTACAGAGGAATTATTGAGTCTGTCATCTGCACTTCCATGACAGTCTGGTTTGACTCTGCAACCCAACAAGACAAACACAGACTTCAACGGATAATTAGAACTGCAGAAAAAACAATTGTCACCAATCTGCCTTCCACTGAGGACCTGTATACCGCACGAGTCAAAAAGAGAGTTGTGAAAATATCTACAGACCCTCACATCCTGGACATTAACAGTTTCAACTTCTACCCTCAAAACAACGCTATAGGGCTCTGCACACCAGAACAAGTGACAAGGACAGTTTTTCCCGAATGCCATCACTCTGCTAAACAACTAATTCCCACAACACTGTAAAATTAACTACTAAGAGAGTATTACTATACTTCTTCTCTTCCTTCCTATTACCTATCTCTTGCCACTTATTACTATAACCATGTTGCTTGTATCTTTCAATTTATATTGTTTTTGTTTCCTGGTATGATTTGATAGCTTATTAGTAACCCAGACTCTCATTAAGTGTTGTATCTTTTTATTCTCGATGAATGTATTTTATTCTACTTATGTACACTGAGAGCATATGCACCAAAGACAAATTCCTTGTGTGTCCAATCACACCTGGCCAATAACGAATTCTGTTCTGTTCTGTTCTGTTCTATTCTATTCTATTCTATTCTATTCTGTTCTATTCTATTCTATTCTATTCTATTCTATTCTATTCTATTCTATTCTATTCTATTCTATTCTATTTCTATTTCTATTTCTATTTCTATTTCTATTTCTATTTCTATTCTCTCCAAACTATTCTCTAGGAGGTGGGGCTTCCTAGACAATACAATCAAAACATTTTTAAAAAGATGCATCAAAATAACCACACAGACACGCTTAATTATCCCCTCTAGTTAAATACTGATTAATATATTGCTCAACATTAGCGAGGTGTTTTATCTTTGAAATAGGTAAGCCATTTCAGCCAATGTTAACCTAGAGAAGAATAACAGAGTTGGAAGGGACCTTGGAGGTCTTCTAGTCCAACCCCGTTTAGGTAGGAAACCCTACATCACTTCAGACAAATGGTTATCCAACATCTTCTTAAAAACTTCCAGTGTTGGAGCATTCACAACTTCTGGAGGCAAGTTGTTCCACTGATTAATTGTTATAGAATTAATTATAGAATTATAGAATTATAGAATTCTATATCTATTATAGAATAGATTGTTATAGAATAGATTAATTGTTATAGAATAGATTAATTGTTGTAGAACAGAGGTCTTCAAACTTGGCCAGCTAGCTAGCTCTGTTATAGAATATAGGAAAAGTGACCTAAATGTTTATATAAATAAAAATGTTGCTGGTGGTGGGAGGGGCGGGACATCAAATAATCTGTGTCTCCTTCTAGTCTTTTTGAACTTTCCAGCCCCTCTGCCCAGCATCCCGCCCTTCGCCTTGATCTTGATTTGCCTTTCCCTTGCTCCTGCAGCCTGGGGAACTATGGTGCCACTGGGCAGAGGGGCTCAGCAGTCCTTCCAAAAGAGGGGAGCAACCTTGCAAAGCAGGAACGAGGAAGGCGGAACCCCCTTTCCCAAGAGAGGGAGAGGGGGGTCAATAATGAGAAACACATTTCCTGCAGAGGCTTCCCCCCCTCCCCACTTCCTTCCCAATTCCATCTCCTCTAGGAATCCGCTTGGTGGTTTTAATCCTCAGGAAGCCAAGCAGCGTCAGCTGTTCGGAGGCGGCTTCCCTTGCCCAGGAAAGCGCTCAGGCGCTGCATCAGAGGTGGATTTCAGCAGGTTCTGACCAGTTCTAGAGAACCGGTAGCAGAAATTTTGAGTAGTTCGGAGAACCAGTAGTAAAAATTCTCACTGGCCCAGTCCCCATCTATTCTCTGCCTCCCGAGTCCCAGCTGATCGGGAGGAAATGGGGATTTTGCAGTATCTTTCCCCTGGAGTGGGGTGGGTATGGAGATTTTACAGTATCCTTCCCTTGCCACGCCCACCAAGTCATGCCACACCCACCAAGCCACACCACAGAACCGGTAGTAAAAAATTTTGAAACCCACCAACCTCCTGCATGCAGGAATTTTGCTGGAAAAAAAAGTCTTTCCCTGCAAAGTCAAATCCAAAATTCCCAGTTGGGTAGACAGAAGTGGTAGACAGAAGTGAAGCAAACAAGGGATGCTCCAGTGGCATTTGCGGGGAAAGGAAGAAAAAATCAGGGGAAAAAAAACACCCCTGGGTAGAAAGTGTGGTGAAATAGCCCAGGATTCTAATTGCCGGGGAAGCCAAGACTGATGAATAAACAGAGGAAAAAAGCCATGGAAGATTATTTCAATATATGGTTACTGCTGTGAGATTATTGTGTGCATAGATGTGGAAATATTTGACATACCCACTATGGAGAAATAATTGAATAACTTCAACCTTAGGCTGTCTACTGTTGACCTCACCCCATTCCTAAGAAGTCTGTAAGGGGCGTGCATAAGCGCACTTAGGAATGGGTGATGCCTAGCGCTCCTGTCCTACTGTGTTTGTTTATTCGTATCCATTTCCTGTATTCATAATTGTGTTTATACTTATATCTGTTAACTTATACATGCTTGACAAAATAAATAAATAAAAGATTTTGCTGAAATGGATAAATTAATTTCTTTGATTAGAAGGGCATGATATCTACATGTATTGGTGATTGGAAACCCCTTATGGATGTTTTGTGTAAACATGAAAAGAAAATGAAGTTGTGATTTATGGTTTTGACGATTAGGCAGGATAAACTGTAGAAAGAAGAGAGTCACGATCTATCTTGAGAGAGAGAGAGATTAAAATATATTTGTTCGTATAACTGCTGTGTATAATAGTGGGAGCTTTTTAATATCTTTATATCTTTCTCTTTTTTTCTTTTTTCTTATTGCACTTTTAGCTTTTTCTGTTATTCCTCTCTTTTTCATTTTTTCCTGTTTGAATTCTTATCACCCATTTAGTTATGGGTTGATTTCTTTCCTAAATTCAGAGGGTCTATTTAGCAATGTTGACTTACGATGAATCAAACCCATGCAAGACTAAATTAACTCAGTTCAAGACTCATGCAACAGTGCAAACTATGACACAATCAACCTGGAATAAATTTACATAAAACCAAGCCAAGGGCTTGCCAACCGAATTTCAACTGACTGATGGGAACTGCTCTGAAGATAAGAAATGTGATTGCCAGGGTCAATATTTTTTTCTTCTGTAATAGTCTGAGGGTCAGGTCTACAGCTCGGATGCAGAAACAGTAGAAACAGAAAACTGATGGCAGATAAAAACCTAGTGGTACATCAAGTCTGCCTTTTTTCTAAAAAAGATTTACATTTTTTGTCAGATGATGGACGTGTGTTTATTCCAAGCATGTTTCAACCAATGGTGGGATCCTCCCAGTTTAACAACTGGTTTGGTGATTGTGCACTTAATTTGAAAAAATCTTCACTTGCAGGTTTCTTCAGAGGAATAACACAGCTGATTCGTGCGGCAATCAGTTCTGCCGCGTGAATCAGCTGAGGAGATAAAAGTAGGAAAATAGCACGGGTGTGCGGGTGGGCCCATCTAATCGTCGGGACGAACCTGTTCGCTCCCAGCTGATCGTCGGAGCTACCAGTTCGCTTTGATATTGAAAACACTGTCAATCTAGAACCTTATTCACACCCTTAATATATTTAAAGGTTTCAGTCATTTTCCCTTCTGTCTCTTCAGCCAGTACCTATTCAGCTTCTCCAATCTCTCCTGATAGGTTTTGTCCCTCATATTTTGCCCCGTATTTGTTGCTATCTCTGATCTCGTTCAGTCTTATCAATATCTTATTTTAAAATGAGGTCTCCGGAACTGGACACAGTATTCCAAACGGGGTCTGATTAAAGTCCTCTAGAGTCGGATTAGGGCCTGCTTTTTCCTGTTGATGAGATTTTAAGATTTACTTTGTTTGGGGGAGACAACGACTGAAAATAAAGCAGGGGGAAATTCCAACCTCAGATACCTTTAAGTGCACTAGATGAGGGAAGACTGAGTCAGCTATTTCCCTAGAAATGAGCTCAGCTGGATCACTGAGTAAATACATACAAGGACTGCACTGTAAATGAAAGCAAATTGGGACTTAAGTAGAGAAGTAAAAAGCAATCTGTGTCAGCTCTCTGAGATGAACAACAACCTAATTATTTGATATCAAAGAGGGGAAAAAAACTTCCTGGGGAATTTTGAACACCAAAAGTGTCACAAGATTAAGTTAAAAGTTAAGGAAGATTCTATTGCAAATTGCAGAGAAAATGATACAGATAGTCCTTGACTTACAATGATTTGTTCAAAGTTATAATGTCATTGAAAAAACTGACTTGTGGTAGTTTTTCACACGTAATGACTCCATGGTTACGGGATCAAAATTCGGACACTTGGCAACCGGCATGTATTTAGGATGGTTGCCGTGTCCCAGGGTCATGTGATCCCCTTTTGCAATCTTCCGACAAAGTCAATGGGGAAGCCCGATTCACTTAATAACCTTGTTACCATATTAACAACTGCAGTGATTAACGACTGGCAAGAAAGGTCGTAAAATGGGGCAAAACATTTAACAACTGTCTTGCTTAGTGATTTTGATCGTCAACTGAGGACTATTAATATAACAATTAAAGTTCTCCTGGGAAACTTTTTTTTTTAATTTGATTTATATGCCGCCCTTCTCCGGAGACTCACAGTGCGTTAAGCAATAGCCTTCATACTTTTGTATATTTTATACGAAGTCAGCTTATTGCCCCCACAAACTGGGTCCTCAATTTACCTACCTTAGAAAGGCTGAGTCAACCTTGAGCCTGGTGGGATTCGAATTTACAGTAATTGCAGACAGCTGGAGTTAAGTACAATGCACAATGCATTAGTCTGCTGAGCTATCCAGGCTCTTCCATTTGAGGCAATAATGACCTCCATTGATTTATTACTTCTGTGAGGTACACAGAAGTACCTCACGGAGGTAATAAGAAGTGGAGGAGAGCTCTAAGGTGTATGGAAGCAAATAAACTCCTGGTGAATTCTGATCCACAGTATTCACATCATCAAAAGTTAATGGAAGAATCTTTATCAAAGACTTTGTCAATGCTAGATTAATCTTCAGGTATCCTTAGTTAACAATGGCCCATTAAAATTAATTGCAGTTGATAAGAGACACCGTCATAAAACGGAACAAGATATGATTGAGGAACAAGTCAAAGAAACGATGATAATTTGGAGTTAATATTTGGGACATAGTATCGACTTGGACAATTGGCAAACTATGGGAAAAAACTTAAAAATTACGTTAGCAACCTCATATAAGGAAAATTTATACAAGATGTTTTATAAGGTGGCATCTGTCTCCCACAAGATTAGCACAAATAAGGGAAATTCTTTGGCTTGTTGGAAGTGTAAGATGCCTTTGGGGGATTTCTGTCATATGTGGTGGGAATGCCCAAAGGCAAAAAAATAATTGAAATTTAATAAAGAGTTGACTTAAAGAAATTTTATTAATGAATATAGAAGTCAAGCTGGAATTTTTCCTTTTGGAAATGACAGAGGGTAAACATAAGAAAGATATAAATTATCTATTATTGCATATGCTCACAGTGGCATGGATAGCCTTTGCTTAAAAGTAGAAAGAGAAAGATACCCCAACTGAAGTGGAAATATTACTAAAAAAAATTAACTGCGCAGAAATGGACAGATTTACCTTGGAGCGCAAGAATAAATGTGAAACACAGTACTATATAATTTGGAAAAAAATTTACGAATAGCTAGACAAAAGGAGGATAGCTGAGACAAGTAGTGTTGGATGAGAAATATATATGTTATGACGGATAAATATGTATGTAAATTGCATAAATAGGTACAGGTATAGATTAATAGACAAGTATGTATAATTGTGTAGAAATATAATTTAGATTGTTAGTATGATGTTATGTATAAATAACATATAAGGTCAAAGAATTATATTATAATATTAACATAATTTGTATTTGTTTAAAGTGTTGAAAGATATTTAGAACCAGTGATGTTATATCTATGTCCGATGTTTTTAATTTTGAATGATCAATAAAAAACTTTTTTAAAATAAAAATAAATAAATAAAGCAAAACATCTTGTGAACACACAATGTTTTGAAGGCAATTCTGGCACTTCTTGCTATTAAGGAAGAATGACATGTGGTTGCCATTTGCAACTTCCCGCTGGCTTCCCCATTGCTTTTGCATGTTGGAGGCCGGCAATGAAGGTTGTGAATGACAAACAAATGATGTGGGAACACTGCATCAGCCAGAACTCCAACCACTGGTCATAAATACCACTTGTTCAGCACTGTCGCACATTCGAATGGCTGCTGAATGAGTAGTCACTAACTGAGGACCACCTGTTTTGACTTTGCTTTTTTCACACCAGTTCAAACTCCCTCTCATTTTTAGAGGAGCTACTCAGGATTGGAGTATCCATAAATCCTCCCTTTGGGTCTATTTTATCTGATCTATTGTAAATGAGAGAATAAACAGAATAAACAGCCTTTGCCAAAAACATTGTCCTTACAGTCACTTTACAATAAAAGTTGTTCTTATGGTGGAGTTTTGTCTACCCGATGGTGCTCCCAGAGGTGTAGAGATTAACCCCGGGATTAACCCTACAGACTAACAATCAAAAAGCAAACAATACTACAATCAAGGAACTTCCAAGCAAGCTAACAATAAACAGTCCAATCAAGGAACAAGAACAAGCCACTAATATATAAAATGAAAGAAAACCCGAATACCTACTAGCACTGATGATGTTACCTCGCATGGTAATGAAACATCTGTAAGAAAACAAATAAGTTCAGAGACCACCAAGGCCCCCTCATTTCAACCCCGAGCTACATATATTCTCTTCTATGAATAATTTTTTTTTTTAATTTTCATTTATATGCCGCCCTTCTCCGGAGACTCAGGGCGGCTTACAATGCATTAAGCAATAGCCTTCATACTTCTGTATATTTATACAAAGTCAGTTTATTGCCCCCACAAACTGGGTCCTCAATTTACCCACCTTAGAAAGGATGGAAGGCTGAGTCGACCTTGAGCCTAGCTAGGATTGAACTCACAGAATTACAGGCAGCTGGATGTTAATTGCTGCCTTTTAGTAGGAGGCATTAGCCCCCTACGCTACTCAGGCTCCTGAGTAATATTAATAGCGTATTAATATTATTTAATATTAAATAATATTAATATTATTTAATATTATTAAATAATGTTGATATTGTTATCAAAATAATAATAACTTGAAATTATAGACTTATCCTTTCTTTTTTCACTGCCATTGAAAAAGGCTTCAATGCTTACTTAATAGTTTGGGGTAAAGAATACATACATACATACATACATACATACATACAGAAATAAATGGAGAAAATAAGACAGTTGACATATAATCTGGAATTTAAAACTTAAAAGGGATAGATCTTCACCAAAGGTGAAACTTTGAACTATGCTAATCAGTGAACGGTGACACAAAATTTTGCTATAGCCCTGGACATTTTAAAAATTGCATATATTGTTGGAATCATACTCTGCCTTTCTGATTATCAAGATGCTTGCCATACTAAAATGGAAAAGGTAAACCACCCTAATCTAAACTAAATGAAACTAGAAGAGTAAGCATAGGAAATTAAACTAAAACCAACATAAATGCAGCTAAGAATCTGATAAAAAGACACATTAAGAGAAACTAAATTAACAGTGACGAGCCAAGTGGAAGTGACCAACTTCCTAAATACCTAAACCCCTTGTCTGTGCTCTGATAAATTACTTAACAGAGCAAACATGAAATTTGGACTTTCTGCCCGAAAAACATGTTAAGCAGGCTATAATCCATATCCTCTATGTGGTCGCTAAGAGTTGACAATAAGCTGATGCCACTTAACTAATTCATATGTTTATGAAGTGGACGAAGAAATGAAGTGGATGAAGTGGACGAAGAAATGGAGACATTCATAGACATTCCACAGTTGTCTGTGGAGTACAAGTTTAATTTTCTCTGTGTGGTGCACTTTATAGAGTTGTGTTTTTTTCTGGTCTGGTTTACCTCAACGGGCTGAGAATACAGGTAGTCCTCAATTTACAACCATTCATTTAGTGACCAAAGTTACAAAGGCACTGAAAAAAAGTGAGTTGTGGCCATTTTTCACAAGACCGTTACGGTATCCCTTGGTCACGTACTCAAAACTCGGACTCTTGCCAACTGACTCGTATTTATGACGGTGGCAGTGTCCCGGAGGTTATGTGATCAGCTTTGGCAACCTTCTGACAAGCAAAGTCGACGGGGAAAGCCAGATTTGCTTACTAACCCTGTTACTAACTACTAATTTAATACCTGCAGTGACTCACAACAAGTAGAGTAGAGTAGAGTAGAGTAGAGTAGAGTAGAGTAGAGTAGAGCAGAGCAGAGCAGAGCAGAATAGAATAGAATAGAATAGAATAGAATAGAATAGAATAGAATAGAATAGAATAGAATAACAGAGTTGGAAGGGGCCTTGGAGATCTTCTAATCCAACCCCCTGCTTAGGCAAGAAATCCTACACCACTTCAGACAAATGGTTATCCAACATCTTCTTAGAAACTTTAGTGTTGGAGCATCCACAACTTCTGGTGGCAAGTTGTTCCACTGATTAATTGTTCTCACTGTCAGGAAATTTCTCCTTAGCTCTAAGATGCTTCTCTCCTTGATTAGCTTCCGCCCATTGTTTCTTGTCCTACCCTTTGTGGCCAAAAATATGAGAAAATGGGGCAAAACTCACTTAACAACTGTCTTACCTAGTAATGGAAATTTGGAGCTCAGTTGCGGTCATAAAGTTGAGAACTGCTTGCACCTCAACTTTTGAAGGCAGACCTGGCTATGTCGCTGGTTGACACCCGAAATTGATTTACAGCTCAGCTTAGCCAACATTAATTGGGTCTTGTTCACAGATTCTGTTTGCTTTTCACACAGCAGAGAAAGAACAGCTTGTGAAAGTACGCAGGACTTACACAACGCATAAAACCTCTTTGACCAAATAGTTGTAGCACAATCACTACAAGAACACAAAGGGGTTTCCATAGCCAGGGACAGACCAGGAAGCATCATCTGGGTTGTTTCTGTGTCGCAAACCAGGAAAAAGAATAATCAGCCCATCAGCCTTTCTATGCTATTAACTTTGATTGCTGTGCCAGGAATGTCAATTTTGTAACACATCAATTCTTCACAGAGGACAGATCCAGGCTGAACAGAGATTTTCAGGACCCTTGAACCTGTTTGATCTGATGAATCAGAGAACCAGACCAAAGTTTATAGTCTTAGCACAAACCTGAGCAAAGTTTATAGTCTTAGCATACGGAAAATGGTACTCCCAGATTGAAGACCAAGAAAGAACAAATAGAGTGTAAATAATGAAGCAACAGAGAACAAAAACCATCAATCAGAAAATCAGATTTTGTGTGCTGATCTGAGACTTCTTACCACCCCTTGCCACATAGAACAACTTTCTCAAGACCTCTTATTGGCCTTTGGCCTTCTTCACATCACCTTTCATTTCCTTCCTCATAATCGCATCCCCAAATCTTCTCCGCTTCCTTTTCTGTTGAACAATTTGCAATTGTCAAATAGCCAGGTAAAGTGCAGTGGCAACATGGCAGCTGTCTTACTCTTTTCTTTCTTTCTTTCTTTCTTTCTTTCTTTCTTTCTTTCTTTCTTTCTTTCTTTCTTTCTTTCTTTCTTTCTTTCTTCCTTCCTTCCTTCCTTCCTTCCTTCCTTCCTTCCTTCCTTTCTCTCTCTCTCTCTTTCTCTTTCTCTTTCTCTCTCCCTCCCTCCCTCCCTCCCTTCCTTTTTCTCTTACAGTTTTGTTAACTTTTTCCACCTGTGGGAAAATATTTTGGGAAATATTTAAAAAGGCAGAATAATATATTGCCCCAGGGGTGAAATGCAGCAGGTTCTGACAGGTTCTAGAGAATCGGTAGCAGAAATTTTGAGCAGTTCGGAGAACCAATAGCGGAAATTTTGAGTAGTTCGGAGAACTGGCAAATACCATCTCTGGTTGGCTCCAGGAGCGGGATGGGAATGGAGATTTTGCAGTATCCTTCCCCTACCACACCCACCAAGCCATTCCCACCAAGCCACACCACACCACACCCACAGAACCAGTAGTAAAAAAAAATGGATTTCATCACTGTATTGCCATAAAGAAGAAATGGAGAAACATGTTTTTAGAGGCAGAAAGCAACCTCCAGTATTTCTTAATGGCACTTAAGGAGATAAAGAGCTTATTGAAAGAGGAAGCCAACTACCTAGATGGCTCCATTCATAATAAGCAAAGCAAATACTACAAACCTTAGGACAGGGGTCGGCAACCTTAAACACTCAAAGAGCCATTTGGATCTGTTTCCCACAGAAAAGAAAACATTGGAAGCCACAAAACCCGGAAAGCTCAATAAATCGCGTGCCAGGATGTCACACATTGGCAGTTGTGACACATATTTTGAGCGACAGGGAGCCACAGCAGAGGGATGAAAGAGCCACATGCGGCTCTGATCCCTGCCTTAGGGCAACGATTCTCAACCTCAGAAACATTCAAATGTGTGGATTTCAATCAATTTCAATCAGAATAAAGCTGGAAGGGACCTTGGAGGACCTAAAGGATCATGTCCTGTCCTGTCCTTCTTAATCCCATCACCCTGAAGCTGAGAATGTTTTGTTTCTGAATAGATTGGCCCAGATTTCTTAATAGGCCCAAAATCTCCATCTCTAAGGATTTCTGCTGGAAGCTGTTCTACTATGCAGGAAATTGGGGCTGGAGCATGTTTCTCCATTTAATATTCTGCCTCTTTTAATATTCCCCAAAATATTTCATTCTTTTGGGGAGTGGGGTGCTTCCCACAGTATATTTTTCCATAGCTGAGAGTACCAAAGCTCAAAGTTCTGAGAAAGTCTTGAAATACAGTCCTTGTCTTACAACAGTTCACTTAGTTCAAAGTTACAACCGAAAAAAGCGATTTATGACCATTTTTCAGGCTTATCACCATTGCAGCATCCCCACAGTCACGTGGGGGATGCTGCATTCGGACGCTTGACCACTGACTCACATTTATGACGTTTACAGTGTCCCTGGGTCATGCCATCACCTTTTGCAACCTTCCGACAAGCAAAAGCCAATGGGGAAATCAGATTCATTGAACAACTGGGTTACTAATTTAACAACTGCAGCGATTCGCTTGACGAATGTGAAAAGAAAAGTCGTAAACTATAGTCCCAAAGGTGCTTTTTCAAGAGGCCTTTCTTGTTTTTCTTTGAAGACTTTTCACTTCTCATCCAAGAAGCTTCTTTGGGACCTAAATTCCATAGTTCCGTAGTATGGAACCATGTTCCATAGTTTGGACTGACGGGGGTTTCTTCATCAATTTTAATTGTTTTAAATTCGATTTTTAATTTTCACTGTTTTAATGAGGGATTATGCATTTTTAGTGTTATGAGCCGCCCTGAGTCTTTGGCGATAGGGCAGCATAAAAATTGCATAAATGAATGAATGAATGAATGAATTCTTGGAATGTCCCACAAAAACTTAAAAGTTGGATGCAACGCAGAGAGGAAGTAAGTTCCTGACCTTCTCGCACCAAGTGCAGCCTGATTTGCTAAGTGTCTTTCTGCAAAGCCTTTCTGCCCAATTGCATAACCTAGAATAATATTTGTTAATATTGCTTAAGGATAAAGAAAAGAGTCCCGGAAGAGAATCAGGTCAAGTCCTGGGTTAAAAAAAGAGCTGTGAAAATATCTACAGACCTACATATCCTGGACATAAATTGTTTCAACATCTACCCTCAAAAAGACACTTTAGGGCTCTGCACACCAAAACAACTAGACACAAGGACAGTTTTTTTCAATTTTTTTTTAAAAAAAAAAATTACATGCCACCCTTCTCCGGAGACTCAGGGCGGCTTACAATGCATTAAGCAAATGCCTTCACTCTGCTTAACAACTAATTCCCACAACACTGTCAAAAAAATTACTAAGACTGTATTACTATTATTCTTCTCTTCCTTCCTATTACCTATCTCTTCCCACTTATTATTATAACCATGTTGCTTGTATCTTTCAATTGTATTGTTTTTGTTTCCTAGTACGAACTGATGGCTTATTAGTAATCTTGACTATCACTAAGTGTTGTATCTTTTAATTCTCGATGAATGTATTTTATTCTCCTTATGTACACTGAGAGCATATACATCAAAGACAAATTCCTTCTGGGTCCAATCACACTTGGCCAATAAAGAATTCTATTCTGTTCTGTTCTGTTCTAAAAATAAGAGAAAAAAGTCAATTATGAGAAACTTCAGAACAAGGAAAAAAAATTCATCCCAAAGCAAACAAACAACTTCAAGGTTGACTCAGCCTTCCATCCTTCCGAGGTAGGTAAAATGAGGACCTGGATTGTGGGGGCAATAAGCTGACTTTGTATAAAAAAGAACACTGCTTGGGGGGGGGGGGGCAAAAGCTCTACTAAGCAGGTATATACAAAAGTATGAAGGCTATTGTCTTCATACTTCATACTAAAAGTCCTTCGGGAGTAGGGCGGTATATAAATCCAATAAATCTAATCTAATCTAATCTATTGCTTAACGCATTGTAAGCCGCCCTGAGTCTCCGGAGAAGGGCGGCATATAAATCGAACCAATAAATAAATAAATAAATAAACTATCCAAATCAAAGAAGGCTTCTGTTTCTCAGTCAGCGGGGGATAACATCTCCTCTCCTTCTTCCACAGCTTCAACAGAACTTGGTAGGCCCTTGAAAAGGGTTTACTGGTCTTACTCTCTGATTGTCCCAAAAGAGCTTTTTCAAGAGGCAACTGCACGTCCTCCCTCCCTCCCTCCCTCCCTTCCTTCCTTCCTTCTTTCCTTCCTTCCTTTCTTCCTTTAAAGCAAGTCCAGTTGCCTCTTCAAAAAGCACCTTTGGGACCACCATGACCTGGATGACTGAGATTTTCATAAAACGTAGCTAAACTCACTTAGCAAATTTCTCAATTAGCAACATAAATTTTGGGCTCAGTTGTGGTTGTAAATTGAGGGCTAACCTGTGGTGTCAAGGTTTATTTATTTATTTATTTATTTATTAAATTTCTATACCGCCCTTCTCCTTCCGGACCCAGGGCGGTGAACAGCCAATTAAAACCAATACAATACAATAAGTTAAAAATATTGAGATCCAAAAGATCTCAATATCTTGAGCCTCAACAGGGCCTGGATAGCTCAGCAGACTAAAAGCATTGTGATTAACATCAGCTGTCTGCAATTACTGTAAGTTTGAATCTCACCAGTCTCAAGGTTGACTCAGCCTTCCATCCTTTCTAAGGTAGGTAAAATGAGGACCCAGTTTGTGGGGGCAATAAGCTGACTTTGTATAAAATATACAAAAGTATGAAGGCTATTGCTTAATGCATTGTAAGCTGCCATGAATCTCCGGAGAAGGGCGGCATATAAATCAATTAAAAAAAAAAAATCTCCAAGTCCCCCCAATGCATCTCCATTTTACTTATGTGTAAAAGTCATAAATGTTCTCTAGGTGATCAACCATCCAACGGTCAAGAAGACAACCCCAGCAGTGGAGCACCAAGAGCATGACAAGACACTGAGACATCCTGGAGATGTACTGACACAGGAGATGTTTCCAGCTGCAACAGTTCTCCATGCCACTGGATTATGTCACTTCTGCAGAGAGAGCACAACTATTCCTGTGTAATGGCTGTTCCACTACAAATCCCATCACACCCAGTGCTGTGGAGTCGGAGTCGGAGTCAGAGTCGGAGTCGGAGTCGAGGAGTCGGAGTCGGAGGAAATTTTGGGTACCTGGAGTCGGAGTCAGAGTCAGAGTCGGAAGTACAAAAAACTGAGGAGTCGGAGTTGGAGTCGGTGTCGGAGCTGGAGTCGGAGCCGGAAGCACAAAAAACTGAGGAGTTGGAGCTGGAGTTGAGGAGTCGGAGTTGGAGGAAATTTTGGGTACCTGGAGTCGGAGTCAGAGTCGAAAGTACAAAAAACTGAGGAGTCGGAGTTGGAGTCGGAACCAGAGTTGGAGCCGGAGGCACAAAAAACTGAGGAGTCGGAGCCGGAGTCGGAGTCGAGGAGTTGGAGTCGGAGGAAATTTTGGGTACCTGGAGTCGGAGTCAGAGTCAGTCGGAAGTACAAAAAACTGAGGAGTCGGAGTTGGAGTCGGAGCCAGAGCCGTAAGCACAAAAAACTGAGGAGTCGGAGCCGGAGTCGGAGTCGAGGAGTCGGAGTTGGAGGAAATTTTGAGTACCTGGAGTCGGAGTCAGAGTCAGAGTCGGAAGTACAAAAAACTGAGGAGTCGGAGTTGGAGTCGGAGCCGGAGTCGGAGCCGGAAGCACAACAAACTGAGGAGTCAGAGCTGGCGTCGGAGTCAAGGAGTCAGAGGCAATTTTGGGTACCTGGAGTCAGAGTCAGAGACGGAAGAACAAAAAACTGAGGAGTCGGAGTTGGAGTCGGAGCCGGAGTCGGAGCCGGAAGCACAAAAAACTGAGGAGTCGGAGCCAGAGTCGGAGTCGAGGAGTCGGAGTCGGAGGAAATTTTGGGTACCTGGAGTCGGAGTCAGAGTCAGAGTCGGAAGTACAAAAAACTGAGGAGTCGGAGTTGGAGTCGGAGCCAGAGTTGGAGCCGGAGGCACAAAAAACTGAGGAGTCGGAGCCGGAGTCGGAGTCGAGGAGTTGGAGTTGGAGGAAATTTTGGGTACCTGGAGTCGGAGTCAGAGTCAGAGTCGGAAGTACAAAAAACTGAGGAGTCGGAGTTGGAGTCAGAGCTGGAGTCGGAGCCGGAAGCACAAAAAACTGAGGAGTCAGAGCTGGAGTCAGAGTCGAGGAGTCAGAGGAAATTTTGGGTACCTGGAGTCAGAGTCAGAGACGGAAGTACAAAAAACTGAGGAGTCGGAGCCGGAGTCGGAGCCGGAGTCGGAGCCGGAAGCACAAAAAACTGAGGAGTCGGAGCCGGAGTCGGAGTCGAGGAGTCGGAGTCGGAGGAAATTTTGGGTACCTGGAGTCGGAGTCAGAGTCAGAGTCGGAAGTACAAAAAACTGAGGAGTCGGAGTTGGAGTCGGAGCCGGAGTCGGAGCTGGAAGTACAAAAAACTGAGGAGTCGGAGTCGGAGTAGGAACATTTATCTCCCGACTCCACAGCCCTGATCACACCTAGATTTCATCTGCACAATTCCACCACTCATCTGCAAATCATCTCAATCCAAACCTGATCTGTTGAGCCCCAGTGGTGACGATGGAGTGATGAAGCAACTGGTGGACCCCTGGCAGTTGTCGTCACAATCCTGCACAAGGGCAAAGGTCTATGGAGATTCTCAACCGTCCAGGTCATAAGATAAGATAAGATAATTTTAATTGTCATTTTTTTTACCGTGAGCACCCTGGCCCACGTTAAAAATGCAATTCTCTTGCCTGCTCTCAAAAGAAAGTTTGTTTCTGCTCATACACATATATAACACACATATACACATGCTATATATACATCCGGATTGTGCGACTTTTTGAGAATTGAAAAAGCGGAATTGTGATAGCATCAGCCGTGTGAACTCTCAAGCTTCCTCTTTCCGCTATGTATTCAAAATGGGCAGTGATTAATAATTTATATATATATATATATATATATACCAGTGTGTTGGTGTGTACATATATGTATACTAGCTGAATACCCGTGTTCTGCTGCAAAACTATGTGATCGGGCTTGATAAATCTACTCTCCCTCAGCCTTGCCCCACAGAAACGTCTCCTATCCAATCCCCCTTCTCTCCCTCAGGGTTGCCTCATAGAAGCCTCCCCTATCCTATCCCCTGCTTGCTGTGAAAGTAAAACTGAACTGAAATTCCTCTCCTCTGCTTGTGTTTTGCATTTGGAACAGATTTTCAGATGGGGAGGGGGAGTAGAACACCTTAGCATCAGAGGCCTGTTTGGGAAGTGAAACAGTATTTGCTTTGTGGGCAAGAAGGAGACAGGAAGGAGCCTGGCCGTGGCTTAGCTCAAGTGTTCTGTAGTAAAGCTACTTGCTGCTGTGAAAGTAAAACTGAAACTGAAACTCCTCTCCTCTGCTTGTGTTTTGCATTTGGAACAGATTTCTTTTCAGGTGGGGATATGTAGGTCTTTGATTATTCAGGTTTTCTCCCACATAAAATTGGAAGTGTCTTGGCGACGTTTCGACAAAGTCTCATTTGTCATCTTCAGGCTGGTGTTCTCGGCTTCGTGCTTCTAGAAGCACGAAGCCGAGAACACCAGCCTGAAGATGATGAATACATACATACCTACATACAAATCAGCCTGAAGATGATGAATACATACATACCTACATACAAACACCCACGAAAACCTCAGAAAACATATGTGTGTGTGTATGTATATGTATATGTATATATGAATGTATAATTAAATAGATTAGATAGAGATAGATAGATAGATAGATAGATAGATAGATAGATAGAGATAGATAGATAGATAGATAGATAGATAGATAGATAGATAGATAGATAGATAGATAGATATAGATACA
The DNA here is from genome assembly GCA_030761175.1 of Masticophis lateralis. Classification (NCBI taxonomy): domain Eukaryota; kingdom Metazoa; phylum Chordata; class Lepidosauria; order Squamata; family Colubridae; genus Masticophis; species Masticophis lateralis. The sequence continues at coordinate 16,019,626 of JAUDYJ010000002.1, forward strand.
CACACACATATATGTCGGAGCGGCAATCAGCCCCGTTACCTTGCGTGGGGTATTTGCCCTCATTTTGAGTTGGATGGTGACGTTCTCCTTGTGTATACTTTGATCAATAAAACCAGAATACATCTTCTAATTAAACTCATATTTATTGTAAGGAAATAAAGACATCTCACTAATCTAAATTGGTTACATCTTGGAAGCTTTCCCAGCGTGGGACCTTCCCTGGCCGGAGAACAAAGGAAAGTTTTTTTAGAAGAAGTAAAAGAATGTGTACATGCGCAGTAGATACTGATAAGAAAACTTGGCAAACTACGGTACGTCTGACAGTTCAGAAATATGAGCTCAGCTGGCAAATACAAAAACGCAGTGACAATATATATACATATAACTATTAATCACTGTCCATTTTGAATACATGTCATAGCAGAAAGAGGAAACTTGAAAGGAAACTTCACAAGGCTGATGCTATCACAATTCCGCTTTCTTGTCTCAATTCTCAAAAGGTCACTCCATCCACATGGCTCATTCATCTTCAAAATCCCTAACACTTTTGAGAGCTGAAACAGCTGTAGCCAAGCCAGGTGCCAGCATTTTTTTGGGGAGGGGGGGAATGGTTGTCCCAAAAGGGTTTTTTTCCCCTTCAAAAGGCAGCTGGACTTTCTTTGAAAATGTTTCACTTCTCATCCAAGAAGCTTCGTCAGTTCTCTGAAGTGAATGATGAGAAGTGAAACGTTTTCAAAGAAAACACCAAAGAAGTCTAGTTGCCTTTTGGATAAAACACCTGTGGGCAGCTCTTGGAGCTCCCAGAGCAATTTTTTTTTTAAAAAAAAAATAGATTTATATGCCGCCCTTCTCCGGAGACTCAGGGCGGTTTACAATGCGTTAAGCAATAACCTTCATACTTTTGTATATTTTCTATACAAAGTCAGCTTATTGCCCCCACAAACTGGGTCCTCAATTTACCTACCTTAGAAAGGATGGAAGGCTGAGTCAACCTTGAGCCTCGAACTTGCAATAATTGCAGACAGCTGAATGTTAATAACAGGCTATTAGCCTGTTGAGCTATCTGAGGCTGTATTGGGCAACGTTCTCTAGGATAGCACTGCCCACCCAAGGTAGTCTAAACATTGCTTGCTCCATGACACCTAGCTAGCTAACTGCAGCTGGGAGATCATTTCTTTAGGGGTCAAGCGTGGAGAAAAACAAAAGAAAACTCATCTTCAGATCTTGGAACATCTGCACCTTGCTGAATAGAGACAAGGTGTCTCTTTCAGGTGCTTAAAAGACAAACAACACTTATAGCAGCTGAGCTTTCAGTCTGTTCTTCATGTGTCCCAAAGGTGTTTTTTTCAAGAGCCAACTGGACTTTCTTGTTTTTCTTTGAAGGCGTTCCTCTTCTCATCCAAGAGGCTTCTTCAGCTCTGGATGAGAGGCAAAAGAAAAACAAAGAAAGCCTTGTTGCCTCTTGAAAAAGCACCCTGGGGACAACCATGACCTGGATGACTGGGAATCTCCATAGACACTGCTCTTCTGCATGTTGTTACATGCTTTCCAGGGTCTGAAGCAGGGAGTGTTCATCAGAAACTGGTTAGACTGCTTGTTCTTCAACCTTTGCCACTGGAAAGCATAAATGCATGCCTTAATGCATGCCTCCACGAAGTCATCCATGAAACCCTCGTTGCTGATGACCATGACTGACGCACAAGGTCAGTGATCTCCAATTGATGCTGAAACAAGTTTTCAGGCATTGCTATGCTTTTTGAACTGACTATCAGCTCGGAGAAGACCGAACTAGCCCATTTGCAAACACCCAAGTCCGTAGAACCCCTAAAAGAAATAAAAATAATGTTAAGGACACCCAACTGACAAAAGGAGCCTGGAGCCTGGTGGAGCAGCAGACTAAAGCGCTGTTAAATAGCACTTAGCTGCCAGCTGCCTGCAATTACTGCGAGTTCGAATCTCACCAGGCTCAAGGTTGACTCAGCCTTCCATCCTTCCGAGGTAGGTAAAATGGACCCGGATTGTGGGGCCAATAAGCTGACTTTGTATAAAAAAGATCACCGCTTAGTGGGGGGGCAAAAGCCCTACTAAGCAAGTATGAAGTATGAAAGCTATTGCTTAATGGATTGTAAGCCGCCCTAATTATACATGTTCATACTGTAAACATATAATGTTGGCTTATATATTACTTGGCCAACTAGTTAGGCAATTACCATTTCCTAACACCAACAAAGAATTGTGTTGTATTGAATTATGGAAATTCCGTTGAAATACTTCATTTCAAATTTGAGAGACTGAATGTGCAATGACACTAAACTACAAGATTGATGATAGCTTTATTTATTTATTTTTTTATCAGACATAAACACAAGTCACTTGTTGAGGTGACTGTAGAAACCAAGTAAGTACTGTATTTTCCTGCGTATAAGACTACTTTCTAACACACAAAAATCTTCTCAAAAGTCGGGGGTCGTCTTATACGCCGGGTCTCATTCTCCTGTAACCAGGCAGACCAGCCCATAAGGCTGTGATGAGCCTTAAATGGCTCTGAGGAGGGTCGTCTTATACGCCCAGTCGTCTTATACGGTATACGCCGGAAAATACGGTAAATAAATAAATAATAAAAACTCCCTCACAGGAAGAAAGGTTTCTAATAAAACACGCTACAGGTCAGGTCTCCGGAGAAGGGGGGTATATAAATCGAACCAATAAATAAACAATAAATAAAAGGTTTCAAATACTTAGGAAGCAGCACCTCAACTGATGGGTCTTTGGACAAAGGCATGGTCCCCAGGGCCAGCCAGACAACTAGACACTTATGTGGCTACATACTGGAGTGCCTAATCAATGCACCATCTGTATTTCTACAAAGCTGGAAATCTACAGAGCTCTGGTTATAGCAATAGCACTTAGACTTATATACCGCTTCACGGTGCTTTACGGCCCACTCTGAGCAGTTTACAAAGTCAGCATATTGCCCCCAACGACCTGGGTCCTCATTTTACCAACCTCAGAAGGATGGAAGGCTGAGTCAATCTTGAGCCGGTCAGGATCAAAGTGCCAGCAGTCAGCAGAAGTAGCCTGCATTCTAGTATTGTGTTCTAACCATTGTGCCACCACTAGTAGTAACTGTGAGAGGGATCTTGGAGTCCTAGTGGACCATCGCTTGAATATGAGCAAGCAGTTTGCTACAACTGCCAAAAAAAAGCCAACACAGTTCTAGGCTGCATAAACAGAGGGGATAGAATCAAGATCTCGTGAAGTGTTTGTATTACTTTGTAATGTCTTGCTAAAGCCACGCTTGGAATGCTGTATCCAGTTTTGGTCACTACAATGTAAAAAAGATGTGGAGACTCTAGAAAGAGTGAAGAGAAGAGCAACAAAGATGATTAGGGGACTGGAGGCTAAAATGAATGAAGAACAGTTGCTGGAATTGGGTATGTCTAGTTTAATGAAAAGAAGGACTAGGGGAGACATGATAGCAGTCTTCCAATATCTCAGGGGTTGCCAGAAAGAAGAGGGAGTCAAGCTATTCTCCAAAGCCCCTGAGGGCAGGGCAAGAAGCAATGGGTGGAAATAATCAAGGAGAGAAGTAAACTAGAACTAAGGAGAAAATTCCTGATAGAACAATGAATCAGTGGAACAACTTGCCTTCAGAAGTTGTGAATGCTCCAACACTGGATGTTTTAAAGAAGAGATTGGACAACCAGTTGAAATAGGATAGGGCAGTGATGGCTAACCTTTTTGCAATCGAGTGTCAAAAGCGGGGGTTGCACATGTGCATGCTGACACCCATAATTCTAGGTGCCCCAGCCCCCTGCGCATGCACACGCCCCCCCACTCCCCGCGCTTTTGGTACGTGATGGCACGGTGGACCAGGTAGGCCTGTTTTCACCTTCCCCAGGCTCCAGAGGCTTACTAGGAGCCTGGGGAGGGCAAAAATGGCCTCCCCCCCGCCCCGGAGGCCCTCCAAAGGCTGGAAATGGCCCATTTCCCGACTTCCTGTGGTCCCAGAAGGCCCGAAAATCAGCTGTTCGGCACACACATATACGCTGGAGCTGAGCTAGGGTAACGCTTGCGTGTCCACAGATATGGCTCCGAGTGCAACCTGTGGCACATGTGCCATAGGTTCGCCATCACGGGGATAGGGTTTCCTGCCAGAACAGAGGGTTGGACTAGAAGACCTCCAAGGTCCCTTCCAAGCAGGGCCGGATTTAGATGAAAAGAGGCCCTAGGCTATTCCACTTATGAGGCCCTTTCACCTCCCATTTTTTTCAGTTCAGTGTTTTAGTGTTCACTGTTTTTAGAATAGTGTAATTTTAATTTTGCTAACAATTTGAATGTAGGCCCCTCTTGATCTTGAGGCCCTAGGCTGAAGCCTAGTTAGCCTATAGGAAAATCCGGCCCTGCTTCCAAGTCTGCTGTTCTGTTCTGTTCTGTTCTGTTCTGTTCTGTTCTGTTCTAATCTAATCTTCTCCATTGACTGAGAAGCAGAAGCCTTTTTTGATTTGGACAGTTTGTTTGCTTTGGGATGAATTTTTACCTCATTCTGAACTGTCTCATAATTGACTTTTTTTTTCCTCTTATTGACCCAGGACTTGACCTGATTCTCTTCCAGGACTCCCTTTTTATCCTTAAGCAATATTAACAAATATTATTCTAGGTTATGCAATTGGGCAGAAGGGCTTCGCAGAAAGACACTGAGCAAGTCAGGCTGCACTTCTCACAAGCAGCGGGCGGCCACGCACACGTGCACTCCATTTGACTGAGCAGCAGGCCCACATGCACGCTGCTTGTGCAAATGGGGCTGCACACACATACGCGTGCTTGCCAGCTACTCCCCCCCCCCACCAGTCCGCAAAACCGGAAATGTTGGGGAACTTGGTTTTATTCCAACCCCCAACCAGGAGTGGTATTCGCTGATCTTTGCTACCGGTTTGCAAATGTGAGCGCGTGTACATAGCGTCAAAAATGGGACATGATGACATCCGGGCAGGTGGGCGGAGCCTCCCGCAGCCGCCGCAACTGATTCACCTGAACCAGATAGAACTGGCTGAGTACCATCACTGCCCCCAACCCAAGGCCGGTGTCCTTATTCAATCCCAGATTGTTCTGCCCCAGCTACGGGCTCCAAAGAAGGCTGCACACACAAAGTCCGTACAAACCTTAGTTTACTAATTAAGGACTACGAATGAGCTTTCTTAGTAGTTGTTCGAAAACAAGTACAGTTTAAACCAGTCTTTTCTGAACAAGGGCTGTTAATTTAACTTCATGAACAGCCGACAAGAATCCAAAGAATAATAACTCAATTCTGAGGCCGCAGTATTTCAGATAACCGCAATCTTAGTGTGGTTGGCAGAATGCCCAGAAGCAATTTGCAGGAAAACTGACAAGAGAGAAACAAGAGCCGAATCAAGCGTTTCTGGAATCAAGACGCGAAGGAATATGAACGAAGTTGTTTCCTGCAAATTGCATCAGTCGTCGTCCTTCCTTAAATAGAGTAGGGGAGTGGCCAATTAGCCCCAAGTCTTACTTTTGAGGAGACCTCCTCCTGAGGAGCCACGCCTGCCTTTTAACAGCTCTGCGCGCTCGTGCATCGAAAAGAGGCTCCTCCTCTTCTTCCTCTTCACTTATGGGAGCTTCTGAAGGCCCTGGCTGAATCCCCGCCTCTGGAACCACATCTTCTCCAGCCTCCTCATTGTCTGACTCGAGCGCCAGCTGCAAAGGCTGCTGGCGCAGCACCACACCAGCCTCCTCACTGTCAGAATCAGTTACTAACTGCACAGGCCGCTGACGGGCCACAACACAGATAAATGGTTGTCCACCGCTGGATCACCGACAACTCAGGAGGAAGGCTGTTCCATTGACGTAAGTTCTCACTGTTGGGAAGTTTTCCCATAGTTCCAGGATCTCTCTTTGACTGGCACCCATTGCCTCTTGTCCTGCCTTCAGTTTTTGGCAGTGCCTGTCTTCAAAGCCAGTGGAGGTTTCATGGTACAGGGCTCACCAGCAGGTTCTGTCAGCAGCTGCAGCTTCTAGCAATAGCAATAGTGTACTTCAAATAGCAACCTTCCTTCTTTTTTGAAATTTTTTTTGAAATTTTCTTTTAATGCAAATGTTTCATCTTTCATTAAACAGTGTGTCGCCTGAGTACATATTTTTTGTGTCATAACAATTAAAGTTTACCACTGTTATTTGTATCTATTCTTATATTACTACTAATACTTAACATATCTACCATTGTAACATTTCTCTTCTTAACTTATTTGACTTTAGAATACATTGCTTCCATATTTATTCTCTAACCATTGATAAAATAACTCCTGTATATTATAATAATCAGTTTCTTCCAGTGGTGGGATTCAGCCAGTTCGCACCACTTCGGGAGAACCGGTTGTTAACTTTCTGAGCAGTTTAGCAAACTGGTTGTTGGAAGACATCATTAGGGCAAAGGACCGGTTGTTAAATTACTTGAATCCCACCACTGGTTTCTTCCTTTCCTTTCATTGCAAGTGTTAATCTATTCATTTCTGCACATTCTAATGTTTTCTTAATCACATTTTCCTCCATAGGGATCTCTTCACTTTTTCACTTTTGTGCAAATACAATTCTAGCTCCAGTTATTACATGAATAATCAAGTATATATTTTCTTTACTATAAGCTTCTAGTAAAATCCCCAACAGGATTTTCCCTCCCTCCCTCTCTCCATCTCCTCCCTCTCTCCCTCCTTCCCTTCCTTTCTTTCGACAGCCATGATCTGGACGCAGTGGTGGGTTTCAACATTTTTTACTACCTGTTCTGTGGGTGTGGCTTGGTGGGCATGGCAGGGAACGGATACTGTAAAATCTCCATTCCCTCCCCACTCCAGGGGAAGGATACTGCAAAATCCTCATTTCCCCCTGATCAGCTGAGACTTGAGAGCCAGAGAATAGATGTGGGTGGGTCCATTCAGAATTTTTACTACCTAACTACTCAAAATTTCCACTATCAGTTCTCCAGAACTGGTCAGAACCTGCTGAAACCCACCAATGCCTGGATGACTGAGAATCTCTAAGGATGCTTGGTTGATCAACCGAGACTCCAAAGATGGCTTCTTCCACTATACTGATTTCAGTTCTTTGAGGGTTGTTTTTTTTTTAATGGGTATCTCCCTTCACAAACAAGGGTTTCTCCAGGGCAGCTTACTAGAAACACCCTTTACCTTTGTTATGTCCTTATAAAGACATCCGCCGGGGATTGGTTAGAAAATCCTCCGGCGGGAATTTTGAATCCTTGTCAGTGGGCGGTGCAACTACCGGAGTGAATATAAGGAGAGCTCCGGCAGCGCAGCACCAGTCTTGTTCCTGTTGAAATAAACTTGTTACATGGATTCCACTGGTCTCGTCTTCTTTCCTGCGCCGATCTAACACTGGCGACGAAGGACTAGAGAAGGAACCGACCGCGTGGCACGATTGCCATCCCGAGCTGAAGTCACTCGCCGCTGTTCCAGAAGATGGCAATGCCATAAGCACTCTTCGCATCAATCACTCCATTCAACCCCGGACGGGAGAAATGGAGCTCCTACATGATCCGTTTTCGCCAATTCCTTCGGGGAAATGGGTACAGCAATCTGGACAACGAGAGGAAGAGGGCTCCCTTCCTAGCTCACTCCTGTGGACCCGATGTTCTGGAGCTGGTCATGAACCTCGTCACGCCCCGAGACATCGAGGAAATGTCCTGGATTGATCTACAAGCCGCCCTGCAGGACCATTACGCTCCCATGGGCACCCCCATCGCAAACCGATTCACCTTCCATCAGAGGAGTCAGCGGGAAGGTGAATCCATCAAAGAGTTCGTCGCCGCACTCCGCCAGATCGCAGCTAACTGCGAGTTTGATAATGTGGACAACGCTCTGAGGGACCGCATCATCTTCGGAATGCGGGACGCGGGCCTCCAGAAGAAGTTCTTGAGCAGAAAACGCATCACGCTCGAGGACGTACTCGAGGAGGCCACTGCCGCCGAGACCTCAGAACACGCAGCCGAACCTTGTTTCATGTTTCTCAACCATGGCAACCCTCAAGATGTGGACTTCAACTCCCAGAATTCCCCACTCAGCAAGGTATTCTGGGAATCCACACATTTTCAAATTGCTGCAGTTGAGACACCCAGATCTATCCCCTATCTAGCAGTTCTTGCATGCTGTGACCGACCTACATCCAATCACAGAACTTCTAAAATGCTCTGGCACTTAGCCAGGTCTGGATGCAATGAGATCCAAAGAGGTCTCACAGAGCTGCGCTCTACCACACCGGTCTCCAACCTTTGCAGCCTGGCGGCCCGGCTTGGGCGAGGGGCAGAGGGGAACTTTTGCCCCATTTTACGACCTTTCTCGCCATGGTTGTTAAATAAATCACTGCAGTTGTTAAGTGAGTAATGTGGTTGTTAAATGAATCTAGCTTCCCCACGGACTTTGCTCTTCAGAAGGTCACAAAAGGTGATCACATGACCCCGGGACTGTCATAAATATGAGTCAGTTGCCAAGCATCTGAATTTTGATCACATGGTCTTGGGGATGGTGGGCCTGGTGGCTCAGCAGACTAAAGCATTGTGATTAACACCAGCTGTCTGCAATTACTGTAAGTTCGAATCTCACCAGGCTCAAGGTTGACTCAGCCTTCCATCCTTTCTAAGGTAGGTAAAATGAGGACCCAGAATGTGGGGGCAATAAATTGACTTTGTATAAATATACAAAAGTATGAAGGTTATTGCTTAACGCATTGTAAACCATCCTGAGTCTTCGGAGAAGGGCAGCATATAAATCAAATTAAAATTAAAAAAAGTTAAAACTATGAAAAATGGTCATAAAAGTCACTTTTTTCAGTGCCATTGTAACTTTGATTGGTCACTAAATGAACTGTTACAAGTCAAGGAACTACCTGTATTTTCCCCACAAGAAGAGCACTATGACATGTTACAAGACTCCATTGCAGATTTGTTGGTTCCAAAATTAAAATTATCTAGGAAGATGTCCCAAAGGTGGTTTTTTTTTCAGAAGGCAACTGGACTTTTCTTGTTTTTTCTTTGAAGACATTTCGCTTCTCATCTAAGAAGCTTCTTCAACTCTGAAGGATTTTTCCAGAAAAGTTGCAGATTACAGGAACCGTTTGCGCTTCTGTTTGAGAACAGAGAGTCATCCCAGAGTCATCCCCAACAGCCTGTGCCTGCCTTCAACAGGGAAGGGACACAGGGCAGAAAATGTCAAATAAAATGTCTAACTTTTATACATATTCACACACCATGGTTCAGCATGGGTTAACTTGCTCAGACCCATTACCCTCACAACTCCACCTTACTTTTTTGGCTCCTCCCTCCGGGTATAAAAGTCCATCCACAGGAGCTCCTCCCTCAGATCAAGTCAAAGGTGTTAGGTTAGATATATGTAGATTTGGGCCTATATCAAGTCCCCAATTACAAATAAATAAGTTTTATCAGTTATTGAAGTATTACTGGTTGTTATTGGGCTAGATCCATCGATTTAACAGAAAATACCCTGCAGCCAAGAAGCTTCCACACCCATTTGCACGACTCAGGTGGCCCCGAGGACACAGATAAACCTCCAAGTGGCCTCAATGACTCTCTAAATGACTGCAAATGGCCGGCTGTCTGCAAGGAATATAAATCTTTCCATTCTCCACCATCCAGTCAGAGCGGAAGAAGCTTCTTGGATGAGAAGGGAAATGTCTTCAGAGAAAAACAAGAAAGTCCAGTTTTCCAGGCCCCGCGTGCATGGGAGAAGACATGCGTGATTGTGGGAGGCACACATGCATGTGCGGGGAACAGGGAGCATGTGGGGCAGCGGTGGGTTGCTCCCAGTTCGCACCAGTTCGCAAGAACTGGTAGTAAAAATTTGTAATAGTTCGGAAAACCGGTAATAACATTGGCTGGCCACGCCCCCGAAGCGGTCCCCTGCCCGGTCACCACTCGCTTACCCCACCCACCTCATCAGAGGCTTTTTTTTTTTTTTTTTACTTTTAAAAGCATTTTTTCTACAACCTCTTCGGCCGAAAAAATGCTTTTATTTTTTTTTGTATATTATTTTTATTTTTTTTAAACATACATAAATCATAATATATAATATATAACAATATACACAATACAAACAGTCAACAAGTGCTCCCCCACTTCCAAAATCTTAAAGCTTCTTCTGGTGGTGGTATCCCCCTTCCTCCAGAAAACACAAATATTAGGAACTGTTTCCAGATTCCACGAAAAAATGCTTTTAAAAGTAAAAAAAAAGCCTCTGATGATCGCGCGGCTTTTAAAAGGATTTTTTTCTGCAACCTCTTAAGGTTGTAGGAAAAAACGCTTTTAAAAGTTAAAAAAAAAAAGTTGGCCACACCCACTCAGTCACAATACCCGCCCCCACCAAGCCATGCCCACAAAATAAGCCACGCCCACAGAACCGGTACTAAAACATTTTAAAACCCAGCCCTGATGTGGGTGATAACACGTGTATGTGGGGGCCCCCCATCAGGGGTGAAATCCAGGAGGTTCTAACAGGTTCTGGAGAACTGGTAGCGGAAATTTTGAGTAATTCGGAGAACCGGCAAATACCACCTCTGACAGGCCCGGGAGTGGGGTGGGAATGGAGATTTTGCAATATCCTTCCCCTGCCACGCCCACCAAGCCACACACACAGAAGCGGTAGGGATAAATTTTGAATTTCACCCCTGGCCCGCACTCACGAGGGGCCGCACACTCATTTCATTTTGGGGGTTCACACGTGCGCGTGCGTGCTTTGGGCACTCGGTCCGGAAAAGGTTAACCATCACTGATCTAGGAGGTATCAATTACTCTAGGACAGTGTTTGCGGGATTCTGGGAGTTGAAGTCCACCCATCTTCAAGCTACCAAGGTTGAGAAACACTGCTCTAGGAGTAATTAAACAGTACTTTAATAATATTTTTCTAGTGAGGTGTTGTGACAACTCCTTAATGTGAACATCCAGTTCCTCTGAACAGTATCTGTCATCTCCATTTCTGACTCAAACCCTTGACTCATGTTGACATCTAAAACCCTGGAGTGTTTGACTCTGACCAGAGCTGACCAGGCTAAATTGATGTTCCAGGAGCAGCTGGCAGTGGTAGCGGAAGTTGGTGGCAATTGTGTCTCTTTTTTTTGTCTGGTATGGGGGGGCGGGGGGGGTGGTTAGAGTCTGTTAAGTTCTGGTACTGCTCTGGTTCTGCATTCATGCCAACAGAGACACTCTAATCCAGCAAATAGATTTCTTCATTTTTTTCAAAGGAACAATAGGTTATGACCTCTTCGACATCCGGACGAAGCTTTCCCAGAAAATCCTAATGTTACTCATTCCCCTCTTGAAGTTCTAGAAAAGTTTATTTTTTCTTCGATCAGAGGTGTTTAATGCCTCGGTCACTAAAATGCTTGATAGTCCTTGACTTATGACCACAATTCATCCCAAACTTTCCGTTGTTGAGTGAGGTAGTCGTTAAGCGAGTTTTGCCCCATTTTATTGCTTTCTTGACACAGTTAAGTGGATCCACAACATCTGATTGATTGATTGATGGGCATTTGTCTGGAATGGTATATAGCCGGGATGGCGAACCTATGGCACGGGTTTCAGAGGTGGCACACAGAGCCATATTGGTGGGCATGCAAGTGTTGCCCTACCTCAGCTCCAGCGCGCATGCGTGCGCCGGCCAGCTGATTTTCAGACCTTCTGGTCCCACCGGAAGTCAGGAAACTGGCTGTTTCTGGCCTCCGGAAGGCCTGCGGGGAGATGGGGAAGGCTGTTTTTGCCCTCTCCAGGCTCCTAGAAAGCCTCTGGAGCCTGGGGAGGGGGAAAAACGGGCCTACTGGGCCCACCATGCCATTGCGTGCCAAAAGTAGGGGGAAGTGTGTGGGGGGGTCATGTGCTCATGTGTGGGAGGGCGGTGAGCATTGAATTATGGATGTGCGCACCCGCACCCGCGACCCCTCATGCTCCCCACGCTTTCGGCACGCAACGGTTAGCCATCACTGGTATATAGGATTTCCTGCTAGAAGACCTCCAAGGTCCCTTCCAGCATTGTTATTCTGTTATTCTCTCCCACTTGAAATTTGGCGGCAATTGATCAAACTCAGTTCCCTCTCTGGAGAAGATCTTTTCATTTATTTTCCTTTTGCAATTTGACTACGCTGACAAGAATAATTCAGTTTGGCCCAGCTGCACAGCCAAGGAAGCTTCAGCTCTTGAAAACGTGTGCCTTTTATGAGATTTGATTAGTCTAGATTAGAAAAGGGGTAACCGGAGACCTCTCAATCTTCAGTCTGAGGAAACACACTTATAAACCGTATATCAAAGTTGATTGTACTTTTTATCAGTAGTTGTCATGTAGCAAAGCTGTACGTTTTTTAGTATCGTGAAGCTGGTCTACATTTATTCCACACGGAGAACTGGTCCTTGTGCCAAATACAGTCATATAACTGTTGAAATTTAGGATTCCTTTACTATATAGCGTTGCTGGTTATATGACTAGCAGGTTATATAAAATTAAAATTGAACTTAAGAGGCTGGTCTAGAATTACTGTACCTTTAACACATGGCTCTTAAGCTAAACCAATAGTTTTTAAAGTGATATGAGCCTCTCATTATTTACGATTGTGTGTGCAAAAACCCCTATAATAAAAAAAAGTTAAATATCCAATATAAGAAAATATATTACGTCAGGATTTGAGGTTAATTGTTTACTAGCAATTGCTTGAAATAGTGCATTTTCTTTCTTCCCTTGGACCTCATATATTCTTTTCCCCTTTCTTTTTTCCTTCCCTTAATTTCCTAATTTTAATTTGTATTTTATACATTGGTAAAACAATACAAGTTCTAGAAAAGGAAATAGCACGCATCTGTCTACTTATTTAATTATTTATCTACAGTTTATCACCATAGACTACGGTATAAATAGTCTATTATTTATAGTCTATCTACAAGTGTATATCAGATAATATATCTGTTTTTAAATAGTGAAAATTAGAAAGCTCATAAACATTTAAATTGGTCAGAAATTAGAAAATTACTGCAAAATGTTGACTCTATCTATGTTTTTTTTACTGAGATTTCATTTGAATGTCTCCTAAAGAGAAATAAAAAACAATCAGAAAAAAAATATGCTCATAGATTACAGGAACCTTGTCCCCTTTATTATAAAAGACAGTGCTTTATTTCAGAAAGCTGTCCTTTAAATTTCTTTATTTTTCAAAAACTCACTATTCCGCTTTGTTTTGGTCATTTAACTTTTACCAAATAAATGGGGCCGCTTAACTTTCACGTACATGTGAAAAATGTGAGAATGGAATTTTTAAAAAAGGTCGCAAAAGTTGGTCACAAAAGTTGGTCACATGACCCTGGGACACTGCGACCGTCATAAGTATGAGTCAGTTGTCAAGCATCTGAATGCAACTCAATGCTGCATTGGTTGTAAGTGTGAAAAACAGACATAAGACCCATTTTTCAGTGCCGTTATAATTTTGAATGGTCACTAAATGAATCTATAATCCTCAACTTATAACCATTTGTTATAAGTTTAGTGACCATTTGAAATGACGAGAGCACTGAAAAAAGTGACTTATGACCAGTTTTGACACGTTGCAGGTCATAAACTCGGGCGCTTGGCAACTGGCTTCTATTTGTGACGGTTACGGTGTCATGCGATCCCCTTTTGGGACCTTTTGACAAGCAAAGGGGAAGCCAGGTTCCTTTAACAACCCTGTGACTAGCTTAACAACTGCTGTGGTTCACTCAACAACTGTGGCCAGAAAAGTTGTAAAATGGGTGCAAAACTCACAGGCGTCTTGCTTAGCGACAGAAATGTTGGCCTCAGTTGTGATCGTATATCGAGGCCTACCTGGAACTATACCCCTTTAGGTCTTGAGAAACAGACTGACCCGTAGCTGGGAGGGCGGACAAGTTGTGTGTTTGTGTGTATGTGGAAAGATAGAGAAGAGCAAAACTTCTATTTGCACACAGAGTTCTGTCCGGTGTATTGCTCAAACAATGTCCCTATTTCTGACCTTGGCGTGTTGCCTAGTACAACTTACAACCAAGATCTCTCTCTCTCTCTCTTACTCGCTCGCTCACACACACACACACACACAGACATCCACGGACATACACTCACAGCCAGGCAAGCGTCTTAGCTGTGCAAATAGCCTGCAAGCCAAATCAATAATCCCTGTGGGTAGAGAGGAATGTGGGTGTGTTTGTGTGTCCTCCCATTTGCAGGCAGCGAGTATAAAAGGGCTGGCTGGTTAGCGGAGGACGGAGCAGGTGAGGTGGAGAACAACTCCGTCTCCTCTGACCCACCAACTTTGACTCCTCTACCAGCTGACCTCTCGACGCTATGGGGAAGAATCGGATACTTGCAGGACCGTGCCTTTTTCTCCTGGGCCTCTTCCTCCTTCCCGGAGGGAACACAGCATCAACCCCGAAACCGTAAGCAGTTTTCTTCGTTTCTTCTTTGTTTCCCTCCGAATGTTCATTCTGGTTTTTTCAGAAGGCAAAAATGGGTACAGATACAGATTAACAGAGTTGGGAGGGACCTTGAAGGTCATCTAGACCAACCCCGCACCCAAGCAGTAGACCTTACATCATTTCTAACAGGTGGCAGTCCATTCTTTCCTTGAAAGCCTTCAGTGATGAAGCTCCCACAACTTCTGAAGGCAACTTCTGTTCCATTGGTTGATTGTTGTCACTGTCAGAAAATTTCTCCTTATTTCCAGGCTGAATCTCTCCTTGTTCAGTTTCCATCCATTATTCCTTGTCTGGCCTTCAGGTGCTTTGGAAATTAGGTTGACCTTCTCCTCTCTGTGGCAGCCCCTCAAATATTGGAAGACTGCTATCCTGTCTCCCCTGGTCCTTCTCTTCACCAGACTAGCCATGCCCAGTTCCTGCAACCGTTCATCGTATGTTTTAGCCTCCAGTCCCCTCATCATCTTGGTTGCTCTTCTCTGCACTCTTTCTAGAGTCTCAACATCTTTTTTATAGTGTGGTGACCAAAACTGAATGCAGTACTCTAGGTGTGGTCTTTCTAGGCCTTTATAGAGTGATTGATCTGGATTGTATCCAGTAATGGGTTTCAAGTAATTTAACAACCGGTTTTCTGCCCTATTGATTTCTTCCAACAACCAGTTTGCCAAAATGCTCAGAAAGTTAACAACCGGTTCTCCCGAAGTGGTGCGAACTGCTTGAATCCCACCACTGATTGTATCCCTTTGTTAATGCAATTTAGGATTGCATTGATTATTTTGGGCTGCTGCTCCACACTGTTAGCTCATATTTAAATGGTTGTCTACTAAGACTCCTAGATCCCTCTCACAGTCACTGCTATTAAGCCTGGTTTCACTCAGTTTATATGTGTATTTTTGGTTTTTCTCGCCTAAGTGTAAGACTTCTCTCTACATTGAATTTCATTTTTCATCTATTATTTCTTTATTTTTCATTATCCTGCCTTCCCTGCTGAAGCTCAAGGCAGCCTGCATTGCCCTCCTTTTTCGTATTTGGACCTCACAACAACCCTGCAAGGGAGGCTAGGTTAAGAAAGAGCAACTGGCTACACAGCGTTCTTTGGTGGCCAAGAGTGGTTTTGAACTGGGTCTCTTTGTCCTTGGCACAACTCTACGCCATCCTGACTATATATTTTTTTTGCAAAGCTGACTATTACAGGTAGTCCTCGACTTATGACCGCAATGGAGCCCAACATTTATGTTGCTAAGAGAGTTTGGCAAAATTCATACAGGTAGTCCTCGACTTACGAGTACAATTGAGCCCAACATATATGTTGCTAAACGAGTTTGGCAAAACTGACTAATACAGGTAATCCCCGGTTTACAACGGCAACTGAGCCCCAAATTTATGTTGCTAAGTGAGAGATTTGTTAAGCGAGTTTTGCCCCATTTTACGACCTTTCTTTCCATATTCGTTAAATGAATCCCTGCAATTGATAAGTTAGTAACTTGGTTTCCCCATTGACTTTGCTTCTCAGAACGTCACAAAATGTGATCACATGAGCCCGGGATACTGTGACCGTCATAAATATGAAACAGTTGCCCAGACTCTGAATTTTGACCATGGGGATGCTGCAAAGGTTGTAACTGTGGGAAAACAGTCATATGTCACTTTTTTTCAGTGCCGTAACTTTGAACGGTCACCAAATGAACTGTTTTAAGTCGAGGACTACCCGTAGAAGAACCATTGCGACAAAAGAAAGCAAAAAATACTACCAGTAGTAGTAGGCAAACACCTTGGGTGCAATCCCAAAACTCCTGGGATTGATCTTGATGTGAAGTTGAACAACTTCACCATCATAAGCATTGACAAAATCCAGACCAGTCAATTGCAAAAGGCAGCTTGTTTTGGAACAGCTTACATCTTGTGAAGATGTAAGCACCGAAAGGTGCTTTTTCAAGAGGCAACTGGACTTTCTGGTTTTCCTTTGAAGACGTTTTGCTTCTCATCCAAGAAGCTTCTTCAGGCTCTTCAGGCCATGGGCTGCGACGGTCGTAAGTGTGCAAAAAAAAAAGTCATAAGTCCACTTTTTTTAGTACTGTTGTAACGTCAAACAGTCACTAAATGAACGGTTGTAAGCCGAGGATTAACAGGCATCAGCCAGGTTGGGGCTGTGGCTACAGGTAACAGGCTGGAAATCAGGAATGCAAATGTGAATCCTGCCAAGCTGGTTCCACCTGGGCCAGTCCCTCTCTTTTTGTCTCTCAGGAATAAGGAAGAGATCTGGGCAAGTCCCTTCTGAACTAAGGAGAAGTTTCCTAACAGTTAGAACAATTAATCACTGGAATAATTTGCCTCCAGAAGTTGGGGATGCTCCAACACTGGAAAGTTTGAAGAAGAGATTGGATAACCATTTGTTTGAAATGCTATAGCGCACGTGTGTCAAATTTGATTTCATTGAGGGCTGCATCAGGGCTGTGTTTGACCTGGGGGGGGGGGGGCATGGCCAACTCGACGTCATTTGTGTCGGGGTGCCTGTGGCAGCCTGGGAGGGGCTGGGGGAATCTCCAGCAAAGGAAGGCAAGACCAGGGAGAGCGCCAAACCCTTGTCCTCCAGAGCAGGAATCTCCAACCTTGGCAACTTTAAACCTGGCGGACTTCAACTCCCAGAATTCCCCAGCCAGCTGGCTGCGGAATTCTGGGAGTTGAAGTCCGCCAGGCTTAAAGTTGCCAAGGTTGGAGACCCCTGCTCCAGTCCAGAGAAGTATTCCTGTCCCGCTCAGGCCATGCAGAGGTCTCCCTGGAAGGCAGTGCAAGCTGTCCAAAGCCCTAGGCAACGGAGAACAACCGCCCACCGCTGCCCCCAAGCTACCAGGGCACCAGGATCCTACAGTCCCAAGCTCCGTTTTCAGCTGCAATGGCCTCCTGCAGCGGTCTGGAGCTCAGGAAGGCTGTGTGCCACCCTCCCAAACTCCGTTTTCGCAGTAGAGCGTTGCAGGAGGCTGTCACATGACCCTCCTGAGCTCTGTTTTTGCTGGCAGAGACACCACAGGCCAGTCCTTCGATGTTTCCAGGGTGGCCTCACGGGCCAGATCTAAGCACCTCACGGGCCGGATCCAGCCCCCGGGCCTTGATTTGACACCCCTAGTAGAGGGTTTCCTGCCTAAGCAGGGAGTTTTGTTTTTTTTTTAATTTGATTTATATGCCGCCCTTCTCCGGAGACTCAGGGCGGCTTACAATGCGTTAAGCAATAGCCTTCATACTTTTGTATATTTATATTTATACAAAGTCAGCTTATTGCCCCCACAAACTGGGTCCTCAATTTACCCACCTTAGAAAGGATGGTGACTGCCTTCTATATAGTGACCGTTTGCAGTCAAGATGGCAATGACATAGTAACTCTGTAATTAGTCCTCGTATTTACAACCTTTGCAGAGCTGAAATCAGACGGTAACATCACGATGTGGCTGTCCGGTTGCCTTATCGGAGAGATGGGTAGCATACAATATTTAATAAAATTAACATGTTATGGAATGAAGTGACCAAGCAACATGGGTCAGTCAGAGAGAGAGGTTTTATTTGCGCAAAGACTCAAAAGCCATGTTTGCCAATCTTGGCTCTGAGTAACGTCTCCATGCTTGTATGACACTTATATACTTTCCTAAACAAAGGATTCTGCTAACACAGCAACTTTTCCATATATGGTTAACATACATTTGTCATTTTTAATTGACATCTTCTTACTTATTAAAGTTTTACATTATCTTTATCCAACACTCATAATTCTTCTTGTAACTGGCTGAAGTACAAATTCTTCTTTTGATATTTGCTTCTCGTCCAGGTGCTATTCTCTGGCCTAATCACCCTTGACTATGTTTCATGAGGATGCTCCCTTTTCTTCTGACAAGTTAGGGGGTCACTTAGAGTATCAAGGGAGTTCATGCTGACGTTGTATTTTCTCAAGCTGGCGGTATTTCCTGCCTTCAGAATATAGTTGCTTTTAGAATATCTTTTAGAATATAGTGAATATAAAATTATCCAGCGGTCATCTATCCGGTCCCACTTTATCTGCTTCTACTTTAAACAAGTGTTTCACTTAGCGACCGCTTCACTTAACAACCAAGTGGCCAATCTTAATTGTAGTTGCTTTACAAGGACTACCAGCAGCTGAATTCCATGTACTGGGAATGCTCACCAATGTGAGGTCAACAGCCTTAGAGGAGACGGCACCCCCACAGCTAAGATGGGTGCTCACCCCCATTGTTGCATTTGCGAGGCTCTTCCCCAAACTACTGGTAGTCCTTGACTTACAGCCATTCATTTAGTGACCACTCAAAGTTACAACGCCACTGAAAAAAGTGACTGAACAGATTTAACAGATTAACAGAGTTGTGTTATGGAATGAAGTGACCAAGCAACATCCCTAAGTCAGCCAGAGAAGAGAGTTTATTTGCACAAAGACTCAAAAGCTCGATTCCCATCTTAGCTTTGAGTGAAGAATCCATGATTACATGACAATTTTATACTGTTTCAAACAAAGGATTCTGCTAACACAGCAACTTTCCATATATGGTTAACATACATTTGTTATTTTTAATTGACATTTCCTAATTACTAAGATTTTACATTATCTTTACCCAACGATCATAATTCTTCTGTAAACTGCTAAAGTACAAATTCTTCTTTTGATATATTGCTTCCCGTCCAGGTGCTATTCTATGGCCTAATCACCTTTAACTATGTTTCATTAAGATGCTCCTTTTCTTCTGACAAGTTAGGGGGCCACTTAGAGTATCAAAGGATTTTAAGCTGAGCTTGTACATTTTCTATCCGGATGTATTTCCTGCTTTCAGAATATAGTTGCTTTCAGAATATAGTGAAAAGAAAGTTATCCAATGGTCATCTAGCAGCTCCCATTTTAGTTGGAAGGGATTTATGACCATTTTTCGCCTTTAATTACCATTGTAACATCCCCATGGTCACATGTGATCAAAATTTGGAGGCTTAGCAACTGCCTCATATTTATGACGTCCCCAACCTTCTGACAAGCAAAGTCAATAGGAAAAGCAGATTCATTTAATGACCATATACCTAACTTAACAACTGCAGTGATTCTCTTAACAACCGCGGCAAGAAATGGGGCAAAATTCACTTAACAAATGTCTCACTCGGCAACAGAAATTTGGGGCTCACTCCTGTTGTGAGGTATGTTGCAACCTCAGAAAAAGGGTTTTGCAGCTCGGGATGGTCCAAAATCTGTGATGTGTCAGGCCAGGAATTGCTTGGAAAGGAAACTGCATTCCTGGTGAGGCGGCTGAACTCTTTTATTAAACTCTTTTATTAAAAGAAAATAAGCTGCTTGCTGACTGGAGAATTCTGGGAGTTGAAGTCCACGTATCTTAACATGGCCGACCTTGAGAAATAATGCTTTTAAGTCTTAGCTTGGTTTTCAATACAGAAACAAATTTTGTTTCCCTCCCCACAAAAAATACAAGTAGCGCTCAATTTACAACTGAAATGGGGCCTACCCAGTTAAAGTAGAATCGATAAAGTAGAACCGGATATATGATCTTTGGATAACTTTATATATTCATTATAAAATATATTCTAAAAGCAACCATATTCTGAAGACAAGAAATATGTGCAGCTGCAGAGAATACAAAGCCAACATGTAATTTCCTGTAACACTCTAAAGAGGCCCCCTAACTTGTCAGACGAAAGGAACATCCCTAAAAGACATATAGCTAAAGGTGGTTAGGTCATGGACATCCATATGGGCTAAAACTTGTCCTTCAACAAGAAGATAATTTGAACTCATGCTCCAGTGATTTACAAAGAATTATGAGTGTTGGATAAAGATAATGTAAAACTTTAATAATTAGGAAAATGTCAATTAAAAATGACAAATGTATGTTAACCATATATGGAAAAGTTGCTGTGTTAGCAGAATCCTTTGTTTAAGAACTGTATAAAAGGTGTCGTGTAAAAGATGGACTCTTCATTCAGAACTTTCAGATACAACTCTGATTCTGAATCATTTTTGCGCAAAAATAAACCTGACTCTAGCTGCTCTTTGGGATGCCTCTTATATCCTTTCTTCCATAACACAGTGGTGAAATCTAAAATTTGTTACTACCGGTTCTGTGGGTGTGGCTTGGTAGTGGGGGGTAATGTAACTGGGTGGGCGTGGCCAATTTTTTTTTTTAACTTTTAAAACCATTTTTTCTACAACCCCTTCGGTGAAAAGGTTGTAAAAAAGTGCTTTCAAAAGGCTCTGACGATCCCAGCTGAGTTGCCTGATCGGCAGAGGCTTTTTTAAAAAGCCTCTGCCGATCAGGCATCTCAGCTGGGATCGTCAGAGGCATTTAAAAGAAAAAAAGGTTCTTTTTCTTTTAGAAGCCTTTGACGATCCCAGCTGAGCTGTGCCACCATCAGAAGCTTTTTTTTTTTACTTTAAAAGCATTTTTCGATCGAAGAGGTTGTAGAAAAAAATGCTTTTAAAAGTAAAAAAAAAGCCTCTGATGATTGTGTGGCTTAGCTGGGCATGGTGGGGTGGGGGTGGGCAGGTATTTTTGCTACCGGTTCTCCGAACCACCTGCATCCATCACTACCAGATCCGGTCCGAACTGGGAGCATTTCACCCCTGGGCCTATCCACTATATTCCTGACTGGTGACAGTCAGATGACCGACAGTCATTAAACGAATCCATGGTTTGTTATAAACTAGTTTTGTTGAAAACCAGAAGTAAATGTTGGTTTTGGGCAAAATGATTGTTAATTAAAACGTGGACGTGTGACTGTAAATGCAACCCAGGTGATGCCAAATGCCCAGAATGGGGTCATGTGACTGCACCGGGGCGGGGGCGTGGGGGGGGGCTAATGTCAGAACTTCAAATCTGGATCATAAGTCAGCTGTAACTTCTACTAATTGCTAAGCAACCGGTCGTAAGTGGAGAACTACTTGTGTGACTACTGAAGATTTTGGGAATTGTAACCCATTGATGTTATTATTATTATTATTATTTATTCAATTTGTATACCGCCCTTCTCCTATTGGACTCAGCGTGGTGCACAGCCAAGAATAAAAAACATATCAATACAAAATTTAAAATCATTAAAAGAATTACACGATTTTGGCCCGCGATTTAAAACAATCCAACTAAAACCCAATTCACACTTAAAAACTAAAAGCTACAGAAAGGCTAAAAAGGCTAAAAAAAGGAGGGGGGGGGGTTGATGGCACGAAACCAGAAGAAAGGAGTATTGGGCGTGTTCAATTTTTGCACTGAGTATTTCGTTTACTCATACAGGTGGTCCTCGAGTTATGACCACAATTGAGCCCAAAATTTATGTTGCTCATTCGTTAAGTGAGTTGGTCCCGTTTTATGATTTTTCTTGCCACATTGAATCACTGCAGTTGTTAAACTAGTAACCCGGTTGTTAAGTGAATCTGGCTTTCCCATTGATTTTGCTTGTCAGAGGGTCGCAAAAGAGGATCACATGACCCAGGGATCCTGCAACCGTCATAAACACGAGTCAGTTGTCCAACGTCTGAATTTTGATCACGTAACCATGGGGATGCCGCAACAGTCATAAGTCACTTTTCCAGTGCCGTTGGAACTTTGAACGGTCACTAAACGAACTGTCGTAAATCGAGGACTATCTGCATTGGTTGTGTTACAATTTTGCACTGAGTATTTATTTTTTTCACATATAGTGCGATAAGCTTAACTTCTTTAATTTCAGCCAGGAAAAAGGCTTAAAAAAAATAATAAATCCCCAGATTAATTTTAGTTCAATTCTTTCGCGAAGAAACTGTTCTTTGTAATTCCTGTTCTGAAAAGGATACATGCCTTGAGCCAGAATCCGAATGTCTGGGAGAGCTAAAAATGTTCCCTCGGCTGGTTTTGCAAGTTTCACTTCCTATTTCGACAAGGGGGCTGGAAAACAAAACTCTCTCTCTCAAAAAAAGAAAGGAAAACGCGGTTTGTACGGCAATGAAAAGACGAACATTTGGCATTTTCAAACATCTTGAAGGGCTGTGATGTACAGAACGAAGCTGACCAACTTTCTCTGCGCTAATACAAGTAGTCCTCGACTTACAACAGTTCATTTATTTGACAATCTCCGTAGACATTTAAGCGTTTTTACTTAGTGACCGTTTGAAGTTACAACGGCACGGGGAAAAAGAAGTGACTTACGAATGTTGTTCAAACTTATGACCGTTGTAGCATCCCTACGGCCACCTGATCCAAATTCAGACCCTGGGCAACTGACTCATATTTGTGACCCTTGCAGAGTCCCGGGATCATGTGATTCCTTTTTGTGACCTTCTGACTGACAGGGTTCCAAGTTTTTCTACGTTTTTCAACCACACTTCTTTTCAGTCTCATCGTAAATTCGAACGGTCACTGACCAAATGATTGTATGTCAGAGTCTACTTGGGTTAACTTTTAAGTTGCACGTAATATGATTTGGTGAAAAATGAAATAGGCAAAATTTCCCCTTTTAGTATGGATAAACTTCAGGAGCAAATATATGATTATATTTATCTTCAGTCACTGAAACCAACCTTCCTTCCTTCCTTCCTTTCCTCCTTCTCCTTCCTTCCTTCTTTCCTTCCCTCCTTCTCTCCCTCCCTCTCCCACTTCTTCTTTTCTTCCTTTCTTCTCTCCCTC
Source organism: Masticophis lateralis (assembly GCA_030761175.1). Classification (NCBI taxonomy): domain Eukaryota; kingdom Metazoa; phylum Chordata; class Lepidosauria; order Squamata; family Colubridae; genus Masticophis; species Masticophis lateralis. The sequence goes on from JAUDYJ010000002.1 coordinate 16,042,783, forward strand.
CCTCCTTCTCCTTCCTCCCTTCTTTTCTTCCTTCCTTCCCTCCCTCTCCTTCCTTCCTTCTCTCCCCCCTCCCTCCTTCTCCTTCCTTCTTTCTTTCTTTCCTTCCTTCCTTCCCTCCCTCCCTTTCCTTCCTTCCTTCCTTTCCTCCCTTCCTCCCCCCACAGAGGATATTATAAAATTAAATTTAGTTTAACCCAGATAGTTCTTTTTATTAACCACAGTTGGGATGTGCCACTCATGTGGCGGGATGGCCATCTTCATTCTCTGGTCTCCTGACTAATTCTGTTTTTCTCTTTCCAGGCAATATCTGGTTTTGGTGCCTGTCGTTGTCCCCACGGAAACCTCCAGGCAGATCTGCGTCCAGCTGAACCACCTGAATGAGTCCGTGACACTGAGCATCTCCCTGGAATACGGCTGGCAGAATAGGAGCCTCCTAAGGGAAGAAGTCTCCAAGAAAGACCTGTTCAAGTGCATCCAGTTCCAGGTGAGGCCCTCTGGGCTCTCTTCGCTTGACAGGATGCAACAGTAAAAGAAAAACGAAATAAAAATTGCTTGGATATACAGTACTTTGGTACAGTGGAAGAGGAATGTTTTTTCGATTATGAGTTTATGACGTTACTATGGTTGTGCAACTGTATTAATAGCAACATCAACAATGCGTAGAGCAATCAAACAATAAGAGATTTAATCTTTATTTGGATTTTTGGCAACTGTATTCACTGAGCTGTGTGAATAGACCTCTTCTCTTCTCTTCTCTTCTCTTCTCTTCTCTTCTCTTCTCTTCTCTTCTCTTCTCTTCTCTTCTCTTCTCCCTGCATTTTCCTCCCCTCCTTTCTCCTACTTTGCCTTCTCCTCTCTCTCTTCCCCTCCTCCTCTCCTCTCCTCCTCTCTCTTTCCTCCCCTCTCTTCCCTTCCCTTCCCCCTCTCCTTCCCCATCTCCTCCCCTCCTTTCTCCTCCTTTGCTTTCTCCTCTCTCTCTTCCCCTTCTCCTCTCCTCCTCTCTCCTCCTCTCTCTTTCCTCCCCTCCCTTCCCTTCCCCTCCCTCCCCATCTCCTCTCCCTCTCTCTTCTACTTTGCCTTCTCTTCTCTCTCTTCCCTTCCCCGTCCTCCCCTCTCCTCTCCTCTATCTTTGGCTTGGCCAATTAACACCCATGGTACTCCTCTCTAGAAAAACTAACATGTCTGCTTTCTCCCTTCTCCAGCTCCCCAAATGGGAAACATCCTTCAACTCCCACATAGCGCTTTTCACAGTGGAGGTAACGGGAGCAACCCTGAGGTACCTAAATCGGAAAAGAGTATATATCGACAACCAGGAGAGCCTCCTCTTTGTTCAGACCGACAAACCCATCTACAAGCCAGGACAAAAAAGTAAGAGCATGGCTCCTGGAAAGGGAATAGGTCTCCACCAATCGTACATGATTTCAATTCAACATTTTGTGCTTCTTGGGTATCTAACAAGAGTCCTGCTTTTAGCTGGGATGGGGGGTTACGTAAACCCATAAGCCCCATAGAGTCCCTGGTCCCATGTTCCTGGCCTTGATGTCCCTTTTGTGGTGCACATTGTGGCCAAATTTCAACCTTAATGAGCCAAAAAAGTTTATTTGTATTTTAAATGATTTAGCCTATCATTAACTGAGTCACAACTGAAACAGCCAATGAACCTAAGCAAATAAATAGCTGGATGGATGGATGGATTGAAAGCTGCTAAAGTTGAAAAATGCTGCCTTTGATCAACAGTTGATTTTCTGGGGGGATTGTGGACTTTTAATCACTAAAATAATGTTAAGCAGGATTCATGGTTTAAAAAATACACAATTAATGTGGCAGTAATGCAAAACATTTTCCTCATTATTTTTCCCCAGAATCTGGAAATAAATAATAACTTTATTGTCATTGTACGTGTATACACAGTATATCCATACAACGAAATTCACCCAAAGACCAGGTCCAACACACATAACAATCTCCAAACACATTCCCACCCACCACAAATTCCCCACCCCTAATCCACCCAAACATCCACACAACAGACCAAGTAATGCTGTCCAACAGCTCACTGATGGTGGCCCTTTAGTTCATTGTTGAGTGCAATTATAGCTCTGGGATAAAAACTATTCAGAAAATGTGTGGTCCGAGTTTTAATTGTTCTGTATCTTCTGCCAGAAGGCAAGAGTCCAAAAAGATTGTAAGCAGGATGGGAAGAGTCTCTGAGAATGTTATGAAACTTCCTCAAACAGCGAGATTCGAAGATGTCGTCCAGGGCTGGTAGCTGGAGCCTGATGATATTCTGGGCAGTTTTAATGATTCTCTGTAGAGCCTTTTTGTCTGCTACAGAGCTGCTCTCATACCATGCAAGAATGCCGTATATCAGGATACTCTCAATGGTGCTGCGATAGTAGGACAGAAGTAGATGCTTAGATAATATAATATAATAATTGATTAAAGTTGTATGCTACCCAATGCTAAATGACACTGGGCAGCTCACAACGATATCATTTACTTTTGGACTAACACAAGAGCTCTGGAAGTTTTCCATCTCAGTAGACGAGAGTAATTGTGCTGAAGAATTTTGAACAATTCTGGCTGGCAGGTTGCAAAATAGTGGATTTGAGACAACCTCTGTCTTGTAGAGGAAGAGTGGCATAAAAACATAACATGATTCAATATAATACTTTTTATGTCTATAAGATTCTCGATCATCCAAATCATGGTTGTCGCAAAGGTGCTTTCTTGTTTTTTTCCCTTTGAAAACCTTTCTCTTCTCATCTAAGGAATGTCTTCAATGCTGAAGAACTCATATCCCTCTTAAATTGGTTTTCTTCTTGCTTTCTCAGTTCTGTTTCGTGTTGTCTCTCTGAGTGAGGAATTCCTTCCAGTAAAACGGAAGGTAGGTTCCACCATGCAGCAAATTTTTCAAGAATGTTGTTCAGTTCATAAGAATATTTGGGGATTATGTAAACGGAGGCACTTCCCTTTGTTAATCGGTAATCTCTGTGTTAAAGTTCCTGTTTATCCAGTGGGGCCTCGGAAGCAGAATCCAAGGAAGGGTATCTCCAATGAAACTAGGTCTTTGAATCATTTGGGGCAACTTGTGGCAGCCTGTTTCCCCGAAAATAAGACCCAATCGGAAAATAAGATGTAGCATGATACCCCCAAAATAAGCCCCAGTTAAAATTGTCAGCAGACGGAGGCGTTTAGTACTGTAATTCCCCCCAAATAAGACCTAACCAGAAAATAAGCCACAATGTATCTTGGAGCAAAAATTAATATATGATCCGGTCTTATTTTGGCTGAAACACGGTAGATACAGTCTAACTCAGCCTCCTCTACTTTGATTCCTTCCAGATGAGCTGGGACTATGTTTCCCATGGCTTTCAAACTCTATTCTATTCTAGGATTATAATCTTGGAATTTTGAAATGTAGCAGATTTGAGGGCACTTCCATTTAGATTAAGGGTAAGGAACTATAGCCCTGGGACCTGTGGACTTCAGAAATCCTGAGCAAGAGCATGGGGAGCGATGGCCCCTTTATGACTTGTGGACTTCAAGTCCCAGAATTGCGACTGAGTGATTGAAGCCTTGCTCCTTTTCACGTCTGCAAATGATGCACGTAAAAAGGGCAGTACGTCCATTGCGTTCTCCAACCGTCATTGGCTTCCAAAGCTGACATGCACAATCATAGCTACACAACTTTGACTTTTCTGATCCCCGCCCACCCTGTGAATGTGGGCAGAGCAACCTGTTTGAAGACGAAAGCTCCTTTCTTGCAGACCTCCCAGCATGGATGGTCCTCATGGAGCATGTCTAGATAACCGATATTTCTTCAGATATTTCCAAATGTACGGGGGATGAGATTGTGTCACTGGATGCACCCATCCAGTGCATCCAGTGGTTGGGGAGAGAAAGGATCCACACATTGTCCTTTATGAACTTCAGATGTCTGTCCCCGAGACCTGCTTAGTAGCCATGGACACATCCTCCTTGGTGATCTGAGAACATGTGACAGAGAAATAAAGGAAGGGACCAAGATTTGTCTTCAAGCAAGCTCTACCTCAGTTTTTCTATACCTTGTGGACTTCAATTCCCAGAATGCTTAGCCATGGCCATGCTGGCTGGGGAATTCTGGGAGTTGAAGTTCACTCTGCTTGAACCTCACTGATACGCAAATCAGCGTTGTGATTCCCTTAAGTGTGGCCAGGTTGAAAAATTCCGCTCCAATTCATTCCTGTTTCTGATTTTGTTTTAAATGTGTTTCCTTCCACAGGTCCCCTTGATCTACATCGAGGTAAGTAATGAAGTCTTCTTCCCATGTAATTTGTTAACAGATTAATCAATAACAGAACCCTCCAGCCAGGTCACTTTTCCAATGACCTCAACTTTAATTCCCTTATCATTCCGGCGGGGTCATCAAGGTCATGATGACACCCACGTCTGTGCAAATGAAGCCCCGCCCCCTTTTCCTATGCTTTATTTGCACAAATCAATAACCTCTCACTGTGTTGTAAGGGGAGAAATAAAATGAGAATAGCCTTCTTTATACACCCCCATACAGCTCTAGTAGTATATATAGCAATAATAATAGCCCTTAGATTTATACATTGCTGCATAGTGCTTTAACAGCCCTCTCTAAGCAATTTATAGAGTCAGCATATTGTCCCCAGCAATCTGGGTCCTCATTTTGCCAACCGTGGAAGGATGGAAGGCTGAGTCTTCTCTTCTCTTCTCTTCTCTTCTCTTCTCTTCTCTTCTCTTCTCTTCTCTTCTCTTCCTCTTCCTCTTCCTCTTCCTCTTCCTCTTTTTACTTTTCCTGGAAGAGGAAGGCCACCAAGACCCCTTCCAACTCTGGTATTCTATATTCTGTATTCTTCTGGCTTAAATTACTTGGGAAATCCTTCTAAGAATCCCATCAGCTCCCTCTGTTAATCATAACGTGGGAAGGGACTCTTGTTTTCGTATTCCATCTGAGTTTCTAAACTATATTGAGGGAGAAGCGCCTTTGACAGATGTATTCTACAGGAATTCTATAGGAATACAAGGGAGCACAAGTGGCTGAATCCACCTAAAGCCAACCAGGTCTATTAGCTGCTCTTAGGAGACTTTTCATTTTTGAAAGAGATGTCACTCATTAACTTGGGGGAACTAGGCCAGGATATAGGCAACTATGGCCTCTTCATGACCTGTGGACTTCAATTCCCAGAATTTCTGAGTAAGCCATGCTCGGTCCACAGGGCCCTAGTTTCCCACTCAAAGTTCATCTTTGTTTTATTGCAATCTTCAAGCCACCAAGGCCTTGAACCTCTTGCAACAGGCTCCCCAAATTGGATATTGTCCAGGGGCACTGCATTTCCATTTTCCTGGACTCTAATCTGCTCAGGGAAAAGGAAATCTGGAGAAGATTCACTTATGCCAGAGATGGGGAACGATGGCCCCTTTATGACTTGTGGACTTCCACTCCCAGAATTCCTGAGCTCAGGAATTCTGGGAGTCGAAGTCCACAAGTCGCAAAAGGGCTGTCGTTCCTCACCCTTGGCTTACGCATTCTGAGGAACCAAAAGGCTCTAGGATTCTGAAGGAGACAATCTCTTTTTCTTTTGTTCAGTCATGTCCAATTCTTGGACTGTACAAATCTGGCAGTTTTCTTGGCAAAGTTGCCATTGTCTCCCTCCTGGGCTGACTAGAACTCAGAGTCTCCCCATTTCTAGTCTTATATTTTAAACACCACTTCACTGGTACACATTATCTCCTAAAAGTAGTCTTCAATTTAGAACAATGCATTTGGCGACCATTCACAAAGTGACTAATGACTTTTTTACGCATATGACCATTTGAGGGCAGTTCATAAATGTGAAATATAAATAAATAAAGCATCCACACGTACTCATGGATAAGTCAACCTTCAAATTTTATCAAATATAGATAGACCTGAACTTAGAACAGTTCATTTAGTGATTGTTCAAACTTACGATGACATTGGAAAAAGTGACTTATGATCGTTTTTCGCACTTATGACAATTGCAGCATCCCCATGGTCACATGATCAAAATTCAGACGGTTAGCAACTCTCATATTTATGACGGTTGCGGTGTCCCGGGGTCATGTGATCCTTCTTTTCATTAAATTAGACATATTCAATTCCACCAACCGTTCTTTATATGTTTTAGCCTCCAGTCCCCTAATCATCTTTGCTGCTCTTCTCTGCAACTCTTTCTAGAGTCTCAATGTCTTTTTTACATCGTGGGATGTAATAGGTTGGCCAGGCATACAATTCAGAGACTATTCAAATTGTAATTTGAATTTTGAAAATGACCAAGGCTGTAGAAAGAAAATGAAACACTTTTAAGATTGTAGAAACTCAGCCAAGCCAAATTAATTGTATGTCATAGCAAAATTGGCTCACATAAATGAGATTTTAGGCTAGTTACAAGTCAGTTTTTCATTGACTAAATTATTTGAAATGATTTCTGCAATATTTGATGTGCTGCTGTCTGCTGCACCAGGCATGCCCTATTTTAAATGGTTGCAGGTACCTCAGATAACTTATCTATGGACTATCTTGAGCAAAGAGATTTTTGATGCCGAGAACAAACAGAAAAGCAAAATGACATTAGATATTAACTGTAGAGGCAACACTGAATAGTAAATTCTCTTTCACTAAGTCCTGGATATTGATGGCCTATAGGCCAAATTTAACATTTGGGGCATAGACAAGATTTAGAAGTGATGATGCAAATAGTTCAAGGTTTTTTTTTCTTCCTTCTTCTTCTTTTTTTTAGGGGAAAAAAGTTTTCCTTTTCTTTTATTGGAGCTTGGATCTTTAATATCCACTTATGGAATTTCTATATTGATCTCGCAACTGTTAGAAGTAGCCAAATCACTAGAATTTGGAAATTTGGATGCTTGGTTATTCACAAAGGCAGTGAATAAGACGTGTGGACTTCAAGACTTTAAGACTTGTGGACTTCAACTCCCAGAATTCCTGAGCCAGCCGACTCAGGAATTCTGGGAGTTGAAGTCCACAGGTCTTAAAGGGGCCATAGTTGCCCACCAATGCAAAGGGGACAAAGTTGAGTTTGCTTTAATCATCACCTTTAACTGTGTGTGTTTTTTTTTAGATAGATGGGTTGCAAAACTTTTTTTTTATTATTTCAAAGGAATGTTAATCCCGTTAATTCTGGTGGCTGTTAAAAGCTGATTATAAAGATGAATGAAAAGGTTGTTCTGATTCATTCATTCTTTGAGAAAGAGATGCATAACCTTTTATCCCTAGTGTTAGGGGGGCTGCCTCATTTGTAGGAAAAAAAAATCAAGCACAATCAGCAAGCTAAACTGAGAATAAGCCAATCATTAAAGCCCTTGTGAGGAAATCTTTTAAATGCTTTTCAGAATCGAACTAGCATTTCATGTGATATCTCTTTCACCCTCTCCAGAGGTGAGTTTCAGCAGGTTCTGACGAATCTGGAGAGCCGGTAGCAGACATTTTGAGTAGTTCTGAGAACCGGTAGTAAAAATTCTGATGGCCCCGCCCCCATCTATTCTCTTCCTCCCAAGTCTCAGCTGATCGGGAGGAAATGGGGATTTTGCAGCAACCTTCCCCTGGAGTGGAGTAGGAATGGTGATTTTTACAGTATCTTCCCTTGCCATGCCCACCAAGCCACGCCCACCAAGCCTATGCCACGCCCACCAGGCCACACCCACAGAACCGGTAGTAAAAAAATTTGAAACCTACCACTGACCCTCTCCCAACCTGCTGGTGCCTATCGCTGTCGTTCTGTAGAGATTCTCAGTCATTCATGTCATGGTTGTCAAAGGTGCTTTTTCAGGAGGCAACTGGACTTCCTTATTTTTTCTTCTGAAGACGTTTTGCTTCTCATCCAAGAAGCTTCTTCAGCTCTGACAGGATAGTGGGGAGCTTTTGATACATCCCTGACCTGGATGACTGACAATATCTACAGACTTTTAGCTATACAATTTGGGATGAACATCCTTTGAAAAGTTTGGGAGTAAAAATGGATTCCCAGAGGAAAAATGGCAAACTACATGAATCAGGAGCACTACTCAGGTGACCCTGAGGACACAGTGTTGTGACCCAGGCCCACGTTGTTGATATTCAATGCAAAACAGTTCCAAAAAACAAACAGATTTTATGAAAACAGCTGAGAATTAACTCATTCTCAGCGTATTCTAAGTTAAATGAAAGCAAAGTCCTCAAAACACCAGTCTTCAGTTTATCTCTGACCTTGGGATAATTAGGCAAACTGCCAAAGGCTTTTCTTGGCAACAGTTCAGGAACAGAAGAAATAACTACAGCCAAACAAGAAGCAATTCTCTCAACGGTTGTTTTCTGGCAAAGAGCCCAAGAGCCATTGTTGGTCTTTTAAGCCTTATGGGAGGGGCCAATCATCTCTTGGCCCTACTCCCGTGTCGTCCTCTCTGCTTTAGCTGCTCTTGCCTTCTGGCAGCTCTTCTCATACGTGCACTAGGAACAGGCTCCTCCTGTTCCTCTGCCTCTCTACTGTCAGCCTCTGGAGGCTCCGAAATCCGCACATCACTCCCGGATCGCTCTGGCCCCATCTCTGCCTCTGACGCGGAGCCCTCATCCGGGCCTTCCCCAGCCTCCAGGACTGGCCCATGTTCTTCCTCAGCCTCATCGCTGTCCGACTCCGCTGCCAGCTCCGCAGGCTGCTGGCAGACCACAACACACAGATAAACCTCTAAGTCCTTCAATGACCCTATAAAACAGAAGTGTCAAACTCACGTCGTCACAGCAGCATCAGGTGACGTGTCGGGACTTTTTTCCCCTTCACTAAACTGGTTGTGGGTGTGGCTAGCACATGACACATTCGGCCCACGGGCCACAAGTTTGACAGCCCTGCTCTAAAAGAATGCAAATGACCAGCTGTCTGCAAGGAATATAAATCCCTCCATTTCTCCATATAAATCCCCACTATTCTGTCAGAGCTGAAGAAGCTTCTTAGATGAGAAGCAAAAGGTCTTCAAAAGAAAAAAAAAAGAAAATACAATTGCCTCCTGAAAAAGCACCTTTGGGACTATCATTGTCTTGTTCTACCATCCTGTCATCCTCAGCTATCCATGACTGTGAGGTGCACTAATTGGCGATGATGAGTTTTGTAGTCCAGATTATTGGAAGAGCATCAGAGAGGGAAAATCTGATTTACCTTATTTGTTCTGGGGTCAGCTGTTCCTGCCATCACTTTCAAGATACGAGGAGTATTCCACTTTAAGGGAATACATGCGCACAGAGCTAACAATACAGTTATACTCAGAAGGAGAACCATAGAAATTGAAGGGATCTTGGAGGTCATCGGATCCAGTCCTTTGCCAGGGCAGTATTTTTGAGTTTCACCAGGCTTCACTCCAAGGCAACAGGTCCTTTTAACTTGATTAACAGAATAACAGAATTGGGGCCTTGGAGATCTTATAGTCCAACCCCCTGCTCAAGCAGGAAACCTTATACCATTTCCAACAAATGATTGTCCAATCTCTTCTTAAAAACCCCACCACCTTCTGAAGGTGTTCCATTGATTAATTGTTATCACTGTTAGGAAATTTTGTCCTTAATTCTAGGTTGGATCTCTGTTTGATAGATCCCCCTCTGTTACTTCTGATCCTGCTCTCAAGAGCTTAATTGTTCTGTTAGGAAATTTCTCCTTATATCTAGGTTGGTTCTCTCCTTGATTAGTTTCCATCCATTTCTTCTTGTCCTGCCTTCAGGCGCTTTGGAGATTAGATTGACTTCTTCTTCTTTGGGGCAGCCCCTCAAATATTGGAACACTGCTATCATGTCTCCCCTAGTCCTTCTTTTCATTAAACTAACTTTGAACAAAACTTTGTTTAACTTTGACACAAATGGGCAATATATCCTACAGAAAAAGGAAGGATCTAGAAAGGGTTTTAGATTGTTTGAAATTAACAACAGCAAAATGGCTTCCTTCTGTTTTGTGTCCCTGCTTCTCCTCGGGACTTCATCAGGACCCCAAGAGAAACCGGTTGTTCCAGTGGAAAGATGTCGAACTGAACGGGGGTCTGGTCCAGCTTGAATTTCCCCTGTCTTCCGAGCCCGCCTTAGGCACCTACAAAGTGGTGGTTCAGAAGGATTCTGAAAGAAACGTTCAACATCCCTTCACAGTGGAGGAATACGGTAAGATCATGAAGTCGATGTCTCTGCACCCACTTTGTCCACACTCAAATGAGATGGAATGGTGGCTGTTGGGTTGTATCTTTTACTGCACTGATTTTGGGTAAAAGACATATTGTAAATGATGGACAAGTTAGGAGTGGGGAACTGAGCTGTTTATTTCAGTGATGCAGTGGATGTGATCTGCCGGTGCCTGGAGGCTATGAGGGTCTGGATGAGAGTCAACAGGCTCAGACTTAATCCAAACAAGACCGAGTGGCTGTGGGTATTGCCTCCTAAAGACTATGTTGATTGTCCATCCTTGGTTCTGGGGGCGGGGGGAGAAATTGTTCCCCTCAGAACGGGCTCGCAATTTGGGTGTCCTCCTAGACTCACGGCTAAGATTAGAGCAACATCTGACAGCTGTGGCTAGGGGGACCTTTGCACAGGTTCGCCTGGTGCACCAATTGCGACCCTATCGGGAGGTTCTCCTCACAGTCACTCATGCCCTTGTCACCTCACGGTTAGATTATTGCAATGCGCTCTACATGGGGCTACCCTTGAAAAGTGTTCGGAGACTACAGTTGGTCCAGAATGCAGCTGTGCGAGCTATTGTGGGTGCACCCACATTCCAGCAATTCTCTGCGAGCTGCACTGGCTCCCTATTGGTCTCCGGGCACAATTCAAGGTGTTGGTTTTTACCTTTAAAGCCCTACATGGCTCAGGGCCAGGTTATCTTCGAGACCGCCTTCTACCACATAGCTCCCAGGGACAGGTAAGATCCCACAGAGTTGGTATCCTCCGGGTCCCGTCAGCTAAACAATGCCGGCTGGCGGGCCGGCAGGGGAGGGCCTTCTCTGTGGCTACCCCAGCTCTCTGGAAACAGTTACCTCCTGAGGTCTGGACCACCCCCACCCTATTGGCCCCGAAAAGCGGTGAAGACCTGGCTATTCCGGCAGGCCTGGGGTCATTGGTCTTGCTGTTGCGATCATGTGAGATCTGGCCATTAATGGTGTGAATGGGTTTTAATGTTTTAATTGTTAAATGTTTTTATAATGTTTTTTTTAAATGCATTGTAAGCCACCCTGAAGCCTTCAAGGCGGCTTACAAATTGGCATATAAGGTGGCATATAAATTGAATTAATTAAATTCAGGGGGTCTCCAAACTTGACTAGTTAAGACTTGTGGACTTCAACTCCCAGAATTCCCCAGCCCCAAAACTCATTGTTGAAACTCCTTCCTTCCTTCCTTCCTTCCTTCCTTCCTTCCGTCCGTCGTAAAAATACCCCAATAAAAAACCTAAAGAGGAAACCACAAGCAATAAATCTTTCTTTAAGATTCAGAGGTTTATTCATGAGCAATTTGGAACAGCCATCATAGCAATGCAATTCCACAACAAAACTTACATTATTAAACCATTGCAATGGGGTCCAATAACACATAGCAAATCCTACAAAGTTTAGTTTAGTTTAGTTTAGTTATTAGATTTATATACCGCCCTTCTCCTGACGGACTCAGGGCGGTGAACAGCCAAACATTAAAACATTAAAATACAAGCAATATAAAAGTTAAAAATAATCTAAAAACGTAATTAAATCAAATTTTGGCTTCCCCAAATTTAAAATCCCTCCTAAAATTCACCCATTAAAATCTACGTTAAGCCAGCCCGGCTTCCTGGAATAGAAAAGTCTTTAATGCCTTGCGGAAAGTGCGGAGGTCTGGGATTAATCGAATCCCCGGGGGTAACTCGTTCCAGAGGGCGGGAGCCCCCACAGAGAAGGCTCTCCCCCTGGGGGTCGCCAGTCGACATTACCTGACCGACAGCACCCTGAGGAGGCCCTCTCTATGAGAGCGTATTGGCCGGTGGGAGGTTATCGGTGGCAGAAGGTGGTCTCGTAAGTACCCGGGCCCTAAGCCATGGAGCGCTTTAAAGATGAGAACCAAGACCTTGAAGCGCACCCGGAAGACCACTGGGAGCCAGTGCAGCTCGCGCAGGAGAGGTGTCACATGGGAGCGCCAAGTCGCCCCCATAATCACCCACACGGCCGCATTCTGGACCAGTTGGAGCCTCCGGGTGGTCCTCAAGGGGAGCCCCATGTAGAGAGCATTACAGTAGTCCAGGCGAGAAGTGACCAGAGCATGAGTGACTGTGCATAAGGAGTCCCGATCCAGAAAGGGACGCAACTGGCGTATCAGGCGAACCTGATAAAAAGCCTCCCTGGCCACGGCCGTCATATGCTCTTCTAAAGACAGCCGTGGATCCAGGAGGACGCCCAAGTTACAAACCCTCTCTGTGGGGGACAGAGACTCGCCCCCAATAGCCAGCGAAGGCACCAGCTGGCTATATCGGGACGCCGGCATCCACAGCCACTCAGTCTTGGAAGGATTGAGTCGGAGCCTGTTCCTCCCCATCCAGACCCGTACGGCCTCCAGACACTGGGACATCACTTCGAGGGCATCATTGGGGTGATCCGGGGTGGAGATGTACAGCTGCGTATCATCAGCGTACAGATGACACTGCACCCCGAAACCACGGATGATCTCACCCAGCGGCTTCACATAAATGTTGAACAGGAGCGGCGAGAGGACCGACCCTTGCGGCACCCCGCAAGCAAGGCGCCTCGAGGTCGACCTCTGCCCCCTGCCAACACAGACTGCAACCGGTCGGAGAGATAGGAGGAGAACCACCGCAACACGGTGCCTCCCACCCCCAATCCCTCCAGCCGGTGCAGCAAGATACCATGGTCGATGGTATCAAAAGCCGCTGAGAGGTCTAATAGGACCAGAACAGAGGAGCGACCCCTGTCCCGAGCCCTCCAGAGATCATCAACCAACGCGACCAATGCCGTCTCCATGCTGTACCCAGGCCTGAAGCCGGACTGGAACGGATCTAGATAGACAGTGTCATCCAGGTACTGCGGGAGCTGTCGCGCAACCACACTCTCTACAACCTTCGCCAAGAAGGGAAGGTTGGAGACTGGACGATAATTTCCCAAAACAGCCGGGTCCGGAGAAGGCTTCTTGAGGAGGGGTCTCACCACCGCCTCTTTCAAGGTGGGAGGCAAGAAACCCTTGCTCAAAGAAGCATTTATAATCCTCTGGAGCCAGCCTCGTGTAACCTCCCGGGTAGCCAGCACTAGCTAGGAGGGACACAGGTCCAATAAACATGTGGTTGCGTTCAATCTCCCCAGGATCCTGTCCACGTCCTCGGGAGTCATAGGGTCAAATTCATCCCATACAACAGTCTCAAGACCTGCCCCAGACACCTCACCGGAATCTACCCAGTCAGAGTCCAAGCCTTCCCGAATCTGAGCGATTTTATCGTGCAGATACTGTAGAAAATCCTCAGCCCGTCCCTGCAAGGGGTCATCCTGCGCTCCCAGATGGAGGAGGGAACGGGTCCCCCTAAACAGGGCAGCTGGGCGGTTATCTGCCGATGCAATAAGAGCGGAAAAGTAATTACACTTTGCCGCTTTTATCGCCACTAAGTAGGTCTTAATATGAGACCTAACTAGTGTTCGGTCGGATTTGGAGCGACTGGCCCTCCCACCACTCTCTAGGCGACTTTTCCGGCGCTTCATCTCCCTCAGCTCCTCGGAAAACCAAGGAGCTGGGCAGATCCGGTGCCGGGTCAGAGGCCGCAAAGGCACTACTTGGTCCAAAGCCCTGGCGGCCGTCCTATCCCAGGCGGCCACCAGGTCTTCAGTCGAGTCGTGAGCCAGAGACTCAGGAAATGGCCCAAGCTCCATCTGGAACCTATCAGGATCCATCAGGCGCCTGGGGCAGAACCATCTGTTCGGTTCCGCCTCCCTGCGGTGGGGTGTAGCGGTCAGAAAGTCCAGCCTCAGGAGAGAATGGTCTGACCATGACAGGGGTTCAATAACTATATCCCCTATAACCAGTCCATTCAACCACTGCCCAGAGACAAAAACCAAGTCCAGAGTGTGTCCTCCTATGTAAGTAGGGCCATGAATTACTTGAGTCAGGTCCATGGCTGTCATGGAAGCCATGAACTCCCGAGCCATCTCAGGCGTCTCGCCGATGGACGGCAAGTTGAAATCTCCCATCACCAAAAGGTTGGGGGTATCAACCGCCATCCCGGCTATAACACCGAGAAGCTCGGGCAGGGCTGCTGTCACGCGGCAGGGAGCTAGGTACGCAATTAGCAAGCCCACCTGCTTCCCATGACCCCACTTCACAAGGAGAGACTCACATCCGGCTATCTGAGGCACAGTGGTCTCCCTAGGATCAAGACCTTCTTTTATAATGACCGCCACCCCCCCCACCCCTCCCCTCCGCCCTCAGCTGATGAAATGCATGGAAGCCGGGTGGGCACAACTCTACCAGAGGGACCCCCCCCCCCTTCCTGGCCCAACCAGGTCTCCGTAATACCCGCCAGGTCCGCTCCTCCCTCCTGAATTAACTCACAGAGGAGGGGGGCCTTATTAACCACGGACCTGGCGTTGCACAGCATCAGCCTAAGGCTTGGGCTCTGAGACTCCGGACAACCCAGGGAACGAGAGGAGCTTAGGGGGCCGAGGCACGCCACCGCTTGAAGACAGCGGGTGCGTGCCCCCACAACACGATCTGGTCTCCTGCTCCCACCATATCTGCCCCTCCCGACCACGGTCCTGATGGAATCGCCCTCTTCCCTACCAGTACTAACCCCCTCAACTCCCTGCTCCGCAGCTCCCACAACATGTCCCTGTGCCGGGCCTGGCCTACACCCCTCCCTCGCCAAATAACCCTCCCTCTTCCCCCCACCCCTTAAAAATTTAGCTAATGACAATTTTAAAAATCCCCTCAGCCCCCTCTTTGCGGCATGCCACCTCTCGGGGTTCCAAAACCCATCATCGAGGTAGGCCCTCGATAGTGTGGAGGGCCAATCCTGCGAGAGGGGGGGAATCTCGCAGAACAAGAAGCTCCACAGCCGAATACATCTTGCACAAGAGGATAAAAGACTGCTATCGGGCAAGAACACCATTCTCATCTCAAGCCACATTTCTTATACCTTTTTTTTTTACTGACATACCCATTCCATAGTTTCACTTCCTTGTTCTTTCTTACATTCTTACTGACCATCACTGTCTACAAACACCCGTGTACATCTCAAACCTCTATCCGTTGTCTACTTTCAGTTCCCTATTTCTCAAAGTTTCAACGTTCTGATTCCAAATATATCTCAAACCCATGTACTTTGCGGAAAGTGTAGCATACAAGTCAGCACATTAGAAATAAGTCTGGTACATTTTGCAATTATGTTAGTTTAAAACTTTGGTTCAGTGAGGTCTGCAAGCCCACTCCTAGGCCTTACTACCTGCAACTTTCCAATGGATATATTTCTCTTCTCACCCTTCCTTCCTTCCTTCCTTCCTTCCTTCCCACCTGCCTGCCTGCCTGCCTCCCTTCCCAAAACTTATTGTTGAAACCATTTCTTTCCTTCTTTGTTTCCTTCCTTCCTTCCTGCCTTCCTCCCTTCCCAAAACTCATTGTTGAAACTATTTCTTTCTTTCCTTCCTTCCTTCCTTCCTTCCTTCCTTCCTTCCTTCCTTCCTTCCTTCCTTCCTTCCTTCCTTCCTTCCTTCCTTCCTTCCTTCCTTCCTTTAGCTGCCCAGCTCAATCAATGACTCTGGACATTTTACAATCCCGAAATTAAGCTGCATCTTTGCTCCAAATGATGAAGCATAGTAGTACATTCTGTTTTTTTTCTTTTCTTCCTTTTTAAAATTCTGACTTTATCCTGGTACTTCATTCTTCCTTACAGTGTTGCCCAAGTTTGAAGTTACTGTCACGGTCACCCCAACTGTAACAATTCTGGACAACAAACTGAAAGCTACCGTCTGCGGCAAGTAAGTGGCAACGATCTGGCTTTCTTTTTTTCTTATTCCAAGCTAGGATTTCTTTATTTTTTCTGACAAGACATTTTTCACATTAGCAATTTCCTTACTCCTGTCTCCTTCTGTGCCAGCCGTGCTCATGTGACCACGGATTATGATGTTTATTTGGTAGAAACAAGCATTTATTTCTGGCTTCAAGCAAAAAATGCCCATTGAAGACAATCGATTCATATAATGACCATCATTTAAAAAAAGACATAAAATTCCAGGCTCAGTTATGGTCGTAAATGAAGGACTATGTGTTAAAACATTTTATGGGTATAGATAGTTTTAGTTTCTACAAATGCCTCTGATGTTTTCATTCTCATACATATTTTTTTAAAATTTTATTAACATAGCCATGTTTTGAGTGGTACTTTATCATACCTTCTGTTATACAGGCAGTCCTTGAGTTACAACAGTTCATTTAGTGACCATTCAAAGTTACCACGGAACTGAAAAAAGCGACTTATGACCATTTTTTATACTCACGGCCATTGTAGCATCCCCAGGGTCATGTGGTCAAAATTCAGACGCTTGGCAGCTGACTCGTATTTATGACGGTTGCAGTGTCCCAGTGTTGTTTTTTTTAATTTGATTTATATGCCGCCCTTCTCCGGAGACTCAGGGCGGCTTATAATGCATTAAGCAATAGCCTTCATACTTTTGTATATTTATACAAAGTCAGCTTATTGCCCCCACAACTGGGTCCTCAATTTACCCATCTTAGAAAGGATGGAAGGCTGAGTCAACCTTGAGCCTGTTGAGATTCGAACATGAGTAATTGCAGGCAGCTGGATGTTAATTGCTGCCTTCGTAGGCCTACACCACTCAGGCTCCTTGTCATGTGAGATCCCTTTTTGTGACCTTCTGACAAGCAAAGTCCATGGGGAAGCCGGATTCACTTAACAACCGTGTGACTAACTTTACAACTACAGTGATTCACTTAACAACTGAGACAAGGAAGGTTGTAAATTGGAGCAAAACGCACTTAACAAATGTCTCACTCAACAATAGTGGTCGTAAATTGAGGACTGCCTGTACTAGTAGTAATTAGATTTCCTTTCCTCCCATCCTTTTCCTCCTTAGCCAGGGTGCTGCTTGACCAATCACCTCATTTTTTCTAATGTTCTGGCTGTTTCTGGTCACAGGTACACCTATGGGAAGCCAGTTCCTGGTTTAGTCAGCATGAGGGTTTGCCGGAGATATTCCTACTTCAGAAGCTCATGTTATGGTGAAGAGTCCAAAGCCATCTGTGAGGAATTCAGTGGACAGGTGAGTCCCAAAAGATGAAGCAGAGACCCCGTGACCAGGACTTGTGAAGATTCTTCAACTGGTGGAGTCCGCATGGAGTCCACACAATTAGGGACAAAATTTGTCTAAAGGGAATGCATAGTGCAGTGTTGTTCAACCTCAGCAGTGTGAAGATGTGTGGACTTCAACTCCCAGAATTCCCAGCAACTTCACCAGGTGATTGAAGTCAAGACATTTTAAACCATGCTGGCTGGGGAATTCTGGGAACTGAAGTCCACACATCTTCAAGTACCAATAGAAGAGAATTATTGTAGCTCAGGGTTGAATTGCTAGTTTAACTCGGTGCCCTCCTAGCACTGATGATGTCACTTACAAAAAGCAACCAGGCTCACAGAGCACCAAGGACCACAGATCTTCAAGTTGCTGGGGTTAAGAAACACTGGTATGGAGGAATAAAGAGATGAAGAAGAAGGAGAAGAAGAAATTCAACAATCATTCTATAAACACCGACATGTTTGCTTATTTATTTATTTAAACTGTATTGAGTGATATACAGTTTACATGGCCACCCATTTCACAATTGTGACTTTAGGCTGTGAAAGAGGATTAAAATCAGCATTTAGGCTTGGAAGGGAGGAGACAGTGAGGAAGAAACTCAAGGTTGTCCCACTCTGATTTTCTTAAGTATAAGGGAAGGAAAAACTCAGTCAGATTTTCAAGAGTCTGCTTTAAAAATACACTTCCAGAATAATAGAATAATAGTTGGGAAGGGTCCTTGGAGTTCTTCTAATCCAACCCTCTGCTCAAGTAGGAAACCCTACACCATTTCAGACAAATGGATGTCTAGTCTCTTCTTAAAAGCCTCCAGTGATGGAGCATCCACAACTTCTGAAGGCAAACCATTCCACTGGTTAACTGTTCTCCCTGTCAGGAAATTTCTCCTTAGTTCTTGGTTGCTTCTCTCCTTGATTAGTTTCCATCCATTGCTTCTTGTCCTGCCTTCACGTCCTTGAGCAGGAGGGTGGAGTAGAAGGTTCCTTCCAGCTCTATTCTCATTCTGATTTTTTTAAAAAAAGTGGACATATGCCCCTGTTAGCCTGGATGGTCAAAATGGCTTCTTGGCTAGAGTGAAGTTGACCCCCAAAGTTCACCATTGTTCTCCAGCAGTCTTTTAGTAGATCATCTGGGTCAAGTTGCAGAGCACGAGGCAGTCTGAGAAGGTTTACCCTAGGAAAATTCTTGAGGAAAACATGAAGATTAATGAGAATTAACCACGGCAACTTGCTACTCTCTGATTTCCCATGCAGGCGGACATTCATGGCTGCTTCTCTCATGAGGTGGATCTGAAAATATTCCAGTTGAAGAGAAATGGATTTCAGATGGAGATCCGTACGGAGGGTGTAATCACAGAAGAGGGGACAGGTAAATAATTGTGTGAGAAAGGCAGAGGATAGCTTGGTTGGAGGTAACGCAGCTTGCTTTGTATAGTGAGGCCTGCAGCTTCAATCTTCAGCTTTTCCTCTAAAACGGTGTTTTTTACAAACTTGGTGATTTTATTACTATTATTATTATATTAGTATTATTAAGAGCCTGGTAGTGTGGCAGACTAAAGCCTGTTATTAACATTCAGCTGCTTGCAATTACTGCTAGTTCGAATCTCCCCAGGCTCAAGGTTGACTCAGCCTTCCATCCTTTCTAAGGTAGGTAAATTGAGGACCCAGTTTGTGGGGGCAATAAGCTGACTTTGTATAAATATATAAAAGTATGAAGGCTATTGCTTAACGCATTGTAAGCCGCCCTGAGTCTTCGGAGAAGGGCGGCATATAAATCAAAATTTTAAAAAAATTATACTAATTATAATTATAATATATTATTATAATATATAATATAATATAATATAATATAATATAATATAATATAATATAATATAATATAATATATATATATATATAATATATATATTAGTAACATATATATATATAACCTTGACTAAGTGTCATATCTTTTTATTCTTGATGAATGTACTGTATTTTCCTGCGTATAAGACTACTTTCTAACACACAAAAATCTTCTCAAAAGTCGGGGGTCATCTTTATATGCTGGGTCTCATTCTCCTGTAACCAGGTAGACCAGCCCATAAGGCTCTGACAAGCCTTAAATGGCTCTGAGGAGGGTTGTCTTATACGCCCAGTCGTCTTATACGCCGGAAAATACGGTATTTTATTCTCCTTATGTACACTGAGAGCATATGCACCTAAGGCAAATTCTTTGTGTGTCCAACTACACCTGGCCAATAAAGAATTCTATTCTATTCTATTAAAACGGGCAGATTTCAACTCCCAGAATTCCCCAACTGTTCACCCAAAATCCATACATCTTAAAGTCACCAGGTTTGAAAAATACTTGCTGAAGATAACCGGGGATTGGAAAGAGCTTTTGTGGCCCAGAATATAGGTCAAAATTTCTATTGCTAGGTCAAACAGTTTTAAATGAGTTTTGCCCTCATTTAACGACCTTTCTTGCCACGGTTGAAAAGTGAATCACTACCGTTGTTAAGTGAGTAACATGGAACCCAAATTTTGATCACCTGACCATGGAGATGATGCAATGGTCGTAAGTGTGAAATGGGGTCATAACAGTCACTTTTTTCTTTGCAGTTGTAACTTCAAATGGTTAATAAACCAATTTGAATAAGTTGACATCCACGGGATGTCAAATGGCTGGATCAAATGATATAATTTTGAATCTTTCTCTGAGCCCAAGAAATGAAATTTGCCAGATCAGCTGGCTGGGGAGTTTGGCTCCAGGGGTTAAAAAAAAGACTAGCAAAGGGTTATGCTGTTGTGTTGCTCCTAAGATTTACATGTGTCATTGGTTCCTTTTTTGGCAGAGGTGGTGCTGACAGGCTCAGGCACCACACAGATAACTTCAATGATCAGCTCCATTTCCTTTGAAAATCTGGACTTTTACTACAAACCCGGACTTCCTTTCTCTGGGGAGGTAAGGCAAAAAAAAAAAAAAAGTGATGAAATCCATTTTTTTTACTACCGGTTCTGTGGGCATGGCTAGGTGGGCATGCTGTGGCTTGGTGGGCGTGGCAGGGGAAAAATCTCCATTTTTTTTTTAATTTGATTTATATGCCGCCCTTCTCCGGAGACTCAGGGCGGCTTACAATGCATTAAGCAATAGCCTTCATACTTTTGTATATTTATACAAAGTCAGCTTATTGCCCCCACAAACTGGGTCCTCAATTTACCTACCTTAGAAAGGATAGAAGGCTGAGTCAACCTTGAGCCTGGTGAGATTCGAACACAGTAATTGCAGACAGCTGGTGTTTAATTACAATACTTTTTTTAGTCTGCTGAGCCACCAGAGCTCTTTTATTCCCACCCCATTCCAGGGTAAGGATATTGCAAAATCTACATTCCCATCCCACTCTGGGGCCAGCCAGAGGTGGTATTTACAGGTTTTTTTTTAAAATTTGATTTATATGCCGCCCTTCTCTGGAGACTCGGGGCAGCTTATAGTGTGTTAAGCAATAGCCTTCATACTTTCGTATATTTATGCAAAATCAGCTTATTGCCCCCACAAACTGGGTCCTCAATTTACCCACCTTAGAAAGGATGGAAGGCTGAGTCGACCTTGAGCCTGGATAGGATTGAACTCACAGAAATTGCAGGCAGCTGGATGTTAATTGCTGCCTTTAGTAGGAGGCATTAGCCCCCTACGCTACTCAGGCTACTCAGGTTCTCCGAACTACTCAAAATTTCTGCTACCAGTTCTTCAGAACCTGTCAGAATCTGCTGGATTTCACCCTGGTCCAGTTGCCTCCTGAAAAAAACATCTTTGGGATTTAGATGAAGGGTTCCTCTTCCCCTCTGACCCAACTCCTGTGCATACAGCTACCCTGTGTGAAGGGTACCCTGATTGAAGTACCCTAGACTTCAATCTAGCACAGCAATCAAATCCGTTCCTAAGCCTGTGTTTGCTTTGTAACTTTAGTTTAAGCTTGTGGATGGCAAGAGAAACCCGCTAGCCAACAAGACGGTTGAGCTTCAAATATCAGAGGTACAGAACAATTCCTTCTACAAGACTGATGCTGCGGGACGAGTCCGCTTTTCCATAGATACTTCCAGCTTCACAAACGATGTCCTTCAACTCACTGTGAGTATTCCTAGTGATGGAGTTATTAGCCATAAATCACGGCAAGGTTTGTAGCCTGATATGTCCTTTGCCAAAGAGGATCTGAGGTGGAAAGGTAATTTTTACTTATGAATAAGAGGGGGCGCAATGGCTCAGTGGTTAAAGACTCTGAGCTTGCCAGCTGGAAAGCTGACAACCAGGGTTCAAGACCTGAGTGCTGTGTGACAGGGTGAGCTCTTGTTACTGGCTCCAGCTCCTACAAAATGCGAGTAGATAAATAGGTACCATTTTGGTGGGAAGGTAACAGCATCTCGATGTATAGTCACGCTGCCACATGAGCATAGAAATATCTTCACACAGCCCTGTCCCCTTGGCTGAGAAATGGACATGAATACTGCCCCCTAGAATTCGACACAACTGAGCAAGGGAAACCTTTACCTATTTATCAGTAAAAAGTTAGGTCTACCACAAGTAGAAGGTGAGAAGGCTCTTAGAAACGGGAGAAATATGTTTGAACTATATCTAAACATGTTGGGTTTGGTATGTGCACTTCGAGGGCACACGGTGGCTCAGTGGCTAAGACGCTGAGCTTGTCGATCGAAAGGTTGGCAGTTCAGCGGTTCGAATCCCTAGTGCCGCATAATGGGGTAAGCTCCCGTTATTTGTCCCAGCTTCTGCCAACCTAGCAGTTCGAAAGCACGTAAAAAATGCAAGTAGAAAAATAGGGACCACCTTCGGTGGGAAGGTAACAGCGTTCTGTGCGCCTTTGGCATTTAGTCATGCCAGCCACAGGACCACGGAGACGTCTTCAGACAGCGCTGGCTCTTCGGCTTTGAAACGGAGAAGAGCACCGCCGCCCCCAAGAGTTGGGAACGACTAGCACATATGTGCAAGGGGAACCTTTACCGTTATCTTTTATCTGCACTTCAATTAGCCAGCATTACTTAAGTCATAAGTAATAGGTGAAAGTAATAGTAAAATTAAGAAACAGGGCCAGAAAAGTTGTAAAATGGGGCGAAACTCACTTAGCAAATTTCTCACTTAGCAACATAAATTTTGGGCTCCGTTGTGGTCGTAGGCTGAAGACTACCGGTATTTCTCCTTAAGGCTCGATTTCGTGCAGCCAGAATTAGTCCTTCTGTCTCTTTCTTCAACTTTCCTGCTCTTAGCTCTTGCCAGATCTTGTTATTATCTGCTACACCAGCTCTTTTTTTTTTTTAATGTATTAGCCATGTGATGCTTTGCCTTGCCGTATCTCTTTTCTAGTCTTCATTGGTCTTTCTTGAAGGCCAGTTTGGATTCTCCAATACCCAGAAAGCCTTCATAGTATTTATTTATTTATTTATTTATTAAATTTATATACCGCCCTTCTCCTAGTGGACTCAGGGCGGTGTATACTAGCTTCAGGGCATCGTCTTCACTGTCCTTCAGATATTCTCTCAATGCCCTTTTTGCTTCAACTCTCCAGTGTATATGATGATGATGATGATGATGATGATGATGATGATGATGACAATGACGACAATTGGTATCTTCCCTCTTCTTTGCCAGGCAACTTATGAAAAAGCAACTAGCTGTTATGATTCGAACTGGCTCACCCCTCAACACTACAATGGCTACTCCTCAGCATCGCGTTTCTATTCTCCAAGTCAAAGCTACCTCAAAATTCAACAGCTTCCTGGCACACTAAAGTGCGGGCAAAATGTGGTCGTCCCAGTCCATTACGTTCTCAATTCAGAGGTCATAAAGGACAAAGAAGTAATCTTTCACTACTTGGTAAGTTTGAACAAAGTGGCCTTTATTTCACTCACAAGGGCCGAAGGAGGAAGGGGGAAGGAGTATCTGAGGAGTAAAGTTCAGCACGGTGGTAGTATTTACAAGAGGGATGCGGGGGAACACACTGTAGTGTTTTTTCCATAAAGGTTGATCGTTGGGGAGCGATGGGCCTTTTATGACTTGTGGACTTCAACCAGGGTTGAAATGCTCACAGCTCAGACCGGATCGCCCAATCCGGTAGCAATGGCAATGGGTGGTTTGGAGAACTGGTAGCAAAAATCCCTGTGCTCCCACTCAAGCCCAGCTGAGCCGCACGATCATCAGAGGCTTTTTTCTACAACCTCTTTGGCTGAAAAAATGCTTCTAAAAGTTTTTTAAAAAGCCTCTGAGGATTGCGCAGCTCAGCTGGGATTGTCAGAGGCTTTTAAAAGAATTTTTTTCTACAACCTCTTCGGCCAAAGAAGCTGTAGAAAAAAAATGCTTTTATAAGCCTCTGACAATCCCAGCTGAGTTGCCTGATCGTCAGAGGCTTTTAAAAGCATTTTTTTCTACAATGTCTTCCGCCGAAGAGGATATTAAAATGCTTTTAAAAGTAAAAAAAAAAAAAAAAAGTTAGCCACGCTCACCCAGTCAAATTACCCCCACCCCCCACTAAACCACAGAACCAGTAATAACAAATTTTACATTTCACCACTAACTTCAACTCCCAGAATTCCTGAGCCATCTACATCTGGCTCAGGAATTCTGGGAATTGAAATCCACAAGTCATAAAGAGTCCATCATCCCCCACCTCTGATGTAGGACTTCCAGATCTCAGTTGGAAAACTCCAGATGTTCCAGAGGTGCGCGCATTTAAAAAAATGAATTTTCAGCCCACATCTGGCCACTCTCCCTTAACTAATTGATGGGCCTTCCTTGTTTTGTTAAGTAAATAAGGTATTTATTTGTATTGGTATTTATTAGTTTGTCAAACATGTACAAGATAGCAGATATAAATATAAACATGGATATGAATGAAAGAAATGAATGCAAATAAATGGGGAGAGCAGGACAGGGATGGTGTCAACTTGCAAAGCTTTCAAGTTGCCATAAGCAGGTGGGAGGGAGAACTGATAGAGCTGATTGATTTCCCTAACTGAAGCTATATTCCATACATGCTTCCTTTCCACAATCAGAAGGAGGGTGTTGGATTTCACAGCCAGCCAAAGTGGCTAATTGGAGAATGTGATTTATGACATGGCCAGTGAGGAGAGGAGAGACAGGGTCATAGGGGAACGTAAATCTACATGGGATTAGTTCTAACTGCATCCAAATATTGCCGAAATGGTGCTCCTAATAAATGACTGTATTTCTTTTGAAGTTTGGCTCATGGCTCATGAATTGATTAGGGCATCTTTTGGAAACTTCACAGGCGGTAGGCACACTGGTGCGCTTACACACATCCCCTTTAAGGACCTCTTAGGAATGGGGAGAGGTCCATGGTAGACAGTTTAAGGTTGAAGCTGTGAGGGTTTGAGGATGTAACAACGGACTCAGGTAGAGCACTCCAGGCGTTGACCACTCTGTTGCTGAAATCGTATTTTCTGCAATCGAGTTTGGAGCAGTTTACCTTGAGTTTGTACCGATTGTTTGCCCGTGTACTATTGTGGTTGAAGCTGAAGAAGTCCTTGACAGGTAAGACATTGTGTACTGTGCTTAGATCAGACTACAGGCGGCACAGTTCCAGATTGTCCAAGCCCATAATTTCAAGTCTGTTGATGAGGATACTTTTGGGGGGTTTTTTTTGCATAGAACAAAGTCAGGGAACGACGTTAAATCAATCATGTTCTTCCTACATCTGCTACCCACTTAAGGGGAAATGCTCCTTTATGTTGGTGTTCTTATTTATGCAGTGTTCTTATTTATGTAGTGGTAAGTCCTTGACTTACCACTACCATTCGTTTAGTGACTATTCAGAGTGACAATGGCACTAATGGTATAGGGTTTCCTCCCCAAGCAGGGGGTTGGACTAGAAGACCTCCAAGGTCCCTTCCAAGTCTTGTTATTCTCTATTCTATATTTGGATCCTGTCCAACTTTAGAGGTCTTGACAATAAATCTGTTAAGGATATAGTTGTGAGATAACCAGGAACGGTTATGAAGCAGAGCATAGAGTGTTTGCGTATGGAAACGGTGCCGAGAGTAGTTGTGAATAAACTGCATACAAACTGGTTTTTAAAGTAGTTTACTTATAGAGCAAAGCAAAAGCATAGTCCTTTTACCAATCCAAGTCTTAGCCATGCATAATCAATCCAGAGATCCAAAACTTCTTACCGGTTCGTAGAACATGACATGAATCATTCAGGAACAATATAAACCAGTTCATAAAAGCAGTAGTAAATAAATTGACCATGATCAAATTGACCATGTAAAGAGACCAAAGATATCTACAACAGAGCAGCAGGTAACAATATGGTGTAATGTCCACACTGACCACAATCAAGCTCTCCTTAAATACAGTTGCTACAGAGCTCATCCAGTCAGGATGCAGAATGACTCAGCAATACTCTTAAAGCGATATTATACATATTCATACTATAAACATATAATGTTGGCTTATAGATTACCTGGCCAACGAGTTAGGCAATGACCATTTCCTAACAAAATCCTTTTGTTTTTTCTCACAAAGGTGGTGGCCAGAGGGAATATTGTGAAGACAGGAACACATCCCTTGAAAGAAAAGCACAATAAAGGTAAAAAAAAAATACGTTCCCTCTCTTTCCACTTTCCCTCCACTTATTTTCCTTTGGGAATGAATGGATGAAAGAATCGGCCTCTTATTCCCTTTTTTGTCCGAAATGCTAATAAAATCTCATCCCCAAAGATGTTTTGCCAGCCACGTTAATTGGAAGAGCGTATTCCAAAATGTGTTGATGGCCATTAGGTCAATGGAAGATAAATTCACGCAGGCAGGTTCTGTGAACTGTTATTAATCAACACCTCAGCTTTACACCGAAATATCTATAGAATGCATTTGAAGAGATCTTTGCTGTGTGGGTGAACCTGAAGGCATAATCATACTAATAAAGGAGAATATTTGTAGCTCAGGGTTGAAATGAAGGGTCCTTGGTGCTCTCTGTGCTTGGTTGCTTTTATGCAGCCGTTTCACTGCCCATACTAGGTAACATCATCAGTGCTAGTAGGAAGTGGGGTTTGCTCTCAGTCAGCGGTGAAATCCACTTACCTTCGCTACCAGTTTGGGAACGGGAGCGCGCGGGAGAACCTTCTGTGCATGCACAGATGGTAAAAAAAAGTGATGTAATGACGTCCCGGTGGATGGGCGGAGCCTCCTGCCGCCGGCGCTACCAGTTCGGCGAGCTGGATATAACCGGGGAGATTTCACCGCTACTCTGTTTATATTCTAGTGCAGTGATGGCTAACCTTTTTACTGTCGCGTGCCAAAAGCGGGGGGAGCGCGGCGAGGTCGCCCATGTGTGTGCCCACACCCATAATTCAATGCACTCCACCCCTTTTAGCACATGATGGCACAGTGGGCCCGGTAGGCCCGTTTTTCACCTTCCTCGGGCTCCAGAGCCTTCCTAGGAGCCTGGGGAGGGCGAAAACAGCCTTCCCCACCCCCCTGGAGGCCCTCCAGAGGCCGGAAACAGCCCATTTCCCAACTTCTGGTAGGACCGAAAGGCTCCTGGTAACCGGTGACATTTCCAACATTTAGCTGACTTATCTGTAAATGTTTTTGCCAGTTTCTCAGGGGGCACATGCCATCTATAAGCCATGGTCATTTTGACAGTTGACGGTGGAGCTGCATGCGTGCACACACACTCATCTGCCACTTGCCCGGCCCGGTTCCGAATGAGCCATGGCCCAGTATGAGCCACAGCCCGAGTGAGGGGGTTGGGGACCCCTTTTCTAAGGTCATCGTTAGACCTTGTTGCACTGTTACCTCAGGGAACTGAACTCTTTCAAATGGATCACCCTGGCCTTAATTCTTTGCAGTTTTTCAGCCTCCCTGAAAAATGTCTTTTCTTTAACCAGGAACATTCAACTTGGATCTCCTTGTGGATATCAAGACCGCTCCTTTGGCCCGCTTGCTTGTGTACACAATTTTGGATAACGGAGAACTTGTGGTGCACTCTGCCAGTTTCCCTGTGGAGCCCTGTTTTGCAAATAAGGTAAGGGCGCCAACAGGCTTCATCCATACACTCTCTTTGCTCCAAAAATGCTCCAGAGTCCAGACCCCAATTTATCATTTGCAGAGAGGTAGCTTCACTGAGGAGCCTCCATCTCATTGCCAGCTTGCCAGCTTAATGGTAACAGAATAACAGAGTTGGAAGGGACCTTGGAGGTCTTTTAGTCCAACCCCCTGCTCAAGCAGGAGATTCTATGCCATTCTGGACAAATGGCTGTCTAGGCTCTTCTTCTTTTTTTTTTTTAATTTGATTTATATGCCGCCCTTCTCCGGAGACTCAGGGTGGCTTACAGTGCGTTAAGCAATACAGTGCGTTAAGTGCGTTCTTGAACTCCTCCAGTGATGGAGCACCCACAATTTCTGAAGGCTAGAGAATCAAGGCGAAGCGATGAGAAGGCGAGACTTTCTCAGACCACCTGCCTGCACAGATGTTTTCTGTCATGCAGAGGTGACCCTAAGGGAGGCCACTGATCCATTGGCCTATTGCGGGATCACCCCTCCCATCTGTCTGGAAGAGACTGCCTCCATAGGTGGGTGTCCTGCAGCTGCCAGAAAGACTGGACACACCCTTGTTTACGTGGCATTTGCTTGTGGAAATCACAATTTTGTGGGAGACCGATTGTCCATTTCACAGAAAAGGAGAGAGGGAGGGAGGAAGGAAGGAAAGAAGGAAGGAAGGAAGACTCAGCCTTCCATTCTTCCGAGGTAGATAAAATGAGGACCCAGATTGTGGGGGCAATAAGCTGAACACCCCAGATTGTGGGGGCAATAAGCTGAACACCGCTTGCGGGTGGGTGGCCGAAAGCCCTACTAAGCAAGTATGACAGCTATTGCTTAACGTATTATAAGCTGCCCTGAGTCTCCGGAGAAGGGTGATATAAAAATCGAACCAATAAATAAATAAATAAATAAATAAAGAAGGAAGGAAGGAAGGAAGGAGGAAGGAAGGAAGGAAGGAAGGAAGGAAGGAAGGAAGGAAGGAAGGAAGGAAGGAAGGAGCAAAATTTTCATCCTACAGTACCTAGTAAAAGAGGAGGGACTGAATCCTGTCAGAAGAAGAATTTGGGGTTCCATCTCAAGCCGGCGCTGTGCAAGAATAAATGAAAATGAGATCCAGACAGTTGTGAGGAAAGAAGAAATATTAATTCCTAAAAGGAAACAGTTTTCCTTTAGGGAAAGGCTGCAGAAAATGGGGTACAGCAGCAGATATGCACCAAGACAAATTCCTTGTGTGTCCAATCACACGTGGCCAATAAAAATTTCTATTCTATTCTATTCTATTTTAGTCTAGTCTAGTCTAGTCTAGTCTAGTCTAGTCTAGTCTAGTCTAGTCCAGTCCAGTCCAGTCCAGTCCAGTCCAGTCCAGTCCAGTTTATTCTTATAAGGGGAGCACGCCTGGGATGTTTACGTGCTGATTCTAGGATGACACTTGAGTGTGTGTGTGGGGGTGTGTAGATATGTTTATTCTTGTGAACATGCAGTTCCTTTGGGAGACCTAATTTAATTAACTCCATATTTGCAGACCTTGTCCTTTGATATGTGAATTAGGTCTGGGTAACTTATCTGAGGGTTTGAGGAAGTGTGCTAATTTTAGTTGATTACCTTTGTTTCAGCTTGACTGTCAATTATGTAGTGGACACAATGATTCTTTATGCCATTGTGGATTCTGTTAATATTTTAAGAGAAGATGGCAGCATAAAGGATAAAATATATTTGGATACAAAACTTCTCCCCTTTAGGAGTGTCGCCGCCATCTTGCCCCTTCTCCTTTGCTTTGCAAAGAGATTGGCCTGTTTTCTTCTTTTCGGCTTTATTATAGGTTCCGGCTACTACAAGATTTTTCCCTCAGTCTTTTTAATGGTTTCCTCTTTTTTCTCTCCTTCGGGTTAAATGGAGAAGGAAAGATGTTGGGGCAGAGGCCCTTCAGGCAGCATTTGCAGTGGGGTGTGTGTGTGTGGGGGGGGGGGGTCTTCAAAAAGCAACAGGCAAAAAGTCTTCTGCCTGATCACAAAAATTGGTTGGGGACAATCTTAGAGGAGAAGGACGTTTCGGGGCGATTTTGTTGTCCTTGAGGTGGGGGATTCACTGTTGTGTTCTATCGCTCAGGTGAACCTGCGATTTGCTGAGCGCGAAGGCCTGCCCGGTAGCAGCATCGATCTCCATCTTACCGCTGCCCAGAACTCCCTCTGTGGCATCCACGCGGTTGACGAGAGCGTCTTCCTTCTGAAACCTGAAGCCGAACTTTCCGCTCGAACGGTGAGGCCAAGTTGCCTTCCAGGTCTTGGCGGGCTGCAAAGTCTCGAGCCCTACGTGCGATGGCCCCTCAATAATACAGTTGGAAGGGACCTTGGAGGTCTTCTAGTCCAGCCCCCTGCTGAAGCTGGAGACCCTGTACCATTTCAGACCAATGGCTGTCCAGTCTCTTCTTAAAAACCTGCAGTGATTGGAGCAGCCACATTGGTTAATTGTTTTCAGGATCTCTTCCCGCAGGTTGACTGAGCTGCCGGCCATCCTCCATCGGAGCAGGGGGAGCCTCCCCTGAATTTCCCCTTAGAACAATTCGGCTGCTGCAGCCACAGAGAGTCCATGGGCATTTTGGGCCAGCAAAAAGGGTGGCTAGTGCCAGCCTCCCAATCATTTGCAGTGAATACGCTGTCTGAAAATAAGGAAAGGAAAAAAAAACCCTCAAATTATTGGCAGTCTGTTAGGGATCTGGAGGGTCTATGGTCCTGGAAGGTTCATCAGAAGCAAAGGGAGGGAGGGAGGGACGGAGGGACGGAGGGGGGAGAAAGGAAGGTCAAGAAGGAAGGAAGGAAGGAAGGAAGGAAGGAAGGAGGAAGGAGGGAGGGAGGGAGGAAGGACGGAAGGAAGGGAAAGAAGGATGGAAAGGGAGGGAGGGAGAAAGGAAGGAAAGAAGGAGGACGAGGAAGGAAGGGAGGAGAGGGAAGAAGGAAGGAAGGGAAAAAAGGAAGGGAGGGAGGGATGAAGGAAGGAAGGGAAAGAAGGAAGAAAGGAAAGGGAGGGAGGGGGAAAGGAAGGAAGGGAAAGAAGGATGGAAAGAAGTGAGGGATGAAGGAAGGAAGGAAAAGAAGGGAGGGATGGATGAAGTAAGGGAAAGAAGGAAGAAAGGAAAGAAGGAGGGAGGGAGGAAGGAAGGGAAAGAAGGATGGAAAGGGAGGGAGGGAGAAAGAAAGGAAAGAAGGAGGGCGAGGAAGGAAGGGAGGAGAGGGAAGAAGGAAGGAAGGAAGGGAAAGAAGGAAGGGAGGGAGGGATGAAGGAAGGAAAGGAAAGAAGGAAGAAAGGAAAGAGGGAGGGAGGGGGAAAGGAAGGAAGGGAAAGAAGGATGGAAAGAAGAGAGGGATGAAGGAAGGAAGGAAGGAAAAGAAGGGAGGGATGGATGAAGTAAGGGAAAGAAGGAAGAAAGGAAAGAAGGAGTGAGGGAGGAAGGAAGGGAAAGAAGGATGGAAAGGGAGGGAGGGATAAAGGAAGGAAAGAAAGAGGGCGAGGAAGGGAGGGAGGAGAGGGAAGAAGGAAGGAAGGAAGGGAAAGAAGGAAGGGAGGGAGGGATGAAGGAAGGAAGGGAAAGAAGGAAGAAAGGAAAGAGGGAGGGAAGAAGGAAGGGAAAGAAGGATGGAAAGAAGGGAGGGAGGGAGAAAGGAAGGAAAGGAGGGTGAGGAAGGAAGGGAGGAGAGGGAGGAAGCAAGGAAGCGAAAGAAGGAAGGGAGGGAGGGAGGGATGAAGGAAGGGAAAGAAGGAAGAAAGGAAAGAAAAAGGGAGGAAGGGAGTGAAAGAAGGAGGGAGGGAGGGAGGGAGGAAGGAATATGACTTCTGAGACTGCATGTTTCGTGTTAACTAGGCCCACTTTGGCAGTCATTTTGTGTACACAAATAGTCCTTGGTTAACTGACAACTCATTTAGCGACTTTGAAGTTACAAAAGGAGACTTCAGACCAGTTGTTGAAATTGTAGCTGTTGCAGCATCCAGATGGTCACTTGGCAACTTTTACAACAGTCACAGCCTCCCGCAGTTGTGCAAACACTAATTGAGGCCTTCATTGCTAGCCATTCCGACAAGCAAAGTCGTAAGTCGAGGAACTACCTGTACTGAACTGGGGGTTTCCATTCTTTTCAGGTTTATGATCTGCGGCCTTTCAGAGACCTCTCAGGCTACTACTACAAAAGTGAGAACTTGGAAGACCCAGACACGAACCCCTGTGTGCCTCCCAAAAAGATCATTGTGGATGGAATTCGCTACCAGACTGATACCTATTCTTACGGTGAAGGTGACGCCTATACAGTTCTCAGGGTAAGCCCCCTCCTCCCTCCCCAAATTCTTGGCAGAATTTCACTCTGGGAGTTGTTAGAAAAGTCAATCATTTTAGGCTGAACCACTCCATCCCAAGAACAAAGAGGTTGTACTTAATAAACCAAAGATGAAAATGAGTGAAAATAGGATTGTTTTTTTAAGGACAAATACACCGATGAAACTTTCTGAGGTAATCCCATGGCTGCTCTCTGATGTTTAGCCCTGAGAAGAGTGAAGAAGAAAAAGTGGATGGATGCTGCAGGAACACTGAGACATGGCTGGTTAAACATGGGATGATCACAGAGAAAGTGGATAATTGTTGAAAATGCTTTTTATTTAGGCCATTAGGGACTAGGGATGTGCGGATCACTATAAATGTAGTTTGTTTTGATCTCCACATTAGAACATAGAATAACAGAGTTGGAAGGGAACTTGGAGGTCATCTAGCTCAACCCCCTGGTCGAGCATGAGATCTTATACCATTTCAGACAAATAGCTGTCCAATCTCTTCTTAATAGCCTCCGGTGATGGAGCAGCCACAACTTCTGAAGGCAAGCCATTCCACTGCTTAACTTCTCTCATTGTTAGGAAATTTCTCCTTAGTTTTTCCTCGATTTCTTTTTCGGAAGAAAAGAACAATCTTCTTTTTGCTTTCATTCCCAATTCTCCCCAATATGTAGGATTTTTTCGGACAGAATTGATTTTAAGTGTGGAGGCTGCTGACATAAAAAGACCAAACATTTTCTCTCTGACTTTATTAATGGATTTCCCCGAAGTTGGCTTTTAAAAATACCTAACATTGTTCTTACACAGAGCTGCAGAAAACCAGAAGCCTGGTAGCCCCTTTTCACTACTAGCAAACCAGATGTGTTTTGCGTTGTGTAGGGAGATTTATTTTACCAAGGGAGGGTACCTACTTAGTACCCTTGGTTATCTGTACCCTGATTATATTTCTTTTTGTTGGATTTTGCAAATCTGTTCCTGTAGAAATCAGTGGCAGATTTCCTTTGTCTCAGCCTTGGTGTCATAATTTTCCTAACTTATTGTAAGGTTTTGACACAGAGCTGCCACGGTGGCCTAGTGGTGAAGACACTCACCTCCCACTCAGAAGGTTGAGGGTTCAATCATAGGCAGCGGCAGATCCTTCTCTCCTAGGACATGAAGAAAAAATATCTGCTGTGAACTCTATGTGGTGTCAGGAAGGGCATCTGCCCAGTAAATGCTCAGCTCCATTCAGCCACCCTGATTCTACCCCAAATTAAGGGAATATAGGATTGTAAAAAGGGAGTGTTGTATTTTTGACACATTTCCCAAAATGAAAAGGGTGCATTGTCACATCCATCTTTATTTTCTAAGCAATTTAATTACAGCACTCCATGTAGATTATAGATGGATAATAGATGGACAGTTGGATGGATCGAAGGGAAGAGAAAGAGGGGAGGGTTCTTTTCCATGCTTTCTGTAATATTTCATAGCGAATTTCTGCTCATTTTACAGGACATTGGTTTCAAACCGTTTACTAGCGCCCAGATATACAAGCCTAATATTTGCAGCAGACCAGATCTGGATACCTGTAAGTATCTGAAAGAGATTGATAGGGTGGAGGGGGGCACCTCTATTTATATCTTAATTAATTAATCTGAAGATCAAAAAAGTCAAGATCGTGGCTACAACTGCCCCCTTAAAGCCCTATGTCTCCTTTATGTATATAAAATGAGTCAGGATAGGAAGACTCTTGACGCCTTTGAACTCTGGTGTTGGATGAGACTCCTGAGGGCAGAGTGGACAGCTAAAAAAACCCTGATGAATCATTGAACCAATCAACTCCCAGTTCTCACTTGGGCACAAAGGATCAGCTCAAACTATCATATTATGTAAAAACTTAGCTTTCTTGAGAAGACTCCCATGCCAGGAAAGGTGGGGGAAGGAATGAGAAGTGGACAACACGCACCAAGAGGGATGGACTCCGTTACAAGGGTGATGGAGGGGTTGTTAGAAAAGCTGGAGGACCTAGTTAGGGATGGATTGTCATGCAGAATATCTATATCAGGGTCCCCAACATCTAGTCTGTTGACCAGCCCTGGTTTGCGACATGCCAGCAACAAACAAGCGAAGCCCCAGCCGCTGTATGCAAAACTATGCCCCCTCCGGTCCGGGGACTAATCTTTCTCCACAGAACCGGTCCCTGGTGCCCAAAAGGTTGGGGGTCTGCTGATCTATGTAGTCAGTAAGAATCAATAAAACGTGATGATTTAGTGGTTTAACAACGCTGGAAATGGTCTATGCTCCTGTAGTTTGAGTGCTAGCCCCGTGTGATGGTATGAGTTGCCGTCACTCAGCTCCTGTCCACCTAACAGTTCGAAAGCCATGTTCTATGCAAGTAGATAATGAGGTACCACTTCGGTGGGGAAACAAGATGGTGCTCCGTGCAGGCAGTCAGATTCCTGCTAGTTCTGAACCTACCCAGTTGTGACACTCGTTTGTGAGGCAGCTCCGAGGAAGGGACGGGACCTTAGGTGATGCTGCAGGAAGAGCCGCTCGTGGTTTGTTCTTGGTTTTTTTTGGTGTGAAGTGAGCTCTTCCTCCTGTGGCACATCTTGGGAAACGTGCGAGCTAGTGGTGGGTTGTTACCGGTTTGCCCCAGTTCAGGCAAACTGGTAGCGGCAGTGGCAGGAGGCTCCGCCCACCAGCATCGGGATTTGAAACCCACTGCTGGTGCAAGCGTGTCCTATAACAGAGCTGGTAAATTGGCAAGCCAAACTACTATTCTTCAATAGCATTGTGATCTCCTGGCTAATGTAAAAATGAGGATAAGGATAAGGGTAAGGGTGAGGATGATAAGGATAAGAGGATAAGAATAAGAATCAACAACATATCGATGACATATAGTTATCAATCAAAGAGACAGGACTTTGCTCAGTTGCAGCTACCCTCTTGACTTTTGCTGGAGAAAGTGTCTTTCACACTTTCTTTCCTGCATTTCCTTCTCTTTGTTTAACATTCTGAAGTGCTTGTGGCTCTCGGAAGTGTCTTTTAAATGTTTGTAAGGGTGATGGGTATGGTTTTGGAGAATTCATCCTGAAAGACAGCTTGGAGATGCTAAAATACAAAAGGCATGGAAGAAATGCAAGCTTTTTTTCTTTGCAGATCCCAGGGTCCACACCATGGAAAGAGGATTAGCAGCACCTCTGGCAGTTGCAGATTTTAAAAGGGATGAAGCAGACGCCGTGGAAACAACCATCCGAAAGTTCTTCCCAGAAACTTGGATATGGTCCTTAAAATCTCTTGGGTAATCCAAAAATTCTATATTTGGTGGAACGGGTAGCTCTTCAGGGAGAAATTTTAAGACCTTATAGCTTATAGCAAGCACAGGGCGGGACCCTTTGTGACCCCCTTGATCCGGACACCTTGTTCCCCAGAGGCTCCTGGTACCCAGATGTTCCTCAAGTCTGATGGAGGCTCTTCCTCTTAATGGATTTAAGGCTCTTTGGGAAGAAGGTCCAGTCCTGGGATACACGGAAGGGCAACTGAAAGTAGGAAAAAGGGGCCGCTCGGCCATTTCATGCTGCTAATTCCTCCACCCACCCACCCCCATGTGTGCCTCTGTGAGCATTCAGCTCCTCCTGCCAATAAAGGGGCTTCCATTCTTTGTGGCCCCTCCTGTGGGGGTCTCTGCCGTCTTCCCTTCTCAGCTCAAGTGGGGAGAGGCTGAGTTTGGATCAGTCCTCCCTTTCAGCCAAGAGCTTATCAGGCACAACTGGAGGGCAGAGGCAGCCATGGAGCTGTATTCATAGATAAGAGCCTCTCCTCAGTGGTGGTCATAAGCCGAGGACTACCAGTATTTATTTATTTATTTATTTTTATGTCATATTTCTGAACTGCCCATCTCAACTTAACGACCACAACCGAGTCCAAAATTGATGCTGCTAAGCAAGACAGTGGTTAAGGGAGTTTTGCCTCATTTTACGACCTTTCTTGCCACAGTTGTTAAATGAATCACTGCGGTGGTTAAACTAGTAACCCGGTTGTTCAGCGAATCTGGCTTCCCCCCACTTACTCTGCTCGTCAGAGGGTCACAAAAAGGTGATCACATGACCCCTGGACCCGGCCACCGTCATATATACGAGTCAGTTGCTTAAGCACCCAGATTTTTACCTCAGGGATGCTGCAACAGTTGTTAGTGTGAAAAATGGTGACAAGTTACTTTTTTTCAGTCCTGTTGTAACTTCGAATACAGGGAGCCCTCGACTTACAACAGTTTGGTTAAGGACTGTTCAAAGTTACAACATCACTGGAAAAAGCGACTTATGACCGTTTTTCATACTTACAACCGTTGCAGTATCCCCAGGGTTATGTGATCAAAAAATTTGGATGCTTGGCAACTGCTTCCTATTTATGACAGTTGCTGTGTCCCAGAGTCATGCGATTCCCCTTTTGCGACCTTCTGACAAGCCAAGTCGACGGGGAAGCCAGATTCACTCAAGGACCCTGTTGCTCATTCAATAACGGCAGGGATTCACTTGACAAACGTGGCAAGGGAAGTCATAAAATGGGGCCAAACTCGCTTAACACATTTCTCGCTTGACAACATGCACTTTGGGCATAGAATGTTAGTCGTAAACTGAGGACTACCTGTATTGCTGGGATAATTCATCCTCACCTCTGCTTCTCTTGCCTCCCTCAGCAGCGAGACTGAGCTCACCCTGCCCGTCACCATTCCCGACACCATCACAGACTGGAGAGCGGGAGCCTTCTGCTTGTCTCCAGCGGCGGGTTTCGGCCTAGCCGAAATCACCTTTTTAAAAGCCTTCCAGCCGTTCTTCGTTGACCTCACCCTGCCATACAACGTAATACGAGGAGAAGACTTTACCTTGAAGGCCACCGTCTACAACTATCTCAAACGCCCCATCCAGGTGAGGAATTCCTTCCATCTGACTAGGTGGCTCAGTGGCTAAGACGCCGAGCTTGTCGATCAGAATGGTCAGCAGTTCAGTGGTTCGAATCCCTAGTACAGGCCTCCTGCGCAAGCAGGGGGTTGGACTAGATGACCTCCAAGATCCCTTCCATCTCTGTTACTGTTACTTACTCTTCCCCCTCCATCTGGGGTGAAATGCTCCCAGTTCGGATGGCGGTGGGTGGTTCAGAGAACGGGTAGCAAAAAATCCCTCCCCCCCCCGCCCCATTCTCAGCTGAGTCGCACGATCATCAGAGGCTTTTTTTATTTTTACATTTAAAAGCATTTTTTCTACAAGCTCTTCCGACGAAAAAATGCTTTTAAAAGTAAAAAAAGGAAAGCTTCTGATGATCGCGCGGCTCAGCTGGGATCGTCAGAGGCTTTTCAAAGCATTTTTTTCTGCAACCTCTTGGCCGAAGAAGTGGTAAAAAAAAATACTTTGAAAAGTCTCTGACGATCCCAGCTGAGTTGCCTGATCAGCAGAGGCTTTTCAGAACATTAGAAAAAATGCTTTGAAAAGTTAAAAAAAAAAAAAGTTGGCCACACCCACCCAGTCACATTACCCCACCACCACCAAGCCACGCCCACAGAACCGGGAGTAACATATTTTACATTTCACCCCAGCTCTCCATTCTCTTCCTGTCTGCATCGATCTCTCTTCGGAGGCAAGGCCGTGTATACGAGTTCATTTAGTAACCGTTCAAAGTTACGGTGGCACTGACAAAATGACCGTTTTTCACATTTACGACCCCATGGTCATGTGATCAAAATCTGGATGCTTGGCAACTGACATGTACTTATAACAGTTACGGTCTTCCGCGGTCACCATAAGTTAGTATGGTTAAGTTAGTATGGTTACTAACTTAATAACTGCAGTGATTCATTTCACCGTGGTGGTGAGAAAGGTCATAAAATGGGGAGGACCCTCACTTAATGACTGTCTTGCTTAACGACAGACATTTGGGATGAATTGTGGTCATAAGTCAAGGACTACCTGTATTTAAACCAAAGTTTGTTTGAAGCATAATTTCCCAAAAGTAAGAATCTGGGGGGTTGAAAGTAACCGTGGTTGTTTTTTTCAGTTTTGGTCCCTTTTTTTCCTTTCTTTTCACTGCTTTTTTCCTTTCTCTTTGATGGGGTGGTTAGAGACTGGACAAAGGAGAAAAATAAACCAGGAAAAAAAAACCCAGAAAAGCACCAATTATGTGTGTTTTTTCCCCCATCCCAGTCACAACCAGGAAGCCAGTACCGAAATGGGGGTTCAAACTATGCTTTTAAAGCAGGAGTCTCCAACCTTGGCAACTTTCAGACTTGTGGACTTCAACTCCCAGAATTCCTCCATGCTGGCTTGGGGAATTCTGGGAGTTAGAGTCCATGAGTATTAAAGTTGCTTAGTTTGGAAACTCCTGGACAGGAATCTAATTGCTGCTTATATATAAGAGCCGTGGTGGCACAGTGGTTAGAATGCAGTATTGCAGGCTAATTCTGCCGACTGCCAGCAGTTCGATCCTGACAGTCTCAAGGTTGGCTCAGCCTTCCATCCTTCCACGGTTGGTAAAATGAGGACCCAGATTGTTGGGGACAATATTCTGACTCTATAAACTGCTTAGAGAGGGCTATTAAAACACTATGAAGCAGTATATAAATTTTTTTTTTTAATTTGATTTATATGCCGCCCTTCTCCGGAGACTCAGGTCGGCTTACAATGCGTTAAGCAATAGCCTTCATACTTTTGTATATTTATATTTATATTTATACAAAATCAGCTTATTGCCCCCAACAATTACCCCCCCCCTCTTTTTTAAGCTTAAAGTTTTATGGGTTTTAAATTTTAATTGCCTACTGGGTTTTTTAAATTTATTGGGCCAAAATTATTTAATTCTTTTATTAATATTTTAAATTTTGTATTGGAGTGCTTTTTATTCTTGGCTGTACACCGCCCTGAGTCCACTAGGAGAAGGGCGGTATATAAATTTAATAAATAATAATAATAATAATAATAATAACAAACTGGGTCCTCAATTTACCCACCTTATAAAGGATGGAAGGCTGAGTCGACCTTGAGCCTGCCTGGGATTGAATTTGCCAGTAATTGCAGCAGCTGGATCTTAAATGCTGCCTTTGTAGGAGGCATTACCCCCCTACGCTACTCAGGCTCCTGCAAATATACTGTATATATAGTATAAGAGCTATTATTATTGCTATGTATACTACTAGAACTGTATGGGGGTGTATAAAAAGGGTTATCCTCATTTTATTTCTCCTCTTACAACACAGTGAGAAGTTATTGAGTTGTGCAAATAAAGCATAGGAAAAGGGGGGGGGGCTTCATTTGCACAGACGTGGGTGTCATCGTGAACTCTGGGAGTTGAAGTCCACAAGTCTTAAAGTTGCCAAAGTTGGAGACCTCTGCCTTAAAGCAAACCACTTTGTTCATTGAACCGGTTTGCATATCGAGCAAAGTCTATCGCAACCCAACTTTAAGATTCCTTGTGTGTTCTTGAATAACCCAGATTTAACCATAAACAGCATCTCCCTTCATCTTTATAGCTCACCTTCTGATCCGGAAATTAGGTGACGTGAGATGCTTTCAAAATGCTAATTTCAAAAAAGTACAGAAGAGAAATGATAAAAGCATGATTTTGTTGCGTTGTAGTATCTATCTTCCATCCAGTCCATAGAATTTAGAAAGAGTCCATGCTCATCCACACATGGCTAAAAATGGAATGAATGCATCTGTAAATATTTTGTAAAGCCTTGGTCGGAGACGGGACTGACCAGTTTTTTTCTTTGAAGAGGTTTCGCTTCTTATCCAAGAAGCTTCATTCTGTCAGCTTCTTCTTTCACTATCCTGTCAGAGCTGAAGAAGCTTCTTGGATGAAAAAGCGTTGCCTCCTCAAAAAGTACCTTCCTTGATTCTATCCCTGTGTTCATGCAACCTAGAATTGATATTGTTGAACTACAGACCTCAGCCTCCCTCCGAGTGAACTGCTATCCCGCGCGGCTGGGAATTGTAGTTCAGCGAGATTTTGGAAGGGCTCAGATTCTCCACATCTGCTTGAGGCCCATCTGGCATTTTGTGTGACGTTCTTCATCTCCTCTTCCTCCTTGTTCTGTGAGCCTGTGAGGCAACGGTGATCTTCTCCATCTAACTCTTTTCTGGCCATTAACAGGTCAGCCTATCACTACTGCTTTCTCCCGACTACGTCGCTACCCCAATTGACAAGGAACAGGCTTCCTATTGTCTGCCTGTGGACGGAAGGAAAACGGTCTCCTGGAACATTATTCCCAAAACTCTGGGTAAGTGGTGAAGGCCAAACATGGCTTCTTAGGCTTGTGCCTCAGCCGGCATGCATATTTTCCGTATACTTTTTTTTTATTGGGTTATAAGGTAAAATAAGATACAAAATAGAAAAGTAAACGGGAAAAGGTAAACATAGGTACAGGACCTACGTACCTTCCGCCGTGCTTTAAAAACATTCCTATTTCATCAGGCTGGTCTGGCTTAAACCTCCCCTTTATAATGGGTTTTTAAATGTTTTATATGATTGGTTTTATATGATTAGATTTTAAATTTTTCAGCCTAATCATTTAATTTATCTTAACTATTTTTAACTTTTGTATGTTCTGTATTTTATTTGGCTGTTCACCGCCCTGAGTCCCTTCGGGGAGTAGGGCGGTATATAAATTTGATAAAATAAATAAATAAAATAAATAAAACAGTGGGGAGGAAGAGGGGGAAGAAAAGTGAGGAAGGTGAAACGCTACTGGTTCGCACCGGTTCAGGCGAACTGCTAGTAAAAAAACCCCTACCGATTCATCCGAACAGATGTTTCCGACGATCAGCTCGCCCGCGCAATTTAGATCCCCTAGAAAGCTGGAAATCCTGCTTTCTAGCAAATCTAAATCATGCGGCACAGCTGTTCCCCGCCCTTGCTGTTCTACTTACCTTCTTAAACCTCCTTTTTCTGCACGCAGCGTGTGTTTGGTGCGCACTGTGAATGCACGGGCAGCGAACTGGGGGTAAACTGCGGAGGTTTTCACCATTGTGAAGAAGGATAAGAAAAAAAGAAAAAGAAACATTGATTTCCAGCTCTCTCTGTTGCAGTAAAATAAGGCATTAACATCAAATCACAAGTTTTTGTTTCTTCATAGGAATATGAACAAGCCATTTCTATAAAGATCTATCAATCTAATTGGTAAAACCCCAAATCAAAGTTTCATTCCTTTCCACTTCAAGCACAAAGTTCAGAAGCAGTCTGAAGGGGGGGAGAGAGAGAGAGAGAGAGAGAGAGAGAGAGAAAGAGAATTTGATGGCTATTTATCAGGGATGAAATGCTCCCGGTTCGGACCAGATCGCTCGATCCGATAGCGATGGAGGCGGGTGGTTCAGAGCAAAAATCCCTGCCCCCCCCTGCATGCCCAGCTGAGCCACACAATCATCAGAGGCTTTTTTTTTACTTTTGAAAGAATTTTTACCGTTTCACAGTGCTTTTACAGCCCCCTCTAAGCAGTTTACAGAGTCAGCATATTGCCCGCAACAGTCTGGGTCCTCATTTTACTGACCTAGGAAGGATGAAAGGCTGAGTCAACCTTGAGCCTGCTGAGAATCGAACTCCTGGCCACCGGCAGTCAGCAGAAACAGCCTGCAGTACTGCATTCTAACCACTGCGCCACCACGGTTCATAGAGTGTCAAGCAATTTGGGAATACACCTGACTTAAGTGTCCATTTTGTTTCTAGGGGAAGTCAACTTCACAATAACCGCAGAGGCCCTGAAATCCACCCAGCTTTGTGGGAATGAAATCCCGGAAGTGCCTGCCAAAGGACAAAGGGACATTGTGATCAAAACCCTCCTAGTCGAGGTACGTACAGGCTGTTGTCATGTGTAGTGAGGGCACAGAGTTGAGAGTAACGATATATTAAAGTCAGAGTCATGTTTCCTAGTGAATTAAGTTTTCTTGATAACAGCGTGAAAGGGGTTGTTTGTTTGTTTTTTTTCACTTGTTGGAAGAAATATTCATCTAGTTCAGTTCCAAATGGGGAGAAAGACACTGGAAACA
The DNA here is from genome assembly GCA_030761175.1 of Masticophis lateralis. Classification (NCBI taxonomy): domain Eukaryota; kingdom Metazoa; phylum Chordata; class Lepidosauria; order Squamata; family Colubridae; genus Masticophis; species Masticophis lateralis. Next base: position 16,084,473 of record JAUDYJ010000002.1, read on the forward strand.
TGGAAGCTAATTAGAAAGATGGTTTATTGGTGAAGCGGAAGCATACGGGTGGTTCGAATCCCGTTACTTGTCCCAGCTTCTGCCAACCTAGTAGTTCGAAAGCACGTAAAAATTGTAAGTAGAAAAATAGGAACCACCTTTGGTGGGAAAGAAACAGCGTTCCATACATCTTTGGTGTTTAGTCATGCCGGCCACATGACCACTGAGACATCTTCGGGCAGCGCTGGTTTTTCGGCTTTGAAACGGAGATGAGCACCGCCCCCTAGAGTCGGGAATGACTAGCACATATGTGTGACGGGAACCTTTACTTTTACCTTTAGCCATTTCTATAACACCAAATCTTTCTAATCAACAAAACGAAGAGCGGCATAGGAGATATTTAAATATTCAGAAAATAATTTAGGAATTTTAAGAAATATCTAACGTTCATTTTCACTTGCTCCCTCTTCTTCTCTTTTCATAAAGCCTGAAGGAATTGAGAAGGAAGCGGTGATCAACAATTTACTATGTGGAGCCAGTAAGTATCAACCATCAGCCCCCACTTTCTCCTTCCTGCAACTTCCATGATTAATGCACAAAGTCAGCTCCAGAGTGAGCTCAGCCTTCTCTGGCCTCCAAATGCATTGGCATACAAATCTCATTGTCCCCAGCCAGGATGGATTATTGTGTGTTGGAATTCATTGTTGCAATGTGTTCCTATGCAGCATCTACAGTAGTGTTCAGCCAGTAGATGGCAGTATTTACAAGTTTGGATCTATGGTATATACTCTTTTGTTCTGAGTAGAGCTTCCTGTTACAGTTATGGAGTTGAGCAGTAAAGCACATGGTGATTGTACTCTTTGTTTGCTCTGCGTGATGCTTTATATAAACATAATTTCTAACATTGTGGATATGGGAGATGGAGACTGCTCAGCTGGAGGATGCCAAATTGGGAATGGCTGAATAAAGTAATGAATACATATTTTATCCCGCCGCCTGATGAGAGAGTCACATTATTTTCCCTAAATGGTTACTGAACTGGCTGTTTTCCAGCTGTAAAACAAGATGCTTACTATGATGTATAAAGCTTTGCCAATTGTCTCAAAGGTGCTTTTTTTCAAAAGGAAGCTGGCCTGTTTTTTCCTTGAGGAAAAAGAAGACATTTCGCTTCTCATCCAAGAAGCTTCATCAGTTCTGACTGGATGGTGCGGAGATGGAAGGATTAAGAACTAAATCTTCCTTTCAGCAGTTCTAAGAAGGCCCCATACCCATTTGCACTACTCAGGTGACCCTGATGACACAGAGGAACCTCCAAGTGGCCTCAACAACTCTCTAAAAGGATGCAAATGACCAGTTGTCTGTAAGGAATATAAATCCTTCCATTCCCCACCATCAGTCAGAACTGATGAAGCTTCTTGGATGAGCAGTGAAAGATCTTCAAAGAAAAACAAGGAAAGTCCAGCTGCCTTTTGAAAAAGTACCTTTAAGACAACTATGACCCAGATGACTGAGAATCTCCATAGACATAAAGCTTTGCCAATTTAAGCTTAAGTAATTGCTCCCATGTGCTTAATTTTTCCATAAGGCACCTCAATATATTAAACAGGTATTTATAGATGGCAGGATCCACATGTCTTACTTGCCAAATTTGAGAAACACTGCTCTACAGTATGAGCCTTACATTTATATATATGCATATACATATACATATACATATACATATACATATACATATACATACATACATACATACATACATACATACATACATACATACATATATATATATATATATATATAAATAAAACCTCTTTAGGCAGACGCCTTTTACTAGCAAAAGAGAACCATATGGCCCCTATAGAATAGGGGTGGGCAAACATGCAGCCATAGAGTCCTGGAAGGTAAGAACGCAGTATTGCAGGCTAATTCTGCCAACTGCCAGTAGTTTGATTCTCACTGGTTTGAAGACTGACTCAGCTTTCCATCCTTCCAAGGCTGGTAAAATAAAGATCCAGGTTGTTGGGGGCAATAGGCTGACTCTGTAAAACCCTTAGAGAAGGTTGTAAAGCACTGTGACATGGTATATAAGTCTAAGTGCTATTGCTATTGCTTAGAGCTACAGGTGAGTCCTAGAATTTGTGAAATCTAAAGGAGTGGAGAATCCAATTATTTATTTATTTATTTATTTATTAAATTTTTATACTGCCTTTCTCCCGAAGGACTCAGGGTGGTGCACAGCCATAGTAAAAACCAATATATACCATAAAATTTAAAAACAATTAACACAGATTAAATACTTTGGCCCTTGTATTTTTATAAAACCCCAAGATTAAAATACCCATTTAAAATTCAGTCTCTCGTCAGCCCGGCCTGTTGAAATAGTAAGGTCTTAAGGGCACGGCGGAAGATACGTAGGTCGGGGATCAAACGTATGTCCCCATCCATTGGATTAAATAATGTCCCCATCCATTGGATTAAATAATGTCCCCATCCATTGGATTAAATAATGGGTAGAGACAGCCAAAAATGAGAACATTAGCAATAGAAGAACCAAGAGGCTCAATACAGACGGTCTTTTTTTCTCTCTCTCCTTGTTTGCAGAAGACAGCCAATCCACAGCTATTTCCTTAAAGGTTCCGGAGAACATAGTGGAGAAATCTGCCAGGGCTTTCTTCTGCGTGTTGGGTAAGTGATGCACTATTGTAAGAATCTGTGTGCAGGTTGCTATTCGTTCTCCTTGGCGAAGTAAAGCTAAAGGTTTCCCCGTCCCGTTATGTCCAACTCTAGGGGGCGCTGCTCATTGCTGTTTTTTAGCCAAGGGAAAAAGCATCGTCTGAAGATGTTTCTGTAGTCATCATCAGGGGTGAAATGCTACCAGTTCGCACCGGTTCGGGCAAACCGGTAGCGGCAGCAGTGCATGGTTCGGCAAACTGGTAGTTCGGCAACACAAGGCTCCACCCACCCGCCTGGATGTCGTTACTTCCTGGTTTTAAGCAGGAAGTAACCTGTTTTTGACCCTCTGTGCATGCACAGAAGGCTTTGCGCATGTGCAGAGGGTCCAAAAATCACACGTGATGCTCGCGCACACTTCCAAACCCGTAGGGAAGGTAAGTAGATTTCACCCCTGGTCATCATGGCTATAGGTTGAGGCACACGGAAGGCAATTACCTTCCCTCCTAAGTGGTGCCTATTTATCTACTTGCGCTTGCATGCTTTCAGACTACTAGGTGGGCAGGAGCTGGGGCGGAAGCTCATCCTGTCGCACAGCACTCGGGTCTCAAACCTGGGTTGTCACTTTTCCAAGGAATGAATTGAGCATCTTTAACCACTTCAAAAGGTCCCCACGTTTTCATTCCAAGGGGCCTTTTAGGAGGAGGCTTGCTTGGAAGGCTGTGTGTTTGGTGTTGAGATAGGGCCAAAATACATATACTATACTACCCATACATCATGCATATGTCCCTGCAGCTTTTTATTAAAGCTGCATGACAACTCAGAAGGATGGATCTTGCTAGGGGTGTGAACTGTTTTGTTAGTAGAACAGACGATCTTAGAAAGATGGAAGTTTTTCCTTTCAAGAGGAGGTTAGGCAGATCCACAGACTTCATAAGCCAATTCTTAGTTTGTTGTTGAAGAACCACAGAGGTGAGATGTTGTTTGGAGGCACCAAGGAATGCTTCCACGTACAATAAACAGTCTGCTTAGAAATCAGAAGCAGCCTGAGATTCATACAGCCCCCCTCTCTGATCTCATTTTGAAAAGCCTTTAAAACTTGTTTTTCTGCCAGGTGGATGGCAGGGCCCTTAATCAGCACTTGCTTAACAGCACTTGCTGATATGCCAGATTTTCTGTGTCACTTCGTCAGCTGACAACAGTCAGTTGACTATTGTTACTAATTTATCTGTTTTTCGCACTGCACACCAGCCAAGCTTGGGCAGCTGTGCCAAAATCTAAGACAACTCACCCAGTGGTGAAATCCAATTTTTTTTACTACCGGTTCTGTGTGTATGTGTGGGGGGGCTTGGTGGGTGTGGTGTGGCTTGGTGGGCGTGGAATGGTGGGCGTGGCAGGGGAAGGATACTGCAAAATCTCCATTCCCACCTCACTCTGGGGCCAGCCAGAGGTATTATTTGCCGGTTCTCCGAACTGCTGAAAATTTCTGCTACCGGTTTTTCAGAACCTGTTGGATTTCACCCCTGCCCCAAAGTGTTCCCAACTCTTGATGTCTTTCGTATCTCTCTTGTCTACCACAGGTGACATCTTAAGCTCAGCCATCCAGAATGTGCAACAGCTTCTCCGGTTGCCTTCCGGCTGTGGAGAACAAAACATGGCTCTCTTGGCCCCCAATATTTACATCTTGGACTATCTGAACAATACTGACCAGCTGACTCAGGAAACAAAGTCAAAGGCAATTAGTTACTTAGTGTCTGGTAAGAAGATTCACGGAATTATGTAGAAGGGCCTGTACCTATTTTTCCTTTGAGGGGAGGCAGAACAAGAGGAGTTCATTCATTCATTCATTCATTCAATTTGTTTGATGCTCACCTTGCCACATTGCGACTCTCAAGGAATTGTTTCTGATTGACAAGATTAATAATAGAAAGGATCAATACATATATTCCTGCTAGTTTTGCTGGAAATGTGACCTTAGCTGAATTATCAGCAAACCATCGGCCTAATGATAAATTAAATTAATTTATAGTGGTCAATTTTGATAATTGAAGAGCCTTGGTGGAGCAGCAGACTATAGTGCTGTTAACTAGAGCCAGCTGCCTGCAATTAGTGCAAGTTCAAATCTCACCAGGCTCAAGGTTGACTCAGCCTTCCATCCTTTTGAGGTAGGTAAAATGAGGACCCGGACTGTGGGGCCAATAAGCTGACTTTGTATAAAAAAAGAAACCGCTTGGTGGGGGCGGGGGGGGGGCGAAAGCCCTACTAAGCAGGTATATCCAAAAGTATGTAGGCTATTGCTTAACGCATTGTAAGCCACCCTGAGTCTCCGGAGAAGGGTGGCATATAAATCGAAGCAATAAATAAAATAAATAAATAAATTAAGAGCTGCAAGTCCAGGATACCTTTGCTTATCTGCTGACCCCATTTTCCATTTAATGGAAAATGAAAAAAATAATAATGGATAATAATTTTCCTTTTATTGAAGAGGGATATTTCCATTTATGAAATATTATTTTATTTTACGACACAAATGGCATCTCTAATGTATTTAGTGAGCGTTCTTCTCCTTTAATTATAAATCTTTAATTCGATTCCTTCTAGCCTCCAATTTTTAAAGTCTATGGGAAGAATTCTTTCTAACTAATTCCAAAATCATATTTCAAATTTATCTCGACTCTTAGACCCATTTATAACTTTCTAAAATCTAAGTTTTAATTAAAATTTCTTTCCCTAAGAATTAAAAGAAAGTTACATGGGGTTTTCAGACTTGTGGATCCAAAGGTTCTTAATAGCTAAAAATTAGTTAACAAGCAATTTCCGGAAGTAATGAGAAAAGGAAGGACAATATATGAGCCCAGTATCCTTAAAGATGCTGATCATGGTTTGAGCATTCCCTCATCTCCCAGGCCTCTAAATTGAATGGAGACCACTCTCTTGTGGTCTCTTTGAAAGGAGCAACTATCTGGAGCATTTGTCGGTGATCTCAAATCTTCTCCTTGCTAGAGAGGAATTATCGAAGAGCTGGTCTATTTTCAGTTTGCATATTGGCTCTGCCTTTTTGTGGAGCCATCTTCAATCTGCCGTTTCTTCCTCAGAAGTCTGGGCATGGTCACCATTTGTACCGGAGCCTACCAAAAAGTCTGAAGTTTCTAGTTAGACTGGGAGGTCAGAAAATGTCAGAGTAGGAATATTCATGGACTGGAATAGATCAGCCAATGGGGATTGAATGGAGACAAGGTCAGCCAATGAATAGGCATGGTAACAGGCTCAGCCAATGAGGTTTATTTAGAAACAGAAACTTAAGTCTGAAGTCTGGGCCTGGCTTAGGCAACTGAGTCTGTGCAGAAGCTTAACTGCCCTGTATAGAGGAGGCTCTCTTTGTTTTAAGCTCTGTGCTCAGCTCTGAGATGAAACAATCCCGGGCTTGCTTGTCTGCTCTGCTGAAATGAAACTAACTGTTCTCTCCTGCCTGTGCGTTTTGCTTGTAACTGCTACTACGTGGAAGCAGAATCGATATTGTACATTTATCTTCATGTGTTTTATGTATATAAAGAAGTTAATGAATCCTGCTGCCTCAGTTTACCTGTGTGCGCTTTCTGGATTTCACTTCTGCAACAAACTCTTGACAGAAAACTATTACAGTCAGTTTCTCTAATGTAAAAAGAACAAACATGGATGCATCTCCAATGTCACCCAGCCATGAGCTTGACTCAAGGAAGGCCTCGCCATTTATTGAATAAGTACAAACTAACGTTCACCCTCCATTTGCAGGCTACCAAAGACAGTTGAACTACAAGCATGCCGACGGTTCCTACAGCACCTTTGGAGAACGGAACAACCAGCCCGGAGATACCTGGTAAGGTTCACAGCGTTCACCTCTGAGCAGTGGTAGGATTCAAATTTTTTTTACTACCGGTTCTGTGGGCGTGGCTTGGTGGGCGTGGCAGGGGAAGGATACTGCAAAATCTCCATTCTCACCCCACTTCAGGGGAAGGATACGCAAAATCTCCATTCCCTCTCCCCTCTTGGAGGAAGGATATTGCAAAATCCCCATTCCCACTCCTGGGGGAAGGATATTGCAAAATCTCCATTCCCTCCCCACTCCTGAGGGAAGGATATTGCAAAATCCCCTTTCCCTCCCCACTCCTCGGGGAAGGATATTGCAAAATCCCCATTCTCTCCCCACTCCTGGGGGAAGGATACTGCAAAATCTTCATTTCCACCCCACTCCAGGAGAAGGATACGCAAAATCTCCATTCCCTCTCCCCTCTTGGAGGAAGGATATTGCAAAATCCCCATTCCCACTCCTGGGGGAAGGATATTGCAAAATCTCCATTCCCTCCCCACTCCTGAGGGAAGGATATTGCAAAATCCCCTTTCCCTCCCCACTCCTGAGGGAAGGATATTGCAAAATCCCCATTCTCTCCCCACTCCTGGGGGAAGGATACTGCAAAATTTTCATTTCCACCCCACTCCAGGAGAAGGATACGCAAAATCTCCATTCCCACGCCACTCCAGGGGAAGGATATTGCAAAATCTCCATTCCCTCTCCCCTCTTGGAGGAAGGATATTGCAAAATCCCCATTCCCACTCCTGGGGGAAGGATATTGCAAAATCCCCTTTCTCTCCCCACTCCTGAGGGAAGGATATTGCAAAATCCCCTTTCCCTCCCCACTCCTGAGGGAAGGATATTGCAAAATCCCCATTCTCTCCCCACTCCTGGGGGAAGGATACTGCAAAATCTCCATTCCCACCCCACTCCAGGAGAAGGATACGCAAAATCTCCATTCCCACGCCACTCCAGGGGAAGGATATTGCAAAATCTCCATTCCCTCTCCCCTCTTGGAGGAAGGATATTGCAAAATCCCCTTTCCCTCCCCACTCCTGGGGGAAGGATACTGAAAAATCTCCATTCCCTCCCCACTCCTGAGGGAAGGATATTGCAAAAACTCCATTCCCACCCCACTCCACGGGAAGGATATTGCAAAATCCCCATTCCCTCCCCATTCTGGTACCAGCCAGAGGTGGTATTTGCCAGTTCTCTGAACTACTCAAAATTTCCGCTACCGGTTCTCCAGAACCTGTCAGAACCTGCTGAATAGCACCCCTGCCTCTGAGGTTGTCTCTGCAGATTTGCGTTTGTGTGAATGCAGAAAATGCAGAAAACAGAGCCTTGGTGGTGCATCGGACTAAGTGCTGTTATGTAGCACTTAGCTGCCAGCTGCCTGCAATTAGTGTGAGTTCAAATCTCACCAGGCTCAAGGTTGACTCAGCCTTCCATCCTTCCGAGGTAGGTAAATTGAGGACCTGGATTGTGGGGGCAATAAGCTGACTTTGTAGAAACACCGCTTATGGGGGGGCCAAAAGCCCTAATAAGCAGGTATATACAAAGAATGAAGGCTATTGCTATAAGTGCATTATAAGCCACCCTGAGTCTTCGGAGGAGGGCGGCATATAAATTGAACTAATAAATAAATAAATAAAATTTATTTCTCATCTTTGCCAGTATCGTTCACAAGGCAAAGATTTTCCTGATTACAGGGGAAGCTTGTTACGGACAGGAATAGTAGACTAGCGAAATGCTGGTATGGATATGTCTAGCCTAGAGAAAAGAAGGAGCAGGGATAACATGATGGCAGTCTTCCAGTATTTGAGGGGCTGCCACAAAGAAGAGGGAGTCAATGTGAAGCTTCCACAAGATGCCCTAATTAATTGATGAACCATGAGGCAAATTTCAAAAGAAATACAGTCATTTATTAGGAGCACCATTTCGGCAATATTCGGATGCAGTTAGAACTAATCCCACGTAGATTTACGTTCCCCTATGACCCTGTCTCTCCCCTCCTCCCTGGCCATGTCATAAATCACATTCTCCAATTAACCACTTTGGCTGGCTGTGAAATCCAACACCCTCCTTCTGATTGTGGAAAGGAAGCATGTATGGAATGTAGCTTCAGTTAGGGAAATCAATCAGCTCTATCAGTTCTCCCTCTCTCCTGCTCATGGCAACTTGAAAGCTTTGCAAGTTGACAGTCAATTTATTTTCCACAGAAGGTCCACAAGAAACAATAGAGATCAAAGGATAGATAAAGGAGATCAGGTCTCCTTTGCATTTTATTGGCTTATTGCTGATCATTCCACACTGAGCAGGGGAGATTATTCCTTAAAGCAGGAGTCCCCAACACTCCCCCCACACCCCCGGTCCGTGGACCAGCATCAGGTCACGGCATGCCAGAAATCGGGCCACGCAAACAAGCGAAGCGGGATGCAGGCAGCACACGAAACTACACTCCACCCCATCCGGTCCTCGGAAAAAAACTCTCTCCATGATCCCTAGTGCCCAAAACGTTGGGGGCCGCTGCTTTAAAAGGTGCCTAGAGGCTGCAAATGAAAAAAACAAAGTAAATACAGATTAACAGAGTTGGAAGGGACCTTATAGGTCAATGGTGGCTAACCTTTTTGCTATTACGTGCCAGAAGAGGGGGGGGAAGGGTCGCGCACACACGTGCCCATGCCCGTGCAAACCCCCCCCCCCGCTCCTGGCACATGATGGCCTGGTAGGCCCGTTTTTCTTTCTCACCTGGCTCCAGATCCTCTCTATTTATCTGGGAAGGGCAAAAACAGCCATTCCCACTCCCTCGGAGGCCCTCCAAAGGCCTGAAACAGCCCATTTCCCAGCTCCCGGTGGGACAGGAAGTGACATTTTTTGCTGTCCCTAGCCTTCAGAGCCTCTGTAGGAGTCTTTAGGAGCCTCTGGAGGCTGGGGACAGCAAAAACGTCACTTCCTGTTCCGCCGGGAGTTGGGAAATGGGGCCTTTCAGGCCTCCGAGGGAGTGGGAAAGGCTGTTTTCGCCCTTCCCAGATAAATAGAGAGGATCTGGAGCCGGATAAGAAAGAAAAACGGGCCTTCCCCACCCCATCTCCCCACCCCGGCCCTCCAGAGGCAGGAAACAGCCTGTTTCCCTACTTCTGGTGGGCCCAGAAGACCTGAAAATTAGCTGGCCGGCCTGTGCATGCGCCCCAGAGCTGAGCCGGCGTGCCCACTAATATGCCATAGGTTCGCCATCACAGTTATAGGTCATCTAGTCCAACCTCAAGCAGGAGACCCTATGCCATTTCTAACAAACAGCAGTCCAATCTTTTCTTGAAAGTCTCAAGTGAGGAATGTAATGGGGTTTTGCTGTGGGCTTTCTTGCAGGTTGACCGCCTTTGTGTTGAAAACCTTTTCTCAAATGAAGAGATACATCCCTGTGGATGAACGGCACCTGATCGACGCTCAGACCTATCTGACCTTAAAGCAGAAATCAAATGGCTGCTTCCAAAGCACCGGGACCCTCCTGAATAATGCGCTAAAGGTACAGAGAAAACCAACCAGGAGAGGTCAGCATAGCCTCCACAAAACAGCGCAAAGAAAAGGATAATTCTAATGATAGAGATGACAGTTGTGTGTGTGTGTGTGGGGTCAATATTACAGGTATCAGTTTATTTGGTTGTTCATCCTAAATTACTGTATTTTTCGGAGAATAAGATGCACCGGAGTACAAGACGCACTTTAGTTTTTGGGGAGGAAAATAAGAAAAAAGCTGATTGGCAGGTGGATCGGCCTCCCGGAATACATCCAATCACTGTTCCCAGAGGTGAATTTTAGCAACAGGTTCCTTGGTTGTGAGCTCTGGGCCTTGCTTTTTTTTTTCTGCCTCTGAAACTTCTCCGTTTCAGAAAAAACTTTTTTTCCTGCCTCCGAAAGCCTCCGAAAACAGAGCTTCAGAAAAAAAGCCTCCGAAGCTCTGTTTGGGGGCTTTTTTTCTGAAGCATTTTTTCTGATGCTTTTTTCAGCCTCTCAAACCTCCGTTTGAGAAGCTGGGCGGGGCTACATTCGGAGTATAAGGACGCACCCAGATTTTCATCCTCTTTTTGGGGGGAAAAAGGGGTTTCTTATACTCCAAAAAATACTGTAAGTATAATATTAATATTAGGTGACCTGTGAGTTTGAGGGTTGGGCCATTTTGCTGAGGAGCAGGATCAGTAGTGGCATAGGGCAGCAGAGTGATGGCTAACTATCTGGCCCTTTTTTGGACAAAGGGGATCTTCAAGTGGCCTCTTGACCTGTTGGGGGATGATCAGGTTGGACGTGTTGTGTTGTGTTTCGTAGGTTAAAAAAGAGCAAAGAAGTGACGTTGACTTGGCCACGCCCACCTGACCAAAAAGCCACGCCCTCCCAGTCACCTTACCACCAAGCCCCGCCCACTAATTAAGCCATGCCCACAAAACTGGTAGCAAAAAATTTTAGATTCCACCCCTGGCCGACCAGCTGGTCTTTGCATGTGCCAGAGCACCTGAAACCCAAAGATCAGCTGGCCGGCGTGCACATGCATATTTTTTGGGCATTTTCCAGGTTGTTTACAGGCCATATTTGGCCTGAAAAACGGCGTGAAAACAGGCATATGCACGCCAGCTACCTGGTCTTTGGTTTTCCGGTGCTTCAGGCTATTTTTGGGGCCGTTTTCAGGCCGTTTTCCAGTGGTTCGGTACCCATAAAGACCAGCTGGCCGGTGAGCCAGAAGAGCAGCTAGTGATGGCAAGTATGCCCACAGAGAGGGCTCTGCGTGCCGTCTCTGGCATGTGTGCCACAGGTTCACCATCATGGGTATAGGGCAGTGGTGAAATCTAAAATTTGTCACTACCGATTCTGTGGGCGTGGCTTGGTGGGGGTGAGGGTAATGTGGGCAAGGCCTTTTTTAAAAAAAACCTTTTAAAACCATTTTTTCTACAACCTCTTCGGCAAAGAGGTTGTAAAAAAATGCTTTCAAAAGGCTCTGACGATCCCAGCTGAGTTGCCTGATCGGCAGAGGCTCTTTTTCTTTTAAAAGCCTCTGCCGATCAGGCAACTCAGTTTGGATCGTCAGAGGCTTTTAAAAGAAAAAAAGCCTCTGCCGATCAGGCAACTCAGCTGGGATCATCAGAGGCTTTTAAAAGCATTTTTTTACAACTCTTTGGCCGAAGAGGTTGTAGAAAAAATGTTTTTAAAAGCCTTTGATGATCCCAGCTGAGCCGCGCGATCATCAGAGGCTTTTTTTTTTAACTTTTAAAAGCATTTTTTCAGCTGAAGTGGTTGTAGAAAAAATGCTTTTAAAAATTAAAAAAAAAAAGCCTCTGATGATCACGCACCTCGGCTGGGCAGGAGGTTGGGGGGGACAGGGATTTTTGCTACCGGATCTCTGAACCACCCGCTTCCATCGCTACCGGATCAGGTGATCCGGTCTGAACCAGGAGCATTTCACTCCTGGTATAGGGGAAGCAGTGTAGAACTGCCTTAAGGAACCATTTGCATATAAATCAACCTGAGTAACAAAGGTGCTTTTTTCCCAAAGGAAACTGGACATTTTTGTTTTTCATCCTTTGGGGGGGTGGAGGGGGAACATTTCACTTCTCATCCAAGAAGCTTCAAGAACTGTTCTGATGAACTGAAGAAGCTTCTTGAATGAGAAATGAAATGTTTTCAAAGGAGAAAAACAACAACCAAGAAAGTCCAGTTGCCTTTTGGAAAAAGCACCTTTGGGACAACCAGGACCTGGATGATTGAGACTCTCCATAGATAATCTGAGTAAAACCTCTCCCAATTTTGTGCGTCATATGGTCCTGAGGGGAACACCAAATGGTGACCTCATCTTCGACAACCTGAGGCACCTTTGCAATAGGTAGACTACAGATCCTAGAATCAACAGGTACATGAGGGAGAATTCTGGGCATTGAAGTCCACATATCTGGAGGCTGGGAAAAGCGACTTAGGGAGAGGGGAGCTGTCCTTCCTGTACTTTGTGGCGCTTATGGCTGCATCCTATTTCCTTCCTTACAGGGCGGAGTTGATGATGAGGTCACTTTGTCAGCTTACATCACCATCGCTTTGCTGGAGATGCCCTTGCCTGAATCGGTAAGAAGCCATCTTCACCTCCCACAGACTCCAATTTAGCAACTCATCGCTCAAGAAAGCTCCCTCTGAAGTTGATTACCCCAGAGCATAATAAAAATCAAGATGCTCTCAGTTGAGTTTCATTGGCTGTATCCAAGTGTCAGCTATACAACTGCCATCTTTACCACATTCAGTTTGTTTGTCCATCTTTATTTAAAACATTAATGGTCATTTACACAATTACCACAGAATTTATCTACCGTACTGTTACACCAAGCCTACTCATATAGGTAGTCCTTGACTTACAACCACAATTGAGTCTAATATTGTGTGCCACCACAGCTCATAGCAGTCCTAATCTCACCAACCCTACACAAATGGCTGAGATAGCAACAGCACTTAGATTTATATGCCGCTTCACCCTGCTTTACAGCCCTCTCTAAGCGGTTTACAGAGTCAGCCTATTGCCCCCCATAATCTAGGTCCTCATTTTACCAACCTGGGAAGGATGGAAGGCCGAGTCAACCTTGAGCCTGGTGAGGATCGAACTGCCGAACCTCTGGCAAGAGAATTAGCCTGCAATACTGCATTCTAACCACTGCGCAACCATGGCTGTAGATCAGGAGTACCCAACTCCCAACTCCTGGGCCTGGTGGCTCAGCAGACTAAAGCATTGTGATTAACATCAGCTGTCTGCAATTACTGTAAGTTCGAATCTCACCAGGCTCAAGATTGACTCAGCCTTCCATCCTTTCTAAGGCAGGTAAATTGAGGACCCAGTTTGTGGGGGCAATAAGCTGACTTTGTATAAATATACAAAAGTATGAAGGCTATTGCTTAACGCATTGTAAGCCACCCTGAGTCTCCGGAGAAGGGCGACATATAAATCAAATTTAAAAAAAAACCAAACCTCCCAGGCCGCAGACCTGTTAGATATGCTTCCTTCAAAGTCCAAGAAAGAATGACCCAGACTCCATTGTATATAGAGAAAGGTACTTTTACTAGAAAATGAAATGATCACAACCAAGGAAAAGCAGAATCTGAGGCAAAAAGCGCGAAAGTTACAGATAGAAAGCATCCCCTCCCACTGTCCAACGTAAATCATCCAATCCAAAGGTCTCCCAGGGGTCAGGTGGAAGCACACCTCTGGCGGTGCCATCAATCAGGAATGCCGTGGCCGTTGACCCGATAGCAGCTTCAAAGATGCAGGAATAAATCTTAGATATCACTTTCGATTCACTCCTCCAGCACGCTTATAACCCAAACTAACTTCTCCCTCCCCCCATTACTATGGCAGCCACAGCAGGAAAAACTTCTCGCCTGGACTACTGCAATGCTCTCTACATGGGGCTCCCCTTGGGATGCACCCGGAGGCTCCAACTGGTCCAGAATGCGGCCGCGCGGGGAATTATGGGAGCGACGTAGCGCTCCCATGTGACACCTCTCCTGCGCGAGCTGCACTGGCTCCCGGTGGTCTTCCGGGTGCGCTTCAAGGTGTTGGTGATCACCTTTAAAGTGCTCCATGGCTTAGGGCCTGGGTATTTGCGGGACCATCTTCTGCCACCAATAACCTCCCACCGGCCAGTACCCTCGCACAGAGAGGGCCTCCTCCGGGTGCTGTCGGCCAGACAATGTCGGCTGGCGACCCCCAGAGGGCGAGCCTTCTCTGTGGCGGCACCCGCCCTCTGGAATGACCTACCCCCGGAGATACGCAGGATATCAGACCTCCGGACCTTTCGTCGGGCCCTTAAAACCCATTTGTTCCATCTAGCTGGGCTGGCTTGATCCCATCCTCTGTTTTAAATTGAAATTGATTTTAAATTGGACTGTTTTAATTGTCGGCCGAAAATATTTAATAATTTTTAATTGGTTTTAATTTTTGTATATCATGTTTTATTCTGGCTGTTCACCGCCCTGAGTCCGCAAGGAGAAGGCCGGTTTATAAATTGAAACAAACAAATAAATAAATAAATAAAATAAAATAAATAAATAAATAAAAAGTGGAGGCTGACAACACCAGAAAGCAGGCCGCACAAATGAGCTAAGCCAGTAGTCAGTTTCGCTTACCTTCGCTACCGGTTCGGAACTGTGAGCGTACGTGTGTGCTTGCTTCGCTCGTGCGCGACAGAGGGTCCGTGATGACGTCCGGGTGGGGGGAGCCTCCCGCCACTGCTATCGGTTCGCTCGAACCGGGGCAAACCGGTAGAAACCCACCACTAAGGGAAGGCCCCATCCACGCACGCGCAGGAGGCAGACGGCGGACAAAACTACACCTCCTCCAGTCCACAGAAAAAACTTTCTCCGCGGAACTGGTTCCTGGGGGCTCCAAATTTTGGGGGGGGGGGCACTGCTCTAGATGAACTTCTTCCTTCTTTCTCCTTGCAGGTTTCTGTGGTGCGCAATGCTTTGTATTGCCTGGAGACTGCATCCCAGCAGAAAGACCTCCCTATCTACACCCAGGCCTTGTTGGGATACGCTTTTGCCTTGGCACACAAAGAGGATAAAGTGGCAGCAATACTGCAGAGTCTTCAGGAAAAGGCGGTGAAAGGAGGTGAGAAAAACATTGGTGGGAGAAGTGAGTGGATTTACCGCGAGAACCACCAGCCCAAGTGATGGGCCAAGACAGGGGTGAAATGCTCCCGGTTCGGACCGGATCGCCCGATTCGGTAGCGATAGAGGCGGATGGTTTGGAGAACTGGTAGCAAAAATCCTTGCCCCCAACCCACCCCATACCCAGCTGAACCGCGCAATCATCAGAGGCTTTTTTTTTTTTTTTACTTTTAAAAGCATTTTTTCTACAACCTCTTCGGCTGAAAAACTGCTTCTAAAAGATCCCAGCTGAGCCGCACGATCATCAGAGGCTTTTAGAAGTATTTTTTTACAACCTCTTCGGCTGAAAAAATACTTTTAAAAGTAAAAAAAAAAAAGCCTCTGATGATCGTGCGGCTCAGCTGGGATCGTCAGAGGCTTTTAAAAGCAGTTTTTTCTACAACCTCTTCAAGAGGTTGTAGAAAAAACTGCTTTTAAAAGCCTCTGACGATCCCAGCTGAGCCGCACGATCATCAGAGGCTTTTAGAAGTATTTTTTTACAACCTCTTCAACCGAAGAGGTTATAGAAAAAAATGGTTTTAAAAGTTTAAAAAAAAAAAAGTTGGCCACGCCCACCGTCACAAGCCACGCCCACAGAACCAGTAGTAATAAATTTTACATTTCACCACTGGGCCAAGAGGACATTTGTCCATCCATGAGATGCAGGTGACTTTGTTTCCTTATTGGTGGTCCTCGACGTAACGACCGCAATTGAGCCCCAAATTTCTGTAACTAAGTTAAACGTGTCCCATTTTATGACCTTTCTTGCTACTTGTTGATTTTATTTATTTAATTTTATTTAGAAAATGTATATTGCTGCCTGACTCGCACATGGCGACTGAAGGCGGCTGACAGAAATATAAGAACACCATATAAAAGGAATGAAAATAATAATAAAAAGAAAAATAATAAAATAATAAACCTCCACGCCCACCCCTCACTCCGGCGACACGTTGTTGAGTGAATCTGGCTTCACTTTGCTTGTCAAAAGGTTGCAAAAGAGGATTGCATAACTCAGGGGACATCGCAACCGTCGTAAATACGAGTCCGTTGCCAAGTGCCCGAATTTTGATCATGTGACCATGGGGATGCTGCTGCAACAATGGTCATATGAGTGCAAAACGGTCATGTAATTTTTTGGAGTGCTGTTCTAACTTCAAATGGTCACTAAATGAACGGTTGTAACTCGAGGACCACCTGTGTATTCGTATACCTCTTGATGCGTCAGATTGTTTCAGTGCAGAGGTCTTTATACAGCTAATCCTCCACTTACGACCACACCTCAGCCTTAAATTTATGTTGCTAAGTGAGAAATTGGTTAAGGGAGTTTTGTCCCATTTTACGACTTTCCTTGCGTTTGTTTAAGTGAATCACTGCAGTTCTTGAATTAGCAACACGGTTGTTGAGTGAATCCAATTTCCCCATCGACTTTGCTTGTCAGAAGGTCGACAAAGGGGATCACATAACCCCGGGACACTGCAACCCGTCATAAATAAAAGTCCGTTGGCAAGCGTCTGAATTTTGATCACATGATGCTGGAAATGTGGAAAATGTTCATAAATGGCTGACCAGCCACTTTGTGAACTGTTGCAAGTTGAGGGCTCCTGTAACTGTGTTTGGATGGATGTTTGGATGGATGATCTGAATCCAAAGACTTAACACTTCTTTCTTTTTGGCCCCAAAAGACGACGGCTCCCTTCACTGGGAGAGGCCCGTGAAGCCAGAGCCAAAACGGACTTTCTACTATCAGCCTCTTGCTCCTTCCGCCGAGGTGGAACTGACCTCCTACATGCTCCTGACTTACCTGAACAAGCATCCAGCAACAGACGCCCCTACCAAGGACGATCTGGCAGTGGCCACCAAGATTGTGAGATGGCTTACCAGACAACAGAATCCTTCCGGAGGATTCTCTTCCACGCAGGTGGGTGGCTCCCGTCCGTGCGTTGGAAGCCAGGAGCGTTTTGGGTTGGGAGAAGAAGACTTTCTGTCAGAGAGATAGGGTTTTAAGCTGGGTTGCAAAACTACACCAGGACAGGGAGTCCTCAACTCTACGACCCCAATCGAGCCCACAATTTCTGTTGCTAGGTTTTGCGCCCCGTTTTACGACTTTTCTTGCCACGTGTGTTAAGTGAATTGCTGTAGTTGTTAAGTTCGTCACCTGCCTGTTAAGCGAATTTGCTTTCCCCGCGGACTTTGCTTATCAAGCGGTCGCCAAAGGGGATGGCGCGACCCAGGGACACTGCGTCCTTCATGAACATGAATCGGCGGTCCAGCATCCGACGGTAAATCACGTGATCATAAGGATGCTGTATCGGTCGTTAAGTCTGAAAAATGGTCATAAGCCGCGTTTTACCAGCGCCATTGTAATTTTGAAGGCTGTTTTTCAAAGCACGAGAGATGAGAAGCAATGGGTGGAAACTAATCAAGGAGAGAAGCAACCTAGAACTGAGGAGAAATTTCCTGACAGTCAGAACCATTAAACAGTAGAACAGCTTTGCCTTTAGAGGTTGTGAGGACACCATCACTGGAGGCTTTTAAAAAGAGACTGGACAGCCATTTGTCTGAAATGGTATATAAATAACAGTGATGGCTAACCTTTTTACCATCGCGTGCCAAAAGAAGGGGAAGCGCGGGGGGGAGAGTCATACGCACGCGTGCCCACATCCATAATTCTATGTGCCCCACCCCCCCACCATGCTCCTCCTGCTTTTGGCACGTGATGGCACAGTGGGCCCGGTAGGCCCGTTTTTCACTCTCCCCAGGCCCCAGAGTCTTCCTAGGAGCCTGGGGAGGGCGAAAACTGCCTTCCCTACCCTGGAGGCTGATAACAGCGTGTTCCCTGACTTCTGGTGGGCCCAGAAGTCCTAAATATCTGCTGGCCGGCGCACGTATGTGCACCAGAGCTGAGCTCGCATGCCCACCGATATGGCTCCACGTGCCACCTGTGGCACCAGTGCCTTAGGTTCGCCATCACGGGTCTATAGGATCTCTTTTTTGAGCAGGGGGTTGGACTAGAAGACCTCCAAGCTCTCTTCCAGCTCTGTTATTCCTTTCTCATCCTCTCATGGACTCTTGATGTGAAGAAAACATTGAAATCCACTTCTGGCTTCCTACCATTGCATAAGAACGATTTGGGGACCCGGGTGTCATATTTGGGGGAAGAAATCTCCCTCACCTCTCAATCTCTCCTTGCAGGACACCGTCGTGGCCCTCCACGCCCTCTCCTTGTATGCAGCTTCGACTTTCTCCAAGAATACAGCAGGCAGCAAAGTGGCCGTGAAGTCGGGTGGGAACAATGTGAAGGAATTCCACGTGGACAACTCCAACAGGCTTCTGTTTCAATGCGAGGCCCTGCCCAGCGTGCCTGGAGAGTATACAGCAGTTGTGACTGGGGAAAGCTGCATCTACATACAGGTGAGGTTCCCAGGGATCCTTGGGAGAGAAATGGCAGTGACAGCATGCAGGCAATTACCGCTGTGGGTCAATTTAATATATTTTCAATATGCTGGCTATGAGCATGGCTTCCATGCTTATAGGCAGCATATTTCTTCATGGAAACAAAGTAGAATAGCAGTAACACTTACAGTAGACGTATATACTGCCCTACAGTGCTTTATAACATTCTCTGGGATGTGCTGTTTACAGAGTCTCTTTACAGAGAGACTCTGTAAAGCGCATATTGCTCCCTCAACAATCTGGGACCTCATTTTACTGACCTCAGACGGATGAAAGGCTGAGTCGATCTTGAGCCGGTCAGAATCGAACTCTTGACAGTCAGCAGAATTAGCCTGAAATACTGCTTTCTAACCACTGCGCCATCAGGGCTCATCAAATGGGATGCACAAAGAACATTCATGAATGGAAAGACATTGAAAAATTTGGGTTTTTTTTTTTTTAATTAAATAGGCCTTTAGCCAGGGGTGAGATTCAGCCGGTTCGGAAGAGTTCGGGCATACCGATAGCTCCGATGATCAGCTGGGAGCGAACCAGTTTGCTCCGACGATTAGGTGGGCCTACCCACCCACCCCTGCACGCTTTACTTACCTTTATCCTCTCAGCTGATTCGCACAACAGTGGGTTGCCGCGCCTCAGCTGTGTTACTCCCCAGAAGTAACACAGAAGTTTAGTTTTGTTAAAACTGTGCATGTGCGCGAAACACGCAATCACCGAACCGGTTGTTAAACCGGCAGGATCCCACCACTGCCTTTAGCTGTCTGTAAAAAAGATAACAAGTTTGGTATCAGGTGGGCCTCTCCGGGGTGGGATTTAGACACATGCTCCACTACTGAGAAGACTTGGCTCCCTCTCCTAAACACCTGACTTAAAGCAGAAGGTGGAGGAACTTGGATTAGAGCCTCCAAAGACGATCCTAGTTTATAGTCAGTGAGTAACTCTCCTCTTCTGAGACGATCATCACTCCCTTCAAAATGTAGGAAGCCATCCCTGCTACCTCAGGAGGCTCTCTGACTTTTGTGAGTGAGGTGGACATGGGGTTGAGGCTATGTCCATTTGCCGGAGGGTGAAAATCAGTTCCCACTTTAGACTTTGAAGTGCTGTGAAAGAATCCCAAAGGTGCTTTTTCAAAAGGCAACTGGCCTTTCTTGTTTTTTTTTCCTTGAAGACGTTTTGCTTCTCATCCAAGAAGCTTCTTCAGTTCTGACTGAATAGTGGAAGAGGGAAGGGTTGATATTCCCTGCAGTCATCTGGTCGTTTACACTCTTTCTGAGAGGCCTTGAGGCCTTTCAGCAGTTCCAAGAAGGCTCCACACCCATTTGTACTATTTAGGTGATCCTGAGGGCACAGATAAACCTCCAAATGGCCTCAACGGCTCAACGGCTCTCTAAAAGAATGCAGATGACCAACTGTCTGCAAGCTGTATCAATCCTTCCATCCTCCATCATTGGAAGAAGCTTCTTGGATGAGAAGGAAAACGTCTTCAAGGAAAAACAAAGTTCAGTTGTCTTTTGAAAAAGCACCTTTGGGACAACCGTGACCTGGATGATGGAGAGTCTCCATAGACACGCAGAGTAAAAGGAACCACAGAGTAACATGGTCCTATAAGGAGAGAAAGACCTGAAACAGCTTCGAGCAAAAAAAGGGTGGTAACCAAGGAAACAGAAAAGAGAAAAGTGTAGGCCTTGTTTAATTAAGAAGGCCCAAGACTTCATCCTTTTTAGCATGACAAGGTAATACTGAAGAAAGCATCTTTCAACAGAGAGGAAGAACTGTGGTTCTTCCATCAGGTGCACCTTACAGAAGTGTCAGCCCTTAGCTTCTATTGGCAAATTTGACAAATTTGGCAAATTTGATAATATTGGAAGCTGGAGGCCAATGCATCTGTAGGAGAAGGCTGAGCAACATGGAACTAGGAAATGATGCACCCCCCCCCATGAGGGGTCCTAGATTTTGTCAGATTTTCTTGCAAAAATCAAATCCAGAAGCACATGCAGATAACTGATTCAGCAGGATTCATTAACTTCTCTTTATATATATAAAATAACAGATGAAGTAAATTTTACAGTACCCATATAGATTCTTCTTCAACGTAGTAGCAGTTACAACACAAGCAAACACAGGCAGGAGAGAACAGTTAGTTTCATTTCAGCGGAGCAGACAAGCACACAGGCTGCTTAGTTTCGGTTTCAATTCTCTGCACAGACTCAGAAGCTGCAGACTAAGACACGCCCTGGGCTCCAGTCTGTCTCAGCTCCCAATTGGCCCTCATTGGCTGACTTAGTTGCTATGCCTATTCATTGGCCGATCTATTCCATTTTATGAACATACATACTTTGACAGATTTCCTTGAGAGCAGCGGAAAATCTGCGTTGCCTAGACTGGCTAATGCACCAATAAAGATGACCCATTAACAAAATATCCCCTCCTCAGACCACCTTGAAGTACAATGTGCTCCCACACCCGGAAGATGATCCATTTGCACTGATTGTCAACACAATTCCCGAAACGTGTGTTGGGGTCAAGGCCCACAAGGAGTTCGACATTGCAATAAACGTCAGGTAATTCTTTCTTCAATAGGTCACAGCCGAAGGGGATGGGATGACTGCCATTCAAGGGATGCCATGGTGCTACATCAGGGTTTCTCAACCTTGGGAACTTTAAGATGTGTGGACTTCAACTCCCAGAATTCTGGGAGTTGAAGTCCACACATCTTAAAGTTCCCATGGTTGAGAAACACTGTGCCAAATGGTATCTTTGGTTCTGAAGAACCATCTTGCTTCCTGGCAGCCTTGGTTCATTTAACTTGCTAATCTACCGTATTTTCCGGCGTATAAGACGACTGGGCGTATAAGACGACCCTCCTCAGAGCCATTTAAGGCTCGTCAGAGCCTTATGGGCTGCCTGGTTACAGGAGAATGAGACCCGGCGTATAAGACGACCCCTGACTTTTGAGAAGATTTTTGTGTGTTAGAAAGTAGTCTTATACGCAGGAAAATACAGTAATCCAAAACAAATGTGATTTGTTTGTGGTCCCATACATCGTGAGGAATCTAATACAGGTAGTCCCCGACTTACAACAGTTCATTTAGCAGCCGTTCCAATGAAAAAAAAGTGACTTGTGACCATGTTTCACAGTTACAACCTGTGTAGTATCTCCACGATCACGGGATCAAAATTCAGATGCTTGGCCACTGGTTCACATTTACAACCATTGCTGTGTCCCGGGGTCAGAGGATCACCTTTTTGTGACCGTCTGATGAACGAAATCAATGGAGAATCTAGATTCACTGAATAATCGGGTTACAAACTTATCAATTGCAGTCATTCACTTAACAACTGTGGCAAGAAAGGTCTAAGGGACTAATTTAACCACTGCAGGGATTCATTTTACTGTGGCAAGGATGTTGGTTAAATGAGACAAAACTCACTTAACGAAAGTCTCACTTAACAACAGAAATTTTGGGCTCGGTTGTGGTCGTACGTCGAGGACTACCTGTAACATTTTAGCAAGTTGTGTGAACTATTAAGTAATGATATGGCTTATTTATTTGGGTATAACAGTGGCCCCCAACCTTTTGGGCACCAGGGACCCATTCCATGGAGAGAGGTTTTTCTGTGGACTGAAGGGGGCACAGTTTTGTGTGCTGCCTGCATCCCGCAGATGGGGCTTCACTTGTTTGCATGGCCTGGTTGCTGGCATGTCACGGCCCGGTGCTGGTCCAGATAAATTACCCATCAACAGACACACAGAGATAAATTCTGTTTACATACCATTTAAAAGATACAATTCAAAGTCTAGGAAGCAAACAGCCTAGAAACATACCTTCCAGCATCTATCATGTAGATAAGCAGGGAACAGCACCAGAGAAACAATAAGAGGAAACAACACCCTGATAAAGGAGACATCAAAGAGGAAGCCACACTCCTCTCAAGACTGGCAGGATTGACTTCCACATAGAAACAACCAACATACTTCTCTCTCCTCTGCACTGATAATGTTGCTTAGTATGGTCCTGAAATGTCAGCAGGAAAACACCAAATTGAAAGAGCATAAATTGAGCACAACTGAACAAATTTTATATTCCAACCAGAGACTAGAATTGGATTTTCTTGGTAGAAACCCAGTGGGTAATTATGGGATCAGGAATTAAAAACCCCACAACTATCTTACCCGGGACTGATATTGTTTCTTTTCCCTCTTGTTTGTCCAGTTACATCGGCAAGCGTCCCGCCTCCAACATGGCGATTATTAATATCAAGATGGTCTCTGGATTTGCACCAAATAAGCCATCTGTGAAAAAGGTAATTGGACAGTTTTTATATTAAGCTTCTTCTTCAAATAATCATTGATCTCTCCTGACTAAGGCACACCGAAGAATTAGCTGTGGATGGAATTTGGCCACCATCCAAGATTTATAGCCGAGATGTTAAAATAGAGTCTCTTTGTGTGTGGGCAGAGGAAGGAATGGGGAATGGAAATGTGCCTCACATTGCTTTAAGATGGGTCCTGCCCTCCTTGGCAGGGTCAAATGTCCCGACTTGGTCAGTTAGAAAAGAAAGACTCTTGGATCCATTGTTAGCCAAAAGTATAGTTTATTAAAACCAAGTGGTTATAGAAGCAGAAAAGCTGGATCTGGAGTTTTTGCACCCAAAGCATACAGTTAATTTTCCCTTGTTTCCATCCACCTCCCCTGGTTATCATTGTGTATCCAATTAGGTGATAACAAATTATTTGGGTAACAGTCCCCGTCTTCACAGGCTGGATGGTTCTGGATTCCGTAGTGTGGCCTTGAAATGGCGGGCAGTTCTCATGGAATGGCACAATTCATGGTTTCATGTCCCCCAGGCTTTATTGTTGTTGGTTGTGAAGTTGTGACTGACTCATTGCGACCCCATGGACAACGTTCCTCCAGGCCTTCCTGTCCTCTACCGTCCTCTAGAGTCCATTTAAGATCACGCCTGCTGCTTCCGTGACTCCATCCAGCCACCTCGTTCTCTGCCGTCCCCTTCTTCTTTTGCCCTCAATCTTTCCCAGCATTGGGCTCTTCTCCAGTGAATCCTTCCTTCTCATTAGGTGGCCAAAGTATCTGAGTTTCATCTTCAGGATCTGGCCTTCTAAAGAGCAGTCAGGCTAGCCCTCCCTTTAGCCCACTCCGCCAATCTCCCCCACACCCGTTGCTTATGACAGGCTGACAACAGGCAAATGCAGAGCGCAGCAGGATGGCAGCCCTCCATGGCAGCCGTTTTGGGAGAACGACGGCAGCATACTTTCTGAAATTGCAAATGTGCCGATGATCCAAAGATCTCCTCTCCTGGTCAAGGGCACTGCCATCTTTCCAAAATCATGGCCAGGGTCTCCTTCCAAAGCTTCAGTTGACAACATCTGATGGTGGATTGATGCCCCTGGTTCCTAATAATGGAGAAATCTCTATTTTTGTTTTCTGCAGCTGGAAAAGCAGCCTCCGATTCAGCGGGTAGATATAACAGCCACCAACGTGGTGCTGTATTTGGAGAAGGTAAGTGCAGAAACCACAATGAGGGAATGGGCGAGCTATAGAAACGCCAATAAAGAGAGGGAGGTGATTGGATTTTGCCCTCCGAATCTTCCCATGGTTCATGAAAACACTAACGTTCCACATGAAGGCAGAGTCATAAAACAAAGGAAAAGGGGATTACTGCAGGGGTGAAATGCTTCAGGTTCGGACCGGATCACTCGATCCGGTAACGATGGCGGCGGGTGGTTCAGAGAACCGGTAGAAAAAATCCCTGCTCCCCGCCATGCTCAGTTGAGTCACACGATCATAAAAGGGTTTTTTTTTTTTACTTTTCAAAGCATTTTTTCTACAACCTCTTCCGACGAAAAAATGCTTTGAAAAGTAAAAAAAAAAAAGTCTCTTGATGATTGTGCGGCTGAGCTGGGATCCTCAGAGGCTTTTCAAAGCATTTTTTTCTGCAACCTCTTGGCCGAAGAAGTGGTAAAAAGAATCCTTTGAAAAGTCTCTGATGATCCCAGCTGAGTTGCCTGATCGGCAGAGGCTTTTCAAAGCATTAGAAAAAAATGCTTTGAAAAGTTTAAAAAAAAATTTGGTCATGCCCACCCAGTCACATTACCCCCCCCCCCCCACACACACACATCAAGCCATGCCCACAGAACTGGTAGTAACACATTTTACATTTCATCCCTAAATTACTGGTATTCCTTGACTTACAACAGTTTGCTTAGGGACCTTTTGAAGTTACAGTAGCACTGAAAAAAATGGCTTAGGACCGTTTTTTGCACTTACAACTCTTCCAATATCCCCGCGGTCATCTGATCAAAATCCAGATGCTTGGCAACTAGTTCATATTTATGACGGTTGCAATGTCCCAAGGTCCCCTTCGGTGGGGACCCCGGGAACGTCAATGGGGAAACCAGATTCACTTAATCACCATGTTACTCATTTAACAACAGCAGTTGATTCACTTAACAAAGGTGGTGAGAAAAGTCGTAAAACGGGGCAAAACCCACTTCACAAATTTCTCATTTAGCAACCTAAACCTCGGGCTCAATTTTAGTCTTAAATTAAGGACTACCTGTACTTCCCTGAAGTGTTTGTAGAAAAGGTAGAATAATAATAATCAGTCATCCAGTGCTATCCAGATATTTTGGACTTCATTCCTCAGCCCAACTTTACAATATTTTTTTTTTGCGACGGTCATTAAGCAAATGTCATAGTGCTTCAGCAAATCTATTTTCCCCAATGGGCATTTTTTGCTGGAAACCAGAAATAAAAATTGAAAACTGGCAAAAAATGTTGCAAATCACAGTCACCTGACTGTGGGACGCTGCAACCATGGTTACCAAATGCCCAAAATGCAATCACATGACTGGAGGGGGGGGGCAGGAATGCAGCCATAATTTTGAAAACGAGTCGTAAGGAACTCTGGGGAAGGATTCGTCATAAGTCTACTTGTAAATGCCATCAGATTTCTTCACTTGCTACAGTCTTTTTGTGGCCCTGATGGACATACCTTCTCTAAGTCATATATATGTTGCAAAGGTACAAAGGAGCAATACATCGAAAATCTGCAGATTGATCTTATCTAAACCTCAGATAATCTGAACTTCTTGCCTGCAGCTGACCAATGCCACCGAGCAGATCTCTTTCACGGTGGAGCGTACCTTTGAGATCCAGAACCAGAGGCCGGCCTTTGTGGAGGTGTTCGACTATTACGTGGGTAAGCACAGAATATGCGGCTGTTGGTTCTGAAATCGATCCCGCACCCCAGCCAACCTATCCCCACGAGGCCTCCAATGCCAAATCTTGAAAAATGGTTAAAGAACAGCTCGCATCCCTTTGGGATGTAGGGGAAAGCGCAATTGGTATTAACTGTAGTTTCTTTCATGTTTCCAGCTGAATCAGCAGAGGTTTCATACAGCGCCCCCTGCAGCACAGGTAAAGTATGAACTCCTTTTGGGTTCTACTACTCTCTTCCACTTTCTTTTTTCTATGGGTGGAAAATTCTAAACATGGCCAATTTCAATGTTTATTCTCTTGAATAAAATATTATTCCCAAAACCCGTCTTTGGATTTATGCCAGAGGCCTCCAAACTTGGTGAACTTCAACTCCCAGAATTCCTCCACCCATCCTCACAACTTGTGCACTTCACACGAACTTGTGTGAACATCCACACAACTTGTGAACCTCAACTCCCAGAATTCCTCCAGCCATCCTCACAACTTGTGCACTTCACACGAACTTGTGTGAACATCCACACAACTTGGTGAACTTCAACTCCCAGAATTCCTCCACCCATCCTTAGCCTCAACAACTTTAAGATGTGCAGACTTGAATTCCCAACTGCAGAAGTCCACACTTTTAAAAATTTGCTAAGGTGGAGAAACACTCCTTTAGATTGTCTGCAGCTTTGAAATTCATTGCTTCAAAAGGTGTTCAGAAAAGTATGCAGAAGTGAGATTGACTTCATCAAGTCCAGGGGCGAAATGTCTTAAACACTCAAAGAACCATTTGGACCCGTTTCCCACAGAAAACACCGGAAACCACAAACACCGGAAACCTCTCATGCTTGACTATTTCCTAAGCGGCCACATAGTTTTGTTTTGTTTTGTTTTGTTTTTTTAATTTGATTTATATGCCGCCCTTCTCCGGAGACTCAGGGCGGCTTACAGTGCGTTAAGCAATAGCCTTCATACTTTTGTATATTTATATTTATACAAAGTCAGCTTATTGCCCCCAACAAACTGGGTCCTCAATTTACCCACCTTATAAAGGATGGAAGGCTGAGTCGACCTTGAGCCTGCCTGGGATTGAACTCACAATTGCAGCAGCTGGATCTTAAATGCTGCCTTTGTAGGAGGCATTACTCCCCTACGCTACTCAGGCTCCTTAAATTAAATTGTTCTTTTTGAATTAAATGTTCTTTTTTCTTCTGAAACTTTTCTTTTCTTGGGATTTATCCATGATTGGCCTACCGGGGGTCGAAAAGCTCAATAAATTGCGTGCTGGAGGTGCCACACATTGGCGGTTGTGACACATATTTTGAGTGATAGGGAGCTGCAGCAGAGGAATGAAAGAGCTACATGCGGCTTCAGAGCCGCAGGTTGCTGACCCCTGACCTAGCCCCAATGCGATTACTTTGAACATGGCTCAAAGTTTATAAGTTATATAAGTTTTATATAACTTTGTAAGTTTGATAAGTTATTGTTCATCATTTACATTAATATGTGAAGCTAGCCTCCAATTTATTCAGGGACTACACTTAAATCAGGTCCTTGTGCAATGTATCACCTCAACAATTAGAAGGGGAAAAGGCTAATTCAGCTCCTTTCTACAATTGTTAACAACCAGCTGGTGTTCAAATGTGTTGGGCTTCCATTTCTTTCACATGCTTGCTGAGTATCACATTCTGAATGTGACAAATACAGATGTATTTGGAGAGGACAGGTTTCAATCATAGCCACTCCCATCCGATTTCTGTTTAACGAGTCCAGCAAGGAGGATGTGAAATTCACCTTACGTGATAATTCATCCTAAGAGGAGAAGCATGTTTGGCTTGGAGAAGAGGTTCAACACACAAACTTCTTCGTCCGTCTTCGGTTGAATGCTTGGTTTATTGATGTTTTGATGGCCATTTCTCTCCCACAGCTAATGTTGGGAATGCATGAAGAACAGAAGAGCTCTCCACCCTCTCAAGTCAGTCCCGCTGCTGCTTTCACTGATGAGAAAACAAGAAGCAGAAAACAGCCACCCAAAGACCCAAGAAGAGGAATCAGGTGCCCTCTGGGTGCCTTAAACTACCACTTTATGAGCCCCAAGGAATTCGAGACACGCCACTGGCTTCACCTTTTCTCCATTTGGGTCTCGAAAAACAAACATCTGGCATTTGCTGTTGTCTTCTCTGATGGTGGAAAGAACGAAACAAATAAATAAATGCTTTGGAGTCCATCAGCTATGGTTCGAATCTATCTCTAACTTGTTGTTTCCCCAATAGAAACGGGCTCACTGGGGATATTAAAGGTGAAAAATGCAACATCTCCAGAGGTTCTAAGAACTGGAGGAGATTGTTCAACCTGATTTGATTTGACTGGTTGGTAAAACCGGTTTTGTTCCAATGGATGGTCCTTACTTAGTCAAACTCAAAACTCTGAGGGTTCCTGAATGGGCAAAAGTGGAGGAAGTGGTAGACCAAACCACTTCACAGAAAATAGATCATCTGGATAGTTTGCCTCCACCTTGTAGGTTACCCAAGGACCTTCGATTATTTAGCAGCCATCCAAAACAGTGTTTCGTAACCTTGGCAATTTTCAATTCCCAGAATTCTCCAGCCAGCAACTTCAGAGGGGTTACACACATGTTAAAGCATGCTGGCTGGGGAAGTCTGGGAATTGAAGTCCCCACATGCCCAAGTTGCCCAACTTGGGAAACACTGTTTTAATTTTAAGGGGGAAAAAAATCTTCTTTTCTACAGCCTGCTGTCCTGCTAGATACCACCTGACAGAGAAAAAGACACCATTTCTGTTTCAACAAGTTTAGGCAATCGGCTGCCTTACTGACATTTTTAGGCCCCTTCGTTCCTGTCCATCAATCAGTGTGTCTATGTGAGGATGTGACGTGGGGGGGGGGGGTAGGGAAACTGACACCGAAAGCCTCTGGAGGGCAACAAGTTCATTGTCTCGCTCTTTCAAATTACCTTTTTAATGTCCCGTGTCCCCCCCCACCCCAAGGGACGTGGTAGTGGCTAAGACGCTGAGCTTGTCAATCAAAAGGGTCGGCAGTTCAGCGGTTCGAATCCCTAGTGCTGCATAACGGGGGTGAGCTCCGGTTACTTGTCCCAGCTTCTGTCAACCTAGCAGTTCAAAAGCACGGGGGCGGGGGGAATGCAAGTAGAAAAATAGGGACCACCTTTGGTGGGAAGGTAAGAGTGTTCCGTGCACCTTTGGTGTTTAGTCATGCTGGCCACATGACCACAGAGACGTCTTCGGACAGCGCTGGCTCTTTGGCTTTGAAACAGAGACAAGCACCGCCCCCTAGATTCCGGAACAACTAGCACATATGTGCAAAGGGAACCTTTTACCTTTACCTTACACAGTTGGTAAAGGTTGCATAAAAAAGGCACAAATTTTGCTTGTGAATTTCAAAGATTAAGAGGGCTGGCTCTTGGCAATAAAAAACTACCAGTAAACTCGCAATTTGTTCCCATTATCTCACCACTCCCATTGTACAAAACCACCTGCAGCAGCAAGGGTTGTAAATCAGAGGTCCAGGCTTTTTGCTCTGTTTCATGATGTTTTCCAAGATGTCTCTAAGATGTCTCTCCCGACTTCGTAGAGAGGTTTATTTTTATGCAGCATTACACAAGCAGATAAAAGGTAGCACAGGAACAGTGTTCTGATTGGATAGAAATTATTCACCCCCCCCCCTCAAGATGCCAACTTCTCTAGGTAATATATTAGATCATCCACATCCGAGCCAAAATGAAGTAATGAAGTAAGCAGGAAAGACTCACAGAACACAAGCCGGCGGTGTGCTGCTATAGCCTGGCACTGAGACCTTTGACCTACAAGCAAGATCAGGAATTCAAACGAAAGAAGGCAGATGAGGAGGGAAAAAAAGGGGACACCAATAAAAATTCTGAGGATAGGAGATAACTGTAGAAAAGGAATTCAGTTATTTATTTAAAGGACACTCAGTCACTCATCTCCTGTATTTATAAGCCTGGGTGATTCACAAGAGATATATATATAATATATATATATATTAGGATCACACAGTTAAGATCACACAGTTTGCCCATAAGCACCAAACCGAGAACATCAGCCAGAAGATGATGAATGTGATTTCATCGAAACGTCGCTGCAATCCTTCTAAAGATATGTTTGCAATTACATGGGAAGAAATCCGAGATATTACCTGTACATACATATATACCCGTGAAAACTTACTCCCCTAGGCATGTACATCTAGCTTTACTGGGCTTGAGCCACTACCTGACCCGACCTCTTTTTTTAAAAAAAATTGATTTATATGCTGCCCTTCTCCGGAGACTCAGGGCAGCTTACAATGCATTAAGCAATAGCCTTCATACTTTTGTATATTTATACAAAATCAGCTTATTGCCCCCACAAACTGGGTCATCAATTTACCTACCTTAGAAAGGATGGAAGGCTGAGTCAACCTTGAGCCTGGCGAGATTCAAACTGGTGTAATTGCAGACAGCTGGATGTTAATTACGGTGCTTAGTCTGCAGAGCTAAACCAGGCTCTCTAACCCAACACTTGGGGTATTAGAGAATCAGAGAAAGTTGTTTCAACTTGCATTTAATAACATGGCAGGAGGAAGAGATGGAAACTGATTCACTGAGGTAACATTTGCTTTTTTTTTTTGTGAAACAAGACCAGGGGTGTCAAACTGGCGGCCTGGAGGCCGAATGCGTCACGTGCAGGCCACGCCCACCCCGGCTGCACAAAGGGGAAAAATATTGTGAAACTTCATATGATGGCAACGTGACACGGCGAGTTTGACATCCATCCATCGGCTCCAGAAGTTGCTAAGGTGCTTTTTAATACTTCAATACTGCTTTTTTTTTTAAACTATCTTAAAACACATGTAGTTGGTAGAGGTTTGTCACTGTTTTGAATTTCATAAACGGGCTTTGAAAAGGGCAGTTTAAATTCAGCCTCTGACTGCAACTCTTTAAAGTAGCTGTATCTTTTTGTAGGCTCTTGCAGCAGCTGCAGGCAGCAGGGAAAAGATGCAGCTGCTTTAAAGGGCTGCAGACTTTTCTTTGCG
Organism: Masticophis lateralis; assembly: GCA_030761175.1. Lineage (NCBI taxonomy): Eukaryota > Metazoa > Chordata > Lepidosauria > Squamata > Colubridae > Masticophis > Masticophis lateralis. The sequence goes on from JAUDYJ010000002.1 coordinate 16,115,368, forward strand.
CTCCCACATCTCTGAAATTTTTTTTCCAAATTATTTCTGAAATCCTTTTTTTTTGGAGGAGGAGAAAGGAGGGAACTGAATGTAAAGAAAAAAACAGCCCTGTTTATACAATGGTACCTTGGTCCTCATAGTTAACTGGTTCCAGGAAATTGTACCAAAAACTATGAATACCAAACAATTTTTTTCCATAAGGAGTAAGGCACAAGGCAGCTGACACTGACACATTCTAGCTTGTGTGTTGAGTACCAAACAAAATGATGAGTATCAGGATAACATTTTCGCAACAAAATGTGTTGTGTATACCAAATTTGATGAGTTTCAAAGCAGTTGTCTAACAAAATACCATTGTATTTGGGTGAACAACATGGAAAATAAAAGAGCCTTGGTAGCACAGCAGAGTAAAGTGCTGTTAAGTAGCACCAGCTGCCTGCAATTACTGCAAGTTCAAATCTCACCAGGCTCAAGGTTGACTCAGCCTTCCATCCTTGCAAGGTAGGTAAAATGAGGACTTGGATTGTGGGGGCAATAAGCTGACTTTGTATAAAAAAGAACACCGCTTTGGGGGGGGGGGCGAAAGCCCTACTAAGCAGGTATATACAAAAGTATGAAGGCTATTGCTTAACGCATTGTAAGCCGCCCTGAGTCTCCGGAGAAGGGGGGCATATAAATTGAACCAATAAATAAATAAATGAAATAGAAAGGCTTCTGTGGATGCATTGATTCTGGGTTATAAAAAGTACTTACCTGTACAAGAATGACTGGCAGAACCAGCGGTGGAGTCAAAAGAAAAATCGGTCTAGAATTTCTACATAGCTACAAACAGACTAAAGACAACCCTCTTTAATTCTGTTGACCCTTACCTACTGCAAAAAAAGTATTGTTAATTGAGTAGATTCCTGTGCATAGGCATGAGCAGGGATGAAATGATCCTGATTCGGACCGGATCGCCCGATCAGGTAGCGATGGCAGCCGGTGGTTCGGAGAACCCGTAGCAAAAATCCCTGCGCCCCCACCTACCCCACCCATGCCCAGCTGAGCCAGGCGATCATCAGAGGCTGGCTTTTTTTTACTTTTAAAAGCATTTTTTCTACCTCTTCAGTCGAAAAAATGCTGTTAAAATTTAAAAAAAAGCCTCTGATGATCGTGCGGTTCAGCTGGGATCGTCAGAGGCTTTTAAAAGCATTTTTTCCTACAACTTCTTCAGCCGAAAAGGTTCTAGAAAAAAAAATGCCTTTAAAAGCCTCTGGCGATCCCAGCTGAGTTGCTTGATCGCCAAGAGGCTTTTAAAAGCATTTTTTTCCTACAACCTCTTAAGGTTGTAGAAAAAATGCTTTTAAAAGTAAAAAAAAAAAAAAAAAGTTGGCCAATCCCACCCAGTCACATTACCCCACTACCACCAAGCCACGCCCACAGAACAGGTAATAACAAATTTTAGATTTCACCCCTGGGCATGAACAATAAATCAGTTTAATTGGTCCTGGTCTTTCATGCCTGACAGTACCCTTCACCTTGAGACAAAACCCCATAAAAACAAGAAAACCTGGGATTAAAGCTGACACAAGTAATATTGTCATTTCATAACCAAGTCTATCATCAGGGCAGACAACTAAACAAGAATATTTGGAGAGGTGCTTTTTTTTTTCGAGACAGGTTATTTATTTTGATATGCCAAGATAAAGATAGAGCAACGCTCTGAGTTACTTACATTTTTAGCCAAACTTTCTCTACTTCGACAACTTGAAGATGTGTGGACTTCAACTCTCAGAATGCCTGCTGACTGGGGAATTCTGGGAATTGAAGTTCAGCCTCGTCTTAAAAGTTATTGAGATTGACAAACATCACTTTAGGGTTAAGAGCATCTAAGTGAAGCTGCGGTTAGGGTCATTTTTGAGTACAATCTATTTAAAGAAAGATACTTCTAAAATAATTCAGTGCTTTGGTATGAGTATTATAAATTTTCAAACATTCTCCGGGTGCAAGGATTCTTTGTCTGGTAATTATTCTCATATTCTTTACACTAGGGTTCTCCAGCCTTGGCAACGTTAAGACTTGTGGACTTCAACCAGTGGTGAAATTCAATTTTTTTTTTACTACCGGTTCTGTGGGTGTGGCTTGGTGGGTGTGGCAGGGGAAGGATACTGCAAAATCTCCATTCCCACCCCACTCCAGGGGGAGGATACGGCAAAATCCCCATTCCCTCACCACTCCTGGGGAAGGATATTGCAAAATCCCCATTCCCTCACCACTCCTGGGGAAGGATATTGCAAAATCTCCATTCCCACCCACCTCTGGGGCCAGCCAGAGGTGGCATTTGCTGGTTCTCCAAACTGCTCAAAATTTCTGCTACCAGTTCTTCAGAACCTATCAGAACCAGCTGGATTTCAACCCTCATTTCAACTCTCAGAATTCCTCAGGCAGCAAGCCTTCTGGGCGTTGAAGGCCTCACATCTTCGAGCTGTTAAAGTAGCATGGCTGGCAGAGGAATTCTGGGAGTTGAAGTCCACAAATCTTAACGTTGCCAAGGTTGGAGATCCCCGCTTTACACCAGTTCATGCTTTTTATGCACCATAACCATCTTTATCATCTCTCCCCTGTGTGAATGGTCTGGTGCTTCTTCAAATTTCCCATCTGGCTGAAGTCTTTCCCACACAGAGAACATTTGTAGGGTCTCTCTCCCGTGTGTATCCTCTGATGCTTTTTTAAGTCTCCTCCCAGGTTGAAACCTTTCCCGCACTGAGAGCATTTGTAGGGTCTCTCTCCCGTGTGAGTCCTTTGATGGTTCTTCAAAAGGACCGCCTGGATGAAGCACTTCCCGCACTGCAAACATTTGTAGGGCTTCTCTCCCGTATGAATCCTCTGGTGGGTCTTTAAATTTCCCTTCTGGTTGAAGCATTTTCCGCAGTAAGAGCATTCGTACGGTTGCTCGCCGGTGTGAATGCGTTGGTGATTCTTGAGATCCCCCTTCTGGGTGAAGCATTTCCCACACTGAGAGCATTTATTGATTCTCGTTTCGGTCCCGAGGTCTTGAGTTCTTTTCAGCGGCTGCATGTAACAAAAATTCTTCCCGCTTTCAGCGCCGCTATTCAGCTTCCAATCTGTACGGAGGGTCGGAAAGATCTTCAGATTGCTCCCTTTCCCATGTTCGTAGACTTCGTGGCTTCGGTTCGCCGTTAGGATTTTTTCCGGTTTATTAAAAGATGAATTATGCGGCAGGTTTTCCTCTGACAAAGGGCGTATTTTGTATTCCTCCCCGGAATGTTGCATCCCAAGTTCAAATCTGTAGCGATATTTTCTGCCGTAACAGGAAAACGATGGCATTTTATCCCAAGTGGGTTTTGTAGTACTTTCAAGGACGGCAGCCGTACAACTCCCGGCATGCCGAGCGCATTCGTTCTGGGTTTGGGATTCGCTTCTTCCCTCCAGTCTTTCCACGCCTGGTGTTTTGTTCCCCAAATTCAACAGTGGAAGGTCTTCGTGTGCCTCTCCTGGTTTCTTTTCTCCATCCTGAATATTCTCCACTTTCACCAAACTTCTCTTTCCATTACCTACAGCGAGAAAGAATCAGAATCAGAACAGAACTGGAAGGGACCCTAGAGGTCTTCTAGTCCAGCCCTCTGCTCAAGCAGGGGACCCTATACCCGTGATGGCGAACCTATGACACATGTGCCAGAGGTGGCACGCAGAGCCCTTTCTGTGGGCAAGCGTGCCATTGCCAGCTGCTCTTCTAGTTTCTGGCATTCATATGCGCACCAGACAGCTGGTCTTTGCGGACACCACAGCGCCGGAAAATGGCCTGAAAACGGCCAAAAAAATGCCCCCCAAAGCCTGTTTTTTAGGCCGTTTTCAGGCAGTTCTTTGGGCCATTTTCCAGGCCATTTTCCGATGGTTTTTGGGCTGTTTTTCAGGCCACAAACAGCCTGAAAAATGGCCTGAAGGCCCCAAAAATGGCGTAAAAAAGGCTGTTTTTCAGGCTGTTTTCCGGCAGTTTTTCGCGCCATTTTCCAGGCTGTTTTCTGGAAGTTTTTCAGGCTGTTTTCAGGTGGTTTTTGGACTGTTTTTCAGGCCACAAACAGCCTGAAACCGGTCTGAAAAACAGCCTGAAGGCCCAAAAACCGGGCTGAAAATGGCCCAAAAAATGGCCAAAACAGCCCCAAAAAAACGGCCTGAAAACAGCCCAAAAATAGCCCAAAAAACAGCATACACACTCATGCATACCTGTTCCGGTTTGGGCACTCAGTGCCAAAAAGGTTCACCATCACTGCCCTATACCATTTCAGACAAGCGACTGTCCAGTCTCTTCTTAAAAACCTCCAGGGATGAAGCACCCACCAATGTTCAGCCAATCGGACCAGGTGAAGCTGATCCGATTTTCTGGCACCGAGGAGAAAATTCTTACCCAAACCGCCAGCATTCCCATGATCCTCTTGGAAGACTTTCCAGGCGAAAGTCTCTTGGCTCGGCTGGGTCAGGTGTCTCTGGACGATTTGCAAAGACGCAACCATCTGGGGTGGTTCTATACAACTCTGCCACAGAAAAAGACACAGGTACAGGTAGGCTCGTTTAGTGACCGTTCAAAGTTAGTGTTGTGACCTGTCAGCAGCCTGTGCAGATTGTAGCTGATTCCGACAACGAGGAGGCTGTTGTGGTTCTGCACCAGCAGCCTGTGCAGCTGGAGCTCGAGTCGGACAGTGAGGAGGCTGGAGAAGATGTGGTGCCAGAGGCTGGGATTCAGCCAGGGCCTTCAGAACCTCCAGAAGCTCCTTTAAATGAAGAGGACGAAGAGGAGGAGCCTCTTCTCAATGCACGGGCGCGCAGAGCTGCCAAAAGGCAGGAGTGGCTCCTCAGGTGGAGGTCTCCTCGAGAGTAAGGCTTGGGGCTAATTGGCCACTCCCTTATCCTATTTAAGGAGGAACACCAATTGCAGCAAGTTGTAGGGAACAACTTTAGTTCACTCTCCTTCGCGTCTGGATTTTCTGCAAAATTGCTTCTGGGCTTTCTGCTAACTCTAGTAAGACTATGATTACCTTATCTTAGAATTCTGGTAGGCTGTTCATTAACAGCCTTTGAATGATAAAGATTAAGTTATTTGAGTAAAATAAGCTTTGTATAGAGCTTGTTTGTGCTGTGTTCTTTGAGGTCCATAAGTGGGGCAGAACAGTTACAATGTCACTGAAGAAAGAGACTTATGACCATTTTTTCACACTTAGGACCCTCGCAGCCTCCCCTTGGTCACATGATTTACATTTGGATGTTTGACAACTGACTCATATTTATGACGGTCATAGTGTCCCGGAGTCATGTGATCTCCTTTTGCAACTTTCTGACAAGCAAAGTCAATGGGGAAGCCAGATTCTCCTAACAACGGTGCGAGTAATTTAACAACTGCTGTGATTCACTTAACAAATGTGGCAAGGAAAAGCAGGGCAAAAAGTAATTTAACAAATTTCTCACTTACGATAAATTTTGGGCTCAATTGGGATCGTAAGTCGAGGACTACTTGTAATCCTTGAGTTATGGTCATAATAGAGTTGTTAAGTCACAACAGTCATAAAACAGATCAGTCATGCGACTGACCTGATTTTTACATTTTCTGCAGCGTTCATTAAGCAAACCAGTGGTTGCTAAAGAACTTTATAACTTTGAACAATCACTAAGCAAACTGTTGTAAATTGAGGACTACCTGTACTAACTTAACAACTGAAATGATTCATTTAACAACTGTGGCAAGAAAGGTCGTAAAATGGAGCTAAACTCAACAAATGTTTCATTTAGCAACAACAATTTTGGGCTCAACTGTGGTGTGATACCACAAGGACTACCTGTATAAAATTTTGAACAGCAATAAGCTAAACTTCAAATCCTCATTGATGAGTGAATTTGTGAGTCAGGAGCCTCTCCAAATATCTGAACTATTTTCTCTTAGTTCCCTTCCCTTTTTTATCAGATAAGAAAACCGAAGCATTGATGTAGTCTTAATTTTGAGAAAGATACAGCTGCTTTAATGAGCTGCAGATAGATACCGTATTTTTTGGACTATAAGACACTCTGAAGTATAAAGCGCACCTAGCTTTTGGGGAGGAAAACAAGGGAAAAAAATCTGCCTCTGCCTCCCAGCAATTTGCCTCCTTACAGCAAACAGCCTGGTCAGCTTCAGCAAAGCCTGATTTAGCATGAGCAGCTGCTTGGCAGTTGGATCTGCCTCCCGGAATACCTCCTATCAGCTGTTCCAGGCTGCAGAGATCACCACCACCCACTACCGCTGTCGCCACCCATCACCACTGCCACCTATCACTGCCTCCACGCACCCCATTTTCAGCCTCCACGCATCCTGTTTTTGGCCTCCACATGCCCCATTTTTGGCCTGTTCCAGGTGGCAAGGATAAGTGGCAATCCCTGCCACCTGGAACGGGCCAAAAATGGGTCACATGGAGTCTGAAAACAGGATGCGTGGAGGCCAAAAACGGGGCGGCAATAGGTGACAGTGGCAAAGGTGGCAACATGTGGCGGCGATCCCCGCAGCCTGGAAGAACTGATAGGAGGTATTCCAGGAGGCAGATCCAACCTTCCTCGTGCTAAATCAGGCTGTACTGAAGCTGACTACGCTGTTTCCTGCAAGGAGGCAAATGGCTGAGAGGCAGAGGCAGAAGGGTGGGGGCCGGCTGATGGGCAGGGCTTCGACAACATTCGCTGTATAAAGACACACAGACATTTCCACCCACTTTTTTGGGGGAGGGGGGGGAAGTACGTCTTATACTCCGAAAAATACGGAGTTCACAGCCATTTCTTATAGTCACAAATGGAATAATATAAATGGATTCACTAGCACGCTAGTTACCTTTCTGTCACCATTTGGGACCCTGCTTTGTTCTTCTGGAGAGAGAGACGAATTAGCTTCATTTGGAGACTGGATTCCAAGGCCTGCAAGTGATGGAAAACAGAATTTAGAAGACGAGGTGGCTGTTTCGTTTTGCCCAAAACGAACAGACACAAAAAGACCACAATGACCTTTCATAGACAGCTAGGAAAAAAGGGTCTTTTCTTTTCAAAAGACCAGTTTAAATGGAAAAAAAAAAGTGCTTTTCTGAAATTTAAATTCTCTGTGATCTTGTCTTCCTCCCTGCCATAAGGGAACCTAACTTGTAATTTTCTCAATATTTAATTTGATCCTTTCTTGCAATAGATATGAGGCGTGTGTGTGTATGTACAGCTAGTCCTCAACTTACAAAAGTTCCTTTAGTGACCATTCAAAGTTACGGTTGCAGTGTCCTGGGATCATGTGATCACCTTTTGCGACCTTCTGACAGGAAAGTCAATGGGGAAACCAGATTCACTTCACAACCGTGTTACTAATTTAACAGCTGCAATGATTCACTTCACAAATGTGGCATGAAAAGCCGTAAAACGGGGCAAAACTCACCTAATGAATTTCTCACTTAGGAACCGAAAATTTGGGCTCAACTGTGGTTGTAGGTTGAAGACTACATGTATGTTTGTATGTATGTATTTATGTATACTAATAGCATTTAGGCCAGTGGTAAAATCCAAATTTTTTTACTACCGGTTCTGTGGCTTGGTAGGTGTGGTGTGGCTTGGTGGGCGTGGCTTGGTGGGCATGGCAGGGAAAGTATACTTCAAAATCTCCATTCCCACCAACTCCAGGGGAAGGATACTGCAAAATCCCTATTCCCACCCCACTCTGGGGCCAGCCAGAGGTGGTATTTGCCAGTTCTCCGAACTGCTCAAAATTTCCTCTACCGGTTCTCCATAACCTGTCAGAATCTGCTGGATTTCACCCAGTGGAGAAATGTAAAATTTGTTACTACCGGTTCTATGGGCGTGGCTTGGTGTGTGTGTGTGGGGGGAATATAACTGAGTGGGCGTGCCCAACTTTTTTTAAAAAAAAAACTTTTAAAACCATTTTTTTACAACCTCTTCGGCTGAAGAGGTTGTAAAAAATGCTTTTAAAAGCCTCTGACGATCCCAGCTGACTTGCCTGATTGGCAGAGGCTTTCTTTTAAAAAAAGCCTCTGATGATCCCAGCTGAGCCGCGCGATCTCAGAGGCTTTTTTTTTTTACTGTTAAAAGCATTTTTTCGGCTAAAGAGGTTGTAGAAAAAATGCTTTTAAAAATAAAAAAAAAAGCCTCTGATGATTGCGTGGCTCAGCTGGGCAATAGGGGGGGGGGCAGGGATTTTTGCTACCGGTTCTCCGAACCACCCACCTCCATTGCTACCGGATTGGGCGAATTGGGAGCATTTCACCTCTGATTTCACCTCTGATTTAGGCTTATATACTGCACCGTAGTGCTTTATAGCAGTCTCTGGGCAGTTTATAATGTAAGCATTATTTGCATATTGGCCCCAACAATCTGGGTCCTCATTTTACCGACTTCAGAAGGATGGAAGGCCGAGTCCCCCTTAAGCTAGTCAGGATTGAATTCCAGACTGTGGGCAGAGTCAGTCTGCAATCCTGCATTCTAACCACTGCGCCACCACTATAATTAGAAGAATTGTGTTGATGAAGATTTGTCTATCGACTCACATCTCACAAGCTTTGTCCAAGGAGAAATAAGTCAGTGGAAAATAAAAACAGAACACCTGACCAGATTCTGATCTGAGTGCCATGCAGAATGCGAGACCTTGCAAAAAAACCATCAAAATTTCCACATCTGCAAAAACAGATGCAGGTTTAAGAAGTCAGATTGCTTTTCAAAGAGGTCAATAAGAAACGATAAATTCATCCAATCCCCAGTGACTTCTGAGGCAGCCATTTTGCACTTCACATCACCTTTTTGATGGCCACTTTTAAAGCTTCTCCTCTCAGCCTCTTCGTGTAGCTCCAAGAAATTCCTGTGATCCTCCTTTAACAGCCTCTGAAAGAGTGAGAATGATCCAGTTCAGAACCCCCCAAGGACATGGCAGGGAAAGTGATTCCTGTGGGGAGAGACATTTATGGATCTCTTCAACCTGTTCTCTTCAATGAACTAATTTCTCCATGAAATGAAAGATCATAGTAGCCACATGAGAGCCTGTTCTAATACAGGTAGTCCTTGGCGTATGACTGAAATGGAACTTGCCCATAATGGTCATACACTGTTATGGTTGTAAAGTAGATCATCACGTGACGGATCTGATCTTAAGATATTAAAGTTAGAAACCTGGAGACTGTGAATTCTAGTCGCATCTTTCTTCCTTTCCTTCCTCTTTTCCTCCTTCCCTTCCTTCCTTCCTTCCTTTTTCTTACTCTTTCTTTCTTTTCCTCCCTCCCTTTTCCGTTCCTTTTCTTCCTTCCTTCCTTTCTCTTTCTTTTCCTCCTTCCTTCCATTCCTTTTTCTTTCTTTCTTTCTTTTCCTCTTTCTCTTCCTTTTCCTTCCTTCCTTCCTTCCTTTTTCTTTCTTTTCCCCTCTTCCTTCCTTCCTTTTATTTATTGAATTTTCATGGGACCCACCTCCCCTACAAGGTGACTCTGGGCGGCCTTAAGCACAAAGTCAGCTGGCTGACCTTGGGCCAGTCACTTTCTCTCAGCCCTAGGAAGGAGGAAATGGCAAACCACTTCTGAAACACCTTCCCAAGTAAACTGCAGGCAGTCTCTGAGTATTGGAAAAGACTGAATGGGACAAAAAGGTAAGGGCGACCTTAATTTCAGGTAGTAGGAACAATTATTCATATAAATTAATAACATCACCTGCCACCTGCCTGGCTTGGGGTCTTGCTGGCCCATCAGGAAGTCCTCCACCAGAGCCACTGCCTGGGAACAGGTGTCTGGTCCTCCTGCCCGGATCCAGCTCTGGAGCTCTGATGGGAGACTGGCCAGGAACTGCTCCAAGATCAGCAGCTCCAGGATCTGCTCCTTGGTGCGTCTCTCCGGCCTCAACCATTGGCAACAAAGCTCCTGGAGTTGGTTATGGATCCTCCTAGGGTCTCCCACCTCCTGGCAACAGAACTGCCTAAAATGCTGTCGCTGCTTCTCCATTCTCAGGGCTTCCCTTCGCAAGATGGCGGCCTTGACTTTCCCATAATCCTCTTGGTCTCGATCTTCCAGGGTCCGGCAGGCCTCTTCCACTCCTCCGCTCAGTGCTGGCCGGAGACGGGCCATCCATTCTCTTCTGGGCCACTGGCAGGCTGTGGCAACCTCTTCGAAGGAGGCCAAGAAGGCCTTGGGGTCTTCCCAGGGGGAAGCCTCTGACATCATCAGGGGGTGTCCACCTCTTCCTGGATGGAACGTCCTCAGGAACTCCTGCCACTGGGCTTCCCAGTGGTCTTCCATCCCCCCTAAAGGCTCCACTTTGATTTTTTGTGACGTTCCACATGCTGGCAGCTCTGTTGGCTTTCCTTCTCCTTCTGTTCCTTCTTCGGTTTCCGTTCCTGCAAAATGTTGCTCTTTCATCGCCGTTTCTCCTGATTCTTTGCTCTGGCGCTCTATAGAGAAAGTTTCCAGGGTAAATCAGTTTTAGCAGAGTTAAAACATTGCAACGTTTAAGAGTTTGCAGAGAGTTGGAAAAAAAGACCCTGGTTATTATCTAAGATCCATTCTCAACCTTTTCTCTGAATAAAACAGGTAGACTCTTAAAAAAAAAAAAAAGTCCCAGAGATTCAACCCTTAATTACAAGATCATTAGATAATATCCGGTCGAACTGGGATATTCATGAACTTTCAACTGTTTATTTAAGCAGTAAATAAACTCTTGTGATTGGATACCATTTGGGACGTCAAGGGTATTGCAGACACCCATTATGTTTTTCTGGTTCTTTTTCAAGAAGTATCTTGTCGTCTAAGAAATGTTCTTTTGCTCAGTGATTTTAATAAAGATGTTTTTCCTAATCTAATAAGTATGGAGCCCTTGGTGCTCTCTGCGCTTAGTTGATGTTTCACCACCCAACTACATAACATCATCAGTGTGTAGGAGGGTAGCAGAGGTGGGTTTCAGCAGGTTCTGGAGAACCGGTAGCAGAAATTTTGAGTAGTTTGGAGAATTGGTAAATACCACTTCTGACTGGCCCCGCCCCCTTCTATTCTCTGCCTCCCGAGTCCCAGCTGATCAGGAGGAAATGGGGATTTTGCAGTATCCTTCCCCTGGAGTGGGGAGGGAGTGGAGATTTTACAGTATCCTTCCCCTGCCACGCCCACCAAGTCACGCCCACAGAACCGGTAGTAAAAATTTTTGAATCCCACCACTGCTCTATGCACCCCATTTTTGGCCCGATAGGTGGCAATTCCCCATCTGGGAAGGGACGGTGCTTTGAAGGAGCAAGGTAGGGTGGATCACGGTGATCTCCTTCCTCCTCTGCCTCCAATAGGCCTCCCCGGCACACCAAGAATCCGGCCTGCCCCGCAGGCTGGAGGTGCAAGCGAAGTAAGCAACACAACACAATGCAAAGCACATGCCATGCAATTCAATGCAGATACCGATTAACAGAGTCGACAGGGATCTTGTAGGTCATCTAGTCCAACCCCACTCACCCACCCCTCAAGCAGGAGACCCTACACCAGTGGTTCTCAACCTGTGTGTCGGGACCCCTTTGGGGGTCAAACGACCCTTTCACAGGGGTCACCTAAGACCATCCGAAAACACATATTTTCAGTGGTTTTAGGAATAATTTTATGGTTGGGGGTCACCACAACATGAGGAACTGTATTAAAGAGTCGCGGCATTAGGAAGGTTGAGACCCACTGCCCTACACCATTTCTGACAGATGGCAATCCAGTCTTGAAAGCCTCAAGTGATGAAGCTCCCATAACTTCTGAAGGCAAATGCTGTCCAATTGATTGACTGTTCTCACTGTTAGAAAGTTCCTCCTTATTTCCAGGTTGAATCTCTCTGTTCAGTTTCCATCCATTATTCCTTGTCTGGCCTTCAGGTGCCTTGGAAAATAGCTTGACCTTCTCCTCTCTGTGGCAGCCCCTCAAATTTTGGAAGACTGCTATCATATCTCTCCTAGTCCTTCTCTTCACTGGACCAGCCGTGCCCAGTTCCTGCAACCATTCATCCTATGTTTTAACCTCCAGTCCCCTCATCATCCTGGTTGCTCTTCTCTGCACTCTTTCTAGAGTCTCCACATCTTTTTTATAGTGTGGTGACCAAAACTGGATGCAGTATGCAATAGTATGCAATGCAATGCAATGCAATGCAATGCAATGCAATGCAATGCAATGCAATGCAATGCAATGCAGTGCAACTCAATTCAATTCAATGCCATGCACTGCACTGCACTGCACGCAGCCTAGATTCGAGCCGGAGGAAGGAGCGAAGGCCAGGAGGATACAATGCGACCTTCATGCAACAAGCCACCGCCTTTCCCGAGCCGGATTGCAAGCCAGGGACCGCCCTGCTCCAACCACCCCAGGCCTGGGGTTAGCTCGTAAGAAGAGCGCCGGCTCCCCCCACTTACCTGGCCCGGGAGGTGCGGAGCTGCGCCCAACCGATTCCCCCCCCCCCCCGCCTCGTAATCCCTTTCCTGCTTTGCAATTGCAGCAACAGAAGCCGGCCTCAAACATCTCCCCCTCCCGGGCGGCGCCAGAACTGCACCTCCGCCGCGGCGCCAAGTAAAAGGCGGGGTAGATCCCGGAATCAGAAACAGAATCGACTTGGAAGGGACCTTAGAGGTTTTCTAGTCCGCCCGCGTCCAGGATCCTTCCTCAAGTGCGAGGGTGGGAAAAGAACGCCCCCCCCCCCCCCCCAGGGAGGGATCTTTTGCTGAGTTTTTCTGCTGCCTTTTCAAGGCTGAGAATATAGCACATTGGGGAAAAAAGAGGCCAAAAATAAAAACATGAATACGGTAGTCCAGAGCTACAAAACTCTGGGCGACCACAAGATGGCACCAGAGTGTGGGTCTTATTGTAATGCTGTGTTTCTCGACCTTGGAAACGCTTTTGGGGGGGCAGGGCAGCCGGAGAACTGGGATGTAATCACCCATATTAATAGAATAGAATAGAATAGAATAGAATAGAATAGAATAGAATAGAATAGAATAGAATAGAATAGAATAGAATAGAATAGAATAGAATAGAATAACAGAGTTGGAAGGGACCTTGGAGGTCTTCTAGTCCAACCCCCTGCTTAGGCAGGAAACCCTACACCATTTCAGACAAATGGTTGTCCAACATCTTAAAAACTTCCAGTGTTGGAGCATTCACAACTTCTGGTGGCAAGTTGTTCCACTGATTAATTGTTCTCAACGTCAGGAATTTCTCCTTAGTTCTAAGTTGCTTCTCTCCTTGATTAGTTTCTACCCATTGCTTCTTCTCCTACCCTCAGGTGCTTCGGAGAATAGCTTGACTCCACCTTCTTTGTGGCAACCCCTCAGATACTGGAACACTGTTATTGTGTCTCCCTTAGTCCTTCTTTTCACTAGACATACCCAATTCCAGCAACCGTTCTTCATATGTTTTAACCTCCAGCCCCCTAATCATCCTGGTTGCTCTTCTCTGCACTCTTTCTAGAGTCTCAATATCTTTTTTTACATCATGACGACCAAAACTGAATGCAGTATTCCAAGTGTGGCCTTACCAAGGCATTATAAAGTGGTATTAACACTTCACGTGATCTTGATTCTATCCCTTTGTTTATGCAGCCTAGAACTGTGTTGTATTTGCTAAAAATGTTACTGTAGGCCATGTAAAAAGGCCACTGATGCTGGGACTCTTAGCAGCTCACTAAGTTTGTATTAAATCTTTGCCTTCGTTATTTATTTGTTAACATTCAAATCAAGGATGGCATACTCTTTGGTGGGTGTATATTAACACTCTGGTTGCCAATCTTACTCTGAAAGGCAGATAAATTCTAGGATGAAATGTTAAGAAGACCTCTGCTGTTTATTGTGTTTTTTTTTAAAAAAAGTTGAGAATAGCAATAGTTGAGCTTGTGTTTTAAACGAAGCCTTTTATGATGATTGCAAATTTTATTAATACAATTGTGATCTCATATGACCTCACAGATAAAGTATGCAACAACCCTTGAACCACTTCTTAAGACAATTAGACAGGATTCGGAAATTAAGGGCTTAAAAGTTAAAGGGGAAGAATATAAACTCCAAGCATTTGCCGACGATTTGGTTTTCATATTAGAAGATCCCCTTATTAAGGGACCAAAATTACTTACTAAATTAGATGAATATGGGGAGGTAGCGGGGTTAAAAATTAATAAAGATAAAACCAAAATGTTAACAAAAAATTTGTCAGGTGCCCAAAAAGAACAGATCCAAAAATATTATGGGGATTAACTGTGTCAAAAAACTTAAATATTTAGGTATTTGGCTTACAAACAGATGTTCTTCTATTAAAGAACTCAATTATTCTAAATTATTAACAGACACAGCAAATGATGTGGAGAGATGGCGGTGCATTCAGATCTCATTTTTGGGTAGAATTGCCGCGATAAAAGCCCATGTTTTACCGAAATGGATCTTTTTATTTCAAACAGCCCCTGCAAGATTGGAAAAAATTTTTTTTAGGAAATTAGACCAAATTCTAAGTAAATTTATTTGGCAGAGTAAAAAGCCCCGTATAAAGAGAAAAATGTTGCAAGAGCACAAAACAAGAGGTGGCTTGGGGCTCCCAATGTGGGAGCTTTATTACCTAGCCTCATCCCTGGTTTGGATAAAAGATTGGGTGATTCTCTCAAGAAAGCGCATTCTAACAATTGAAGGATACGATTTGCAGCAGGGATGGCATTCTTTTTTGTGGTCTCAAAAAGACAAAAAATTCAAATACTTTACAAATCATTATATTAGAGGAATTTTAATAAGGGTCTGGGAAATGGTGAAGAAGCAAGTTTACACACAGATTCCTAAATGGGTGTCTCCGTTAGAGGCAGTGACCCTTCCGACTGTGCACAACACAAAGAGGAACTGGGTTTATGGTGACTTTTTGGATGAAATCGGGAGACTTAGACCTAGAGCCGATCTCCAAACTAGAGGATTAGACATAGATTGGTGGTCCTATGCGAAAATTCAAACTAGATTCGCTAGGGATAAACAGGAACCTGGTATTTCCCTTCATTTACAAACTTTTGACAAGCTTCTCCTAGGTGACCAAAGGAAATTTATCTCTAACGTTTACAACTTCCTCTTGTCCAATTTTATGGCGGAGGAGATTGTAAAGGACTCGATGATTGCCTGGGGGAGAAATATAGGAACAACAATTCAGCTTGATGCATGGCAAAATGTATAAAACAAAACTATGAAACTGACCCTTTCTTCCCCTTTCAAAGAAAACTTCTATAAAATGATCTACCGTTGGTATCTCCCCCCCACCAGAATTGCTAAGATGTCCCCAGGGTCCTCTGATAGATGTTGGAAATGTGGGTCGGCCAAGGGTACTTTCTTCCACCAGTGGTGGACCTGTCCGTCAACTAGACGCTATTGGAGGAAAATAAAACAGTGGCTGTTGGAAATAACAGGTGTGAGCTTTCCCCTTTATCCAGACCTCTACTTGCTTGGAATAAGACCTGACTATATTGATAACAAAGATTGGTATATATTTGTCCATGTCTCAACAGCGGCGAGAATGGCATTTGCCCAACTGTGGAAAGATGTAGATACGCCTCCCGATCATCTGATAATAAACAAGATTCTCCGATGTGCTGAGATGGATAGATTAACGTATATTTTAAAAGACAAGAAAGATTCAATATATAATAGAAGTTGGGACAAATGCTTTGTCTGGCTCAAAAGAAGGTTAAACCTAGGAAAGGGATGATAAGATCGTCTCTTTAGATTAATTAGATATTTATTAGGCTATATGATTTCTTAAAATTTCGACAAAAACAGGCTAACTCTTTCGTAGATAGTTAGTAGAAATTGACTCTATTGAAATGTTTGGTTTGGATGACACTAGTTATTATTAATTGGAGAGTGAGCTTAACTCTCGGTTAGTCAGGTTTGTTGTTTCGTTTTAGTCTTGTGTTAATGTGTTTCTACATTTCACCATTTATATTATTTCCCAATGTTTATTTTGTGTTAATCTTAATGTAAATATTTAATAAAGATTTAATTAAAAAAAAAAAAAGAAATCGGAACAGTAAACCCTGACAAAATTAGTGCTTTTTCGAGGCACATCTATATGTCTTATCAAATGGAAATATTTTTTTCATAAAGCATACCAATATGACACAGTTCAGTGTGAATTTATCCAACATGTATGCATAATAGCCGTGGTGGTTAACAATGCAGCACTGCAGGTGACTTCTGCTGACTGCCATCTGCAAGCAGTTCAATTCTCATTGGCTCAAGGTTGACTCAACCTTCCATCCTTCCAAGGTCATGAGGACTCAGCTTGTTGGGGCAATATGCTGACTCTATAAAGCACTTAGAGAGGGCTGTAAAGCAGTATATAAGTCTAAGTGCTATTGCTATAATCTAAATGAAATCTAACGCCGGGCACAAGGGCTCAGGAACCAGAGTTGTTCAAATGAGTACAAGTTTATTCCTTGCTATCCCTAAACAAGAATCTGAACTCCTAATGGTCAAATAAATTGGCGGAAGATAAGTCACCAGAATTCAAAGGGGGCTGCACGTGATATCTTGTGGGCATGAACTGATGGGTTTGACCTCTCCGCTCAGCCTGGTTATCTCCTACATGTAATTCTGTATTAAGAGACTGGGCTATGGATCAAAAAATCTATAATGAACCCATCACCACCCCAAGCTCAAAAGATACCTTAGATCAGTGGCCTCCAACCTCCTGGGCACCAGGGACTGATTCCGAGGAGGTTTTTCCAAGGACCGGAAGGAGCCTGCCATGGATGGGGCTTTGCTTCTTTGCATGGCCTGGTTTCTGGTATGCCATGACCTGGTACCGATCCATGGAGCAGGGGTTGAGGACCTCTGTGTTAGACAAACCAAGATCTCTTAGCATAGGGGTCCCCAGCCCCTGGTCTGCTGATTGCAGTCCCTGGCCCATTGGGAACCAGTCACAGAAGCGAATGAAGCTTCAACTGCACAACCACGGGATCTAGAATAGAATAGAGCTGGAAGGGACCTTGGAGGTCTTCTAGTCCAGCCCCCTCCTCAACCAGAACCTATACAAACTCAGACAAGTGACTGTCCAGTCTCTTCTTAAAAACCTCCGGTGATGGAGTGCCCATGATTTCTGGAGGCAAAGCTGGTTAATTGTCCTCACTGTTAGTTTCTCCTTAATTCCAGGTTGCTTCTCCTTGATTAGTTTCCATCCATTGTTTCTTCTCCTGCTTTCAAGTGCTTTGGAGAATAAGTTTACCCCCTCTTTTTTGTGGCAGCCCCTCAAATACTGCTACGCTATCATGTCACCCCAATACTTTCTTTCTCTCGAGTAGCCAAACCCAAATCCTGAAGCCGTTCTTCATGTGTTTTAGTCTCCAGGCCTTTGAACATCTTAGTTGCTCTTCTCTGAACTATTTCCGAAGTCCTAACGTATTTTTTGTAGCATGACCAAAATCGATTGCAGTATTCCAGGTGTGATCTTACTAGGATTTTGTAAAGCGGCACTAATACTTCACGTGATCTTGATTCTATGCCTCTGTTTATACAGCCAGGATTGTATTAGTGTGAACACCCCCCCCCCGCCCCATCCTCGGGGGAAAAAAAATTGGCAGAACTGGTCTCTGGAGCTCAAAATGTTAGGGACCGCCATCTCTAAATCTGTAGGCCTCAAACTATTAACGGACTACAAATTGGTACAGAATGCGGCCGCGCGGGGGATTATGGGAGCGACGGGGCGCTCCCACGTGACACCTCTCCTGCGTGAGCTGCATTGGTTGCCGGTTGACTTCCGGGTGCGTTTCAAGGTGTTGGTAATCACCTTTAAAGCGCTCCATTGCTTAGGACCAGGGTACTTACGGGACCGCCTTCTGCCACCAATTGCCTCCCACCGGCCGGTTCGCTCCCACAGAGGGCCTCCTCAGGGTGCCGTCAGCCAGATAATGCCGGCTGGCGACCCCCAGGGGGAGAGCCTTCTCTGTGGCAGCCCCTACCCTCTGGAACGATCTTCCTCCAGAACTGAGAACAATTGCTGACCTCCGGACTTTTCGTCGGGCTTTGAAGACTTATCTCTTTCAACTTGCCGGACTTGCCTGATCCCTTCTACTTTTTAAAATTTTTAGAGTTTTATTCTGTTTTAAATTCTCAGCCTAATTTATATTTGTTTTTAGTACGATTTTAACTTTTTTGTATTGGTTTTTTAGTTGGCTGTTCACCGCCCTGAGTCCGTCAGGAGAAGGGCGGTATACAAATCTAATAAATAAATAAATAAATAAAAAAAATTACCATTTATTTGGCATTCTTCCTGGGACAGGAATCCAGGAACATGGCCTTGCCGGCCCTCAATACAAATTCTGCGTATTCCTATTGTTGTTGCAGGAGAAGCCGTGTTCATTATCAGCCAAGTTTGGGCAGGATTGCGCTACGATATTTTAAAAACAATTTTGATTTTGCCAAGGGCCCAAATTTGGATCGTGTGGTTGGAGGAATTCTATGATGATTATAAATGCAAGGAGCAGCCAGTTTTCTGTGCTGTTGTAACATTTGAAATGATCCTTACACGAATGGTTGTAAATCAAAGGACTACTTTTATAAGTGCTTTTTAAATAGATGGTCCTTAACAGAAGGAGCTGAGGCACACAGGAGCCACTTTGCTGTAAGCCATCAATGTCTAATTAGCTTAAATATATAGATGGGCAGCCAAACCAAACCAGATTCTGTCGTGTACATATTGATGTCATCATGCAGTTGCAGGTTACATACTTCACATCATTTGTATGATGATGCCATGATGCATTACAGTATTCTTAGATATAACTCACATACTTACCGGGAAGGCATTTCAGGGAGAGTTTAGATACACAGACGTTAGAACAGTAAGTGATAGATTTAAATTTAGGAGTTGGAAGGGTCCTTGGAGGTCTTCTAGTCCAGCCCCCTGCTTAAGCAGAACCTATCCCATTTCAGATAAGTAACTGTTTAGTCCAGCGGATGGCTAACCTTTTTGCCGTCGTGTGCCAAAAGCAGGGGGAGTGCGGGAGATCATGCGCATGCGTGCCCACACCCATAATCCAATGCGCCCCGCTCATGCATGTGCGATCCCCCTGCTCCCGCCGCTTTTGACACGCAATGGCACAGTGGGCCCACTAGGCCCATTTTTCGCCTTCCCCAGGCTCCATAGGCTTTCTAGGAGCCTGTGGAGGGCAAAAACGGCCTTCCCCACTCCTCCGGAGGCCCGAAACAGCCCATTTGCTGACTTCTGGTGGGACTGCAAGGCCTGTTTTTCACTCTCCTCAGGCTCCAGAGCCTTTCTAGGAGCCTGGGGAGGGCGAAAATGGCCTTCACACCCCCACCTCACCCCCGAGGCATTCCGACGGCCAGAAATGGCTCGTTTCCCGACTTCTGGTGGGCCCGGAAGGCCCCAAAATCAGCTGGCTGGCACGTGCATGCATGCCAGAGCTAAGATAGGGCAACACTCACGTGCCCACCATTATGGCTCCGTGTGCCACCTGTGGCACGCGTGCCATAGGTTCGCCATCATGGGTCTAGTCTCTTCTTAAAAACCTCCAGTAAAGGAACATCCACCTCTAAAGGCAAAACTGTTCCACTGGTTAATTGTCCTCACTTTAGGAAGTTTCTCCTTAATTCCAGGTTGCTTCCCTCTTATTACTTTCCAGCCAGTTTTTTGTCCTGCCCTCTAGTGCTTTGGAGAATAATTTGACCCCCCTCCTCTTTGTGGCAGCCTCTCAAATACTGGAATACTGCTATCATGTCACCCCTAATTCTTTTCCTCAGACTAGTCAAACCCAAATCCTGCAGCCGTTCTTCATATGGTTTAGTCCCCAGGCCTTTGATCATCTTAGCTGCTCTCCTCTGAACTTTTTCCAGTGTCTCAACGTCATTTTTGTAGTATGGTGACCCAATTAGTTGCAGTATTCCAGATGTGGTCTTACTAGGGTTTTGGAAAGAAGTAGTAATACTTCATGTGATTTTGATTCTATGCCGGTTTATACAGCCCAGGATTCTATTATTAATTTAGGTAAGACAGTTCTACAATTTTTTTATTTTATTTATTGAAGAAATTTTTATACTGCCCATCTCATCTGCATACCTCTGGGCGGTTTGCAAATGAAAACTATAATACAGTATCTGGAAACGTAAAAGGGGCATTTGTGCCAACAAGTGTAATGCAGGTCTGTGCCAAAAGAGGCACGTTGTCTCTCGGCGCCACTCCAAAACTAACTAAATAAATATAAACCTGGCCAAATAAATGAGATATATCTGATTTCATTTTTCAAAATGCTCTTCTTTTATCACAGGTGTGCTCTTGCAATTTGGGATAATGATGCTGGACAAAAATGGGAAATAATAATACAGGTAGGCCTCAAGTTACGATTACAATGGAGTCCAAAATTTATGCGGCTTTAAGTAAAACATTTGTTAAGTGAGTTTTGCCCCAATTTTACAGCTTTTCTTGCCACCGTTGTTAAGTGAATCATTGCATTTGTAAAGTTAGCAACCTGGTTGTTAAGCGAAACTGGATTTCCCGTGGATTTTGCTGGTCGGGAGGTCGCAAAAGCGGACCACAGGAGCCTGCAACCGTCATAAATACGAACCAGTGGCCAAGCATCTGAATTTTGATCAGATGATCATAGGGAGGTGGCAACGGGGTGTGTGAAAAACAGTTATGTGTGAAAAACAGTTGTGAGTCACTTATTTCGGTGCTGTTGTAACTTTTGATCACTAAATGAACTGTTGTAAGTCGAGGACTACCTGTGATTTATAAAATATGTGTCATAAAAACGTTTGACGTTTCCTTTTCGAGTTTAAAGGCTTACTGGTAGTACTCAAATTACGACCGTAACTGAAGCTGGCAAAGTATGGTCAAACGTTATAAGGGTCGTAAAGCAGATCACCACATTACTCGGATCCATTTTTACAACCTTTTTTGTGGTATTCTTTATGCCACGGGTCTCTAACCGTGGCAACTTTTAAGCTTGGCGGACTTCCAACTCCCAGAATTCCCAGCTTTGCTGGCTGGGGAATTCTGGGAGTTGAAGTCCGCCAGGCTTAAAGTTGCCAAGGTTGGAGACCCCTTATGCAATCCTTTGTTCCCTGTAAGACTTGTGGACTTCAACTCCCAGAGTTCCTCAGCCAATAAAGCTGGCTGAGGAACTCTGGGAGTTGAAGTCCACAAGTCTTAAAGTTGCTAAGATTGGAGACCCCTGCCCTATGAGGTGTTTTTTTTTTTGCTGGAAAAAGGGAAATAAATGCCATCTTGGTTGCTTTAATTTTCTTTGGTTGGCTTTGCCTCTCATAACGCCTCATACAAACAACAGACAAGTAGTCAACTTGTAACCATTTGTTTAGTAACCAAAGTTACTACAGCACTGAAAAAAAGGACTGATAATTGATTTCCACACCTATGACCGTAGTGCTTGACTTACGACCACAATTGAATCCAAAAATTCTGTTGCCGAGTGAGACATTTGTTAAGTGAATTTGGCCCCATTTAACGGAGATTCCTGCCACGGTTAGGGTTAGTCCTTAGTGACCATTCGAAGCAGTGGTGGGTTGCTCCAGGTTCTTTAGAACCAGTAGTAAAAATGGCAGGAGGCTCCACCCACCCACCCAGAACTCATAATTGACCGTTTACTCATGTGCAAAAGCTTCTGCTCCCATTGCAAACCAGTAAGGTAAGTAAAACCCACCCGATTCAAAGTTATGGCGGCACTGAAAAAAGTGACCTATGACAGCTTTTCCACACTTACGACGGTTACAGCATACACGATCAACATTCAGATGCTCGACAACCAACTCGTATTTATGACCATTGCAGTATCTTGGGATCATGTGATCATTTTCTGTGATCTTCTGACCAGCAAAGTCAAGGGGGAAGCCAGATTCGCTTAACAACCCTGTGACTAATTTAATAACTTCAGTGATTCACTTAACAACGGTGGCAAGAATGTTGGTTAAATGGGGCAAAAGTCACTTAACCAATGTCTCACTCAGCAACGGAAACGTTGGTACTCGATGGTGGTTGTAAGTCGAGGACTACCTATATAGCTGAGGTTGACCACTCCTCAAAATTCTGGCTTCCCGGGCTTCTTCCCCAAACTGGGGGCATACGTTTGGTCCTTCACCAAGGTGACATTTTGTGCCATATTAAGGTTGTCTCTAGCATGAATTCTCTGATGGGTTTTCAAATTTCCCATCTGACTGAAGCTTTTTCCGCACTGGGTACATTTATACGGCGTCTCTCCAGTGTGAATCCTCTGATGTATCTTCAAAACGTTGGTATGAGTAAAGCATTTCCCACACTGAGAACATTTGTACGGTCTCTCTCCGGTATGAGTCCGTTGATGTCTCTTCAGAATCCCCGTTTCCCGGAAGCACTTGTCGCAATGGGAACATTTGTAAGGTTTCTCTCCAGTGTGAATACGCTGGTGTTTCCTCAAAGTTCCCATCAGGTTGAAGCCTTTCCCACACTGCGAACACTTGTACGGGGTCTCCCCAGTGTGGATTCGGAGATGCCTCTTCAAAATCCCCGTCTCCCTGAAGCATTTCCCACACTGAGTGCATTTGTAAGTCTCCCCGGTGTGAGTCCTCTCGTGTATCTTCAAACAGTTGGTGTGACTGAAGCATTTCCCACAGTGGGAGCATTTGTAGGGTCTCTCCCCGGTGTGAATCCTTTGGTGGGTCTTCAGGTTTCCCGACTGGTTGAAGCACTTCCCGCAGTGGGAACATTTGTAAGGTTTCTCCCCGGTGTGAATTTTCTGGTGCTGTTTCCAGTATTTGGCTTTATTGAAGCATTTGCCGCACTGGGAACATTTGTACCACCCTTCTTTGGTTTTGCAAGTGGGAATTTTGCCGAGTGAGCTCACACCGCTGTTGGTTTTGGCATGCTCAGAAGGGTTACGCGTTTCTCCAAGATGGCTGCTTAGATATGCGTTCCTGTTATTAACCACTGCGCTGCCAGAGATTTCAAATCTTTTCTCAATTATGAGGTTTCCCTCTTTTTGATTCGTGCTTGAAGTACACTCGTAGCTATCCTCAAACCTCCGAGGATGTTGTTCTAATTTTTCTGTAGAAGGCACCTCATTCAGCTCCACGTGGTAGAGGTATCTTCTATCATACTGGGAGAACAAGGACATATTGTTCTCTTTGGAAATAGCGGGCTTTTCAGCAGTAATAGCAGTAGTAAATTCCTGTTGTAATGAAATATCTTCGTTCTCACATCCCAGGGAGGGCTCCTGCTGCTGCTCTCTTAACTTGTAACCTTCTTCCTCCATTTCTAATTTTATTGGCAGATTCCCAGAACTGAACTGTTGATCTCTCCTGCGTGTCGATTCCGGTTCCTCTACTCGATTCTCAGAATTCTTCATTTTGAACCCTGTTCCCAATCTGCTCTCTAGAGGAAGAGAAAAAAAAAATTAACCACAGTCATTTTCATTCAAGTGAACAAGGAATATACAGGTAGTCTGCAACAGTTCGTTTAGTGACTGTTTAAAATTACAATGGCACTGAAAAAAGCAACATGATCATTTTTTACACTTATAATCTTTGCCCTGGGGTCACATGATCCTCTTTTGCAACCTTCTGACTACCAATGCCAATGGGGAAGCCAGATTCACTTAACAACTGGGTTACTACTTAAACAACTGCAGCATGTCAAGTTGCAAAGCATCCCTAGCCTGGTCTCGAGTTGCCAAAGGCAAGGGGGAATGGGAGAACGGCGAAGCAGCACGGCAGCCAAAAACAAAAGCACATTCTAGCCAATTCTGTCAAGGCCGTCTCCACGGTAACCCACAGTAGCCGGAGGGGAGTGATCTCTACAACCTGAAAAATTGCTTCATTGGAGAATGTGATTGATGACACACTTTGGGGGGGAGGGAGGAAACAGGGTAAGAGCTGGAACGTAAATTACGTGAGGTCAGAATTGCCTTCACTTGGAATGTGCTGACATGAAGAAGTGTCCTTCTTCTCTTTTCTATAGGATGACACCAACTCCTGCTTTCATCTAGAGCAGTGTTTCCCAAACTTGGCTATTTTAAGGTGCATGGACTTCAACTCCCAGAATTCCCCAGACAGTATGGCTGGTTGAGGAATGCTGGGAGTTGAAGTCCATACATCTTCAAAGGATCAAGTTTGGGAAACACTGATCTAGAGCAGTGATGACTAATCTTCTTGCCGTTGCGTGCCAAAAGCAGGGGGAGCACAGGGGGGTCGTGCGCACGTGTGTCCACACCCATAATTCAATGCGCCCCGCCCACTGCACATGTATGTGCGACCCCCCCTCCCCATGCAACCCCCGCTTTTGGCACATGATGGCACAATGGGCCCAGTAGGCCCGTTTTTTGCCTTCCCCAGGCTCCAGAGGCTTTCTTGGAGCCTAGGGAGGGTGAAAATGGCCTCCCCCACCTCCTGGAGGCTCTCTGGAAACTAGAAACAGCCCATTTCCTGAATTCTGATGGACCTGGAAGGCCCAAAAATCAGCTGGCTGGCACATGCATGCACACTGGAGCTGAGCTCGGGCAATTCTCGTGTGCCCACAGATATGGCTCCGCGTGCCACCTGGCATGGGTGCACACCGCTTGTGCAAACGGAGTCGCGTGTGCGCTTACTGGCCACTTGCATGAACCATCCCTTCGCCCCACCGGTCTGCAAAACTAGAAACTTTGCAGAACTCTGATCTAGAGCAGGCAGTCTCCTAAATTGGGAACTTGTGGACTTCAACTCCCAGAATTCCCCAACTGGCCAACTTCCTAGACACCTGATCTGGAGCTGTGCAGTGTGAGACTGCAGAGCACCCAACCGTACCGTTAGCCATGCCGTAGATTTGTTTTCTTCACAGCCACCTTAAATCGCTATATTTAAAAATATCTTGTGAAAATTCTTTGCATGGTTTATTTATTTATTTATGTGATTTATATGCCACCATTCTCCCCGAGGATTCAGGGCGGCTTACAAAAACAATCGTAATACAAATCACAATAAACACATTAAAATACATTAAAATCCATTAAAATCATTCTAAAAACTATATAACCCCACGATCGTAATATTCTTTAAACAGCCATGTCTTTAATCCCCGGCGGAAGGAGAGGAGGTCGGGGGCCGTCCTGAGGTCGGTGGGAAGACTATTCCAGAGGGTCGGGGCTCCGACAGAGAAAGCCCTCCCCCTGGGGGCCGCCAGCCGACATTGCTTGGCTGACGGCACCCGGAGGAGGCCCACTCTATGGGAGCGCACTGGACGGTGGGAGGAAGGCAGGAGGTGGTCCTGTAAGTACCCCGGGCCTAAGCCATGTAGGGCTTTATAGGTTAAAACCAGCACCTTGAAACGAACCCGGAGAACAACCGGTAGCCAGTGCAGCCCGCGCAGGAGAGGTGTAACACGGGAGTAACGAGAAGCCCCCGTAACTACCCGCGCGGCCACATTCTCGACTAACTGGAGTCTCCGGATATGTCCCAAGGGCAGCCCCATGTAGAGGGCATTACAGTAATCCAACCGAGAAGTAACCGAGAAGTTACTTTTCCAGCTGCCTTCCTAGCACATCCATTCAAAATTACTCACAATATGTAAGAATCTATTTATTCCTGGCTTCTTTTGAGATAAGCTTAGGGAACGTATCGGAATACGTTCTCATGGTGCCATTCACCTCCCCAAAGGAAAATTGGATCCTTTGCTGTTGTCAGCTTCCGCTTTTCTCTGTTTGGCTGTCATAGTAATGGAGGGGGGCGGGGGAGCTAGCTGGGCTATCTATGATGCTGACCAGGAAACGAAACCGATTCTTAAGCTGCTATCAGGTCAACGGCCACCGCATTCCTGATTGATGACACTGCCAGATGTGTGCTCCCATCTGACCTCTGGAGACCTTTGGATTGGATGATTTACGGTGGACAATGGGAGGGGATGCTTTCTATCTGTAACTTTCACGCTTTTTGCCTCAGAATCCTGCTTTCTATGGTTGCGTTTACTTTATATCTAGTAAAAGTACCATGCTTTATTTTATAATGAAGTCTGGGTTTTTCTTTCCTGGATACTGAAGGAAGCATACTTGACAGCTATGATGCCTGGATTAGATTGGATCCTTACCTAAACTACCTATGTTCTCACGTTCCTCCTGCAGGACTTGCCAGGCGACAGGTTGTTGAACGGGTTGTGTGGGCTTCCACTGGGTTGCCTGCAAATCCGCCTCGGTCTCCTTGAGGCCCATGAATTCCTATAAAGAATAAGAGGCAGCCAAGACCTTCCCATGAGAGATTCTGCTGCAGAAAAACAGGATTAAGGTAAAGCTTCACGTTCATTGCAAAATCTGGAACAATTAATATTGCAAAAATCAGACCACTGAACAAGCTTTATAGCAGAGGTCTTCAAACTTGGCAGCTTTAAGACTTGTGGACTTCAATGTCCAGAATTCTCCAGCCAGTATAGCTGGCTGGAGAATTCTGGGCGTTGAAGTCCACAAGTCTTAAAGCTGCCAAGTTTGAAGACCTCTGCTTTATAATTACAAGAGCAACAGAGATCGAGATCTACTATCCTATTCATATTGGGGTGGGGGTAAACCATGCCCCATATTTTAGCACATGACCCAAATTTATTCTTGCAAAGTTAAGTTGGATGCAGTTCTGTGTACAGGAAGTCCTCGGCTTATGCCCATTTGTTTAGCGACTGTTTGAACATACAACAGCACTGAAAATATTTACTTACGATCGTTTACCCCCGCTGATGACCGTTGCAACATCTCTGTGGTCGTGTGATTAAAATTCAGACACTTAGAAACCGGCATGTATTTATGACAGTTGCCGTGTCCCCCGTCAGTGGTGAAATGTAAAATTTGTTACTACCGGTTCTATGGGCGTGGCTTAATATGACTGAGTGGGCGTGGCCAACTTTTTTTTTTTTACTTTTAAAACCATTTTTTAAAAGCATTTTTTTCTACAACCTCTTTGGCCAAAAAAATGCTTTTAAAATTAAAAAAAAAAAGCCTCTGACGATCCCAGCTGACTTGCCTGATAGGCAGAGGCTTTCCTTTTTTTTAAAAAAAAAGCCTCTGATGATCCCAGCTGAGCCGCGTGATCATCAGAGGCTTTTTTAAAAAAAATTTAGAAGCATTTTTTTGGCCAAAGAGGTTGTAGAAAAAATGCTTTTAAAAATAATAATAAAAAAAGCCTGTGATGATTGCGGTGCTTAGCTGGGCAATGGGGGAGGAGGGGGGGCAGGGATTTTTGCTACCGGTTCTCTGAACCACCCGCCTCCATCGCTAACGTCCGAACCAGGAGCATTTCACCCCGGTTTCCATGTTACTAACTTAACAACAGCAGTGGTTCACTTAAGAACCGTGGCTTGAATGGTCGTAAAATGGGGCAAAACTCACTTTACAACAATCTTGTTTAGCCCCGGAAACGTTGTGGTCATTAAATCGAGCACTAACTATAATCTGGCAACAGGAGGTCTTTGAATTTGTAATGGTGTACGAAAATGGCCTTGGGAGACAGGAGGAGAAAATAATCAGACAAGAGGGAGCTAAACCTGTGGCAGGAAAGGGGTGTGGAAAATGTCCCAGAAGGGATGCTCCTTAGTTTCTTGGATTGTAAATGCAAGAGGGGGGAGAGATGTATAGGTAATCCTTGATTTACAGCAGTTCATTTAGTGACCATTCAAAGTTAACAACGGCCCGGAAAAAAGGGACTTATATCAAAAGGGACTTATGACTGTTGCAGCATCCCCATGGTCAAGGGATTTACATTGGGACACTTGACAACTGGTTCATATTTACGATGGTATGCAGTGTCCTGGGGTCATGTGATCCCCCTTTTGCGACCTGCTGACAAGCGAAGCCAGATTTACTTTGCAACCATGTTCCTAACTTATCGACAGCTGAGATTCACTCAACCACTGTGGCAAGGAAGATGGTAAAATGGGACAAGGCTGTCCTCAATCTTACAAATCTGAAAATACAGCTCTTCTCAACTAGTCCACGCTAACAAGTCAATAGCTGGGATTCCAGTTAAAAATAATACAAACCAATTAATCTAAATGTTTTTCAATCCTGACAACTTTACGTTAAGTGGACTTCAACTCCCAGAATTCCTCACTGAGCATCCTGGGAATTCTGGGAGTTGAAGTCCAACACATCTTAAAATTGCCAAGGTTGAAAAACTCGGATCTAAAAGGAGTGGAATGGAATGGAATGGAATGGAATGGAATGGAATGGAATGGAATGGAATAGAATAGAATAGAATAGAATAGAATAGAATAGAATAGAATAGAGTCGAAGCGTGAATCAGCCTCGTCCCCCACCCCCGGGAAAATTAATTAATTAGAGATGAATGGATCTTGTTTTCCATAGTGTATACTCTCAAAGAAAGAAAACCTGAAGTATTTATACTAAGAAACATTTTTATTATAAAAGTAAAAAAAAAAAAACTAGATAACTACATCTTTACCAGCAGTGATATCTCAGAGACAGACAAGGGAAAAAGTAAATCAGGAAGTTAGAAAAGAAAGAACGTGGACATGCGCAGTAGCTTCAAAAATCACAAGACAGCCTTATCTCTTATGATAAAAGTTCTCTGGCAAGCTACCGTAATGCTCAGAATGGAAGCTCAGCTGGCAAATACAAATAATGCAGTGACGAGTAGAGTAGAGTGGAGTGGAGTGGAGTGGAGTGGAGTGGAATGGAATGGAATGGAATAGAATAGAAAAGAAATAGTGTAGTGTAGTGTAGTGTAGTGTAGTGTAGACTAGACTAGACTAGACTAGACTAGACTAGACTAGACTAGACTAGAATAGAATAGAATAGAAATAGTGTAGTGTAGTGTAGTGTAGTGTAGTGTAGTGTAGAGTAGAGTAGAGTAGAGTAGAGTAGAGTAGAGTAGAATAGAATAGAATAGAATAGAATAGAATAGAATAGAATAGAATAGAATAGAATAGAATAGAATAGAATAGAATAGAATAGAATAGAATAGAATGTTTTATTGACCAAGTGTGATTGGACACACAAGGAATTTGTCTTTGGTGCGTATGCTCTCAGTGTACATAAAAAAAAAGACAAGTTCATCAAGAATCATAAGGTACAACACTTAATGATATCATAGGGTACAAATTAGCAATCAGGAAACAATATCGATATAAATCGTAAGGATACAAGCAACAAAGTTACAGTCATACAGTCATAAATGGGAGGAGATGGGCGATAGGAACGATGGGTGAGAAGACTAATAGTAATGCAGCCTTAGTGAATAGTTTGACAGTGTTGAGGGAATTATTTGTTTAGCGGAGTGATGGCTTTTGGGAAAAACTGTTCTTGTGTCTAGCTGTTCTTGTGTAGTGCTCTATAGTGTCGTTTTGAAGGTAGGAGATGAAACAGTTTATGTCCAAGATGTGAGGGGTCTGTAAATATTTTTTACAGGAGAAGCAGCCAAGAATAGTTCTTTATCTTACCCCACATCTGGTACCAAGCAAACTCTTTCATAAGGTTGACATACACACCTCTCTCACAGCCGTTTGGACCATCCCAAATAATTGGCTGGGGTCGCTCGAGGATTTGATTTCATGTCCTGAAGGCGAGAATCAAGGCATTACAATAAGAACGCATGTTTACCCCTTCCCTCTTTGGTGGTTAGAAATAGAACAGCGTTAACAAGATTTGTCACTTTTAAAGTATTGAGTAAGACGGAATCCTTGCAGACTAAGTTTTATAGCGATGGAAAAACCCTTAATCTTGAAACCCGTGTGTATCAAACTTTTACATTTTTGATGCCTAATTGCTTTTAGATCAAGGTTTCTAGACCAGGCAACTTCCAGATGTATGATTCCTGAACTTCAAATCCCAGAATTCCTCAGCCTTCCAAAAAAAAATTGAGAGTTGGAAGTCCACATACCTGATGTGGGTTCCAGAAGGTTCTGACCAGTTCTGGAGAACCGGTAGCGGAAATTCTGAGTAGTTCGGAGAACCAGTAGTAAAAATTCTGACTGGCCCCGCCCTCATCTATTCTCTGCCTCCCTAGTTCCAGCTGATCGGGAGGAAATGGGGATTTTGCAGTAACCTTCTCCTGCCATGCTCACCAAGCCATGCCCACAGAACCGGTAGTAAAAAAATTTGAAACCCACCACTGCCGAGAGCTGTCAAAGGTAGGAAAGACTGCTTTAGATTCTGTCCATCACAAAGGGTTTTTTCCCTGTTTTCTGCTTATTCACATTCACGAATGTGAACTAGTTTAGTTTAGTTTAGTTTATTAGATTTTTATACTGCCCTTCTCCCAAAGGACTCAGGGCGGTGCACAGCCATGATAAAACAATGAACCATACAAAATTTGTCCATTAAAACCCCATAATTTAAAATTCCCCATCCAGGTTCTTATTCAGCCAGGCCAGCCTGTTGAAATAGCATTTAGGGCCCATCGAAAGGTACGGAGATCGGGAATCATATGTATCCCAGGGGATAGTTCATTCCAGAGGGCGGGTGCCCCCACAGAGAAGGCTCTCCCCCTGGGGGTCGCCAGCCTACATTGTTTAGTCGACGGCACCCTGAGGAGCCCCTCTTTGTGGGAGCACATTGGTCAGTGGGAGGCTATTGGTGGCAGAAGGCGATCCCGTAGGTATCCGGGCCCTAAGCCATGGAGCGCTTTAAAGGTGGTAACCAACACCTTGAACTGCACCCGGAAGACCACTGGGAGCCAGTGCAGCTCACGCAGGTGTCACATGGATGCGTTGAGTCGCATCCATAATCACCCGCGCGGCCGCATTCTGGACCAGTTGGAGCCTCCGGGTGCTCTTCAAGGGGAGCCCCCTATAGAGAGCGTTACAGTAGTCCAGACGGGATGTGACGAGGGCGTGAGTGACCATGCGTAGGGCGTCCTGGTCCAGAAAGGGATGCAACTGGTACATTGAATGGTAATATCGTGTTAACGCTATAAGACTCTTCTCTTTGTTAAACATTTAGTGTATTTTCACTGCTGTCATTTGTAAATGTTTACTGCATTGCCAATCCCTTTATGCTGGGTGTTCTTACCCAGCATGCTGATTTCCACTTCTTCATTTTCTCTCTTCACGGCCTCCAAGGTCTCTTTCTCTGAATATAAGAAATCGACATGTTCCTCATTCATTGAGCCCTGAAAGAGTAACACACTCCTTCTCACAACAACGGGACTCCTTTGCTCACCATCACACAAAAGTCTCTCAGGGGTGCCCCAAGTCCCACAAGAATTGTTGAAGGTCAACCAAAATTAACCCAGTCCTCAGAGTTTTGGATTAGTACGGGCGGCCCTCAAGTTATAGCAATAGCTCTTAGACTTATATATCACTCTACAGTGCATTACAGCCCTCTCTAAGCAATTTACAGAGTCAGCCTATTGCCCCAAGTCCTCATTTTACCGCCCTTGGAAGGATGGAAGGCCGAGTCAACTTTGAACCTAATGAGATTCGAACTGCCAAATTGCTGGCAGCCGGCAGTCAGCAGAAGTACTGCATTTCTAACCACTGCGCCACCCTGGCTCTTATGACCACAAATGAGCTCCAAATTTCTGTCGCTAAGCAAGACAGTTAAGTGAGTTTTGCTCCCTTTTAGATCTTTCTTGCCACAGTTGTTAAGTGAATCACTGTAATTGTTAAGCGAAACATTTGGTCATTAAGCGAATCAGGCTTCCTCCACCGACTTGGCTTCTTGGGAAGGTTTATAGACGGTGATCACATGACCCCAGGATACTGCCGCTGTCGTAAATATATGCCAGTTGCCAAGCGTCCAAATTTTGATTGTGCAGATATGGGGAATGCGGCACAGTTATAACTGTGAAACATGGTGATAAGTCACTTTTTTCAGTGCCGTTGTAACTTTGAACTGTCACTAAATGAATGGTTGTAAGTCAAGGACTTGACTCATGTCCCTCTATTCCAGTGATTTATAAAATGTTTGACCCAATTATTCCATTTTATGGACTTGAATATTAGACAGGGAATTACAAATTTGTTCCTGTACCCAGACAATGATATGATAAGTAGTCCTTAAACTTCATTTAGTCAACGAAGTTAGGATACTGAAAAAAGTGACTTATGACCATTTTTCACACTTACGACTCTTACAGCATTCCCATGCTGACGTGATCAAAATTTGGATGCTTGGCAATTGATTGATATTTATGATGGTTGCCATGTCCTTGAGTCATGTGATCACTTTTGCGATTTTTAAAAAAAAATTAGATTTATATGCTGCTCTTCTCCGGAGACTCAGGGCGGCTTACAATGCGTTAAGCAATAGCCTTCATACTTTTGTATATTTTATACAAAGTCAGCTTATTGCCCCCACAAACAGGGTCCTCAATTTACCTACCTTAGAAAAGATGGAAGGCTGAGTCAACCTTGAGCCTGGTGAGATTCGAACTTACAGTAATTGCAGACAGCTGAATGTTATAGTAACAGGCTTTTTAGTCTGTTGAGCTATCCAGGCTCCTTCTGACAAGCAGTCAATGGGGAAGCCAGGTTCACTTAAAACCATGTTACGAACTTAACTGGACTGATTCACTTAGCAAGGCTATTAAAACTTGCTTAACAACCATCTCACTTAGTGACAGAAATGTTGGGCTCTATTACGGTAGAGGACTAACTGTATAACGTCAAACATACCTGATACGACCCTGATTTGGCATCTTGTTGGTTCCTCAGGAAGTCCTCTACCAGGACCACCGCATGGGAACAGGTTTCAGGTCTTCTCACTTGAACCCAGGTCTGGAGCTTCGGAGGTAGGCTGGCCAAAAATTGCTCCAGGATCAGCAGCTCCAGGATCTGCTCTTTGGAGCGTCTCTGCGGCTTCAGCCATTGGCAGCAAAGCTCCTGAAGTTGCCTTTGGACCCTTCGTGGGTCTTCCACTTCCTGGCAGCAGAACTGCCTGAAGCGTTGACGCTGAGCCTCCATTTTCGTGGCTTCCCCTTTTAAGATGGCGGCCTTTACCTTCCCATAGTTGTCCCGTTCTCCGATTTCCAGCTTGTGAAAAGCCTCTTCGGCTTCTCCGCTCAAGGCCGGCAGGAGACAAGTCACCCACTCTTCTCTGGGCCACCGGCAGGCTTGGGCCACCTGCTCGAAGGAGGCCAGGAAGACTTTGGGGTCTTCCCAGGGAGAAACCTCCGACATCTTGGATTTCCTTTCTCCTGGGTGAATCGGTTGCAGAGTCTTGAGGAACTGCTGCCACTGGGATTCCCAGCGTTCCTCCATCCCAACAAACGGGGCCCTCTTGTTCTTCTCAAATGCGCCCCATCCCGCTTCTTCAGACGTAAACTGAGGCTGGATTGCAGAGGGGAGTTTTGCAACTGCTTCCAGTCCTTCTTCTGGACTTAAGACTTGTTTCTCCATTGCAGAGTTATCTGCCATCAGCCCTCTCAAATCTAAAGGCAGAGCATATTCAAAGTGGATCATTTGGTTATCATTTTAGCACTCCGCCACATTTTAGAGACCCCGTTAACCTTAGAAAAAAGTATTTTTTTAAAAAAATAAAAAACAGGTTGTATTTCCTATACTGGTAGTCCTCGATTTATGACCACTCATTTCGAAGTTACTTA
Organism: Masticophis lateralis; assembly: GCA_030761175.1. NCBI lineage: Eukaryota > Metazoa > Chordata > Lepidosauria > Squamata > Colubridae > Masticophis > Masticophis lateralis. The sequence goes on from JAUDYJ010000002.1 coordinate 16,148,876, forward strand.
CAACTGAGATTCAAAATTCCGACAATCATCACCCCCTCGGCATTCACATGAACAAACTTACCAACACGGCTCCATTTATCGATATTTGCCATGTCCTGTAGTCATGTGAATGTGTTTTAAGGCAATTTTGCTGAAAACTGCACCTATATCCAACTACTGAGTCATTTAATGACCATGGTGTTTGCTTAATGACCAAGGCGGGCACAACTGCCAGGCTCGCTTAATAACCACTGCAAAAAAGATCATAAAATCAGGTTGTTTATGCCACTGACGACCCATTTTATGACTGCCACAGTTTAGGACTGTGTTGAGCAGGTTCCATTATGGTCGTAAGTCGAAAACTATCTTTACAAAGCCCTCTTTCCTTGGTTAAAAAAATATCAAACCAGATCTCACCAAGAAGCTAACATCACACTTGTAAATCAGCTGTGGATAGAATATCCACTGAAATAATCTAAAGAATTATTGGGGCAAAAAGGAGACAGAAAACACTGTACAATATACATTCATTCAGAAATGATTTTCTGGCTTCTGTTTATCTGTTTTATTCATCTCTGGATTTTATTCATTCTCTCTTAACAGCATCATCTCTCCTGGGTTTCTGGAAAGCTTTAAAAAACCTGGGTATGATCCTAAATCTGGGGTTAGTTTATTGCAGGATCCAATCTGGGTCGGTCACCGGGACCAATATGAGGACAAATCGTGGACTGCTAATATCACTTGGAGGTGGGAGATACTTCTAATGTAATCTCCCTGCATGGATTGCCCCTGTGACTATGTAGGACAGATGGGGAGGAGAACATGAGCGAGCAGACTAAGAGAACCAAACACATTGGTAGCCTCACATTGCAATGAATAAGGAGATACATTCAATTTTTCAGTTATTAAGATTGTTGGCTGAACAGTACAAAGATAGCCAGGGAAATGATTGAAGCCTGCCCCTTGTCGCTCAACAGAAGGGCTGATTTACCACCAGCCCAAAGCAGACATTCTATTAGAGCAGAGGTCTTCAAACTTGACAGCTTTAAGACTTGTGGACTTCAACTTCCAGTTGAAGTCCACAAGTCTTAAAGCTGTCAAGTTTGAAGACCTCTGCATTAGAGAGAAATTCCCTGAGGACAGGCCCCGGCACAAGTCCGAAAGCTCTGAAGAGTACCCAGATTGAATCCTGCAACTTTCTCCCGGGACATTTATATTTTCCTTCATTAATTTATTATTTGTTTAATAGGATCTATTTTTATTTTGTTGGTTTTGCTGTTAGATTATTTTAGCCTGGCCTGTTTGATTGAGTATTTTAGCTGTTTTTATGTTTTCTCTGGTTTTGTATGCCAGCGAAGTCCAGTGGAGTTGGGCTGCTAATACATTTAAATCAATCAATCAATCAATCAAATCTATTGGGTTTGCAGGCTGCAGCAAACAACTGACCCTGAGCAGCGCCCAAATCCCCAAACCCATCATTTGGGTTTAAAAACACAAAAGAACCCCAATTTAAAACTAAAATAAGGAACTAGGAAAAGGGGAGAGATCCAAATTAAATCCAATAAATCTAATTCCCCCCTCCAGAGGAAGAGCTCTGGCATTTCCCATCTGAATAAAAACGGATTTTTCCTACCATCCAAGTAGGAAAGGCAAAAAAAAACCCTTCACCGCTTTTAGGGTTGATCATCGCCCTGCTCTGTGATAGGAACCACCGAAAATCATTGTTGATGCGGTTCATCATGCTTAGCCTTTTTTCCTTTTATGCCCCACTCCGGGGAAGGATATCCCTTCTCTTCCCCCAAAATTCCACAATAGAGCTGGAAGGGACCTTGGAGGTCTTCAAGGGCTTTGCTTCCAGCCGGATGGGGTGGGGTGGGCCACCGGCAAAAGCTCCGCAGCGATGGACCAGCCCGGGACAGCGAGGGTGGGCTCCACTGAAAATGCAAGGAATGCAATGCGACGCAAGAAATGCAACGCAAGGAATGCAACGCAAGGAATGCAATGCAATCAATGCAATGCAATGCAATGCCCGTAATGCGATGCACGGACCCAGACCACCCATCCCTTTTGCTTCGAGAGACGGGGCGAACGGGGGGGCTGGAAGGAGGGCAGGCGGGCTCCCCAAAACGGAGGGGGGGGAGACTTCCCCGCGGAACGCTGCGCCCACGGCTACTTCCCCCCCCCCCCACCATGCAGAATCGCAAGAGAGAAGGCGGCCCTGCTGCAGCCACGGAGGTGCCCCCTTACCGCAAGCAGACGAGGGTTTTCGCGTCGGACGAACAGGCGAGGCGCCCGGACGTCTCCCCGGACCTTCTCCACTCCAGGCAGCCGCTTCACTCCCTTCCTTCCCCTTTCAATGCACCTTCCCTTCTCTGGGAGCGCCGCCGCTCAACCGGCGGAAGAGCGCTCGCGGGCGCCCCCTCCCGGATTCCGCTTTCCAAGACACCCCCCAAAAGAAACAAAACGAGGGAGGAAGCGTGGTTCAATCAATCAATCAATCAGAATAGAGTTGGAAGGGACCTTCGAGGTCTTCTAGTCCAACCCGCTGCTCAAGCAGGAGAACCTAAACCATTTAAAGTATAAACATAAAAATACAAACATAATTTGAATACGCGAAAAGAGTATATAAAAAGGAATATTAGGACAGGGACGGTAGGCACGCTGGTGCATTTTTTTAAAAATTAGATTTATGTGCCGCCCTTCTCCGAGACTCAGGGCGTCTTACAGTGCGTTAAGCAGTAGCCTTCATACTTTTTGTATATTTATACAAAGTCAGCTTATTGCCCCCACAAACTGGGTCCTCAATTTACCTACCTTAGAAAGGATGGAAGGCTGAGTCGACCTTGAGCCTGGCGAGATTCAAACTGGTGTAATTGCAGACAGCTGGATGTTAATTATGGTGCTTTAGTCTGCAGAGCTAAACCAGGCTCTTATACACACCCCTTACAGACCTCTTAGGAATGGGGTGAGGTCAACCGTAGACAGTTTAAGGTTAAAGTTTTGGGGGTTTGGGGAAGAAACTACAGAGTCGGATAGGTGGCCGTTCCAGTTTTTTCTTAGAAACCTTTCTGGATGAAATTGTCCAATCTCTTCTTCTTGAAAACTTCCAGTGTTGGAGCACCCACAACGCCTGGTGGCAAGCTGTTCCACTGGTTAATCCTTTTCACTGTTGGGAAGTTTCTCCTTAATCCCAAGTTGCTTCTCCCCTTGATCAGTTTCCATCCATGGCTCCTTCTCCTGCTTTCTGGCATCTCTCCCCCAAACATCAGCCCTGCCTCTCGCTGTTCCTCTGCAGCTCCCTCCATTGCAAAGGGTTGTGCACTGGGGTCTGAGTTGGCTTTTACCTGGTGCGGGGGTGGAGTGGGGTGTAGGAGTCTCCAGTCTGCATATGTGCAGGAATTTTCCTATCTTGGATGGCAAACCTCAGATAAGGAAAGTTACTTGCAGGATTTGGCATTAGTAAATAAGACCCTAAGTCTGTAAACAGGAGGAGAGGAAATGGGATAGGTGTGTATTAGACTTTAATTAAAGTCAACATTCTAAGTGCTTAAGCAAAGCACTAATGATTAACTAAAGATTCTAGTTACCTGGAATATTCTGTGAGTCAATGACATGCTGCCAAGTACGTTGTAACTTGTAAGTAACAAACTATATAATGTCACTATGTAAGACAATAAAATCACCACGTACATCCTCAATCTTTGTGTGTGTGGACACTCTACAGTGGGGGAGATGAGCTAAAGGATGTGAAGGTGCGTGGCTTCCCCGGACGAAAGGGGAACCCCGGAACCCTCAATCAGAATAGAGGTGGAAGGGACCTTGGAGGTCTTCTAGTCCAGCCCCATTTAGGCAGGAAACCCTACACCACTTCAGACAAATGGTTATCCAACATCTTCTTAAAAACGTCCAGTGTTGGGGCATTCACAACTTCTGAAGGCAAGCTGTTCCAAGTTTTCTGCTCTCTGCAAAGAAATGAAAAGCGCCCCAAAGGAAAATCCCATTTATAGGGTTGGAGGAGAGACCAAGGGATGGGGGATGGGACAGGACAACCAAAACATTTCAAATATGCTCTGTGAACCCAGCAATAAAAACAGCCCGATAGCTGACACTCAGAACAAAAAATTGAGGGGATGCTCCCAATTTAACAAAGGCAATGTTGGTATTCTCCATAAAGTTTTTGTTATGTAATAAAAAGTAGAATTCGCTCGGTGTAAATAAATGCATTTATTGTCTCGTAAATAAATCTCTTCCCCTGAATAGCAATTCTGTCATTTGATTTAATCCTTCCACACCATGCATTCACAAAACATCTTACCAGGTGGAGAGCAGCTGCAACGACTTTTGATAAAAAGATCAAGAACACCTAAACATGACAATAACATTTACACAGCGGTCTCTTACTCAGCACAAGGTGGCATTTTAAATATTGTGATAATCCAGATAGAACTTCTGTACTCTTGAGGTCGGCCACTTTTAAGATATGTGGATATCAGCTCCTCCCGACTGGGGAATTTTGGGAGTTGGAGTCCACATATTTAAAAAGTTGCGGAGGATAAGAAACACTGCATTAGAGATATAAAGGCTCTCAGGGAATATGGGCAGAGATTTAACAGATTAACAGAGTTGGAAAGGATCTTGTAGATCATCTAGTCTGCTACCCTAGCAGGGGACCCTACACCGTTTCTGACAAATGGCAGTCCAATGTTTTCTTAAAAGCCTCCGGTGATGAAGCTCCCACAACTTCTGGAGGCAAAGCTGTTCCATTGGTTGATTGTTCTGTCGGAAAATTTACCCTTATTTCCAGCTTGAATTTTTCCTTGTTCAGTTTCCATCCATTATTCCTTGTCTGGCCTTCAGGTGCTTTGGAAAATAGCTTGACCCCTTCCTCTCTGTGGCAGCCCCTCAAATATTGGAAGACTGCTATCATGTCTCCCCTGGTCCTTCTCTTCACTAGACTAGCCAGGCCCAGTTCCTGCAACCATTCATCGTATGTTTTAGCCTCCAGTTCCCTCATCATCTTGGTTGCTCTTCTCTGCACTTTTTCTAGAGTCTCCACATCTTTTTTATACTGTGGTGACCAAAACTGGATGCAGTACTCTAGGTATGGTCTTACTAGGGATTTATAGAGTGGTATTAGTACCTCACTTGATCTTGATTGTATCCTGTTAATGCAATTTAGGATTGCATTGGCTTTTTTGGCTGCCGCTGCACATTATTGGCTCATATTTAACTGATTGTCCATTAAGACTCCAAGACAAACACTTCAATAGGGAAGATTCAGTCAGCAATCCTAATTAGGATCAATTCTAGACACCAAGGTCAAAGGGTACAACAGGGAACGTGGTTACCTTCATTCCAAAAGTTCCAGAGACATTGGATACACAAAAGAGAATATGTTCTAACAGGAACACATGGCCGCATATCCAGTCTTGTGCACCATGCAAAAATAGAATTCTGTAACCATTGAGCAGAAATTACATTTGATTTTTACCAGGCCGGTCACCACGTAGCACATAAAAAGCATCATGGATCCCAGCTGGAGGTTGCTGCAGCTGTACAGATCATTTTAAAGAATCAAAGTTATGATGGACTCTCCAAAAAGCTACTCACCAGCAGATTTGAAATCTCCATGTCTGCTGCCCTGGGGTGGGGGGGTCACATGACCACACCGTGTGCCTGGCAAATGCCCTACGCTTGCCAGTTTGCCATGACCACATTATCAGGTGAACTGCAATTAATAATGGTTTGCTGCAAACTGGCATTTACTTCCACGTCTGGCAAAAACCAGCTCATAGCAAACAGTGGGTTTGCTTAATGACGGCCGCAAAAGAGGCTGTAAATACAGGTTCTGCTTTACGACCATCGTGACTTAACAACTGTAACTGCCAGGCTCAATTTCCGTTGTCACTTGAGGACTACCTGTATTCAGTTGCGACAATGAAGTTATTAAAGCAACATCGTCTCTCCATGAACCTTGTGCTCCAATTCAACAATTCTAGAAAAACAGAGTCAGCCCTCGGCTTACGACCACAACTGAGCCCAAATTTTCTGTTGTCAAGTGAGACATTTGTTAAGGGGATTTTGCCCCGTTTTATGTCCTTTCCTGCCACAGTTGTTGTGAATTGCTGCAGTTCTTAAAGTTAGGAACTCGGCTTCCACGTTGATTTTGCTTTTCAGAACGTCGCAAAAGGAGACTCATGCGACCCTGGGACGCTGCAATGGTCGTTAAGTATGATTCAGTCACCAGGCATCTAAATTTTGATCACGTGACCACGGGGATGCTACAATGGCTGTAACGTAAGTCACTTTTTTCAACACTGTTGTGACTTTGAATGGTCACTAAATGAACTGTTGTAAGTCGAGGACTACCTGTAAGTTTTTTTTGTGCCAGAGGCTGTCTAGGCCAGGGGTCACCAACCTTTCGGATCTCAGGGACCACTAAATTCATAATTTTAAATCCCGCGGACCACTAATATGATTTTTTTAAAAAGATAAATAGTATTTAGTGCAATATTACTAAAGGCAGCAATTAACATCCAGCTGCCTGTAATTCTGTGAGTTCAATCCTAGCCAGGCTCAAGGTCGACTCAGCCTTCCATCCTTTCTAAGGCGGGTAAATTGAGGACCCAGTTTGTGGGGGCCATAAGCTGACTTTGTATAAAATATACAAACGTATGAAGGCTATTGCTTAACGCATTGTAAGCCGCCCTGAGTCTCCGGAGAAGGGCGGCATATAAATCAAATTAAAAAAAAAATAAAAATAAAAAATGCAAATAATTTGTCTGCAGACCACCAAAATTTTCTCGTGGACCACCCATGGTGACCACTGGCCTAGGCCACTACCAGATTGTATACCATTTAGAACTGGGCTGTGGAAGTGGTGGACAAGTGCACATGCACAGCTCCACTGGTGCACGCAGCGGGCAAGTTAAGCATGCATGCACAGCTCCATCTGTAGGAGCAGCAGGTGTGCATGTCCGCCTCTCTCGCAAATGGCACTGTGTGCGCGCACTCATCCGTTGCTCGTGTGGAATCATTCCCTCTTCCCTCCCTCCAGCCTTTCTGCAAAGCCGGAAAGATTGAAGACGGCAAGTCCTATTTAGCAGGGGTCCCTGGTTTGTGGACTGGCGCTGGGTCCTAGCATGCCAGCAACTGGTCCACGCAAACAAGTGAAACGCCATCCACGGGATGCAGTCAGCATGCAAAACCACGCCCCCTCCGATCTGTGGAAAAATCTCTCTCCACAGAATCGGTCCCTGATGCCCAAAGGTTTGGGGCCTACTTGCTATAAGGGATTCTAGGAAGGCAAAACTCTTTGTAGACTCTTAATCAGAGCCTGCTACATGTTGTCACGAGAGGCCATGTTGCTTGCTGCAAAATACTTATTATTTGTTAGCTTAATATTCCCTTTGGCCTTCAAAAGCATCCCAGTGAATAAATAATAAGGAATAGCAAGAAGTCACCGGAGTTTTTGTCAACAGAGAACAGACATGAAAATGACTCAGTGTGAACATAGGAGAAATGAAATACAAGATGGCAAAACCCACACCATCTCACGCATCCTTTCTCACGGCATAGATTTTAAAGGTTTTGACGGACGGCATGAAATGTTTCTCCTTCATGGATTATTGCCTTGTCGTGGCAAAGGGGCCTGTGTAGCTCAGTGAAGCGATGAGCTATGCTATGCAGGGCCAAAATGTGATCCATTGGAGAAGGAAATGGCAACCTACTCCAGTATCTTTGCCATGAAAACCCCATGGAGAGTACCAAAAGGCAAAAAGATGGTAGAGGACAGGATGGCCTGGAGGAACGTTGTCCATGGGATCACGATGGGTCGGATGCAACTTCACAACAACAACAAAATGCAATGTTTGTCCCAGTTTTATAACTCTAGCAAAAGAGGCAATTGCTGGGAGGAACAAAACTTTTTAAAATTTCATTTGGAAAAGCTCGGACAACAGAGGACTTCTCTGTAGCTCCTATCAAAACAGTGTTGCTACATTTCATTCTTATTTTTCTCTCTCTTGGTATCACAGTATGCTTTTCACTGGAAATTCCTTTCCATTCCATCATTCCCAAATCCTAGGCTTGGGGTTGTGCTATTCCTACGTGGATCCTCTAATTAGCATTCTGCCTTAAACTTCTTTTCATTAATGTGTGAACTACTATAGATTCCCTTATAGAAATTTTTGCACCTGTACCATACGGATGTACTCAGGCTGAGAACACTTGTATCTTCTCTCTTAAGTAAGAGCTGTCTGATCCCTCTTCAAGAATTCCTATCAGGTTGAAGGTTTTACCTCATCAAAAACCATAATACAACGTTTCCAAAGATGTTTCTTCAAAAGGCAACAGGACTTTATTATTTTTGTTAAAAACGTTTTGATCAGAGGTCTTCAAAATTGGCGGTTTTAAGTCTTGTGGACTTCAACTCCCAGAATTCTCCAGCCAGCATAGCTGCCTACCATAGCTGGCTGGAGAATTCTGGGAGCTGAAGTCCACAAGTCTTAAAGCCGCCAACTTTGAAGACCTCCGGTTTTGATTCTCACCGAAGAAGCTTTTTCAGAACCAAAGAAGCTTCTTGGATCAGAAGTAAAATGTTTTCATTAAAAAATAAGAACCAAGAAAGTCCTGTTGCCTTTTGGAAATCACATTTGGGACAGCCATGACCTGGACGACTGAGAATCTCTGTAGACATTTAATAAAGAACAAAGGGCCAGTAAGAGGCTTTTAGGATTTAAATCAGCTAATCTAAACTCACTTATCCACAGGAATCCTTATCAAAACACCCATCTTTCCAGATTCTGGTTGAATGCATTTGCTGAAAGATGTGCAGCGTAATTGGACCAACCTCGCCAGCTTTCTTACTCCTGATGAATGGTATGAAGTTTCCTGGCATTTATCTGGAATCTACTTCCTTACGTTTGTTCGCCTACCTAACACTCTGGAATGTAAGGGAACAAGCCATCATGACCGTTGCCAAGAGTTTTCCTTACAATGATAAGGAAGTGGAGATTTTTAGAGGTTCTTCAAGTCCTCTCCTCCTAGACGTTTGATTTTTGAGAACATCCGTTAGGCGTCCCACAAGTGTCCTTTCTTCAAACTTCTTGCCCAGTAGAAACTTTTCCCACTTTGATAATGTTTATATGGTCATTTTCGAGCATGAAGTCTTGAATGATATTAAGGTTCTCTCTGGCATGGATTCTCTGATGCCTCTTCAAATTTCCTCTCTCGTTGAAGCATTTCTGGCAATGAGAACACTTATAAGGCTTTTCGCCTGTGTGAATTCGCTGGTGTTTCTTCAGCGTTCCCAACCGATTAAAGCCCTTCCCGCACTGAGAACATTTGTAGGGTCTTTCACCTGTGTGGGTTCTTTGATGTCTCTTCAGGATTCCTGCCAGGCTGAAACATTTTCCACACTGGGAACACGTGTATGGCCTCTCTCCAGTGTGAGTCCTTAGATGCCTCTTCAGGATTCCCGTCTCTCTGAAGCATTTCCCACATTGAGTGCATTTGTAAGTCTCCCCGGTGTGAATCCTCTGGTGCATCTTCAAACAATTGGTGTGGCTGAAGCATTTCCCACACTGGGAACATTTGTAGGGTCTCTCTCCGGTGTGAATCCTTTGGTGGGTCTTCAGGTTTCCCGACTGGTTGAAACACTTTCCACACTGTAGACATTTGTACGGCTTCTCCCCGGTGTGAATTTTCTGGTGCTGTTTCCAGTATTTGGCCTTATTGAAGCCCTTCCCGCAGTGAGAACATTCGTACCATTCCTCTTCGGGATTGCACACCGGAAATCTGCTTAGTGAGTTTGGGTTAGTCAAGGTTTTTTCATATTCGGGAGAATTATTACGTGTTTCCCCAAGATCGTTCAAATTATTCCCTGTTCCATTATCAAAGATTCCAACTCTTTGTTCACTTAGGAAGTTTCTCTCCTCTTGACTCATCATTGAAGAATGCTGGTAGCTGTCCTCCACCCTTTGTGGACATTGCTCTAATTTCTCTGTAGAAGGTATTAGATTCAGTTCCGCTTGATAGTGGTACCTTCCATCATATTTGGAGAATAAGGACACATTATTTTGTTTGGACATAGTGGCCTTTTCAATAAGAGCAGGAGTAAATTCCTGTTGAAGCGAAGTATGGGCATGCTTCTGCTGCTGCTCTCTTGACTTGTAACTTTCCTCTTCCGTTTCTACTTTTATTGGCAGATTCCCAGAACTAAACTCTTGATCTGTCCTGCATGTTGACTCCGGTTCCTCTCCTCGATTCTCAGAATTCTCCACTTTGATCTCTGTTCCCAGGCCACTCTCTGCAGAGGAAGAGAAAGAAATGTTAACAATGAGATTACTTGCTTCCAAGGTGTTCCTAATCTCCTTCTGAATGGTTTTACCTTCCAGTGAATATCTTTTTTGGCTCAATGATTCTATTAAAATTCCTCCTTACCAGTAAGCACCAATGTTATCTGAAAGAACACCTCAGCCTTCTGAGACAGACCCAGTCAAGTTAACAGAGCCAAAGAAATAGCAAGTAATTCTATTTTATTGATCTTATTTTATTGATTGATAAATGAATGTTTCTCAACCTTGGCAACTTTTAAAGTATGTGGACTTCAATACCCAGAATCCCCCAGCCAACATGTGTTGGCAGGAGAATTCTGGAAGTTGAAGTCCACACACCTTAAAGCTTCTAAGGTTGAGAAACACTGAGTTCTAATAATACACTCCTGAAAGACTGGCTGCATTACAGATGGGCCAACACACACACACACACTTCCCAAGGCTTAATTAGGTGTTGTGTAAAGATGTGTGTCCTCCATGCTGATTGGTTGACCCGACTTTCTGTTGGGAGACGGGAGAAAGGCAAGGCACATTCAGACAACAAAATTGGCCTTAGAGGAGAGACTTTCTGATGAAGTGAGGGGATATAAACCAGGGGTGGGATTCTACTGGGTCAGACCGGTTTGAGCGAACTGGTAGCTCCGACAATCAGCTGGGATAGGACTGGTTTGCTCTGACGATCAGCTGGGCCCGTCCGCTTGCCGGTCCCTGCACTTTATTCACCTATATCTTCTCAGCTGATTCACACAGCATAGCAGATTGCCACGCCTCAGCTGTGTTATGCCCCAGCAGCAATGCGGAAGCTAAGTTTTAGTTAAAACTGTGCATGTGAATCAGCTGTTAAACCGGCTGGATCCCACAATTGATATAAACATTTCTACGATGTAATGGATAAATACTATAAAAGGCGGGGTGTAACAGTCCAATCATGGAGGGAAACTGGAGGAACTTTGGAGGAAGAGACCAAATAAACTTTATTAACATTTTTATGCTGTTTATATTGGTGTGAAAGTTTTCCTTAGTTCTGGGTTGCTTCTCTCCTTGATTAGTTTCCACCCATTGCTCCTTGCCCTGCCTTCAGGTGCTTTGGAGAATAGCTTGATTCCCTCTTCTTTGTGGCAGCCCCTGAGATATTGGAACACTGCTATCATGTCTCCCCTGGTCCGTCTCTTCACTAGACATACCCAATTCCACCAACCGTTCATTATACGTTTTAGCCTCCAATCCCCTAATCATCTTTGTTGCTCTTCTCTGCACTCTTTCCAGAGTCTCAACATCTTTTTTATATTGTAGTGACCAAAACTGGATGCAGTATTCCAAGTGTGGTCTTACCAAGGCATTATATTATGTTTACCAATATTATGTTTATTATATTTAAAGTGGTTATGTCTGTAAACATATGTCTGTCTACTTGGATAATCCTTTGCACAAACAATATCATTATAGCCTGAGGATATTGTTACTCCAAGTCCTGCAGAGCAAAATTCTTTGGATTTGACCTTGGATACAAAGGACATCTCATCCACACCACACTTCACATCCCAGGATTCAGGTGTTTTCCCACCGTGCAGCAGTGATGATGATGATAATGATGAGAGGTCAACCAGTGTAGCCATTGTGTGATCTATAAAGGCACCAGTCCCTCAATCAGGAAAGAGGTGGAAGGAGATAGGAAGGTATGAGGTATTGGACACTATCGTCACTCTGCACCAGGCCAGGAGAAGCTTCAAGCTGCAATGATGTCACAATTGAGCCCCAGTAACAATCATTGTAATGATAAATGTGCCACATTAACATTAGTCGTTGCAATCTCTTTGCAGCAACTTCCATCAGAAAGCCAAGAAGCAACAGAATCCCAACTCTTCACTGTGCTTGCTGATGCACACTTCTAATAGTTCGGACCATTCAAAAGTATTTCATTTTGAACTGCTGGAAAATCCATTTTATATTAACATTTCGTATTGAGTTTTGTACATTCGGTTCTGACGGTTTAAAATTTATTTTGCTTTGTACATCCTTTTTTTACATCTATACATTGTACTTCTACAACTGTCTGGTTTGGCACAGCAACCAAACAGGACAGGTAAATACTTCAATGGATAGTTAGGATTGCAGAAAAACCATTCGCAACCAGCCTGCTTTCCACAGAGGGCCTATACCAGTGATGGCTAACCTTTTTGCCATCACATGCCAAAAGTGGGGGGAGCACGGTGGGGTAACACGCATGCGTGCCCACATCCATAATTCTATGTGCCCTGCCCCCCACCCGTACTTTTGGCAAGTGATGGCACGGTGGGCCCGTTTGGCCCGTTTTTTGCTCTCCCCAGGCTCCAGAGCCTTTCTAGGAGCCTGGGGAGGGAAAAAATGGCCTTCCCCACCCCGCCAGAGGCCCTCCGGAGGCTGGAAACAGTGTGTTTACTGACTTCTGGTGGGCCCAGAAGGCCTGAAAATCAGCTGGCTGGTGCACACTTGCATGCCGGAGCTGAGCTCGCGTGCCCACCGATATGGCTCCGCGTGCCACCTTTGGCACCCATGCCACAGGTTTGCCATCACGAGCCTATACTGTATATTGCATGGGCACAAAGGAGGACTGAGAAAGTCCTCCTCACATCCTGGACATAAACTGTTTCAACTCCTCCCCTCGTGACACTATAGGGCAGTGATGGCTAACGTTTTAGCCTTTGAGTGCCAAAAGCGGGGGTCGTGCGGGGGGTCACATGTGTGCTGACATCCCGCCCCCCCCTGCGCATGCAACCCCCCCCCATGCTTCCCCCGCTTTTGGCACACAAAGGCCCAGTGGGCCTGTTTTTCGCCTTCCCCAGGCTCCAGAGGCTTTCTTGGAGCCTGGAGAGGGTGAAAATGGCCTTCCCCCCCACCTCAGAGGTCCTCTGGAGGCTGGAAACGACCTGTTTCTCAACTTCCGGTGGGACTGGAAGGCCCATTTTTCGCCCTCCCCAGGCTCCAGAGGCTTTCTAGGAACCTGGGGAGGGTGAAAAGTAGGCCTTCTAGTCCCACCGGAGGCCGGAAACAGCCCGTTTCCCGACTTCCGGTGGGCCCGGAAGGCCCAAAAATCAGCTGGCCACAGCACTCATGCGCGCTGGAGCTGAGGTAGGGCAATGCTCGCGTGCCCACAGATATGGCTTTGTGTGCCACATAGGTTCGCCATCACTGCTATAGGGCATTCTATGCCAAAATAACTGGACACAAAGTCCAGAGGAGCTCTGGTGGCTCAGCAGACTAAAAGCATTGTAATTAAACACCAGCTGTCTGCAATTACTGTCTTCAAATCTCACCAGGCTCAAGATTGACTCAGCCTTCCATCCTTTCTAAGGTAGGTTAAATTGAGGACCCAATTTGTGGGGGCAATAAGCTGACTTTGTATAAATATATAAAAGTATGAAGGCTATTGCTTAACGCATTGTAAGCCGCCCTGAGTCTTCGGAGAAGGGCGGCATATAAATCAAATTTTTTAAAAAAGGCAATATTTTCCCTCGTGCCATCACTCTGCTGAACACTTAGTTCCCACAGCACTGTTTTATGCCTAAGTAGATTTACCCATGTGGTATGGCTGTATTATTTTTATGCTTCTCATCTGTTCCACCTTCTTCTCTTGTTGGTATCAATATCATGATTATTACTTTATTATTACGATTACTTTATTGTTTTGCATGTACACTGATATCTTATGCACTGGAGACGAATTCCCGGTGTGTCTAACTACATTTGCCCAATAAATTCTATCTACGGTACATTATAATAGTACCAAAAAGTCCAAAATAAATTAACTTTATCCACCTGTGATAAGGTGTTTGAGAAGTTTTTTGTTATGAAAACGAATGTATATTAGAATTTTGTTAGTTTTAGTTAGCATTACTTCTTGTTACAGCTGTTACTTAAATTACCTCTCGGTCTATAGCAGGGCTGTCAAACTCGCGGCCTGCAGGCTGGATGCATCACATGCTGGCCACACCCCTGCCCTGTTTAGCAAAAGGAGAAAAAGTCCCAACACGTCACATGATGCCACCATGATGACGCAGGTAAATTTCTGACTCTCTAGGATCTTTACAAGTAGAAAAACATAGATAAAGCTTGGTTTATATTCAGGACAAAACAATGACCAAGGTGCTTCTGTTAGAAAATTTATTGATAATGACATTTAAGTTGTCCGGGTGCATAGTTTAGGCAGTCTTGATTCTCTGCTACATTTATACTTCAGTTTAGTTGGCCACACCTCAACACTGCATCTGTTGTGGCTCCGTTGCCTGAGCCTGGGCTATTGACAGATGCAGACTCTGAGAGTGAGGGAGAGGAGTTGGCAAGGCCTCCCTCTCCAGGACCCTCCTCTCTGGCAATGCCTCCGGAGGACACCGAAGGCCAAGAGATAGGCCCAGAGCCAAGCACGTCCCCGCAGCCACAGGTGGACAGCGACGAAGGAGGGCTGTCCAGGGCTGTCTGGATCCTCGACAGCGGCGCAGGGAGAAGCGTGCACAGCGGAGGAGGCGGCGTGCCAGAGATTAGCTGAGTCACTGGATCACACCCCACAGGGTATAAATGTGGGTGTGGTGGCCGGCTCAGTTTGTGACGAGCAAAAAACTACAAATCATCCATGGACTCTGTGTTGCTGAAACTGTGCCTGCTTAACTGGATTGCATTCGGATTAATTCTTGTATTGCTGGAACTTTGCCTTATCAGAAGGCTTGTGGATTTATCTTTGTTTTGTGTAAGTGAAGTCTAAATTGGCAGCCAGCCACAGGGTTGCTGCCAGCTTTATCTTCAAAGTCTCTGTCGGGTATCTTATTAACTCCAGCCCGTCTGCGGGGGTGCGTGTGTGAGACGGGGACAAAACAGCATCCTGCCAGGGCACCTTCCCTGCTAGAGCCTGGAAAACTCTGCATCAGATCCTTGAAGATTCCTGCAGCCGCATGTGATGTTCTGGTGTTCGACAGACGTCAGGAATGACAAGCCCACCTGCCTCCATTCTCCTTCCTGTATCCCACCAGATACTGAAACAGTGTCTACAAAGTTTGCTGGTGCATATCTTGCTGTTGGTGTGTTGGTGGCATCAATATTGATGAGATAATTGTGAACACATCAGTGACTTTATCTGGATGAAAGTCCATGGGCCGCCCAAGAATCCGTCATCTTGTAGCCAGAATTCCAAAGGAACTCTCTATAATCCAGCTTGCTCTTGAGTGACAGTAGTTATACAAGTGAGCCCGCCTCCTGAGACTGGAATCTACAGAAGAGAAAAAATTGCACAATATTATTACTCAACGTATTAGATGATGGGTTTGTTTCAGCACTGACAGTCCTGAATTTCAGTATCAGCATTCCAAAAAGAAAAAAATGTTGGCTTGAACATAAAGCTACATACAGTTAATCCTGGATTTACGACCACGATTGAGCTCAAAATTTCTGTTGCTAAGCAAAACTGTTGTGGAGTTTTGTCTCACTTTACAACCTTTTTTGCCACAATTGTTAAGTGAATCACTGCAGTTGTTAAATTAGTACCATGGTTGTAAAGCGAATCTGACTTCCCCACGGACTCTGCTTGTCAGAAGGTCTCAAAATGTGATCAGATGAGCCCGGGGCCCTGCGACCGTCATAAATACGAAATTCAGTGGCCAAGCATCTCAATTTTGATGATGTGACCATAGGGAGGCTGCAACAGTTGTGTGAAAAATGGTCGTAAGTCACTCTCTCCAGTGCCGTTGTAACTTTGAATAGTCACTAAACAAGTGGTCATAAGTCAAGAACTACCTGCATAGCAAATGTGCAATTTAATAAACCCACCTTGGAATGGCTTCATGAAGTTCACACGCAGAGGAAAGGCTGCAACGCCAACGACGATATGTGGCATTTTAATTTTGTCCCAGGAAGATCACCAGGTGGTGGAAAGTCCAGTTTGCCTTTCAGGAGGACTCTGTCAAGGTGCCTCTCCTGAAAAACGCACCTCATCGCTCCTTTGTCCATAACACCCACGTCAACCGTAGTGAATTTGTACTGGGCATCACCACACATGGCCCTCAGCACCTTAGGAATGATGTCCTTTGTACTTCAAATATTCCCTGCCAGAATGAGGTGTTTTCCCGTCGATTGCTCCCACACAAAATTCCACGGCGTCCAAAAAAAATCCGCTGCGATGTTCAGCCATTGCTGTAGTTTGGGAAAGGATGCCAATTCATCCCGCTGCGGCTTTCCAGATGGCTTAGCCAACTTCAGTCAGCATTAAAGATACTGTCAGGGTTTCCATCTTGTAGCTTGCAGCCAAACTCTGCTAAGAAGCACCACAGGCTAGGAATCTCAAGAGTCAGAATCAGAATAGAGCTGGAGGTATTCTAATCTGGCCCCCTGCTGAAGGAGGAGACCTTATACCATTTCAGATAAATAATTGTCCAGTTTCTTCTTAAAAGCCTTTGGGGGTGGACTGGGGGACAATATATGGCTTTATGCAGCGAAAATACTTGAAGTCATCTCCTCGTTCACCAAGTATACGTGGTGCTGCACAAGCAAGTTATATTCATCCTTTTTTTGCCTGGATGTATTCAAGAGGCCTCACATACAGGTAGTCCTCGACGTATGACCATAATTGAGCCCAGAACGTCTGTTGCTAAGTGAGACAGCTGCTAAATGAGTTTTGTCCCCATTTTACAACCTTTCTTGCCAGAGTTGTTAAGTGAATCCCTGTATTTGTTAAGTTAGCAACACCGTTATTAAGCAAATCTGGTTTTCCCATTGACTTTCCACGTCAGAAGGTCGCAAAAGGGAATCGCTTGACCCCAGGACGCTGCAACCGACATAAATATGAGTCAGTTACCAAGCGTCCGAATTTTGGTCTTTGACCATGGGCATGCTGCAATGAACGTAAGTCATGTTTTTCAGTGCTGCTGTTGTAACTTCAAACGGCCACTAAATGAATGTTGTAAAACGAGGACTATCTGGGTCACCTCTTTCTTTTTCCTCCACCGTAGGTTGCAGCATATTCCTCAGCATGGTATTGCCACAGCTGAACCTCCAGGATAGTGTAGGCAATGAAATCTTTCCTCAGCAAATCGATCAAAAATGTTCGGGTTTCCTCATCCATTATTCCGCTTGTATTGCCACTTCTTTTCACAAAGAAATTGTCTTCCTTGCCGATTTCCGTTTCTTGTGTCCTTCTATGTTTTCTGTGCTTTGTTGTTTGATTGTCCCCTAGCCAGAATATTAACATTCACAGAAACATAAATGCAAGTTATGCAACCGTCTCCCAACAACAGACACATACATTCCCTGCAGTGATACAGAAGTCTAAATCGCATCTTATACTGAACAGCATCAAGACAGGATGATCTTGAATTTCTCCCTCACCTTTTCCTGTAATTCTGGACTAAGTTAAGTTTTTTTGTGATGGTTAGCTCCATACTCCTCTGTACTACTGAGCCACTTCGTAAATCAATTTGCTAATATTTAAAATATAATTTTTTATACTCTCTGGGCAGCCTGTACATCTTAATAAATAAATAAAAGCCGCCCAGAGTAGTTTTGGACTGCGAGCTGGGCATATATAAATTTAATAAATAAATAATGCAAATATGGATTTCAAGTTAAGGGTGGAAAATATTTTTGAGCGTGCTTTGTCCTGCTATATTCCCTCCTCAACTCTTTCTTCATCTTTCGGTCCAAATGACTTAAAAACAATACGGTATGTCTTTTGCCTCTTTGGAGGTTAAGTAAATAGGTAAGTTCCTATTTGCTTATAATAGGAACAATAGAAAGTATTCCTATTGAAAGTAAATAGACAATAGAAACACTTTCTGATTATCCAGTCATTCCCTTTCTTCCAAAATGCATGTGTTCCTTACTGAATGCTCCAATTTGGAGTTTACCCAATGTTTCTGGCGTTTCCAGCGGGGAAATAGTTTTGCACAAGCGCCTGGCATGTGTACACATATACAGCTCTATCTACACGAGCAGCGTGCACACACGCCTGCCACTCACTTAAATGGAGGATGCGTGTGCATGCAAGTGTGTTTGCCAGCTATTTCCACGGCTCGGTTGCAAACCCCTCACGGCCCAACCCCTCATGGCTGAGGACCGGGATACCTACAGGACCGCCTTCTGCCACTGAATGCCTCCCACTGTCCGATACGCTCTCACAGAGAGGGCCTCCTCAGGGTGCTGTCGGCCAAACAATGTTGGCTGGCGACCCCCAGGGGGACAGCCTTCTCTGTGGGGGCTCCTGCCCTATGGAATGAGCTGCCCCCGGATATAAGAAGGATCCCCGACCTCCGCACTTTCCGTCGTGCTCTGAAGACTCTATTGTTCCATCGAACCGGCCTGTCCGAATAAATTAATTTTAATGGGTTTTAATTGGTTTTAAAGGGGTTTTAGCTAGGGGTTTTAAGAACAGGCAATTGTTCTAAATTTTTTTAATGGTTTTTAATTTTTGTGTTGGATTTGTTTTAATATGGCTGTACACCCCCCTGAGTCCTTCGGGAGAAGGGCAGTATAGAAATATAATCAAATCAAATCCATCAATCACTAGTAGGCCGCAGCCCACAGGTTGGAGACCCCTGCTCCAATTGACTTTTCTTTGGAGGTAAGTAAATGGAATTAAGGATGTAGATATTTATTTATTCATTTATATGCCTCCCATCTCATCCAGCATTGACCCTAGTGGCTTACAACCAAATAAACACAAGATCAAACATTAAAATAATAAATGTTAACAAAATAATATAATAAATGTTAAAAATAAATTAATTAATAACATAAAATAAAATAATACAAAACAATAAACATTAAATATTAATTTAAAAATAAATATTAAGATTATTCTTGTCTCCAGACAAGATGGGCAGCATCTCATCTCTAAAATAAGATCAAAAATAAAACAAAATATAAAATAAAATATAAAGCAAAAGAAAAGAAAAACAAAAAGAAAAAAGAAAGTAAAATAATAAAATAGAATAAATAAAATAAAACAAAACAGTTGAGAGGCCGCTAACCCTTGCCAATTTGACTGAATGGCAAAGCCCGCCTTACTTAAAGAGCCAACGTTTCCGTGCTCCAACTGGAGAGCCTCCCAGGCCATCCTTTTAGGAACAGGCTGGACCAGATCCCACTTGGCTGTCGGCAAGCGAACATCTCTTTCCTTCAGGTCTGTGACCTCCTGTAAAGAGTAAGAGGCAATCATCGCCTTCTCATCCAGTTCCACTGCAACAGAAAGAAGCTTGAAGAAAACTTTTGCCCTCACTGTAAAATCTGAAACTATTTGAAATAATTCCTTTACTGATCAATTTTTATTATAACAAGAATGGAGCAATCCTCTATTATCAGGGGTGTCAAACTCCCGTCGTGACGTCATTGTCATGTGACGTATTGAGACTTTCCCCCCCTTCGCTAAACTGGACATCGGCATGGCCAGCGCATGATGCATCCGGCCCACAGACCGCGAGTTTGACAACCCTGCTCTATATTAACAATGCAGGAAGTCCTTGACTTAGGTCCATTCAGTGAACGGTATTCGAATTACAACAGCATCGGAAAAGAGTGTCTTATGATCTGTCCTCAAACTCTGCATCACTCCCTCTGTCACAATTGCAATGTGAGTGCAAATGATGCTTCGGTGATCATGTGGCCAGCATGACTACATCCTGAGGCACATAGAATGATTCCCATCGCACTGGTACCTGTTTATCTATTCACATTTGCATGCTTTCGAATTGCTAGGTGGGCAGGGTGAGCTGAGGCAAGGAACAGGAGCTCAACCCATTGTGCGGTGCTCAGGTCTCAAACCCCGACCGTCAGCTTTCTCCTCAGTTCTAGGTTGCTTCTCTCCTTGATTAGTTTCCATTCATTGCTTCTTGTCTTGCCTTCTGATGCTTTGGGGAATAGGCTGAGCCCCCTCTTCTTTGTGGCAGCTCCTCAGATACTGGAACACTGCCATTATGTCTCCCCTAGTCCTTCTTTTCACTAGACTAGATATACATAATTCCTGCAACCATTCTTCATAGGTTTTTGCTTCCAGCCCCCTAATCATCTTTTTTGCTCTTTTCCGCACTCTTTCCAGAGTGTTTACATCTTTTTTATAATATGGTGACCAAGACTGGATCAAAAACTGACAAGCTCGGCGTCTTTAACCGCTGAGCCATTGTGCCTCCTTCATGCTAATATTACATATCACCAGTCTGGTATATGGCAAACTCTCTCACAAGGTTGACACACCTACCTCTGTCAAAGCAGTTTGGACCATCCCTAATCTTTCGGAAGGAAGCAATGAGCTGGGACGGTCTGGGGATTTAATTCCAGGTCCTGCAGGAGATGAAAACAAGACATAAGACAGGGGTTGGCAATCTTGAACACTCAAAGAGACATCAAGGTCCTAATCGGAAGCCCCCGTTCAATTCTGGAGCTGATCAGAAGTCCGGTTCCTCCACCACAGAGTCTCCTCCTAGCACGGCGCCCTTTTTCATCTACCTGTCCTGACCAAAAGCTCTATCAATTGTTGAGCCAACCGGCAGCAGATGAATGAAAGAGTCACATGCGGCTCCAGAGCTGCAGGTTGCTGACCCCTACAATAAGAAGAGGCAAACTTAAGTGGTTGGACACACAGCTGCACACAAGGGCCTGTTGCGCTGTGAACCAGGCAGAATCACTGCAGGAGGAATTTTGAAACTGAACAACGGTGAGAAATTGCCTCTCTTCCCCCTCCCCCCCTTTCGTTTCCCTTTTTGAAATTGCTGATCTATTTTCTTTTCCTACATATCCACCTGTATGTCCATCTAATTCCTTTGCAGGGTGGACAGGATGCCCTCCTTCCTACATAGGTTGGGCCTGAAACATTTGACTGACTGTCTGCTTTGATCAAGGAGTTCCACTCTTTATTTTTATTTTCTATTTATTTATTTTATTAGATTTATAAACCGCCCTGTTCCTGGGGGGAAACTCAGGGCGGCGTACAGCCATAAATAAAACATATAAGTACAAAAATTTATAATAGAATAAAACGAATTAAATAATTTGGCTGACAATTAAAACCCCAATGATTTAAAACAAATTAAAATTCACAATTAAAAAGGGAAAATAACTTAGGTCAAGCCGGCTTGTTGGAATAAGTAGGTCTTGAGCACGCGACGGAAGGTGCGCAGGTCCGGGATTCTCTGTATATCTTGCCAAGATTACTGCAAGATTCTTACAGAAAATACCGATCAAATCAGGAAAAAAAAAATATTAAAGTGATGGTTTCCGATCCAAATCACGCTTTTGTGAAACCGGTGTTTTTCAACCTTGACAGCCATAAGATGTTGGGAGTTTAACTGTTGCAAATATATGAATTGAATTGAATTTATTAAATTTGTATACTGCCCTTCTCCTGACGGACTCAGGGCGGTGAACAGCCAAACATTAAAATACAAGCAATATAAAAGTTAAAATAATCTAAAACTTAATTAAATCAATTTTGGCTTTCCCAAATTTAAAACCCCTATTAAAATTCACCCATTAAAATCTACGTTAAGCCAGCCCGGCTTGCTGGAATAGAAAAGTATTTAATGCCTTGCGGAAAGTGCAGAGGTCTGGGATTAATCGAATCCCCGGGGGTAACTCGTTCCAGAGGGCGGGGGCCCCCACAGAGAAGGCTCTCCCCCTGGGGGTCGCCAGTCGACATTGCCTGACCGACGGCACCCTGAGGAGACCCTCTCTATGAGAGCGTATTGGCCGGTGGGAGGTTATCGGTGGCAGAAGCTGGTCTCGTAAGTACCCAGGTCCTAAGCCATGGAGCGCTTTAAAGATGAGAACCACGACCTTGAAGCGCACCAGGAAGACCACTGGGAGCCAGTGCAGCTCGCGCAGGAGAGGTGTCACATGATGGTTTCTAAAGCACCTGAAGTTTGATTATGGGACAGTGGATATGCTGCGATGATCATCGGTGTGAAGATCGGTCATAAATCACCTTTTTTAGTTTCGCTCAAATTTGAATGGTTGCTAAATAAACATTTGTATGTCAAAGACAGCCCATCAAGGTAGTACTTATACTACACTATTAACAATACAGGTTAAAGTGTCTTGCAAACACACTGGAGCCCAAAATGTCTGTTGCTGAGTGAGACATTGGTTAAGTGAATTTTGCCCCATTTTACGACCTTTCTTGCCACAGTTTGTTTGTTTGTTTGTTTATTTATTTATTCATTACATGTATTTATATGGCGCCCTTCTCCCGAAGGACTCAGGGCGGCGAACACAAGTTAAGAAACATGTACAATAAAATCCCATTTTAAACCAAATAACTAATTAATAATAAATAATAAAACCCAGAATCAGAGTCAGCCTATTTGCTTGAACAGCCAAGTCTTCAGGTCCCGACGGAAGGAGCAGAGATCAGGAGCCGCCCGGAGCTCAGTAGGTAACTCATTCCAAAGGGTGGGAGCACCCACAGAGAACGCCCTACCCCTGGGCACCGCTAGACGACATTGGCTCGCCGTCGGAACCCTGAGGAGAGCGGCCCTATGTGAGCGAACAGGACGGTGGGAGGCAGGCAGGAGAAGGTCCTGCAAATATCCCGGACCTAAGTCATGTAGGGCCTTATAGGTGAGAACCAGCACCTTGAAGTGGACCCGGAGAACCACTGGTAACCAGTGCAGCTCATGCAGGAGGGGTGTTATATGGGAGTAACGAGGGGCTCCCGTAACAACCCGTGCGGCTGCACTCTAGATCAGCTGGAATCTCCGGGGGCATCTCAGGGGTAGGCCCATGTAGAGGGAATTGTTGTTAAGTGAATCCCTGGAATTAATAAGTTAGTAACCGGGCTGTGAAATGAATCTGGCTTCCCCATTGACAAACTTCTGACTTTGCTTGTCAGAAGGTCGCAAAAGGGGATCACATGGCCTCAGGATACTGCATCCGTCATAAATATGAGTCAGTTGTGCAGTGCCTGAATTCTGATCACGTGACCATAGGGATGCTGCAATGGTTGTTAAGTGTGAAAAATGGTCATCAGTCACTTTATTCAGTGCTGTTGTAACTTTGAATGGTCACTAAATGAACTGTCGTAAGCAGAGGACTATCTCTATGTAGTTAACTCAAGTAAAATTCATCAATAAAAAGACAGAGAGACCTGTCCTTAATGCCAAACCATAA
This sequence comes from Masticophis lateralis, assembly GCA_030761175.1. Taxonomy (NCBI): domain Eukaryota; kingdom Metazoa; phylum Chordata; class Lepidosauria; order Squamata; family Colubridae; genus Masticophis; species Masticophis lateralis. The sequence goes on from JAUDYJ010000002.1 coordinate 16,172,308, forward strand.
GCCACAAATTCCCAATGTGCCCCACGGGCAGCTAAGACGCTTCCAAAACAGGAATGCTCTGGCCCCAGAATCCTTGCTCTGGCCCACCCCATCTGAATTACTACAACATGTCCCACACAGGTCTGCCCTTGGAGACTGATCAGACATTGTATACACTAAATGAAGTGGTAGCAAGATTGTTGTCGAACTACGTTTCCATTTTTTTTTTGTATTTGCATTTTTTATTGTGCTTTATTTAGTTTAGTTTAGTTTAGTTTTATTTGATTTATATACCACCCTACTCCCGAAGGACTCAGGGCGGTGAACAGCCAAACGATAAAATACATAAATACAAAATTTAAAAACAGAATAAAATCGAATTAAACAATTTGGCCCAGACAAATTAAAACACCCTAAACCTTTAAAAACAGATTAAAATTTACATATTAAAAGAGAAAAAGGGAAAAGATTAAGCCAGGCCAGCCTGGTGGAATAAAAAGGTCTTGAGAGCGCGGCTGAAGATGCACAGATCCGGGATCCTCCATATCTCCGGGGGGAGCTCATTCCAGATAGTAGGATTGTTCAATCTGCCATGAGATCTTCTCGATTAGCATTTTTCAACCTTGGCAACTGTTAAATGTGTGAATCAGTGCTCCAATATCTCAGGGGCAGAGGTGGGTTTCAGCAGGTTCTGACCAGTTCTGGAGAACCGGTAGCGGAAATTTTGAGTAGTTCGGAGAACTGGTAGTAAAAATGCTGACTGGCCCAGTCCCCATCTATTCTCTGCCAACCAAGTCCCAGCTGATGGGGAGGAAATGGGGATTTTGCAGTAACCCCCTGGAGTGGGGTGGGAATGGAAATTTTACAATATAGTTCCCCTGCCATGTCCACCAAGCCACGCCCACCAAGCAATGCCACGCCCACCAAACCAGTAGTAAAAAAAATGTGAAACCCACCACTGCTCAGGGCTGCCATAAAGAAGAGAGAGTCAAGCTATTCTCCAAAGCACTTGAGGGCAGGACAAGAAGCAATGGGTGGAAACTAATCAAGGGAAGAAGCAACTTAGAACTAAGGAGAAATTTCCTGACAGAACAATTAATCAGTGGAACAACTTGCCACCAGAAGTTGTGAATGCTGCAACACTGGAAGTTTTTAAGAAGATGTTGGATAACCATTTATCTGAAGTGGTGTAGGGTTTCCTGCCTAAGCAGGGGGTTGGACTAGAAGACCTCCAAGTGCCCTTCCAACTCTGTTATTCTAACTTCAATTCCCAGAATTCCACTGGGGGAAAGTTAAAATCCACACATCTTAAAGCTGCTGAGATTAAAAACACTGTACTAAGCTGTAGTGTATAGCTATGACAAATATCATTCCTTCCGAATTTAGCTGCTCCAGATTGGGTGATCCACCTAATTTATTGCATTTATCAAAACTTGCTCCTTCTAAGGAAACTGATCAAGGTCAAGAAATCTGCCCTCAGTTTAAGCATCCCACAATGCAGAAGGGAGTGGGTGTTTTCTCGTTCCTAGGGCGTTCTTACCTAGCATACCAATCTCCAGTTCAACATTTTCTCTCTTCACAGCTTCTAAGGGCTCCTTCTCGGCACATTCAAGATTGGTGGGTTCTTCATTTGGTGGCCCCTGAAACAGGGAAGACAAGTCCTACTTAGAACAACAGGATTCATTGTGCCAAAACCAGGAATCTTGGGGGCTGGTTTTCACGGAAGTTATTGTAGATCAGGGGTGTCAAACTCAAAGCCAGAGGGCTGGATCTGGTCCCGAAGGGTGCTTAGATCTGACCCCGCAGGGCCCCCCTGGAAACAGCGAAGGACCGGCCCATGGTGCCTCTGCCAGCAAAAATGAAGCTCCATTTTCGTTGACAGAGGATTGCAGGAGGCCATCCCAACAGAAAACGGAGTTCACGAGGGCCACGTGCGCCCCCCCCCCCTCGAGCTCCGTTTTCCCTGGAAGAGGGTTGCAGGAGAAAAAGGAGCTCGGGAGTCCATTTTCACTGGCGGAGCGCTTGGGCCACCACAGGTGCCCCCGACACAAGTGATGTAAAGTTGGCCACGCGCACCCCCCCTCCCCGAGATCAAACACAACCATGAGGTGGCCCTCAATGAAATCGCGTTTGACACCCGTGTTGTAGATTATGTGACTGAGTTACATAATACCATGCAAAGTTCTAGCTTGGTCACAGTTCTTATTCAGTATTTTTAGTGTTGCTGGAATTGCCCTGCAGGAAATGCTCTACCAGTGAATTTTCTCCCTACAATTACCATATATTTCAGAGTATAAGACGCTCCGGACTATAAGATACACCTACCTTTTTGGGGGAGGAAAACAAAAACAAAAACAAAAAAAATCTGCCTCTGCCTCCCAGAAATTTACCTCCTTGCAGCAAACAGCCTGTTTCAGTTTCAGTTTCATTTTCAGCACAGCCTAATTAGCACAAGGAAAAAAAAAAACCTGCCTCTGCCTCCCAGCAATTTTCTCCCTTGCAGAGGCTGAAAATGGGGCGCACAGAGGCAGCAATAGGCAATGGCAATCCCTGCAGCCTGAAACAGCTAAGGGTTGGGAGGCCGATCCAACCTACGATAAGCTGCTTGTGCTAAACAGGCTGTGCTGAAACTGAAATGGGCTGTTTGCTGCAAGGAGGCAAACTGCTGGGAGGCAGAGGCCAAAGGGTGGGGGCCGGTGGGTGGGCAGGACTATATTCGGTGTAGAAGACACACCCAAATTTTCACCTTCTTTTGGACGGGGGGGGGGGGGGGGAAGTGTGTCTTATACTCCGAAAAATACGGTAAGCTCTCCTAGTTACGTTGCTCTGCATGAAATAAAAAGTGAAAATATTAACATAAGACTCTTTGTCCAGGTAATCCTTGAAGAACGATCTAATATCTAAGGCAGGGGTGTCAAAATTGATTTCACTGAGGGCGGCATCAGGGTTGTGATTGACCTTGGGGGAGCAGGGAGGGCAGGGGGTGTGTGGCCAGCTCGACATCACTCATGTCAGGGGGCGCCTGTGGTGACCTGGGTGCTCTACCAGCGAAGAGGCTCCCAAACCCCATTTTTGGCTGCGAAGGCCTCCTGCAACCCTCTGCCAGTGAAAATGGAGCTTGGGAGGGCTGCAGGCCAGTCCGTTTTCATTGGCAGAGGCACCACAGGCCAGTCCTTCACTGTTTCCAGGTTGGCCCCATGGGCCAGAATTAAGCCCTCCGCAGGCCAGATCTGGTCCACGGGCCTTGAGTTTAACCCCCCTGATTTAAGGGGTTGCCATAAAGAAGAGGGGGTCTACTTATTCTCCAAAGCACCAGAAGGCAGGACAAGAAGCAATGGGTGGAAACTGATCCAGGAGAGAAGCAACCCAGAACTAAGGAGAATTTTCCTCACAATTAGAACAATTAAACAGTGGAACAACTTGCCTCCTGAAGTTGTGATGCTCCAACACTTAAAAGTTTTTAAGAAGAGATGAGACAACCATTGGTCTGAACTGGTTTAGGGCTTCTTGCCTGAGGAGGAGATTGGAGTAGAAGACCTTCAAGGTCCCTTCCAAATGTGTTATTCTGTTATATGAATCTTAACTACACAAAGTAATAACAATAATGATTTTGACTGAAGTTTGAAAAAGGACTTGGAAAATTATGGATTATATCAACAGAACAATTTCAGAAATATTGGTGGTAGTGTTTAAAATTCTCATAACCCAGCGAGCCTGGATAGCTCAGCAGACTAATGCAATGTTCATTGTGATTAACTCCAGCTGTCTGCAATTACTGTAAGTTCGAATCTCACCAGGCTCAAGGTTGACTCAGCCTTCCATCCTTTCTAAGGTAGGTAAATTGAGGACCCAGTTTGTGGGGGCAGTAAGCTGACTTTGTATAAAATATATACAAAAGTATGAAGGCTATTGCTTAACGCATTGTAAGTCACCCTGAGTCTCCGGAGAAGGGCGGCATATAAATCAAATTTAAAAAAAAAAATCACCAGAACTCAAAATAGACTGAACTACATCATTCCCTGTAAATATTCTAAGTGTTTCTAGCACCCAAGTGCATTTAATCATGCAAACACCAAGACTGATATCATCAAATCATACCTGACATGCTTCTGATTTGGTTCCTTGCTGACTCTGCAGGAAGTCCTCCACCAGGGCCACGGCCTGGGAACACGTGTCCGGCCTCTTGGGTTGAACCCAGCTCTGGATCTCTGGGGGCAAGCTAGCCAGGAACTGCTCCAGGATGAGCAACTCCAGGATCTGCTCTTTGGTACGTCTCTCCGGCTTCAACCACTGGTGGCAAAGTTCCTGGATCTGCTTGTAAACCATCCGAGGGTCTTCCACCTCCTGGCAGCAGAACTGTCTGAAGCGCTGACGCCGGGCCTCCGTTTTCACGGCTTCCCCTTTCAAGATGGCGGCCTTCACCTTCCCATAGTTGTCCCGTTCTCCAATTTCCAGCTTCTGAAAAGCCTCTTCGGCTTCTCTGCTCAAGGCCGGCAGGAGACAAGCCACCCACTCTTCTCTGGGCCACCGGCAGGCTTGGGCCACCTGCTCGAAGGAGGCCAGGAAGACCTTGGGGTCTTCCCAAGGAGAAGCCTCCGACATCTTGGACTTGCCTTCTCCTGGGTGAACCGATTGTGTCTTGAGGAACTGCTGCCACTGGGATTCCCAGCGTTCCTCCATCCCAACAAACAGGACCCTCTTGTTCTCCTCAAATGCGCCCCATCCTTCTTCTTCAGATGTTGAACTGCAAAATTCAATTCCTTGTTGATTCTCATTTACTTCTGCAGCTAACCTCTTGTTCGCTAGCAATGCTTTCCCTTCTGATGACCTTCATAGATCTAAAATTTAAACCATTTTCAAATTAAATCATTTTCACCTAAATATTGTAAGGCGATGCAACGTTTCCAGGTCCTAACATATTCTGAAATTATTATTTAATAAAAATGAGAAAGCAGATACTTTTGCTACTCTCCCCTCCTTCTTTTCTGTGTTAAAATGGGGTCTTCGGCCATTTTCAATCCATTCCCTAATCTTACCAGTAAGCTAGCAAGCCCCATCCAGTTCTACCACAAAATATGGAAAGTATATAAATTAATCAAAGGAAGCCTTTAATAACATTCAGCACTTTTAAAGAGACTATGAAGATTCTCAATCATCCAGGTTATCCCAAAAATGCTTTTTTTCCAAAAGGCAACTGGACGTTCTTGTTTTTTCTTTTCTTTTGAAAATATTTCACTTCTCAACCAAGAAGGAAATGAAGAAGCTTCTTGGATGAGAAGTGAAATCTTTTCAAAAGAAAAAAAAACCCAGGAAAGTCCAGTTGCCTTTTAAAGAAAAGCACTTTTGGGACTTTAAAGGCTACGCTATCTTCTTTTAGTCCTTGGGGGTCTAGGACAGGGGTCTCCAACCATGGCAACTTTAAGCCTGGAGGACTTCAACTCCCAGAATTCCCCAGCCAGCTTTGGAATTCTGGGAGTTGAAGTCCACCAGGCTTAAGATTGCCAAGGTTGGAGACAACTGGTCTAGGAGCTTGCATGACAGTCTGAACTGATGATGTTACCTAGTCAGGTAATGTGACGTTTGCAAACAAACAACCACCTCAGAGAGTATCAAGGATCTAGCAGTTTAATCCTGAGTTAGGGATGTCTGTGGAGATTCTCAGTCATCCACATCATGGTTGTCCCAAAGGTGCTTTTTCAAGAGGCAACTGGGCTTTCTGGTTTTTCTTTGAAGACTTTTCACTTCTCACCCAAGAAGCTTCTTCAGCTCAGAGCTTTCTTTTCTTCAAAGAAAAACCAGAAAATCCTGACTTAGGGTTGCTCTCTTCTATTGCAACGATCTTAATCTTTGCAAATCCAAGTGACCTTACATTTTGACACCATGAAATCATAGGAGCTGTCTGCGGATCCACCGATGAAGGGAACAACAGTCAGATTACCAGATTAAAAATCTCTTTCTCTGCATCTTTATTCAAGTCAAGGGAAACCTAGCAAACCGGCCTGTCCCCCTTCTCCATTACCAAAAGGGTTAAACGGGGATCAGCGCACTCGCCGCTCCCCCCACCCCACCCCACCCCAGCCCGGAGCTCCCCGGACACGGCCACCCGCAGGAAAGACAGAAAATCGGTGCAAATCGCCCTGTTTTGCACCCTAGAAAAAACATCTTCCCCGGGCCGACGAGACCCCGGCCTGCACCCCTGCGCTGGAAAAGCAGCTCAATGCCATGGTGTGCAATGCAATGCAATGCAATGCAATGCAACCCGCCAAGGCTCCTTTGGGTTCGGGTGTGATCCGAATGGAGGGAGCGGGGGATCCCCCGGGCGGAGGTCTCCCGGTGCAACGGTCTGGCTAAGCTCCGGAGCAAACCTCCGCCTTCCCCGCCCAGGATTGCAAGGCTGGAGGCCTTGGCTGCCCCCCGGCCCATACCGGCAGCGGCGGGGCCCGCGCGGCTCCTCTCCTCCCCGGTGCAGTCCGGTGGGCGTGTGAGCGCTGGGGGTCCCCCGGGACTCACGGCCGCCGCAGCTGCGCCCATCAATCCCCGCCTCCCCTTGCCTTGACGCGCCGCCGCTGGATCGGCGGAAAGGAGACCGCGGGCGCCCCCTCCCGACCGGCCGCGGCTCTGCCTTCTTTCCCGCAGCCGTCTCGGACCGGCCGGGCGACCGAGAAGCGGCTTCATGGCTTAAATCAGTCAGTCAGTCAGTCAGAATACAGCTGGAAGGGACCTTGGAGGTCTTCTAGTCCAGCCCCCTGCTCAAGCAGGAGATGTGTATCAGATTTGGGGAAAGCTGCTCAACCCTAATAACCCTGAGATGGATTTCTGGGTGGCACCCCAACCAGTCCCCCAATAGGGCCCACCCTGCTTGTCTGGTGTTGTCTGTTTATTATGACAGACTAGGAGCGACATGATAGTTGTCTTCCAATATTTGAGGGGCTGCCACAAAGAAGAGGGAGTCAAGGTATTCTCCAAAGCACCTGAGGGCAGGAGAAGAAGCAATGGGTGGAAACTAATCAAGGAGAAAAGCAACTTAGAACTCAGGAGAAATTTCCTGACAAGAGAACAATTAATCAGTGGAACAACTTGCCTGCAGAAGTTGTGAATGCTCCAACACTGGAAGTTTTTAAGAAGATGTTGGATAACTATTTATCTGAAGTGGTGTAGGGTTTCCTGCCTAAGCAGGGGGTTGGACTAGAAGACCTCCAACGGCCCTTCCATCTGTTATCCTGTTCTGTTCTACTTAGCGGTTTTTCGAAATCAGCTATTGATTAGCTAGCTGTGTGCATGCTTCTGGAAGAAACTTTATTTATTTTTATTAGTCATATTTCTATGCTGCCCACTCTCCAAGGACTCTGGACGGCTTACACCAAAGACAATATACTAAATAGCATATTGTCCTCAACAATCTGGGTCCTAATTTTATCCACCTGGGAAGGATGGAAGGCTGAGTCAACCTTAAGCCAGTGAGATTTGATCCGCTGCTCTGCTGAACTAGCAGTCAGCTGAAGTAGCTGCAGTATTACACTTTAACCACTGCGCCACCTTGGCTCAGTGAGGACTAGAAAGCTGGCTTTGTTGCACACTGAATCATAATGCTGTATGTTGCAGATCTATAATCCTACAACGAGCCATTGTCGTCATCCCCCTTCTCTCCTACTTCTCAGCTTCTCCTCGATTCCCCTGCATTGCAGTTCAGAGAGCAGCACTTCAACTATGAAGTACATCGTCTGTGGCATCAGATTTGGGGAGAGTCCTGATCTACTTCCTCAGAGTGGCAGAGTTGAAACTTGCCTCTGAGGAAATATCTTCCAGGATGAAATATGTTTGAATTAAAAAAAACCCCACTTATCCAGGGTTTATGAGGGAAAATATTTCAAACTTTCCAAATGGAGATGTGCCAGAAACGGGGAAGGAGCACCCTCTTCAGATGATCAGAAAGTTGGAAAACCCAACTGCAGGTTCTCTACATACAACCATTCATTTAGCAACTGTTTGAAGTTATGTCAATACTAAAAAAAAAAAAAGACTTACGACTGGGTCCTCACACTCAAAACCATTGCAGGGTCCCTGCAGTCAACATAACAAACCTGCCAAGCGGCATAAATTTTTATGATGGTTGCAGTATCTTAGGATCGCATAATCAACATCTCTGACCTTCCCAGCTAGTTTTTACAAGCAAAAGTCAATGGGGAAGCTGGATTCATTTAGTGACTGTGGTTCACTTAATGACCACAGTGATTTGCTTAAGAACCATGGTAAAAAAGCTCCTAAAATAGATTGTGACTCATTTAACAACCATCTCATTTAGCAAATGGAGGTTCCTGTGTCAATTGTGGTCATAAGTCAAGGACTATCTATATTGAACTCCATCAATCCCTATATTAGGAATACAATTCTTGTGGAATGAATAATAGAAATGAATGATGCAAGAGACAGAAAAATTATTTGTGTATCCATCTGCTAGCCGCCCCAGCCTCTTAGCATGATAGGCCTATGGAGTTTGGATTTAAATACTGACACAGGTTGCTCTTTTATTATCCTAAGAAATCTCTAGGACGACCTTCGCAACTGGAACATGTGTGGACTTTAATTCCCAGAATTCCCCAGCCAGCGTGTTAGATATTTTATTTTATCCTGTTATGCACCTGAGCTTAATAAATGCAGTGTTATTATTTGAGGTGAAGAAAAATTCTTCTTAATGCAAGTTAAAAAGGAAGTGGTATTCGCATACTGAAGAATCAAACTCCTTAAACACTCAGGTAAATCTATTACCTGAACAGTTCTGTAATTTGATTAAAGCTTCTCCAAAGACAAATACGTACAAAGCGATCTTCCTAAGAACAATAGTGAAAAGTAAATTAACAAAGCTGTCCTAAACAGGATCATTTGTTGGACGGCTGCAGGTTTTGAGTTTGGGTAGTCTAGAGAAAAGAAGAATTAGGGGTGACATGATAGCAGTATTCCAATACTTGAGCGGCTGCGATAAAGAAGAGGGGGTCAAATTATTCTCCAAAGCACCAGAAGGCAAGACAAGAAACCATGGATAGAAACTAATCAGAGAGAAGCAACCTGAAATTAAGGAGAAACTTCCTACCAATGAGGACAATTAACCAGCGGAACAGCTTGCCTACAGAAATCATTGGAAATTTTTAAGAGGAGACTAGACAATCATTTATCTGAAATGGTATAGATTTTCCTGCTTCAGCAGAGGGCTGGACTAGAAGACCTCCAAGGTCCCTTCCAACTCTATCTATCCTATCCTATCCTATCCTATCCTATCCTATCCTATCCTATCCTATCCTATCCTACCCTACCCTACCCTACCCTACCCTACCCTACCCTACCCTATTTCTGTTCTGTTCTTGATTATAACTGCTAACTAGATGGATAGACAATCCTGCATATTACAGCCTGATTAACAAGACTAGTTTCTGGAAAATTTATGGAAACTGTACTTATTTATTAATTATTTTATTTTATTGAATTTATATACCGCCCTACTCCCGAAGGGACTCAGGGCGGTGAACAGCCAGAGGTAAAAATACATCTTACAAAAGTTAAAAACAATAATTTGGCCCAAGAACGAATTTAAAAACATCCAATTTACATAAAACTTAAAAACACATTTAAAAGGGAGGGTCAGGCCAGACTAGCCTGCTGGAATAAAAATGTTTTGAGGGCGCGGTGGAAAGTGCGCAAATCTGGGATCCTCCGTATCTCCGGGGGGAGCTCATTCCAGATGGCAGGTGCCCTCACAGAGAAGGCTTTCCCCTTGGGGCCCGCCAGTCAACACTGGTTGACGGCACTCTGAGGAGCCCCTCTCTATGGAAGTGTACTGGTCGGTGAGAGGCTACTGGTGGCAGAAGGCGGTCTCGTAAATACCCTGGCCCTAAGCCATGGAGTGCTCTAAAGGTAGTAACCAAAACCTTGAAGCACACCCGGAAGACCACCGGGAGCCAGTGCAGCTCGCGCAGGAGGGGGGGTCACATGGGAGCGCCACGTCGCTCCCATAACCACCCACGCGGCCGCATTCTGGACCAGCTGGAGCCTCCAGGTGCTCCTCAAAGGGAGTTGTATTAAAGATACAGTTGAAAAGCATGTTTAAAAAAAAAAAGAAGGACCCAAGGAATACTTTTTAAAAGCTCTATTTTTTTTTCCTGGCCCAAAACACTATGAAGAAAGAGATATATTTATTTATTTATTTATTTATTTATTTATTAAATTTCTATACCGCCCTTCTCCTTCCGGACCCAGGGCGGTGAACAGCCAATTAAAACCAATACAATACAATAAGTTAAAACGTACTAAAATCAATATAAATTTAGGCTGAAGATACAAACCGAATAAAAACTCTACAACTCTAAAAATTTAAAATAATTTAAAATATTTAAAAATAGGAGGGATCAGGCAAGTCCGGCAAGTTGGAAGAGATGAGTCTTCAAAGCCCGACGAAAGGTCCGGAGGTCAGTGATAGTTCTCAGATCTGGAGGGAGATCGTTCCAGAGGGTGGGGGCTACCACAGAGAATGCTCTCCCCCTGGGGGTCGCCAGCCGGCACTGTCTGGCTGACGGCACCCTGAGGAGGCTCTCTCTGTGGGAGCGAACGGGCCGGTGGGAGGCAATAGGTGGCAGAAGGCGGTCCCGTAAGTACCCTGGTCCTAAGCCATGGAGCGCTTTAAAGGTGATTACCAACACCTTGAAACGCACCCGGAAATCAACGGCAACCAATGCAGCTCACGCAGGAGAGGTGTCACATGGGAGCGCCCTGTCGCTCCCATAATCCCCCGCGCGGCCGCATTCTGTACCAGCTGAAGCCTCTGGATGCATCCCAAGGGGAGCCCCATGTAGAGAGCATTACAGTAGTCCAAGCGAGACGTGACGAGCGCCTGAGTGACTGTGCGTAGGGAGTCCCGATCTAGAAAGGGCCGCAACTGGCGTATCAGGCGGACCTGATAAAAAGCTCCCCTGGCCACAGCTGTCGTATGCTCCTCTAAAGACAGCCGTGGATCCAGGAGGACGCCCAAGTTGTGCACCCTTTCCGTGGGGGCCAATGATTCGCCCCCAATAACCAACGATGGAGTCAGTTGGCTATATCGGGACGCCGGCAGCTACAGCCACTCAGTCTTGGAGGGGTTGAGTCGAAGCCTGTTTCTCCCCATCCAGACCCGCACAGCTTCAAGGCACTGGGACATCACTTCCACGGCATCGTTGGGGTGGTTTGGGGTGGAAATGTACAGCTGAGTGTCATCAGCTGTACATTTCCAGGATAGACCCATATAGATAGCACAGCAATACCCCTTAGAGTTATATACTGTTTCACAGTGCTTTACAGCCCTCTAAGCGGTTTAAAGAGTCAGCCCATTGCCCCCAACAATCTGGGTCTTCATTTTACCGAACTCGGAAAGATGGAAGGCTGGGTTAACCTTGAGCTGGTCTGAATTAAACTGCTGGCAGTCAGCAGAGTTAGCCTGCACTACAGCATTCTGACCACTGCGCCACCATAGTCAGTGATGTGATGATCCGTTTAACCACTGGCACAATTTATGACCTTAATTCCAGGCTCAATTATGGTTGCAAGTCAAAGACTAACTATAGACCATTGGGGGTTGGGCTAAATTGGGTCTGGACTACAAGGGTTCCTGTCCCGTCCCGTCCCCCAAGCCAAGGAGACTTTCTACCCACGATGCTCCATCTCCTTTGGCATCACTGTCATATTTTCTCCAGTCGCTATTGCACAAACCATATAATAAATGCCTGAATTGGGGAGGGACGGATGGACAGACGGACAAACAGACCGTGGGGGACACTGCAAATCCATCAAGTGTCAAGACAGGTCATAAGTTATTTTTTTCAGCACCACTGTAACTTCAAATGGTTGTTAAACAACTGGTCATAAATCAAGGACTCCCTGGAAACCTAAAAGCAGTCCTGATGCATGGTGTGATGGAAAATGTGATCCAGTTGTACCGCTACAATGAAAATGACAAAATCGATGCTGGGATTCAGAAAGTTTTCATTTCTGTTTATTTCCTATCTCATAAATGTCTATACAAATAGTATAAAATGAAAGGTTGGTTTTTATTGAGCAAGATGATGGAAAAACACAACCAGCTCAGACAAGGGGTATCTGCAGAAACCTTCTTGTACAGTTTGTGGCACAGAAGTATTTGATTTCACGTATTAGAATCTTTACTTTCTGTACAGATTCTATGTCAGATGTGCCCCCACTTCTGCTGCGTAAGTATTTCACTGAGAATATTTATATAATGTATCTCTGGTATACGATCATAGAAAAATGGAGAAAGAGTGATCAAATCCAATCCCATTACTGTACAGGAATCCAAGTTGAAATAATCCATCGCAGATATTCTGCCAGCTGCTCCAGGATCAAATCCGTGAAAAGGAATCCACCACCATTCTGGATAATGGATCCACTTGTTTAACAATGTACTCCCAATGCTAGGATTTTTTTCCTTATAAATAAATGTGGAAATCTTTAGGGGCTGTCCGAGTTATCTTCTAGACCAGGAGTCTTCAAACATGGCAACTTTAAGACTTGTGGACTTTAACTCCCAGAATTCTCCAGCCAGCCATAAGTAACAGAATGACAAAATAAAAGCTTTGGAAGCCATATTAGCACCAGAAGCTAAAGCTTTGGAAGGGACCGAGGTCTTCTAGTCCAACTGCCTGCTTGGGTAGGAAACTCTATACCACTTCAGACAAATGGCTGCCAATGTCTTCTTAAAATTGTCTAGTGTTGGAGCATTCATGACTTCTGAAGGCAAACTGTTCCACTGATTAATTGTTCTATCAGGAAACTTCTCCTCAGTTCTAGGTTGCTTCTCCCCTTGATTAGTTTCCACCCATTGCTTCTTGTCCTGCCCTCAAGTGCTTTGGAGAATAGCTTGACTCCCTCTTCTTTGTGGCAACCCCTGAGATATTGGAAGACTGCTATCACGTCACCCCTAGTCCTTCTGTTCATTAAACTAGATGTCAAGGCTGAAGGTAACCTGAGCGAGGCCATTTTCTGGGCTTCAGGGTTGCCACATTGGAGCTGAGGGTTAGGGAGGGGGGAATAGAGATAGAGGGGTTTGTAGCCAAAACAAAGTATTTTCTCCTGGGAACCAAGGACATTCCCACAGGTGGTCGAAAAGAGGCGGAGTGACATTACCACGCAACCGGATGACACGATCATTGGGCTATGTGACTGACTGTTTGGGGAAGGGGAAAAACCTTTACTGTTAACTTGGTGAAAACTGTGGGAATATTCAGAGTCGGTTTTCACCAGCCTGTGCCAACATAATATTTCCAATAAACCAGTTTTTTGAGGAATCTAACTGCCTCAGTGTCCTTTTTATTCTGGAGGTATTACGTGGAACCTTGACACTAGACATACTCAATTCCTGCAATCGTTCTTTATGTGTTTTAGCCTCCAGTTCCTTAAGTCTTAAAGTTGCCAAGTTTGGAGATCCTTGTCCTAGAAATTTCTTACTAAGAATGCCCTAAGTGTGTCCTTCTAGCATGATTTTATTTTAATGTCACTTTAGAATTCTTGCTCTGTAGAAGTCTTTCCCACCTTGATAACATTGATATGGTCGTTTTCCAAGATGAATTCTTGAATGATATTAAGGCTCTCTCTGGCATGGATTCTCTGATGCCTCTTCAAATTTCCTCTCTCGTTGAAGCATTTCTGGCAGTGAGAACATTTGTAAGGCTTCTCGCCTGTGTGAATTCGCTGGTGTTTCTTCAACGTTCCCATCTGATTGAAGCCCTTCCCGCACTGAGAACATTTGTAGGGCCTTTCACCCGTGTGGGTTCTTTGATGTCTCTTCAGGATTCCCGACAGGCTGAAACATTTTCCACACTGGGAACATTTGTAGGGTCTCTCCCGAGTGTGAGTTCGTTGATGTCTCTTCAAAATTCCCGTTTCTCTGAAGCATTTCCCACACTGAGTGCATTTGTAGGTCTCTCCGGTGTGAATCCTCTGGTGCATCTTCAAACAGTTGGTGTGACTGAAGCATTTCCCACACTGAGAACATTTGTAGGGTCTCTCTCCGGTGTGAATCCTTTGGTGGGTCTTCAGATTTCCCGACTGGTTGAAACACTTTCCGCACTGTAGACATTTGTACGGCTTCTCCCCGGTGTGAATTTTCTGGTGCTGCTTCCAGTATTTGGCCTTATTGAAGCCCTTCCCGCAGTGAGAACATTCGTACCATTCCTCTTCGGGATTGCACACTGGAAATCTGCTTAGCGAGTTTGGATTAGTCAAGGTTTTCCCAGATTCAGGAGAATTATGTGTTTCTCCGAGATTGTTACTCAGATAAGTGTTCGTGTTATTCCCCGTTCCATTCTCGGAGACTTCAACCCTTTGCTCACTTACGATGTCTTTCTCTTCTTGATTCGTGTTTGAAGTACGCTGGTAGCTGTCCTCAAATCTCTGAGGACATTGGTCCAATTTCTTCGTAGGAGGTATTGGATTCAGTTCCACCTGGTAGAGGTACCTTCTATCATATTGGGAGAACATGGACACTTTACCTTTGTTGGTCTTTTCTATAACAACAGTTGTAAGATCCTTTTCAAGCGTGTTGCCTGTATTCTCAATTTCCAGCGGTGGCCTCCATTTCTGCTGACTGGATTCACAGTTTTCTTCTTCTATCTCAGCTTTTAATGGCAGAGTCTCAGGGCTTATTGAGGGGTTCCTCCCGCCTATCTCTTCTGCATCTTCTCCACCCTGAAAATTCTCTACTTTAAACCTATTCTCCCTTCTGTTACCTGCGGAGCAAGAGAAAAAATATTTTAATCCTGTCCTGAGGAGGCCTTAATTTCAAACAAGTACACTAACCTCCTGTTTCTACGGATGAATTTATGAAGCTTTGATTTTTTTTCCCTTCTGTTGACAAATTTTTATTACTTTATGAAAGTATAAAATACAAAATGAAAATAATGGGAAAGTAAGAGAGGAAAAAGGAAAAAGTGTAGGGTAAAAAGAGAAAGGGAAAAAAAGCAATGACTTCTGACCAGTGGTGTGATTTAAATAATTTAGCAACCGTCTTTCTGCCTTAATGACCGGCTGGGTGGGCGTGGCCATGGTGGGAGTAGCCAGGGATGTGACAGGCAGCAGTCGGCCTCCTGCACCCCCCTGGGAGCAAAAATGGGCCACGGGGGAGGGGACACGCCACCCTCCCGTGCCCCGTTTTGGGCCTAGCAGGCCTCCCTGCAGCCTCCTGGGAGCCAAAATGGGGCACGTGGAGACTCCTGGAGAGGGTGTGGCCAGCCAATAATTTAACTACCGATTCAGACGAACCAGCCTGAACCGGCTCAATCCCAACACTGTTTCCGACTCTTTTTAGCACAGTAAAATGAAGTAATTGTTCTGACCCAGCTTTTGCAAGTAGGGATAAGTCGTGAGTAAAACAACCGCTCTTTTATAACAGGGCAGTAACAATCTTTTATTCATGTGGATAAACAAAAAAACACCAAACTTATTTAGTCGCAATAAATCTGGGTTTAGCCAAGAAATCCAAATTGCTTGCTGTATACTAGAAATGAACAGTTGTCTATGACAACCGGCCACTCCCAAACCCCTCCTATGTATTGGGAGGGGCTGGCTACCATCCGCGTCTGCCTCTTCCTGAGATCCGGCTTACTTCTTTCCTTTGTTCTCCTCTCCTCTCTATGCATACGCGCATCTGGGATGGGCCCCATCTGTTCCTCCCCCTCACTCAGCTCAGGCCCTGAAGACAGCTGCCTCTCCACCTGGGGAAGGACGGAAGGCCCTGAGCCTTCCATAGGCTTTAAAGCTGGCTCAGGCTCTCCCTCCACTTCCTCCTCATCTGACTATGCAGGTAGCTCTGCCGGCAACTGACGGGCCGCAGCAGTAATAACATACAGCCTCAACTTTTTACTTTTGCATAATAATATATACTAGCCATTTCTATAACAACAAACCTATCTAATCGGTAAAACCCAAAATCAATGTTTCATTTTTTCCACCTCAAGCACCAAGTCCAGAAATGGTTTCCAAATAGAAGTGAGGTTGGTTGTATTTTTTTCTTTAATTAAAGCAGTCAATTTAGCCATATCTGCTAATTCCATCAGCTTTTGGGACCAAACATTCATTGTGGGGAGAATGCTTGATTCAACACCCCGCCCCTCAGTGCTACCATATGTCCCTCTTTATCAGAGCTTTGCAGTTTTTGAGGATACAAATACCCCTAAACTTACTCTCAGCTATTTTGCAAATGCATTTGTTAATTGGAATATCTTTTTACCAATAGGAATTGTTGAACATTTATTTGCTTCATGAATGGTGATTTCTGAATTTACTGATTAAAAATGTCTAGATTATGAGAAGAAGAGAACTATAATCAGGAAAGAGGAGGATGGTATCACGTATGTCTGCTGAAAAGATTGGAAGTCGTATCTTTCAAATACATCCCTTTTTCCTCACTATTATTTTTCTTTATCTTTCTTTTCCTACTTTTTAATTTTTTGTGTGTGTTTATCTTTTAACTTTGAAAAAATGCATAGATAGATAGTAGATAGATGATGGATGATTGATGATACATATGGAAGATAGATAGATAGATATAGATATAGATAGAAAAAGAGATAGATAGATAGTAGATAGATAATGATGGTTGATGACAGATATGGAAGATAGATAGATAGATGGATAGATAGATAGATAGATAGATAGATAGATATAGATATAGATAGAAAGAGAGAGAGAGATAGTAGATAGATAATGATGGTTGATGATAGATATGGAAAATAGATAGATAGATAGATAGACAGACAGACAGAGATGGATTTGATGATAGATATGGAAGATAGATAGATAGATAGATAGATAGATAGACAGTAGATAGATAATGATGGATGATTGATGATAGATATGGAAGATAGATAGATAGATATAGATATAGATAGAAAGATAGATAGTAGATAGATAATGATGGTTGATGATAGATATGGAAGATAGATAGATAGATAGATATAGATATAGATATACATAGAAAGATAGATAGTAGATAGATAATGATGGTTGATGATAGATATGATAGATATAGATAGATAGATAGATAGATAGATAGATAGATAGATAGATAGAAGATAGATAATGATGGATGATTGATGATAGATATGGAAGACAGACAGACAGACAGACAGATAGATAGTAGATAGATAATGATGGATGACTGATGATAGATATGGAGGAGATATATATAGAGAGAGAAACAGATAGATAGATATATAGAGAGATAGTAGATAGATAATAATGGATGACTGATGATACCGAAGAGAGAGAGAGAGAGAGAGAGAGAGAGAGAGAGAGAGAGAGAGAGATAGTAGAAAGATAATTATGGATGATTGAAGAGAGAGAGAGAGAGAGAGAGAGAGAGAGAGAGAGAGAGAGAGAGAGAGAGAGAGAGAGAGATAAAGAATCGTTTGAATGGTGACTCTTCCCAGTACTTTAATTTCATTGAAGAACAAACAATACATGAAAAAAATACCTAGGTTGTCTTTGAAGCAAGTGTTCAGGTTTAATCACTCCTTTCTGTTCTTCCAAACAATAAGAACATATTTTTTCCTGACTCCCCCAATTAACTATAGGAAAAATCATGTATCTATTTTTTCATCTGCAATAAGTACATAGAAACATGTAAACGGCTGAGCTGATATTTCCCAGCCTTGCTGGACTGTACGTACCATCCTCACTTAAACAACCTATGTTTGGACGTTCTTCCTGGAGGACCTGCCAGGGTATGCTCTGGTGGCCTGCGTGGGTCAGCCTCTGCTTGGCTGCCTGCAAACGCACGTCTGTTTCTTTGAGGTCCATCAGTTCCTGCAAAGAGAAGACACCGTGCTTTCCCATCAGCTCCTATCGCCAAAACCCCACAATAAACCTTCATTGCCAAAAACAGAAGCATTCAGTACAATACTGTATCCAATCCACTGATCAATGTTTCCTGCAATAGGGCTAACAAGAGCCTGTATCTCAGTATAGGTAGTCCTCGCTTATCGACTGCTCCTTCAGCGGCCATCCACAGTTATGACGGGGCTAAAAAAGGAAATGAATGACTGCTCCTCGAACCTGGGGCCATCACAGTGTCCTTCGAGTTATGGGCTCAAGATTTAAGTGGTTGGTAACTGGCATACATGTTATGTCAGTTTTCAATAATCCCAGCTTAACTTCCAACAAGCACTTCCAACAAGTCATTGGGGAAGCCAGCAGGAAGCCGCAAGTCGCAGTGACAAATTGTCAGATTTTTTTTTGACTTGTAGCAGAACTGACGTCATAAGTTGGGCGCAATCATATAACATTTCACTTGTTGACTGTTTCACTTAGTGACTTGAGTTTCTGGTCCCAACTGTGGTTTGGTAAGTGAGGACC
The DNA here is from genome assembly GCA_030761175.1 of Masticophis lateralis. NCBI lineage: Eukaryota > Metazoa > Chordata > Lepidosauria > Squamata > Colubridae > Masticophis > Masticophis lateralis. The sequence goes on from JAUDYJ010000002.1 coordinate 16,190,677, forward strand.
ACCTGTATTATTTTGGTGGAGTTCGAAGTCCCAAACTGGCTGGTACATACAGGTAGCCCTCGATTTACAATAGATTCATTTAATGACCGTTCAAAGTTACAACGGCGGTGAAAAAAGTGACGGTTTACGACCATTTTTCACACTTATGACCGTTGCATAATTCCCATGGTCATGTGATCCAAATTCAGACGCTTCTTAACTGACTCCTATTTATGACAGTTGTAGTGTCCCGGGGTCATGCGATCCCCTTTTGCAACCTTCTGACCAGCAAGCAAAATCAAAGGGAAGCCGGATTCACTTAACAACCATGTTACTAACTTAAGAACCGCAGTGTTCACTTAACAACCGTGCCAAGAAAGGTCGCAAAATGGGACAAAACTCACAACTGTCTCACTTAACAATTCAATTGTAATCATACGTCAAGAACTACCTGCACCTAATGGTGCAGTGGTGAAATGTAAAATTTGTTACTACCGGTTCTGTGGGCGTGGCTTGGTTGGGGGAGGGTAATGTGACTGGGTAGGCGTGGCCAACTTTTTTTAAAAAAAACTTTTAAAACCATTTTTTCTACAACCTCTTCGGCCGAGGAGGTTGTAAAAAAAATGCTATTAAAAGCCTCTGACGATCTAAGCCGAGTTGCCTGATTGGCAGAGGCAAGCCTCTGATAATCCCAGCAGAATTGCCTGATTGGCAGAGGCAAGCCTCTGATAATCCCAGCTGAGTTACCTGATTGGCAGAGGCTTTTTTTCTTTTAAAAGCCTCTGACGATCCCAGCTGAGTTGCCTGATCGGCAGAGGCTTTTTTTTCTTTTAAAAACATTTTTTCTACAACTTCTTCTCTGAACCACCCACCGCCATCACTACCAGATCAGGCAATCTGGTTCAAACCGGGAGCATTTCACCCCTGCATACACACAGACACATCTATATCTATATAACGCATCAAACTTTATTATAAAGAGCAGAAAGGGTTCCCTCATCCCAACAATATTGTGCTGGCATTTTAGGATACAATGCAATTTATTTCCCACAAAATTATTACAGGTAGTCCTCAATTTATGACTGGTCAACATTCGAAGTTTTGTGTGATCTGCTGGGAGGTGGGGTCATTTACAATTCAGAAGTTCCAACAGTTCCCCCCCCGGTCATGTGACCGGACTTTGGGTGCTCAGCATTCAGGCTGCATTTATAGCTGTTTGCAAATATCCCGTGGTCATATGACCACATTTTACAATGCATGCGCCGAAAACTGACATTCACTTCCAGTTTTCTGCAAAACCCCGCCCACAGCAAACCATTGGTTCACCTAACAATTGCAGCATTCGCTTAGGGACCATGGATTGGCTTAACAACTGACTGGTCCCATGAAAAACCTGGTTTACGACTCAAAAATTCAACTGTGATGGCTGAGTTACAGTTATAACTTAAGGACTACCTGTATAACCTTCGGATGCATTTCTACATACAGGTGATCCTTGACTTACAACAGCTCATTTAGTGACTGTTTGAAGTTACAATGGCACTGAAAAGAGTAACTTACAACCATCTTTCACATTTATGACCACTGTAGCATATCCCTGTGATCACGTGATCAAAATTCGGATGCTTCGCAACTGACCTATGACGGTTGCAAGTGTCCCAGGGTCATGTGATCACTATTTGCAACCTTCTGAGAAGGAAAGTCAATGGGGAAGCCAGATTCACTTAACAACCTTGTGACCAGCTTAACAACTGCAGTGAACTGTGGCAACACAGGTCGTAAAATGGGGCAAAACTCACTTAAGAATTGTCTCACTTAACAACAGAAATTTTGGGCTCAATCGTGGTCGTAAGTCGAGGACTATCTGCTTTCTTGAATCTCTAGGCCAGTTGTGTGTCATCTTTGGATTTAGGTCTGCAGAAGTCATTTCACCAAGTCTAAAGAGATCAATTTATATATATAAAATGTGTGTGTGTGTGTGTGTGTGTGTGTGTGTGTGTGTGTGTGTGTGTGTGCAAGTGTATGTTCCAGCATAACTCTGGAACACCTCAAGCAATTTCAACCAAACTTGGTACACAGATGACTTATTCTCTGGAGAGAAATATTGAGGAGGTAAGACACCCCTAACACCCCTTGGAGTGTGTGTTTTGTTAAGATGCAGCCTGTTGTGCCTTAAAATGGCTTCTACCGTACTGCCTTAAAATGACTTCTACTGTACAACACAGTGAAGTTGCCATGCTAACGGCTTCACAGTACTCCACAAGGGGGCTCCCTCTGGTAAGGGGGAAAATCCAATATTAGAAATTACGTTTGGTCTGGACATTTTCAACAAGGCTTTGATTATTCTTGAGAACAAATGTATATAATTTATTCATTTTCCTGTCTAATTCAGGATTGGGATAGATAAATACCCAGGCAACGCTGGGTTATCAGCTAGTTGTAAATAAACTCCCAGCTAACAGAGCCAACAATGGAGTGAGTGGAATTCTAGTCAAAAATAAACACCACATTTCTGCCCCCAAAACTATCTCGCCAGAGTAGCACCTACCTCTTTCAGTCCCGTTTGGACCACTCCAAGTCCTTCCAGAGGAAGCAATGAGCTGATGTGATCTGGGGATTTGGTTCCATTGCCTGCAAGTAACAGGAGGCAGGCATTATAAAGGGAATTTGTTTGTGCCTTCTTATGCCAGTAGCTGGTGAAGAGCACCATACCATACAATAGAGCAAGGCTCTTCAAACTTAGCAACTTTAAGACTTGTGGCCTTCAATTCCCAGAATTCCACAGCCGGCTGGCTGGGGAATTCTGGGAATTGAAGTCCACAAGTCTGAAAGTTGCTAAATTTGGAGAGCCCTGTTACATAGCAAATTACTCATTTTCAAGACACCCAGCAGGATCTGAGGAAACATCCTGTAACCAAAAAGTGAGAGAGTAGCTCTCCAAAACTTCCCATCCCCATCCATCAAAACGGACAACCCACTGGAATCTAATTTTCCTTGCACCTTCTTCCCATTCAGGAAAGTAATGGATTTTTAAAATTGGTATTCCTACTGAGGCCTTGTTCAATTCTTTGAGAATTTAAATCCTTTTAAATTCATGATGAAAATCAGGCAATGCATGGAGGGATTCACGGAGCTCTGCCAGGATCAAATCATTCAGCCAAATCAAGAGAAAATTCAATTAGGTACCGTACTTTTCCGAGAATAAGACACACACACACACACACACACCCATAAAAGAGGGTGGAAATGTTGTGTCTTATACACCGAATACAGCCATGCGCTCGTGACCTCCCGGATCGACTACTGCAATGCTCTCTACATGGGGCTACCTTGTAGACCCCTCGGAGGCTTCAGCTGGTGCAGAATGCGGCCGCGCGGGTTGTGATGGGAGTGTCCCGACACTCTCATGTTACACCCTCCTGCGCGACCTGCATTGGCTACCAGATGCCCTCCGGGTGAGATTCAAGGTGCTGGTTATCACCTATAAAGCCCTACATGGCTTAGGCCCGGGGTACCTGACCGGCCATCTGCGGCCAGCGACAGCTCCCCATTGCCCGGTGTGTTCCCACAGGGAGGGCCTTCTTGGAGTGCCGTCGGCCAGGCAGTGTCAACTGGCGACTCCTAGAGAACGGGCTTTCTCTGTGATTTATGGAATCAACTCCCCCTGGAGCTCCGGGTGGCCCCTGACCTGCACTCCTTCCGCCGTGACCTTAAGACATGGTTATTTCGCCAGGCCGGATGGGACTGAAGGGGTTTTTTAAGGGGAATTTTAATAGTTTTAAAATTCAAATATTGATTTATTGCTTGTTTTATTCCTGTGAGCTGCCCTGAGTCCTTGTTGGAGAGAGAGCGGGATACAAGCTAAATAAATAAATAATAAATAAATAAATAAATAAATAAATAAATAAATAAATTCTTGGCCTCCCGAAACCCCGTCCCGTGTGTCCCGTTTTTGCTAAAAACAGGCCCGTTTTTCACAAAAACAGGGCCTGCAGAGGGTTTGGGAGGCCTGCAGAGTGCTCCTGGGGACCGAGGAGGGCAAAAATGCTCCCGTTTTTGCAAAAAACGGGCCCATTTTTGGCCTCTCATACCCTCTGCACGCCCTGTTTTTGTGAAAGGGTTTGGGAGGCCTGCAAAGTGCTCCTGGGGGCCAGGCAGGGAAAACACTTTTTTTTCCTTGTTTACCTCTTCAAAATCTTGGTGCGCCTTATACTCCGGTGCATCTTATAGTCTGAAAAATACGGTACTTTGAGGTGCAAATCAAAGGATTGGCAAATCGTATCTCGCAGTCCCATTCTCATGGATCTGGACAAACTGCATTTCTTTGAAAACCTTCTCTTCCCGAAGACAGAATCAAGCAGAAGAGCTTTGAATGTAGGTTTTAGCTGCTCCTTTCAAAAGATTCAAATACCGCAAATGCAGGAGAACATTCGTTCCTGCATTATAATTCTTACTTGGCACTTTGATCTCCACTTCAATGTTTTCTCTCTTCACAGTCTCCAAGGGTTCCTTCTCCGCTGGTTCAAAATTGGCCAGTTCTTCATTTTGGGGGCCCTGAAAGAAAGAGGAGAGTCTTTACTCGGAACAAGTGAGATCGATTTTGACATATTCTTGGTGGGCTGCTTGCTTTATGAGGATTATTGAAAGGCAGTTCAGTTTCAAAACAATATTGCAAGAATTCCAGTCAGAATTCCTGTTCAGTTTTCTTAAGTATCACTGCATTAGCACAATAAGAGAACTTAAAGTAAAGGTAAAGGTTGCCCTTGCACATATGTGCTAGTCGTTCCCGACTCTAGGGGTCGGTGCTCATCTCCGTTTCAAAGCCGAAGAGCCAGCGCTGTCTGAAGATGTCTCCATGGTCATGTGGCCGACATGACTAAACACCAAAGGTGCACGAAACACTTTTACCACAGGTGGTCCCTATTTTTCTACTTGCATTTTTTACATGCTTTCGAACTGAACGGTTTCGAACTGCTTTCGAACTGCTAGGTTGGCAGAAGCTGATACAGGTAACAGGAGCTCACCCCATTCCGCGGAACTAGGGATTCGAGCCGCTGAAGTGCCTACCTTTCGGTCGACAAGCTCAGCGTCTTAGCCACTGAGCTACCACGTCCCTAAGAGATTGGTGCATTTTGCATTTTCTCCCTAGAATGAAACATCAATTGGCTATGTTAACTTGGGTATGTCTTTGAATCTGTCCCAGATGGTTAGAACAGCGTTTGTAATCCTTGGCAACTTTAAGATGTGTGGACTTCAACTTCAAGATGATCGCACATTTTAAAGTTGCTAAGGTTGAAAAATATGGGGTTAGAGGCTTTGCATTTTATGGGAGAGGCAAACAAACACTGCAGGTGGTAGAACTGACAAGCTGATTGCTAATGAAGAGGAGACCACCAGGAAACTTCTAACTTTTTAAGCTGAACTAGGAAGTAAAAAAAAAAAAATTCAAGAAAAAGAAAGTTGCAAATCATTTCCATGTGGTTGCTAACACAATTGCATGGATAAATCCATGTACAGCAAGTCCTTGATTTACAGCTGCTCATTTAGTGACCATTAGAAGTTACAACGGGACTTTTTGACCATTTTTCACACTTACAACTGCTGCAGCATCCCCATGGCAATTGACACATATTTATGATGGTTGCAATGTGCCAGGACCGTTATGATCCCTTTTTCGACCTTCTGATAAGCAACATCAATGGGGAAGTCATTTAACAACCATGTTACTAACTTGTGATTCACTTAACAACTGTGGCAAGAAATGTTGTAAAATGGGACAAGAGTCACTTAACAACTGTCTCGCTTAGCAACATAAATGTTGGGCTCAAATGTGGTTATAAGTCGAGGGCTACCTGTATTCTTAAAATAATTTTATTGTCCTGAATTTGTTAAGGGAAAAAAGTATACCTATGGACAACATGAATTATAAAGAACGGGAAAGAAAAAAAATGGGCCTGAAAAATTCCAACGTAAATAAAATCATTCCAAAAACTTTGGGTCTCTTGTTCAAAAGTTCTGCAGTTAATAGGAAGTGAACAATGATTCAGAAGTGCCATTCATTTGTAACTAACTGCAAACAGTCCTCAATTTATAACCATAATTGAGCCTGGCAATTATGAAGTTGTGAAGGTCTTAAAGCACTGCATAACCAGATCTGTTTTGATATATTTTTTTTCAATGGTTGCTAAGCGTCATTTGCTATGGGCTGGATTTTGCTGGACACCGGAACTAAACATAAGTTTCTGGCAAAATCGTTGTAAATCAAGGGGTGCTGGAAACTGCCACAAAAGAGGACCATTTGGTGAGTGTCCAAAATATGGTCATGTGATTATGATGGGGTGGGGGTGCATCAGAACTTTGAAACCAAATCTTAAGTCCATTTTGTCATAACTTTGAACTGTCATAACTCAAGGACTGTCTGTAACTGCAGTTTTTTTGCAATGTGTACCATACTGTATGTTACGTAAACACTGAGGTTGAGAAACAATACCAGACGGCCTTCTGATTTGGTTCCTTGCTGATTCTGCAGGAAATCCTCTACCAGGGCCACGGCCTGGGAACACGTGTCCGGCCTCCTGGGTTGAATCCAGCTCTGGACCTTTGGAGGCAAGCTGGCCAAGAACTGTTCCAGGATGAGCAACTCCAGGATCTGCTCTTTGGTACGTCTCTCCGGCTTCAACCACTGGTGGCAAAGTTCCTGGATCTGCTTGTAAACCATCCGAGGGTCTTGCACCTCCTGGCAGCAGAACTGTCTGAAGCGCTGACGCCGGGCCTCCGTTTTCACCGCTTCCCCTTTCAAGATGGCCGCCTTCACGTTCTCGTAATCCCCTTGATGATTGGTGTCCAGGCTCCGAAAGGCCTCTTCAGCTTCTCCACAAAGAGCTGGCAAAAGATGGGCTACCCACTCTCCTCTAGGCCACCGGCAGGCTCTGGCCACCTGTTCGAAGGAGGCTAAGAAGGCCTTAGGATCTTCCCAGGGAGAATTCCTTGATCTTGCTGGATTTCCTTCTTTGGAATGAGAGGGTTGAAGCGTTTTGAGGAACCGCTGCCATTGCGTTTCCCAACACGCTTCCATCCCAATGAATGGGTCTCCCTTGATCCAAGGTGATGCTCACTTATCTTGGTCTCTTGGATGTAAACTGAGGTTCAACTGCTCCAAGGTTTGATTCTTCTACCTGTTCTGGTTCTGCTTGTTCTTTCTTCTCTAGCTCCTTCTTCTATAATATAGAGCATTTTCAAATTAGCACACTAGACAAAATATTGTGAGAATATATAGCATAGCAGAATCCTGAAATACACCTCCTTAATTCTGGGTTTTCAAAAAGTAATTCTGAGATGCAGCTGACATGATTCTTTTTTTTTTTTGAGTTTTAAAATCAACTTTATTTGATATAAACAGATAAAAGACAAAAAAGACAAAAGTCATAAAAACAATCTTAAAACTAAAAACAATATACATTTCAGTATTACTTTTGTTCTATTATTTACTATGCAAAGGTTTTCTATCTATAAACATTTCAATATATAATCATATATATATATTTATTTTCATTTGCTATGATATGTTTATGTTGACGGTGTAATTTTACTAATTTTGATCTCTTGATGTATTTATCATCTGTTTTTTTCCCCTTGTTTGTCAATCCGTGTATACCATCTATTCCAAATTTGATAGTAGTGTGAGTCTTCCTTGTTTTTTAATTTAAGAGTTAATCTATCCATCTCTGCGCACCAATATATTTTTTGGATTATTTGTTCTTCTGTTGGCAACTTTTCTAATTTCCAATACTGGGCTAGGGTTATTCTTGCTGCTGTGATTATATGTAGTATGATATATTTTATTTCTTTTTTAATTTCTTTTTTAAATATACCTAATAAAAAGATTTCGGGCTTTAGGTCTAAATTTTCTTCTGTTATTTCTATTATCCATTTTCGCATTTTCGTCCAGAATTTTTTTATTTTTGGGCAGCTGACATGATTCTAAAAGCATCTCCTGAACTATTTGATCCTCTTGTTTTCATCTGACCTAAAAATGCAACTTTAACCCTAGATAAACACAAATTCAAATCTTTATTGTCAGTGCACAACATAGGTACAATGAGATTGGTTCACACAATCTTTATAAAGGTACGCATTTTGTTGCTAAGTAATGTTTGACTTTTTGGAGAGGTAGGGCAGCTTTAGCAGAAAAGATTATAAATTAAAATATTACACTACTAAGCCAGGCTTGTATTTACAACATTTGGCACTGGTGTTTTCTGTTTCTCTGGGGGGCTTCTGTCCTCCAAAATCTAGGCTAAACGAAGTTTCGGAAGTAATCACTTGTAGCCCAATACAAAACAAGAATATCACACAAGTTAAAGAAACTAGCCAAGAATTTTGAACAAGTGGTAGAGATTTGCAATCCAAAATTCACTTTTTTAAATTCTCAGTAAACTTTTAACTTTTGGGGAAGCCTTATCTCAGACATGCCCCTTTTCACTGAAAGAGAACAACCTATCAACAAGTTAACAACACATGCACAGTGGCAGATGTGACATGTGGGCCCTTCAAAGACTAATGGGTGGGGGTTTTTTTACTGCTTTGGGGGATTTAAAAAAACCCCTTTTCTCAATGGGCATCATATTCAGACAAAGAAAATTCTTTAAAATATCCTTTCCTTTTCTAAAGCCTGGCTCTTTCTCTGCACCTATATTAAGGGAAGGGGGGGGGGATAGTGGAAGTGCAAGGGGCGAGGCCATCCTGCCCCTCTCCTTGTCCCCCCGTCCTTCCCAAGGGATAAGGAGGCGGAGGGCTGATCTTGCAAACGGGGATCAGCGCACTCGCCGCCTCCCCTCCCCCCCGTCCCCCGGGCAGGAGCTCAGTGGCGGCCCTGAAGCGGGACACACGGGGGGAGGGGGAGATCTCCCCTTCCTCCGCTGCGCCCCCCAAATCCCGTCTTCCCAGGGCCGCCGAGCCCCCGGCCTGCACCCCTGCGCTGGAAAGGCGAGCAAGCCGCGCAACTCAATGCTATGCCGTGCAATGCAAGCGATGCAATGCAACGCAACGCAACGCAACGCAATGCAATCCGCCCCCGAAAAAATCTTGGCTCCGGGGACGATCCCGGACGATTAGCGGAGGCCTCCCGGTGCAACGGTCTGGCGCAGCCCCGGAGCAAACCTCCGCCTTCCCCGCCCAGGATTGCAAGGCTGGAGGCCTCGGCAGCCCCCCCGGCCCGTACCGGCAGCGGCGGGACCCGCGCGGCTCCTCTCCTCCCCGGCGCCGTCCGGTGGGCGTGCGAGCGCAGGGGGGGGCAGCCGGGACTCGCGGCCGCCGCAGCTGCGCCCATCAATCTCCGCCTCGCTTCGCCTTGACGCGCCGCCGCTGGATCGGCGGAAGGGAGACCGCGGGCGCCCCCTCCCGACCGGCCGCGGCTCTGCCTTTTTTCTCGCAGCCGTCTTGGATCGATCCGGCGACGGAGATGCTACTTCGTGGCTTAAAATCAGTTAGTCAGTCAATCAATCAGAATACAGCTGGAAGGGACTTCGGAGGTCTTCTAGTCCAGCCCCCTGCTCAAGCAGGAGATTTGTATCAGAGTTGGGGAAAGCTGCTCAACCCTAATAACCCTGAGATGGATTTCTGGGTGGCCTCCCAACCAGTTCCCCAGTAGGGCCCACCCTGCTTGTCTGATGTTATCTGTTTATTATGACAGACTTGGAGTGACATGATAGTTGTCTTCCAGCATTTGAGGGGCTGCCACAAAGAAGAGGGAGTCAAGGTATTCTACAAAGCACCTGAGGGTAGGACAGAAAGCAATGGGTGGAAACCAATCAAGGAGAGAAGCAATTTAGAAGTAAGAAATTTCCTGACAATGAGAACAATTAATCAGTGGAACAACTTGCCTCCAGGAGCTGAGAATGCTCCAACACTGGAAGTTTTTTTTTTTTTAATTTTATTAAACATTTTTTAAAACAAAAAAGAAAGAAAACAATACAAACAAACATACAAACAACAACACAAACAAACAAACAATGATCCATCTTATTTTCAACTTTGTATCAGATTTGGGGAAAGCTTCTCAACCCTAATAACGCTGAGATGGATTTCTTAGTGGCCTCCCAACCCTCTGGTGCTTTGGAAAATAAATGGACTCTCATTTTTGGAACAGCCTCTCCAATACTGGAATACTGCTATCATGTGTCCCCCCCCCCTCCCCGTCCTTCTTTTCTCTAGATTGGCCAAACTCAAATCCTGCAACCATTCATGTTTTAATCTCCAAACCTTTAATCATCTTAATTGATCTTCTCTGCACTTCTTCTAAAGTCACAACATCTTTTTTGTAATGTGGTGACCAAAACTAGACGCAGTATTTCAAGTGTGATCTTAGATTTATAATTTTTTTTTAAAAAAAACATTGATTTATATGCCGCCCTTCTCCGGAGACTCAGGGCGTCTTACAATGCATTAAGCAATAGCCTTCATACATTTGTATATTTATACAAAATCAGCTTATTGCCCCCACAAACTGGGTCCTCAATTTACCTACCTTAGAAAGGATGGAAGGTTGAGTCAACCTTGAGCCTGGGGATTCGAACTAGCAGTAATTGCACACAGCTGGGTTTTAATTACAATGCTTAGTCTGCTGAGCTACCCAAGCTCAGCCTGGTACTACTACCGTAATACTTCATGTGATTTTGATTTCCCAAAATCTTGTTTTGTTCTTTCCTGCAGCCAGCACCATGGCTTTCAGTTACCCATCAGACAGGAGATAAAAAGTCCCAAACTCACTGGCAGATTTTAGCTCAAATTCCTTTAAAATTTTAAATCCATCCATCCATCCATCCATCCATCCCATTTTTACACCACCCATCTCACCTACAATATAAGCCATTTGTTGTTAAGAACACAGAAAACCTCCCATCCGAACGGGATAAAACATCTCTTTTCTGTTGAATCATTGACCCAATTTATCACTATAGTGAGAGAGAGAAAAGTCCAAACTGGGAATTAAAAGTACTGGTATTTCATTTCTTCTCTCTTACCCTTATATGCCAATACTGTGTTCCCTGAAAATAAGACCCTGTCTTATATTTTTTTTTGAACCTTGAAATAAGCTCTTGGCCTTATTGCCATGCACTCAAAAGCCCAATTGGGCTTATTATCAGGGGATGTCTTATTTTGGGGGGAATAGTATAGTATAAAGCCAAGAGATGGTTTTATTGAGCAGGGTAATAAGAGAAAGTCTCTTGGCACAGTTTTCCCCTCAGTGTCATAGGTAGTTCTTGTTTAGCAACTGCCTCATTTAGTGACCACCTACAGTTACGACACTGATGAAAAATTGAGACTAATCCTTACATTTATGACCTTCACAGGTCTGTAAAACAAAAGAAGCTGAGGTAAGTTCATAAACACAATTTCATTTAGCGACTGCTAGTCCCAATTGTGGCCCCTATATGAGGACTACCCTTCCTTTCTTCCTTCCTTCCGTCCGTCTGTCTGTCCATCAGTCTTATTTATTTATTTATTTTGGTTTTCACCAGAAACTACTCCCCACAATATGCTATGTCAATGTTTCTCAAAATATGGTTCTAGGACCTATAGGGGTTCCTCAAGACACACTTAGGGATCTGTGACATCAAAATTATTTGTCAGGCTATGTTGAAAAATAATACAATATTCAATTCCATGTGAAGAGAGATAGTGGCCACTGTTATCATTTTTAATTGGTAAATACTGATAAATATAATTCAGAGAAACAAAGGCTCTTCTAATGTTAGGAAGTGAGAAGGGATCCTGAGAAATAAAGTTTTGAGGAACACTATCCTATAGGACAGGGGTCAGCAACCCACGGCTCTGGAGCCACATGTGGCTCCTTCATCACTCTGCTACAGCTCCGTCGCTTAAAATCTGCTTCACAACCACCAATGTGCGACGCCCACTGGCACACAATTTATTGAGCTTTTCGACCCCCAGTACGCCAACCATGGATAAAAAAGTTTTTAATACATACCATAAAGGTAAAAAACGATATATGCAGTGGTATCTTCATTTTAGATGTCAGAAGGGTTTTGTGGCTCCCGGTGTTTTTTTTTCTGTGAGAAACAGGTCCAAATGGCTCTTTGAGTGTTTAAGGTTGCCAAAGGTGTTGGTGACCACCTTTAAAGCGCTCCATGGCATAGGGCCTGGGTACTTGCGGGACTGCCTTCTGCCACCGATAGTTTCCCACCGGCCAGTACGCTCCCACAGAGGGACTCCTCAGGGTGCCGTCAGCCAGACAATGTCGGCTGGCGACACCCAGGGGGAGAGCTTTCTCTGTGGCAGCACCAGCCCTCTGGAACGATTTGCCCCTGGAGATCAGTACGATAGCTGATCTCCGGGCTTTTCGCCGTGCCCTAAAAACTTTTTTATTTTGTCAAGCTGGGCTGCCGTAACCACCCCCCCTCTCTTTTTAAGTTTAAAGTTTTTATGGGTTTTAAATTTTAATTGTCTATTGGTTTTTTAAATTTATTGGGCCAAAATTATTTAATTATTTTACTAATATTTTAAATTTTGTATTGGAGTGCTTTTATTCTTGGCTGTACACCGCCCTGAGTCCACTAGGAGAAGGGCGGTATATAAATTTAATAAATAATAATAATAATAATAATAATAACCTGCTATAGGATCTTCATTAAGTCATCCTCTGCATTTTCCTTAATGGAAACCTTCCCACCCTCTGGATAATCTGTCTTCTTCCCCTTGCCTTTCTCTATGTGGGATGAATGAATTTCTCTAGGACTGATTTTCTCTGCTACTTTAGGAATTTTTCCTGCAGGCGGTCTTAAATGATAATTTCTCACAAGCGACCCTCATGCTTTCGTACATATAAAGACCGGTCCCCAGAGAGCAGAAACTCAAGACTTTTCTATAAATAAGCAGCCTTAAAATTCCCCGTTATCAATGACCTGCCTTCTTGTCAATTCGTTGGATGGCTGTTTAAAGCAGGAAGTCTCTTTCCTTAGGGAGATAGGTTGACTAGCGCAAAAAAATGTTGTAACCTCATCCTGTTCGTCTCAAGGAATCAGTTGAGCAGTGAGAAAACCACTTCTCTTCTTTTAAACAGCTGCCAAATAGTCCCAACACTATGAGTGATTTCCTTAGTTTATAGCAAGCTACACCACCCCAATGAACTGAAGCCCCCTCTTCCACATTCAGAGCATTTCTATCAGCACTCTACCATACAACAGAGCGGGGGTCTCCAAAGTTGGCAACTTTAAGCCTAGCGGACTTCAACTCCCAGAATTCCCCAGCCAGTTGGAGAATTCTGGGAGCTGAAATCCTCCAGGCTTTAAGTTGCCAAATTTGGAGAACCATTCAATAGAGTACATTCCAGGGGTTAAATCCAGCAGGTTCTGGAGAACCGGTAGCAGAAAGTTTGAGCAGTTTGGAGAACCAGTAGCGGAAATTTTGAGTAGTTCGGAGAACCAGCAAATACCATCTCTGGCTGGCCCCAGAGTGGGGTGGGAATGGAGATTTTGCAGTATCCTTCCCCTGCCATGCCCACCAAGCCACGCCCACAGAACCAATAGTAAAAAAGTTTGGATTTCACCACTGGTACGTTCCCCTCCCCAACCCCGCCCAGAACTGACTTGAAGCCATTACTTCACTAACATTCAGGTATTCTCTCTCCTACGTAAACCAGGATTTTTCTGCAGCCCTTGTTCAGTGAAATCACAATCCACTAGTTTCTAGGCTTTTTTTCTTCTGGCAGCCAGCAGGCCCTATGCTGCCCATTGGGAGACTAATATAGATCTATTTCTGGCTCATTAGCCTTCATCAGTTAGCCACACCCACATCTCATGTATCTTCCCTGTAAAGGTACAGTATTGGTTTTCTTATATGTATATATATATATATATATTTGCAAAAAAAGTTTTATTTCTTAAACAAACTTACATAGCCACCTGTCTATTAGAAAAAACACTAGGTGGCATGCATGAGCGAAAAAACACAATATGATCAAAACAAAACAAACACTTAAAACTATATCAGGGATTCAGATAAAACTTGCTTCCATCCATCCATCCATCAACCAACCACATCTTGCCAGCACACTTCGACATCCTGGTCCTAGCGCCTGGGACAGAAAGCCAGATCCTCACTGCTTTCCTGGAGGTCAACAAAGTTGATCATCTGTATCTTGAGGGAGCTGGAGGCTGTTCCATAAGGCAGTTGCTAGGACAAAGGCATGCTTCCGTGTCCCTATCAGGAAACACTGTTTAACTGAAGGGTGGTTTAACTGAGGATGCCCACCTGCCAGAACCAGGCGATGAGCAGGGATAGGCAGTCCTGTAAATAAAACCTGGCCCCATGCCAGGTAGGGCCTTAAAGCATCCTGAAAGATCTTGGGAACTCACGTAGTAGAAGAATTATGTGGGTATCTTGTGGTGCACCCCTACTGGATCAGTTGTAGCTTCAAGGGCAGCCCCACTAGAGCGTATTGCCAACAGTCCAATCGAGACGTGTAAGGCATGGCCAAATGTGAGCAGGGTCTGATAGTGTTAGAAAAACTGTGACTTATGCACAAGATGCATTAATGCAAAGGCCCTCCTCGCCATGTGCCGCTTGCTTGTGTTGAGTAGGAGCAGTGAGTCCAGAAGGTTGAGAGTCCAGAAGAACCTCCCGATGCTGCGCCAGCTCCGACAGCCAAAATCAAAGATGGCAAACCACCAGGTGCAGTTGGGGACCCAAACTCACCGTCATTTGGTCTTGTCAGGAATCATGGAAGCAGAGCTGGAGAGAGTCATTAAGACCATCAAATCCAACCTCAGCTCCATGCAGCAATCCCAATTAAAGTCCATGGATAGGTGGACACCTCTAGTGAAGAGTGTCCCATCATCTCGTTGCAAAATTGATCCACCTGCTCAACCCTTTTTTATGACTTAATGAATATTTTGAAATTTTTGTCCTAGCATTCATGATTTCATGTTTTACCCTCTGGAATGAAGGACAAGTCCCTTGGTTCTGAATGGGATCCATTAATGGATTTGAAGCGTGCAATGATCCTTCTCCGTTTTCTTTTCAAAAGCTCCTAAGCAATAAGTTGAATTCAACTTATTGCTCCACATTTTCTTTCAGGTCTCTCTCTGCTTTCAGAAAGCATAATCTACATAATTCATAATTTGGGCGAGAGACGGAGGGCCATAATGTTTATATTGGTTTTACAAGTAATCTTTGACTTATCACCATTCCTTTAACGACAGTTCCAACTTATGATGGTTTTGGAAAAAGTGACTTACGACCATCCCTCAATCACATGATCATAATTCAGTCACTTGACAACCGTCTCACCTTTACGACGGCTGCAGTCTCTTGTGATTGCAATTTGTGATCTTCCCACTAGTGAAGTCAATTGGGGAAGCCAGGTTTACTTAACAATCATGATAAGAAAACGGTTGTAAAATCAGATCCGGTCTCGTGGTGACTCGCTTATTGACCGCATCACTTAGCAACTGAAATTCCAACCCCAACTGTGGTTGCAAGTTGAGAACTCCCTGCCTTTATCCCAATTGTACACTAAAACTCTTTCTTCTATTCTACTGCCGCTCTTTTTGTTTTCAATGGATTGTATCTTTCAATTACTACATTCCAATCATGGAGATTTTCCACGCTAGGTTTTAGTTACATCTGTGGCTTTTTCCTGAAATACGAATTTCCACATAGTTCTTCAAGTCACTTCCCGGACCGACGTATTTCCACCACTAAGAAACTGGGGTGGTTTGTCTCCGGTATGAATTCTCTGATGTCTCTTTAAAGTTCCTGATTGATTGAACCATTTCCCACACTGAGAACATCGGTAGGGTCTCTCTCCGGTATGAATTCTTTGATGCCTCTTCAGAAGTCCTGCCTGTCGGAAACATTTCCCGCAGTCGGAGCACTTGTGCGGTTTCTCACCGATATAAATTGCCGTGTGGATTTGAGAACATTTGTAGTGTTTCTCGCCTGGGTGAAGCCTCTGGTGTTTTTTCAAAGTTCCCATCTGGTTGAAACCTTTCCCACACTGAGAACATTTGTAGGGTTTCTCTCCTGTATGAATTCTTTGATGTCTCCTCAAAGTTCCCGACTTATTAAAGCATTTCCCACACTCCAAACACTTGTACGGCCTCTCTCCGGTGTGTGTTCTTTGGTGTATCTTCAAAACATCTGCCTCGGTGAAGCATTTCCCACACTGGGAACATCTGTGAGGTTTCTCTCCGGTATGAATTCTCTGGTGTCTTTTCAAATTCCGCATCTCGTTGAATCCTTTCCCACACTCGGAACATTTGTACGGTGTTTCTCCAGTGTGGATCCTTTGATGTATCTTCAAAAGGATCCCTCGGGTGAAGCTTTTCCCACACTGAGGGCATTTGTAGGGTCTCTCCCCGGTGTGGATTTTCTGGTGGGTCTTCAGATTCCCTGCCTGATTGAAGCTTTTCCCACACTGGGAACATCCGTAGGGTCTCTCTCCGGTATGAATTTTCTGGTGGGTCTTCAGATTTCCTGCTTGGTTGAAAGACTTTCCACATTGGGAACATTTGTACGGTTTTTCTCCGGTGTGGATTTTCTGATGTTGACTCCACTGACTAAATTTACCAAATTGTTTCCCGCATCGAGAACATTCATACACTTTCCTTTCAGCATCATTAGGGGCCTGAATTACATTTAGCGAGTTTGCGTTACTGAAGGTTTTCACGTACTCAAGAGAATGGTCGTTTTCTTCTTCTAGATAACTGCACTGATATCTGTTGAAACGATTCCTATTTCTCTTTCCAGAAAACTTGCACTTTTTCTCAATTCTTCTATTTTCTTCCTTTCCGCCAAAGTCGGAAAGACACTGGAGATCGTCCTCTGAGCTAGGCCATTCTTCAAAGTCCTCTGAGGAATCTATCATGTCAAGTTCCACTCTGTAGTGATACTTCCGACCGTACTTGGAGAACAAAGGCGTTTTATCCTTGCTGGATAAAGTGGTCTTTCCAATAACAGCAGTAGAAAATCTTTTTGCCAACAAAAGGCGTTCCTTCTCATCCTCCATGGGTGTCTCCTGGGCCTGCTTTTTTGACGGCAGATTCACAGGGTGTCTCGTGGAGTCTGTCCTGAAGGTTGCCTCCAGCTTTTCATCTTCACCCAGAGAATCGTCCAGCTTGACTCCACTTTCCCATCCGTTACCTGCTGAGAAAGAGAAAAATGCCTTTAACTTCCTTTCGGTTGGAATTTGCTTCCAACGTGTTCCACTCTGCTGAATGTCTGGTCGTTGATAAGAACCATATCCTAAGTCAGTGTTTCCCAAACTTGACCCTTTGAAGATGTATGGACTTCAACTCCCAGCATTCCTCAACCAGCCATATTGTCTGGGGAATTCTGGGAGTTGAAGTCCATGCACCTTAAAATAGCCAAGTTTGGGAAACACTGTCCTAAGTAATTACCATATTTTTCAGATTATAAAATGCACTCCCTCCCCCCAAAAGAGGGTATAAATTTGGGTGTGTTTTATTAACCGAATGTAGCCAAAAATGTGAGGCATGGAGGCTGTGATGGTCTATGGCAATCCCTGCAGCCTGGAAAAGCTTATTGGGAGTATTCTGGGAGGCCGATCCATCCGCCAATTAGCTGTTCATGCTGAATCAGGCTGCAATAACGTGCTGAAGCTGGTCTGGCTGTTTGCTATTTGCTGCAAGGACTCAGGAGTTTGCAGCAGCAATCACATCCAGAAAGCACAAACAAATAACTGATTCAGCAGGATTCAATAACTTCTCTTTATATATAATATAACATATGAAATAAATATACAATACCAAAAGGTTTTCCAATGTGGTAGTAAATACAAGCAAAACACAAGCAGAGGAGAGAAGTTTCAGTTTCAGTTTTGAGCAGCAAACTAGTTTACAGCTCAGCACAGACTGAGAGCTGCAGAGCTAAACCATGCCCAGTCTCCATGCTGTCTCCTTCCTTGTTGCTCACACAGCAAATACTGTTTCAGTTTCCAAACAGCCCTCCACTCTTTCACACACTGACAAGATGCTAGCTAGATGAATACCGATGGATGCCGGTAGGCAGATCTCCCTCCCCTATTTACCTCCCCAAAAATGGAATCTTCTACTTTGGAGCGTCTTATACTCCGAAAAATACAGTAATGACTCTTGGGAGCGTGCAAGAAATAAAACACTGGCAAACCAACCATCTGTGTAACATAAAAATGTAAACAGTGTAAAATAGCACCGAGCTCAAAGAGCACCAAGAACCCGTCCTCAGGATCAGCCACACTCCTGGTTTACCTGGTGAGAGCTTGGCCAGCTCTATCCTGTATGTAAAACCTTACATATTCAATTTCTTTTGTCACACTCGTACGTTTCCTATTGCCTTGGGAATCCTTACCCAACATACTGATCTCCATTTCAACTCTTTCCCTCTTCATTGTTTCCAAGAGTTCTTCCTCTCCAGGATCAAAATCCACAGGGTCATCCTTCAGCAGCTCCTGAAACAGGGAGACAGACAGATCCATTCAGAGGGATTTTGCTATAAAAGGGAAAACTCAGCCGCTTCCTTATCCATCAAAGCGTTGCCCAGAATCAGACAGGATCCAAAACAGTGTAGGTCCGTGACGGCGAACCTATGGCACGCAGAGCCTTCTCTGTGGGCACGTGTGCCTTCACCAGCTGCTCTTCTGGTTTTCGGCGTGCACATGCTAAAAATGGCATACAAAACGGCCTGAAAAACAGCCTCAAAACGGCCTTAAAAGTAGCCAAAAAACAGACATGCATGCACCAGCCAGCTGGTCTTTGAGTTTCTGGTGCTCCGGTGCGCGTGAAGACCAGCTGGCTGGCGGGTATACGCATGCTGGAAAGCAAAAGATCAGCTGGCCAGCCCATGCATGTCTCCCAGACAGCTGATCTTTGGGTTTCCGGCGCTCCGATGTGCGCACATGCACACATGTTCCGATTTGGGCACTTGGTGCTGAAAAGGTTCGCCGTCACTGGTGTAGGTAATCCTCAAGCTATGATCATAGCTGAGCATGGAATTATAGTCATCAGTTGCAGTGGTCATTAAGCAGATCGTGTGACTGTGCCCAATTTTATTACTTTTTTTTGCAGCCGTCATTTAGTAAACATGGTGATTGGCAAGTGAACCTGTTTTATCGAAAAGGTGATTTTTTTTTTTGCAAAAAACCAGAAGTAAACATTGTAAATCAGCAAACAAACAAACAAACAAACACACAAAAAACAACTCAACAAAAATTGCGGTAAGATGACCACCAGATGTTGCAAAGGGCCATGAAGGTGAGCCAGGTGGCAAGCACCATAATGCAATCATGTGACCATGGGAGTGGTGGTGTGGGGAGATCAACTTAAAAACTGGATCTTAAGTACAGGTCCTGGTACTTAAGAGCCTGGTAGCTCAGCAGACTAAAAGCATTGTGATTAACACCAGCTGTCTGCAATTACTGTAAGTTTGAATCTCACCGGGCTCACGGTTGACTTGGCCTTTCATCCTTCCAGGGTGGGTAAAATGAGGACCCAGACTGTTGTGGGCTCTGTAAACTGTTTACAGAGGGCTGTAAAGCGCTGTGAAACAGTACATAAGTCTATGTGCTATTGCTAGTGCTATGCAGAAAATAAAGGCAACTGTAATAAAAAAAATAAACTTTTAAAACTTTTTTCAGCCTTGTGTATTATGAATGCAACACCTTTGCATCGGATTATATGCAGGCAATTCCAGAAACCTAATCCAGATTTTGTACTGTCAGTTCTGGAATTCAGATCCTACCTGACAGGATCCAGATTTGGCCTCTTGCAGACTTGATAGGAAGTCCTCCACCAGGGCCACCGCCTGGGAACATGTGTCTGGCCTTCCTGCTCGGATCCAGCTCCGGAGGTCCGGTGGGAGGCTGACCAAGAACTGCTCCAGGATCAGCAGCTCCAGGATCTGCTCCTTGGTGTGTCTCTCTGGCTTCAGCCATTGGAGACACAGCTTGTGGAGTTGGCCGTAAAGTCTCCGGGGGTCTCCCACCTCCTGGCAGCAGAACTGCCGAAAATGCTGGCGTTGCATCTCCATCCTCAGGGCTTCCCCTCGCAAGATGGCCGCCTTCACTTTGCTATAGTCTTCCCGCTCTTGGATTTCCAGGTTTTGAACGGCCTCTTCCGCTTCTCCGCTCAAGGCTGGGAAGAGCTGGGTGGCCCATTCTTCTCTAGGCCAGCGGCAAGCGTTGGCCACTTGCTCAAAGGAGAGCAGGAAGGCCTTGGGGTTTTCCCAGGGGGAATCCTCTGACCTCATCGGATTCTTCCATCCATTGGGAGGGGCTTGTGATGTCTGGAGGAACCGCTGCCACTGGATTTCCCAGCTCTCTGCCACCCCCCAAAATGGATCGTTTTTATTCTTCTGAGATGCTGCCCATTCCGGTTCTCGCTCAGACTCAGACTGAGTTGCAACCGGCAGTTTTCCTCCTTCTGTTTCCGCTTCTAACTTTGGACTTCCAGCTTTTTCTTCTTTCAGCGTTTTCTCCCTCCGCTGCCCTCTAAAACCTAGAGTTGGAAGACATTCAGATTAGATCACTTTTCGCAGGACATTTAGAGATACAGCACAGTATGAAAATAATAATTAGATAATGAATGTTAAATAATAGAAAGCGGGGGATAGCTGCTCTCCAATGTTCTCTCTGTGAATAAAAGAGATAGTTGTTTTGGTGTTGCCGTGAGAATGCTGTTGTCAATGTTCCGACTGACGAACCCAACCAAAGCAAGCACAGTCAAGACATTCCAATCTCTGAATGCAAAACTTTATTGAGTACATCATTTCAGCACCAATGAGGGCAAAACCAGATCTAATTCCTGTACAAACCCACATAATTAAACTATAGGATTCTCCCTCCTCCTATGATAGCAATAGAGTAGAGTAGAGTAGAGTAGAGTAGAGTAGAGTAGAGTAGAGTAGAGTAGAGTAGAGTAGAGTAGAATAGAATAGAATAGAATAGAATAGAATAGAATAGAATAGAATAGAATAGAATAGAATAGAATTCTTTATTGGCCAAGTGTGATTGGACACACAAGGAATTTGTCTTGGTGCTTAGCCTCTCAGTGTACATAAAAGAAAAGATACATTCATCAAGAATCATAAGGCACAACACTTAATGATAGTCTTAGAGAACAAATAAGCAATCAAATCACATCAGGAAACAGTCAATATAAATCGTAAGGATACCAGCAACAAGGTTACAGTCATACATGGAAGGAGATGGGTGATAGGAATGATGAGAAGATTAATAGTAATGCCCACTTAATAACTAGTTTGACAGTGTTGAGGGAATTATTTGTTTAGCAAAGTGATGGCGTTCGGGAAAAAACTGTTCTTGTGTCTAGTTGTTCTGGTGTGCAGTGCTCTATAGCGTTGTTTTGAGGATAGGAGTTGAAACAGTTATGTCCAAGATGCGAGGGGTCTGTAAATATTTTCACAGCCCTCCTTTTGACTCGTCGTTGACATTATTCAATTGAGTCTCTTTGTATTGTTATGAGAAAAGTTGTTGGCTTTGGCAGACACCTGCTGAAGTGTCCTTGGCTCTCAGAGCTTGGCTTCCTGATGTCTGGAGCGTACATTCCATCTCACCCTTTCCTCCCCCTTGGTTCGTTGGCAAGCTGAGAAGTGATAGTGATTTCATCACCTAAAACAAGGTTTGAACTTGACAGCTGGTCCAGAAACCAGGAGGTTGTGAGTTCTGGTCCTGTCTTAGATACAGAAGCCAGCTGGGTGAGCGTGGGCCAGTCCCTCTCTCTCTGCCCAAACAACCTCACAGGGTTGTTATGATGGGGGAAAAAAGGTGGCCGGAATATTAGGTATATTTGGTTGTCCTGAGGTGTCAAAATATTTTTTTAAAAAAGAAACAAGATAGTCACACAAGCAGCTGGATGTTTAGAGTTTTGGAAAAAGCAGTTTTTTGTTTTAAGAGTGTGGCATTCATAATTGCTCTTCTGAGTTTGAATATTTCGTACCATGTTTTTCATGTTTTAAACCATCATAATTTGTCTTTACAAATAATTTATAAATAACTAAAGGCAACAAATATATCCAATGCACCTTCCTTCTTCTATTTTCCCCACAATAACCCTGTAGGCTGGACTGGGCTGGGCTGACTGACCCAAAGTGACTGGCCCAAAATCACCCAGCAGGCTGTCATGGCCAAGGTGGGACTAGAACTCAAGTCTCTCACTTTCTAGCCTGATGCCTTAACCGTTAGTCCAAATTGGCTTGTGTTTAGCTAAATGACGCACTGTATTTAGGAAGAAGTGCTGGCTTCTTAAATTAAATAGACTTACATAAGGAAAGAGGTAAACCAGTTGGGAATAACTTTGCACTGTGTCACTTTCCTTCAGTCTTGCTGTCAGCTGCCATGGAAACAGAGGAGTGGAGCAAGTATATTTGGGAAAGGAAGCATGCAGGAGATGTGAAAGGGGAATTTCTGATAAGCGATGGGGAGACTTGGACTCAGAGAAGCCAGCTTGGGTCGTTTAACATCTTCAAGGCCAACCGCCCTGGGAGCAGCACGCATGAAGGAAGACTGAACCACCTGGACCAGAGACGTTCCCAAAACATCTTCCTGGCCAACGATTGAACTCTGATTGCCTGACTACTGGTGGGATGGGCTCTGGGGTTATTTTCAATTTGGCTTTTCACACACGTTTGCTATCTGAGGGGCTGCCACAAAGAAGAGAGAGAGAGTCAAGCTATTCTCCAAAGCACCTGAGGGCAGGACAAGAAGCAAGGGTGGAAATTAATCAAGGAGAGAAGCAATTTAGAACTAAGGAGAAATTTCCTGACAGTGAGAACAAATAATCAGTGGAACAACTTGCCTCTGGAAGTTGTGAATGCTCCAACATTGGAAGTTTTTAAGAAGAGATTAGATAACCATTTGTCTGAAGCCGTGTAGGGTTTCCTGCCTAAGCAGGGGGTTGGACTAGAAGACCTCCAAGGTCTCTTCCAACTCTGTTATTCTATTCTAAACCTTGCCTGGCTTTTGCTACCTAGTAAAAGTATCTTTTCTCTGCATCTATGGAGTTAAGGGTTTTCTTTCCTAGAGATTGATCTGAGGCAGCTTGGGTAAGGTGGAAGACATATTCCTTGTTATAGGAAGCCCCAGTTCCTGTGCTAACATTGCAACAAAGTTGATTCATTGGTTAAAACCGTATTAATTCTAAACGGAATCGATCAATGAATAAATTAAAATAAAACGGCTAGAAGGGAAGATGAGAGTATGCAAAAGCTTTATTTATTGATATGAAACAGATTTGAGAAATACCACATTACGGTATTTGTATATTGCTTCTTATATTTCAGGAAAATCCTTACCTTCCTTATTGATCTTCCTCTCACCGTGTTTGGTGTTTGTAGTCTCCACAGACTCTTTTTCATGCTTCCCTTTCAATGGGCCCTGAAACAGGGAACAGAGTTTCACTCAAAAGAAAGAGTTGATTTTGACATACACACACACACACACACCACATACAATCATAGTAAACCCTTGGTTTTTATGAGGCTCATTGTTGTGGCCCGAGTCAGACAGTGAGGAGGTTGGGGAGGAACTTGGCTCAGTCCTGGGGGCTGGGGAAAGCTCAGATGAGGGCTCTGTATCAGAGGCAGAGAGAGGGCCAAGGCCATCTGATATTTATGTGCAGCCTCCAGAGTCTGACAGAAGGGAGGCAGAAGAACAGCGGGAGCCTGTTGTCAGTGTGTGCGTGCGCAGAGCTGCCAGACAACAAGAGCAATTAAGAAAACAGGGTTGACTTGGGAGTAAGGCTTGGAGAGGATTGGCTCTTCCCATAAGATATAAAAGAAGAGCGAACGGAACATGAGCTTTTGCAGGAAGCAATTAGTTCATGTGGCCGATTCAAGATTTGAAAATTCTGTTTGTGACTCTGTGCCAAGTTTGGCCTTGTCCTGCATCTGGAAATTAACTCTCTGGAATGTGGGTGTTGATAACCTTCCTCTGAAAGACTGCTTATCAAGCCTTGCGGACTGTAAATGGAAGTAATTTACAGTTGTATAAATAAAAGAGGTTTTGCGGGACTAAGATTTTGCTTTATACTTTCTAAAGAAGCCTAGGTCAGAACACTCATCAAGACAGGGGTGAAATGTAAAATTTGTGACTACCAGTTCTGTGGGCGTGGCTTGGTGGTGGTGGGGTATGTGACTGGGTGGGCGTGGCCAACCTTTTTTTTTTAAACTTTTCAAAGCATTTTTTCTAATGCTTTGAAAATGCTCTGCTGATCAGGCAACTCAGCTGGGATCGTCAGAGACTTTTCAAAGCATTTTTTTTTACCACCTCTTCGGCCAAGATGTTGCAGAAAAAAATGCTTTGAAAAGCCACTGACGATCCCAGCTGAGCCACGTGATCATCAGAGGCTTTTTTAAAAAAACTTTTAAAAGCATTTTTTCGTCGGAAGAAGTTGTAGAAAAAATGATTTTAAAAGTAAAAAAAAGCCTCTGATGATCGTGTGGCTCAGCTGGGTATGGCCGGGGGAGGGATTTTTGCTACCAGTTCTCTGAACCACCCACCGCCATCGCTACCGGATCGGGCAATCCGGTCCGAACCGGGAGCATTTCACCCCTGCATCAAGACCAATTTAGCTGCCCATGCCTATTCAGTAACTACAGGTTCTTTTTGACTTATGACTGCAATTGAGCCCAAAAATTCTCTTGAGACATTTGTTAAGTGAGTTTTGCTCCATTTTACGACCTTTCTTACTGCAGGTGTTAAGTTACTAACACGGTTATGAAGTGAAACTGGCTTCCCCGTTGACGTTGCTCGTCAGGAAGACGCAAAAGGTGAACCCGTGACCCGAGGGGCACTGCAACCGTCATACGTATGAGTCAGTTGCCAAGCGGCTGAACTTTGATCACATGACCTGCAACGGGGGCAAGTGTGAAAAGTGCTCATAAGTTACTTTTTTCAGTTTCACTGTCACTTCCAATGCTCAGTAAAGGAACGGCTGTAAGTTGAGATTTTGGAAAAAGTGCAGAGAAGAACAACGAAGATGATTACAGGCCTGGAGACAAAAATATATGAAGAACAGTTGCAGGATTTGGGTTTGGCTAGTCTAGAGAAGAGGAGGACTAGAGGGGACGATAGCAATATTCTAGTATTTGACAGGTTGCCACAAAGAAGAGGGAGTCAACTTATTTTCGAAAGCCCCAGAAGGCAAAACAAGAAACAATGGATGGAAACCAATCAAGGAGAGAAGCAACCTGGAATTAAGGATAAACTTCCTAACAATGACAACTATTAACCGGTGGAACAGCTTGACTTCAGAAGTTGTCTGAAATGGTATAAGGTCTCCTGTTTGAGCAGGGGGTTGAAGACCTCCAAGATCTCTTCTATTCTAATCGATCGATCGATTGAGGACTACCTATAGTCAAAATTATGATGGCCTGGTTGCAGTTGGTCCTCGAAGTTCACACTTTACAACCGGCTGCAGTGCCTCTTAATCACACGATCACCTTTTGCAACCTTAATTGTAAGATTTCTTTCATTTTATTTCCCCCCCTAGAAGAATTAAACTTCATTTTTCAGTTGAATTGTACAGCTTATGTTACATTAAAAGTGTGGGGGGGGGGAACTCTGAGGTGATTTATCTTAGTCTGATTTGTTGACATTTCAAAAACCTGCCATTTTAACGGGCGTGTATAGACTTTTTTTAAGGGACACAGTGGCTCAGTGGCTAAGACCCTGAGCTTGTCAATTGAAAGGTCAGCAATTCAGCGGTTCGAGTCTCTAATGCTGCGTAACAGGGTGAGCTCCCGTTACTTGTCCCAGCTTCTGCCAACTTAGCAGTTCGAAAGGATGTAAAAAAATGCAAGAAGAAAAATGTTATCTTCCTTTGGTGTGCCTTCGCCATTTAGTCATGCCGGCCATATGACCACGGAGACGTCTTTGGCTCTTTGGCTTTGAAATAGATGTGCACTGCCCCCTAGAGGCGGGAACGACTAGCATATATTTGCAAGGAGAACCTTTACCTTATAGGCTTTTTTATATCCACTGTAAATAAGAATTTAAATGAGAGTTACATCGTAAACCATACCTGACACGGTTTGGATTTGACTTCCGGCTGGCTCCTAAGGAAGTTCTCCATCAAGGCCACAGCCTGGGAACTTGTCTGCGGCCTCTTTGACTGAACCCAGTCCTGAAGCTTTGGAGGTAGGCTGGCCAGGAATTGCTCTAAGATCAAGAGCTCCAGGATTTGATCCTTGGTGTGACTCTCGGGCTTCAGCCACTGGTGGCAAAGCTCCTGGAGATGGCTTTGAACCTTGCGTGGGTCCTCCACTTCCTGGCAGTAGAACTGTCTGAAACGTTGACGCTGGACCTCGCTCTTCACAGCATCTCCCCTCAAGATGGCCATTTTCACGTTCTCATAATCCTCTTGATGGATGGTGTCCAGGCTCTGAAAGGCCTCTTCAGCGTCTCCATAAAGGGCTGGCAGCAATTGGGCCACCCACTCTCCTCTGGGCCAGTGGCAGGCCGTGGCCACCTGCTCAAAGGAGGCCAGGAAGGCCTTGGGGTCTTCCCAGGGTGAAGCCTCCGAGTTCCTGCCTGCGTGGGTGGGTTGTGTCTCGAGAAATGGCTCCCATTGTGTGTCCCAGCGCTCCTCCATCCCAATGAATGGATCTCTTTTGATCTTTTCAGGTGGTTAAGTTGCTTGCTTTGGCAGACTGAATGGAACAGGAAGAGTCTTTCTGTTTTTCTTCTGACCCCTCCTCTCCGAGTTCTTTTTGATGCTTTCTCGCCGATTTGCTTCCTGAAAACCAGAGTTGTATATTTATTAGATTAGATCACTTTTAGCACAATCGGGCAAGATTGTCTAACAGGTTAGAGCCGTGATGGTGAACCTATAGCACAGGTGGCATGTAGAACTTTCTCTGAGGGCACGCCAGCCATCGCCTCAGCCCAGCTCCACCACGCATGCGTGCGTGCCTCCCGATGACCAGCTGGTCTTTGGATCTCTGCCGCACATGCGCGGGGGGCAGCGGGCATGTGTGTGGGGCGCTCGCACTGAATTTGGAGGGAGTTCGCTCATGTGTGTGCCCCCCCACACCCCATTTTGGGACTGGAAGGCCTCCTGCACCTACCTGGAAGCCAAAAATGGGTGAGGGGGCGGGGCTCATGCACAACGGGCATGCACACATGCACACAGGAAGGGTCGCATGCACGGAGGCATTCGCATTGCATTTGGGGGTGCATGCACGCATGCACAAGCATTTGCTTGCACGCTTTGGGCACTCGGCCCCAAAAAGGTTCGCCATCCCTGGGTTAGAGACTGCGAGGAAGGAAAAAAGAAAACGGATTTTTGCTACCCAAGATTCACTTTTATGCTCCCACAGAGAGGGCCGCCTCAGGGTGCCGTCGGTCAAATTGTGTCGACTGGTGACCCCCAGGGGGAGAGCCTTCTCTGTGGGGGCCCCTGTCCTATGGAACGAACTGCCCCCGGAGATATGAAGGATCCCCAACCTCCACGCCTTCCGTCGTGCCCTTAAGACCCTACTATTTTATCAAGCCGGTCTGATGGAATAATGATTTTTAATGGGGTTTTAATGGGGTTTTAATTCATGGCCTAATTATTAAATTGTTTTAATGGTTTTTTTAATTTTTGTCGCTACTGTTTTATTATGGCTGTACACCACCCTGGGTCCTTCGGGAGAAGGGCAGTATAGAAGAGCCTGGTGGCACAGCAGCTTAAGTGGTGTTAAAGTGACACCAGCTGTCTGCAATTATTGCAAGTTCGAATCTCACCAGGCTCAAGGTTGACTCAGCCTTCCAGCCTTTCAAGGTAGGTAAAATGGGGACCTGGATTTTGGGGGCAATAAGCTGACTTTGTATAAAAAAGAACACCGCTTGGGTGGGGGTGGGGGTGGGGGGGCCAAAAGCCCTACTAAGCAGGTATATACAAAAGTATGAAGGCTATTGCTTAACGCATTGTAAGCCACCCTGAGTCTCCGGAGAAGGGCGGCATATAAATTAAATTTTTAAAAAAGTATAAAAGTGTAATACACACGCACACACACACAAAACCAAGTAAACTTTTGTCATTCTCCCCAAGCTAGAAAAAAAGACCCCAAGGTAACCTACCCACACAGATGCAGAATAACAACCTTGGGGCACATTTTAGACCCACAGATTTTTTTTTTGTTTTGTTTTGTTTACTACTTTTCTACATCAAAAGGGGCCCCGTTGTTAAAGGCATCATATTCCAGCAAACTTGAAAATCCCCCAACCCGAAAAATAACACAACGGTTCTTTCTCTGGCTTAAAATAAAGTTATCTCCATCCTTTTATTTCGGGAAGAGGGGAGCCAACCCGGCCCCCTTCTGCTCCCCCCCAACCCGAAGAGTCAAAGGCTGAGCTTCCAGCCGGGGGGGGGGGTCCTTGCGCACATCCACATCCCACACAAACACAAGCGCGCGCGCACACACACACACACACACACACACACACACACGGGTTGCAAGAGCTCGGCGGCGGCCCTGCATCGGCGCCCCCCACCCCCGGGACGCAAGAGGATGAAGATCACTCCTTTCTTCTCCGCGCCCCGGAGGAGCCCCATTGTCCCCGGCCCGCCAAAACCCCTGCGCTGCAATGCAAAGCCAAGCAAAGGATGCGATGCAACATGCAACCCAATGCAACGCGATGCGATGCACGCAACCAAGCTCCGGGATCGGGGCTGGAAGGCAGGCGGGCAGGCGCGCGCCTTTCCCGGGACGGAGGGGAGGCCTCCCTTTTTTTTTTGCAATGCTATTCTGGAAGAAGCCTCCGCCGCCCAGCTTCTCCCCCCCGGGTTCGTCTCCCTGCAGCGCCGGCGGAGCTCGCAGGAGCCCCCGTACCGCAAACGGCCGCCGATCTCCGTCTGGGTTCCTCCTGGTGGGGGACGGGAGGGGCGGGGAAGCCCGGGGGGCGCCTCGGGGACTCCCTGCTGACCGGCGGGGCTGCTCGGCTGCAGCTGCCCCGGCCTGTCCCCGCCCCTTTGCTTCGCTGCGGCCGGCGGCGCTCCCGCGGGCGACCCCTCCCGGACGGCCCCGCAACTGCAAGCTTCGCTTTCCAACCCGAAGAGCCGGGGACGTGAAGGAATCCGAATTGGAATTAGAGCTGGAAGGGACCTATGGAGGTCATCTAGCCCAACCCCTTATTCAAGCAGGAGGCCTTATATACCTATACCGTTTCATACAAGTGACTGTCCAGTCTCTTTTGAAAAACTTCCAGGGATGAAGCGCCCACAACTTCTGAAGGCAAAGCTGTTTCCACAGGTGAATTGTTGAAAGAGGCCCCCCCCCCGCCCCCCCAGAACTGGTGGGTTGCAAAATTCCATCCCTATCCGAAAGGTGCTTTTTCAAGAGGCAACTGGACTGGTTTTTTTTCCCCTCTGGAGACATTTAAAGTGATAATAAAGTTCTGTTCTGTTCTGTTCTGTTCTATTCTATTCTATTCCCTCAACTGTCCAACTATGTACTAAGTCTGCACTATTAATCTTCTCATCGTTCCCACAACTCATCTCCTTCCACTTATGACTGTATGACCGTAACTTTGTTGCTTGTATCCTTATGATTTATATTGATATTGTTTCCTGATTGCTTATTCCTATGACTATCATTAAGTGTTGTACCTTAGGATTCTTGACGAACGTATCTTTTCTTTTATGTACACTGAGAGCGTATGCACCAAGACAAATTCCTTGTGTGTCCAATAATACTTGGCCAATGAAACATTCTATTCTTTTCTGTTCCATTCCATTCCGTGTCCAGGGGACATGGTGGGCTGGCCAGTGGTGAAATCTAAAATTTGTTACTACCAGTTCTGTTTGCATGGCTTGGTGGGTGGGTGGGCGTGGCCAAGTTGACTGGGTGGGCGTGACCAATTTTTTTTTAATTTTTAAAACCATTTTTTCTACAACCTCTTCGGCGAAGAGGTTGTAAAAAAATGCTTTCAAGAGGCTCTGATGATCCCAGCTGAGTTGCCTGATCGGCAGAGACTTTTTTCCTTTTAAATGCCTCTGCCGATCAGGCAACTCAGCTTGGATTGTCAGAGGCATTTATTTATTTATAATTTTATTTCTATACCGCCTATATTTAAAAGAAAAAAAGGGGTTTTTTTTCTTTTAAAAGCCTTTCTTTTAAAAGCCTTTGACAATCCCAGCTGAGCCGCGCGATCATCAGAGGCTTTTTTTTTTTACTTTTAAAAGCATTTTTTCAGCCGAAGAGGTTGTAGAAAAAATGCTTTTAAAAGTAAAAAAAAAAGCCTCTGATGATTGTGCGGCTCAGCTGGGCATGGGGAAGGGGGGGCAGGGATTTTTGCTATCAGTTCTCCAAACCACCCGCCTCCTTCGCTACTGGATCAGATGATCCGATCCGAACTGGGAGCATTTCACCCCTGGGCTGTCCCGATACCACTAGAGCTAGCTGGTATCTAGCCTTAGAAGAGTGAGGAAAATCCTCAGGGACGATTCACACCCTGGTCAGCACTTTTTGATTCTCCTTCCATCGGGAAGGAGATAATAGAATTATAGGCAACCAGGCTGGAGAACAGTTTTTATCGGTGGGCTGTCAGACTCCTGAATGAAAAATAACTACAACAACATAGTATGACTGACTTGTGCGGCCGGCACAACGTTCAATAAATTCACATGGTGCAGTAGGATTGAGCGATTGTTAGCAGGATTCACTGGGATAGGGATTTTTTTTTTGTCTTTCACTGTGAGTTGTATTGGGTTGGGGGGGGGGTGCACGAAGCGAGGCTCAGCCAATCTTATAGTACACATCAGGGGTGGGTTCTAAATTTTTTTTACTACCGGTTCTGTGGGCATGGCTTATTTTGTGGGGACTGATGGCCCCTTTATGACTTGTGGATTTCAACTCCCATGACTGACTCAGGAATTCTGGGAGTTGCAGTCCACAAGTCATAAAAGGGCCGTGGTCCCCACCACTGCCATAGAGGGCCTTGGCCTTTAATGTCCTTTTCACTCTTTTTCTATAAGATCCCAGCATATCATTGTTCTACCTGAACACCGCCATCTCTGAAAAATTGGTCAATGACTGAATGGGCGATTCCAGTCAATGGATGACCTCAGCTTCTCTGAGGGAGTCTTTTGAGGCCGTGGCGAGCCAGGACTGAGAAGAGAAAAGCGACAATAAGGGAAAAAGAAGAAAAGAAACTTCATAGTCAGACTAACAATACTTCTAATTTTCTTTTAATTAGTTTCTATGACACACATTATTTTCTCAATGTGGTAATTCTGAGGGAACGACAACAGCCTTCAGAGTAAGAAACCTCACTAAAGCAAAATGAACCTAAAACCACAATGAAATTGGAGGGGAAAAAAGTTTTTCGGAGGTTTTTCCCCCCTCCCATTTGCTTCCATTCCTATACTATATTCTATTAGACCAGCGTTTCTCAACCTTGGCCGTTGGACAAAGTCCACACATCGTCCAGCAGCCAAGGTTGAGAAACACTATATTAGACCATACAAACATAAAGTTGAGCTCAGCTCTTGTTCATTTCACATATGTGTCCGCGTATTTTGCTTGGCACCAATATCCGCATGATTTACTACTTCTGCCACCTGGAATTTTTATTTAATTTCTAGATCCCAGTATGGCCTGCAGCCCTGAGATTTCCTTGTGGTCTCCCATCTAAGTACTAAACAGATCTCACCACTCTTAGCTTTCTGAGATAGCCGAAAATTCACTATCAGAGATGCACTAAACATCCTGCACATGACTCTTTCCTGCATGATTTCGGATCCGGGTCCAAATTGGCATAAGTGCATTGAAGGCAGAGATGTGTTGGCAGGGACTATGGAGAAAAATCAAGAATGTCAGTTGTGGTGATGGGTTACTAAGGGGGGGATAAGGAAAAGAAAGAAAAATGAAGGGCAGGGTGAAGAGCTGTGACTGCCAATGCCCTCAGTCTTGATTGGATAAGGTCCTATAGACTCACCTCCTATATTCCCAGCACCTTCATTTCCACACACGCCATGAGTGGGAAGAAGATAGGGGAGGAGAGCTTCAGTGTTGTGCTATTCACCCCAGAAAGAACCTCTGGATTTTGTGTCAGACACAACCTGAACAAGCCCAATTCCAGATGTCACCCTCAATTGCAGTTTACCCAAGATGGTTCAACCAAACTTCCAAATTGCAACTCCAAGCAAAACATGTTTCCTATGATATGCCCGCCCATGTTGTGAGGCAAGTTTCCCAACTGTGGCAAGTTTTAAGACAGGTGGACTTCAACTGCCAGAATCCCCCAGTGTTGTGGTCCGCCAGCAGGCCGCGGAGTCGGACAGTAAGGAGGTTGGGGAGGAACATGGGCCAGTCCTGGAGTCTGGGGAAGGCCCGGACGAGGGCTCTGCGTCCGAGGCAGAGATGGGGCCAGGGACATCTGGGAGTGATTTGCGGACTCCGGAGCATCCAGAGTCGGATAGCAGAGAGGCAGATGAACAGGAGGAGCCTGTTCCTAGTGCACGCATGCGCAGAGCTGCCAGAAGGCAAGAGCAGCTAAAGCAAAAGGGATGACTCGGGAGTAAGGCCTAGAGATGACTGGCCCCTCCCATAAGGCTTAAAAGAACAGCAAAGGCTCTTGAGCTCTTTGTAGGAAAGCAACGTTGCTAAATCTGTTTTCCAGTTGGTGTCTCTTGTTTCTGAACTTTGGCAGGTGGGGCTTTGCCAAGAGAGGCCTTTGGCAGGGTGCCAAAGAAGATAAAAGGTTTGTGATAAGCCGGAAGGACTTTTTCTGAAGGACTTGTTTTGGAATTAATTTGGACTAAGCTGGGAATGAAGTAATTCTCAGCAGTTATAATAAAATAGTTTTGTTTGAGACTAATTGTGTCCTGTAATGACTAAGTGAGCCTAGGTCACAACACCCAGTGAGTCAGCTAGCTTAAACTTGCCATGGTTGAGAAACAGCATATTAGACAATAAAAATGCAACTATTACATAGACTCCTTGTCTTCTATCAACTGCTTCACTGAGTCGCTATAGCGTATAGCTTGAAGATCCTAAAACCCTGAGACTATCTTCACAGACATTCAATAAGCCCTCATTATCCAGCTGAGAACTCAACCAACTTAAGCTCCGAGATACAAGCATCAGGAAGGTTGTGGAACGTCCCAGCGAGATGATGGGTGCTTCTCCTATACAAGTGCTGGGGCAGACGTCAAGAACTGGAGCCTACCAAGTGCTTCTCAAGGGCCTGCATGGGCACACACTGCAGATTTACAAGGTCAAACCTTCCTGAACCCAGTATTTTCAGAGATCCAGTGCAATCCTGGACACTTCCACCCAAAGCTGCCAGAGGACCCACACATCTGGAAGCCACGGGGTTAGGAAAGGATGCCTACGGTCCCAGCTTCCCAAACCAGAACACTCCATTCTCCTTTTATGAAATTTCTTTCGTTCGTTCCTCCTCCTCCTTTTTCTCCTCCGCCACCTTGTGACTGTTTAAGGCTTCCCGGGTGTGGATTTTCTGGTGCTTCACGAGAACCGCATGATGGGGGAACCGTTTTCCGCAGATGGCGCAGAGGTGCGGCCTCTCCCCCGTATGGACTTTCCGATGCCGGATGTGGCTGGCCTGGTTAGAAAAGCATTTCCCGCAGGTGGCACACTTAAAGGGCTTCTCGCCCGTGTGAATCCTCTTGTGCACCATCAGAATCTGCCACTGCCTGAAGCTCTTCCCGCACTCAGAGCAAGTGAAGGGCCTCTCCCCCGTGTGCACCCGGTGATGCCTGTCCAATTGGGAGGATGTGTTGAAGGATTTTTCACAATCCGGGCATCTGAAGGGCTTCGCCTCCCCGGAGCAGGTAACTTCCTGTCGCTTAACAGTCATGGCGCAACCACCAAAGGCTTCCCCGGGCTGGGTCCATCGGACGGGTTTCTCCCCGACGTGGACTTTCTGGTGGCTGAGCAGCTGAGACTTTTGGGTGAAGCTCTTCCCACACTCCAAGCAGCCCATCTGGTCTTTTTTAGCATGGACTCGGTAGTGCCTGGTAAGGACCCAGCTGACGGTGAAGCTTTTCCCGCACCGATCGCACGAATAGGGCCTCTCGCCCGTGTGGGTCCTCTCGTGCACAACCAGGGCCGATTTGAAACTGAAGCACTTCCCACAGTTCTGGCATGCGAACGGCTTTTCACCCGTGTGGGTCCTCTGGTGCGCGGCCAGCACCGTGCTCCGGCTGAAGGTCTTGCTGCAGACGGAACAGGTCTTCTTCCCCCGAATCCGATATCGTTTCTTGATCACCGGTGGGCTTAGGTTTCTCTCCTCTCCTGCCAGAGGAAAGATTTCAACCATGGGCTGACTTGAGCCATCTTCTCTCTTTTGCTTCGAAACAGCATCGCGACTCACCAAGGCGTCTCTGTCCTCCTGGGGCTTGGGGAGACTGTCCCAAGGAGTCCCCTGGAGCTTCACGGACTCGGTTTCATCCCCCTCTTTCAACTCAGCGATCCACTCCTCAGCAGCTGGAAGAGTGGAAAAAGAAGTTACTCAGAGAGCCAAGGACTTGATTTTCAGATCAACAATCTACATCCCTCACCGGCTAAGCCCGTGCTTCCTGATGGATCATGTGGCCCGCCAGTGGCCAGCAGAGCTGGCAACAGAGTAGGACAGTGAGGAAGTTGGGGAGGAACTTGGCTCAGTCCTCGGGGCTGGGGAAACTCGGACGAGGGCTCTCTCTCGGAGGCAGAGAGGGGGCCACGGCCATCTGTTAGTTATGTGCAGCTTTCAGAGTCTGACATCAGCGAGGCAGAACAACAGCGTGAGCCTGTCCCCAGCGTGCTCATGCACAGAGCTGCCAGGAGACAGAAACAATGAAGAAAACAGGGTCGACTTGGGAGTAAGGCTTGGAGAGGATTGGCCCTTCCCATAAGATATAAAAGGGAAGCTAACGGATGTGAGCTTTTGCAGGAAGCAATTAGTTCATCTGATCAGTAAAAGCTGTTTGACTCTGTTCTAAATTTGTGTGGCAATTAGTTCTCTGGCAGCATTCCAAGGGAGATAAGGTGACTGTTTGTAAACACTCCCCTGCAAGACTGTTTGATAAACCTGTCGGACTGGGCTGTGAATAATTCACAGCCGTATGAATTAAAGAGGTTTGTGCTGTATATTTTCTCAGGAAGCCTAGGTCAGAACAGATCAATGCTCAGATTCTGATCTTGGGTAATGCTATTTATTGATTCGTTTCTACATTGTTCATTGCATTTCTAGGCCATTTCTAGAAATGCAATGAATCACCACTGTACCCCAGGCAAATGTGAATTCCTGAAAGTCAGATTTACTATATCTGAGCCCTCTGAGGTAGGCCAGATCAGGAAACAGACTCCAAAAGAAATCCTGGAATTCATCTTTACTGATCTAGATTACAGGGAATCCTTGACTTACGAACCACAATTGAGCCCAACATTTCTGTTGGTAAGTGAGACATGTGTTAACTTAGTTTTGCCCCATTTTATGATCTTCGTTGCTGTCATTGTTAAGTGAATCACTGCAGCTGATATGTTAGTAACACAGTTGTTAAGTGAGTCTGGCTTCCCCATTGATTTTGCTTCTCAAAAGGTTGCAAAAGGGGATCCCAGCAACAGTTTTAAGTATGAACCAGATGCCAAGCATTTGAATTTTGATCACACGATCGTGGGGATGCTAATGGTTGTGTGAAAAATGGTCATTTTCTTTCAGTGTTGTTGTGATTTCGAACGGTCACTAAATGAACTGTTGTACGCCGAGGATTACCTGTACAATAATCCAACCCCCTGAGAGCCACACAATATTTCCTCTCCTTCTTATTCTAAAAATTTCTCAGTCCTGGTAGTTTTAAGATATGTGGACTTCAGCTCCCAAAATTCCATGCTGGCTGGGGAATTCTGGGAGCTGAAGTCCACACACATTAACAGCAAAAGCATTTTAGGCTTATATACTGCCTCTTAGCGCTTTATAGCATGTTCTGCGAGGTTTACAATGTCAAAGCATGTCCCAGAAGTGCTTTTTTCCAAGAGGCAGCTGGACTTCCTGGTTTTTCTTTGAAGTCGTTTCGCTTCTCATCCAAGAAGCTTCTTCAGTTCTTCTTCAGAAAGAAAATTGTTGCTGCCATGGAAGAAAACTACGAATTAAATCTAAATGATAGTAAGTTATACAAGTAGTCCTCGACCAGGGGTGAAATGCTTCCAGTTCGGACCGGATCGCCTGATCTGGTAGCGATGGTGGTGGGTGGTTCAGAGAACCGGTAGCAAAAATCCCTGCCCCCCGCCCGCCCCCATACCTGAGCACGAACATCAGAGGCTTTTTTTTTTTAAAGCATTTTTCCTACAAGCTCTTCCGACGAAAAAATGCTTTTAAAAGTAAAAAAACAAAAAAGCCTCTGCCGATCACACGGCTCAGCTGGGGTCCTCAGAGGCTTTTCAAAGCATTTTTTTCTGCAACCTCTTGGCCAAAGAGGTGGTAAAAAAAATGCTTTGAAAAATCTCTGACGATGCCAGCTGAGTTGCCTGATTGGCAGAGGCTTTTCAAAGCATTAGAAAAAATGCTTTAAAAAGTTAAAAAAAAAAAAAAGTTGGCCACGCCTACCCAGTCACATTACCTCCCGCCACACCAAGCCACGCCCACAGAACCGGTAGTAACAAATTTTGCATTTCACCCCTGTCCTCAACTTACAACAGTTCGTTCCAAGTTGCAACAGCATTGAAAAAAATGATTTAAATCCCCTTAATATACTGGTTTCTCAGTGGCTCTTTTCAATTCAGCTTCGCTTCTGCTACTAATCTGTGCTGTGTCACGATTCCTAAAATAAACAAGGCTTTATAACTTCTTTTGATAAACTTTTGGGTTCTATCGTGTATATATATCAGTGATGGGTCACCTTTTCCTGCCTGAGTGCCCAAAGCACGCACGAACCCCCAAAATGTAATGCACATGCGCCCCTCACATATGCGCCCCACCCCCACGCATGTGTGTGCGCCCCTCGCACACACCATGTCCATGCGTGCGAGGCCGCCGCACACACACCCCACCTCCTGCGCATGTTCAGCAGAGATCCAATGACCAGCCGACTGGTGGGAGGTGCACATGGATGCGTGGCGGAGCTGAACTGGGGCAACAGCTCGCGTGCCCAGAGAGGGCGCTGCGTGCCACCTGTGGCCTATGTGCCATAGGTTTGCCATCACAGATATACATCCTGGCAAGCGATCTGAGCTGTGTATGCTAATCTAACATTCTTACCTTCAGAATCTTACCTTCTGAATTGCCTCCATCCTCTTCTTGCTTGATCTTGCAATCAAGCTGTCTCTCTGCGGGAATTAATGGCGTCTGCTCAGAGGTGTGAAAACTCACAGCCACCTCCTGGATCAGCCCTGGCCCCTGCAGGAGTCCAAAATCTGATTTAGGGATACAAATAGCCCTTGACTTACAATTTAATTAATTAATTTAATTTAATTAATTTAATTTAATTTACATGCCGCCCCTCTCCGAAGACTCAGGGCGGCTCACAATGCATTCTGGTCCAGAATGTAGCCGCGCGGGTGATTATGGGTGCATCTCGTTGCGCCCATGTAACACCTCTCTTACGCGAGCTGCACTGGCTCCCAGTAGTCTTCTGGGTGCGATTCAAGGTGTTAGTTATCACCTTTAAAGCGCTCCATGGCTTAGGGCCTGGGTACTTACGAGACCGTCTTTTGCCACCAATAGCCTCCCACCGACCAGTTCGTTCTCACAGGGAGGGACTACTCAGGGTACCGTCAGTCAAATTGTGCCGACTGGCGACTCCCAGGGGGACGGCCTTCTCTGTAAGGGCTTCAACCCTTTGGAATGAACTGCCCCCTGATATACGAAACATCCCTAATCTCCGGGCTTTCCGCTGTGCCCTCAAGACCCTGATGTTCAATCAGGCAGGGCTAAGCACGTTAACTGGGAATGATTAAAATATTATATAATTCTGGGTTTTATTTATTTGGGCTAAACTATGCTATAATTTTAATTATCAATTTTATGATGTTTGTGTATCTTTTATTTTTTCTTGACTGTACACCGCCTTGAGTCCTTCAGGAGAAAGGCGGTATTGAAATATAATAAATAAATAAATAAATAAATAAATAAATAAATAAATAAATAAATAAATAAATAAATAAATAAATAATAAATTTTAAAAAATCATTATAAAAAGACATTGAAAAATTAAAAAACATTAAAAACATTAAAAACTCATTCACATCATTCATGGCCGGATCTTGCCAGATCACAAGAGCGAGATCAACGGGCCCAAGCCTGCAGGAAAAGCCAGGTATTCACCGCCTTTCGGAAGGCCAATAGGGTAGGGACGGTCCAGACCTCAGGAGGTAACTAGTTCCAGAGAGCTGAGGCAGCGACAGAGAAGGCCCTCCCCCGCGGGCCCGCCAGTTGACACTGTTTAGCTGATGGGACCCGGAGGAGACCAACTCTGTGGGATCTTACTGGTCGATGGGAGCTATGCGGCAGAAGATGGTCTCGAAGATAACTTGGCCCTGAGTCATGTAGGGCTTTAAAAGTAATAACCAACACCCTGAATTGTGACCAGAGACCCATAGGGAGCCAGTGCAGCTTGTGGAGAATTGGTGTAATGTGGGTGTACCGAGGTGCACCCACGACAGCTCACGTGGCTGCGTTCTGGACCAACTGTAGTCTCCGAACACTTTTCAACGATAGCCCTATGTAGAGTGCGTTGCAATAATCTAACCGTGAGGTGACAAGGGCATGAGTGACTGTGACGGGAGCCTTCGAATCCAAGTAGGGTCGCAATTGGTGTACCAGGAGAACCTGTGCAAAGGTCCCCCTAGCCACAGCTGTCAGATGTTGCTCTAATCTTAGCTGTGAGTCTAGGACAGTGATGCCTGTCCTAGATTGCCTGATTGCCATCGCGTGCCAGGAGAGGAGTGGGGCGGGGGAGGATCGTGCGCACACCTGTCCACACGCATGCGCGGGCAACCTCCTCCCCCCCCCCCCCGCTCCTGGCACATGATGGCCTGGTAGGCCCGTTTTTCTTTCTTACCTGGTTCCAGATCCTCTCTATTTATCCGGGCAGGGCGAAAACAGCCTTTCCCACTCCCTTGGAGGCCCTACGGAGGCTGAAAGGACCCATTTCCCAACTCCCGGTGGGAC
The DNA here is from genome assembly GCA_030761175.1 of Masticophis lateralis. NCBI lineage: Eukaryota > Metazoa > Chordata > Lepidosauria > Squamata > Colubridae > Masticophis > Masticophis lateralis. The sequence goes on from JAUDYJ010000002.1 coordinate 16,229,786, forward strand.
AGGAAGTGACGTTTTTTGCTGTCCCCAGCCTCCAGAACCTCTCTAGGAGTTTCTAGGAGCCTCTCTAGGAGATTTTCATTTAATGACTGTTTGAAGTTACAACTTCAAACAGTCTGGAAAAAGTGTCCCGTGACCGTTTTCTCACACTTATAACTGTTGCAGCATCCCCGGGGTCATGTGACCCTAACTCAGACACTTGACAACTCACTCATATTTATGACAGTTGTGAGATCCCGGGGGTCTTTTGCATCCTTCTGCCAAGCAAAGTCAATGGGGAAGCCAGGCTCACTTTACAACCGTGTAACTAACTTAACAACCGCAGGGATTCACAACTATGGCAAGAAAAGTTGTAAAATGGAACAAAATGCACTTAACCACTGCCTTGTTCACAACAGAAATGTTGGGCTCCGTGGTGGTCATAAATCGAGGACTAGCTGTTCTTATTTTATTGATCAATTTTTTAAAAAACCCGCCCCCTATCTCTCCCTCACGCTCGGTGATGTTTTGCATGGAATGAAATTCAGCTAACCCAAAATGCTTCACCCTCATTCCGTTATCTTACAAATGCAGCTAATTTTCAAGCGAAGAATTGTGGGTGCGTCAAACAACCTAGGGATACGGTGGCTCAGTGGCTAAGAAGCTGAGCTTGTCGACCAAAAGGTCAGCAGTCCAGCGGTTCGAATCCCTAGTGCTGCGTAACGGGTGTGAGCTCCCGTGACTTGTCCCAGCTTCTGCCAACCTAGCAGTTCGAAAGCACGTAAAGAATGCAAGTAGAAAAATAGGGACCACCTTTGGTGGGAAGGTAACAGCGTTCCGTGCGCCTTTGGCATTTAGTTATGCCGGCCACATGACTACGGAGACGTCTTCGGACAGCGCTGGCTCTTTGGCTTTGAAACGGAGATGAACACTGCCCCCTAGAGTTGGGAACAACCAGCACATATGTGCGAGGGGAACCTTTACCTTGCAACCTAATCCACATTCAGTAATACAAAAGGCTGGGATTTTAATCTTTAAACCATACCTCATATGATTCTGATTTGACCTCTTGCTGGTTCCTCAGAAAGTCTTCGACCAGAGCCACCGCCTGGGAACACGTGTCTGCTCCTCCTGCTCGGATCCAGCTCTGGAGGTCCGATGGAAGGCTGGCCAGGAATTGCTCCAGGATCAGCAGCTCCAGAATCTGTTCCTTGGTGTGTCTCTCCGGCTTCAGCCACTGGAGACAAAGCTCCTGGAGTTGGCGATGGATCCTTCGGGGGTCTCCCACTTCCTGGCAGCAGAACTGCCGAAAATGTTGGCGCTGCACCTCCATTTTCAGGGCTTCCCCTCGCAAGATGGCGGCCTTCACCTTCCCATAGTCCTCCCGATCTCTAGCTTCTAGACTTCGGAAGACCTCTTCAGCTTCTCCACTCAGCGCTGGCAGAAGATGGCCCACCCACTGTTCTGAGGGCCACTGACAGGCTTGGGCCACCTGCTCAAAGGACGCTAGGAAGGCCTTGGTATCTTCCCAAGGAGAAGCCTCTGGAAAACCTGGGTTGTCTCCTCCTGTGTGGGGGTCCAGGGTCCTGAGGAACTGCTGCCACTGGGCTTCCCAGCGTTCTTCCATCCCGTGGAATGTCTCTCTTTTACTTTTTTGTGACGCTCCCCATCCCGGTTGCTCAGAAAGGGACGGAGGCTGAATTTCACAGGGGAGTTTTCCGAGATCTGTTTCTTCTAATTTTGGTTCTGAAATATAGAGAGGCTGAACTGGATTGGTGGGATTTTCTGGTCCTCCCTTCCACTGGGGATCTGCACAATTTTTCTCTTTCATTGCTCTCTCTGCCGCCTCTTTGCTCTTGGATCTAGAATTTTTCAAAGAGCAGATTTAGCAGACCAAACTTAAGGAACCTAATATACGGTAGTGGCCAAAATTGTGGAAACCTTTTGGAAAAAGTGTATTTTTGAGATCTGATGGCTAACACCACTTTTTTTTTTTTGAGTTTCAAGATAATCATATTCCACTGCTGGAATGGCCTGGGAATAGCCCAGACTTTAACCCAACTGAAAATCTAGGGAGCCAACTAAAGAAACTTGTTAGTCAGAAACGACCCAACAATAAAACCCAGTTAATAGAAGCCATCATTCAATCTTGGTTTCACATTATAACAGCTGCAGAACTAAATTAACTCACTCCATGGGAAGACATTGTAAGTCCATAATTCATGCTAAAGGTATTAGCACATATTAACACATATTAACCACATATTAACTGACGTGATAAATTTTGTATATCTTGTTTTTTCTATGGTGATAATTTTTGTATATCTCATTTTTTCTACGTGTTTCACTCTTCTTTATACTGTAACTGCTATTCTAATAGCAAATCCTTCATAAGCATTATTGCATTACATTCTTGATTAAATTATTCTTCCATTGATATATAATTTTATGGTACTTCTCCCCAAAAAACTGGTGTTATTGGCTAGTTTTAGAAAATACACTTTTCCCAAAAGGTTTCCACAATTTTGGCCACTACTGTAATTTGAAAGGAGTTACAAAGCAGCTGATACAGGTAGTCCATGACTTATGACCACAATTGAGCCAAAAATGTATGTTGCTAAGCGAGACATTTGTTAAGTGAGTTTTTGCCCCCTTTTACGACTTTTCTTACGATGGTTGTTAAGTGAATCACTGCAGTTGTTAAGTTAGTAACACAACGGTTAATAAACAGTGAATGAAATAAGTAAGTCAAGGATTCTGGCTCCTTCAGCCTCACATTTTGGGTAATGGCTTTTATATCAGGGTGACGTAAGGCCATCCCAGATATAAGCTGGGGATGAAACAATCAATGTAACATAGTTTAATGGCCCTTTTCTAATTATGCAGAAAGTCTCCATAGTTGTTCAGAAGTCTTTTTCTCTACCATGGACCTTTCCGAAGAGTGGATGTGATTTCCACCCATTCTTGACTGAGCAAGTATCTATACTCGTGATGGCTGTCACTGCGTTATTTTGTATTTGCCAGCTGAGCTTCCATTCTGAACATTACGGTAGCTTGCCCGAGAATTTTATCAACAAAAGATAACACAGTCTTGTGATTTCTGAACTATTGCGCATGTCTACATTCTTTCTTTCTTTCTAACTTCCTGATTTTACTTTTTCCTTTGTCCGTCTATGAGATACAACTACCGGTAATGATGTAGTTAGCTAGGTTTTTTACTTTGATAATAAAACATGTTTATTAGAATTTATACTTTGGGGTTTTTTTCTTTGAGAGTATACACTATGGAAAACAAGATTCAGTCACCTCTAATTAATTACAGTTTTCCCCCAGGTGGAGGGGGGGAATGAGGCTGATTCACGCTTCGACAATGGCGAACCTATGGCACCCGTGCCACAGGTGGCACATGGAGCCATCTCTGCGGGCAGGCGAGCTGACGCCCAGGTCTGCTCCACCACGCATGCCCGTGCACCTCCTCCTGGCCAGCTGATTTTTGGGTCTCTTCCGGGAGACATACGCACATGTGCGGGAGTGGGGAGCTGCGCCGCCCCCCTCGTGCCCCATTTATGGTTCCAGGCAGCTTCAGGGAGGCCTGCTAGCACCAAAATGGGGATTGTACATAGATGCGTGGGGGGAGTGCGGGAGTCACATAAGCATGCATGGGGGGTGGAGCCTGCAGGAGGGATTGCATTATGGGTGTCAGCACATGCTCTTTTGGCACCCAAGGAAAAAAAGGTTCACTATCACTGATCTATACAGTAGTTCCCCACCTCTGGATTAGATGATCTCTATGGTTCATTCCAATATTTCCATTCTTTGATTTTCAAGTTCCCATAGGGCAACAAAGACTATATAGGGAATTCTTAAATTTACAACCACAACTGAGGCCCCAATTTCTGCTGTTAAGTGAGGCATGTTAAGTGACCCTTGCCCCATTTTATGACCTTTCTTTGCCACCGTTCTCAAGTGAATCACCGCAGTTATTAAATCAGTCATGAAGTTGTTAAAAGTGAACTTGGCTTCCCCATTGACTTTGCCTGCCAGAAAAGTCGCAAAAAGGGATTCCGTGATGCCGGGACACTGCAATCGTCATAAATATGAGTCAACAGCCAAGCATCTGAATTTTGATCATGTGACCATGGGGATGCTGCATTGGCCATTGAGCCACTTTGTCCAGTGCCGATGTAGCTTTCAACGGTCACTAAAGGAACTGTGGTAAGGCAAGGACTACCTCTACACTGTGGTGGCGCAGTGGTTAGAATGCAGTACCGCAGGCTATGTCTGCTGACTGCCGGCTACCTGCAATTTGGCAGTTTGAGTCTCACCAGGCTCAAGGTTGCCTCAGCCTTCCATCCTTCCACGATTGGTAAAATGAAGATCCAGATTGTTGGGAGCAATATGCTGATTCTTAGAGAGGGCTGTAAAAGCACTGTGAAGCGGTATACACGGTAAATCTAAGTGCTATAGCTATTGCTAGTTAAGCTCACAAAACTATTTAGCCCCTGCATGAGGACATCTGCAGCTTGAGCATCAGACCTGGAAGTGCGCACAACCATCCCACAACTGAATTTCCAACCTCTGGAAGGATGTCCATTAAAACCAGAGCGTCCCTTAAAATAGGGGTCCACAACCTCCTCGGGCTGTGTCCTAATTCGCAACCGGGCCACTCGAGTTGGGGGGCCAGGATGCATATGGGGGTAGCTCTCAACTCGCTAACTGGCACAGCCAGGCTGCAAAGAGGCCACGGCCGGGAGGCATTGGGGACCCTTGCTTTAAGAGATGCTCTGGCTTTAAGGGACGCCCATCCATTAAAGAGGTTGGAAATTCAGTTGTGATCTAGGAAATGAGGACAGTTGCGTGTGTGTGTGTGTATGCACACACACACTTCCAGGTCTGAAGCTCAAGCCGTCGTCGTCCTCTTGCAGGGGCTAAGGGACTGAGACAACTTTTGCTGCAGCCAATTCACCACAGCCAACTCGCCGTGGGACGACTCGTCACGGCCAACTCGTCCCGTGGCACAGTTTCACAATTCTATTTTAACGGCTGAAAACAAGTTAAGAATTATTTTAATTCTTGCCATTCGCATTTCATTCCGTCCCTTCTTTTGCTTAATGATTCTATTCCACCATTTCTTTGATATTCGGGTAACTCTTGTCCCGCATCGAATTGTTACTGCGGCGAGTTGTCTTTCGGCGAGTTGACTGTGGCGAATTGTCACAGACCCCGGAGCTTAAATGGCTTTCTAAGCTTAACCAGAGGTCGTCCTCGACTTAACGACAGTTCCTTTATAGCGACCGTTCGGCCCTGGGGGAAAAAAAGGCGGCCGTTGCAGCATCCCCATATTGACTCCTGGTTTGTGTGTGTGTGTGTGTGTGTATGTTGGACCACTGCCTTGGCGGTCCAGCGATCCCACCTGATCTGCGACATGATGTAGCGCTTGTAGAAGCCGCTGCCCAGTGGCTCCATCCCTTCCTCCTCCTCTTCCTCGGCGGCGGCGGCAGTGGCAGCGGCTTCCCCGGCGCAGGCTCGCTTGTGGTCGATGCCGTGTCGCTTGTAGAAGCGCCAGATCCAGCCGTCGCTGGCCTTGAAGTTGAGCTTCATGTCTGCGGCGATGGCGTTGGCAGCCGCCTTGAGGTCAACGCGGCGGACCTTGGCTCCTCCAGCCCGCTGTTCCACATACCACCTGAGCACAGCTTCCTCCAGGGAAGCCTCCTGGGACATCTTCATGTGCTTCCTGGCCCCGATCTCCGCCCCGCTGCCGGTCGAGTCGACGTCGCACATCAGCACGAACTTCCTCAGCTTCTCCTTGGCTTTGCGGATGTCCGACACCGTCTGCTTCTTCACGCCGTACTCCTCGCACACCCGCGCCACCGACCAGCCGGACTCCAGCTTCTCGATCAGCTCCAGCTTCTGCTTCACGCTCAGGTTGACCCGCTTCCGCTTCTCCACCCCCGCCGAAGCCATGGTGCGGTCCGGCGACCGAGTTCGGAGACGCCGGCGGGACCGCCCAACTCGCCAACTTGGGGGGGGGGGAATGTGGAGATTCTCGGGCGGGCTCGGGAAAATTACTTACGGGCTCCGAGGCTTGCGCCTGCGCAGAAGCGCGGCCGCCCTTCGGGGAAGCCACTGTCCGATTGGTAGCATTTCGCTGGTCGTACCCTGCGCAGGGGGGTGGGTAGGGGGAGGAATGAAGGTCCGACCGGAAGTTTCTATAGCAACGTAGAGATGTGAAAAATAGAAGGAAAGGGCACCTAAGAGAGTGCTTCCGGGTTCAAGGAGGGGTGGAATTTGGCGCGCAGGCGCAAAGAAAGAAGGGCGGTCCTGCCTCGAAGGAGAATCCTGGACAATGTTCACTGTTCTTTCATCGGTTCCGGAAGTTGTGTGCCGCTCTATCTGTCTATCTATTGCCATGGGACAGACCTCCAGATCTGTGCTAGGCATGTGTCACTGATGGGGGGGAAAGCCTCTGGAGTGGATTCAGAATAGAGCTGGAAGGGATCTTGGAGGTCATCTAGACCAACCCCGTTCAAGCAGGACAATGCAAGTGGTTATCCAGTCTCTTCTTAAAGACCTCTAGTGATGTAGCATCCACAACTTCTGAAGACAATTGGTTCCATTGGTTAATTGTTCACACTGTCAGGAAGTTTCTCCTTAATTCCAGGTTGCTTCTCTCCTTGATTTTCACAGTTTGGCTTTTGCTTTGTCTGCAACGGCACACCTACGCTGTGGAGTAACACCTCCACGCCTATGCTGTGAAGGGGTCAATGGGTTGCAGATGGTTGCAAACAGTTGTGTAAGGGATGCGCATCTTGCATGGGGATCGGATAACCCGCCTTCCCATTGGGAGGCGGGAGGAAGGCGAGGCACCTTCAAACGGCAAAATGGAGCAGCTGGAGGAGAGACTGGCCCACGAAGTGAGGCGATATCAACATTTGCACGACGTGACGGATAGAGACGACAGGAGCCAGGAGGTGACAGCCCATTCCTGGAGGGAAATTGGAAGAACTTTGGAGGACGAGCCAGACCGATGCAGAGAAAAGTGGAAGCAACTGCGAGACGAGTTCGTCAGGCTGAAAAGAAGAATGAAAACAAAGACCAGGGATCCAGGGCCGCCGGCCCATTCTATAATGCTGTCCTGGCTGGAAGAATTTGTAAAACACTGGGAAACTCAAGCGAATGTCAACGGCGCTGCAACGGAGGTAAGAAAACCACATCCTAATCTAGAACCTGTTTATATTTGTAGAGAACTGGGTAAAAGGTAAAGGTAAAAGTTCCCTTCGCACATATCATGGCTACTTGTTCCCAACTCTGGGGTGGGGTGCTCATCTCCATTTCAAAGCCGAAGAGCCAGCGCTGTCCGAAGACGTCTCTGTGGTCAGGTGGCCGGCATGACTAAACGCCAAAGGCGCACTGAACGCTGTTACCTTCCCACCAAAGATGATCCCTATTTTTCTACTTGTATTTTTTATGTGCTAGGTTGGCAGAAGCTGGGACGAGTAACGGGAGCTCACCCCATTAGACGGCACTAGGGATTCGAACTGCTGAACTGCCGACCTTTCGATCAACAAGCTCAGCATCTTAGCCACTGAGCCACCGTGTCCCAAACTGGGTACCCGGTCTCTTTTGACCTACAAACACACAGCTGACGATAACTACCTCTGTATCTGACCCAGACATACATAAGGAAGTAGCATTGCATTATTAAAGCGAATAGCACTGCATTCATAATATAGTATGAACAGTGCTGTACAAATCAGCTCTACTTACTTTCATTAGATTTTTTTATGCTAAATGCATTGATGTCTTTAAAGGTGTTATGTATGTAACCACGTACCTGTCTGTTTGGATAATTGTTGGCACAAATTATATCATTACAGCCTGAGGATGTCATGCCAGATCCTCTAGAGAAAGACTCCTTGGATTCAAGCTTGCATACGGAGGACATCTCATTCACATCACACCATGCATCCAGGCACTCGGGAGTCTTCTCAATGCACAATAGCGATGATGATGATGATGATGATGATGACGACGAGAGTTCAATCAGTGTGCTCACTGGGTCACCCATAAAAGCACCAGTCCCCCAGTCAAGAAAGAGGAGGAAGATGATGGGAAAGGATGACATACTAGATGCTTTGGTCACTCTATGCTGGGAGCAACTTCAAACTGCAGTGATGTCACTGTTGAACCCCGATGACAGCCGTCGCAATGATGAATACACAACTTTTGCCCTGGCTGTTGCAGACTCTTTGCGGAAACTTCCACCGGAACGTGTGGAAGCAACAAAATCCCAGCTCTTCATTGTGCTTGCTGACGCACATTCCCAAGTGACAAAACCCGGCCGACCTGGGGATGCAGGTGCGTTTTCTTCTCACTGCAGCAATTGGCTGATTGTGAGGTGCCTTTGGGGAGGAAAAATGGAAGAGTGGAGTGGAGTGGAGTGGAGCGGAATGGAATGGAATGGAATAGAATAGAATAGAATAGAATAGAATAGAATAGAATAGAATAGAATAGAATAGAATAGAATAGAATAGAATTCTTTATTGGCCAAGTGTGATTGGACACACAAGGAATTTGTCTTTGGTGCATATGCTCTCAGTGTACATAAGGAGAATAAAATACATTCATCAAGAATAAAAAGATACAACACTTAGTGATAGTCAAGGTTACTAATAAGCTATCAAATCATACTAGCAAACAAAAACAATATTTATTTAATTATTTATTTATTTATTTATTTATTTATTTATTTATTTATTTATTTATTTATTTATTTATTTATTTATTTATTTATTTATTTATTTATTTATTTATTTATTTATTAAATTTATATACCGCCCTACTCCCGGACGCGACTCAGGGCGGTGAACAGCCAGAATAAGATATAACAAATACAAAAGTTAAAAAATCATTAAAAACGAATTAAATAGTTTGGCTCAACAGTTTAAAAGTCCAATTATGATTATAAAATTTAAAAACCCAAAAAAGGAGGTTAAGCCAGCCCAGCTAGTTCAAATAAGAATGTTTTCAAGGCACGGCGAAAAGTACCCAGGTCATGTAGATTTCTTATCTCGGGGGGGAGCTCGTTCCAGATGGTAGGAGCCCTCACAGAGAAGGCTCTCCCCCTGGGGGTCGCCAGTCGACACTATTTGACCGACGGCACCCTGAGGAGACCCTCTCTATGGGAGCGGACTGGTCGGTGAGAGGCTGTTTGTGGCAGAAGGCGGTCCCGAAGATACCCTGGTCCTAAGCCATGGAGCGCTTTGAAGATGGTCACCAAGACCTTGAACTGCACCCAGAAGACCACTGGAAGCCAGTGCAGCTCGCGCAGGAGGGGAGTCACATGGGAGTGCCACGTCGCTCCCATCACCACCCACGCGGCCGCATTCTGGACCAGTTGGAGCCTCCGGGTGCTCCTCAAGGGGAGCCCCATGTAGAGAGCATTACAGTAGTCCAGGCGTGAGGTGACGAGGGCATGAGTGACCGTGCGTAACGCATCCCAATCTATAAAGGGACGCAACTGGCGAATCAGGCGAACCTGATAAAAACTCCTCCCAGCCACGGCCGCCATATGCCCTTCTAAAGACAGCCGTGAGTCCAGGAGGACGCCCAAGTTGCGAACCCCATCCGTGGGGGTTAATGACTCGCCCCCAATAGTCAGAGATGGCACCAACTGACTATATTGGGATGTCGGAAACCACAGCCACTCGGTCTTGGAAGGGTTGAGCCTGAGTCTGTTCCTCCCCATCCAGATCCATACGGCCTCCAGGCACCGGGACATCACTTCGAGGGCATCATTGGGGTGGTTATAATATAAATTGAAAGATAAAAGCAACGTAGTTATAGTAATAAGTGAGAAGAGATAGATACTAGTAAGGAGGAGAAGAGTAATAGTAATACAGTAAATTATTTGACAATGTGAGAATTAGTTGTTAAGCAGAGTGATGGCATTTGGGGGAAAAAGGGGTGTCCAGGAGCTCGTGAATTAAAGGTTTTCTTTGGTGGTGGGGGGGGGGGGGAGAGAGAGAAGAGAGATAGACCAAAAAAAGTCAGGGAGATCTCTGTGTAAGACATGAAATAAATCGCAATAAATGCTCGACTGATTCAGATCAATGTGGTGGCATACCTGATCTGCAGCAGGTCCAGCTGTTCAATTAAGAGCCATAGTGGCGCAGTGCTTAGAATGCGGTACAGGTAGTCCTCAATTTACAACAGTTCATTTAATGACCGTTTGAAGTTACAACGGCACTGAAAAAAGTGACTTGTGACTTATTTTTTCACACTTGTAACCATTGCAGCCTCCCCTTGGATGGGTGATTGGATTGGATGCTTGACAACTGTCCCACATTTATGACGGTTGCAACGTCCCGGGGTCTGGTGATCCCCTTTTGCAACCTTCTGACAAGCAAAATCAATAGGGGAGCCAGATCCATTTCCCGACCTTGTGACTAAATTAGCACCGAAGTAGTCCTTCGCTTCACAATGGTGGCAAGGAAAGTCATTAAAATGGGGCAAAACTCACTTAACAAATTTTTCGCTTAGCAACCTAAATTCTCAGCTCAATTGTTGTTACAATTTGTTACTAAATTGCAGGCTGTTTCTGCCGACTGCCAGCAGTTTGGCTGTTCAATGCTGACCAGCTCAAGGCTGACTCAGCTTTCTGTTCTTCCCGAGGTCGGTAAAATGAGGACCCCGATTGTTGGGGGGGAGTAACAAGCTGATTCTGTAAAGCACTGTGTGGCGATATCAGTAGTAGTTTTCACTTACCTTTGCAACTGATTTAGGACTGTGAGCACGCGCGGTGCTTCTGCTCATGCCCAGAGCATCCGTGATGACGTCCGGGCAGGTGGGCGGAGCTTCCTGCCGCCGCCACTACCGGTTCGTCTGAACTGGAGCGAACTGGTAGAACCACTGGGCAGTATCAGAGGTGGATTTCAGCAGGTTCTGACCAGTTCTGGAGAACCTATAGTGGAAATTTTGAGTAGTTTGGAGAACCGGTAGTAAAAATTCTGACTGGCCCCACCCCCATCTCTTCTTTGCCTCCCAAGTCCCAGCTGATCGGGAAGAAATGGGGATTTTGCAGTAACCTTCCCCTGGAGTGGGGTGGGAATGGAGATTTTACAGTATCCTTCCCTTGCCACGCCCACCAAGCCACACCCACAGAACCGGTAGCAAAAAATTTTGAAATCCACCACTGGGCGGTATATAAGTCTAAGGGCCATTACTTGCCCCAAAGCCTCTTCTTTGGAACGATATGAACGGGGAGGCTCCATTTAGCAATCGGAGCCCGCAGCGACACATCGCAATGAAGGCATCTGTTGAGGGCTGCAGAGCACTGTAAGTTTAACATCTCTTGGCCTCTTTTATATATATATATATATAAATAATCTTTATTATTATTATTATTATTATTTTTCAGTCAGAGAGAGAGGTTTTATTTGCGCAAAGACTCAAAAGCCATGTTTGCCAATTTTGGCTCTGAGTAACGTCTCCATGCTTGTATGACACTTATATACTTTCCTAAACAAAGGATTCTGCTAACACAGCAACTTTCCCATATATGGTTAACATACATTTGTTATTTTTAATTGACATTTCTTAATTATTAAAGTTTCACATTATCTTTATCCAACACTCATAATTCTTCTTGTAACTGGCTGAAGTACAAATTCTTCTTTTGATATTTGCTTCCCGTCCAGGTGCTATTTTTTTTTTAAAAAAAAATCTTTATTAAATACTTACAATAAAATTAATACACAATAATAATTGAAAAGCAATATAGGAAGCAAACATAGAAACCCACACAGGATTAAAACCAAACAACAAACAAGGAGTGTTAAGCTCACTCTCCAATTAATATTAACTAATATCATCCTAGCCAAACATTTGAATGCAATCAGGTCTCCCTTTTTTTTAGGCAGCAGATCTGCCATTTCTGAGAGCAAGCCCGGCGGCAGAGGCTGCTTGCCCAGCTGAACCCTTCCTTCTCATAACACACCTGGTCCTCGACTTAACGACCATTCATAATTAGCGGGGCACTAAAAACGGACACGACCAATTTTTTCACATGACGGTTGCAGCATCCCCAAGCGAGAGTATTCAAGTTTATTTATTTATTGGTTCGATTTATATGCCACCTTTCTCCGGAGACTCAGGGCGGCTTACAATGCGTTAAGCAATAGCTTTTGTATGTTACTTTATGGTACTTTTGTATGTACCTTCTTAGTAGGGCTTTCGGCTCCCCCTAAGCGGTGTTCTTTTTTATACAAAGTCAGCTTATTGCCCCCACAATCCGGGTCCTCATTTTTACTTACCTTGGAAGGATGGAAGGCTGAGTCAACCTTGAGCCTGGTTGAATAAGGGCTTAAGTTGACTTAGGGCCTAAGTTGAATTAGAGCTTTTTAATAACCACTAGTATCTGTTCCAGTGATGGGATTTAAGTAATTTAACAACCAGTTCTCTGCCCTAATGATTTCTTCCAACAGCCAGTTTGCCAAACTGCTCAGAAAGTTAACAACTGGTTCTCCCGAAGTGGTGCGAACTGGCTGAATTTATTTATTTATTTTTATTTATTTCAATTTATAAACTGCTCTTCTCCTTGCGGACTCAGGGCGGTGAACAGCCAAAATAAAACATGGTATACAAAAGTTAAAAACAATTAAAAATTATTAAATATTTTCGGCCGACAATTAAAACAACCCAATTTAAAATCAATTTCAAATTTAAAACAGAGGATGGGATCAAGCTAGCCCAGCTAGATAGAACAAATGGGTTTTAAGGGCCCGACAAAAGGTCCGGAGATCTGGAATCCCACCACTGATCTGTTCCCCCATGGAAGAAAAATGTTACGTATATATGAATGTCAATGAGTATTAAAAATCTGCTTTCTTTTTAGATCCCACGAAACTGGGGAGGTTTTCTACTGACCGAGGAATGACTACTGGGCCGCTCAGCCAGGTATAACTATTATTATTTTTTTTCAGTGCTGTTGTATCTTTCAAACGGTCACTACAACGAACTGTTGTAAGTCGAGGACTGCCTGTCCTTAACGTTGAATAGGAATAAACGTAGACGTCATTTGTCCGCTTCACAGGGGCTTCTGACTTTTGAAGATGTGGCTGTGCGTTTTACCGATGAGGAATGGATGCTGCTGGATGCAGGACAGCAGGACCTGTACCGGGAGGTCATGGCGGAAAATTCTGGGATGGTGGCCACTCTAAGTAAGGATCCCTGGGCTTCAACTCACTCAGATTGTTCTTCCTTACTTCCTGTGATGCCACAGTTTCCTGTAGAAGCAGTTCCAGTTTCTGCCTGGAAACTTCGGCTGGCCCAACTCTCCCAGCAGCTGAATTTTTCTGCACAGTTACTCTCCCCCCAGATCTTGGATGTAGTTGCCTTTTGTATTAATTAGAATAAGAATAGAATAAGGGCCTGGTGGCTCAGCAGACTAAAGCTTTGTGATTAACATCAGCTGTCTGCAGTTAGTAAGTTCGAATCTCCCCAGGCTCAAGGTTGACTCAGCCTTCCCTCCTTTCTAAGGTAGGTCAAATGAGGACCCAGATTGTGGGGGCAATAAGCTGACTTTGTATAAATATACAAAAAGTATGAAGGCTATTGCTTAACGCATTGTAAGCTGCCCTGAGTCTCCGGAGAAGGGCGGCATATAAATCAAATTTAAAAAAAAAGATGGCAGCTTATTTTCTCCCTTCATCCTCTTCCCCACATCCCCGGGCAATAGTGTGGTTGACATGGAAGTGGTTGCAAAGACATTGGGGAATGGCCAGATGCTGCCTGAGGGTGTGGTTGGCCACTCCTGGCAGCTGCTTTTTTCTGAATTGGGTTTTACAGAGCCTGATTCATATTCTCCCTCTTTCTTCTAGCACCCCTATTTCCTCTCTCCTTTCTCCCCTTTCCCCCTCCTGTCTTATTCTCCTCTCTCCCCTTCTCCTTCTCTCTTCTCTACTCTCTTTTTCTTCTCCCTCTCATCATCTCTCTCTCCTTCTGCCATCTCTCCCTCTCACTCCCTTCTACTACCGAGTTTCCCTAAAAATAAGACCCAACCCAGAAAATTAGCCCTAGCATGATTTTTTAGGATGCTCGTCATATATGCCCTACCCAAAAAATAAGCCCCAATTAAGCTCGTCAGCCCGACGGATGCATCTAGCCCCGTATTTTTCCCAAAATAAGATCTAACCAGCAAATAAGCTCTAACGTGTCTTTTGGAGCAAAAATTAATATAAGACCCGTGTTTCGGGGAAACACGGTATTGCCTTCTCTTTCTGTCCTCTCCCCTCCCACTTTCTCTCTGCCTTCTTTCTCCCATCCTCTTTCTCTCCTTTCTTGCCATCTCTCCCTTTTCCTTCTCCCTCCCTCTCCTTCCTCTCTTTTCCTCTTCTCTCTCCTCTCCTTCTCCCCTTCTTCCTCTTCCTGCCTCTCTTCCCCTGTCCCTCCCTGTCTTTTCCTCTTCTCTCCCTTCCCTCTTCTCCTTCTTCCACTTTCTGCTTTCTTCCTCCTGTCTCTCCCTCTCTCTTTCCCTCTCTCTCTTTTTTCCATGGCCTTGACCCTGGGAATGGGGGCAATGCTCTTGCCTAAATTTACCAGCAAAGCTTTTCCATCTCAGTCCAGGAGCTTCAGCCAGAAATAAATGCCGAGGACCAGGAGGCAGCTGACGAACCTGAGCAGAAAGTGCAAGACGGAGAAGGAAAAAGCCGAACCCTTTTCCAGCGCCCCACTGAAAGCGAGCTAAAGACTTCACACAACGTGGGGCAGAATCCGGCCGCTGGGCCCAAGCAGGACTGCCGGTATTCCTTAAAAACGATGGCGTTTTCTCCTCCCTCCTTGGACTTTAGAGAACCCCCAAAATGTTGGGAAGCCAGAGCTGATGAAGAGGACGTGCTGCAGACTGGGATCAGCTTCAGCGGGGAAATGTCCCCCAGCTTCACTGATCTTGTGAATGGAAACGGAGAGCTTGGACCTGAAGAGGAGAGCCTGAACGAGGAGACCCAAGGCAGACTGGAAGAAAAAGTGAGGTCTATCTCCTTCAGTGGCAACTGCCCTCGTGATATTTCAGAAGGCACCCCCGAAATGTTAAGGTTGAGCATGCTAAGAAAAAAGAGATGATTGAACAGTGGGGGGGGGGGGGGGGAAGGGTTCTTTTTAAAAGATCTCTGTTTGTTTCCTAGCCAGCAACTTCCGTGACAGCAGCATGTTTTTGGGGTGGCTTGACAAAATGGGGCTGAGATATTTATTTTTACTTCTTTTTCATTTTATTGAATTTCTATACCGCCCTTCTCCCGAAGGACTCAGGGCGGTGCACATCCACATTAAAATAACCTTGTGTACAACATTTAAAAGACAATGAAAACAAATTAAATACTTTGGCTCCCCAAATTAAAACCCGAGAATTTAAAAACACCCAGTCCAGATTCTTGTCAAGTTAGTCCAGATAGGTGGGCTTTTTATACATTCTATGGGGCTTTTTTAAAAAAAAATTAGATTTATATGCCGCCCTTCTCCGGAGACTCAGGGCGGCTTACAATGCGTTAAGCAATAGCCTTCATACTTTTGTATATTTTATACAAAGTCAGCTTATTGCCCCCACAAACTGGGTCCTCAATTTACCCGCCTTGGAAAGGATGGAAGGCTGAGTTGACCTTGAGCCTGGCTAGGATTGAACGCGCAGAAATTGCAGGCAGCTGGATTTTAATTGCTGCCTTTAGTAGGAGGCATTAGCCTCCTATGCTACTCAGGCTCCTTCTCTTCCCATCTTTTTTTTCTTTACCCTCTCTCCTCCTCTTCTCTCATCTCTTTTCTCTTCTCTTCCCTTCCCTTCTCATCTCCTTTTCTCTTCTCCCTCCCTTCCTTCTCTTCCCTCCTTCTCATCTTTTCTCCTTCCCTCCCTCCTTCTCTTCAAACCTCCCCATCTCTTTTATCCTTCCCTCCTTCTCTTCTCTTTTTTTAAAAAAAATTGATTTATATGCCGCCCTTCTCCTGAGACTCAGGGCGGCTTACAATGCGTTAAGCAATAGCCTTCATACTTTTGTATATTTTATACAAAGTCAGCTTATTGCCCCCACAAACTGGGTCCTCATTTTACCCACCTTAGAAGGGATGGAAGGCCAAGTCAACCTTGAGCCTGGTGAGATTCGAACTTGTAGTAATTGCAGACAGCTGGAGTTAATTACAATGCATTAGTCTGCTGAGCCACCAGGCCCGTTAGGTTATATCAGCGGTGTCAAACACAAGGCCTGCAGGCCAGATCCAGCCTGTGGGGTGTGTACATCTGGCCCGTAGGGCCTCCCTGGAAACAGTGAAGGACTGGCCTATGGTGCCTCTGCCAGCGAAAATGGCAGAGGGCTGCAGGAGACTGTTGAAGCTGAAAACAGAGCTTGGGAGCCCATTTTCAGTGCTTGAACTACCACAGGGCCCCCTAAACCGAGGGACGTCAAGCTGGTCACGCCCACCCTGGCCACATACACACATACACACACCGAGGTCAAACACAACCCTGATGCGGCCCTCAATGAAACTGAGTTTAACACCCCGGGGTTATATCAATGCCCATTAAATTGAACTGAAATTTCAATTTTTTTGGCTGTTCTGCTGTCCTCCTACAGTCTAGCCCCGTGATAGTGAATCTATGCGGAGTCATGTCGCTTGGCATGCACGGCATCGCCCGTTCCACTTCCGGGTTTCTGGCGTGTATGCATGCGCGATGATCAGCTGGCCTCCGTGTGTGCGGCAATGCCGGAAACTGGAACAGCTGGTCTTCCGTTTAACTACGGGACCACATGCGCCGTCCAGCTGATCGTCGTGCGCTCATGCACGCCAGAAACCCGGAAGACTAGCTGGACGGTGCTCATGCACGCATCGGGAACCAGATGTTCATTTTCGGGTGTGCGCATGCGCCCTGGGCAGCTCCTCTTGCGGGTTGCGGCCCAGACGAGCGTACGCTTCCTTTTCGGCACTCAGTGCTGATAAGGTTCACCATCCCTGGTCTAGCAGCTCTGCTCTTTCGGCAAGTGTTCTGTTTTTCTTGCACTTGTAAATCTGTGCACGGTGCTCCCACCTTTTGGGAGAGGTTGGATGGGCGTAAAAGAGTAAGCCATATATTAGCCAGGGCCATTTTTTTTAAAACTCGTCTATACAGGCAGACCTCGACTTACAACAGTTCATTTAGTGACCATTCAAAGTTAACCACAGCACTGAAAAATATGACTTACGACCGTTTTTCAGAGTTACGACCTTTGAAGCATCCCCTCCCCCAGGGTCACGTGATCAAAATTCAGATGCTTGGCAACTGGTTCTTATTTATGACGGTTGCAGTGTCCCCAAAGCCATGGGATCACCTTTTGCGACCTCCCGACCAGAGAAGTCAGTGGGAAAGCCGGCTTCACTTAACAGCCGGCTTCCTAACTCATCAACTGCGGTGATTTAGTTAACAACTGTGGCCAGGAAGGTAATGAAATGTCACTTAAGAAATGTCGCGCTTAACAACAGCAATTTTGGGGGTCAATTGCGGTCGTAAATTGAGGACTATCTGTAGTTCTGAGTCCAAGCCGTCCTATCATCACTACAGTTTTTTTCAGTATGGCAAAAGTCGCGTTGCAAGATTGCACAGTAAGCTCCACCCCTTTGTGACATCTAGAAAGGGGGCGGAGCTTGCGTTGCAATGTGTCAAAAGGTCAGCCCTTCCACTCAAAGCTGCTTACACAGAGTTGCTGGCAACACACACACATACACAGAGTAAGATGGGCAGCAATACAAATTTAATAGGAAGGTAGGTTGATAGGTAAGAGCCAAATTTAATAGGAAGGTAGGTTGATAGGTAAGAGCCAAATTTAATAGGAAGGTAGGTTGATAGGTAAGAGCCAAATTTAATAGGAAGGTAGGTTGATAGGTAAGAGCCAGCCTGGTATATTGATTAAAGCAATGTTTCTCAATTTTGTCAGCTTTAAGATGTTGGATTTCAACTCCCAAGAATTCCTCGGCCGGCATGATTTTTTTTTTATTTTTTTTTTATTTTATAACAAACAAACATACAATACATAATCAATCATTCACTGCTTCATCTGAGTACATCTTTTGTGACTTCTTCTTGTTCTCCAATGTTAATCATTTCATCATATTTCATTTATTATAGCATTTCTCCCACATTTCTTACTTTGCTATTAATACATTTATCTTCTCTCTCTTTCGTCTTCCCACATTTGATTACAACATTACCCTATATGTTTTTCCTCTCTAACCAATGATAAAATTGTCTCCATATCTTAAAATATTCAGATTCCTCTCTTTCTTTGATTGTCAAAGTCAATCTATTCATTTCTGCACAATCCAATATTTTCTTAACTACTTCGCCCTCTGTAGGGATTTTCTCTGCTTTCCATCTTTGCGCAAATACTATCCTCGCTGCAGTTATTATGTGAATAAGCAAATATATATTTTTTTTACTAAATTTCTCAGGTAGGATTCCCAATAAGAATAGTTCAGGTTTTAAATCTATATGATGTTGTATCATTTCTTCCAACCATGTTTTAACTTTAATACAATCATTTTTTGCTTCCGGACATGTCCACCACATATGATAATACCGATCCTGGTATCTAGGCCAGCGTGATATGCTGACTTCCTGTTGTATCAGCATGATCTGGGAGTTGAAGTCCACACAGCCTTAAGTTGATACGGTGGAGAACCATTGTATTAGAACAGGGGTGGACAAATATGGCCCCTTTATGACCTGTGGACTTCAACTCCCAGAATTCCTGAGCCAGCTTGGCTGTCTCAGGAATTCTGGGAGTTGAAGTCCACAGGTTGTTAAAGGGCCCCCGCCGAGCTGGTTCACATAGCCAAAAAGGTTGTGGAACTTTGTCTTATAGAGGAAGGATCAGATATCAAAGGTTTTAATGATGGAGAGAAGATGGCAACATTCTTCTTGTTGCTTGGTTTAGTTGTCCTGATTGTGTGAAATGCACTGGGGGGGGGGGGGGTTTAGAGATGAGGACAGTTTAGCCCTAATATTGATTCCCCCCCCCCCCCGCCAACATTGCAATCATGGCTGCATTGCTTTTCTTTCTTTTTCAGGTAAGAAGACCTCTGGCAGACATCAATTCCTCCACACCAATGCAGGAACCGTTGGGAAGAGTGAAGATCCTACATTGGATGGAGACCACCCAAGAAGGTGACTTCCTGGGAAAGGCCTATCAGGGCCCAGGTTCAGGTATGTTCCAGAATTCTGGTGGTGCCTCTGATTTATGTAAAGTATCATTGAACCTCTGGCATAGCTCCCACCTTCCTTAGAACATAGAATGCTTACCACCGGTTGCCAAGCACCCAGATTTTGATCTCATGGCCATGGGGATATTGCTATGGTTATAAGTGCCAAGGACCGGTTGGTTATAAGTCATTTTTTTCAATGTCGTTAACTTAGAACGACATTGTCGTTAACTTAGAATGACAAATGGTTGTAAATTGAGCACTATCTGTATGTAACTATGGTATGTTCTCCCTTTTATATTTCGGTTTCTTCCAGAATCAGGTAACTCAATGCTGGAATCTAAGGATGGTTTTCGGCTAGAAAGACCGAAGGAGATAAACCCCCATGGGAAATTATTGGAAAGAGCCCTGGGGAAACTCATCCAAGGCCCCAACGCTCAGGAGAGTCTCGAGATCAAGCAGGACATGGGCAGTTTACCGGAGATAAAGTCTGACTTAGCCTTGTTTTGTGACGAGGCGTCTACAAACGGACCCGCAAAAACCCTCCAAGGAAGAGAGACCAGTTTTGATCTCTCTGGAAACTTCCAGCCAAGAGCCGATCGTTCGGAGAATCAGGACGCGCCTATGGAAAGTGAACGGATCTATAAATGCTCCTATTGTGGGAAGTGCTTCGAGGAGAGCTTAGACTTGGTGACCCACGAGAGAGCTCACATAGGAGAGAAGATTTACAGGTGCTCCCAGTGCGAGAAACGGTTCTCTCACCGAATCGACCTCCTGACCCACAAGAGAAACCACCAAGGGGAGAAGCCACACCAGTGCGAACGGGACTGCGTCAAATGCAACAGGCAGAGGACTTGCCCAAGGGCATCCCACCGAGCGCGACCCGGAGAGCAGGCCTGTCAGTGCTCAGTCTGCGGGGAACGTTTCAGCTGGAAATCCAACCTTATCAGACACCGGAGAATCCACACAGGGGAAAAACCCTATCGGTGCGCCGAGTGTGGGAAAAGCTACACCCGTAAGACCGCGCTTGACAGACATAAAAGGATCCATGTGGGGGAGAAAACTTGTGAGATCGGTGCTCCAAACATGGGGCAAGCATCCGTGTTGGTCCTCCTTGTTTGAATCACATGAGGTTGGCGAGAAACGCATCACACAGGATTAAACGGATTAAACGCGGAAGGAAGTTCACTTAGCTAAAGAAATTGGGATCAGTCAATTCATCGTTAAGTGGTGCGATTGCTAAATGAGGCTTCAAGTGACCATGGACAAAGGTCCAATTTTATGACCTTTTTTTTTTGCCATGGTTGTTAAGGAATTTGCGGAGCAACCTTTGAGTAGCAAGAGTGTGCACATAAATTGAGAGTAGTTATGAATAAAACACAGCCAACACACAGATACACTGAGTTACATTTACTTTTAGAAAAATAGTAAGGCACAGTCCAATAAACAATCCAGGTCATACATGTATAAAGCAGTAGAAACTATAGTCCAGGGATAGTCCAATAACAAAGTCTTCTTACCAGTGTTGTAGTCATACACATTAACAGTTGCAAACAGTAGCAAAGAGCAGTAACAAAGAGTAACGATCTGCAAATAGCAGCAGAGAGCAGTAGAGAGAAACAAACCATGTTTCAAGCTCCCTTTTAAGGACATTGTCTACAGAGCTAACCAATCAGGACGCAGTATGATGCAATACAGCAACACAGCAGTCTTAAGGCTATATTGATGGTTTATATATTGTCAACCCAACAAGTTAGGTAAAACCATTTCCTAACAATGGTCATTCAGTGAAACACGCAACTGTTAAGTACATCACAGGCTCGTTAAGCAGATCTGGCTGTCCCTTGACATGGCCTGTTGGAAGCTGGCTGGGAAGGTGGCAAACCACAATCACGTGACTGCAGAACGAGACAACCTTTGCAAATGCAAGCCGGTTGCCAAGCGCCCAAATCCCAATCGTGGGGGGTGGGGGCGGGGGCAGGTGCAACAGTTGTAACTCTGAGGAAGGATCATGGGTCACTTTTTTCAATGCCGTTATAACTTCAAACTGTCATTAAACAAATTGTTGTAAGTTGAGGACTATCCCTATAGCAATAGCACTTATATTTATATACCACTTCACAGTGTTTTACAGCCCTCTCTTAAGAGGGTCACAGTGTTAGCATATTGCCCCCAACAATCAGGGTCCTCATCAGTGGTGGGTTGCTCCTGGTTCGGCTGAGCTGGTAGCTGTGACGTCACCGAACCAGTTCTCTTTGTGTGGGAGATGGGCCCTCCCGCCCTCACCCGCATTATTCCTACCTTTATTTCTTCTTTTGTAGCCCAGCTGATAGGTGTGGCAGTTGATTGCCGCACCTCAGCTGGGCAGATATCTAACAAGCTTGCGCGGCGATCGTGCGCGAAGCACATGCACGAAGAGAATCGATAGTAAAGCCAATGGGAACCCACCACTGGTCCTCATTTTACTGACCCCAGAAGGATGGAAGGCTGAGTCAACCTGTTAAGGCTGACTCTATCACCTTCAA
This sequence comes from Masticophis lateralis, assembly GCA_030761175.1. Taxonomy (NCBI): domain Eukaryota; kingdom Metazoa; phylum Chordata; class Lepidosauria; order Squamata; family Colubridae; genus Masticophis; species Masticophis lateralis. Next base: position 16,251,502 of record JAUDYJ010000002.1, read on the forward strand.
TTCTGGCAGCTTAACAACAGAAACAAAAGAGAGGGGTGGAATCCTGGGGGGAGTTGTGGGGAGGGCTGAGAGAGCCAAGCGAGCCAGCCAAGTCTGAGAAAGTTCCTACGCTTCAAGGTCCTGTTATGAGAACTTTTCAAACGACACAGACTGTTTCCCAAAACACAAAAGAATTCATTGGATTGGCAGACGGTGGACGGTGGATGGCCGAAAGGGGGAATTTGCCTATGCCGCTTTCTATGGGAACTTTTAGAATTGGCTTTGCTTCTTCCTTGCCTATATGGATCTATCAGTAAAGTTATACCCTTGGTAAAATTATGTCCTAGGAGGTTTTTTTTTTCTGCATATGTCAATGAGACGGTTCTGCATATGTCAATGGGACGGTTGATACAATTTTGAGCTGGTGAGAATCGAACTGCTGTCAGTCGGCAGAATTAACCTGCAATACTGCATTCTAACCACCACGGCTTATGAGAAGTTGGCCTCCATTCTGGCCACAGCATCTGGAACGGTGTAGCCCAGAAACAGATTTGTCTCCTTGGTAAGGGATGAAGTTACTGAATCCAGGAGAAAAACACCAGTGATGCTTGTTTGTGTGTTTATTTATTTATTTAATTTTTATACTGCCCTTCTCCCGAAGGACTCAGGGCGGTGAACAGTTAAAATAACATACAAATAAAATGTGAATATAAGATGATTAAGTCAATTTGGCTCGTCAGTTAAGAATCTTCAGCGTAAAGATTTAGAACAATTAGAAGAGATTTATGCCAGCCCGGCTTGGTGAAACAGAAAGGTCTTAAGTGCACGACAGAAAGTACTTTGATCTGGGATTATTCGTATCCCTGGGGGTAACCTGTTCCAAAGGGTAGGTGCCCCCACAGAAAAGGCTCTTTCTCTGGGAACCACTAGTCGACATTCCTTTAGTGACGGCACCCTGAGGAGGCCCACTCTGTGGGAATGTACTGGTTGGTGGGAGGTTATCGGTTAGCAGAAGGTGGACTCGTAGGTACCCAGGTCCTAAGCCATGGAGCACTTTAAAGGTAAGAACCAACACCTTGAAGCGCACCCAGAAGACCACCGGGAGCCAGTGCAGCTCACGTAGGAGAGGTGTTACATGTGAGCACCATGTCGCTCCCAATATCACCCGCGCAGCTGAAATCTGGACCAGTTGGAGCCTCCGCGTGCACCTCAAGGGGAGCCCCATGTTACAGGAATAGTACAGTTTCATTCTGCAAGAAACAATTGGGCTGTTACCTAACTGGACAATGCATAAGTAGTGGGGAGGCAAGCTGAATGGCGGGAGGTAAGGCTGACGGGAGTCGCCTTACCTCTCACTTGGCTCTCTGGGCATTGGGGGATATTAACCCACCTCATGCTTAATCCCCAAGGCCTCTTCCAGGTGACCCATGGACTTCTTGCCTAAATACTAAATATGCTGCATAAACACTGAACAGAGGAGGCAGTCCTGGGACAAAGCAGCAAAAATAGGAGGAAGAAAATACAGGTCGTCCTCGACTTATGATCACAATCGGGCCCAACGTTTCTGTTGCTAAGTGAGACATTTGATAAGTGAGTTGTGCCCCATTTCATGACCTGGATCAGAATCAGAATAGAGCTGGAAGGGTCTTTGGGGGGTCTCCTAGTCCAGCCTCCTGCTCAAACAGGAGATCCTAATCCATACCATTTCAGACAAGTGACTGCCCAGTCTCTCCTTAAAAATCTCCAGAGATGAATCTAGAATAGAATACAGAATAAAAGACTTAGAAGGGACCTTGGAAGTCTTCTACTCCAGCCCTCTGCTCAAGCAGGAGACCCTATACTCCACTCCAGATAAGTGGCTGTTCAGTCTTTTCTTAAACAGCACCCACCACCTTTCTTGCCATAGCTTTTAAGTGAATCACTGCAGTTAAGTTAGTAGCACAATTATTAAGTGACTCTCGCTTCCCCATTGGCTTTGCTTGTCGGAAGTTCGCAAAAGGGGATCACGTGACCCCAGAGTAGTGCAACCAGTGGTGGGTTCCTCCCGGTTCCGCTGAGCCGGTGGCAGTGATGATATGACATCACTGAACCGATTCTCTTTGTTCAGGAGCTGGGCCCTCCTCGCCCCGCCTGCGTTATTCTTACCTTTTATTTGGCCCCGCCCCCAATCTATTCACTGCCTCCTGAGTCCCAGCTGATCAGCTGGAAGGAAAAAAAACTATTTAAACTCTTGCCGCGGGGATTCAAAGAGCCGCCCTACAGCTGATTAGTGTTAAAAGGCAATGTGGTGGTAGACTGGGACGCTCGAAAAATAAATGGGTAGACCGGGACACTCCAAACACAAATGGATAGACCGGAACAGCACTGCAAGCAGTTAAAAGCCTGGTAGACCAGTACCTCTGCTAAATCCTAAAAAATTGTCACATGACCATCAAACTGCGCCCACAAAATAAGCCACACCCATAGAACCGGTAGTAAAAAAATTTAGAACCCACCCGAGTGCAACCATCATAAATATAAGTCGCTTGCCAAGGGTCTGAATTTTGATCATGTGACCATAGGGATCCTGCAACGGTTGTAAGCGGAAAAAGGATCATAAGTCACTTTTCAGTGCTGTTGTAACTTTGGCCACTAAACGAACTGTTGTAAGTCAAGGACTACTTGACATAGGGGTGATGGATGCAATTGGTAGAATAAAGTGATAAAAGAAATAAGAATATGGAATAATACTTTCCCGGAAGAAAGAGCCCAAACACTGCAAAAATAGCGACACAGCTTAGTTTTTCACCCTTCCAATATATAGAGTGGGACTAATCCTTTCCCCCCCAAACCCTGCAACCAGAAGGAAAAGGTGTCAACGGGGGTGGGATTCGAACCCACGCGTGCAGAGCAAAATGGATTAGCAGTCCATCACCTTCACCACTCAGCCATCTCGTCAAAGGGGCGGGGCACCCTTGGCCGTCCCTGGGTGGGCTCGAACCACCATCCTTCTGGTTAACAGCCAGATGTGCTAACCCCTTGCACCACAGAGACAGGCACAGGCCTCCTTCTCAGCTCCCCCCACCTGAGCATCCATAGCTGGGCTGGCTAGAGAGCAATCAGATACCTTAGTCACCAGACCCAGTGTGTTCCTCTCTCCAGATGGGAAAAGAGAAACCCTGGATATAAATATTGCTTCTCTCGAGACAGACTCTCAACAGCTGTGCCAGTGGTGTAGGGGCATCATGCAGGGTTCCCAATCTTTGACCCGGGTTCGAGTCCCGGCTGGCGCAGGTCTCCTTCCACCTTTTCCTCTTCTAGGATGTACAGGCAGCCTGGATGAAGTTTTCACCTCAGATTCTGTTTTAGTGGGAGAAGAGGAGAAATGATGGCTGGCATTGACGTCACCTTGGATCAGGGATGAAATGCTCCCGGTTTGGACTGGATCACCCAATCCAGTAGCGATAGAGGTGGGTGGTTTGGAGAACCAGTAGCAAAAATCCCTGCCCCCCCCCATACCCAGCTGAGCTGCACAATCATCAGATGCTTTTTTTTTAACTTTTAAAAGCATTTTTTCTACATGCTCTTTGGCCGAAATAATGCTTTTAAAAGTATACTTTAAAAAAGGCTCTGAGGATCACTCGGCTCAGCTGGGATTGTCAAATGCTTTTAAAAGCCTCTGATGATCCCAGCTGAGTTGCCTGATCGGCAGAGGCTTTTTAAAAAAGCCTCTGCCGGTCAGACACTCAGCTTGGATCATCGGAGGCATTTAAAAGAAAAAAGCCTCTGCCGTTCAGGCAATTCAGCTGCGATTGTCAGAGGCTTTTGAAAGCATTTGTTTACAAACTCTTTGCCGAAGAGGTTGTAGAAAAAATGGTTTTAAAAGTTAAAAAAAAATATTGGCCACACTCACCCAGTCACATTACCCTCCCACCACCAAGCCACGCCCACAGAAACGGTAGTAACAAATTTTAAATATCAACACTGTCTTGGATGCTCAGCAGAAAGTAAAATGTAGAAATAACTTCAGGATATCCTCACTCTTGGCCTGGGGCCTTCTTCGGTTTTTGGTTTGTGAGGATAAGAACAGCTGAAGCCCCAGAATGACTATCAGTGGAAGAAGTGAAAGCTGAGATGGGATTTGAATCCATACAAATAGAAAGAGCACAAACAATGCAAAAATAGCACACAGCTCAGCTTTGCACCCTTCCAATACACAATATACTAATCCTTTCACCCCCAAATCCTGCACCCAGGAGGAAAAGGGGACGACGAGGGTGGGATTCAAACCCACGCGTGCAGAGCACAATGGATTAGCAGTCCATCACCTTCACCACTCGGCCACTTCGTCAAAAGGTAGGGGCACCCATGGCCATCCCTGGGTGGGCTCGAACCACCATCTGTCTGGTAGACACACTAACCCCTTTGTGCCACAGACCTGGCACAGGCCTCCCCTTGCCTCTTTCTCAGGTGTAGCAGCTGCTACAGGACAGATGGTGGTCCCTCCTCCTCCCCTCTGGGGGCGCACACTGTCAGTGCCAGATTGATGCAACAGAAGCATCTCCTGCCACAGAGATGCAGGCTGCACAATCAACCATGTCTTGTTTTGAGTCTCTAACATCTCTTGACCTCAAGTGCCAAAGCCCTTCTATGTTTAATGCTTCTGCTTCTGAACCGACTTGGTAGGCAAATGATCAAGCAACTGCCCAGGCATTGAGGGGGCATTAATGTTGTAAGTTGTCAGATCTGAGTATTGGCTGCTGCTCCTCTCCTCCTCCTCCTCCTCCTCCTCCTCCTCCTCCTCCTCCTCCTCCTCCTCCTCTTCCTCTCTTTTGTCTTCCTAGAAGTTGTTAGGTTCAGCCTGTAGCTTACTCCTAACTGTTGGTCAGGCAATATATCTGTTTCTTTAAGAAACAACTGAGCCAAGTAATCAGGGTTTGCTGAACCCTGTAATTAGGCTACAGTGCATAAATAAGCAGTGCAGAGAAGCGTTCTTTCCTCTTCTTGTTCCTGATTGTTGCTTCCTGCGTCTTCCTGCTGATTGGTGTTTCACTGGATCATTATATGGTACTGTATACCAAGAGTTACTAAAGTCTGTTTGCTTTGGTAAGGGAGGATACCTACTGGACTGATATTACTGTTTATGACCTTGGACTGTTTTACCTACACCAAGACTGCATCTTATCTTGTATATAAAGTATTTTTCTCACACGAGCTGCACGTTTATCTCCTCCCCTGTGTGTTTCTGCTCTGCTTGTTGCACAAGCAACAAATACTTTTTACACACACCCTAACAGAAGTAACATGCACGTGGCCTAATCTTTGCAACAGGCAGCTGTTTCAGGACCCTGGAGAGTTCCCACTGAGGACCTCTTAGGGCTGCCTTATGCCTCTCCAGCACTTCTCTGTCCCAAGGAAGAAGCTCAGGACACGTGGGGTGATTCGTCCCCCTTTACCTTTAGTCACTGATTGTGAGTAAGTCTGCCTTGATCTTCCTTCTGCACCCTGGAAAGTAAAAAAAAATGTAGAAGATGGTAAAGTATTTAGTGAGTATAAGGTGAGAGTTGAAGCCGCAAGATGAAGAGATGGGTGCAGCATTCAATCCATCATCTTTGCTCTGAATCAGAGAAAAGAGGCCGTCCCTGGGTGGGCTCGAACCACCATCCTCCTGGTTAACAGCCAGATGCGCTAACCCATTGCGCCACAGAGACCTGGCACGGGCCCCTTCTCAGCTCCCTCCACCTAAGCACCCATAGCTGGGCTGGCTAGAGAGCAATCAGATACATTGGTCATCAGACCCAGTATGTTCCTCTCTCCAGCCATCAGATAGGAAAAGAGAAACCCTGGATATAAATATTGCTTCTCTCATGACAGACTCTTAACAGGTGTGCCAGTGGTGTAGGGGCATCATGCAGGGTTCCCAATCTTGCGACCCGGGTTCAAGTCCCGGCTGGCGCAGGTCTCCTTCCACCTTTTGCTCTCATAGGATGTAGAGGCAGCGTCACGGGATAAAGTTTTGATCCCGGATTCTGTTTTCAATGAGGAAGAGAAAGCAACAGGATACAAATGAGGCTTTAAACTCTCCTATCACCCAGTTTAGATGTTGACCAGGACAGTCTAGAAATGGAAGACTGCAACTTTTCTGAACTGCTGCAGAATGTGAAGTGATAAAACTGTTAAGGCCTCTATTCTCTAGTTTTTGGCTCAGGAGGACTAATCTTCTTTGGTCAATGGCTTAAAAGCATCCTATGCTTACTCATTCCCTGTTGGATAAGGGAGAAAAGAAAGTGGGGTTTTTCTTGATCTTTTTCTACAGGGGGTGGGTGGGAGGTATTTCCCACAATTATTTGGAGCTTGGAATGGCTGAAGGGCTGAGAAAAAGAAGAGTTTCTGACTGGTTTCGAACCAGGGACCTTTTGCGTGTGAGGCAAATGTGATAACCACTACACCACTGAAACCAGAGGTAGGTCTAGCTCTCAACTGGTCTGTCCATATCTTTGGCTGACCATTTTAGACTGTTATTTACAGTATAAGATAGGTTAAAGGATTGTTATATACCTTAGAGACATGTGCCCTCCAGAGCACAGAGCTAATCAAGCAGATGGCTAAATATTTAAATCTGGCAGAAAAAAATAGAGAGGATGGGGTCTGCAGTTCCAAGATGAAGAACCCACTCAATAAACAATCCATTGCCTTAATTGTTCGACATAACAAGCCGGCCGTTCCTGGGTAGACTCGAACCACCATCCTTCTGGTTAACAGCCAGACACACTAACCCATTGCGCCACAGAGAGCTAGCACAGGACTCCCTCTCAGCTCCCCCTGCCTGAACATCCATAGCTGGGCTGGCTGGACAGCAATCAGATACCTTACTCACCAGACCCAGTGTGTTCCTCTCTCCTGCCATCAGATGGGAAAAGAGAAGCCCTGGATATAAATATTGCTTCTCCTGAGACAGACTCTCAACAGCTGTACCAGTGGTGTAGAGGCATCATGCAGGGTTTCCAACCTTGTGACCCGGGTTCGAGTCCTGGCTGGCACAGGTCCCCTTCCACCTTTTGCTCTCATAGAATGTACAGACAGCATCACCGGATGAAGTTTTCCCTCAGATTCTGTTTTAGTGGGAGAAGAAGAGAAATTGATTTGATTTATTAGATTTATATACCGCCCTTCTCCTTACGGACTCAGGGCAGTGTACAGCCAATTTAAAAAACAAATACACAAAAGTTAAAATTTCATAAAAACAAATATAAATAGCCATAGATTAAAACAAATACATTAAAAGAATAATAAAAACTCTAAAAGTAATAAAATATTTACAGGAGTCAGGCTAAGCCGGCAAGCCGAAAAAGATAAGTTTTTAAAGCCCGCCGGAAAGTCGGGAGGTCAGAAATTGTTCTTAACTCTGGAGGCAGATCGTTCCAGAGGGTAGGTGCTGCCACAGAGAAGGCTCTCCCCCTGGGGGTCGCCAGCTACCATTGTCTGGCTGACGGCACCCTGAGGAAGCCCTCTCTGTGGGAGCGAACCGGCCGGTGGGAGGCAATTGGTGGCAGAAGGCGGTCCCGTAAGTACCCTGGCCCTAAGCCATGGAGCGCTTTAAAGGTGATTACCAACACCTTGAAACGCACCCGGAAGTCCACCGGCAACCAATGCAGCTCATGCAGGAGAGGTGTCACGTGGGAGCACCCCGTCGCTCCCATAATCCCCCGCGCGGCCGCATTCTGTACCAGTTGGAGCCTCCGGGTGCACCCCAAGGAGAGCCCCATGTAGAGAGCATTGCAGTAGTCCAGGTGGGAAGTGACGAGATCCTGAGTGACTGTGCGCAGGGAGTCCCGATCTAGAAAGGGCCGCAACTGGCGTATCAGGCGAACCTGATAAAAAGCCCCCCTGGCCACGGCTGTCGTGTGATCCTCTAAAGACAACCGTGAGTCCAGGAGGACGCCCAAGTTGCGAACCCTTTCCGTGGGGGCCAATGATTCGCCCCCAATAACCAGCGATGGTGTCAGCTGGCTATATCGGGACCCCAGCAGCCACAGCCACTCGGTCTTGGAGGGGTTGAGTCGAAGCCTGTTTCTCCCCATCCAGACCCGCATCACTTCAAGGCACTGGGACATCACTTCCACGGCATCGTTGGGGTGGTCTGGGGTGGAGATGTACAGCTGAGTATCATCAGCGTACTGATGGAACTCCACCCCAAAACCACGGATGATCTCACCCAGCGGCTTTACATAAATGTTGAACAGAAGGGGCGAGAGGACCGACCCTTGTGGCACCCCACATACCAGGCACCTCGGGGTCGACTGCTGCCCCCCTGTCAACACGGATTGCGACCGGTCGGAGAGGTAGGAGGAGAACCACCGCAGAACGGTGCCCCCCACCCCCAATCCCTCCAACCGGCGCAACATGATACCATGGTCGATGGTATCAAAAGCCGCTGAGAGGTCTAACAACACCAGGATAGAGGAGTACCCCCTACCCCGGGCCCTCCAGAGATTATCCACCAATGCGACCAATGCCGTTTCGGTGCTGTATCCAGACCTGAAGCCGGACTGGAGCGGGTCTAAATAGACAGCTGTTGATGCCTCACACTGGCATCACCTTGGATGCTCATCAGGAAGCAAAATGTAGAAATAACTTCAGGATATCCTCACTCTTGGGCCCGGAGCATTCTTCTGCTTTTGGTTTGTGAGGATAACCACAGCTGAAGCCCCAGAATGTCTATCAGTGGAAGAAGTGAAAGATGAGATGGGATTTGAATCCATGCATACAGAAAGAGCACAAACAGTGCAAAAAGTGACAGAGCTCATCTTTCCATCCTTCCAATATACAATATACTAATCCTTTCACCCTCAAATCCTGCACCCAGGAGGAAAATGTGACGACAAGGGTGGGATTCGAACCCACGCGTGCAAAGCACAATGGATTAGCAGTCCATCACCTTCACCACTCGGCCACCTCGTCAAGGGGGTGGGGCACCCACGGCCATCCTTGGGTGGGCTCAAACCACCATCCTTCTGGTTAACAGCCAGACGCGCTAACCCCTTGTGCCACAGAGACCTGGCACAGGACTCTTTCTTGGCTCCCCACACCTGAGCATCCATAGCTGGACAGCAATAAGATACTTTGGCCACCAGACCCAGTGTGTTCCTCTCTCCCGCCATCAGATGGGAAAAGAGAAACCCTGGATATAAATATTGCTTCTCTCAAGACAGACTCTCAACAGCTGTGCCAGTGGTGTAGGGGCATCATTCAGGGTTCCCAATCTTGCGACCTGGGTTCGAGTCCCGGCTGGCGCAGGTCTCTTTCCAGCTTTTGCTCTTCTAGCATGTACAGGCAGCATCACGGGATAAAGTTTTCACCTCAGATTCTGTTTTAGTGGGAGAAGAAGAGAAATACTCTTGATGCTTCGCACTGGCATCACCTTGGATGCTCAGCAGGAAGCAAAATGTAGAAATAACTTCAGGATAGCCTCACTCTTGAGCCCGGAGCATTCTTCTGCTTTTGGTTTGTGAGGATAAACACAGCTGAAGCCCCAGAATGTCTATCAGTGGAAGAAATGACAGATGAGATGGGATTTGAATCCATGCATACAGAGTACAGAGATTAGCCATCCATCAACTCCCCCACTCAGCCGTCTTGTCAAGGGAAGGGTACCTGCAAGTGCTCCTGGCTGAACTCAAACCACCCCCACTCTTCTGGTCAACAGACAAATCTCTTGATCTCTTGTGCTCCAGAGACTTGGGATATGACTTCCCATCAGCCTCCTTGAAGACCTGATGCCAATCTCTCTCTCCCCCACGTGGACCATAGGTAGCTTTGCATCCTTCAAGTCTCTTGCAATTCCTGTGGTCATCATCTGCCTTCTTGGAAGGTCCAAGGCAGGTGGTTGGATGGAGACTCTATCAAGCCTGCTGGGGTGAGATAAGATGGGGGAGGGAGAAAAAGGGGGGGAAAAGAGTCAGACTCAGTACAATTTTCTGGTCCGTTCAGCTTACTTTGCTGTTAAAGTGACCCTTCCTGGAAATTCCAGCTGCAGAATGATGGATAGGTTGGAAGCAAAAGCACCTTTCCCTGGCCGGGAATCGAACCCGGGCCGTGGCGGTGAAAGCGCCAAATCCTGACCACTAGACCACCAGGGAGAGACAAAGTGGCCTTCATCCCTCCAGTTCTCCTTGGAAGCAGAGCTGATCTTCTGGGATGCTTGCAAGATGCAAACCTCCATGGCTGGGAAGAGGGAAGGGAGACTCCAGCATTCCAGCACCCTCATCTCTCGCCTTTATGGCTGAGGATTGCAGTCCCTAGAGATGCAGAAGGAGCACTGGTGGGGACCGTAATAGGATAGGAACCAGGGTCTTCCTCTGCCCCGCTCTAAATTTCAAGTGTCAGAAAAGTTTCCCAGATGTCAGCAAACTCAGGGCTGGCTTCCAGGTGCTTCTTTCCCGGGTCCTCTGTCCATCAAAAGGAAAGCTTTCTTGAGCCAGCTCTGTGTGCTTGTGTCAGTGGGGAAGTGGTATCAAGCAAGAGTGCCAATGTCATATCCCAGGTTCAAACCCTGCCTAGCGCACTTCTTAATTTTCTTTTTTGCAAAGACAATGTGACTGAATCAACAGTTTTACTCAGAAGGATCTCTCTCCTAAAAGAAAAAGAGCCGGTTTCTATGAATCGATTAGCAAACACAGCAGACACAGAATCATCATTCATAGTTTCTGCACTTAACCACTCGCTGCCTGTGAGTACTCTTAAAGTACTCTTGGCTGCGGTCAAGACTGGGTGGTCAAACCTTTGGCTGAATGGTCAATGGATTCCTATCACCATCCTGGAATCTACAGTGGAAGTTCTATATCTTTGGTGGGGAAGGGAAGCCGTGATCCACTGAGCCAAGGAGGATGGCCAATCAAGCTTCTCAAAACAGCAAATTTCTAAGCCCAGTTCCAGAAGTTGATGAATTTAAACTCTCCTGTCACCCAGTAAAGATGTTGACCAGGACAGTCTAGAAATGGAAGATTGCAACTTTTCTGGACTGCTGCAGAATGTGAAGCCATAAAATATTTAAGGCCTCTGTTCTCTAGTTTTTGGCTCAGGAGGACTAATCTTCTTTGGTCAATGGCTTAAAAGCATCCTATGCTTACTCATTCCCTGTTGGATAAGGGAGAAGAGAAAGTGGGGTGTTTCTTGAACTTTTTCTACAGGGGGATGGGAGGTATTTCCCACACTTATTTGGTGCTTGGAATGTCTGTAGTGCTGAGAAAAAGATGTGTTTCTGCCTGGTTTTGAACCAGCGACCTTTTGCGTGTGAGGCAAACGTGATAACCACTACACCACAGAAATCAAGGGTAGGAGTGCCTCTCAACTGGCCTGCCCATATCTTTGGCTGACCATTCCAGACTGTTATTTGCAGAATAAAAGAGATTAAAGGATCGTCATACCTTAGAGACATGTGCCCTCCAGAGCACAGAGCTAATGAAGCAGATGGCTAAACATTTGAATCTGGCAGAAAAAAATAGAGAGGGTGGGGTCTGCAGTTCCAAGATAAAGAAACCAACAGATAAACATTCTGTAACCTTCACCTATTATTGGTCAACTCATCAAGCAGGCCGTCCCTGGGTGGGCTCGAACCACCCATCCTTCTGGTTAATAGCCAGATACCCTAACACCTTGCACCACAGAGATCTGTTACTGGCCTCCGTTTCAGCTCCTCCCACCTGAACATCCATAGTTGGGCTGGCTAGACAGCAATCAGATACCTTAGTCACCAGACCCAGTGTGTTCCTCTCTCCCGCCATCAGAATGATAAAAGAGAAACCCTGGATATAAGTATTGCTTCACCTGAGACAGACTCTTAACAGATGTGCCAGTGGTGTAGAGGCATCATGCAGGGTTTCCAACCCTGTGACCCGGGTTCGAGTCCTGGCTGGCGCAGGTTTCCTTCCACCTTTTGCTCTCATAGGATGTACAGGCAGCATCACCGGATGAAGTCAGATTCTATTTTAGTGAAGAAGAGAAATGATGGCTAGCATTGACATCATCTTGGATCCTCAGCAGGAAGCGGAATGTAGAAATAACTTCACTCTTGGGCCCGGAGCCTTCTTCTGCTTTTGGTTTGTGAGGATAAGCACAGCTGAAGCCCCAGAATGACTATCAGTGGAAAAAGTGAAAGCAGAGATGGGATTTGAATCCATACATATAGAAAGAGCACAAACAATGCAAAAATAGCAACACAGCTCAGCTCTGCACCCTTCCAATACACAATATACTAACTCTTTCACCCCCAAATCCTGCACCCAGGAGGAAAAGGGGACGATGAGAGTGCGATTCGAACCCAGGCGTGCAGAGCACAATGGATTAGCAGTCCATCATCTTCACTGCTCGGCCACCTCGTCAAGGGGGTGGGGCACCCACGGCCATCCCTGGGTGGGCTCGAACCACCATCCTTCTGGTTAACAGCCAGATGTGCTAACCCTTTGCGCCACAGAGACAGGCACAGGCCTCCCCTTGACTCTCTCTCAGGTGTAGCCGCTGCTGCAGGACAGATGGGGCTCCCTCCCCCTCCCCTCTGGGGGGGCACACTGTCAGTGCCAGATTGATGCAACAGAAGCATCTCCTGCCACAAAGATGCAGGCTTTGGCTTCAGTCCCTACACCAAGAGAGCCCAAGGGGGGATTTGTTTTCTAATAGATGGCTGCCTGCTTGATAAAAATGTCTCCAAGCAATTCTCGTTTTTCCACGCTGGCAGCTGCACAACCAACCACATTTTGTTTTGAGTCTGTAACAATACTTGGCCTCGTGTGCCAAAGCCTCTCTATGTTTAATGCTTCTGCTTCTGAACCTACTTGGTAGGCAAACGATCTCAGCAACTGCCCAGGCATTGAGGGGGCATTAATGTTAAGTTTGTGTGTGTCAGATCTGAGTAGTGGGTGCTCCTCCTCTCCTCCTCCTCCTCCTCCCTTTTGTTTTCCTAGAAGTAACATGCAGGAGGCCTAATCTTTGCAAGAGGCAGCTGTTTCAGGACCCTGGAGAGCACCCACTGAGGACCTCTTCAGGATGCCTTATGCCTCTCCAGCACTTCTCTGTCCCAAGAAAGAAGCTCAGGACATGTGGGGCGATTCCTCCCTCTTTCGCTTTAGTCACTGATTGTGAGTAGGTCTGCCTTGTTCTTCCTTCTGTACTCGGGAAGGTAAAAACATATGCAAATTAGGGTCAAATATTTAGTGAGAAAAAGGATCGACTAGGTGAAAATTGAAGCGTCAAGATGAAGAGATGGGTGCAGCATTCAATCCATCATCTTTGCTCTGAATCAGAGAAAGCATACCGTCCCTGGGTGGGCTCGAACCACCATCCTTCTGGTTAACAGCCAGACACGCTAACCCATTGCGCCGCAGAGATCTGGCACTGGAATCTTCTCAGCTCCCTCCACCTAAGCACCCATAGCTGGGCTGGTGAGACAGGAATCAGATACTTCGGTCCTAAGACCCAGTGTGTTCCTCTCTCTCGCCATGAGATGGGAAAAGAGAAACCCTGGATATAAATATTGCTTCTCTCAAGACAGACTCTCAACAGCTGTGCCAGTGGTGTAGGGATATCATGCAGGGTTCCCAATCCTGCGACCCGGGTTCGAGTCCTGGCTGGCGCAAGTCTCCTTCCAGCTTTTGCTCTTCTAGAATGTACAGGCAGAGTCACGGGATAAAGTTTTCACCTCAGATTCTCTTTTAATGGGAGAAGAAGAGAAATACTCTTGATGCTTCGCACTGGCATCACCTTGGGTGCTCAGCAGGAAGTAAAATGTAGAAATAACTTCAGGATATCCTCACTCTTGAGCCCGGAGCATTCTTCTGCTTTTGGTTTGTGAGGATAAACACAGCTGAAGCCCCAGAATGTCTATCAGTGGAAGAAGTGAAAGATGAGATGGGATTTGAATCCATGCATACAGAGTACAGAGTTTAGCCGTCCATCAACTCCCCCACTCAGCCGTCTTGTCAAGGGAAGGGTACCTGCAAGTGCTCCTGGCTGAACTCAAACCACCCCTACTCTTCTGGTCAACAGACAAACCTCTTGATCTCTTGTGCTGCAGAGACTTAGGATATGACTTCCCATCAGCCTCCTTGAAGACCTGATGCCAATCTCTCTCTCCCCCAAGTGGACCATAGGGAGCTTTGCACCCTCCAAGTCTCTTGCAATTCCTGTGGTCATCATCTGCCTTCTTGGAAGGTCCAAGGCAGGGTGGTTGGATGGAGCCTGCTGGGGTGGGATAGGATGGGGGAGGGAGAAAAAGGGGGGGGGGAAAGAAAGTCAGACTCAGCACAATTTTCTGGCCCGTTCAGCTTACTTTGCTGTGAAAATGACCCTCCCTGAAAATTCCAGCTGCAGAATGATGGAGAGGTTGGAAGCAAAAGCACCTTTCCCTGGCCGGGAATCGAACCCAGGCCGTGGCGGTGAGAGCACCAAATCCTGACCACTAGACCACCAGGGAAAGACAAAGTGGCCATCATCCCTCCAGTTCTCCTTTGAAGCATAGCTGATCTCCTGGGATGCTTGCAAGATGCAAACCTCCATGGCTGGGAAAAAGGAAGGGAGATTCCAGAATTCCAGCACCCTCATCTCTCGCCTTTATGGCTGAGGATTGCAGTCCCTAGAGATGCAGAAGGAGCACTGGAGGAGACCCTAACAGGATCTCTGGAGCCTGATCCTCTGGATCTGTGAAACAAGGCACGCAGAGAAACCGGAGTCTTCCTCTGCTTCTCTCCAAATTTCAAGTGTTAGAAAAGTTTCCCAGATGTTACCAAACTCAGGGCTGGCTTCCAAGTGCTTCTTTCCCGGGTCCTCTGTCCATCAAAAGGAAAGCTTTCTTGAGCCAGCTCTGTGTGGTTGTGCCAGTGGGGAAGTAGTATCAAGTAAGAGGGCCAGTTTTGTATCCCAGGTTCAAACCCTGCCTAGCGCACTTCTTAATTTTCTTTTTTGGAAAGACAACGTGACTTAACCAACATTTTTACCCGGAAGGATCTCTCTATTAAACGAAAAAAACTGGTTTCTATGAATTGGTGAGGAAACACAACACACACAGAATCATCATTTGTTTTTTCTGCACTTAACCACTCACTGCCTGCAGTGATTTTAAAGTACTCTTGGCTGCGGTCAAGGCTGTGTGGTAAAATCTTTGGCTGAATGGTCAATGGATCCCTATCACCATCCTGGAATCTACAGTGGGAGATCCACATCTGCGGTGGGGAAGGGAAGCTGTGATCCATGAGCCAAGGAGGATGGCCAATCAAGCTGCTCAAAACAGCAAATTTCTAAGCCCAGTTCCAGAAGTTGATGAATTTAAACTCTCCTGTCACCCAGTTAAGATGTTGACCAGGACAGTCTAGAAATGGAAGATTGCAACTTTTCTGACTGCTGCAGAATGTGAAGCCATAAAACAGTTAAGGCCTCTATTCTCTAGTTTTTGGCTCAGGAGGACTAATCTTCTTTGGTCAATGGCTTAAAAGCATCCTATTCTTACTCATTCCCTTTGTCATAGACAAGAAGAGAAAGTGGGATGCTTCTTGAACTTTTTCTACAGGGGGGTGGGAGGTATTTCTCACGCTTATTTGGCGCTTGGAATGTCTGTAGTGCTGAGAAAAAGATGAGTTTCTGCCTGGTTTTGAACCAGGGACATTTTGAATGTGAGGCAAATCTGATAACCACTACACCACAGAAACCAGAGGTAGGACTACCCCTCAACTGGCCTGCCCATATCTTTGGCTGACCATTTTAGACTGTTATTTGAAGTGTAAGACAGGTTAAAGGATTGTTATATACCTTAGAGACATGTGCCCTCCAGACCGCAGAGCTAATGAAGCAGATGGCTAAATATTTAAATCTGGCAGAAAAAAATAGAGAGGGTGGGGTCTGCAGTTCCAAGATACAGAAACCAATAGATAAACATTCAATAACCTTCACCTATTATTGGTCAACCCATCAAGCAGGCTGTCTCTAGGTGGGCTCGAACCACCATTCTTCTGGTTAACAGCCAGACGCGCTAACCCCGGGCGCCACAGAGACAGTCAGAGACCTCCCCTTGCCTCTCTCTCAGGTGTAGCAGCTGCTGCAGGACAGATGGGGCTCCCTCCCCCCTCCCCTCTGGGGGTGCATACTGTCAGTGCCAGATTGATTCAACAGAAGCATCTCCTGCCACAGAGATGGAGGCTTTACAATCAACCACGTCTTGTTTTGAGTCTCTAACATCTCTTGGCCTAGAGTGCCAAAGCCCTTCTATGTTTAATGCTTCTGCTTCTGAACCAACTTGGTAGGCAAACGATCACAGCAACTGCTCAGGCATTGAGGGGGCATTAATGTTGTAAGTTGTGAGTCAGATCTGAGTAGTGGGTGCTCCTCCTCTCTTTCTCCTCCTCCTCCTCCTCCCTTTTGCCTTCCTAGAAGTAACATGCAGGTGGCCTAATCTTTGCAACCGGCAGCTGTTTCAGGACCCTGGAGAGCTCCCATTGAGGACCACTTTGGGCTGCCTTATGCCTCTCCAGCACTTCTCTGTCCCAAGGAAGAAGCTCAGGACATGTGAGGCGATTCCTCCCCCTTTCACTTTAGTCACTGATTGTGAATAAGTCTGCCTTGATCTTCCTTCTGCACCCTGGAAGGTAAAAAAAAATGCAGAAGATGGTAAAGTATTTAGTGAGAAAAAGGATCAACAGGGTGAGAGTTGAAGCCTCAAGAAGAAGAGCTGGGTGCAGCATTCAATCCATCACCTTTGCTCTGAATCAGAGAAAACAGGCCGTCCCTGGGTGGGCTCGAACCACCATCCTTCTGGTTAACAGCCAGATGCGCTAACCCATTGCGCCACAGAGACCTGGCACTGGCCCCTTCTCAGCTCCCTCCACCTGAGCATCCATAGCTAGGCTGGGTAGACAGAATCAGATACTTTGGTCCTAAGAGCCAATGTGTTCCTCTCTCCCACGATCAGATGGGAAAAGAGAAACCCTGGATATAAATATTGCTTCTCTCAAGACAGACTCTCAACAGCTGTGCCAGTGGTGTAGGGGCATTGTGCAGGGTTTCCAACCTTGCGACCCATGTTCGAGTCCCGGCTGGTGCAGGTCTCCTTCCACCTTTTGCTCTTCTAGAATGTACAGGCAGCATCACAGGATAAAGTTTTCACCTCAGATTCTCTTTTAATGGGAGAAGAAGAGAAATGATAGCTGGCACTGAGATCACCTTGGGTGCTCAGCAGGAAGTAAAATGTAGAAATAACTTCAGGATATCCTCACTCTTGAGCCCGGAGGATTATTCTGCTTTTGGTTTGTGAGGATAACCACAGTTGAAGCCCCAGAATGTCTATCAGTGGAAGAAGTGAAAGATGAGATGGGATTTGAATCCATGCATACGGAGTACAGGGATTAGCTGTCCATCAACTCCCCCATTCAGCCGTCTTCTCAAGGGAAGGGTCCTGCAGGTGCTCCTGGCTGAACTCAAACCACCCCCACTCTTCAGGTCAACAGACAAACCTCTTGACCTCTTGTGCTGCAGAGACTTGGGATATGACTTCCCATCAGCCTCCTTGAAGACCTGATGCCAATCTCTCTCTCCCCCAAGTGGACCATAGGTAGCTTTGCATCCTTCAAGTCTCTTGCAATTCCTGCGGTCATCATCTGCCTTCTTGGAAGGTCCAAGGCAGGGTGGTTGGATGGAGACTCTATCAAGGCTGCTGGGGTGAGATAGGATGGGGGAGGGAGAAAAAGGGGGGGAAAGAAAGTCAGACTCAGGACAATTTTCTGGCCCGTTCAGCTTACTTTGCAAACACAACACACACAGAATCATCATTTGTTGTTTCTGCACTTAACCACTCACTGCCTGCAGTGATTTTAAAGTACTCTTGGCTGCGGTCAAGGCTGTGTGGTAATATCTTTGGCTGAATGGTCAATGGATCCCTATCACCATCCTGGAATCTACAGTGGAAGTTCCAGATCTTTGCTGGGGAAGAGAAGCCATGATCCACTGAGCTAAGGAGGATGGCCAATAAAGCTTCTCAAAACAGCAAATTTCTAAGCCCAGTTCCAGAAGTTGATGAATGTAAACTCTCCTGTCACCCAGTAAAGATGTTGACCAGGACAGTCTAGAAATGGAAGATTGCAACTTTTCTGGACTGCTGCAGAATGTGAAGCCATAAAACTGTTAAGGCCGCTTTTCTCTAGTTTTTGGCTCAGGAGGACTAATCTTTGGTCAATGGCTTAAAAGCATCCTATGCTTACTCATTCCCTTTCTCATAAGCAAGAAGAGAAAGTAGGGTGCTTCTTGA